>OW121693.1:13038606-14428437 GCA_933228735.2 Amblyteles armatorius
GGACCTGGGGATGCACGAGAGTGTACCGCGTCGTGTGCCGGGGCATTAAGGGGGCAAGTAGGCGCGGCCACGTTCCCATTGGTCGTTCCGAATCGCTCCAGCGGAAGAGCTCGTGCTCCATTCCATTGGGCGTGGCCTCTCAATCTCGCGTTAGCTTCTTGTTAAGCGTCTTTCATTGTGTGTTTAAACTCGTAATTTATGATCCCGACTGAATAAAACAAGAGGCGAGCAGCGGCAGCTACGGAGCGTTTCGGGCTCGGCTCAGCGCCGGAGCACGAGCTGCCGGTATAGCACCGAACTGTTACTACTACTGCTACCCCCTTTTACGTGCGCCCGATGCCCTCTTCGCTTCCTCTCGCCCTCTCCGCCAACCTTCCACGCGTCCCGCACTCTTTCCTCTTCTTATTCCACCCTCCCCGCGCTTATTCTGCTCGATGCTCTGACTCGTTCTTCTCTCGCTTGCTCCACAGACGCTGGCGAAAGGAACTCTCGGCTGACCAGTTGGCCACACACTACTGCGGACTCGCACCGATACTCTCGCCGGACGGCTAGTTGGCTCGCCGGACCCCCCCGGACGCTCTCGGACACTTTATGCTATAGTTTACTACGAACTACCACCGAGCTCTCCTATCATTCGTTTCCGACTCACACACACGGAAGCGGGGGCTTCTTCTACTTTTGGGAGGAACCCGAAGGATACTTTAAAAGTGATCCTGGATAGTATTTCATGCTGGTTGTACGTGTACAATACGCTTCTGATGATTTTATCATTATAACGGGAGGTATATTGTCATCGATTCGATTCTCTTGTGTACCGGCATTGCCAACTCTTTCCTCGGCCTATTTACCGTTGGTGCGTAAATATATATACATCTAATATATTTTCGCAATTATGTTAGATATGTCGGATACATTTTTTTCAACAAATTTTACTTTTCGCGTGGTTCTAAAAAAAAAAAGATTTTCCGTCGCGATGCTTGGATTAATTGCGAATCGAATCTTATCATATCTCAGTATAAATTCGATTCCGTTGTCCCCGCGATTACCAATGGGATTTCGACGCTCTGGGCTCTCCCAGGTATTTACTACATGCGTCCGGATTAAGTAAACCCCCTGCATGTCCCCGAGTATGCAGTTCGCCGTGTGCAGGTATACACGCACCTTGCACTGTGGATGATACTCGCAGTATACCGTTGCGTTAACTCTGCGTACAGCCACGGCTGTATAGCTGTAGCTGTAACTTAGCACCCCTTCGGAGAGCCGCACCGGAAACAAGAGAGACCCGCCTAGCCCTCTCATACTCTCACGCTCTCCCACTTGCAGCCAGCCGCAGTATGTTTCACCCCCGTTTCTCTCTGCTACAGGATCTCGCTGTGTACTACAAGCTTCGTCGAGGAAGGAAGTAAGGAAGGAAAGAAAACCTCGGATGCTTCAAAAGTACGCGGCAAAACAAGTTGTTTGCCGTTCTCGTTTGCTGTCCGATTCCTTTTCGCCGCATCATTCGATTTCCTCCTATCCACTCGGCTGAGTTAAACTCATTCGTTCGGACATCGCGGAGAAAATACTCACCGATTCGAATCATCGAGGGTGAGAGGGTACTTCAATTTTTTGTATGTTGTAGATTCTCTGATTTCGATATCTTTTCGTTCGAGCAATGCGGACGTTAATCCTTCGATGTCGAACGCGCCGTATTTACCACGTCTGTGAGTTAGCAATTTTTTTTTTACATCAATTCGATGATCCAAAAATTTAAGAAAAGTATAAATTTTTTTAACATGATCTATGCGTTGATTCAAAATTTCATGAAATATTTTTAAAAAACATCAATGCGCTGATTTCAAATTCTCAAAAAATATATTTTCAGAAGTTAAATTTTTTTTGCAGGTCGCGTCGAAAAATGTGATCGCTTCGTCGGTCACGCATCGGAACAACAAGCTCGATGATGTACAACAGGCATATTAGTTTTAATTCAAAGCCGATTCATTGCCGTAACGAATGAGCCGGAAGCGTGCGTAACGCGCCGAACCTTATGTGCCCTGTGGGGCAACGAGGAGAGTGATTCAGCACCGGTCGGAGATGGAGGGATGCATTCGACGTGACTCTTTGACACTCGTGAAATTTTCCGTCGCTCACGGCGCGTAGGTAGAGGAAGCATTATTGTACCTCGAGCGTCGTTTCGCCCGGGGGGCTCATTGTCGGTCGAAAGTCTCTCCATGGTTGCGGAGCCCTCGGGAGAGAGGGGGAGACGATGATGATGATAATAACGAAAGCGAGAAAGCGAGGACGTCTCCGTCGACCCTCGTCCGTCCCGTGTACGAACGGATAATTGAGACCTAATTTTCCGCAACATCAAACTTTATTAACGACGAGGTTTGGCAGGTAAAGAATAGAGTTCCCGACTTCCCTCTTCGCGACCATTTCGAGGGTCCCGAAGCGGCGTTCCGTGAGTTATCCACGTTTCGCGCTGTCCGATATTCTTTTTCCGACTCTTCTGTCTAACGATTTTCTCGCTCGAGGCTTTGTGTGGACAGCACTGCGCGGACACAGGGGAGAGGACAGGCGATAGTTAGAGCGGAGAGCGGCGGCGTCACACGCACGCCAAAACTATTATTACGAATTGGATTAGGTATGCAGTTAGTCGGGCGTGGATAATCCAAATGCAACGCGCGATCTCGGCCCTTCCCGCCTCGGCACGATAGACACTATACGTCCCCTGCTAATAGCTCTGCTCGCACGGAACGTGTCAATTCGCACGCCCGGCAGATACCGGACAATCTTGTATACATACGTATTATCGTTTAAGCAAATTCTCCTCAGGCTCGCTCGATTCGTGTCGGCAATCTCGAACCGATCGTTAATTTTCTGATAATTAAATCTTATTATTTTTTAAGTAGCTTCGGGAAAATTTTACGGCTTTCCGCTGAACTGGTGGACTCTTAGTGAAGGCCCAAGGTTCAAAAATTACTATGGGACTTCCAGATTGCGAAACTTTTCAGTGAATTCGAAGACCTTCGGTAAAAGTCTTTTACACAAGATCCTCGAATTCAATGAACATTTTTTTGGATCAGGTAATTTTATTGGGATTTTCAAGCCCTTTACAGCAAATTACAGAAGTCAACGGTAACCAAATTCTCAGATTCGTTTAACTGGTATCGACTATGAATGTTCTAATCATTACATCTGATAATTTTTTTCAGTCGTTCCAGTCAGATTTCACGGTGCTCCACTCAACTGTCGGCCTTTTACCCAAGATCGTCGAATTCGACGAAAGAAAAACTAAAATCGGGAGGCTTCATTGTAATTTGTGAGCGGCTTACAGCGAATTACAGAAGTCAACGGTAGCCAAATACAGTAGCGTCTACGTACGCTCTCCGACCAACATCCGTCCGTCGGTGTAGCATTATGCTATTAAAACGTTTCGAAGCCCCAAATTTAACGCTAATACCGTCAGAATACGACAGGGTTCATTGTGACCCTGTTACACTCCGAGACTGCTGAATACACCGTGCAACGTTAAAAGGACCACGAGATATCTCGCCGGGGGTAGCGGTTGTAGAATAGCAAAATAGCACAGGGAGCTCGAGTCTCTGGCTCGACTCCGAGGCTGACAGCTGCCGCTCCGGTTCGCCGACCGAACGAGGGAACGAGAAAGTCCGATGGATTTTCATGGCTCAGCGTACGAGCGAGAAACAGTTACATCCCACCATGTGCAATCGAGGCAACGATAGGTGTATAGGTATTATAGAGACTGCGAAACAGACAGACAGACAGACTGTCGAGCGACACAGTGGAACTCACAGAACTCATAGTTATTCTTTCTTTTTTTTTTCTTTTCAGCCAATCAGTCATCGGGTATACTCAACGCGCTCGCGCACACACAGTGCATACACGAGGATGAAAGCGGCCAAAAGACGTGAACGCGTTCGAGCGTTATATTGGGGATGCCATTGAAGGGGATCCGGTGGTCGACGACGATGGTGCGGCGAGCTGCAGCACAGTCGCTGACTCTATATACGATCGTTCTATGGAGGTGACTCCGGCACGGGCGCCAGTCAAATGCAGTCACTCTCGACTCCACAGAGTGTGCGTATTATTAAACGCAAAGGGATCGGAAGAAAGAAAGCAAAAAAAAAAAGTGCGATGGCTAAACGAGGGCTCTGGGACACGGGAGGAGAACCAAGGAGGGGGCATCCGTGATATCGGCGTCGAGGGTGTTTAGCTCCCTTTTACTCAACACACCCGGACCAAGGGGGTTGGCATTCTCTCTCTCTCTCCACTGAAATTATATTATATGCCCCCTACAAATTGGTCGGCCCTCGTTCTGAAGTCCTTTTATTATGGGATACTATTGCCTGTTAGCAGTACACACGTATGGTGTAAGTAATATATACTTCTGTTGCCCTCTACTCTGATACATCGTTCTCAACGATATATATATTTTTTTGTTACTTTCTTTTTATTGCTGTGAAGGATGTGGTGACACTTTTCGTTGCCTCGAGTCAAAATCGGGCGTGTCTGGGCGATTTGAAATTAATACGAAAACTTTTGTGTCGATGGACGGACGATTCGTTGACAATTTTATTCGAACGACGCGGATATTCTCGTAGTTTTTTGAGGTTCAGAAAACAGTAAAAAGTGCGACATTGGTGTATTGAACCTGAATCGGTCAGCCGTTTTGCATGAAAGTCAGACACGACGTTGACGTTGAAGAAGGTTAAAAATTTGAATTTTCACTCAGTTTATCATACTGTTCCTTTATTCGCGAAGCTTCATCGACGAGGATGCTAAAACTACCGAAAATGCTTTCTCGTAGAAGAAGCTTTGCGAGTGAAGGATTATTATGTGAAACCGATATGAAAATTTCAATTTTCAACATTTTTTTATTGCTCCGGAGAATATGGTGACGGGCGTACCTGGGTTCAAAATGAATACGAAAGCTTTCGCGTCCATAGACGAACGATTCATCGACAATTTCATTCGAAAAAAATATGCAAATATTTTGGTATTTTTCTGACGTCCGTTTTTCTTTTTTTTTTTGTTCGCAGCCTTCACCGTGAGTTTCGCCGTTGGTGGGAAAGTACGAAGACCGATGGATCATTGTCACACTCGACATTGTGTAAGGCAGTTATAGTCTGTCGAATCTTTGCCGCTTATGCGCGTGAGTTTCGAGGTATTTCGTTGCTATCGGACCACGGGAGGAGACCCTTCGCGGTGCGAAGCTCGTCCTAACGAGACATTAATGACGTCACGTTGCGGCTTAAATAATAACCAGTTGATGATCGATCGGTCACGTAACAGAGAAGCCCGTATAGAAAAGGTGTTTTTTCTGCGAACGGGCGGGGTGGTTATATACGTGCGCGGAAAGCCGACATCATTATTGTGGTTGATATTTTCTAAGTTCGATGATGTATTCTCGATCACACGTGCTGTCAGAACGTCGTATACCGGTACCCGTGGCGAACCACCGACTCGGCCGGACCGAACGATCTATACGTACGCGTTATATATATATATATACATCATATATATATAGCAGATGCGACTAATCTCTCTAAGCTGGCCTCGACGCCTCGCGTAATCGTACTACGTCGTCGGACTCATCGATCTTCTTCGCCTGCGCGATCCTCCTGCTGGTCGTAGCCCATACGTTGAAATTCACTCGGTTGCGTCAATGCTCGTGTAGTCGACCCACTTAAACGCGTCCCGCAGTAATCGCAACGCCGACCGACGAACAAACAACGAAGCAAGTCGCAAAAAATTGATCAATCAAAATTGAAAATAATCGGATGTGAGGACTCATCAACGAGACAAGCTTTTTTCCAAATGCATTTCCGTGGAAATTTTTTTTATCTAAAAAAAATGATGGTCCATTTTGCCCCGTTCTCGTCCTTACCGTTAATCTCCGAACAGAATGCCTGCGCGATCCTCCTGCCGGTCGTAGCTCGTATGTTGAAAATTCACTCAGTTGCGTCAATGTAGTGTAGTCGACCCACTTAAACGCCGCCTGCAGTGTTTGCAACGTCGACCGACAAACAAACATCGAAGATAGTCGAAAAAATTAATAAATCATACGCAGGAAATAATCGGTTTTGAGGGCTCGTCGACGAGACGAGCTTTTTTTTCGACGATTAATTTGAGATTTTTTTATGCATATCTCGACAATTTTTTTTTCCTCTTCTGTTACAGTCCGTTTTGCCCCGCTGCCGTCGTTGCGATTAATCTCCAAATAGAACGGCCTCGCCGATGCAGATGTGCCTACGGAACGGTCTCGCGTTCCGCTACAATAACTAATAACGTGCGAAATGGTGCATACACGCATAATGGTCACCGGCAAACTGACTCGCGGCCCCAGAGTCACAAATCTGTTGTACACGTCTACAGGTCGTCGTCCACGCTGCGGCTCCAATACCTGCGCGTCTGCACGTGTGCCGGACTCGTACGTGCGCGTACACCGAGTATACCGATGGTATAAACGTCCCGCTCAACGACGACGTGGCTTCCCGGCTTCCGCGTCGAACAAATCATCGAATAATCTCCTTGGCGAGTTTACCCGGGCACATCGTACAGCGCAGGGGAAAATCGACTGGGTCCTATAGACATTGTGGAGTGCGGAGGACGAAATCAACGGCGAGCGGCATCCGGCTCGCTGCCAGAGAGTCACAACGGCTAGGTATCGGCGTCGTTCCATTACCCACACATATCAAAACACACATACATGTACATCGAAATTTCATCACTGTGTATTTTTTTCTCTCTGTTGTAGATCGTAGCTCTTCCTCTCGGATTTTTGAAAAGCTTCCGAAGGCTCTGCCTACACGAATTATACGACAGCTATATACTGTATGGTTGGTATATTGGGATAATGGGAAGCCCGGTGCCCCGGAGGCCTTTAAAATCGAGCCGCTGCTGCCGGGCCCACACAAATCTGTCGTGGTTGACAATGGAAGAAAAACCGGCGCAGCGTCAAATTAGGCGGCACAGGTAAACTGCACGGGTGTCGCCTCTACTCTCGTTCCTGACTCACCTATTTCGTGGCTCTCACGCGCACTTCGTCTTTTCTCCGTTCACACTCACGACGATCTCTGCCATCCAGTGGCAGGATGCGCGTTGCGTATGTTTGGTCTAAGGTTTAATGCCTGTGAGGCCATTATGCTTGCTGTACAAATAACGCGCAAAGGTTTAGTCCCCGTGGACCCATCAGCTTCTTCTTCTTTTCTCTTTTACCTCGTCGATTCCGCGTCTGACACCGTTTTCTCACGACAACGTTTGCACGTTATTTGACTCGGTGGGTCATTTTTTTTTTAAAGCTTCAATTTACCGTAACGAGAAGAATAATACACCAAGGAACGCACAACGTTTACACGTTATATGTTTCGGGAGATTATGTTTTTTAGAGCTTTAATTTACCGTAACATGTGGGGGTTTATTAATTTTCGTTGACTCAGAACATCGGCGCTTCGCTAGAATCTTGCTCAGGCCCCGTTCTGAAAATTCCCGAAGGAACATGCGAGAGCCAGCGGTGGAATATGGGTAGTTCGACGGTGTGTCAACCCTCTCGCCTTTGTGGCCTCGTTATAATAATCCGTCAGTAAGCCACATATGCAGCTAAATCAAAATCTAGGGTCAAAGTGGGATGGTTGGAGAGGAGAAGGAGGAGCTCTCGCCTAGACAGTCTGTGTCCCGTGTGCAGTATATGTATTTATAGTACAATGTGCAAGGGGCCAGGGAGGCCTTTGTTGCACAGCCCGACGATCTGTTCCTCCCCTTTTTCTCTCCGTCCCTCCAAAATCCCCTTGTTCAAAATCCGACGTGTACCCGGCGCGGTTCTGCCGTCCGAATTTGCATCTTCTCCGGTTCAACCCTCTCCAACATACCCGAGGATACCCGAATGACAAGAGAGAGTTTATCTTAGCCACGATTCCAACACGCTGATACACATAATATATCACCGAGTTGGAATAATAATCTGTTATTCGATTTTTAATAAACTGACCACGCTCGTCCGGTTTATTACTGTCGAGTATCGAATTGGTCATTCGACGAACACCGAGCTCGAGGCATTCCGAAAGATCTCCTTCCGTCCTCCAATCGCCTCGAATGTTGAAAAAAAAAGTAAAGGTGGGAGTTATCGAAAATGATTTAATGATTTATATTTTTTTTAATATAATAATTAAATAGTAGTAGTACAAGAATTTTATTGGTCAGAGTGTTTACATGGGCAAGAGGGTGTTCACAAATTTTTCGTTTGCATTTTCCATTGTCCAATCGACCGGAGTCCTTCAGCCCGTGCAGCTCCTATTTGTCTGCCTTAATAATTTAATAATTTAATAATTTAATAATTTAATAATTTAATAATTTAATAATTTAATAATTTAATAATTTAATAATTTAATAATTTAATAATTTAATAATTTAATAATTTAATAATTTAATAATTTAATAATTTAATAATTCAATAATTCAATAATTTAATAATTTAATAATTTAATAATTTAATAATTTAATAATTTAATAATTTAATAATTTAATAATTTAATAATCATTCTGAAGGTTAACAATTTTCAATAAAAAATTTGCAGATAAATTTCCGTAATTCCGAGTCGATCGCCGGCTGGCCGATGAGCCGCGAATGAAGTCATCGTAGCGCACAGTGCGAGGAGATTTCCGCGGGGCCGTATCGTGTCGAGCTGTGAAAGTATAATATCCTAAACGGTGCACTAATTTAATAAGCGTCGTTTAGCCTCGAGAGGCGAGGCGGAAAGAGCGAAGGACTCCGCTCTTCCCCTTGCCCGCACGGCTACCCTGTCCCTAATTCTCCCAGCTTCGCTCGTCCTCTCGATGCCGCTGCATCTCACTCCCTCCCCCTCTCTCCCCGTGCTTACTTGCTCGTTGGCCTCTCGCTCGCTGTCACATCGCAAATGCGCCCGCACCCGGTGTTCCGCGCCGAGGCTTAATACGCTCGCGCGCGAGCCGCTATATTTCACCCAGCATTATCATCCTTTTTTTTTCTTCTTTTTTTTTTTTCATCTTCTCCGCTCAATCCAGCCCCTCCCTCGACTCTTCCTCTCGCTCTCTCCACCTCGCCTTTACGACCTGTCGACTGAGCATTAATAATCCACGCTCGCCTTTTTACCAACAATAATATCGGGCATTTCTACACGACGCCCCCTTATACTATATTCCATCAGGGATTTTTCATACTAAAATCTCCGCTGGATGTATTCTATCTGACGATATATATTCACCCTCACTCTTTCGTTCATCACCCTCCCCCCCCCCTCCCCCTCCCCCACACCTCAACCCTCATACACACACACCCCCATCTAACTCGGAGATTTCGTTATCGAATTACATACTAGGGATCAAAATGATCTCCAAACACTATTTGTCACTTTATATAAAACGTGTGTCCCCGCCCGTCGACGATACGAAAACGAGGCACAGGTGTTAGCCTCCGCTTTATAATATGACAAAAAGTTAAATTGACGAGCTTTTTTTTGTTTGATTTTTTTTTTTTCTCATTATTTTCACTCTTAATTTGTGGATGGAAAAAAAAGAGTTTGCACTTTTTACGACAGCTTATTGTCCAAAAACGTTCACAATATTTTATTTGGTAATTTTCCGTTCGCACGATCCGTTTCCAGTTTTGCGAAGAGAGGTACAATGTGAAATTGTTGATGAATCTGGAATTATAAGGCCAGATCTGTATTTTTTTGAATATGGATAGAGAAGTTTGTCGCTTATTTAACAAAATTATTTTTAGGAATATTCGGATTCCGATTTTACGGCATTATTTTTTAGTGTGTAGGGTTGGAGAGATTTCTCTGCGGAGCATAAAAATGATTATGAAAACTCGTAGACATTTTTGGTGAAGGCATTTTATGTGTGTACGATTTATAACAAAATACGTCGAATCGTTCAATTCTCGACACTAATAATACTCGGGGGATCGCCGCGCCGACCAGGTCATCAAATACCGTTCGATCTGTGACAGAGTTAATGCATCGTATAATTCACCGACTCGCACACACTCTTCGCGCGGACGTGTATATACGATTTTTCGAAAAAGGTCGATTCCTGACTCGAACGGGGTCTCCGATTGTAAATCCCCCGTGACTAATAATACCCCGCTGCCATAATGTTATTTGCTTTCTACCTGTATTTCCTTCTCGTTTCACAGTTCATTCATTTCACTGCCAGGCGGGAGATCGACGACGAGTGTCCTCGGAGAGAATCGAAGGTCCCCCGACTTCATCGAACAAAAAAGTACGACGACGAATCTCTCCTTTCAGCCCCGACAATATTTGCATCATCGGTTTGTACTTCTCACGCTTTTTTTAACGTCGCCGTATTTGCTGAAGACATTTGTTTAGTTGAAAAAAAAAAAATTAATTTTTCTTTTTCTTTTTTTCTGCAGGATCTTCGTCGATCGATCGGCAAACGGGAATTGGAGTCTCATCGATCTACGGAAAACGAGTATTGTTTCTCGTATCGCCGAAAGTGACGCGGAAGCGCGAACGATTTCGGGCTGTGACGAGTATTTATAACGCTCAACCATATTACGTTGAACCGCATAATGCGACTGTGGATATGGCCGGAGATCCGTTATTATAATAGTATTACGCAATCAATGTGGAGTACACGGTGCGATCCGGCGGGCGGTTATACGTAGACCGAGAGTACGCGATCGAGCACCGACCGATTTCACGCGGATAATTCTCGCACGGTGAGGAACGCGCGTTTAAAACGTATGCGATAAATTCCTCTTATCGGCAAAACATATCGACAAATCAATGTCACCTGTCGTATGCTCGGCCGCACCAGAAGCGGCGGCCGTCGACTCTCGTCCCGTCGATGCCAAACATTTGCCTTCGGCTATTTCCCTTGCCCGCCATCAACGAGGCTTTCCCAACATTCAAACTACTATATGTCCGCTTATAATAGTGCACGTTTCGCCAGCGAGAACAAAATTTATACCGCGTAGCCGAGCATAAAGGAAACGTGAAATTTATCAAAACTTCCGCTGATTGTCACACAACGGAGAATTCCGTGATCGATATAAAAAATTTTAGGAAGACAAAAAATTTATTTTGGCACGGGCAAAGTATTTTTCTTTTTCAATTTTCTGTCAGAGTAAAAAAGACGCGGGATATCAATTTTTAAACTACAATAGTTCGTCTAAAATAGTGCACGTTTGGGCAGTAGAAAAATTAATTAAAATTTTGGCTGATCGTCACACAAAAAAATTCCTTTTATCAGGGGCAAAATATTTTTGTTTTAGTCTTTTTTGAACAGTTTCTTGCAAGAGTACGAAAGTTGCGAGATATTCCCCATTTCTCCCGCAATTACGAACGCAAATTCTTTTAATTTTCATACATTCGCAGATTTTAACGTTTTCTTTTTTTTTTCCAGTTTCCAGTCCGGCGTTTCGGATAAGGCTCGGAGGATGTTTGGCGATCGGGTTTGGCATTTTCGTTTGGCTCGCACCGTGCGAGTCTGGCCTCGGCCGGGGTGACGTGTGGCGAACCGTTGAGCGTACCGTTGCGAACGAGACGGGGGAACGAGCGGAGGTTTTATCGCAACGAGCAATGAATGCCGCAGTGAGTGCGGGGAAACACACTCTCGGGCGCCCGCGAGGTAGCCCGCCAGGCTCCGGTCCGAAAATAATTAAAAGCCAGATCGATAGATAGGATATCCCGCATGCGAGGAAAGCGAATCGTTTTGTACCGGGGCGAACACAAGCGAAACAGAGATACACGGAGAGAAGAGAAAAGAGGAGAAGGTCGGGCCGGGCGTGAAAAGCGACGCGCCGGCAACACCGAATGCAATCGGTTGCAACCGATTCCATTCGGTAAAATGGCATAGCGTAGTTATAAATATAGCTCGCGGAACTGCGGCGGATAACGCGCATATAAAGCGATAGAGGCACCGACAGTTGTGTGGAGTCGCGGTGTATCCAGCGTCCACCAATCATTCGATCTCCGTTTACGTGTATGGCTATTAGTATATAGGAAATAAACCCTCCATCGTTGCGCGTGCGAACCCCGCGAAGCTCGAGGACCCAATCGAATCGAGTCGATGTATAGTAACTTCTAGGGGAGACGGGGGCGAAACGGACCCGTGTCCTTCATCGAGATGAGACTTTTTTTATGTTACGCGAAAAATTTGTAAAAACGGTCCGTTCTACCCCGCTCCGCTTACATCAAGCCGGCACTCGCAACGGCACGGTATCGCAGAGCTAGTTAACGTTTTATTTTTTCGATGGAATATCTGCAAAATAAATAACGACGGAAGGTTACACTCGAAAAAATCGGGCGGCGATGTTATCCGTATATTTCCGTTTACGTGTATGGTAACGATGGAGGGCTTATTTCCTGTATACCAATAAGAATATAGGAAATAAACCCTCCACCGTTGCGCGCGCGAACCCCGAGGACCTAATCGAATTGTATGGTCGATGTATAGGAACTTCTGGGGGGATATGGGGCAAAACGGACCCGTGCACTTCGTCGAGATGAGACTTCTTTTATGTCACGCTACAAATATTTGAAACTCGCAACGGTATGATAACTCAGAGCTAGTTAGCGTTCTATTTTCTCGATGGAATATTAAAAAAAAAAAAAAAATCGCGACAGAAGGTTACACTCGAAATAATCGCGCGGTGACGGTATCCACATATTTCTGATTATAGAGATATTATCGGTAATTCGATAACGCCAGTACATATATTCGATTAGATAAGACACAGGGCATGATGACATAGATCGTTTGATGTACGGTATTAATTAAAGAGCGAACAAAAATTTACGTCGCAACATCGAACTGATGTTACGATATAATTTTTTATTCATTTTTCTTCATTAGTCTCGCTTATGCGATGAAAAGATTATGGTAAAGGGTTTATACGAGCGCAGTCTTGTTCGATCCTTAGATAATTTGATGTTTAGATATTAACGTTAAGAATATATAATTAATTAATTAATATCATAACATCGTATTCATGTTATGGTATTAATTTTTTTTTTCTTCGGCCAAGCATAATTTCGCTTATGCGATGCCAAATTGTGGTAAACGGTTTATACGAGCGCCGGAACTGAGAATCTTGTCATATACGCGAGCGAAAACAAAACGCGGTCGATCGATTAGGTAAGACGCACGGTATAACAACATAGATAGTTCGACGCTTTGATATTAATTGAAAAAACAAAAATAAATTGACATCGTAACATCAAACTGATGTTACGATATTAATTTTATTTTTCGTTACTTTACTTTTTCTTTTAGGCGAGCATAGTCTCGCTTATGCGACGAGAGGATTGTGGTAAACGGTTTATACGAGCGCCGGAGCTGAGGATGTTGTTATATACGCGAGAGAAAACAAGACGCGGTCGGGCGGGCGCGAGGCTGGGAACCGGGGGTTTGTTCGTTCGGATTCCGCAGGGAGAGCCCGGGGGTGTTTCCGCGACGCTTCGGCTCGCCGTGTTATAGGCGAGCAAGTGAGCGAGAGAGCGTCGGCGGCTTCGCCTAGTAAATCCGTTGGCTATAATTGTAGGATTACTAAGATAATTGAATGTTTCCCGCAGTGGCACAGAGAGAGAGTTGCGTCGTGCGCCGCGTCTCTTTCCCGCATATCCGTTATCTCCGCGCTGCGTCTCGTGGACTTGTGAATGTTTTTTAATAAAAATGTAAATGTCGCCCGAGCAGCGGCAGCACCCCGGGTCGAATCCCCCCGCCGGAGGGGACGAAGGGGTGCTCGGTAGAAAGTTGGAAAAAACGCGCAAGGAAGACTTGACCTCTGTCTCCGACACAGGCACAATAGTTAACCAATTTTTCTTTCTCTTTCAGATTCTTCTAATCGAGGATTTTTTTTCGAAGTTTCGCACTGACAAGGAAAATGCCGTTGAATCGACCGAAGATTCGTGCAAGAACGTTAAAATTAATATTTATAGTTGGTCGCGTGTAATATGTTAATGTCTCAAAAAATATTTTAACGCCTCAAAAATGTTTGAATACCTCAAAAATATTTGAACGCCTCAAAAACATTTGGATGCCCCAAAAATATTCTTAAATCTCAAAATTATTTTCATGTCTCAAAAATAATTTTGCGAAACCATTAAAAAATGTATAGTCGAACCAACCGATCTCTCGGCTGCACCAACAAAATATTTATCTGAACGTCCCTTCCCGAGTCTTCAGTCGATTCAGCCGTATTTTTCCATCAGCGCATAGCCGCAAGAATCGAGGTAAAAAAAAAAAAAAAGAATTATCCATCCGCGAGTCACACATCCGTGAAAACTAAAGCGTATTTTCTTCCTCAGCTCACACGTCCGCAACTCGATAACGAAGCCCGACAGCGATTTATGCCTCACTCAGGAATTGAGAGACACACACAAACACACGGCGTTTCTCCTCTCCGCGAGCGCACGGACAGGGAACTTTTGTTTCTCGGTCCGGGTCCTGCGTCGTCCTCGCCGCGATATTATTCACGGATGTCTGCGGCCGAGTGCGCCACCGAGGAGCAACGAAATAGCACGAGAGAAATGGAGAACGGAGAGGAAGAGCGAAGTGGGGAAAAATAGAAGAAGAAAAGAAGAACAAGAACAGGAAGAAGAAGAACGAGTCAATTGGCGTGAGGTGGGTGAAACGGCTTTTCCCGACGGGCATGGAGTGTGCGAATCTCTTCCTCCTCCTCAGCGGAATGGCGGACGTACGATACTGCACCGAAACCCGTGACCGTAGAGAGGGGCTCGAAACGAAGAAGAAAGTATGTGAACGGTCGAGGGCGCGAGCGGAACCGAGGAGAGAGAAGAGTTCGTTGGTCTCGGACTATCCTTTCGGTTTTTCCTCTTCCCTGTCCTTCGTTGGTTTCGCGCCGGATAGGGGAGACCGGGGCAAAATGGCACGGCGGGGCAAAACGGGATAATGAGGCAAAACGCAATGTTACAATAACTTTTGGATGGTGTCGATGATGGTCCCTGGTGGAACTTGTGCAACCACGGATTCGGAGTTGCATCGTAGTCGCAGTCGCACTAGGGTTGACGAGACACGCATCGGCGAGTTGCAATGACTATGACGAGACTCCGGGTACACTGAAATGCGACGGATCGCTTATTTTCAAATTTTCAACCTTCATGCAACTCTGTTTTGATGGACTCGAGTGATGCAACTAAAAATCAAATAAATTAGACTAAAACGATGGTTGCAAGGGTTACAGAAAAACGACGCTAAAACAAAGGTTGTACACGAGTCTAGAGCAAGTCACAATTTTGAACATTGTGCATTAGTTTATTGAAGTCTGCCGATGGTCAGTTCCGTTAGGGGTGCGTGGGGCAAAACGGGTTTGAAAATCCAGATGCATTGTTGGGACTGAATGGGGCATCCAAAAATTGTTGGAAAATTGAGTTTCGCCCTCACTGTTCCGTTTTACCCCACCGTCCCATTTTGCCCCGCTCTCTCCTACAGTTTCACGTTACCACTACCACTGCCCCATCAGCACCGCTGCCTTGCGGCATTGGCGGTGCGGGTAGCCAGTTCGGTGTTCGACCCGCTCGCTCCCTTCCTCGCCTCGGAGAGTCGCACCGACGATGTAATCCCGGATTCAGCACTCAATTTCGTACGTTACGCGGCGGTTTGTACGCCGCCTGTTTTCCTCCTCCCTCCGACCCGAACACCGCGAGCTTCGTCTCGCTTTTCGCATTCTCGCATCCGCACCAGCTCCGTTTTTCCTGTTCCTCACTTCCGCACTGCTTTGCCACTTTAACTTCTCCGTCCGTGGAAAAATCTCCCCTCTTCGGCTTTCGCTCCATCTTTCTTCCGACCTTTCGGCCCTCGCTCGATCTTCGTCCCTCCCCATCGGAAATCTCTTCTCGCTACCCCGTTCTTCTCCCCGTGCTCGCACGACTAGCCTCGTTGATGTCTCTCGTCCGTGGCTCGCACTCAATCTCCGCATCGGTTGGCTTTTATTTTTCCTTTCTCTCGCTGCGTCGTTTTTCGACGTTTGTCTATTGGCGGAGAGAGATTTGGAGAGTGTAGTGTTGGGTATAGCGTGGTTTGTGCGGTCGGAGTGTTCGGGTGAACGGCATAATGACACAACAACTCTTCCCCCCCACGATCGGAGCGAGCGACAATCCCGGATTGTCCCTCGCACGCTTTCGCATTTGAATTAGATTAGATAAGTTAGAGTCAATGCGAAGGAGGAAATACGGGTGTATACCCTCGGTGGCTGGAAGCTCGGGATTTCGGGAGCGTGTAGACACGCCTCGAAGGAACGGGGAATTACTGTTGTCCCTCTTGGATCCGTGGTCTCTTTGTGGAGAGAAAGAATTAGTTCGTCCGAGCGGTTAAACACGCTCAGGCGATTAATTTCGTCACACCAAGAAAGTAGTTGCCGGACAAGAATTTAATTGGTTGGTTCAACAAATTAGATGGGCGACAACAAATTAATCGGTTGGGCAATCAAATTAATTGGTTGGCCAACAATTGATTGCCAAGCAATTAATTAATTGGGCCAACAAATTAATTGGTTACCAAGCAATTAATTAATTGGGCCAACAAATTAATTGGTTACCAAGCAATTATTTCATTGGGCAAACAAGTCAATTGGTTGGCCAACAAAGTAATTGGTTGGCGAACAAATTAATTGGTCGGCGAACAAATTAATTGGTCGACCAACAAATCAATTGATTGCCAAGCATTGAATTGAGTGGGCCACCAAATTAATTGGTTGCCAAGCAATCACTTGCTTGGATAAACGAATCAATTGTTTGGTCCAACAAATTAATTAGTTGGGCAAACAAATTACTTGCTTCACGAACAACAATTTTATTATCCCAGCGAAGAGAATCCCCCCATCGCCTATCCCACCACTCGGTTGTCGCGAACGATCGCTCTTCGCCCCAAAATTTCAAACACCGACAAGAAAGCAAATTTTTAAAAATACAAAATGCAATAAAAGGTCGAAACGAGCCAGTAGTACATAGAATCTCTAAATGCAGTACCTCCACAGGTCCCCCTCAGAGTTTATAGCTAGCTAAGAGCGTGCGACACACACACACACATAGGCAGGGCAGAGATAGAGCTAGGAGAGAATCGCACAGTGCAAGCACGCCACAGCTTCGGCCGATGCTGTTAGAGCTGTGGCTTGCCGGCTTTCCTCTGTAGAGTAAAAGGGAGGGTAGGTTGCCATAAACAAGTGCTTACCGCAATCTAATGCGTCTGTAATGGCTCGAGCGCCACGCCGAGCCGAGCAGGCAGGCAGCAGCAGCAGCACAGTATCTCCCCCAACGGTCCCACTTGCTCCCGCGATTTAATTACTATGTAAATGTCGCATTCCCCAACCTGTCGGCCATACCCGGGGGCCGCGCTCCGCCTATCACTTCTCCCTCGCTCTTCCGGTACCGGCGCGCCGCATCATCAGCAAAGCCCAGTAGAGAGAGGACACCCTTTACCCCCCCCCCCCCCCCCCCCTTCAGCCCCCGGCCGCTGCCACCTCTCAACTCTCTCTCCAACCTCTCGCTACCCGAAAACCCTCAACGAGAAGCTTCCACGGTCGTCGTACAACGAACGTCGGCTCCTCTCCTACACACTCTGCCTCTGTCGCCCGATGTCCTTAATTACTTTATACGTTATATTATAGCCCGTGCCCAACTTCCGACGAGCGAGTCCTCTCACTCCATCCGAGGAGAAAGCCTCTCGTTTTGAAGCCCTGCCTCGACGACCAACGATCTCTCACACCGCTCGCCGAGTCTCTGGACTGCGAACTGATTTCACGGGAAATTCTAAAAATTTTGATGGGTTTTGGGTTATTTTTATTTTTTGGGGGGTTTTGATTTGGGTCGATTGATATGCATTTTTATTTACGATCGCTGTGGATGGTTTTAGATACAAATTTTTATAGTCGAAGTGGATCGGTGAACGGGACGGGGGATAATTGTGTGTAATGGGTTATTCGCGTAAATCGAGAAGAAATCGGGGGAGATGGGAATTCGAAGTATTTTGGCAGAACGTTTTGGTAATTTTTGTTTATCTTTATTTTTTCGTACTTTTAATTCGGCTCGTTCGGTACATTTTTGTTACAATCGCGATAGGTAGATTTAGATAAAAATTGTTATAGCCGGGAGTCCGGGCGCGATGGACGAAATACAGCAAATCTGTAAGTAAAGGGTTATTCGCGTAAATCAAAAGAATGGCCAAGAAGCTGTGGAAGAATCGGGGGGGAGATGGAATTGAGTGTACGTGTATTCGCCAAGACCGGGAGAAGCGGAGATTCCAGTAACGCGGCCCGTTACATCGGCTCTTTGGCTCGTATCCAACGGCGAATTTGAAAATCCAAATCGCGCTCTCATCTCCGTTCGGGCGTAGAAATTGTGTGACTCCCGGTTACGGTCGGGATGAAACCGGGGGAATATATACAGGGTTTATATCTATTGTTATTATACATGCATTCCGTACATACATGCTCGAGATAAAATTGCTTCTATGAATGGTTAATGCCGAATGACGGAGAGTCACAGACTCCGGCGGGGTACAAGAAGAGCATCGCGAAATTTCGGAGTTCACGAGGGCAATAAGAATAAGAAACCGCGCTCTCTTACCAATTCAATTTCGTACCCTGTGTATACATTTTTTTTACTCGACACAATCCAATCTCGATAAGAAAAAAAATTATAACGATAATGTTTTTTTTTCTATATCTGACAGAAATGCACAATAGCTCGGACTGTTGAAGAAAATTGTAAATTTAATGCACAATTATTATAAAAAAGTGATAGACTTTTAGAGGGAAATCAAAGAAAATTATTGGAATCAAAGTACTTTCACAATAAAATTAAAGTCAATTCCTTAAAGTAAAGTATTTCTAAAGTTTCAAATACATTGTACCTTAATTCATCGTCACAATCGTACATACAGTTTAGTATAACAGTTTATGCATAAAAACTTCCAGCACCAGTACATTAAATTTCATACAATATTTTTTTCTACAGTGCGAATTAAACATGTCTCGAGATAAAATAAGATCGCATAGGGAGAGCATTGCCGCATTTCGGAGTTCACGAGCGCCGATTCAATATCCCGTATTACATTTCTTTTTTTTCCCTCGACCCAATCCAATCGCGACGAGAAAAAAAAATGCTAACGATAATTATTTTCTTTGATTTCTATTACAGTCGAGGACCTAGGAAAACAATGGCGAGGCACGTGCTCCTGATCTCATCTATTTCGGCTGTCCGGAGAGAGCGCCCGTACTCCACAGCTTTCGAAACTACAAATGGTCTTTGCCAGTTGTCCGCATTGGTGCGATAATGTGGCGGCCCGTGGAGGACGGTGAAGGCGGTCTTTGGTCAGTTTGTCAGGCCGAACGATGTATCTAAGAGGCCGCGCTCCCGTGCAGGCCGGCACGGACACGGCGACCCAGGAACACGCCGAGCAACCACCCACGTTCGACCGTGTACACACGCACACGACGTCACCGACGTCCCGTAGCCTCCGAAACGATTTGTCTTACGCCTGCAACGGATAAACTTCACGCACCCTCGACCGCTGTTCCCGCCGGCTTTTACCCCGCCGGTTGTCCTTCGTGTTTCAAATAATCGAGGGTCGTTACCGCGAGACGTCGTCGATTACTCGTGATAACTTCGCTCCTCTCTCCTTCGTGCCGCACGACCTCCAATGAATTTCCGCTTCGACGATGCAATTTCCACTTCGACGATACGATTTCCACTTCGACGATACGATTTACACTTCGAGAGTACGATTTCTCCCTCGCGGTCCACGCCGGCACCTGCGAGAAAAACCGCCTCGGAGCGATTCGATCGTGATAAACTATACGCTTGTCCAGCGAGTTCTTTGACACGAAATTTCGGAGTGAAATATCGAGGGTGATCGGGCTGTTTACCGTCGCTATAGGGAAACGATGAAAGATGTTCTCTTCGAGCTTTTTTTTGTCGTCTTTTTGTTTTATATAGAAGAGATAAATTGTGTAAAAAGTGTCCTCGGGACGACTCGAGAACGCGGGGTTGGTGTACGATATCGTAAAATCAAATGTAATATCTTCGGTTATCCATCTTGTTTTATCTCGCGGAGAGTCTTTCGTTGGCCGAGAAACGGGTGGGGAAATGTAAGAAGAGAGGGTTCGGTCGGTGCTGGATGGACCATGCAAAAAGCTTTCCGAGAGTGTTTTTGTCCGGTTCCTCTTCCGTCCCTCGGCCCGCACGGTCGTCGATGCTCGGACTTCGAATTCGCTTCGCTGTCCTCTTCTGTACTTACTTCCCCCTTTTGCGCTCCTCGGGAAATCCAGTCGATCGGATCGACGCAAAGAATTCTCGTGGTCCACTCGTATGTCCCTGTCGTGAAATCCTCGAATCAATTGAATATCTCGAGAGGTCGAGACGCGGTCGCTCTCGTACGAGTCCTGCCATTTCTCTTTTCTCGTTCGCATATATTTTGGCGCATATATTTGGGGGATCGTCCATGAGTTTCACTTTCCATCGATGTTTCGAAGAGTTTTTACGCGTTGTGACCGGGCTGCCAATTTCCGCGTCGACTTTGCTGGCAGCAAGTTCTCCGAAGTTTCTACCGAAATCTTACTTTCGAACTGGCCTTTTGGATTACTTTTTCTATACTATACTTTACCATATTTTACTATATTTTACTATATTTTACTATATTTTACTATATTTTACTATATTTTACCATACTATTTTTCAGAATCCAGCCGTTTGGATCAACGCGAAGAATTCTCGTCATCCACTCTACATCCCTATAGTGAAACCCTCGAATAAATTGGGAATCTCGAGGGGTCAAGATGCGGTCATTCTAGTACGAGTCTTCCCATTTCTCTTTTTTTATTCGCATTCCAACAGGGATCTACAATGAGTTTCACTTTCCATCGACGATTCAAACAGTTTTACGAGGTGTGACTGGGCAAGTCAATCTCCACGTCGACTTTCCTGCCGGTAAGTTCTTCTCTATTTCTACCCCAATCCGACTCTCAAACTGGCCTTCCGGATAACTATACTTTTTATTTTTATTTATTTTTTTCAGGTACCTCGTACGCAATGGGAAAGTAAAAAATAGAGATCGGCAGGGGCTTTGGAGTTGTCGCGTCTGCGGACGAGTTCCCATTCCCGGTTTTTCGAGCCCCTACTGTGTCGAGTTTACTGTATGGACGGCAGCGTGGATAACGGAGTACTGTACACCGTGGAACTGTGTATAATACCCGCTGGTTTCGCGAGCGCGTGCACGAGGCCGAGGGAGGAAGAGAGAGAGAAACGCCGAATGGAAGGGCGAGAGGGCGTCGTGAGTTATGAGTGCTCTGTGATATCAATGCATCAATTTGGCTAAACGAAGGATTAATTTAATAACAAGTCAGCAGGGGCGAGGGGGGGGGGGGCATCGGACGCGATGATCTATAGAGAAGGGAAGAACTGCAAACTACACAGGTCGCTCTTTCTGTTGCTGTTTCTCACACCGGGGAGGGCGACTGTTTATAGATGATAGCTACATTCATCTCGGTCTTTTTTCACACACTCTTTTATTTCTTTTTTCTGCAATGAAATACTATTTTGATTCCGTGATATCGAAACTGAGAGCACTTATTGCAATGACGATTCTACAGTTCTAAAAATGTTCTTTATAATTTGACGATAACTTCGATCTTATTGGAGCTCAATCTCAATCTCCGTGCACGATATTTCTTTAAATTACAACACTTCCAATAACAAGTGATGAGAGAGTGATGAGCACGAATATAGACTGTAAAAAAAATTCGTATGAAACTTCATGTACCGGACTGGAAACAATTATGCAAAATTAATGGTCAGTGTATTTAAAACATTGGGAATGCTTTGTTTTTAGTGATTTACTCAAATTTCAATGAAAAAGTATATTAATTTTTCGTCATAATCGTCCATTAAATTTAATGTAGCACTTTTTGCATAAAAACTTCTAGTCCCTTACATTGAATTCACAATTTTTTTTTTTACAGTATCTATTTTTCCCCGCTATCAAATCATTTTTCGAATACCCAAATGAAAAACAACAACAACAACAAAAATATATCTACAATTTCGTTGAGTGTAAAGCAAAGTCGTAAAATCCTTTCGTATATCAGTTCAAATTTGACGTAAGTATGATTGACCTCGGTGGATGAAAGCGTGCGTGTATCTTCCCTTGTTTTGTATCACCCTCGTTCGTGCCACGTATGTAGTTACACGTCGACGTGGGGGGGGAGGGGAGGGGGAGGGGAGGGTGGGTTACACACGAAGAGCATGGTGCCGGCTCTCAAGCAAATGTACAACATTAGCTGCGAAGGCGCATCATCTGTGCACAAACGGGATTGCGAAGGGAGAGCCCCGAAACTCGTAGAAATGTGGGCGTCCGCGAGAGAACGAGAGAGCAAGCGGGCGCGCGGTTGACGAAGGGAGCGTCGGGGAGTGGGTGGGACGGAGAGGAAGATAGAACGGGCCGGACGGGAGGTTTTAGGGTGCATATCAGTTTCATCGCGGCGTAATGTTACTAAGCGACAACTTCTCTCGCACCCCCTCTATCTGTCATGCCAATTAACCGGCTTCGTTCCCGGTTACGGTTTTCTCGGCTTGATCCCTCTTCGCCTCTGTCTGTTACTGTTCTACGGCAGAAACTACCGACGGTTTCCACAATGCTGATGGATCCGGAATTTGTAAAATCTTCGCTGCCGTTCGGATTTTACTGATTTGCGGAATTCACTTCAATTTTTTTTTTTTTATGTTGGGGATTCCATAAAATTTTTAATTGAATCATTTAAATTTTATGAGATTTATTTTTATTTAATTTTTTCGAATGTTGTCCACGATATAATGATATAGTTCCGGTTTTCTCAGCTGAATCCCTCCTCGCCTCTGTCTGTTTCCACAATGCTGATGGATCGGGAATTTGTAAAATCTTCGCTGCCGTTCGGATTTTACAGATTTGCGGAATTCTCTTCAAAAAAATTCTGTCGGTCCCGTTACATTTTTTTATTGAGTCCTTTAAATTTGATGAGATTAATTTTTTTATTTTATTCTTTCGAAATTTGCCCCACGATGTAACGAATTAAAATTTGTGTACGCCGAGATTGGGTCCTCGCGTCCGTGGCTTCGGTATTTCACGCCCTTATCTCGGCCGCGACGCTTTAAAAAGAGCCCTCGTTCGTCCCTTCGCACCGACCCCCCGAAGAATCGCGATATCGACAAGTTTTACGAGGACGCGTAGCCGCGTGCGATTTTAGAGCCACGCGTCTCGATTTTACAATTCGATAGTGCGTAGATGTTAACGAAACCGAACCGTAGAGACAACGGCTTTGTCCACGTGCTCCAAACATCGGACGTCCACGCGAGATAGCGATATCGCCCCTAGCAAAGTAAAATCGGTGGGGCTCAGCGAGGCTCCTTCGTTTATCTACGGAGTGTGAAAACATTTCGATCAAGCGACTTTAACCAAAAGCGAATAAGAAATAAATTCGTCCGGAAATAAGCCCTCCGATTAATCGCCGATTTAAGATCATGCGAAATACCGCAGTCGGTAACAAAAACTGTAATCGAATTTTTTTTATAGCACTGCTCATTTATGACCAAAAACAAATTTCTCACACGAAGCTGAATCGAAATCTAATTCATGCAAGAATTTGCATTTATTCGTCGATAGTCCGCATCGTTGAAAAAAAATACCAGTTCTTGTTACCGACCGAGCAGTGGGCGAGTCGGAAGTATCGAATACATGTCGATCGATCGACGTTTGTCCAAAAGCGTACAAGAAATAAATTCATTCGAAAATGAGCCCCCCGCTTGATCGGCTATTTAAGAGCACGCGAAATACCGCAGTCGGTAACAAAAACTGTAATCGATTTTTTTTATCGCACTGCCCACTTACGACCAGAAGCAAATTCTCACATGAACCGTAATCGATATCCACTTCGTCCAAGAATTTACATTCAGTGATCAACGGTCCGCATTGTCAAAGAAAAGTAATTACAGTTTTAATTACCGACCGAGCAAGCGCCGACTCGGCACGAAGAGATGCGACATAGCCTCAAAAGGTCGCCCACACCTCCGGCACGAAACAAAACGCAACCGCCCCGTCCGGTTAATGCCGGGTTCCCCAGGGTGCCGTCACGCGTTGAAGCGTCAATGCGAAAAACGAACCTCGAGAGTCCCCCGAGTTCGCGGGCGCCTGCAAAATATCATCTTTTATTTCCTCCTTTCTCGTTCCGACTTCGCTTCCGAGCAAGTGAGAATAAATTTGAAAAAAAAAAAAACAAAAATAAAAAGCCCTTTTTTTCCGAGTAAAAACTTGCGCGGCGGTCGCATCCTATACGTGATACACCCGTCCATATATATCCGTACACAACGGGATAGTTTATGGGGGGCTGTGAAACAGACGCGGGGGCCAGTCGGGAATAGTTGTGTATACGGTAAAGGCGTGTGCGCGGGTATGTGCACGGTATCGCCGTGCAATAGAGACGCGCCGGTCCGCTCAGCGCGAGCCCCCGGGTTTTATCCCCTTCGGTATAAACATGACGGGTTTTATTGTTTGACGTTTTGTTATCTAATTGGTCGTTACTCGCGGGCGGGTAGAGTGCAGCGGAAGAGAGATCGAGCGAGCCGCGAGCCGCGAGAGACTCGTTCCACTGGAGGCCCGCCTCGGTCCGCTCGGAGGTTCGAGCGCCGACTCTCCATTCCATTTCGTTCCATCGGATCGTATCCCATTCAATTCGTGACCATAACGTTAGCCGAGCTATGGGCGAGACCGGGGGGGGGGGGGGGGAGAGAGAGACAGAGACCGCGCCGGGCCATCGTAATTCACCGACTCTAACTGTCGCTATAGTGTCATTGCATTTAGTGCTCTCATACACGAGTACCGTGCATTCGATACATCCGCACGAAAGTCGGACGATACCGAAACACGTAAACCCCGAACGTAAAATAAACTCGGGTTCGTCGAATTGCCCCGACCGAACGCTTAATCTCGATTGTAAATCAAATTTCCAGGATGGAGAGAAAAAGGGAGGGGGAAGAAAAAATGAAGAAGATCGACGAACAACAACTACTGCGACCAATCGTGAAGGACTCCGGTGCGGATAATGAGATGGGCTGTTAAAATTGGATTGCCTGGTCCGGAGAGAAGAATGAAGAGAGAATTCGTGCCGAGGTGTTGGTGTATATTTCCGGCGGAAAGCTGCAAATTGCATTTGGTGCTGTCGTACACGAGTACCGTACGTTCGATGCGTCCGCACAAAAGTAGGATAATAGATAGATAGCATTTTTATTCAGTATGTACTGGGATAAATCTCTTAAGTACAAGAAAATGCGATGAAGTGTAGATTTCGCTGAAAACTAAAACAGAGATACTAAAACGCGTAAACCGAGCATAAAATAAACTCGGTTAGTCGAATTGCCCAACCAAACTCTAATCTCAATTGTAAATCAAATTCCAGGAAAAAGAAGAAAAAAATGAAGACGATCCACCAATAACTACCGCGACCAATCCGGAAACACTCGAGTGCGGATAATGTGATGAACAGAAAAAATTAGATAGCCCCGTCCGCAGAGAAGAACGTCGAGAAAATGCACGCCGAGGGGTTGGTGCGTATCACCGGCGGAAGCTCGCACACTGCATTCAGTGCTCTCACCCACGAACGCGTCCGCACCAGCGCCGCATGACACCGAAACACGTAAACCGAACGTAAAATAAACCCGCTTCCTCAAATTACCCGACCGAAAGTTTAATCTCAAATTGTAAATCAAATTTTCAGAAAGAAGAGGAAGAATAAAAAAAATGAAGAAACGAAAAGCAAGAAGATCCGCGAACAACAACTACCGCAATCAATCAAGAAACACTCGAGTGCAGATAATGAGACAGACTGTTAAAATTAGATGGGTACAGTCCTCCCCGCCCGAGGAGAAGAATGAAGAGAGAATTCATGCCGAGGGGTTGTGTATATCCGGAAGGGTGCCGCGCAGTTATGGCCACTGGTTGGAGCTCTTCGCCTCCCCGGCGGAGGAGCTTCGTCGAGGACGAAGATTGAGACGAGGGCGAAGGAGAGGACGAGGGTGCGCGAGCCAAGACAGTAGCGCGGACGAGGACGTGCACGGAGAGACCCGAGTCGGGAAGGAACGGAGGACGCGAGGTGGGAGACGAGGACCTCGGCAGGGTGAGAGCCGTTGGAAGCGGAGAAACGGAGCCCGAAGAGCCTCGCCGGTCGGAGAGAGCGGGCGAGCGCGCAAGCAGGCAGCAATATCATAAAGTAAGTTTGTGGCGTGGATGGCCGCCTCGCGCTCCTAATGGACAATAACTGCGATATACTGCCTCATCCGGAGAGAGCCCAGACCCGCCGCCGTCCTCGGGGCTCGACGAGACTCGTCCTCCGCTCCGCGCGGCTCTTCTCGATCCGCCGTCGAGCTGCGGCCGTGGAAGCGAAAGGCCCTCGACTCTAAACACACGGATAACGTTGCGGAGTCGGGGGCGATCCTGACCGAGCGGCAACATCGCGCTGTACGCACTTTATATCTTCCGGCTAAGTATCAAGTGCCAATAGAGGCTTCCCTGCGGAGATTCTCGGGCCTCCGGGCTTGTACTTAGCGCCCGAGTGACCCCTGCGCGATGGGGGGTGGTGACGCCGAGGGGCCGGACTAACCCTTGTCGACACTTCGATGACCGTTCAGCAATGAAACGAAACGTTTGGGGGCTCGGCGCAGTCAATGTTTTTATCCTTTTGTTTATTGATTGATGGGTGCATTTACGGCTATAGAAGAGCACCAAATAGCAACTCTGAACGAAAAGGGCTCTGCGGAAAAAAATGTATATATCTTGGATAGGGATAAGCTTGTAGTATAGATGTATTGTGCTAGAGTTTAATTTCAATTCCGGTAGAGTTTAATTGTCATTCCGGTAGAGTTTAATTGTCATTCCGGTAGAGTTAAATTGTCATTCCGGTAGAGTTAAATTGTCATTCCGGTGTTTTGTATCGTGGCGGAGTTTAATATCAATTTTGGTAGAGTTTAGCTTCAATTCTGGTATAATTTGACTTCCATTCCAGTAGAATTCACTTTCAATTCCGGTAGACTTTAATTTCAATTCGATTTTTATTTGTGCAGCGGTGAGTTCGTCAAACTCGTCTGTGTCTGAGTTGCAAATGGCGGCGTTTAACGCTCGATCCGAAAACTATCCTCGGGACTGATCGATCCGCTTATCGAATATATTATGACAAATTAACGTCGACCGACAGCAAAGCCCAAACACTGCGACGACGCCCTTTCCTGTATCGTGGCTGTTGCATGCCGGGAGTTGCGGAATTTCCGCTCGCTCGCCGCGTGTCGGCGCGGGCGCGGGGGTGAGGGGGGGGGGGGGATGAAGCTCGAGAGCTGGAAAAATGTTGGAACAGCTCCGGCGATCGAGCTATCGTGTGCACACACGTCGAACTGCCGGTGGTTCTGCTCGTGAGTTCGCTCGGCAGCAATATTTTACATAGGATTGCGGGCTCTTTCTCTCGCTCTCCGTCTCCCCGGTGCGGACCGCGTATAGCCGCGTGTGGCGTACACGCCAGCGGGAGAGGCAGCGGCAGCATCGACGTTTGATATTTTTATGCGGTGGCGCCACTGCTGTACGGAGATTTACGAGGCAGATATGTGATCACAAAATGGCCGACACTAAATCAAATATGGTGCATCGGGAAAACATCCGGCATTATTATTGGGACTTTTATTGGAACGTAGAAGAGGAGATCGAGGTGGAGCGCCGATGCCGACCCGGCGGGGGCAATAAAGCAAACGCCGTGACGTAATTTTACGATCACCCATCCCCCCCCCCTGCCCCTCGGGCCGCCCCCGCCCTGCTGTATGCAGAGCAATCGTTATACCGGAGATTCTTATAGCTATATCTATTTATGATACATATATATGTATTTCTGTAACTTCTCTTTCGCGTCGTGGCGGCGTGGGTGCCCGATTAGGTAGCGACCCTTGCACGTTGTATTGCGTCTGCGTTATACATAAGGATATGCCGGTACGCATTAAAACCATCCCTCAAATATATCGTTTCGCGGTGCTCACCTTTTTTTTATGGTTTCATCGTTTCCCATGCCGATCGTTATATAATACAAACTACTATACTCGCCGTTCGACTGCGACAACAACAAACGAATATAACAAAAAAACCAAAAAAATGGCTGCTATAAATGCAAAGGAAATATTGTTTTTTGCTATAACTGACGTTTCGTTACAATTTTTTCTTCGTGCTTCCTCGGGACATTTTTTTGTGCATTTTTTTTTATCACATAAATCCATGACTAAAGCAGAAAAAAATGTGTATAATTTTTTTGAGGATGATTCGATCGCCGTAAAAGTGAGAACGAAACTCTCGATGCTCCTCGCGTGGTATAAAGTTTTATTAAACGCCGAAACCTTCGGTAAAAAATTATTGCATCTTCGTTCGGTGTAGCTTTTTTTTTTCTATACAGTATCTCGTTATAAGCAGCCCAGTAGTTTAATCGGTATAGCCGACGAGGGGAGGGGGGGGAGTTATTATACGAGAACGGAATTACGGTCCTCAACTAGCAATAAAATTAATGTCGACGAACGAGAGGGTATGGAGATTGATGGTGTGCGCGCTTGTGAACGCGCTCTCGGGATGCAAGGTGAAAAGAGCAAAGTTGTCCATCCGGTCGAAGGTTCGAAAAGAGTCGTGAAAGGAAAGGAAGAAAAAAAAAAAGCAAAGAAGAATAAAGAAGCAAAGAGAAAGACACTCTCTTATGGCACGAAAGAATCCTGAATGATAAACCTTATATATAGCGCGTACTGCAGCCATGAATGCGCATGCGTCTCAGCGGGGACGTAAAAAAGATTGAAGGACCACCGGGCATCGGTAAATCTTTTTTTTGCTTTTAAAGCAAAACAAAAAAAAATATCCCTTTCCGTGAAAACTCATCGTGTACCTAACGAGCATCGAGAATGATATTTCCTCGACGCCGGAAGCTCCCGAGCCGTGCGACAACATCCGTACTATTTTTCCCCTTCATCCTCCAATATTCAAACATCCCAATATTCCCAATCCTCAAACTTCATCTCCTTTACTGGATCGAAAAAAAATAGTATTTCTTACGATCCCTTATCGCTATCAGCCCGAAAGGATCCTAAACGATAAACCTTATACATATAATGCGTAGTGCAGCGTAGACACATAAGAAAGATTGGGGCATCAGTAAAATAAATTAAAAAAACCGAAACAAAAAAAATCCCTTTGCGTGAAAACTCATCGTGTACGTTACGAGCATCGAGAATGATATTTCCTCGACGCCGGAAGCTCCCGAGCCGTGCGACAGCATCCGTACAATTTTTTCCTTCATCCCCGTTCCCGTCAACCGAATTGAAAAAAAAAGATATTTCTTACCATCGTTTATCGCTATCGTTGCGCGGGCACACATGTCTGTTTATTGAGTAAACAGGCTGTGTAGCCGCGGCGTTGAAGAGGCGCACGTGACCGGCTCAGCGACGTTAGAATTTTAAAAAAACGCAGCAGAAAAAAAGGTACTCGATGATTCCTGCCAACGCCCTCGGGTGTGTATCTCAGTGTGCTATCCGTCCGGTCTTCTCCACTCTTCCGTATGCGCTTTTGCGTGTCGCAGAATCGTCGCTCAGCCCCGAGGCCACTGTTGTCTCTGACAACACTCCATGTTTTTTTTTCTCCCGGTGCCGACCGGGGCGCTCCGCAACACGCAACTGCATCGACTACGATGAATCTCCGTTCTCGCAGCGCCGCGAGAACGAGCTACGCGACAAGTTCCACAGGTGCCCCCTCGAGCTCGTTCCACCGCACTTCGGGCACGTATCGAGCCTTCGGTACGTCTCGCACAGTGTATCCTGGCGTGTATCGGTGTCCTCCTTGTTTTTCTTTCTTGAAATAATAATATCACAGCGAGCACAACTCGGGGACGACGGACCGGACGAGAGCGAGCGACCGTATGGATGTTGTACGTCCCGTTCGGGGAACTCGCGCGGAAATATATTACGAAGAGAGGCACAAGTGTATCTACTCGCGCGGGTGGGCACCACCGATCGAACTTTGATCTGTCTTCCGTGTTGTCCTTTTGCTGATGACGGGAGACGTTAAGATCGATGCCCTTGCACGAGGCCGAAGATGGACGGTACGGGCTTTTTATTTTTCGTTTATTTAGTTTTGGGAATAAAATTTTAGTTTCATAGAAAAAATAATTGTGGTTCGTGGAAAAGAAAGTTCTAGTTTGTTAGAAAAAGAGATTTTAGTTTCTTAGAAAAAAAAGATTTTAATTCCTCGGAAAAAAAAACAAAATTTGTAACCGAAACACGAAAAATCTAAAAAAATAGAAAGTAAATTGGACTAGGCGAGAAGGTTCGAGCAGGGAAAAGTCGAAAAGTAGGATTGACCGCAGGTCGATGGGGATGGTTTGAGTATTGAGGGAAAAATCCGAGAGTTTTTGACTTTTCGTTTTCGGTGCGGATACTTTATCTGATCCGACAAACGAGAGCCTCTCGGGTTCTCCGCGGTGTGCAGGCTCCGGCCGACGAGATGTTTTTTTTTTTTTTTTTCATGAATGGTTTTTCGTGTGCGAGAGCGACTTCTCGGCTTAACCGGCTGGGGGAGGAGAGCTCAATCCCTTTTGTTAATCGAGAGAACCTCGGGGTCTCCTGCGAGCGCGCGCGCGCCCCCCTCGTCACCGGAAATACTTTCGCCTTTACATTTCGTCAGGTCCACGATGCACCGAAGAATGAGAATAACGGAGGCTCAAAGAAGTTAAGAATGCGCCTACGCCGGAGAGATCCATACCAGGACCATTATAGGGCTTATACGGCAGTACACCAAACTAATATAACGCGTCGACGCAGTCCGAGCTAGGGACGGTAGGCTACACAAGAAAATCCGTCGAATCGGTTGCCACGACGATTTATCGTCATCCCGCGACGATACTCGGCAGTAAATCCATACAAACAAACCTACCGGCCAGTCATATACTCGTTCTTGTTTCTTAATGATACTTTTTCACTGTGACGAGACACAATCGTTCCCGGACTAAAAAAGATACAATAAAATTCATCGATCAGACTCTTTTAACACCTTATCTGGAGGTGAAAGAATTTCGATAAAATTCTTTATTATTTTTAAGTTTATGCTTAGTTTACTGACGGGCCAGGCGCTTTTCCATGATAAGTGTACAGTTGAGTCAAAGATTGGAAGAATTACAATGTGCGATACAGAAAGTTCAAGAATACAGTTCGATCGATTCAATACACATATTCGATACAAATAATACAATTTAATATTAAATCCGTAAAGGTTCAAAATTAATTATCTACAATGTCGCACAATCCATGTCCGCATGCTGATTCGATTTACGGAGCCTATTTATATAATTTTTTTTTCCATTTATTTAAAATAAAAGAAAAGTTACTAAAAAAAAGAACAATCGAATTAATTATGCACTCGGTGGCAAGGGTGTTGCAAGATTAAGACCCGCTCTACATTCTGCTTTTCTCTTTTTCTCAGCTCCGCGTCCAACGCAGTGACCTTAGAGTAACCTAGACATTTCCCGAAACTCTCTCGAGAGGCCCCCGAGCGCTGATCGCCGTTGCGCTAAGTGTCTCGCCGCACGGAAGCCGGTTTAATAACAACAATGAAGGAACTTCACTCCGCAGCAGCTTCCCCCCCCCCCCCCCCCCCCCTCTCGAATTCTCCCATTCTTCTCCACCTCACCAAGCCGAGGCCCCCCCTCTCCTCGCCTCGCGCGTCCTCTCGCGCGCCTTTATCCTCGGAAGAAATAAAACCCGGAGAGTCGTAAGAGCCCCCTCCGCCCCCGCGCCCGCCGGATGATTAATATCCGGCCGACAGTTTGTGAAGCGGGCCGGCCAATAAACGGGATAAAAATACTCGTGAAAAATAGCGCGCTCATTAGGGGTACAGTCACATCTGTGACTGTGCGCCCGGTGCCTGCGCGCCGTGACTCGAGCTCTCCGAGGCCGGCGAGAGAAAGAGACGAGAGTCAGCTCCAAAGGGCGATGAAGGGAGCGAAGGAATACGGAGAAGAGAAAGACATACGCATGTATATATATGTATATGCATATACAGAAAAGAAGGACGAGACGAAAGGCTGGGCGCAGGGTGGGTAGGCAGATTTATGAAAGTAATCACAGATTATTTTAATATTCCGATGGGCGCGTCTCCCGTTCGTTCGTTCGTTGTCTTCTCGTTTTCCCCGCGTTTCGCTCCCGGCTCGTCCGACGTCACACCGGCGTGCGTCTACGAAAATTACGAAATCGCAGACCGGAGCACCCGATCGGGAGTCGTTTTTTCCTTTTGTCTTTTTCTTTCCATAAAAATTTGCGCGCGAGCTTCTCGCAGCTGCGGGGCAGCCGAGCGTCGCGCCCGATATCGATTTTATATCGTCCGGAGAGCGAACTATGCGTATAGAATCGTTATAACAGTTTGTGTTTTTACGACGTCGTCGTGGCCGGAGATTTTCGCAGCCTACCGCGTGGCCGCCGACCGAGTAAAAATGAGAGTGTGCGTGTGTGCGTCGCATCGTTGCGAGCGATTTATAGGATTCTCGAGTGCGGAGACGGGGCCGGCGCGTTCGTAGATTTTGTTGAGGGACGTCGCAACCGCCGGCGGGCCGCGCGGACGCGAAACACCGTCGCTGCTTCGACTATACCGGGGCAATGATGATAACGGTAACGAGAAGGGGCCGTACGCACCTTGGCAACGTGCGTGCAATATACAGTGTCTCGTATGCGCTACGGGGAAACCTGTTGTACCTGGGTGATATCGTTCGAGCCAAAAGGGGGCATGAAATGTACCCCTAGATTTCCGTCCTGCACACTGCGAATTATATCCACCCACTCGCACATACGGGGACTTCCTTACACCGCACGGAGATAAATTATTAGGTGAGCGGAAATACTTCACTTACGGTTTGAAAAATCTAATTTTTTTTTTTTTCTACCGGAAGTGACGTCACACCGAAGATACATGACTTCCAGTTTGGAAATCTAACTTTTCGACCGGAAGTGACGTGACACCGAAAATACGTCACTTCCAGTTTGGAAATCTAATTTTTCGACCGGAAGTGACGTCACACCGGAAATACATCACTACCGGTTTGAATGTCTCATTTTTTCGACCGTAAGAAACCGAAAATTTAGATTTCCGTTTTCTAAATTCCATGGTCCATAGCGAGGGCGCGAAGTGTCCAAGCCACATCAACCTGCTAGTAATACATATATATATATAATAAATATGATAACATATATTATATTTCTACATACAGTACGTCTCGTACTTCGTACGGCCTGTGGCTGTAGGAATAGTATTTCGAATGCGAAAGCGACTTCTCGGACAATCGTTTTACGCGCCCGAAATTCTCGTTTGGCATGCCCTTGCCTTGGAATTCGTGAATGAATCCGAAAATCGTAGTTCGAGATATTTATGAATGAAAGTTCGGTACTATACGCGTTACTACGCGCGACGGGCGGTGCAGCCCGAGCCGACAAAGAACCTCCGGGACTTTCGGGGTTGCGGCACCTGTCCCAGTTTACCCCGCGCCCGCACGTACGACCGCACAGTGCAGTCGTAGCAGTAAGTAGACGTCGCCGAAGCTAAAGAGAGAATTTCACAGACATCACTTGACTGCGCTGTACGTACCTGCCCGCGGCTGAAAGTTGTCAGTTATACGTTACAACGTGCAGTAGTGCGCTCTATGCTACGCTGTCCCGTATACTGTGGTACACAATAGCTGCACGCTTCTCTCGTCGGTTTAGCGACAGAGTCACGTCCGGTAATTTCGTGGGAGAATATGAGAGACCCGCCGGTATAGTTTCCGTAGCATTTTCGTGTGTGTACTACTTGGCTGGTTTGATTTCACTTTTATGGACATTTTTTTTTTTTTTTTTAAAGATTGTCATACGCATCTTTTTTTTTATTGTTTTGATAAACATCTTTTTGGAAGATACTATAATACAGGTAGATAGGCATTTATTTGATGTAGGAATATTTTCGAGTAAATCATTCCCATATGCTATATCTAGAGATTATGGTTTCTGTAGCATATGGAAGTGGATTTCATAATCCTAAGTCTTATGTAGCATATCGGAGTCGATTTCAATTCTAAATCACTCCCATATGCTACATACTGAACGTTTCGGATTTCAGAGCATATAGAAGTGGATTTCAATTCGAAATCACTCCTACACGCTATATACTCGACATTTCGGTTTTCATGGCAGACAGAATTGTATTTCGGAAATCTTAAATCCCGTATAGCATAACGGAGTAGATTTCGATTGAAAATCACTCCCATACGCTATATTCTTGAGATTTCGGATTTCAGAGCATACAGAAGTGGATTTCGAAGATCCTAAATCCCAAACAGCACATCAGAGTGGATTCCGATCCTAAATAACTCCCATATGCTACATTCTAGATTACATAGAAGCTTGGTGGCCGAAACGGACCGGTACGTTTTGCCCCGAAGTTCAATCTTCACACCCCACTCGCGTCGAGACCACCCCTCCGCGCCGCGACTTCCGGTATCATCGGAACGCTCTACAAACCGGATGAAAATATAAAAGTAAGAAAATAAAAAAAAACAAGAACCAAAAAAAATCCGTGGAAGCGTCGATTCGGCGAACGGTAAACTGACTCCCCGATTCCGAGAGGGGAATAAGGGCCATTCAGCTTCGCGATGAAACGTTGAATACAAAGGAGACGAGAGACGGAAAGTCGCGCGAAGCGGGCAGGGACCAAGAAAAATAAAAGGATCAAAAGCAACAGACAAAATTTCTGAGACTGCGAGGCGATGTCGGAGCGGAGAACGGAATAAAAATGCCCGTAGCTCCGTCATAATCTTATAAATTCATGGTGAGAGAGAGAAGACGGCTCTTCCCCATCCGGGAATCCGCTGAACGCTCTCCGAGTTCTCCATTGGTGGAAAAGCGCTCGCGACGAAAGCTTTTCTCGCTCCTCCGCTCCCGCCCAATGTCGGCGACGCGGATGCTTTAGCCCCCCGCCCGAGCACCCTCCTCCGGCCCGCTCAAGACAAATCGCGGCAATCACACGAGATTCTGAATAACAAAAGTATCCCACTAGTGGCGACGGTTCTCCGCTACGGAAAACCGGAGGCCGCCGCCTCTCCCGGATGAAGCTTTTGCGGGAAGGGATAAGACATGTTTACAGCGAGGAAAACTGATACTGTTAGCGAGGATCTGCTACCACCTGGGTCCTCTCTCCACCGGGCGAGGAGCGCACCTATCGCGAAGACGACCCGGCAAACCTCTATCTTTGAAACTGTACCTTTATCTCCCGAAATCGCACCGACCGATTGATGAGCCGCCCCCGGATGTATATTTTTTTTCGTCCCTTTTGCTTTCTCTCACCTCAACGGAAGTTTGCAGACTTCGTCGGGGATAATAATGGAAACGAGAGTTTTTTTTTTTAATCATCGAATCCTAATTGGGGACGTTAACTTTTCTCATGTGAACTTGAGGGCGCAAAGTAATAGACTTGGGCTTTTTTCCACACGACACTTCCCTGTGATTTCTTTCTCGTTACTTTTACTATTTGTCTCATTGATAGTACGATAGGAAAAAAATTAATTAACAAGAAAAATAGTTTTTGTTTTCCATCATTTTTTTTTTCTTATACCTTATCGGAGAATTGTAGACAAAATTCATCAACGGTTATTATCACCGACGAAAGCCACATTTGAAAAAAAAAATAGAATCCTGATAGGGTGCGTTTTTTCATGTAAACTCAGGGGACAAAGTAGTCTACAACTTTTTACGACAAACCACCGCAATTTTTTTCCTGGTTACTATTACTATTTTTTGTCGTTGATAAAACAATATAAAGTTAACTGTATAACAAGTTTTTCATCAGAACCGAGTTGCTTCTACGAGGGAGCCTAAAAAAAATAACAATATTCCACTCGTTGGTATAATTTCGATGATAATCCTCGGGAACGATAGAGGAGAGGAAAGGGTGCGGGAGAGGGATCGCCATCATTTGTAATCGGCCGATACGTTCTCGTTGGAGTTACATCTGGCGCGATTTGTTTATCCTAATCCTTCCGATATACATTGATATATATACCTATATATCCGGGTCGTTCTATCTTATCGGTATTCGTCAACCAGCCGGGATTATCGTCTCTCTTGGGCCTCTCCCTCATTACCTTTGTTACACTCGACCTCTACTTCGTCCAACTATATACATATAAGGGAAAACGGGGCAAAATGGGACAGTGTCCCAAACCGCAATTTTCCAATAATTTTCGGCACTCCTATTTGTGCTTTTTTATCATATTATTAATTTTTTTAGCCCATCAATACATCCGGATTTTCCCCGTTTTGCCCCAACTCTCCAATCCAATTCCAAAATTGTTGGAAAATTGCATCTTGCCCCACTCTTCCATTTTGCCCCATATATTTGTTATATATATATATACATATATATTGTTTCTGCTTCCCCATATATTTTTTTTATTATTAATTCTTTACGATCGTGCCTGATGAAAAAGGTGACGAATATATGTGACAAATTTAACGAGCTTGTATGGCTGACGTAAGGGGTCAGAAAGGAGGGACCAGCCGCAAAGGGTCACGCATTTTTGCGGTATCGACAACGAGCCGATCTATAAACCGTCAGTGTTGAGCACGGGACAAAGTTTACTCCGGTACGAAACGTTACGAGACGAGTCTTCGCTTCGCAGGAGCCGAATAACACTGTGTATAACAGTGTATATGCCGAGGGCACGGACGCGCGAAAGCTACTCCGTGTAATAACCGTGGAGACCGTCGAGTAATAATGTAATATATGTGGTGATCGATGGGGAGTGATTGAGTCGTAATATTGGAGTCGCCCGTCGGCGTGTGCTAGACTCACTCTCGCACGGTGGAGCGGCAACGGCGGCAGCTCGGTATCGCGAGAGCGTTCCTTGCCATCTGGCGCGGTTCGCGTTCCTCAGTTATTGCATGTCGGTAAACATATAGCTATCAATTCATTATACAAAGGCAAACTAATATAATAAGCTCCTTATGTTGCCCGAAACTTCTTTTTTTTTTTATCCTAGCGCTTTTTACCTCCCCACCCGCACGATCCTTTTTCGTTTCGTGGAAAATTTGCCTGCACATCATTCCTGGCAGCATTCGCACGGAACAATTGCATTCAGGATTTTTGGACGCAGTTCCGGTGTTACTAATATCAATGTAGGCAGTTCTATTTTTTGTATCGCGATTGTTTCAGGGTGTTGATAATTTTTTTTTTTCTTTAACGTATTTTCTCGTTGAACATTTATGAAAAATAATATTATATATAGTTATATATAATATTTATTACATATATATTTTTTAAACTATCGAGTCATTGTACAAAGGGTAACATTAGTTCGCCTTTATATTATGAATTGATTTATATTAATAAGCTCAACAATTGCATCCAGAATTTTTGGACGTAGTTTCGGTTGTAACTAAAATCAATGTGGGCAGTACAATTTTTTCATCACGATTATCTCACGATAATGGTAAATGTTTTTCGGCAGCCAGTTTTATTTACATTTAAAAAACGTAATTTTTTTTCGCTCACCACCATCAGTAAGAAAGGGTTGAATATTTCTTTTAATTTCATTCCCCATCAGCAGCGTGCATAATCGTGCGTTATGAAGAATCCGCACGCTATCCGGGTTCGACCCCCTCCAGTCCAACGTCATATTTACTCTCCACCTCGTCCCTCGTCCCAAGCTCGATGCGAAGTCAATACCGGAGCAAACAGTGGAAGCGTTCGAGCTCGATGGGTAACAAGCAAAATCGAATAGTTTTTGAGGGGTGCGGAAACTGACTTCTCTTCTCGGCACGGCACGGTACACAACACCGTACTAATACCAATGCCAATACCACGACTGGTGCTCACCGAGAGCGTTCGCCGTACTGTCGCAGAGCTAATACGTGACCCTCACAATGCCTCCCCCCCCCTTCCCCCCCCAATACAGCTGCCACGATCTCCTGCTCACTTTGCCTCTGCTGTCCATTTCGCTGCTCTACTTTTTGTCTCATTCTTCGTCGACTTTACTTCCCTCACCCTCGAACTCTGCAACCTTCACCCTCCCCCCTTTCCATCGCATTAGTTGCATTACAACACTACCTATAGATTATTACATACATAGGGAAGGGCGGGGTAAAACGAACCATTGTCCTTCATTGAAGACGAGACTTTTTTTGTGCTTCAGAAAAAACAACTGTTGAAGTTCGTTTTACCCACTTGGTCGACTTTACTTCCTCACTGATACTTTTTTTTTAAATCCAGAAAAAAATCTGTAAAAATCCATCTTGCCCCCGTGGTTCGTTTTACTTCCCTCACCCTCGAACTCTACAGAAACCTTCGCCCGATTCTTTTCGTCGCATTAGTCGCATTACAAGACGACCTATAGATTATTACATATATTCGGGAAGTGTGGGGCAAAACGGATCATCGTTCTTCATCGAAGATGAGACTTAACTTGACCTCCAAAAAAAAATCTGTAAAAATCCATTTTGCCCCCGTGGTTCGTTTTACTTCCCTCACCCTCGAACTCTACAGCAACCTTCGCCCGCTTCTTTCCATCGCGTTAGTTGCCTTACGTCAATACCAGTAGGTAATATCACATCCGTAGGGAAGAGCGGGGCAAAACGGACCATTGCCCACTACCGAAGCTGTGACCATTTAAGTGCTCCAGAAAAAAAAAATCTCTAAAAGTTACTTTTCCCCAGTGGTCCTTTTTGCCCCGCTCCCTCCATCCGCCGCATACACCGCGCAGTGCCCAAGTAGCCCACACTACACATACATCGATGAGTAACGACACATTCTAATCGTTACATTATCCAGCTCCCATGAACCGTAAAATTTACCATCGCGGATTATCATTTTGTCGAGTTCAATGCACATCTACACGCCAGTTTGTTTGTGAATTAAAAACATCTCCGTAATCTCTCATATCCACCCAGCGGAGGGGCGTTGGGGAGAGGGGGGGGGGGGGAGTAGGGGCGGAAGGTATTGGGAATTTGCGCGAGTTTACCGGAAATTATTTGAAACAACGTTATTCATGCGACCTCCAGCCGGAACGACGTCACGTCGACGTTCGCAGCTGGTATCGTTTTCTCTGTTTACCCCCGCCGAAATATAACCGATGATAATACCGAAATCTAGTTCCCCGCGGCTCGGGAGGGGGGGAGGGGGGGGGGGGGGGGGGTGTGACGTGCGTGTAAACCAACACGCCGCGTTCGCCGCTGTCGAGCTATCGAGCAGAAACGGCCAATATACGTTCGTAGGGCGGAAGATATACGCGCGAGCGAATGCACCGGAAAACGGGCGCGATATATGCTAATGGGATACGAATCACGATGTACGGGGTATGATGTTCGCTTCGCAAAAGTATTATCGTTAGTCAATACCCGAAACATCGTCGGCCGCGCGTCCCCCGTCGCTCGATTCACCGGCACCGATTCAATTAGGTATCGCTTCCGGGCGAGCTTCATAATAATACCTCTCGCGCTCTCGATTCTCTCGCGCACAACCCGGCGCCTGTATTCGCACGGGCTTTCCGCGATAATAGAGAAATTATCATAACCGTGTAAATATACGTATATGCGCGCGTTTCGGGCTGCGTGTTACCCGGGTATTATCTATTCGATAGCGATTGGCCAATCTCCCGAACGCTCAACATTCGTAATGAAGTAGCGAATTCCTAATTAATATCCGGCGGGTGGTCACAATTTTTCACAAATTTTTTTCAATGCACTGTTTTTTCGGTTTGCTTTAACGCTACTTTTTTACGAGGAGTCGCCTGGTAGTTAAAATTATTGACATTTTTTTTCGAGTCAATGTTTTTCGTTCTTTTTTAACACCATTACTTTTCGTCGACAAGGATTCGCACATTTCCTATTTGCTGATTCGTCGAGCGTACGATATTTATAACGTGACATAAATAGAATAGTGCAAAGAATTGTCTATCCAAAATGCGTGTTTGATTCTTAATTTATTACGTTTTATTTTTTTTACGCACTTTATTCGTGTTTTTTTTTTGTACAGAAAAATGTAAAAGTGCATCGAGGATCTCCGTGCGGAAGGAATTAAGCGCGATGACTAGCCGAAGCGGGATCGCCGGGCGTGGATTCTCCGGATGGCCGGACGGCGAGCCGAGACGCGGAGATAGAATCTTCGCTCGTCTATAAGTCACGCAAGTTTCCGATATTCATTCCCTTAATGACGACGGGACGTGGAAACGGGGAAGTGTGAACGCAGTGAAAGATGCATTGAGAGTTCCGCCGGCGCTGTCTGTGCCCGGTGCGGGGAAAGAGGGGGAAAAAAATGTCGGCCGGTCGAAGAGCGCGCGTCGCCAGAAGAGCATCCAGCGGAACGCGCGGAGAGAGTCGGTCCGTACCGAGAGAGAAGGCTGAGAACGTATAATGTAACGGGAATCGGCTCTCCCTAATGGACTGTCGTCTCGCATTATCGTTATCATAGCGTTCTCGCGAGTGACGACGGTTAAAGCCCCGGGCCGGTCGGAACATTTTTCATGCAGATCCGGGAAGCCCCGAGGAGAAAGAGGAAAGCGGGAGCGCGGCGCTGGCGCGCTCGCTAGCGCGAAGGGCCCCGTGGAGAGGGAGAGATGGAATTTCTCCCTAAAGTCGAACGATGCGTATCGCTAACGAAGAAGCGTGAAAAGTTCGATCTATCAACCCTCCCCGCCACGATCCCGACGACTAATCGCAGCGCCCGATGACAGACTCTTTTTTTTTTCCTCGAGATACACCGGCGGAAAGGGAGGGGAAAAAAATCGCGGTCAAAAAAGAGAGTGGGTTTTGTCTTCGCATATAAAAAAAGAAACAAATTGGGCGAAAGGTTTGGGAAAAGATTTATTGTTGAAAAATACCTTCGATAAGAGGGAATAATCTACACGTTAAAAGTGGTCTGTACATATGTAAAAAAAAAAATCTCTTTTTCGACAGAGCAAAACGTAATTTAAATGAGTATTTATTTAATGTAAATAATTGTTTATTTTCGTCAAATAAATAATCATTTGCAAGGAACCCAAATAAATAAATTATTTTTATGAGTGCGCAGTAGTTGCAAAATCAATTGTCAAGATAACGCTAATGTACGTAGATAGTAATTTTTAAAAAAATCGGGTCCTATCGAGTCAATAATTTTCGAGAAAAAGAAAAATTCAAAAAATCAGCTACTTTTTATTCCGTCTACTTAGTTATCTGAACTCGATTAAAGAAACCTGGAAATTTGGAAATGAGTGCATTGTGGACGTTCGTGGAGGGAGAATGTACAAACTTTACTTTGCCGCGTTGTTTTTGCTTCAATGATTTTCGAAAAATTGTTTAAACACGAGTTTCTCAATGTCCCGCCCCGCGCACCTCTTTCCGGGTGCGCGCTGGTATAATCTCTTAAATAAAACACGATCCGCCTATATATACTGCATGTATACACAGAAAGTGAGCGCCACGCCTGTAGCAAACTCGACTTTGATACTTTACTCGATCCCCGCCCCGCGCGATTTAACAATCATCAGCACTCTTCAGGGGGATGAGGTGTGGCCTCTCTCGTATACACATATCGTATCCTCCATACGTGTTGGAAGTTGGTCGATTCGCATCGGTAACCCTGGTAAACGAGGAAGTTGGTATGTAAAAGGTATATCATCTTCTAAAAATATATATATATATTTTCATGTATGTTTATTATATATCGCCAACTTTGACCAACTCGAGAACGCTAACGCCATACCTGAAATACGTCACTTCCGGTTTGAAAATCTCATTTTTCGACCGGATGTGACATCACGCCGGAAATATATCACTTCCGGTTTGAAATTTTCATATTTCGACCGGAAGTGACGTTTCCCTTAGATTACGCCACAATATAACTGAGGACTAGAATACAACATAAATAAATAAATAAATGAATAAATAAACGAAGAGAAAAATGTGCCATGAAGTCGGACGAAAACTCATGACCTTGAAGATATCTGCAATGAGACAAAATTTTGCATAAGCTCATGTTCATTCGCACGCTTGTTTAAACTGTTCGAAGCAGCCTTACAGCGCCATGTATAGCTTAGGATTCGGATTCATGGTGTTTCTTCAGACCAGCAACTTTTCGGCGCAAATCAGTCATGGATAAAGTGAATTTAGTTTAAACGACCCCTTGCACCACTAGAGAGTTCGTCGCGACACCCAAAAGACACGAGACGAGAGAGTACGGAAGTGGGCGAGAAACATTCGAGGACCACAGCTGCCATCGGCTCTTTTTATTCTTCCTCAAAACTTTCTCATTCGCCCGCCTTTTTCAGCAAAAATGTCCCGATTATGTGCCTATACGGAACGGAAGGGTAGTACGAGGTCGGCAGTTGTTCGACAAGTGTCCGGGATGCCCGACGGTGGTCGGCGCATACTTCGCTACCGGAGGAGAGAGAACAAGAAAAAACAAGAAGCAAAAGAAAGGAGCCTGATGGATGAGCATCCGATGTAGATTTAGGCACATGCCGTACGTGATACTCCCGTCTTCGCCTCCGCATCGGCGAAGAGTTTTCTCCCACTCGACGTTAAACACCAGACACGATTTTCTCTCACGTTCGACACGAACGACGCGAAACCTCTCGTAGGGCACTCGATTAACGACAGTTCCGCAACGGCGAAGAGTTTTCTGCCGCTTGACATTAAGCTGGGACTAAAGATCAACGTATTCAAAATATTCTGATTCCATTCTTCACAGAAACGGTTTTTATAGAATAAAAAAACAAATTGCAGATCGCACTGAGTATTTAACTAAAGCGGTGAGTCTCGCAATTCGATTTTCATTCGATAGAATCGTTTCGGAGGAAAGTGGATTCAAAATTGTGACTCTGTGCATCTTAATTTCCCAGCGTTTTCATGAATGAATATTTTTCACGCCATTCCAAAAATCTCTGATGCATGTGCACTGAAAACCGGAAGCTCTGACCTCGAGGTTGTTCACGGTCGTTTTCAAAAAAATTATCGATGCGCGATAGCGAACATTGGGTCGAAAGACATCGCCTTGAAAATCCAGCCGATACGTTCACCTCACGCACCACACTCGATTTTCTCTCACGTTCGACGCAAGCTGCGCGAAACCTCCGGAGCACTCGATTAACGACAGTCCCGCATCGGTGACTGTACCGAAATCTCAGCGGGCGCCGAGTCATGTATTCTAACTATAAACGAATTAGGTATCGTATCAGATTGCCAGATCCGACGGAACTCTCCAGGGCCCAGCGGGGGGAGCCGGGAAGGGGAGAGAGACCGTCGAGGTGGATGTAGTTGGTGTCCCGCAAAACACGATTCGGCTGGGAGACCGTCGAGTTTTCTTCCCTACACTCGGACCGTGCATCGCGGCGCTGCGCCGGCGAGCTCGGTCACGTGGCGGCGGCACGTGACCTCCGGCTCGTTGGGCATCTCCTCCACCGGATAATCGAGAGAACACCCGAGGAACCCGCAATTCGCCCTCGACCCGCCGCTAATAATTGTACACACCCTTGTGCACACGAGCCATCGACGGGATCCGACCGGGGAACCCGACGGAGATACCGCGCGCGAGATACACGAACGACGAGCTATTATACATTGCACGGTACAACGCGCTCTCCTCGAGTTACGTACAGGTTAGATATGCGGCTGCGTGTTACCGGCCGAGCGTCGTTAGGCACGTGCCGCACGCCGTTCGCTTTCTCCGCACTGTACGCCACGAAGCCTTGAACGAGATGCAAAGTTCACGCCGACGTGTTCGTTCACTCCCCGCTCGCGATTCTCCGTCACCCTGTGTTTTGATTGAGATTAAATCGTCCGATACGTCCCTGTCCTTAGTTTCCGTGTACGCTGGTGTTACAGGCCTGTTGTGGGTCACAGCGGCTCTCGCTGGTAGCGCCTCTCGGTCGTTCGGATTACGAAGGAACACAGAACGGCGCTGCCGCTCTCTCGATCTACGCAGCACGCTCGCGTAATTTAAATCTCGCTTGGGGGTCCGCGGGACTTTTTTAATGGTTGGCGGTTTGCTTCCTCCCGGATTTATTCACGCTCGCTCCTTTATTATCCGTGTTATTTTCATCCGGCGTGAGGAGGCACCCTCTCGTGTACGGCGTTAAATTTCTCTCGTTGGTCGGGAGGCGGGAAGGGTCGATGTGTAATAGTTGTGAAACGTGCTGTGTATAAAACGTGAGAAGGGTATCTCGCTAAGATTTTAATCGACCAGCATTCCTTGTATCGTTGTCATTGTCATTGCAATCGCCATTGCTGTTGTCGTTGCCGTTGCTTAATTTCTAACCCTAGAGCCCATGTATAATTTTTTCTACCTTCTAGCTCATAACTGGGGTACGTGTGTGCCCCACGCGTTTCTTCGACGTACAAGAGTTCGACGAGCAGCGAATGGGTTTTGCCGCGCGTGAATCTCTTCGTTTTTTCATAACGAAGAGAACGGTATGCGGAAAATTTGATTTTATTAAAGTTCAGGGGCGAGAATCACCCTCAAAGCCCAAAACGTAACGAAAATTGAAAAAAAAAATAACTCACATAAAACACTAACGGGAACTCCCGACCGGGGTATTTTGTACCCCAAGCGAGTAACTGAGTCTACTGTCCTCCGTGCATCGTTAGATCGTAGAGCTAAATTATCGTGGATGTCCCGAGCCGGTAATGTCAATTTCTACTTCAGGAGCGTATTTTGAATATCGTCTCGGGCACTTTTGTACCTCATGCATGAGTTCTAGGGTTGACAAAGCCCCTTTACCTTATACTCCAAATTGCCGGAAGTCAACTATTTCTCATCGATGTCGTCGAAGGCTAACCCGATGGTTAGCTTTCGGATCCGATTATCGGAATTTCAACGGCACTCTTATATACAAAATGTATCGTAAAGAATCGATGCCTCGAATATCGGAGTTTATTAGATTCGGCAACAGTGAATTCTAGCTCGTTCGAGGACAGAACTCTCTCGCGTGGTTCAAGGCTGGTGCCCGAAAAGTCTTGACGATGATATTCTATTATGCGAGGAGTATCAGAGAGAGGGAGGGGGGAGGGTGGGGGGGGGCAGACCGAACAAAAGACAGAAGGCGGCTCGTAAATAAAATCAACATTAAAAGCGCATCATCCGGCGTGAACGGAGGGAGAAAAGGCCGGTCGGTTGGTAGTAGTCATCATACGACTGTAATCTCGCGACAAAAGGATATGAGAATCGCGTTTATTTCGTCCTCCTCTCGCCCCCTTCGACATCCCTTCGTCGTCCGGCTATTTCGCTCCTCCTCCTCCGTCTCCTCTCCATTCTTCGTCGTATCCTTTATTTTTTTTTTTTTTTTTTTTTTCCTTTCGTCACGGTCTCGGGGCCGCTTCTGCTCCGCATCTTCTACGGTGTAATCCTCTCTGAATACTCGCGGTCCCGAGAACGGCGAGGTGGGTATAACGCCGCTGGATAACGTTCTCCTCCGCACTCCGCCGACGACGAACCGTGTCCCCGTTATTGTGTTCATATATATACACGCGCGTACGCGGATGATGAGAGTCCAGAGCACCTGGCGCAATAATAACCCCTAGAGACTTATTTCTCGCGGTCCGCAACCACCGCGGCTTAAATCTTCACGCTAATGATGACCAATGAGTGCGCGCCGCTTACTCGCAACACTGTAGAGGCTGTACATGTTAATGTTTCCGTACGGCGTAGCCCGGTAGCTCCCTGCGAAGGTTTCGTGGAGTCACGGACCTCGATTGTAGGCATCGTATCTATAGTGTGTATTAAGAAGGCGCGAATAATGATAATGCGATTCGAATCTTCACGATTGTAGGAATTTTTTAAATCGTCGAGAATTCAATTAATCGATCCGATGTTAATGAGATGGAAAAATATTGAATGAAACGCAGGGATTTCGCAATGAGTTGTTAGAGTGTTCGAAACGTTGGAGAGAGAATGTGAAATATTATATTTTAGGTCTATGAAATTTTGTAATTTGTGAAACAAATTATGATATTTCAAATTATAATATTTCAGATTTCGGGGAACCGCAAGCCCCGAAGATCGTTCAGGGCAAGACGAAAATCGCTATACTGTCGAAGGCTCCGAAGGTCGCTGCGCCTATGAAGCAGGAGCAACAGTTCGACGTGCCAGCGAAGCAGAAGAAGGTCATCGTGCAGGACAACAAGTATCGGGCAGCGGTGACGATGAAGCAGGAAAAAGACCGAAAGTTCCGTCCAATATTGCGACGCGGCGACGTCGGTTTGCATGCCCGACTCATTCGCGGACACGAGCTCGCTGATCATTAACAAACCTATCGTTCGAGTCATTTTTATACCCGCTGTTAGTAATTTTATTATCGTAATCCTTTAAAAATATTGAGCGATAGAATTGTTTTCTTTTTTAAAATTGAATTACCGCGTGACCCGCAATGTGACCTTGGGAGATTTCGAGTTAATTAGCGGAGATTTCTAGGTACTCTACAATCGAGCGAATTATCCGTGGGTTTACCGTAACACAACGGCCGGCCCGGGTTGATCCGAGATAGTCGAATAATTCTCCTGGAGAACGTCGTACACTGTATCTACATCCAGAGCGTAGCGAACAGTATCCGTCCAGCTGTCCTGGAGCCTCCACCTAATTAGATACGCTTGGATCGTCATACACCGATGCGACCGTCAGTTATGCGCTATTAACAGCTCGGTGAATCTGCATTTCATTGATATTCATGGGAATTGCATTGGGTCGCGATACAATTGTCGGACGTCCGACTTTAGCGCGTAGACAGTAGAACCGCTCGACAAAATGGACGACGAGTACAAAAATTGAAAGTCGTCGGAAAATTTCGCGACCGACGAGCGACGCTAACCTAAAATCTTGCGACGCGGAAGACACGAATTATACGGACGGAGCCGCGCGATTCGAGAGCCGAGGGGATGAACTGATTCAGCGCAAATCCCGCAACGTTCGTATCGCCGTTGAGAAACAGACACGTTGAATCTCATCAGGCAACTCAAATCCTCTCGCGATTGCTTCTCGCTGTTCTAACGCTAAAACTTGGTCGGTACAATTTAATCGTGGATTACGCAACTCCTGACGCTCCCGCGTACCGCCCGAACATGATACGCGAGGCCGGCAAAAAGTAATCTTACTTTAGCCGCGAATCGTGGAAACAAGAAACGGACCACGTCGAATATCGGTGCGAGCGGAGCGAGCTGGAATCCTATGTATTAATCGGCTAAGAACATTTTTTTTTTAAATGACAGACAGCAATGTCGAGCCGATAATTTCTAGTTTCCAAAACGTATTGACAAATTACAAAAAGATTTTTTTTTTTTTTTTTACGGAAGAAAATAACAAGAGAGTCCAAATGTACCAGTTTTCGGACGCGATTTTTTCGACACGTCTCTGTATTCGGACACTTTACGTCCCGATCTGTCGAACAATCGTAGATTTCGAGAATTCCGATGTATGAACTCGACTAGTTCATATTAACTAAAAGAATTTCTTTGCCATTTATTAATTAAATCAATGAAAAAATTACATTTACGCTAAACAGTACAGAAGATAAGTTATGTAGAAAGCTGGCTAACCTAAATTCTACGAACTGTCCGATTATTGGGTTGCGTATGTGGTACGCTTGCACAATCGTCGGTCTTTTAACAAAATGCAGTGTCAGATATCGCATCTACTATTAGTAGATACGATAACAAGTATCAAATCGGATTTCTTATACTTAAATTCGTAACAAATCAGATCTGCATAGGATTGTCCGACGACTCGAACGTCTCCGAGCATTGTTGTCTCAACACGCGAGGCCTACGCTCGACAGTTTCGCGATATCGGCAAAAAGTAATCTTACTTTAGCCTTGAATCGTGGAAACAAGAAACGGACGACGTCGAATATCGTTGCGAGCGGAGCGACTCGGAATCGTATATTCGAGGGAAAAATCGAAGGTACGAATGTGCGAGAGAGAGAGACTACGACGTACCGTCGTGGGAAAACTGGGCACGGTCACCATTCTCGAAGCTATAAAAACGTAACACGCCGAGATCTCTGGCGCTGGTGTGCCGCGGCCCGAGCGCCCGCCCGCCTGCCCGACTTCCTCGGGGAGGGGTTACGGTCCGGTATACGACGCTCGAATTTATCTGTATAATGGACGGTGCCCCCGGGGGATGGCACCATCTGCAAATATCCCTTCATCCAGCCACGTGTGCCATACAAATTGAATTCTTACAAGTTTCAATGATATGGTAATGTAAGGACAACTTGCCGACCGGACACTTGCTACGCTTTCCAAACCCTCCGGCCGTGCTATCGCTCCCCTCCGCCGCTCCCTCGGCAGCTCGGCTGCGATCGCCTTCGCTTCGGCTCGCGTTTTCCCAACCCCCTTATCCATGGTCTTTCCCTCCCTCGCTTCCTCGGTCGTCTCTGTACCGCTATTTGCTCACTTTGGGTCTCGGGATTGTCGCGAGAGTTTCCCGAACGTCTTTCTTGCCAACCGAAGGACCTCTCGCGGCTAACGGTCTATATCTGCGTACAAACGTAATTGCTTTGCAACGATTATAGTTCTTACCGCGTATCTGTGGGAACAAAAATACCGATTCTCGCGGCACTCGAAGAAGTTAGACGTATATTTGGCGTTAGTGGCATAGTCTGCATATTCGGTAAGGACCATTTATGCTAATATCAACGCCCCTTCTTTCGGGGCATTGATCATATGAATTTACGGATGCATACCGTTCGTCGAATCGTTTTCTTACTTCTTTGGTTCGCTCCACGTTAATTAATTGGGTGAAGAGTTTCACATCCGGTCTGGACCAAAAATTTTATTATCGATCGCTGATTATTAAGGTGATTTGATCACGTTTGGTCACCCTTGAGAAAAGTTCATTACAGTTTTCATTACCGAACGCGATATTTTCACTTCCCCTTGAAGTTGTCGAACGTATCCGCTGTCGCGGTAAAGGAACGTTCGGACAGCGGCGAAGAGCTCGAAGATTCGACCGATACGCAGTTCTCTGCCGTACCGACACCCGAACTCGTCGAGCAGCGGATCCCACCGGCGAGACTGCGAACTACGTTTACATAACACAAAATCAAAGATGGCTGGGAAGTTGCTCGGATTCGACAAATTGACGAATTTATTTAGAATAATACGCGAGAACGGCGGTCCACTCGGATGTCTCCGCACTCTGTACAGGTTCGTACGCTGTCGAAACAATCGTCAGTGATTAAATCTTCTCTACCGTTCGAAAAAATTGTTACCGTCCGTTGTTTTGGTTATGCACGGTGAGATCCGTGCTCCGAAACGTCAATCGATTCCGTACAAAGGAGTGCGTTCTTGAATGCAATTTTGACACAAATGCGCTCCGATAAGCGTTCTTTTGTTATAAAAAAAACGGACGAAGTGTATTTAAAAAAATGCAAAGGCAATTTTAAAAAACCCGCTAACGACGGGCAGCCACAAATATCAGAACGCATAGCTGGGCATATAAAAAATAAATAAAAGCACCCATAGATTTGCATTCGAGAACGCACTCAACATGTTTAAACAATCGTCCACAAACTTCGCAGAGTTCTGATCGCGTGTTTTCCTTGAAACAGACAGGACGATCTGAAGTCGGGAACGCTCGTCGGTGAGGACAAGTTTGGGAACAGGTACTACGAGAACAACTATTATTTCTACGGTGAGTGTCGCGCAGCCAATAAATCGCGTTATTCGGCATGTCTCTTATTCTCCTTCTTCAGACCGATTTTATGCCGCCAGGCCAAGTTCCAGTCAATTTGTAAAGTGGGGTCTTCAATATTTTTCACTAGGGATTTACCCGTTAATAAATAATATAAATAATATAAATAATATAAATAATATAAATAATATAAATAATATAAATAATATAAATAATATTAATAATATTAATAATATTGTGGTCGGGCTATCGGCCGATATCCAGCTTGTCGCGTGCTCTCAAACTCCCGAAATTTTTTTACTCGCTAGGAAGGAACAGATGGGTGATGTACGCAGACAAGGTATGGATGGACTACGATGGCTCTCAAGTGCCGGCCGAATGGTTCGGATGGCTGCATTACAAGACTGACCTTCCGCCGCACAAGGACCCGAACAGGCCGAAGTACAAGTGGATGGCCGAACACACGCCGAACCTCTCCGGTACGAGAGAGGCGTACATGCCCTACAGCACGACCCCGCCCAAGGTCGAGCCTTGGAGACCCTCGTAAACGATGCAACGTAGAAACCTCGAACGAATAAAAGTAGACTAACGTAAATATTACTAAATGGCTTCCTGCCGGAGGCTTGTAATTGTTTCATGTAAATAAAGGTAACTGCGAGTTGAGTGCAGCAGATCGGAGTATCGATTCGACGACTATGCCGAAGCGAAGCCACAACGTAACGTAACAAGGGGTGTGCAAAGGAATAACGAGCTCGATTCAGCAAAATAAATAATTATATTTCTCGTTTTCGTGTAAAATTGGTAGTAGATCGTTTTACATATTACGTATCACAAAATCGACGGGGGATTCTCGACACAGTCTTAAGATCGTCGACGAGAGATATGGAAACGACTGGTTATTCTTTTCTTCATTGTTTTTTCTCACATTTACGTGTCTAAGGAAAATACAGACACCGTTTTTTATACGTTTGTTTTCTTCTTGGCAAAGCGTTATTTTAAACGAGTGGCTCTTTGAATCCCTGTAAAAAAAAGTCTGCTTTCTATTCGCATGACTTGAATATATATCATATTTTATATATATATATATAACTTTGAACATACTTAATCGTATGGTATACGCAGTATCACCGTTTATATCTTACTAGCATTAGGAATGTTTCAGTAGGTCGTCTTTTTTTCTTTCTTCTCTTGTTATCTCAATACTTTGTTTTATATATTATTATTATAAATAAGACATGCTTTATGTTCCCAAGTTAGTTCTGTTCCGCGTCGAAGCTCTTCTTTTTTCGATAATCGTTCTCGGACTGATAGCCCGGCGCGTGATTGTGCTCGTGGACACCGGTCGGCATGAATCTCTCGGCAATCACTGCGCACTTACCGCGACAACCGCGATGCTGCTCGGCGCAACGGTAGTGCGAACGATTCAATACTTCCGAGCGCGATGTCAAGTTGTAGACGTATCCCTCGTGGACGAGCTGCGGGCGACCTCGCGCCGACAGCCTGTAAGTCACCGGTTCTACAACTGTAAATTTCCATCGTTACTCGAGCCCAATTCAATCGCCAATCGTTACAAGTGGAATTCGCGGTAGAGTATTTAAGCCAAACTCATCTGTGCCAAACGTCATTTTCGCAAAAAAAAATTACCAGGCTGCAGAAAAACCATGGGGCATGGAAAATCTCATTTTTCGACCGGAAATACTATTGAAAATTTGTACTCGTGAAAAACTACTATTGAAAATGTGTACTATTGAAAATCTCAACTTTTGAAAATCGGTACTAATAAAAATCTCTGCTCTAAAAATCTCTACTATTAAAAATCTAATTTTTCGACCGGAAATACTATTCAAAATCTCTACTATTGCAAATCTCATTTTTCACCCGGAAATACGTCACTTCCGGTATGACTTTGCTTCAAGTCGAAAAATGAGAGTTCAAAACCGGAAGCGACGTTTCCCCCCAAGACACATACGTGTGCACGGTGTTTCTCCAACGTAGGTACTTTTTTAGCGGCAATGATTTTTGGCTGAAATCAGTTCGGCGTAAGTGACACCCTGCCGAATTCGGGTCCTCACCTGGACCAGAGTTATCCCCCTTCGCCCTGTTCTGGGAAATGAAATCTTCGTCCCTCTCCTCGGCATTATCGTCCTTCGTGAGATCGATGGAATCGTCCGCGAAGATTCCCGTTTCGTTGTCGTCGCGGTCCATCGAAAAATCATCGGAATTTCCCTTCGCCGATAACTTCGTGTCGTCGTTCTCGCCGTCCTCGCAAAGGAAGCCTCGCGCTTCTCCCGTGCCCGCGGGACTCGCGACCGGAACGTCGAGATCTCTCAAAGCCGGAACGGAAGTTCTGCTCCTCTTAGCGGAATTCGTACCCTGCGCCGTCGAGCCGCGGCTTTTTCTTCTGCGAACGGGACCTTCGGAATCGATCGCCCTTCTCGACGCTCTTCGAAATTCGTTGCTGTCGGAATCCTGATCGGATTTGAGAGTGTCGCTTCGCGACGACGCGCGATCTTCTTCCTTGACGAAGTCGTTCCGATTCTCACCGCCCTCGCCCGTCAGTCCTTTGATCTGCAGAATCTCCGCTACCTTGAGGAAACTCGCGAGCTCCTCCTGCCTCACGTTAACCTCGCCCTGGTACATGAATCTCAGCAAAGACTCCACCTCCGCGTAGCCCATGTCTTTCAGAATTACCACAGGGTGTTGACAAGGATTGCACTGTAAAGAGAATCGGTTCGTCCATTCATTTCGTTCGATAAAATTAATTCACAATTAATATTAATTAATTTGTATCGTTGTCAATTAGAATAAATTATTGATATCTTCCAATTTTGAATTTAAAAAATAAAACGCAAAAAAAAAAGTTATTCCTTGTCAGGGATTTGTTTCACACAATCAGAACGGAAGTGGTAATTTTTTGGACAGACCTTAATTTTGGTGATTTCGAACCGACCTCAAAGATATCTTTGAAGTACGGAATGCACACGGACAAGACTCGTTTATGAGCATGCGGTGTTCGTTTGTTCGTTCCATTTAATCAAATTAATTCATACTAATTTCTTTGTACAGTTATCAATTATATTAAATTAATTAATATCCTTCAATTTAGAATTTAAACAATAAGATGCAAAAAAAATATTATATTCGTCGTCAGGGTTTTCTCCCCTACAATCGGAATGGTCGTGATAATTTTTTGAAACATAATTTTGATAATTTTTGACCGACCTTAAAGATATCTTTGAAGTACGGACTGCACACGGACAGGACTAATTTGTGAGCCTGCAGCAATTGTCCGTCGACCGCGAGGGTGACGTCGACTAGATCCTTGTCGCTCAGATGAGACATGAAGCCGCTGGTAAGATTGTTCGTGAAGTTGTTCCATCTCAGGGAAAATTGGTCCGTCGGAAAATTCTCGGCCATGTCTCTCTGCGAATCGGAAAAAAAAACAAAAAAAACTCAACGAAAATCGTACAACAAAATTTCACCGCTGTCTATAAAGACGAGCGAGGGACGAACGTTAATGAAGCCCGAGCGTAAAATTCGTGACCAAGCAGGACGCGTCGATCTGCATTTGTTTCGTCATGAAAACAGAAGCGAAAAACCGTGTCGACGCTCTGAACAAGGCTCGTCTCGACTAAAACTTGAAATTGCGTCAACGACGGGCAAATCGTTTTGCATCGTCGCAAAGTCACAGTCGTCCGGCGAAAGGTTGTGGCGCGACCTAAGATAACGAAACCTATGCAACGCGAATTAACGCTAAACAATAAAATACCGTGCACCCTTGTACCTCTCTTCGCCGATTAAAATCGTCGTGCACCGGTGTCACTGGAGACTTTCGTAAATCATTCGCTCCGGCGATTGGAATTACATCGTTGTCGACCATGACATTATTACACTATTTCTCAGTTAGCTCCGTCGGTGGGTCGGCTCGTCGGACGAGGGGGTATACGAAGTGCGAGACGGTGGGGATTCTGACAAGTGGTTACTCATACGGTTCCGTCTTGTATCTATTTTTCCAGAGCCGAAACGTGCGGGATCTTTGCGAGCGCGCATGCGCAGTCGGGCCGCGATTAGAGATAACAGTGTGAGAGATGAAAGTTAGAGAAAAAACTACGTGGACGACAACCGCGCGGTCGGCGCGTCCGTCGTCGGGCGAGGGGAGTGCGCGGAGTGCAAGACGGTTGAAATCCGAACAAGTGGTTACTCATAGTTGTTCGTCTCGTATCCGTTTCTCCGGAACCAAAACGTGCGAGATCTCGCCGAGCGCGCACAAGTCGGACTTTCGACGCATGCGCAGTTGGCGCTTCGGCACCACGATTAGAGATAACAGTGTGAGAGTCGAAACGTTAAATAAAAAACAACGTGACGACAACTGCGCGGAGACCAGCGAAAGGGACATAAACAGGTGCTTCCGCGTCCCCGACCCGAAACAATCTGTCACCTCTGGTCACCTCTACATGGCACGAAATTGCGGAGTGAGCCGAAATACGATAAACTCTACGAAGGCCCCGTAGGCAACTGGCCATAGTTTTTTTTTTCTTTTAATCCCTCGATGTCAGCTAAATTCGATCTTGCCGAGGTGCGCTCGGCGGCCAACGACTACCGCGATCCCCGCAGCGTGCTCGCCGGGCTGCACGAGAGTTCGAGACTGTTAGACACGATCGAGAACACCGCCGGCGAGAGGATGCCGCGAACGTTTGTGTTCTTTACGATTTTTTAAACTGTACAGCGAGAAATAATAAACAACATTTTTTGCAATGTTGTCGTCGGTGTGTAACGGAGGTAGAAAATTCGTTGAAAAAGGAACGTTCGTCAAGAAGGGAACAACTATAATCGAGGCCGAGCCGTTCGCCGCTGTTCTCAGCTCGAAGTTCCGAACCGAGAGGTGCGACGCTTGCTTCAAAAGGTATACACCGCTTCTGACATTGTTGTTTCGATCTATCTTCTTTTCGCCCGTTCGAGCGGCTCTTCAACCTTAAAAAAACAATCTTACGAAATTTGATCTACGGCACTGGACGTTTCTAAGAAGTTTCAATTGTGGTGAAAAAGTAATGTTCGGTGTATGAAAAACATTGGGAATACTTAATTTTTGTTTTCTTCATAAATTACTTTAATTTGAATGAAAAAGTATATTAATGTTTCATCGCAGTTGTACATTGAATTTCAAATTCCAGTTTTCGCATGAAACAGTCCGGCACATTAAAATTCAGAGAATTTTTTTTACAGTATATGTCTGTGAGCGACTTAAAAAAATTACAGTGGTCAATACTTTGCTACGTTACAATGGTTTCTCTTTTTTTCAGTTGCAAGATTTCCAGATGCTCGGCTTGCCAATACGTTTACTACTGCAGTCGAAATTGCCAGAGAATATCATGGGCGATGCACAAGATAGAGTGTCCGAACATCAAGAGGGTTTACCCGAACGAGTTGCCGGACGCAGTTCGAATGATGGCCCGCGTCATCATCAAGCTGCAGAACGGAAAAGACGAGGAGAGAGGCTACTACTCCTCGCAGGAGTATAGAACCTTCAAGGATTTGATGTCCCGTAAGTATCTCTGACTCGGTTACAATTTGTTTAAACTTTTTTTTTTTTTTACTATCAATTTACCGTGAGATACAATTGAGATTTTCTGCTCCGAACAGATTACTGTAACATAAAACAAGACATGAAAAAGATGGAACATTTTATCTCCGTGAGCGCCGTCCTCTACGAATTTCTACCGCACTCGATGCTGCCAGGCCCGAAGGAGCTGCTCGAGATGTTCGGCCGAATAAGCATAAATTCATTTAACATACAGGACCTAGACATGACGAGCATAGGAGTGGGGATTTATCTGGGACCGTCGATAATCGACCACAGCTGCAAGCCTAACGCCGCTACCGTTTTCGACGGCACGAGACTGCTCGTGCGATCTTTGCAGGACATACCGTCGTTCGACTGGAGCAAGGTATAAAAAAAAACACCGGGAGCGTCGTGAAAACGCTACGCGGTGAAGCGAAGTTAAATACCGCGGTCGGTAATGAAAACTGTAATCAACTTTTATCACAGGTTTTCGCATGTACGGTCGAAAGAAGTCTCAGTGGAAACGGATATCATCTCGGCTTTCGATGAGACTTTTCTTCTGACCGTAAATGCCAGAATACATGAGAAAAGATGATTACAATTTCTATTACCGACCGCGGTCTTGCCCGCGCTTTTAAGGTAGTCCTTGCGAATAGTATTGATTTCGGATGAGTTTCAGAGAATTGAGAGGAAATTGTAAACACTTCTCGATGGTATAAAAATCTGTAAAAAATCAAGCGTATTAAAGATGCCAAAAATATTAATTTTACATATTAACAATTCCAAAATGTTATTAACAAATTGACGAAAAAATTTAATTGGTCAACAAATCTCCGGAAACAACTTTTTTTTTTAATGAAAATTACTCGTTTATTTTTCTGAACACGTATGAATTTTTTTTCAGATACTTAAATTCACTTTGAATTTTTTCTTTTTATGTGGGAAAAACGTGTAGAAAGTCAGAAAATTCGATAAAATATCTCTACATAATCGGCTAAATATCGGCTAAAATATCTCTACAGGTATCGATAGCGTACATCGACGTGCTGAGATCCGTCGAGGAGAGACGCGAGGAGTTGCAGAATTCCTATTACTTCCGGTGCTACTGCGACAGATGCGAGAACCCCGAGGTCGCCGCTACGGCCGCTGCGTGCCCCAATAAGGCATGCACGAATCCTTGCCTCGCCGGCGATTCGAAGTGCGGCGAATGCGGTCACGAGTTACCGGCCGAGTTCACGGACGATCTCGAGACCGTGAGCGCGGACTCGCTCCGTTATCTCGAAATAATGGAGACCAACCCGAGTATCCTTTGCAACCGGTTTCGTGTTTCCGTACGGGATTGAACGACGATTCTCCTTAGCCATTCGTAACAGACTTGGAGGTTTGCAGAATGTGCCTTAGACAGCAAGAGCGTTTGCTTCACCCGCTCAATATGCTGTACGTTCGGATGCTCGACATGGCGTCGGTAGCGGCAACCGAGGCCAAACTGTGGGACGAGAGCGAAAAATACACGACGAAACTCGCTCAAAAATACGAGTTAGTAAAAGCATTCGATCTCTGTGACTCTATTGGTTAGTTGAACTCGCGAATATATGTTTTTTTTTTTTTTCAGATATTATCATGGCGATTCGCATCCCCTGACCGGACACGTGTATCTCACTCTGGGATACGTTCTGGGCCACGGCAAGAAGCCCAAGCAGGCTTTCGACGTCATCAGAAAAGCTTTGGGCATCGTGAAGCTGGGCTTCGGCGAGGATCACCCCAAAATGAACGAAGCTGAAAGAATCGCCGACTGGATATTCGACGAGCACAAAAGAATTAACGGCGACTAGACATGGTGTCCGGCGACCCTGAAAATCCACGAAGTTCTGGAACATTCTTGAATTTTTTCTGTCCTTGAAAAGACTTGAAATATTCTCGTTTTAATTGCCTAATGTCCTTGAATTTTGTTATTTCACCTCTAATTTATGAGAATATTGCACGGATATTTCGATGAATGTTGCACGGACTTTCGACTGGACACCATGCTAGCGTCCTAGAGAAACAACAAACGGGAACCACCACCAGTAAAATACAAACTTGTTGTTTTTCCTTCTTTTTTATCTTCTCATTTACTTTCAAATTGTGAAATTCTGTAATATGTTACAATGAATGTGTTGCGAGTGTGTGTACGTGTGTGTGTTTTTTTTTGTCTTCACCACTTTTGTTTTCTTTTTCATTCCATCATGTTCATTTTTTTTTTTTTTTTTTGTCATTTAACTTCAGTAATCTATAAGATACCTACATTCTAATTAATTACGCGTCGCAAACATACTTCACAGAGAAACAGAAAATCATCGTACGAATATATAAACCGAAAGTTTTTTTTTCTTAAAACGTATTTAAAACGTATTTAAAAAAAAAAAAAAAGAAAAAAAAAACGAATAAAAATTACGAATTTGTTACATCACGACCCTCCGGTTTGCTGTTGATATACCTCTATGGTGTCGCCCTCCTCCATCTCGAGGGTGGTCGGAGTGTCCGCTTCGTTGATCGGCTGTCCGTCGAATCTGAATCTCACTGCCGCTATCGCCAAGCCCTGCGAATAAACGGTTGAAAAATAACGATAACGCCAAAAGATTGTATTTTGTGATATAAGATTGTACTTTGTGCGCAAGAGTCGCATACTACTTTACATCACTTGGTTGGAAAATTGCAGTTTTGTATACGCTGCGCATACGTAGAACTTCCGTTTTCGCACCTTGTGAAATAAAAATTTTTACCACACTAGTGCGAAAAACATTTTCTTAACTTGCTTGATCGGAACATTCCAGCTTTGGTTCTTGCCACAAACTCGCACATATAAGAAAAAGTTTTTTCGCAGTAGTATCGTAATGTACTATTTTGTAACGAGGGCACAAAAACTTCCACTTTTTATGTCCGTAGCGTGGCAAATGCGTACGAAAAAATAACTACGGTGTTAAAGGCATCGAAAAAAGTAGCTACAGTATTAAAAAAGTGTGCGCGAAAGTATCAAGAATTTTTCTTGCAAGCCTGACTGAAAAAAATTGCCACTTTCGGTTCGCGTCGCGGACACAAAAAGTGGGAGTTTTTGTTACGTGTTAGGAAAAAAAAAATTGCACCGCGCACGACGACGATCGCTCGTAACGAGCAACGAAACTTGCCTCTCTTTCGCAGTAAGCGTTCATAAGTTTTCGCAGCGGCGTGTGTTTCTTTATTTTGAACTGCACGACCGCACTGTCCTGTCCCAACACCTTCAGATTTATGTGCTCGGACTCGGTCTTCGCTTCCTGCGAAAATTAACAAACGTCGATTTTTTTTATATCTTCTTTTAATTATTGTACACGAGAGAACATGAAACCGTGCGTGACACGAACGACGACTCGCCGACTTCGAGGTTATAACATTGTTTTTTTTACCTTTTTCTCGTCCGACATTATAACAATCTCTCGTCGTGCCGACTCGTCTCGACAAACAATCCGTCGATACTTCTTACAGATTCGTGAAGAATAATTTCACTTATCTAAATACTACGTGCACGCGATGAGTTTACGCTCGATCTCTCCTCTTATCCGAGTGCTCAAGAGAAATCCCGCTCTTTGTCGTGCACACACGAATGCATATTGTTATTTGTTACGGTTTCGTAGCCCGGACGCCGATTTACGGAAACAAAGCTGAAAAGCACATGTGTGCACGGCGTTCGTCAAGACCGGCTCGAGCGCTGTGCTTTTCACGGGGAATCGGCAGGTGTCGCCGGTCGCCGGAGCGGAGAGTCGCGGTACTTCGTTCGACGAAGACGCGAGCGGCGTTTCGGTCCGCGATACCGACCGCCGACAATTCGTCGTCCGACTTTGATCTCCCGTACATAAATCGTCCATCGGCGATCGATCGCTTGTTCGACAATGTTTTTCCCAGATCCACGCACGATTTCTCTCGCAGAGACAGCTCGCAATCGACGATTCGTGAACCTCGAGTTCCAAACAGAAAAAAAACAACTTTGAAAGAGGCTCCCCAATGCGCATGCGCAGTGTCTCTACGTGCCGGCATCGTGGTCAGCGCTACCGACCATCGATAATTCGTCGTCCGGTTTCGATCGCCCGGACACAAATAATCCATCGTCGATCGATCGCTTGTTCGACAATGTTTTTTCTAGATCCACTCGCGCTTTGGTTCGCGGAGACTGCTCGCAATCGGCGATTCGTAAACCTCGAGTTCCAAATAGAAAAAAAAAAAAACAACTTTGAAAGAGGCTCCCCAGTGCGCATGCGCAGGTGTGCTACGTGCCGGGATCGCGGTCGCCAGTGGCGAAGAGGGGGTCCTCGGCAAGCCGAGGAAATCTCCAGTGGTTTACGTGTTGTTCGCGGGAGGGGGGGTGTCTCGCTCTGTTCCTCTTGACAAATCTCAATGAAATACCCGAGACGATAGAGTTACCCGCGATTTCGTGTACGTGCGAATTTGGGTTATTTTACAAACTGACGTAAGTACGTTTGCGCCGTCGACGATCGACGAAAATAATCGCGGTACCTTCGATCAGCGAGAGACGAGTGTGTGTTCTGTGTGCGACCCGACGTTAGCATCGTGGGACTCGGTTGCGAACCGCGTTCGCGATTGCGTGCGTAAACGAGTCCGACGCATCGACGATATTCGGTGTCGAGGCTCGAATTCTCCGCTCACCGTCGCGACAGTTATTTCGTCGATCCGTCGAGCCGTTCCGCACGCAAAATCGCGAATACGCTCTGCCAAACTTCGCTCGAGCATCCTGTCAATAAGAATCATCCATTTTGTTTATGCACAGAGTACGCAAGCCTCGTTCCAAAAACATCGGATTCTGCCCTCTCGCCCTTCGGCCATGTAAATGCACCGAAAGAGTATTCTTACCCGCCAGGCTACGCTGGATAACGCCAGAAATATGAATTTTTTTTTTTTTAATTACAACGCCACGACGCTTTTCGAGCGTGTGCGTCGTACGTGCGATTCATGTCGAGTTCTCCAGCTCGGGCTTGTGACAGATTATAACGGGCATCGTTTCGGTTTCGTAACTTCGATTGTTGTCGACGTAATATTTGTAAACAGAGAATCCCCCTCTCCCTCGACGCTCGCGAACGTTTCGCACCCGCGTCGAAACGCATCGGGAGACGAACGTTGAAAATTCGTTCGCAGACGTTGGGTCTCTTTTATTTATTGCGAACGTCGTTTTGCGTTCCCACAACGAGGCATTCGCTACAATGCCGATGAAATTTAAAAAATGCTCTCCTGGTCAAAGTTAATGTTCCATTGTCGGGTAGACCAGTTTGGGAAACCGATTCTCTTAATTTTTTTATGAAAATCATTTCTCTTGTTACATGGCGATGAGAAAGCGAAAACTGTGTCACTGTGGTAAATTGCGAACGACACTGGTGTGGCCAGGACATTTTATTTGGGCCGGCCCAAGTCATAGAGCAAGAACTTAAAACAATAGTAATAGCATTTAATTTTATTGTTCTGTTACTCTATATCTATACTTTTTTTTATTCAAAGAAAAATTATATTTATGAATATATAAATAAATACATTGAGGTGCAAAAAAAATACTTGTCATTTTTTGCACCCGTTATAAATGAAAGATTCCTAACGAACGTTTTATTCGTGTGTTTGCGGACAATCTTTTTATTCAGTGCAATATATAATTTATCGATATATTGATGAATCAAGTAAAGTAGAAACAAAAAAATGGTGTTTATTTTTACGCCACAATGGAAAAATAAATTTAATGGACCGGAACTTGAAATTTTCTTACATGACTCACATCAATGGAATATTAATGTATTTTTATAATAATTTTTATAATATATCATTTATCAATATATTAATACATAAAATAAACTGCTGAAAAAAAAAAAAATACTGAAAATGTCTGCCCCTGTTATAAATTAAAGATTCGTAACGAATGTTTTCTTATTGTGTTCGCAGACAATCTTTTAATCTAGTATAGTACAGCAATGGTGAGCAACGGTTCGGGGCGAACGCCTCGCATCCAGGTCTTCAGGCCGACGTACGAGGAGTTCAAGAATTTTTCAAAGTACGTGGAGTACATGGAGAGTCAGGGTGCGCACAAGGCCGGTCTGGCCAAGGTGATTCCGCCGCCCGAATGGGTACCTCGTAAGGGTGGCTACAACATAGACGACTTGGATCTGACGATACCGGCGCCGATATGCCAGGTGGTAACCGGCAAGCAGGGACTCTATCAGCAGATAAACATACAGAAGAAGGCGATGACTATAAAGGAGTACAAAAAATTGGCTTGCTCAGAGCGCTACAACACGCCTCGGCACTTCGATTACGAGGATCTGGAGCGAAAGTACTGGAAGAACATAACGTACGTGGCTCCGATATACGGGGCGGACGTATCGGGCTCGCTGACCGATCCCGAGGTCACCGAATGGAACATAAATCATCTCGGAACGATTCTCGATTACGTCAACAAGGACTACGGTATATCGATCGACGGTGTTAACACCGCTTATCTCTACTTCGGAATGTGGAAGACCACTTTCGCCTGGCACACGGAGGACATGGATCTTTACTCCATAAATTACCTTCATTTCGGAGCGCCGAAAACGTGGTACGCGATACCGCCGGAGCACGGCCGGCGTCTCGAGAGACTGGCCAGCGGCTTCTTTCCCGGCAATTATCAGAGCTGCCCGGCATTTCTGCGACACAAGATGTCGCTCATATCGCCGCCGATACTCAAACAATACTCGATTCCTTGCAACAAGGTATATTTCATTGTATTCGGCGTTGGGTCGATTTATATATAGATATTTTTTTTTATTGCCGGGAATAAAATCTCTTCACATATTTGAATGTGGAAATAACCACATTCAAATATGTAAAAGGGTTTTTTGTCCGCCTTTAAAAAATATAAAAATGTATGAATATATATATAACTAATACGTAAAATTTGTTTTTGCAGATTACGCAAGAAGCCGGTGAAATAATGATCACTTTTCCGTACGGCTATCACGCAGGATTCAATCATGGCTTCAATTGCGCTGAGTCGACGAACTTCGCGGCGCCCCGATGGGTCGAATACGGTAAACGAGCGACCCAGTGTACCTGCAGCAAAGACATGGTCAAGATATCGATGGACACCTTCGTGAAGCGCTTTCAGCCCGACAGGTGAGAGAAAATGCCATCGCCAATTTTTTCTTTCATTCGAATCGCTTCGAATTCCGAGAACTAGCCTCCTCATTAGCTTGTTTTTTTTTTACATACACTGAATTCAATGTACAATTGTGATGAAAAATCAAAGCACTTTCATAGTAAAAGTAAAGTAAATGATTATAAACAAAGTATTCCCAATGTTTTTAATATACTGAACATTAATTTTTCGTCAGTATTGTACATGAAATTTAATACACCACTTTATACGTAAAAACGTCCAATCCGGTACATTACATTTCGTATGAATTTTTTTTTACACTCTACTATCTCATTTTGTTTTATTTAGTCTTTGTATCATTTGTAACGGTCCCATAATTAATAGATTCTTCTGTAATTCTTTCACACCCAGGATCCGATCTTTAATATATAATCGTATAATATTCATTCTTAATCGCAACACCGTCAGCACATTCGGCGCGACCGTCCGCTGCACGTGCGTGCAGCGGCCGTCTTATCGCGCGTAGCAACACTAAATCCGCACGCTTCCGTCGAGCCCTTTCTTCAGTTCACCGCGACGTCTCGAACCGTTCACTCGGTCGCTCTCCTTCACTCACAGCAGTCAATAAATATCGCAGTACACTAACATTACCCATCGTTCACTCATTGTCTGACAGACCATAACATATTTTCACATCGTGGTTCATATTCTTGTTTTTCGCCCGCTTTATGTCACCGATTTCGTTGAATTACCTTCCGCTACTCTTCATGCGAATGGGCATGCCTGTGTATTTTCAAATAAATAAAAATATTAAAAAATAATAACGAACGCTCCAGGTACGACTTGTGGCTACGCGGCGAGGACGTCGGTCCGCATCCCGAGGACTCCCGGCAAACGGCAGCGCCACTCCCGTCGCAGATGGATCTTCTCTGCGCGAACAACACGAGCGGAGAGTTGCCGGAGAGTTACATCAGCGCACCGAAAAACAAGAGGCACACGATTCACCGCAAGAAAAACATCGCCGACTCAAATCCGGACGTGAACATGGCCGAGTTGGCGAACAGGCCGGACATACCGGCGGACGTGAAGAAGGTCTTGCAGGACCTCGAACTCGAGGAATCCGAGGAACAGCCTGACGAGCAGCAGTTGGAAGTCCTCGAGGACATTTGGCTTAAGGCCGGTGAATTGGGTGAGAGAAGAGAAAATCGATGTTCTTCGAATTTCGAGTCCTCTTTTTCCCGTTGAGATAAATTTAATTGATATTGTTATTGCAGACGTGAGCGACGCCCTTCTCTACTCGGGCAAGGGCTTTCGCAAAAAGGGTCGCAAGAGAAAGAAGAAACCACCGAGCGCGGCGGAGAAGGAACGTCGAGAGTTAAAGGCGAAAAAATTGGCGGCGAAGACGGCTCAAATTTCGAACGAGGAAGCTTCGGGCACATCGTCCTCGAGCCTGAAATCCGAGTACCTCGATCAGATAATAAGCGGTCCGGTGCCCTGTCTGGTTTTGCCGGATCTGAAGGTCCATCAGCCTGAGTTATTGGGAGGCGTGACTGCGGAGCCGTCGAACGGTGCACCGTCGACGACGACCGACGAAGCGTCGACCTCCGATCTCTCCGAAGCCACCGACAAAACCTCGAAGCGTAAGAAGAAACACTCGAAGAATCCCGAGCACAAGAAGCACAAGCAGAAGCACGTTTACAAGAACAAACGCAAGCACATACCGAACGTGCCGGTCTTCAGCACGACCGAGCCTCTGGACGTCTCCGACGCCGATGTCCAGAGAAAACTCATGGCCATGCCGAGTCTCTCGTCTCACAAATTCTCCGAGCCGCCGTGCCATCGAAAGATGGGAACGCTCTCGAGCGTCGGGAGTTCGGAGGAGAACGAGTCGAGCGAATTCAGCGTCTCGTTGAAAGAGGAGTACGAGGAGGACGACGAAGTCGTCGAGATAGACGAGGTGGCGTCATCGCCCCCGCAAGCCCCGAAGATCGTTCAGGGCAAGACGAAGATCGCTATACTGTCGAAGACTCCGAAGGTCGCTGCGCCTATGAAGCAGGAGCAACAGTTCGACGTGCAAGCGAAGCAGGAAAAGGTCATCGTGCAGTACAACGAGGATCAGTCAGCGGTGACGATGAAGCAGGAAAAAGACTCCGAGAGTTTCGTCCAATATTGCGACGCGGCGACGTCTGTTTGCATGTCCGACTCATTCGTGGACACGAGCTCGCTGATTATTAACAAACCCATCGGCACGAGTCTTCTGGGAAGTCCGATGACATCGTACGTGAGAAAGGACATTCTCAAAGCTCCGCGCTTGAGCGTTCCGAAGACTCGCGTGGAACTGACGAACGGAAAAAGTCCTCCGGCAGCGAACGCGACATCGACGGTCAATGCGGCGTCGATCGAGGAAAAGAAAGCTGTGTACAAAGCCGTGGACGGTTTGCTCGTGCTGCAAGGGTCGCGAGGACCGCAGCAGGAGGCGAAAGTCGGTCCCGTAGCGAACAGCACGATGCTTCTCGCCTCGCCGATGTTTCCGCAGACCGGCAACGCGGGAGCCACTCAGATAATCCTGAGAGATCAGCGATCGCTGTTGGAATCGAATCCCTTCGAGACGAAGATATGGCGCGACAAGATCGAGGCTCCCGCCAATCCGGCGAAGGTGAACGTCGCTCAGAGTCAAATCGTCGAGAGGAGTCAAACGGCGAGATTGTCGTTCCCGAACGCCCCTTCGAGCGAGGCGACGCTCAGGCAAATTCTGGGTTTCGACGTCGAGAACAAACCCGCGTCCGTCTGGGACTCGACGAGTCAGGATTCCACGAGAAATGCGGTCGACTCGATAAAGCTCGAGGGTCAATCCTCGCCGATGCACAAATGGTGCCAGCAATGGATGCCCAACCAGGCTCAGTCGATCGAAAATGCCTCGAACTTCGTGCCGCAGGCGATCGATCAGTTCCCGTTCGGCTCGCCGATCCAAATCGGCAACGGCCAAACCTCGCTCGTTCTGACCCGCTCAGACAAGAACGGTCACGTAATGGCTCGACCTTATCCACCAGGATCGAAAGGCAGCATCGTCATTCCCGTTACGACACCGTCGATTCTCGCCTCGCGCGACCTCAAGAGCAAGAACGACGTCATCTCAACCATGCCGTCCCTCATAAAGCGCGGCGCTCGACCGCAGTCGCAGAACACCCTCGGAGTTCTCTTGAAGACTTCGGAGCCCACCGGCAGACGCAAGAGCGTTCCGACGAAGTACGTCAAACCGACGATCGACAATCACGTCGAGATACAAAACGCCAGTGGCAAACCGACGAAGTCCTCGTCGATAGCGACGCAGATCGACTGCCTCGCGGCTCTCTCGTCGATCACCTGCACCAGCGTGCCGAAATCGAACGCGACCGATCAGAGATTCGTGCCGAGCATCATCAATGTGGACATAACGACGCCCGAGCCGCAGCCGACCTTCGGAAAACTCGGTCATCCGTTGCCATTTCCGAATCCGCGCGACAACAGCGTCGCGGCGATAAGGGCGCATATGCAAAACATCGGACCGACGAACAGCCAATTGACGACGACGACGATAAAACTGACGAAGCCGAAGAAACCGGCGGCTGCTAAGAGGAAGACCAAGGAGAAGGAGACGAAGGCGCCGATCAACGACTCTCACGAGTTCGATCTGCTGCCGCCGGTTCTCAGTATCGAGGAACACTTGCCGACGCCTTACCATCCCAGGAGCCTCGGGAACGAGGTCGCCAGGTCACCGGCGCCGTGCAACTATCCGGCGATACCGGGACACATCACGGAGATGGTGTTTCCGAGCAGACTGGACCTGGAGCTCCTGCAGGCGTTCAACGACTACTGGAGCGCTCAGGTGTCACACTGCGCAGTCTGCACGACATTCGCGTCGACGGGGAGCGGCGGTAGTCGGCAGATGCCGCCCGACTGGAAGTACTGCAAACCCACCGTCTTACCGGAAAGCTCTCCTATATGGGTAAGCTTTTGGGTTCTTTCAGAGCAGGGCAAAGTAATGAAAATACTTCCAGTACTTGAAGTAAAAAGTATCACAAGTACTTGAAGTAAAAAGTATGACAAGTACTTGAAGTAAAAAGTCTGGCAAGTATTTGAAGTAAAAAGTACTTTTTAGTGCTTCAAATACTTTTTTTCAAAGATTTTAAGTATCAAGTACAAGTACGTTTTGAGTACACGCTCGCATTACGGATGCTCGACGAGTAGCACGACATTCTGTGTCTATTAATCTACGATTATCTGTATAATCTTTTCAATAAGTATGATTCTGACAAGAATTTATTTTTGCAAAATCTATTCGAAGAAAAAAGAGAAATTTCCCTCTCTTCGCTTTTGCTTTTATTTAAAAAAGAATTACTTTTTAAAAAAACTAGAAGGAACGAAAAGGGACCCCTTCCGTTTATTATCAAATTCTTATCATAAAACACTTAATTTTAAACTTAACTTACCCGTAAATTTGACGCTTAACGTAAAGTATCACAATGTCTGATACTTTGCCCAGTTCTGTGAAATATTGATACGTGAAATTGATGTACATCTCTTTTTCTTGTTGCCAGGTATCGTCCACATTATTTGCCGCCAACTCCAAAGAACAGGGCGTCGAGCCCGAGAACGACAAGCTTCTCAGCTGCCGAGACTGTCACGTGACGGTTCACGCGTCCTGCTACGGTATAACAGTATTACCCAGTGATCTGCCGAATTGGGCTTGCGACAAGTGCAAAGCCGGCATGGGCCGCGTTGTGAGTATCTGAAAAAAAATGTACCTGCGATTATCGAATTGTAGAATTTTTTTTTAGAAAATCAAGAAACTTAACCGTCACGATTATTCGCAGTTGTGTTGCTTGTGTCCCATGCGCGGAGGAGCGGTGAAACGCACCAGCGACAGTCGGTGGGCCCACATACTGTGCGCTCTTCTGATACCCGGCGTCACGTTCAAAGATCCCATCAACAAGGATCCCATAAACGTCCTGACTATAAAGCCGAGCAGTCTGAAGCAGAAGTGCTGTTGCTGCGGGCAGAAGGACGGCGCTTGTCTCAGTTGCCACAGCTGCAACGCGCTGTTCCATCCGTCCTGCGGTCTCGTCGCCGGCGCGTCGTTTGTCATACCCGCTTACAATTCACCCGAGCTACAGGTACGGTTCAACTCGGCGAAGTTCTTCGATAGTAACGAAGTAACGAAGTTGGAGACGCACACTGAGAGAAGGATCTGATAGAATTACCATAAATCTGGTAAAAACCGACAGAACATTCATGTATGTGGCGACTACAGCGACATCCTGGAAAACATTCGTATCAAACTTAACACATCCGCGTAGAAAATATGGCACTTTTCGCTATCGCAGATATTACCCGAAAATACCGTAATTTTTGCTAGAATATAAATTGTGATTGCTAGAAAATACAGTAATTGAGGCGCGGCGATCGCGAACCGTTTGTTTTAGTATTGTACGATTTATCGGCAAATTATATCAATCACATTTTTTAAATGTATACGTACATACAAAAAATTGATCAATTTTTATTCACGGAATTCACGGATTGGAATTGTCAGTTTTTATCCACGAAAGTCTTAGCCAGATACGCAAAATTTTGTCAACTCGCCCGCTCGAAAAAATGACCATGTGGTTTGGTTAAAAATTTCACACATCGCTAGTGGTGGCGTTCGTGTACCGTATTGGCTGGCTGAAATTTACCATAGGACTTGGTAGTTTTTCCGAGAAGCTTCTCTCAGTGTACGAACGGTGGGGAGAAACGACCGGGGCAAAGCACTGCGCTTCGTCGTTAAATGTTTGTGTAAAAATCGTCGCAGGTCACTTGTCACGGTCACGACAACGGCAAGGAGAAGTTCTCGATGGTACGCCAGGGCGAAACTGTATGGGCCAAACATCGCAACAAGCGTTATTACAAGGCCAAAGTGAACTCCATCAAGGATACTCTATTTTACATGGTTACCTTCAGTGACGCTAGTTTTAGCGACGATCTCTACCCATCGGATATCACGGTGAGTCATCGCCAAGCCATTATAATTCGTCTGGAATTTGTGAATATTTTTTGAACGAACGATTAACGACGATTGTTTTTTATCCTGCTTTCAGAACTATGACCCTGGCAATCCTCCGTCCATAGGAGCAGCCGTCACAGTACAATGGACCGATGGTGCAATTTATAACGGTACCTTCGAGGGTACAAATCACCGAATCATGTACACTGTGAGTTATAGCTCGACTCTCTGAAGAAGAAAATTAGTAGAGCTTTATAAAGAAAAACAAAAAAAAATCTTCGATAAAAATGGCAATAATTACACATTACTTTTGTCGACAGGTAAAATTTGAGGATGATTCGCAACTCACCGTGAAACGCGACCAGATATACAGTCTGCAAGAAGACTTGCCGAAAAGAGTACGCTCGCACTTGGTGAGTTTAGCATTAAGTTAAAAGACGAGTGGCAGAAAAAAAAATAACGGAGAACATACACATTAAGTGTGTTCTCAATCAATTATTCATCCTGCGTTCCTGGAGTTCGGTTTTTTTTCTCAATCAGTTTCAATCCCCCGGTCTCGCAGAGCCGCCTTATGTTTTTTTGTTTTTTATGAATTTTTCGTTCGTCACTAATCGATGTTTTTTTTATCCTTTTGTTTGTTCACCGCCTATAATTTGATAATCCAAATAAGTCCATGGCGACTGAAATGAAGCACCGATATCACCTTTACGGCGTCGAAGACGAGACAGATGCGCAGAGGAGGATAATACATTCGAAAAAATTTGAATGAACGAAAGAGAGAGAAAAAAAAAGAAAAAAACAAATGGTCCTTCAATTGCTGTAAATAATCGTATCTTGCATAGATATATCTATATAAATGACATATTATATATAAACACGCAAACATACAAACACACACACGCGCACACAAAAAAAACATACACATACATAGGACATATTTATTGAGAATTGATTGCCTGAATAAGAATATCTGTTCTCTATCTTCTTTTTTGTTGTTGTTGTTGTTGTTCCTTTTCGGACTCGGCGTTTGAGCGCTTGAACGCTTTCGAACTACATTGCACATAACTTTAAAAAAAAAAAAAAAAACAAGATCAAAGCAGCTTTGATCGGATCAGTATTGTGACAATCGTGACTGTCGGACGTGTCTTAAATAACTCTATAGTTATATACAGCTTTTTAAGTACCATGAGACATTAGCAACACGCGGAAGGCGTGAAAAATCGTATTGTCGGAAGCGTTATTGAGAGGTTTCATTTCACAGCGCTTAACCGATTCGGTGTTTAAATAAATGCGCGTTCATTTCTATTTCTTTAAATTATTCCGTGCGAACCTCGTGAAATTAATCGAGGATCCCGAACTTAAACGAAGTCTCAAAAAAATGCCCTCCTCTCGCCCATGTATTATTTTGATCGAACTCGAGGTAAATGTTTAAATAGCTCTTACGATTTATCCGCCACGATCCCCTTAATTTTATAATTCCTGGGCTTTCGTCAGTCACGATTGGACGACTGCCCGCAATGTCGCACGTGAACGAGATGTAATCCGAGGCATGACACGATCATCCTTTCGGTCACCGTTTTCATTGTAATTTTTTCTTCTTTTTTTCGAGTCTATCATACTTTCGTCGAGCGCCTTTTTGTATGACACACGTTTACTATATATAATACAGCACCGCGATAATAAAAAAAAGAAAAAATGAATAAAATCGTGAAAGATATCGACGAACCCTCGAGTGACAAAAACATGACTCGATCGACTCGAGATTTTTTTTGAAATACATATTTAAACATAATCTCATGGAAGTTTGTCATGCTCTACGATCAGTGCAGTCCAGCTATTGGGAATTTATTTATCTTTTGTCCGTACCGTTGAGTCTTTATGCTCAGCTTGATTGAATGAATGAACGAGATTAAAAAGCATCACTTTTCATCACGCATCGTAGTTGTGTACGATTAAATAATGTTACGAGGTTAATCATAGAAATTCATCGGATCGATTGCTTCGAGACTCCTAGATATTGTTGTCGCTTCCGCCGACGCGGAGTTCGTCGGACGATTTCCACTGGCGGTGTGCGATAAGATTCGCTCTCTGGCGATCGGCGTGTTCTCGTTGTGGTGTGTGGCCTCAGTGATGAATTATTATGAACATTGTAAAAAAAGAAAAAGAAATGAGGAAAGGGATAATGAATTTAACTTTCGTTCTCTCCGATTGTACGTGACGCGTGACCTGTTTTATCATTGTTTAGAATATGTAGTGATAAAAGAAAGAAAAAAAAAAGAAAGAAATCTTTATATAGATGACGATTATGTAGCGAACAGGAGAAAACGATGTGTACAATGTATTCTCGCTGAGTGTGGAGCTCGTAATAAAACAAAACAGACAAGCAACACAATGAAAGGAAGAGTATTTCGATTGTGTATTGAACTTTGAATAAATAACGAAGAAAAAAATATACACATAACGGCAGTTTGTTGTGGCTCGGGTGCTTCGCGCCCTCCCTGCGGACTCGATGGAATCCAAAAACCCGAAATCTACCTTTCCGAAGATTTACAGGAAGTGCGTAACTTCCGGTATGAGAATCAAATTTTTTTCGACTGGAAGTGACGTCGTACCGGGAATACGTGACTCACGGTTTGAAATTCTCATTTTTTGTTCGACCGGAAGTGACGTCGCTCAACGTCGATTCTTATAAACTGGGGCGAGGTACGAGAGATCGAACGATATTACAGTATGACAAAATACGTTTATTCATTGGTAAGTACACGGTCTGGCGATCTTGAATATATTAACTTAGGATAAATACATCGCTTATCGCATTGACCAAAAGTATATAAGTGGTGTGCACGATGAAAAAGATATACAATCAAAAAAAAAAAAAAAAAAAAATGTAGAAACATTTGCTGGAAAGTGCCTACCGCCCAGTGGAACGGAATATACGAAGCGGAATGTATTCGCGCGAACAATAATTTAATTACTGACTTTATATCTCCGGCCCTTAACGAATAGAGTTCTTTACCTAACACTTAGTGACTAGATAATATGTCGTACGTTTTTGTACTTTGATTGTACAAATTGCCGGCACGGTAATCTTTACGGATAGTCAGCTAGCTTAAAACTAGGAACAAGTGGATTGCAAGTACTCTCAGTTGCCAAATTGTTTCATCCTCCGATAATCAATACGGTCTGCGGTTTCCGGTCGTGATTTTCTCCGGTGGAATTTTTAGACATCCCTTTTCTGTAACAAATTTTAATGGTGCAAACGATTAGTCAAGCCGGATACACACCAGTCGACAAACATCAACGATATCGCAAGGACGACAGGTGGGTATAGAAATGTGCCGTGACGGTCATTTTTTGTAAGCGTCAATTGACTAGAAAATCTGGTCAAAAGTGCACACAAAGTCATTTTTTTCCTCAAATTTCGTCAACTTTTCAGCAATTTCGGTTGATTTCAAACGAACTTTTCTCCCTCGTATATTTTTCTTTAAATCAATCATTAATTCATCAACGAAACATTATTATTAAACGAATATGTAAAATTAATGTTATACTCACTAACGAGATTCTGATTACGAGATTATTTAAACACTCGATCTCATTAACGGGTATTCGAGATTGGTGGAGATTGGCGGTTAATTTTGAAGTCCCGAACGTGGAAGTTTTTAGAGTTAATCTCGTCACAGTCGACGGTCACGTGCAAGTCAATTGACGACAAAAAATTATCGGTCACAAAGTCTGCGCCCATCTCTAGGTGGGTAGCTCATGGAACCGTTATCGCCATGTGAAAGTCACGTGACCGCGGCAGTAGAGCGAGGGACATGTCGTTATTGGCGCTCGCAGCTATGGCGTTAAGTTCCATAGCTTCGCGACCACAACGAACCCGCGTGCAACTATCGTGGGTAAAAATTAATTTCGAAGGACTTACGAGTGGATAGAGGAAAGTTTCGGCGCGAGCGACGCCCGAGCTGGATTCCGCTACGCATGTCGGAGTACCCATGTCGCTCCATTCGATGTTCTCGATCAGCAACGAGCCGTCGGCGAGAGTCTTGTAACGAGAATCGTTGTGACGACGCGTCACCTCGGTACCGTCGCTTTTCAACCATCGAGTTTGCGGTCTCGGCGTGCCGATCGCTTTGCAGGGAAGAACGATCGACGATCCGATCAGTGAGAGTACCGTCGACGTGGAGTAATTTATCACGGGGGCGCCGCTCGTTTTGCACCGTCGCGTGCCGTTGCTGTTTTCTGAAGAAAAACATTAAATTAAATTAAATTAATATCTTAAAAATATGTGAAGCAATTGTCTATCTCGCTTCGGACATATTTTTAAACACAGTCTTTGCGAAAATCTTCGTTACCTCTGACATCGATAACGGTCGATTGCCAAAACGTTTTTTCACCGGAGATCGCGACGCAATGGATTTGTCCCTGATCTTGCTGGCTGGCGCAGTCGATGACGTATTTCGATTGAACTTGCCACAGATTGGACTCGCTGGGATCCGCCGCGGAGGACGGAACGCTCGTTTTGAACAGGTCATTGATCTGAAAAAAAGACAACAACGTTGCAGAGAAATAAGTTTCAGCGTTTCGGTTTAATAGAATTTTACACGAGTTGGTCGATTATGAAAGTTTCGACGCTCACCTGCTGCGTCGGCATGTTTCCGCGGAACCAGTAAATCATCGGCTCCGGGCTGGCGTCGACGTTGCACTCCAATTCGAACGAATCTCTAAAAAAAAGAACATAAAAAGATGTTATAATAAAATATATATTATAAAAAATATAATAAATTATTACATTAAATAAATGTTAGACAATTATGTGAATATAATAAATTATTACTTCGATAAACAATCGCGAGAATGTTTCTGTCAGCCTTTGGAGCTTCAACTCACCCTTCGTTAATTGTATGATCTGCTCCTTGCAGGTCGACGGTGACAAACTTTGGCCAGGAGTTCTGAAAAGTGCGACAAGAAAACACATGTTCAGTAAATTTACTGATACTAATCAGCACTGCTGTTCAGTAATTTACTAATTTACTCGTATAAATATACGAGGTCGATTATCGTCGTTGTTTCGGCAATGTCGACGTACCGACTGTAGGTAACGTCTTCGCAAAGTCCGATGGTTACAAAGCTAATTCGCACAACGCGATCGAATCGCAGAAATTAAACATCTGATACGTGTGCGTTACGGGCTTGAAACGATGTTAAAAAAAAACATCTGAGCAAAAACTGGAGGACGCTGCAGTCGGTCTCGATACACACATTAGCCGATGACTAATTGTTGCCGATAAAAATAAAATATCGTCCACCCTATATTTCGTAACAATTACCCTCTTCTTGCTGCGGCCTTTCGACATATCGTCGTTACGAGAGCTTCCAATCATATTGGCATTATCGACGTTGGTATCGACGGCCGCTGCCTGTTCCTCGGCCTGAACTTCCTCGGTAAGCGCGCGGAGGAAGGACAGCGAGTGTCCGGAGACTACTTGGCAAGTCGCTACCACGACGAACAAGCCCACCAGGGACTTCAAGATATATCGTTGCATCTGCAAACAAACAAATAATGCTGATTAAAGTTAAACTAAAAGTACCGTTTAATGTACGTAATTAAATCGATCGCTTTCGCGTAATTTATTTGGTCAAGATAAATCTGATTAGATAAATCTGAATATGACGAATTCAGTGTAAAAAAAATTCGTGTAAAATTGAATATACCGATATGATTAAAAGTTGACACGCAATAAGTAGTATATTAAATTTCATGTACAACTGTGACGAAAAATTAATGTTCGATGTATTGACAACATTGGGAATACTTAATTATTAGTAATTTACTTTAATTTTACTATGAAAGTAGTTTTAATTAAATTTTACAAACTTTTGTAAACTTTTTATTAATTTACTCTAACTTCAATGAAAAAGTATATTAAGTTCTCATCATAATTGCTATTAAATTAACTATTTTTTTTTTCTACAGTAAATGAAACAAGTATTCTATATCGTTATAATGGTCCGTGACTTTGAGAATAAACAAATGTCCGAACAAATTTATTGGAAAAAACGATGACTCGAGCAATGACTCGAACAATTATTCACACGAGTCGTTTATTTTTTCTTCTTTTCGTCGCCCGTGTCTTCCGACGACGGAACTTCTTCGAAACGTCGTCCGACGTTCACGACCGATTCTGTACATCGAACATAGTCAATTGTAATTCAGGACGTATAGCGTATGTGAATACATGAGATTACCGACACTCCGATGGAGTGCGGCTCTGATTGTAGACGTTCGTGCATCGGACGGAGTCGTGTCTTTCTCGAACGACAATTAGTACGAGAATATCTTATGTGGACGTGCGTGCGTGTCCGAGAGTTGAGACCCGGCCGGCCGGAAGATTCCATCCTCCCTTTCCCTCTCCCCCTCTTTCTCTCCCCATCTCTCTCCCTCTCTGTCTCTCTCCAGCTCCCCCTTTCAATTTTATTTTCTTCTTTGAAATGTTAAGTTTCTTCCAATCTTGTAATAATTATATTATTTGCGATTATGGTTTTATGCTCTGGGTTGAGACACAGCACTCTCAGGGAACTTCGGTTCCAGAGCACGAAATAAGGAAAAATATGTGTCTCGCTCTCTCCCTCTTTTTCTTTGTTATTTTTTTTTATAATTTTCGGTTTTTTCGGTTCTTGTAATAATTATATTATTCGTGATTGTGGTTGTATGCTCGGGGTTGAGACACGTTGCTCCTAGGGAACTTCGGTTCCAGAGCACGAAATAAATATTTCTCTCTCCAGTTCACGAATAACGGCCAGTCATTCCGATCGCACGAGACTTTCCATCCTCTGTACCAGTCGCAACGTCACGCCACCGACAATTGGTGCTTTCCCATCCAGCCGTGGAAACGATTGCGTCATAATGAGGGATTGATGTGATTGGTCCATTCTGTCGGATGATGCTGGTATCCGATAGAATGGACCAATCAAATCAATCGGCCATTTTAACGTAATCGTTTCCACCGGCTGGAAGATGGAAAACGCCAAAGGTCTCGCATCCGTTCTCGTGACGTCTTTGCTCTCGGAATCTTTTTCAGTCGTGAATCACACAGTACGGGACGAGAGTAGATGCACGCGTGTGTCCCGACCCGGTCTCTCACTCGTGACTCATCTCGCTCGGCTGGCGTTCGGCTCGTCGTCTAGCCGACTAGCCACGAGGACGACATTCACGGGTCTCGGCCGAACGGTGGGGGAAGCGACAAAACGATCGTTGCATACAAAATTAATTATGTATCGCTTTAACGGATTGATTTTATTGAAAAAAAAAAAAAAAAAAAACGGAACACAAACTTGTAGACTGTAGCTTTAAATATGGAAACAAATTTTTGAATAATTATTAAGAAACGAATGATTGAAAAGTACATTACATGATATTATTTAAATCGCGAGAAATGATTCGATTAATAATCGATAATACCAGCTGCTATCCTTAAAATCAAGCGTTATCCAAAATCAATATTGAGTTAGTTCCTTGAGCTGGGGATAGCAAGTTTTGTGTCGGACGATATTCGTTGATTGAGAAGTCATCCTTTATTTCAATAAAAATTTTTAGTCAGCTTTCAATTAGACGATGATTCAGCGGTTCGAAATCAAAGCGGAACAAAATAATTAACAAATCTGACCCGATTACGATGAATGCAACGAACCGAAATATCGTGTTATTGTATTGTAGTTTTGCTAATCACACCTGAGTGTGATTAGTACAACTTCGTTATTTGCGTCCGATAGTTTTAGTGCAATTCTTATCGCGCTGCATGTTTCATCAGCTGTACGAATGATTCGTCGACGGAGTTTTTTAATCATCATTTTTAATGCACGAATTTTTTTAATTACACGAACGATTTTAATCGAGAGTAAAGATTTAATTGATAATCGATAATACAAGCGTTATCCGAAATCAATATCGATTTAGTTTCGTAAGTAGGGGATGGCAATCTTTGTATGAAAAAAATATTAATGGATTGAAAAGTCATCTTTTTTTCAACTCTTTGAAGCCTATATTTTTCCTTACACACGATTCGATTGAAATTTGGTATCCATCATGTTGGATCCACCATTTTGAATTTCTGAATTTTGCGTTCAGGTTCGAATCCTGCGATCCGAAATACCCCCGAGTATGAAGCTTCAAATATATCCGTTGGTTATTGATGATTTTTTTCTGAATTACAATCGGTGTATCGCATGTGTATCACCTGTGTGATACGACTTCAATCACCGGGTTTGAACAAGTAGTTTGGACAGCTCTCAATTAGGCGATGATCCGGCGATTCTAATTCAGAGTAGAAAAAATCATTAACGAATGCGACCCGATTCCAATGATTGTAACGCATTAAAATTTTGTCACAGGTGTTATTACACCTGTGAGAATGCACGAATCCTTTACTTCCGTCCGACAGACTCATTGGGAATCTTATCGGGCAGCATGTTTGATCAGCTGCACAAATATAATTCGTTGACTTAAAGATTATATTTCCTCTGTACAAATTACACTCATGAACGGAACATTTTCTACGCGCCTCGTAAAAGCGTACGATGTGCCGATGCCGGGATTTCGCTTCTCCCCTCCCCCCGAAGACCTAAACAATTGCACACTGCCTAATTGAACACAAGCTCAATTGAACACGGCGCAACCGTACACGATCTAAATCCAAAGGAGCTACAGTTGGAACCTCCAGAGTTGACGTGTTGCCGAATGTCTCACTGGAAACGCCAAGATCGGATGACCGATCCCTTTTGGAATCAAAGGATTGGTTACTGTACAAGAGCGAAGATCCACGCCTTCGAGGCCCGCTGACGTCATAACAGCGCGGAGAGTTCGGCGTACGGGCGACGAGGACGGATAGCGAGCGAGAGAGAGCGACGCTCCCCCGAGTCGAGCCCTCGTGAAAACGTGCTCGTGCGCGTTCGGGCTTCCCGGTATTTTACGCGCGTGGTACAACCGCGCCGGCATAGCTCCGCGTGTTCCTCGTGGCGCGTTCCCGGCACGATCGCCACCTCGCGCCTTCTCTCTCCGTTCCTAGGTATACCGAAAACTATTCTCGAATCGTAATTCGAAAGAAGCGAGAAGCCGAAATGGCCGACGTGCCGAGGGAGCGATGCGCCTCGATCTCACGATCCGCTCGTTAGCCGGTCCACGATTTACGGGTCGACGAAAACGAGTAAAAATTTCGATAGCCAAGATCGCGCTTACCGCGTTCCCAGACGCGCTCGGTCGGTAAATAGCGGAGGAAAAATCACCGTAACTCGCATCACCGTGAAACAGAACATACATATACATATATATAGATATATATAGATTTTTTATTTATTTATTGTCTTTTTTTGTTTCGAGTAAGCGGTAGAGATTTTGTGGCGGAGTGGCGAGTGCGCATCGTTAGGCTGTCGTGTTCGGTATGCAGCGAGTGTTGGTCGAGCGAACGCAGCTTATGTACTCGTACTAAGTGTACGAGAGAGGAATTTGTCACGTAGGCTAACAGTGCGATGCCGGACAGTCGTCTTTCGGTCGCTCCTCGGAAGAGAGCGTGATTTTCGACTGTACAATAATACGGGAAGAGGAGCGAAGAGAATCCCCGCACGGTGCACACAATACGGTAATAACGATAACAATACCTCGCTATAAGAAAATGTCCACGACAGTAAAGGCGACGATGTAAATTCGATGACGACGATTTTTTCACTCTGCCAGGCGACGATAAATTGCGAAAAGACACACGATGCACCATCTCAGAAGGGACTGACGGCTCGAAATAAGATATATCGTGTAAGAGCGCTCGACGTGCCTGGGCTAACTAAACCCGATGATGCAACTGTTGCCGCTCGGCGCGCTCTCTTATCCCTACCCGAGCGGCAGGTGCGCGCTCTGCGCGGCCTCGCAGCGAAAACTCCTTCTCCTTCTTCTTCGTCCGGTTTTACGACGCGTTCGCTCTCCGTTCCGAGAGTTCGCGTCGGCTGATGAAAATTACGACCGAACTTGCGTGTGGCCTTGTCACGTTTTTAACGGCCGCGCGCAGGTACCGCCAAACCGCAGAGGAGCGGCAGCACCAGTACCGGGAGAACACCGAACGGATAACTCCGAGGCGAAACGGCAGATGAGATAATAATTAAATGGTGCGTTTAAGACACTCGGGAGAGAAGTGGGGAGTGAAAGATAAGTGAATTATTGAGTCGACCGCGGACGAGGCCCTCAGGCTTCGGGAATGCTTCGAGCGGTCGGTGATTATTTAACGGTTATTGCACGAGATTGTGTGCAGACGGCTCGAGGGCGGTGGGACAGACGACAGATGAAATGTAACGTCGCAGACGGATAGAGACTTACCGACCTTGCACGGTACGTCTTACGAGCCGATCGTCACGCTTTTCTCTCGAATACGAATCGTTACATGTCGTATCTACGGTATACATTATACACATAGTTATATATATATATATATATATACATATATATATATTGTGGGAAAAACATTGAGGTAGCCGGAGAACCGGGAATTCAAACTAACACGACCATACTTCGATTAGACTCGCTCGTAAGCGATACGCAACTTGAATTCACGTTTATTCTACATCGAGGGATTTAAAAAGAAATTTTTATCAGATTCTCGGACGATATTTGTGGAATGTACGAATTTGCACTTGTGTCGCGTATTTAGTCGCACCGCGGAAAACAGATGGGCCCGGGTGAATGTTTCAGCGACAATGAGGAAGAAGAGTCAGCGATGTTCCGGCCGTCGGGACTCTTGGATATATATATCTATATATGTAAGAGTCAGCGCGGAGGATACATTGCTGACGGCGGATTAAAATCCACTAGAGAGCCCATTTTCGACGGGGAATTAGCAAGTTGCAATACACCTGAATCGAATTCGTGGGAACGCTGATTGTACTCAGTCCATTCATCGGAATTTCGCGTAGTCCAAGCCTGCACGGAGGACAACGACACCGCTCGGCCATTCTTACTATACTAGAGCAAGTCGTACGTTTACTTATATTTATAGCGTGGCTGGGCGCGTTTTTGGTCGTTCGACTGTCCGGAATTCCAGGACAATTATGTTCGTTCGATAAACTATAATGTAAACAAATTTCGTTTGGAAATTAATGAACGGCATTGAAAGATTTTTACATAAACTGTTTATGAAATTGCAAACACATGTGCGTTGCAATCTTACGGTAAAATTTTGAATTTTATTTTACGAAATAGTACATTAATGTTCAGTGAATTTAAGTAATGAAAGCAAATTTCAAGATCCGGTACATTGAATGTACAATTTATTTTTACAATATATACTGAGAAAATTTACTGTTTCAACTGAGAAAAAAATTATCATTTCTACTACACGGAATAATTCCCTATGGGAACGTCTGTTATACTGCATGTCATTCCTGTTCAAGGATATTCAATCGATTAAATTCTAATTATATTTGCTCTCATGATAGGTGTTTATTGTCCTAACTATAAAATAAAGACGTTCGCTTAGGGAATTATATTTTATAGTAGAAAGTGACTATGGCCTCTAACTATATAATCTTTTCTCAGTGTAGCGTATGCAATATAAAAAAAAAGGGCGGAGGATGACGGCGATAAAGCGATCGGAACGGATGCGTTGTAAAACCGATTAAAAAATTTGTATCCTGCACGTTAATAAAAAAAAAGTGGATCCGAGGTTTGCTATTTTACATTGAGATTAGTGAGGCGACCGAGTTAACGTCCGGAATAAGTGGCTAAACAGTGTCTCGACTGCGTAGGATAGATTAATCAGACTTCTGGCGATTCTTCATCTTCCGGTCGACCGTACGGTGTCCCGAGGAATCGAACTTGAACTCGTGCCCTTGAAATCTAAAATTCTCATCGATCGCCGGATCTATGCAAGGCATCGAGCCGCGAATTGTGTTAATCGCGGTTAAAAATACTTTTCTCGGGCAGCTCTTGCCGTGCCCCAGAACTTCGAAATTATCGTACGAAAATTCGCGAATTGCGCAAATAGAAGAACGAACTTGCAACCCCACAGGTTCGTTGTTCTGTTTTTTTTTTACGCTCGTTGTTCAGTAGTTTTAGGGCTTTCGGGTGAACCAATTTTTCTCTGCTATATTTAGAATTGAAACTCTGCATGAAAACGTGTCCGTGAATTCTAACATTTTCATCGATCGCCGGAAGTATGCAAAGTATCGAGGCGCAATTAACTAAAAAAAAAAGAAAAACTTATCGAGGGAAGAATCCAAAACTTCACCATTCGAGTTTCGAGTGAGAGGCTGAGCTTCGTTCACGGTGCGACTGAAAACGATCGAGAGTAACATTGGAGCCAATCGGCCTTTCGCGAATTTCACCAATCTATCCCCATTGGAGACTCTCCGTTCAAATTAATATTACATTTTTTTCTCGTTTTAGAAAAAAATGTAAGAGTTTCATTAATAAAAATAAAAATAAAAAACTGCGGTAAGCTCTTACAAAATTAAAAAAATTAATTCCACGACTCGATATTCGGTCTCGTATATTCGTCACGATGAACACACCGATGGATCGAGACGGAGCCGAGAGATTTCTCCGGATATTCTTCATGCGCCGACAGGCTGAGAATAAAGTGACCGAACGATGTGCGTCGAGTCGAACCGTCGTAGGTCAGGAAATAGCGTATATATAGAACATACATGCACGTAAAATATAAAATACAGCAGAGCAAAATCGATTCATCCGAAAGCCCTCAAAGAAGGTGTAAAAAAGAGTGTAAAAAAAAAAAAAAATTATCATGTAATTTTTTTAAACAACTAACACACGTGACTATTTTCATCCACGATTCGCGTATACGGATTAACGGATCTAGCCTACAAAATTGTAAATAACTCACGATTGTATTGTCCGAAAAGATTTCTTCCCACGAACGAAATTTCTCTTACTTCGGCTGTGTTTGTTTGTTTGTTTAGTTAGTTGCACGATCTGCTTTAGCTCTTCGCACAAGCTACCTTGGTACGTTGACAGAGTCGAAACAAGAACTGGCATACGTTCGGTTTCTATCGACACATTTATACGTTTCAAATGCAACAATCGGCGTCCCTCCTCGCCGCCCGATTGGCCGCTCGCCGGGCGTGGTGGGGGGCCCGGCGTCCCACGGCGACCAATCGGGAGAGGCGCCCACCCGGAGGCTCGCGACCGTCGCGCGTGTTCCCTTTCATACTCTTTTCACTCTTCTTCTCCTGTACGCGGGTAACGAGCCGGCGCACCTACGCCGGTATTTCGCACCCTCTTGCGAGCTCATCGCATTCCGCTTCACGAAGGTATCGACCCCGGTGCGGCTTGCTCGATCGCTCCGGCTCAACTTTTTTAATGGGATGCGCCAGAGCTGTAGCTGCATCGCCTATATTTCATCCGGTTTCCTCGATCGCCCTTCGGTTATTACCGGATCGCGACGAGTTCCGGGCTTGAATTAATTATTGTCTTTTATTTCACCTATCATTTTATGCCTATGTGCTTTTTTTCCACACCCGCGGAATAAATAGATCCATGTTAAACGCTGAACAGAGTTAACACTGAGACTAAACCGCTAAACCACTAAAAAAATTTTGAAGAGTGTTTTCGCCGTGAGTTTATCCGAGGGGTGGACTTTTGAACGAACGAAATGTAGGACCGCCAATATTACGAAATTCCATGATTGCGAATATTAAAATACCGAAGCATGGGTAGTTCGAAAACTGTAGTTTCGACAGATCGTTAAGTTCCGTTAAGACAAGACCGTTTCACCGAAAGGTTTCTTTTTTCGAACGCTTCTTTATTCGGAAATAAATGTTCAGAAGTTGGAGGTCGACATTTTCGAACGACCAGATTTAGAAAGGCTGAAATTTTGAAGTGTTAAACCGGGACAAGCCGATATTTTTAATAGCCAACATAACTGTCGGAGGTGCGTCGAGAATACAAAATTCGAATTATTAAAACTTAGAAATAGCGAAAGCGGAGAAGGCGCGGATCGCTGAGAATTACATCAAAAGAGTTAGCGAATATGAGCGCTGACGTTTCGTAAGTTGTCGCTATTCTAGTCGTTTGTCTTTCTGGTCTTTCGCCATTTTGACTGTTCGACTTTTTGGTTTTTCGATAGCTCAAACGTTACACTTGGCCCTTTCTTAGATTGTTCTTCAATCAATAATCAAGCCATAATTCACAACAATCCATAATAATAATAATAATCGCCACAATCAATTCGAAACGATGAACATCCTTAATATTCACAATTTTCGATTCCCGGGACTCAAATTTTCGAGTGTTCGAATTTGTGTATATTCTAAGCTTCACCCCCCTTGCTACATCGTCCATTCACATATATTTCTTCTCGATATAAGTTAATTTCCATATAATTATGTTCTCAATTTTTATTGACTACTCGAGGACTCTGCGAAGACTGGTCCTTGTGCCTTTGATCGTTCTTCATTTTTTCTATTTCGAAACATCGGCTCCTTAACATTTCGATCGTTCAAAATTTCGGCTTTCACACCCGACATCGATTTTGTTCTCGGCGCGAAAGAAAGCGTCGCATTATGTGATCCAGACTACTTTTTTTTTAGTCACTATTTCGCGTTTCGCTTCGTTCAATGTTTCTCGTTAAGCTATTCTCGAAAATGACCAACCATCCGATCGGTCATAAGATACCCAAATTCCACGAGCCCTTCCGTCTATAATCATAATCATCGGGATACTTTTCGAAAGAATTGCAAATCGGCGTCGAACGAGCGAGTTCGTACGAGTTTCGGATTCTTTTCTCGTTGTGGGCCGACTCGACGGTAGCGCGTCGTTCCATGTGTCCGGAAGGCGGCACGAATTGATATACTGCGGTGTACAACCGGCTGAGAAAAATCAGGTAGCCTTCGTGCCTCACTGTCTCGGCTACCTCGGCAGCGTGACCGAGTACACGTACTTCGCGTGCATAGATTCCTCAATGGCATATCCCAATGGGATCCCGGAGGTCATCGCGAGCATGTAGACCGGACGAAAGAGAATCCTCCGCATCGGCGGCGGTCTCGAACTTCCATTATTTCCACGACTTCCCGGAGGAGGTCGAGCTGTCACTATTATTATTATTGTTATTATTATTATTATTATTATCATTATTATTATTGTTGTTGTTGTTGTTGTTGTTGTAGGGTGGCATAGCCCGCGAACGGTTATCCCCCGAAAAAATCAAAGCGATGTACCGAAATACAATAGTAATAATAATACAAATACAATAGTAATAATAATAATAATAATAATAAAGTCAGATATAGATTGAATAAACCCTGATAGACAAACGGCACGAAACGCAGCACATGACACAATAATTACGGCATGTGCAGCACGTGCCGTGATTATTGTGTCATGTGCTGCGTTTCGTGCTGCTCTGTCTATCGGGGAAAATGCAACCCCATAATTTTCATTCTATAATTATTATGTCAAGTTTCGTTGTCCGTTCTGTCTTCGTTTGTTCCGTAGAAATGAGTCTTTTTACGAGTACCTCTAACCTTCACGACACGTGGGTTACGAATTGATTATAAAAACTATTCCCTAAGTACTGAGAAGAAAAAAAAAAACTTTGATGGTCCCGGATATAACGTTTACATTGAAATTCGTGAGTGCCAATATTGGTAACTTCGGCGTTGACGACAATTTCATGATAATTTTACTATCGTGTTTCATGAGTAAGATCTCCACATCTGTTCCACGGAAATACCGCCGGTTCGTCAAGAATTCGAATAATCTATTTTACCGACGAGACATTGGTCCAAGATCCGGTCCATCTATCGACATGCTCAGTATATTCGATCAGAATAGAATCGACAGGCGTAAGCCAGTTTTACCGGTATCTTTCGATCTTCGTCAAAATTTTATATTGGGTGTTGGAGAACTGCGAACGCGGAAATAGTAGCAATCAATTTTTTTTCATTCTTTTCATTGAAAAATCTACAAATTTTAGCGATCTCATAACTGTCTGTACACATAAGCGCCAAGATTATTCATTTTCGGAGCATACGAGGGAAAGCAATGCATCCAATAGAATGCTCGCGTGGACACGCAGTAACATGCGCCCATAAATTCACATATTTTGCGCGCAATTTGTCTCAAGAGGCGATCGGCGCATCGGTCTCCCACTCATATTCAGTGTTCCCCAGACGGGCGGTACTCGGAAATGCAAAAAATAGTTGGGATCAGAAAACCCCAAAGATTATTATATATATTAATAGTAATAATTATTTTAATAATAATAATTATTATTGTAATAATAATAATTATTATTTTTATAATAATGATAATTATTTTAATAATAATAATTATTATTGTAATAATAACAATCATTATTTTAATAATAATAATTATTATTATTTATAATCAACCGGGAAGAATCAGGTAGCCGTCTTGCCGTCAGGTCAGCGTCTGGGCTGCCCCGGCAGCGCGACCGAGTACACGTGCCTAGCTTCCTGACCGGCACATCCTAATGGTGTTCTCGGAGGCGACTGTGAGGATGCAGACCGGACGAAAGAGAATCCTCCGAATCGGCGGCGGTCTCGAGACTTCCATTATTTCCATGACTTCCCGGAGGATGCCGAGTCGCGTCCCCGGTGAGTCACAACTTTCGGCGATCCACCGGGCGCGTTATTTCAACGCCCCGGGAAAAAAGTGATGCATCTCTCCTGGCTTCTGGGAGGCGGTCCTCGGCCATCCCCCATAATTTTCGATGAAGTCAACTGGGCCATCTCCGTGACGACTACGGTATAGCAACCCGAGTCAATTTCACCGAATTCCCGGGACACGGGGCAACCTCCCGGCGGTCCGTCCCAGGAGCTACCACGAAATCCGAGAGATCTTTATCTGAAAATAGTCGATCTCTTGTTCCAGGAACAAATTCTCCGGTCGAGGAACGCCGAGATCGTTTCTCTCGACTAATGTCCATGAACGAGATTCGAGCTTCGCTTGTGTTCCTTGTATACCACGCTTTGTGTTTATTGTTCGTGTTTCTGTGCGAGTATATTGTAACATGCCGGTCCATTGCGTCATTCGTCGCCCTTTCGTTCGCCGACGATGACGACAATGGTAGGGAGTTACGTTTCCGATACGTGACAGTTACGTTTTTGACGCTGCAGCCGCACGCTGCTGCTGGACTCCAAATCCAAATATCAATGAAGTCGCTTTTCCTAAATTCTTCTTCATAACTGATATTTCTTCTTATTCTCTTGAGGTGATGTATAATTTCCCGCCACCTGCCCGCGTCCAGATGGTAACAATAACTGTACTGAACATCGATCTGAAATCACAGCCTGGCAACAAAAAATAAAATTGTCTTTCCATGCCTCTGCCGATTCCCCAGGGAAAGACCATTTTCTTTTTCGTCAGCGAATTAGGGTCTCAAAACGGCATTCGGTAGAGTTTTCATTACCGGCGGCGGTTTTTCACATCATTTTATTATTCAGTTTACTTTATTATTATTTTATTTTCTTGCTATTATGATTTATCTTCTTATTTTCATTTTGTTTCATGCGTTAGTTGTTTTATTTTTATTTTTTCCTTTCATTCGCTTCGTTGTTGTTTAGGTGACGTGCCTAGAAGACCTCAGGTTCTAATGTACAATAAATGCCATCCATCTGTCACCTTAAATGTCAATGCTCTTCGCGGATTCTTCACCGGTGGAGAGATTTTCATTTTGTTTAATGCGTTTCATGTTTCAATGCGTTAGTTGTTTTATTTTTATCTTTTCCTTTCATTCGCTTTGTTGTTGTTCAGGTGAATTGCCTAGAAGACCTCAGGTCCTAATGTACGATAAATGCCATCCATCTGTCACCTCAAACCTCAATGCTCTTCGGAGATTCTTCACCGGTGTAGAGATCCAGACCTCGTACGCAATCAGGGACAATCGATCGTCCTGGAATACAGAAACGAGTAGGGTAATGTGCAAGCATCTCTATGGGTAAGGAAACAACAAAAAAAAAAAAATAGGGCGACTCAGTCGAGGAGTGGTGCGAGGGAGGTCGGGCGCCGAAGAAATCCCGCAGGGATAATCGGTCGGTAACGAAATTATCGTTAGGGAACTTTTGACAATCAACGGTCGCATTCACACGGTCGATGACGGAACGCGCGTCCGGTCGACGGCAAAAGCTCACTCGCGCGACAACGGCGTCGCCCCCAGCGTCATCATAGACGAGATGTGGGCACGCATAACGCACCCGGGACTACGTCGCCTGACCTCCATTACCATTACGGTCGCAGCGCGACTACCCGCCGGCATACGAGTTACGGAGGAGGATCTCCCCGGTGCCGCACAATACGGACGCAGCCCGCTCGCGCACCGTCGGGAGTCGCAGAGTCGCACGACGGACAATTTCGACGGGTGTAACCGAGCCCCGATACGCCCTTCCGTTTCCCCAGCGTTCGGACGTGCACATGAGTAACCGATGGATCGGCACCGCCGCGAGGACAGCGTGCGTCAAAGTCCATGCCGGTCGGACAGATCCGATCCTGTCCAGCTCGCATGAATCATCGCCTCTCGCTCGAGAGACACGGAGAGCGAATTAGAGATTCATTGCGGCGTCGCGAATTAGCCGGTGATGGCCGGTCGGATTTGGAACAAAATAGTACGAGGGCGAAAAACCGATTTTCACCTTTTTTTTTTAAATTGTTTAAGTAGATCAAAAGAATCATGCAAATCGAATGAATACATCGGTGTGCGGTCAATCGAGATATAGATAAAGAGAATTCGAGATTCACTGCGGGTCGCGAATAAACCGGTGACTGTCGGTTGTGTCGGGTACGAAGAAAAATTGTCGACGTAGAAAGGCAGTTTTCTGCGGTGAATTTATCGATAGATTGTTTATTTACGGAAGCGTTGTACTCGGAAGTACGCGGCGTTAGGCAACCGTGTGAAAAACCCGGCGTGACGAAACTGTGTGAAAAATCGATTTTCAAGTTTAAAAAAAAAAAAAATTAAACGATTCATGCGAATTGCGCGATTAGATTGGTGCGCAACGCGCACGTCCTCGTTCTCCTACTTAGCGCGTCAGCCCTTCAGCGCGAAGAACAAGCGAGAGAGATCGCGAATCAATTGATCCCTGATTACGGTAATGATGAAAAACGAAGGCGCCGGTCGATTGGACCGGGAACGATTTTTTCAAGACGCCTTTCGCGTCATGCCGTCCACTCCTCTGATCGCCAATAGACGACAACTGAACGGATGCCCTAACACTCCACGCTCTTGCCCCCTTCGCGCTCTGGGACGAAGTCGGAGAGAAAAAAAAATGAACCCAGCGATCGTTATGCAAATATCCGAGGCGTCTGTAGCAGATCGTTTGGCGTTTAGCGCCCTCTCTCCGCTCGACGAGAGATGACGTTCGATTCCACGAAGATCCATGAAGAATTCACGAAGAGATTCTTTTTTTTCTTTCGTTGAGACGAATAAAAGAGACATTGCAGGAGCCTCGTCTGGTTTCTGGAACAAGATAATCCGAAGGTGAATAAACGAGAGAAAAATTGATGAGTTCTCGGAGAACATGCGCGGCGATCGAACGACGCACGCAGCGAATAATTCATTTTCAATGTCGCCTGTGTGAATGCGTTGGGGCCCCACTTTTTACCTTTTTTGCAGCATCTCATGATATATATCGGAGACTGAGAGTCGGAAGGGCGCAAGAGCCACGTTAAAGTGCACGCCCTTCGGATTCTGTAGCCGTCGATATATAAAAGAGATTCGCGGACTCGGCATCGATGATTAACGATCATTAATCTCTCGCCCTCGCTTGCAATTCGGTGGGCTGAAGAATTTTTTTTTCGGCACAGTGCTGAGGACTCTGATCGACCGGAATCGTATTTCGGCGAGATAATATTCCCGATATTGCAACTAGTGAAGGCTTCATTAACTATCTGAGATTTGTAGATCAATAGATATTTGTATAGGTTGATCCATAGGGGATTTATAGATCTATAGATCTCCGCGAGAAGTCTGCGACACGCCGATTATAATGCTTGCTTTTCCACATTTTTTCTGTAAAAAGGGCATTGCCTGTCTACAAAAATAAAAATGAAACTAAATAAAAAATAAAAATAATAATCAGATATTGGTTTCGAGCACCTGCACAAAAAAAAGATTTTTCAAAAGATTTTTTTAGAATTTTTTCTTTACTGAAATCGGTTGGTAAATATGCCACTTGAAAAGAATGGCGAAGGTTTTAATTCGATATCTCGAAATTTTTTGAAAAAAAGTGCCGTTTCGCAAAATTTAACATAGGATTCCCTATGCTGGAAATGGTGAATTTTTCAAATTTCGAAAAAAATACAAGTTGCATGTGTTTTGAGCCGGAATGGGCCACTTAAAGCCAATGGAGGTGGTAAAAAATCGATACCTCGAAAAAAAATATTTGGCTATTTTGAAAGTGGAAAAATGAGAAGGGGTAACGCTTACAATTTTTCGACAAAAATGGTATTTTTTCAAAAAAAATTTTTAGAATTTTTTCTTTACTGAAATCGGTTGGTAAATATGCCACTTGAAAAGAATGGCGAAGGTTTTAATTCGATATCTCGACATTTTTTGAAAAAAAGTGCCGTTTCGCAAAATTTAACATAGGATTCCCTATGCTGGAAATGGTGAATTTTTCAAATTTCGAAAAAAATACAAGTTGCATGTGTTACCGACAGCGGTGGATGCGCGGTTGGCGCACGGCTCTGGTGGTCCCCCAAGTCAAGCTGATTCGTTCGCGGTCAGTACTTGGATGGGTGACCGCTCAGCCGTGCGCTAGCTGGCGCATCGACCGTTGAGCGGAAGGCGCTTTCTTCTGAGACTTTGGTGTTTCTGCACTTTACTCAAGTGCAAAAATACCAGTGGATCAGTAGAATATGGCCGTCTGTACCGGCACGGGTTTTCCGTAGTTTCCCCTTGTCCCCGGCAAATGCGGTGTAGCTAAGTCGGCTACGGACGCACTGGAAGTTAGGAAGCTTAGCTGAGTGCGGGTAGCGAGTGCTAGGGGGCAAGCGGGATGGGATTCCGTGAAAACCCAGAAGTGTATTCGGTGGAAAAATTGAACAAACATTTTTTAAAAAATAGGCTCGAGCACCTGCAAAAAAACATTGATCAAATATAAATTGTAAAACATGTGGAAAACAGTAAGGTCATTCTTATGTAGCCATAATATACGGTAGAGTTAAATGAGGTGTAGTAAACGAGCTGATAGAGTATTCACGCCAATAGGTATTATTTGCCTTCGACCTACAGGTCGAAGGCAAATAACCTTGGAAGTTAACTCTCGAAAAGTTAAATTTCCTCCGTATCGATCGGCTCGAGTAAAAAGAGGCGTATGAAGTCCGTGCGAGCTAAGATTATACGTCCTTCTGGCATCAGACGGTCGGCATCTGTTTGCCTACTTTGTATCATTCTTTTGTTCGGACTACGAGGATCACACGTGAAACTCATTAATTATTCAGTGCCTAATTAATTCTCAACAGGTATTCGACGCTATCGTCGATACCGGTTCAAACAGAGAATTTTTTTTTTTTCGGATGCCCCGAGCCACGCTCGGATGTCGTTAATATCGACGAAATAACAAAATAAATAAACAAAAAGCTCACACGTGCCTCCTTCGAAAGGTACATCGGTGCCCGCATTCAATATCAGTTGTTTCGAATAAATTTCAATAGCTAATTAGTAAATAAAAGATGGTTCAGGAAAACGAGGCAAAATGGACGGTTTTAAACAATAAAGCCTCATCAGAAACGGAAGGAACCGGTCCGTTTCGCCCCACTCTCCCGCTAAGTACAGCATTCGTAACGCTTTTTTTAAATACGACTTGCGGAGCTTTGCTTGCGTTATAAACATATAAGATTACATTGCATGAGTTTTGGACGATTTTACCATTTTTTTGTTTGTTTTTTTTTAAAGAGAAACATAAGAAATAAAGTCTCATCTGAAACGGAGGAAACCGGTCCATTTTGCCCCGCGCTCCCGCTAAGTGCACCACTCGTAACTCTTTTGTTTCTCATACGACTCGCGGAACTTTCCATGAGTCACAAACTTATGCAAATTATATTGCAAGACTTGTACGACTTAAGATAGAAATGTCGCACGTGGAACGACATTTGGACGTTCGCATTTCAAAAATATTTTGCTTTTCCAAGCTGCGCAGCGTATCGAGAGAACGCGGCTTTTCGGCCTCAATACCTTTACACTCTAACCCATGCGATGACCTAGTGGTTAGCACCGGCAGGTCGCGGGTTCGAAGCCCGGTGCCGTCGCTTGGTCGAAAAATGAAAGTATGGGCGAGACAAAGCTCCAGATATATATACGAGTCATCTATACGTACCTGTACGTGTATACGTCACGTATATATAGCTGTAGTCCATGTTTACATTCCCGGCTTGGACATGACGTAGCTCCGGCGCCGTGAAGCGAACTTGGGACCGACCGTATCGGCGTATGGTTTTCCGGAGTTTTCCTATGCCCGTGGTAAATATGCCATGGCAAATGGGATACGGTGGGGAAAGACGGATGCGGCCGCACTTTGGAGGCCCGGCTCGCTGCAGAAATGCTTCGGATGACGAACAATTAAAAATGCGTGGAAAGCCGGGCCGACCCGCTGAAAGACCCTAAAAGTTGGAGTCTCGACAAGTAGGGGAAAATGCAAAAAAAAAATTACTCTCTAACGCTCGTGTCCTCCAAAGCATGCGTCCTCTAACGCTCGTGTCCTCTAAAGCATGTGTCCTCTCATCATCCGTAGCGTGTAAATACACATCTATATATATAAAGACAGGCTAATCCACGGGAGGAAACGGCTCCCCGGTGCTTTTAATATTCCCCCAATTAAACGACATATTGGGCGAAGTGGATTCCTATCAGCAAATAAATGTAAGTTGTTTACCACCCAGTAGCTCTCGTGTAGTGCGGCATTGGTATACATCGCCGATACGGGGTGAGAAGGATCGTGCTATTCGTAGACGAGAGAGGGAGTGTGAGCCGCGAGCGCCTGTGAGCCAACTCGCTTACACTCGGCACGCCCGGTTCGCGCGCACGTGCGAGCCTCTCACCGTAGCAGCTTTTGGATCTTACGCACACAAACCTTTCTCGCATGATACATACATCTCATCCGTAGATTCGACAAGGAGCCCCGTGTCTCGGTCTCGATGCTTCGAGCGTCCAATTCGTAGAAATAATTGTTTCCCCCGTCGATTGAACGAGGACGTCGCTGCAACCGGCGGGCAGCAGCGTGAAATGAAAGGCACGAAAACTCCGGGGCGCTAATTGCGGAAAGCCGCCAGAGGGCCGGTTCGATGTTGCAGCACGGGCGGACAATGGCCGCGCTCCCTCGATAAGTATCGTCGTCGATACGTCATCGAATTTCTCGAAACGCCTCTCGCTATCGCGAGGAGAGTCATTAAAAATTTTCACGTACCGAGAGACGAGAGCCGAGAGATCGTTTTTTTTTCACGAATCCATTAAGGCCCTCGAGACGACGAAACACGCGCGGCTGCTTAGTCCTCGCGGGCACGTTGACTCTGAGCGTCGCGCGACGATTAGGTGTGCGACACGTAAGTAATGTACACGACTCTATCTACGCATATCCTGTGACGCTGGGACGAATCAGCCGACTGCTGCGGAGAGACCAATTTGTACCTATTAAATCACGTACGAAAATACGCGTACGCGAGCTGATGCAATACTGATTTCGAGAGGAGAAAGTAAATCACAAGTTCAAGGTCACCTTGGTTGTCCACAGGCGAGAATTTCTTTTATTCATGCTCGGTGTATCTGCGCGTCGTGCCGCGTCGTTCCCCGGGGGAAGAAACGTTTAATTTCATGCACGGCAGCGGATTCTCTCTTTTATAGCCGGCAATCTGAGAGATTTTCTACCCGAGTTTTTCGGCCGTGACACTGCGACGAGCGGGGCGTTTTCGTAGCTTTGATGTTCGCTCTACGAGAGATCGAATATTTTTATTTTGTTACTAAGTACACGGTATTCTTAAAGGGCTTGTGCCTCGGAAAACGAAATAAACGAACCTATATATCTATCCATCTATCTGTGTTGGAAAGTATCGTTCGAGGCATCTCTGATCAATCGAACTACGAAAGCCGCCGACGTCGTGGACGGACTTTTCTAAGTCCGTCGCATATTTACAGGCATTGGTCTGCGAGCGGCGCGCGCTTAGAGCTTGTACGTATTTATATAGCAAAATTGAGCTCTCGTCATCAGCGAAGACGACGCATCGTCCGTTGCGTTATCGTCAGTTATCATCGACGGCGCACGTACGACGAATTAAGCAGATTGGAGCGCTTTGCACTAGTCAAGTTAGTGCTACATTTTTTAAGTTGTTTACAGGTAAAGTTGCTTATAGAAACTTTTATGCACCTATTGATTTAATGGATGGTTATTTGTATTGCAGCGGTTGTCCTTAACGTAGAAAAACATTAATTGCCGTGGATTTTCGAAAATATTAACTGGGTTGTGCTAATTTTCGAAAAGGTTTCGAAGATCGATACGTAAGTTTTTGCTCGATTTTCATGTGTTACGGCTTATTCTCTTCCTTAAAAGATGCTCCACGAATTTACCATCTAGATATTCGACAGTATTTTTCGTTTCAAAATTACAGCCTTTTGTTTATCCGTCGTCGAAAATTCTTCACAGACAGACAGCTGCGATTTTTTAACGGAAAACTATCGAATATCCAGACGGTGAATTCGTGGAGCATCTTTCAAGGAACAGAATGGGCCTTGGTGATGTGTTAAGGCACATTGAAAAAATCAAGTAAAAATTACGGATTATTCTCGAAAAATTATTGAAAAAAACTAAACCAATATGTATGTTTTTAAAAACTAGGCCAGACCTGTTTTCAATTACCAGTTCCATTAGGATTAATACATCTGCTGTAATGCAAATAACCATCCACTATAATCGATAGACCCGTAATAGTTTGCTTAAACGGCTTTAAAAATGTATCATACATTTGACTAGTGTGAAGCGCTCCAACCTCCGTAAACGCGCTCTCGACACGCCCTTGTGTCGTCCGATTCGTTGAGTCTCCTCGTAATCGCACACTCTGTTCAGCTCACCGAGCCGACAAATAAATGTACACGATGACAAACGATTTCCGTGTTGTGACAAGTGTCCATTATTTGAGTGCACGAAACGAATTGGGCGTACTACATGTGACAAATATTGACCTCCGACCGGCATTGAAAGCCAACGATTTTTTTATTGCTTGTATTAAAGTAACTTTTATCGTGCGTGTAAGTATAATTAATATGACTTTTGGGTATTCGAATTTACAATATTTGTTCCGCTGGAAGATAATTTCTGGCTATGAATTCAATACTATTTGACTTTCGGAACCAAATAAGCGTAACGACGGTTCGACAACCTGTTTTTTTTTTTTTGGGTATCTATTAAACTAGGTTTTATCGCGCCTGTAACTATAATTTATACGATTTTTGTGCATTCAAATTGAACATATGTGTCCCGCTGAAAGACAAACGCTGGGGCTAATAAGACATTATTATTTGAGCTTCGGGACCGATGAAGCGCTATGATGGTTCACCTATCTTTTTTAAACACTAGCGTCGACGCGCTCGCTTCGCTCGCGCTTATTTCATTTCTTTCATGTTAGGTGTGCTGATCTTACTAACGAAACGGACGATCCCGATTGGCTACGGAAACTGGCTTCGCGTGTTCGATTATTTCGATATATTTATCTCGATCATTCGAGGTCATGTCTTTTTTAAGAGGGGATATTTGTTCCGCTGAAAGATAATTTTTGGCTAAAAATTTAATACTATTTGACCTTCAGAACCAAGTAAGCGTAACGACGGTTCGACAACCTGTTTTTTTTTGGGTATCTATTAAACTACGTTTTATCGCGCCTGTAACTATAATTTATACGATTTTTGTGCATTCAGATTGAACATATGTGTCCCGCTGAAAGACAAACGCTGGGGCTAATAAGACACCATTATTCGAGCTTCGGGACCGATGAAGCGCTATGATGGTTCACCTATCTTTTTTAAACGCTAGCGACGACGCGCTCGCCTCGCTCGCGCTTATCTCATTTCTTTCAAGTTGGGTGTGCCGATCTTACTAACGAAACGGACGATCCCGATTGGCTACGAAAACTGGCTTCGCGTGTTCGATTATTTCGATACATTTATCTCGATCATTCGAGGTAATGTATTTTTTAAGAGGAGATTGAATTGCGTTAGAACGTATGTCGGTTTTTTTCATGAGCAGTACATATGTTCGAAAACATTCTCTGCTGACCGTCCCGATCCGATAAAAATGATAATTTACTAAAATGTCACTGTTCAATCTTGAATACCCTTGTATCCTTAACCAAATTATGCGGTCGTCGTTACGACGGCGTGTTGTTTCCAAACTATGCAAATAAATCGCTGGACTGCGATCCTCGAGCTCACCTGTCACCTCTCTCCTCAACGTGCCGGCAACTTTACCTTTAAATCTACTTGCGACTTTTCGTGCAGTGTGCACAGGCTGTATTCTCGCTTTAATATCGCTGCAAGTTCGCAAACAGTGTAATCCGATCGCAAACTCTTTGTTTATACATGCAACTTCGTTTCCAAACAAAGGGGAATCCGTCGGAGCAAGAAATCACCTTTGGAATAACAAGTGTTCGATTGAACACGCAGCGCCATCGGCCTGCAGAATCCTCAACTCGCTGACCGATTTACGCGAAGCTACGCGAGCACCGCTCAAGGTACTTTCTTTTCAACGTCATTCAACTGAATACCGAAACAAACGTCATTTCATCAATTAAGTGTTATTCAGTCCGCGTGAGTATTGTACAAAATCCGTTCCGTTGGGATAAAAAACGACCGATTCAATAACCTTTTTTTCATTATTTTTTTTATCGAAAAGGTATGCAGAGTATACAAAAGACGATCTCGGGAGCAAAGTCTATCGACCCTTACCGACTGAAGATACATAACACAATGCTTAAAATTAGAGCAAGTATGACACTCGGATTATATGTTAGAAACATCAGGTTCGAGAAACAAATAACTTAAGAACATGTGGAACACGTTCTCAGCGTGTCTCTCTCGCTCCGCCGAGATCGACACTGATGCCATCTCTCTCGCACTCCATAGTGTTTCAAATACCTGTCGAAATTTTTTACCGTCCCGCACCGTTCATTTTACCGAGGTTCCCTCGCACACATCGTAAACCGCAAGTGGACGTTGGTGGAACGTCGCAGCAACGGTGAAATTGTTCCCGGAAACAATTTCACCGTTGCTGCAACGTTCCGCCAACGTCCACTCGCGGTTTACAACGTGTGCGAGGGAACCTCGGTGAAATGAACGGCGCAGGATGGTTTACCGGAAGCTTGTATGTTTCGACAGGAATGCTCTTAAGGTGGTGTGAAATACCGCGGATGGTAATAAAACTTGTACCGAATGCCGTTTTGAGACCGCAGAGTGCTGAGAAAAACGCAAACTGTATTTTCCTGAAGAATCGGCAGACGGAGGGAAAGACAATTTTATTTTTCCTTGGCGATTTGCGGTCACAAAATTATATTCGGTATGGTCTTGTTACCAACTGGGTGGAGGTGTACAGGCAGTATATCAGGTGGACAGAGAAAAAGTCGACACGAAGACTGTACACCGTGAATGTGGGCACGCAAACGTATGACCACGAATAGGGTGTACACCGAGTCAACTCTACACCGAAGAGAGTGAAAACACTACCAATTGAACACTCGACAACTGCACACAAATGACCGCATGCTTCGGGGCAGCTATTCTTGAATGACATTCCCTTGATTGATTACGACAACAATATATAGGCAATACTACCCTCGAAGAGAATCTGTACCTAAAGTGACATGATAATGATTATGCTCGAATTATGCAGTCTTGGTATTGCGTTGCGACCTAGTGCCTCTTATATTGTCACACTTATTGTTAAGACATGAGCATTTGACTCAGTGGCCCGAAGTAGCCTGAACTTGTGTTGAGTCGTCGAGTGTTCGGTTGGTCGTGTGTACACTCTCTCGGTGTAGATTTGTCTCGGTGTACAGCATATTCGTGGTCACATGTTTGCGTGCCCACATTCACGGCGTACAGCTTTCGTGTCAACTTGTCTTCGTGTCGACTTTTTCTGTGTTCACCTGATACACTGCCGGTGTATACCGCATCACCTTAATTAGAATGAAACAACAAGAAAATAAAAAAACAGCCAACACCTCGAGTTGGAATAACGAGTGCTCGATCGAACACGCAGCGACATCGGCCGGTAGAATTCTCGACCCGCCAGCCGATTTACTCGAAGCTGAACGAGCACCGCTCGAAGTACTTTTTTTTTTTTAACGACACTCAACCGAACACCGAGAGAAACGTCATTTCTTCAATTACGCGTTGTTCAGCGAACGTGACACTTTGAAAAACGTTATCGCACCGAAGATCGACGAGATACCGATGTGTCGGATGTGAAACCGTGAAACACGAGATACATCGATCGTCGCTACTCGAGAGTGAAAAAAATAATCTTGTTGGAAACAAGTCGAAGTTCGGAGGTTATATGGTGAAGATGAATCACATCGATACAGCGAAGATAAAACAGTCTCTGACAAAAGTAAGATCCTCGATGTGCACGGTTGTTTATCGCAGACACCTTCGAATGCTAATTCGATCTCGTCGGACTCGTCGGTCGTCGGCCGATCGCTGTTACATCCGCCCTGCCAATGTCCCAGCAACTCCACCCGATATCTCGCACGAAACTCTTGCACGATTTATGTTAATTTTCATTTTTCACATTTTTCAGTATCAAAATCCGGATATAACACGCAAAGAGGTTTACAATGTGTTACAAACTTATCGAAGCTTGGTATTCAACATGGAACCGTTCGGTGAGATTCGGTGAAGTCCATGGACACATTTTGTCCACGAGGCATTCCAGGACAAATCGACGGGGTCGTATTCTTTATATTTTTGCTTTTGTTTTTCCTCGAACGATGTCGTCGTTCGGCACAAAAAAATACGACATACCAATTTTTGGATTAAAAAAAAAATAAGTGTGATCTCTATCGCAAAAAACACAAACTTTTGAAGAAACTATGTTATCGATTCCTTTGAAACTATAACAGTAATTTTGTTGTTAAAGAACATAAAAATTGGTATAGAGTATTTTTTTGTGCCGCCACACGACATACCGAAAGGAATTTGAAAAAACAAAATAGGACAATGGTCCTGTCCATTTGTCTGGGAAGCTCTCCTATATACCAGGGGGCGAGGTTAGAGCGGGGCAAGATGGACCAGTTTTCATATAGTACACTACTCCACGAGGGCGAAAAAACTGTTTCGCACGAGGGATGTACGAAATTTTTCGTCACGAGGTGCGAAACGGTGATTTTACGCACGGGAAGCGGGTGGAAAAGTGGCCATTTCCACACCGAGTGATGACAAATTTTTTTTGAGCGACAAAAAATGAAAGATCTCATGTGGAGTGGGGAACACCGGTCCGTTTTGCCCCGCTCTTCTCTACATTTCTGCGCAATTTTTTATGCAGTTTTTTCATCTTTTTTATTTTTTACAGTCTTTAACGACGGATCATGCAAAGAGCTAATCAATCTACAGGGCACTATACCCATTACCTACAAAGGCAGCACATACAATATACCCGTCTGTGTATGGCTGATGGACACTCATCCGAACAATGCACCTATGTGCTACGTTAGGCCGACTGCAGACATGAGCATTAAAGTCAGCATGTTTGTAGATCACAACGGCAAGATATATCTGCCCTATCTGCACGACTGGGTTCCTGTAAGTGATAAAAAAAATACTAGAAATAAAAATACATCGACGCTACAGTGACTTCGGAATTGCAGTAAGACCTCGATCATCCGAATCCGTCGGGTCGGAACGCCAATTTTTTTTTCCGGGATTATAATACCCGCAAGACATACATAAATAAAATGCAATAGCGTATATCAAAGTTCAAAACATATTTTTAACGGTTCGGATAACCGAGCGTTCGGATAAACGGAGTCGTGGTTCAGGTGATCGATAATCGAGGTTGCGACAATCAAAGATCTATGTACGCTGATTGCTTACTTCAATCCTTGCTTACTTCAATCCTTGCTTACTTCAATCCTTGCTTATTTCAATCCTTGCTTACTTCAATCCTTGCTTACTTCAATCCTTCCTTTTTAGTAAGCCATCGGTATCGCCGAGTAAATAACATACTCGATACTCGATGTCACTGGATAAACAATACACTCGATACTCGATATCTCTGAATAAATCATTATCATGATTCATGTTTGTTTCAGCACTCCTCCGATCTGCTGAGTCTCATACAAGTGATGATCGTCATGTTCGGCGACCATCCTCCGGTCTTCGCCAAGAGATGGACCAATTCTCCGAAGGCGGCGACGCCCTATCCTGTTCAACGTGAGCTTATTCGTTCGGCCGTCCCAATATTTTTTGTTTACTGCACAGTGATGTAATTCTATATTAATTCGGGTCTGTCGAATCGAGCAGCTTTCATGCCAGTGCCGAACAACGGCGGAGCGACTGCCGGTAGCGGTTTTCCGCCATACCCGACGACGACTCCGTATCCAGGAGCGAACACCTCGATACCGTATCCTCCGGCTGGAGCGTCGAGTCACGGCTTCGTCCCCGGCTACGCCGGAATGCCGACACCTTATCCGAGTCAGAGTTATCCGCGCTTGTTCCCGGGGCCGTTCAATCCTGGCAGCATGCCGGCACGTATAAATCTCTTCGATCTCGCCGATCAAGAGTGTTCGTCGTAGACTTACAAATATTGGTAATCTTTCAGGGCGACAATCCGTATCCGCCGATGGTCTCGGGTTCGATAAACACCGGAAATTCCGACACGATAACCGAGGAGCACATACGAGCCTCGCTTCTCTCGGCCGTCGGCGACAAGCTCCGCCGGCGATTGTGCGAACAGTTTTCACAGCTGCAGGCCGAGCTCGAGACTCTTCGCCGAACGCAGAAGGAACTGACGAACGGCTCGTCGCGGCTCAACGAGCTGTTCGACAAGCTCAAGCTGGAGAAGGCCGAGCTCGAGAAGAACATAAACATTCTGCAGGACAAGGAGACCGAGTTGGAGAAGGAAATCGGCAAACTCTCCGACAATCAGTCCATCGACGTGGACGAGGCGGTCACCACGATCGCACCTCTGTACAAACAGTTAGTGACTCTTCGATTTATCTCCACCAGAGATTTGCCACGATGGTCATTTTATTTGTAAGCGTCACCTACCAAAAAATGGCCGTCAATTGACCGTTTATTTTATTCCAGAAAATATTTGTTGCACCACGACCGTCATTTTTGTTCGGGGTCACAAATTTGCGGAAAACATCTTGGAGGCTTGACAGTCATTTTTTCTTTTTTGGTCACAAATGTGGTCGGCTTTTGAGCAGTTTCGGTTGATTTCAAAAGAATTTTTCTTCCTCGTTGACTTCGTAATCATTCGGATTTTTTTTTTTTTTACCAAGTAATTCATGAATCGAACGATATTGTAATAAAATCATGACCCTAAAGATATTTGCATGACATCAAAATTTCAACTTTGGCAAGTCCCTATCAATCCATGGCTTTAGAGATAAAAAATATTGTTCATTCGTAGAATTTTATCCTCCAAGTGAACTTCACCGAGCAAAGTTTTTGCGATGCTAAATACAGCCGTTATAACTTGATGAAATTCGGTCACATGCAGACAGCTTCAGGGTCATATAAAATCAACATAAAATTCATTTTTTTCTGATCAACGAGATTGGTACTTTGTTAATTTTGAAGTTGTGACCGTGGGGGTTTTTAGAGTTTATGTCGCTGTTGTCACAGTGCGGTCATTTCCGGAACGGTCAGTTGGCGGTCATGTGACAAAAAAAAATGACCGGTCGCAAATTCGGCGCCCATCTCTAATCTCCACGCTGGAGACAGTGAGAGATTTTTTCTTTAACGATCGTTCTTCTCGTTACCTCTGTTCTTCTTTCTTGCAGAATGTTGAACGCATTCGCCGAGGAAGCAGCGACGGAGGACGCGATATACTATCTTGCCGAGGGTCTCCGAGGAAACATAATAGATCTGGACGTGTTTCTGAAGCAAGTTCGACAATTGTCACGACGGCAATTCATGCTCAGGGCTCTGATGCTCCGCTGCCGACAGAAGGCCGGACTCGCCGGATGAACTTCACAGAACGTATCGGCGCACTCTCCGAGTGCCCGCGACTATTGACATGCTATTTTATTATTGAAAAAAACAAAAAAAAACGAGAGAAAAAAAAACAAAAAAATTAAAAACTAAAATAAAAAGAATAAACAAGAACTGTATTTAGCCCGAACAAAAAAACACGCTATAACTATTGTAATAAGTATATTATATATATAAATATATGTATCATAAGTTCTATATTCATTGTATAAGTCGAATAAACGACAAATTGCCGTCGATGCACATGCCGCGCAATGAGGCGATAAACGAAAAATGAATTATAGTAAATATTATCTTTGATTATCGAAATAACAATAGACTACGTTTATTCAATCGCGTTACGGTTTATACAGGAATGACTTGTTCAAGTTTTTTGCTCCATAAGTCTGTGTTGAAGAAAAAAAAATCCTTGCCAGAAATAAGTCTTGTATTCATTGCACGATTCGAATGAACGACAAATCGCCGTCAAAGCGCATGTCGCGCGATGAGGCGAGCAACGAAACGTGAATTACAGTAAATATTATCTCCGATTATCGAAACAACAATAGACTTCGTTTATTTAATCGTGTTGCGGTTTATACAGGAATGACTGGGAGAAGTTGTGTGATCCGTAAATCTATCGTGAGAAAAAAAAAAAAGATCCTTGCAAAATCTTCGATGTACCTAAACTGCAACAAAAAAACGAAAAAATGTATTTTACCGAATCGCTGCGCGCGTTTCGTTCGCAAGGTTTCGGTAACTCACCTAGACGTATATGCCGACCCAGAGCATGAGGAAGAGAACACCGAAGCCCGAAAATATCGCAGCGAACAACGAGACGAGCAGCTCCTTGAAAATGTCTCTCGTGAATTTGGTGCTCGTTACTTCGTAGACGAAGAACCATGCCGTGAAGAATATGCCTATTCCTAGGAGCACCACCGCGAGCAGAGGAAACACAGCGGGATTTATCGGCGAAACATACCTCGCCATAGACTCTATCTCGATCTAGAAAAAAATTGAAAAGGGTTAACCACGACGCGAGATGGACACGTCAGAGGGTTAGCTCGATAACGCCGGCTCCGATTTCGATAAATCCGGTCCCTCCGGGTTGGAGCCCGAATTTTGTGGACGCTGACGAAGCATCGACGTTCCACGAATACACCCGGAACGAGTCCATCGTCAGTAACTTACCATTTTCTTAAAAATTGTGTTTGACGTGGCTCAACAAATTCACACGTATTTTGAGGTTCGAGGTGCGTGAAGATAAGTTCAGATATGTTGTCACGAAGATTGTGCGGTGCGGCCAACATGAAATCTTTAAAAAAATAAAAATAATTGGCAGACCTGACAGAAACGCAGTTGCCGATAAGTTCGTGTCCGCGCGTCTCAAATATGATGTAACAAACACATTCTGTTATAGATTATTGGTATAGAATTAAAAGTAAATATACGCGAAATATGCAAAAAGCTTGTCGAAGCAGCGACTCACCGACGAGGTTGCTATTTCTTGCAACGGTACTCCAAAAACGAAACACCGCCTCTCTTCTGCTCATGCTCGTCGAGCCTTAACTCGAGGCGAGGTGAATTGGACTCAGTCGGTAACAAAAACTGTAATCAACGGCATTCGGAGATGACTGACATTTCGCGAAAGAGCAAAGTATTAGCTGACGTAGAATTAAATACCGCGCCTGACTATACTTCGTTTTTACCCGAATGTCAACAATTTTTCCATGGCATCTATTAGACAAATGCAACTATCTCTCTTGCACTCATGTGTCATGTGGTACATGTTTCAGCTCTCGTCAAGCCGCGTTCCTATGTCGCGGCGAAAGGCGCATTGATGCTCCAAAAAATAAAAATATTTATCTGTCCCTTTCGATATATCGACCAAAACAATATCCAACAAACCTTTGTTAACTAATCTAACAATTACCCGTAAACGATAAACAAGCGATTGGCATAAAAAAAAAAAAAAACTCGAAGTTGCGCCGCTGACTTCACAGAGTTGCGGCGGAACGCTCGCGCAGCCAATTTCGCCGCGGTCCGTGGTACGTCGCGGGAGCGTACATCGGGACAGTGTTCGCAGCACACTCGTACGCTGCTGTACGTTGGCGCGGAGCGGTAGTGAAACCGTCCGCGAGAAAAACGCCGAAGGGGGGGGACAAGCGAGTTAGCAGCCTCATCATCATCATCGTCGTCGTCGTCAGGCGACTGTTTTGCATGCATACATAAGACTACACGCTCGAACCGCAGCGTATGTAGAAAAACCAGAAATAAGTGTGCACGCGGTGTTTCCACGTCGAGTCGGTGAGCCAGTTTTATCCAGCGTATCGAAAAACGTTCGGTAGAATTGGAGTTCAGCGTTGTTGCTCTCTCATCGTTCAGCGAGAGACGAATGGAGAAGAGTCGTTTCGTTGTTTGACCGAACTCTCGGTCAGCAGCCGGCGAGGGGAAGGGAGAGGGGGGGGATCGGCGGCGGCGCGGAGGGGGGGGGGGGGGAGGGTTGCGGAACGATAGAAACGCCGAGGGGTTGCTGCACGCCGAGTAAAGAGAGACGTCGCAGTCGGGGGGGTGGAACGTCGAAGATGTGAAGGAAACGCGATATCGAGTCGGCGAGAGACAGAGTGTAGGAAAGATTTTAGAAAAACAGGCGTGTGGAAAGGGATAAAAAAAGCGAAGGAGCGCTGCGTCTCCGACGAGTGATCGACGGCCGTAGGAAGGGATAGGCGAGCGAACCGGAGCCTTGGTGGCTCTCGGCGAGAGAGTGGTGTGCGCGCGTGCGCGTGAGTGTGTGCGTGCGCGTAAGCGTAAGCGCGTTCACGGTGTCACCGACGGACAACGACGTTGGGACAGGGAACAAAAAAGCAAAAACGAAAAACTCGAGCGTCCCATGTCAGAGAATAATTGGAATCTCATACGTTCGACGTTTGTCTGCTCATCGAACGACGGCCCGTTAGAATGGGTGAGTCCTACGGGAGCGCGTCTCTTTGAAGCCTCTCGCCTCTATATTTATAAATAATATTCTATTTAAGGGCCGGAGTTGCCGGAGGAGTGAGGGGCGTGCCCCCCTCCCCCCGCGCGACGGACGCACCGCGAGAGAACCGGAGAGTGGCGGAGATGCAGAGGGGGATAGGGGAGAGGAGAGAACTCGCGTTTTGTATCTTCTCCCGACGACAGGCCCGCCACGATCGGGTGTGCGCCTCCGGGAATGTTATACGTCTTATTTACTCTCTATGTTTCGCACGGATTCGACAAACTCGCCCGATCGCTTTTCCGAGATTCATTCAGAGAGCGCGACAAACCGGTCAAGTTCGAGCTTCTTCTCACCGCTCGCGGGATATCGCAGTCCCTACTGCAATGCCGCAGTAGTACAACACTGGCTTACGACCTATCCCCCTTGTCGTAGGTCGTCCAGCGCCGGGAATCCATAAATTAAACCGAGCGCTCTCGATTCGCCGGCGATTAAACTATACCGTGGAAACTGTTAAATGACGAACGACGGTTTTCGATGAGATGGTCGCGAGAAGCGGCCGTTGGCTCGGGACGCCAGGGGCAACGTGCAACGTGCGGCTCCCGGGTGCATTTTATACACACGACAAGAAAGAAGTATCTGGTGCACGATCGTGTCAAGCGCTATCGGGTGTCAGACCAGTCCCCCTACTTGTTCTCTCTTTTTCTCTCTCGTTCCACTTCTCTCGCTCGGTCGTTCGCGTTTACTCGATGACTATACCAGCTCGGCAAAGGGGAGGGGGAGGGGTAGGGGGGGGGGCACACATGCTTCACGAACTCTACGAGCGACACTCGTTTCTTTTTTTTTTCTTTTTTTTTCTAATACCTTTTTTTTAAATTAATTCCTCTTTCACTATTTTCTATCGTCCCTCGGTGTTCGGGGGGCTCGTCGTTTTGTACTCCGAGCCACTTTATATACTCGAGTGCACGGAGGCCAAGAGTGTCGGAGGTGCGCCGGTCCCACGGGAAACGACCCGAAGTTCTCTCGACGCTGCGACGCCCGTGTGCGTTTGACAATCGTGTCATTATCCACGGATTAGTTGTCGTTCACGCGGGACGATGGAAATATGTGCGGATCGAATATATAATTAAAATAAATAAACACATTTAAAAAAAAAAAATATCTTCCACATAGCGAAAGATATATTCTCGTTTTGTATACAGTAGTATCGTCTCGTACCGGCGAATCGATCTTAATCGACGATGACTTTTTCTTGCGGTGCATTATGCTCGAGGACGTTGTACACGTGTACGTATCTATTATATATGACGATCATTGTTTAAATTATTATTTGCAATAAAATTAAGTTACGATACGCTCTATTGCGAAATATCGACGATGCGACTCTGCGCTTTCGATATATATGTGTATATATGTATATATACATGTGTATATATATAAATATATATAGGTATATATATACATACATATATATGGAGAATTTAGAACGGGAAGCGTACGTTGGTACGCCTGCACGGATTTTTTTTTCTTTTCTAATTCCGCTAACGGAATTCTGCCGCTGATCGAATAGCAATGCAATGAACAGAGTGTATCATGACAAACGCATGTTTTCCCATACACTCGGGTATCGAAGTGGAATGTCCATCTGCCAATCAGGTCGCGTTTGACGTTTTGTCTCTATGTGCACGTTGTTTTTCGATTCAGCTATGTAGCCTCTCGTGCATTACCGCCCCCCCCCCCCCTCTTCGACAACGTAACCCAAGCTAACTGTTGAAACTCTCTTTCTTATTGGCTAGCTGTATCTTTTCCTATTACCATAAATAGCCTTTCTCTTTTCTCTTGTTAGGATTTTAACAGTCGACTCTCTCGTTCATCCATGAATAGAATTGTAATATTTTATTTATAGGTCGTATAAAATACACCCTTTGCCGTCGATATTATTATTATTTATTATTTTTAGTTTTATTTTTTATTTTTTATTTTTTTTCACATGCCTTGCGCTTGCGGTTTCGGAACGAGGCGTTATTAGTCAAGTCACAAACGCACAGTTCGCTCGTACCGAGTTTCCCCTAGATTTACGAATCGCTCGTTCCTCGAGCGCGCTCGGGAATGCAAAGACCCATTGGCTGAATAAAATGTTTTTGTTTTACAGACACTCAGGGGGGAATGGCTCGGAATACCGGCCCCGGCCTGTACGAGTTCCTTATGGAGGCAGAGCTCCAGCAATACTATACGGGCATTCGTGGTTTGTATCAATCCATCGACGATTTATAGTTTTACCTTGGATCGCTCTCTGCAGGGGAGGAACGGGAGTATTTGAAAAAAAAAGGAACAGGAAAAAAAAATGGGATCTCGTTTGAATTATTGATGAGCCCTCGACCCGAGTATCGTCCTTCAATCATTGTCGACGGCTGACCTTCGAATGTTTCACCGGCATTATCCGTATCAGTTCGGGCCTGTAATTTAGTCGTTCTGCGGGATAATTAGCGAGTCACTGCGCTTATCCACGCGAGGAGCGTTCAAGCTCGCTCTCACATTTGCATCGCCCGTTTCGATACAATATCACTCTTTTCATCTTTTTTTCTTTTTGTATTTAAAAAATATAACCAGAAATCGACATTTTCACACGTTTCAAAAAAATTTTAAGTAAACGAATCCCAAAAATTAATATTTTCACATGGTTCAAAAATGTTCTAAGAAAAGGAAACCCAAATGTTGATATTTTTACAAGGTTCAAAAAAGTTCTAAGAAAAAGAAACCCAAAAATTAATATTTTCAGATGGTCAAAACTGTTCTACGAAAAAAACCCCCCAAATATTGACATTTCCACATAGTTCAATTCTTTAAAAAGAAAAAACCAAAAAAGCCGCTAAACGGAGCTTCCTTCGCGAGAAACCAATGTGATATTACCGACCGAGCCAGTCACCACTAAAAGAACTCTTCTCAAATCTTTAACCAGGGGACCTGAAGGTGCAGAACACGGCGCAGCTGAAGTACGTGACGGAGGAGGATCTGAACGCGATAGGAATGAGCAAGCCTGAGATGCGTCGTCTGAAGAAGTACTTTCAGAAGCACTTCCCCCAGAATTATCTGTCGAAGTTCAAGAAGATGCTGTTGCCGAAGCGGGAGGAGCAGCCGCCGGGTGCGTTGGGAATGCTTCCAGAGGAGAAGCAGGACAGGCCGCCGATAAGAGTGCCGAACAAGCACATGATACCAGCCGACGCGATAATAGTGAACAAGGAGCTCGGCACGGGTGAGTTCGGCGTCGTGCAGCAGGGTGTCTGGACGAACGACGGCGAGAGAATCCAAGTGGCGATAAAGTGCCTGTCTCGCGAACGAATGCAGAACAATCCGATAGAGTTTCTGAAGGAAGCAGCAATAATGCACGCGATAGACCACGAGCACATTGTGCGACTGTACGGCGTCGTGTTGGACACGAATTCGTTGATGCTCGTTACGGAACTCGCGCCGCTGAGGTCGTTGCTCGAGTGCCTGAAGGAGCCGAGTCTGAGAGCGAGTTTTCCAGTTCTGTCGCTGTGCGACTTCGCCGTGCAGATAGCGGACGGTATGCAGTATCTCGAGGCGAAGAGGCTGATACATCGAGATCTCGCTGCGAGAAACATCCTCGTATTCTCGAAGAACAAAGTAAAGATATCGGACTTCGGTCTTTCCCGAGCGTTGGGAGTCGGCAAGGATTATTATCAGACGAACTTCAACGTGAACCTAAAATTGCCGATCGCCTGGTGCGCGCCCGAGTGCATATCGTATCTGAAGTTCACGTCCGCGAGTGACGTCTGGGCGTACGGCGTCACGCTGTGGGAGATGTTCAGCTACGGTTTTCAGCCGTGGGCGGCGCTGACCGGCCATCAGATTCTCGAGGCGATCGACGAGCCGAACTTCCAGCGTCTCGAGCAGCCGGACTGTTGTCCGAAGGACTACTTCACGCTCATGCAGCAGTGCTGGCAGCACGAGCCGGGCAAGCGTCCGAAATTCTCGGAGCTCATTAATCTCCTGCCGGAGCTGAAGCCCGAACAGGTTCAGGCCGTGCAGGACAGCGCCGAGCTCGGCCAGCTCGCTTATCGACAGGGCGACGTTATCACCGTATTGGACAAGGGAAGCAGCAACGTCCTGTGGAAGGGCGTTCTCAACAACGGCAAAACTGGATTCTTCAATCCGGCTCACACGATAGCTTATCTGGGCTCGAATTTGCCGAGCAACAAGCCCGGTGAATTTTCGCGGGGCGACGGGAAGAACGCGTTCTCGTCGCAGAGGAGAAAAATACGCACCGACATGATCTCGTCGCCCCAGGGGGACTTCAAGCACACCGGTCACGTAGGCCTGGACGGCGCTTACTTCGGCGATATAAGCTTTCTGGGAGGAAAGTATCCACATCTGCCGAGACAGATAGTCACACCGTACAAGCCCCACGAGGACGTTACGGACAATTCTAGTCAGGTTCTGAGTCAGGACGGGAGGAGCGGCGAGGCCGGTAACGAATCGATAAGGGACAGCAGGAACATTCAGCACTTGCAGCATGACCCTTCCAGCAAACACGGTAACACTCTTGTACCAACAACGTTCAGGGCTCTCTGGGCAAACTCTTTCCATTTTCCATAATCGAGGACGAGAAGTAATTTTGGCGCGTGATTATAGTAAACGTAAAATTCAATAATACCGAAGTTAACTTAAAAGGAGATAGTAATACAATCATTATTTAAAAAAATAATTTGTATAGAAATACAAAGGGCAACTATCTTTGGATTTCCATTTTTTTATTATAAAAAAAAAAAAATAAGACGCATTTGTATTTTAATAATTGGTTAAGGAGAAATCCTTTAGTAAACAACGAATAAGGTTAAAGATCGAATCTGGCAACGGCGGAAGGTCGAGGATTGAAGTTTTAATAATTAATGAATTGTGTATTTTTTTTCTACCCTTGTTGCAGAGAGTTTATGGTCGGATACGAGCTCGGAAATATCGCATCTGGGCAACGTTGGGAACGCCAGTAAGCAGTCGATGACCTCCAGCATAACCGGCAGCATGGACACCGTCGGGGCCGACCACGAGTACCACGAGATCAGCGACGAGGAGAATCAGGACAGCCCTCTCAGATTCGATAAACCATTGAATTTCGATTTCGGTCCGAGCCTCCTCGACGAGATGGATCAGATGTTCAGATCGTTGGGTAAGCGCGAGGGATGCTGCGGCGCGATTGCGGCCACATTATCTTGCCGTTCGGTTGAACAACGAAGAGTAACGTTCGCTGAAATAAAGATCCGGATAATCAAAGTTTCGGAAATTTGAAAATTCGGTAAAAAATTAAGTTTCGGCATTGTGACGATTCCGAAAAATACACTTTCGGAAGTTCGACCATACAGAAGAAGAACGTTCGGACTCATTGGATTTTCGGCCGTACGACGATTCGGAAGATTGAGGTTTCGGCAAAATAATGCGGCTCCATCGCGATTATATTCGTACTGAGTTATTTCGTAATTGTCGGGCACGGAGTCTTTCATAATTGTACCACCTTTCCGCCAGGCACTTCACCTCCCCCTCCGCCACCCGGTCATCCGGCGCCGACGGAACACGACTCGAGCAACGCTCGCAACGAACTGCGCGAGATACAGGCCAAGCAATGCAGCAAAAAGAAACAAGCAACCGTGAGTTCGACAAATGTACAGTGATTACATTTCTCTCGTTTTCTTTTTACTTTCATATATATATATATACATACATGTGTATATATAGACATATATATATATGTATATATATTCACCACCACCGTGTTTAGAAATCGTCTTGATCACCGCATCGCATCTACTTTACGTTGCTTTTTATGTTTAATACCATTTTTATTCCTCGTAAAACGATAAAGAGAATCGATGTTTTTGGCGTTTGCGTGTGTTATAATGTGTTTTATTACTGTTGTCACGGAGAAACAAAAAAATACGATTACTATTATAATGCTACATAGATAAATTGATTTGCCGTCGACTGGACGATTCGAATTAGCTGCGAACTAGAGCGAATGATCTTTTAGGATCTCGCCCGTAAAATAGAATTATTTTTCATAGTTTTAGGACTGTCGATCCTGAGAAGAGCGCGTTGACCGTTAATTGAAAAACATATATATATATGAATAATTTTTTTCGAAAATTGACGACGGTACGAGATAAAGAGACGAAAGAGCGAGAGCAAAAAAAAAAAAAGAAATAACGAAATTTATAGTTTTTTAAATGAACCAGTGGCGGTAAACGTTTTTCCTGCGTTTAGGTGAAGCCCATCTCGGCAGCCGATCAGAAAACACTCTACTCGGCTATTGCAATGGCGCAGGAATTGACAGCGCGTTCCATGACAGATCTTGAACATCCGCCGGAGTCACCTCGAACACCGGCGAGTCCTTCGAGGCGCAGAAAGTTCTCTTTTAAGTTGCCACATCAACACAGTCCAAAACCCGACAGACGACACTTTTCAGAGGAAGCTGCCAGTATACCTGACATCCAGGTACATTAAACATTGATTTTTATTTCGTTCATTTTTTTTTTTTACTTTTAAACACGTTCACAACGCGACGTCACAAATCATTCTCTATCGGCGATAAACCGTTCTTCGGGATCTTTTTTTATGAATACTGGAGAAACAAACTTCCAAGGATTGACAACATTTTCATAATCGAGATTTTTTTTTTCAACGTGACGTTACATATAATACTCTATCGGCAATAAACTGTTCTTCGGAATAATTTTTGTTTATACGAGGGAAACGAACTACGAGGAGTTGACGAAATTTTTATAATCGTGAGATTCTTTTTTTTTGTTTGGTCTAGCAGAACACAGACTTTCTATTTACAAGATCATGTATACCGGTAGGAATTAATACAGCCATACTAACTTTCTTACCTCACGCACCGTCGCTCGGGGTCGTTCCAATTCTGTCTACTCCGATCACTCGGTTTTCTAATAACGAGTCAGCGATATTTTTTTTTCTATTTTGTAGATGAATCCACTCATACACATACATGGTGTCTGATTGTACTTGGGAAGTCCTTGAATTCCGCTTTTCTTCAAAAGTTCTAGAAGTGTCCTGGCATTTTTTTTCTTCCCAGATTCTTAATTTTTTTTCGTTCCCATCGACGAAATGGTTCACTTAATTTTTCGTCGTTGATACATCCTTGAAAACTCCTGGAAGTGTCTTTGCATTTTTTTTCCGTTCCCTTCCAGGAAATAGTTGACTTAATTTTTCATCGTTGATATGTCATTGAAGATCCTGGGAGAGTCCTGGAAGGGTCCTTGATTTTGTTTTCCTCTATTCTTGACTTTTTTTTGTTCCCTTCCAGGAAATAGTTGACTTAACTTTTCATCGTTGATACGTCCTTGGAGATCCTGAGAGAGTCCTTGTGAGGTCCTCGAATTTGACTTTTCCACCTATACTAGACACCATGACATAATACTAACCCATCATGTGTTACACCTAACTGTTGTTACTCATCACTCGACATCTCGGATTCGCCTAACATAACTATAGTTCATCGTTCGTCGCCGACGGGGAGGGAGTTGTCGATAATGTGTGGGGAGAAAAATCGAGGAGCGCCTTCGTTCGCTGCCGCTCGTAAAAAAAAAAAAAAAACGAAAACGCGATAAACCAATCGTTATGGAACATCGTTAATTCCTGAAGCCGCTTACAATAATCATTCGATAAATTAATCGATAACATTGTGTCATCGTAACATTCAACTGATCACATATATATATTCATCCATTTACTCGCCTTATATAGCCTTTCGTACTAATATTTCAATCATGTTAACATCTCTCTGAAATCCCCCGCACCCAACGAAAAAAAAACAAAAAAAAAATCGTACAGCATTTACTAACGGTTGAAAAAAACAAACCGATTCCATCCACTTCCAAAAAAATCTCCGTCCTCTCCACATCCGCAAATTACGTTCTTTATTTATTTACGCAACTGGCATTTCGTTACAAACGTTTTTATCTTTCTTTCATTTATTTATTTTTTTTGGCTCATGATTTTTATTATTGCATGTTCGACATATTCGACTCGGAAAAAAAAACTGACAAATATTTTTTTTTTGTTAACAAACAATCGTTCGATTTATGGGTTGACAAATGTCGCATGTTTCCTCGCAACGCCGCATGTTGCCTCGCACGTTATCCTCGCAACGCCGCGCCCCGCGCTCCCCTCGAATCGATGTATCCGTTAAAGTGGTTGTGCTCGAGTTTGCAGTCGCTGTCGTCCACGGTCTCCAGTATAGAGTCTCTCGGGGCTCCGTCGACGCTGAAATTGCCCCTCTGGGACAAGGCCTCGGCCGAGTTTTGTTTCGCTAAGTCACGGGAGTTGTTGACGAAGCCGAGCGCTTGGACGTCGTACATGGACGTGGAGTTCGACGCTCGGATACTCGACAACGCGGCGATGAAGCAGAATCTCGTCAAGTCAACGGAGTTCCTCGAGAACGGCAACTCACGAAAGAATTCGTTGAACTGCAAGAGTCTCGCCGACATGGATTCGCAGATGAAGCCGACGAAGAACGGCAAAGTTTCGTTCGGCGTGAGTTCGAACTTCGATTTCCCGCGCGAGCCGAAGAGAGTGTCGACGAGTTACGTAGATCGTTACTTCGAGCAGCCGAAGTACTTCGAGGACGAGGTGAGCGTCGAGTGTTCGACGACGGATAAGTCGTCGTACTTCGACGAGGAGAAGATCGAGAAATTCGAGAAGATAAACAACTTCGAGCAGTCCGGCCGAAGCACGTTCTGGTCGAACTTTCAGGACCGAAGTCCGACGGTGAGCGAGCGAATGGGCGGAGCGCTCGGTCACGGAAAGATCGGGAACAACGAGAACGTCGCGAAGGAAAAGTCGCTCGGAGTCGATGGCCAGACGGACGAGGTCTCGAATTTAGACACATCCAAGGAGAAGACGACGAGCTACGAGAGCCCGAGAGGAAAAGCCATGAAGTTCGATTCACCGAACGAGAAGCTCTCGAACTTCGACCTCGGCACGAGACCGAAGATTCCGGGCTCGCTGGTCGATCCGGCGAAATTCGGGATCACCGAGCTGACGAAGAAGTTCGATCTTCAGAAAGCGCGAGGCGGCAAAGTCCCGTTCGTGAGGAATCCGAGTCAGGAGGGTAAGACGGGCTTCGTCGCGGACGGCATGAAGACGAACCTGAAGACCGCCTCGGGGCCGGACAGTCCGCGCGGCAACATCGAGGCGGTCAGAATAAACATACAGAGCTTCCGAAAGGTCGAGGCTAACAAGAACGGTCACGACAATTTTCCATTTGTAATATCGAACAATCCTCTGTTCATAGCCGAGCCGGAGAAGAAGGAGTCGCCGATCTACAGCAGCTCGGAGAGTCTTCGGGTGAACTTCCAGCGTCTCAGACGAAAGTCCGACGCCGAGACGAACAACCAGGTGGAGCTGAGCAGCAAGATCTTCGCCGAGAAGTATCAGCGGGAGGTTTCCGGCTTGGAGAGCGTGAAGAACTATCTGGACTCGAAGAAAGGCCAGGGTTTCAATCTCGGTCTGGGAAAATTGACGCAGAACATGATCCAGCTCGGCAAGAACATCGCCCAGAACTCGAGAAACTTGGAGTCCTCGGTCGCCGCGAATTCGCTCGGTGCCAATATTAAGAATCTCGATGTCGCACCTTCGATATCGACGCCGCTGAGGAGCCTCAACGTGCCGATACAGAAGCCCAATCACCTCGATCTCAACATTCCGCTGCAGCCGAAGCCCCAGAAAAACATGAAGCTGAATCTTACCCAGAGGCCTAACGCTCCGCTGAGTCCGAGCGTGCATCAGCACATACTCGAACCGCCGAAGCTCTACCAGAACGAGAACGCGAGGAAGGAATTGACCAAGCCCGAGATAATAACGGAGAAGTTGCAGGCGACGGCGAACGTCTATCGTCATCGTACGTCCTCGCTCTCGGAGAACCGGAAGCCGCCTCTGAAGAACATACGACGTTCCTTTCATCCGGGGAACAACGAGTCGAGCGAGGACTCCGACTCGGTCTCGCACTCCGAGACCGACATAAGGACTCGCCTGCGCTACAAGCGTCGTCACAAGAAGGTTCCGCACAGTCTGCGTCTGAACCTGAAGAACAAGGCTCAGTTTCTTCATCCCGACACCGCGAGAGGCTTCTCGGCGGTCGAACTGTGCGGCAAATCGCCGCCGCCCTCGACGAGCTTCCTCAATTCACTGTCGCCGCCTTTCTCGTCGAGGAACAATCTGCTCTCGTGGCCGGAGAGCGCGCCTAGTTCGAGCCTAACGTTCACCAGCAACTCCGAGCTGGATTCGGACACGAGCTCGGAATATCCCGAATTCACCAACGACATACTCACGTTTCCACCGTCACCGGCTCCATAGAGTCGGTCCAGAGTTTCGCGAGTAATTTTAAACGAACTGTGGGGACATTTCGAACCCTCTTCGGGAAAGCACGATGAAACACTCGTCATTCGCTTGGCCTTTCGTCCCGAAGATATTCGCGCGAGTCGAATGTGCGTCGCGCTCCGTGCAGTAACGATTTTTATTGATTTTTAAAAAAAGGGACGACCGTTTCGAAAATTAATTAATCGACCGCGGGGATCGACGAGATCACGAACGATTTTGATCAATTAAAAAATATATGGACGACGGTTTCGGATATTAATTAATCGACCGCGAGAATCGACGAGATCACGAGAGAAGCGTTAAACTCTGTCGAGAAAAAATGGGACGGTGCTGGTCGCAGCGAGCGCCGTTTCCTCAGCCCCATCCCAGCCGGTTACGCTTTGGCATGCTTGCATGAATCGTATTTATAATGTAACAAACTAAACACCTAGTGTTTTTTTTTTATTTTTTTAATTTCCAAATGACTAAGTAAGCGTCGAAAACACTTTTGATATATTTACAAATTTATACTGTTTGTATTACCCTATTGTTAGTACATCGGTAAAAAAAATAATAATAACAAAGTCCAATACACTAATATGTGGACTTCTACGATAAAACAATAGAATAGAAGTTTTTTTACACAATCGAAAGGAGAAAAAAAATCATACCGTATATAATTTACTACTCGTATATATATATATTTATTTATTTATATATATATATGAATATCGTTGCACTAGTCACACTTGCGTACTCGATACGTTTTAATTCATTTTTTTTATAAATTTTATTTTTCATAAATTAATTTGCTTCGAATAAGTATCACACGTTATCCTCGTCTGTTATCTGTTTCTCGAGGGTGATTCGAATGCGGGCGTTTGTACTTCTTGGTCGGCTCGCGCGCGCACACACACGCGTTCCCCGGAATGTTTATTTTTCTACGCACAACGTCGCATTTGCACGAGCGAGACGCGTGTGCCTTCGAGAAACGAGAAATCGATCACGGGAAAAAATTCTGCAAAAACGCATAACGATCGCACTCGAATCAACATCGATCTCTATCTTCTCTCTGTACATTCGTACGTTTTTAAAAATATATTTTATCATTATTATTTTTAAAATTTTCTTTACAATCTCATTTTCGTTTACTTTTATTTTAAATTATTATTTCGTCATATTTCTTTCGTTTAATTCCGTTTTCTTCTTTCCCCCGAAATATCTATCCCGATCCCACGAATTGTTTAGGCAACGTTGTCGGACGAGGCTAAGGAAGTGTACAACAGCCTGGTCGAGACCCAGGTCATCGAGAGTGCCCAGGACACGAATCCGCTGAGAATGTTGAGATCCGGTCTTCCGATGGTGAGGCCGAGGGTGCGGGGAAACCGGCACGCCACCCTGGGACACTCGGTTTCCCACAGCGAGGAGTCAACGGCGAGCGAGCACGGGTCGTTCTCGTTCGATCTTCACCACAGCGGGGCCAAGACGTTGCCGAAGCTGAGGGCGCCGCCGCCACCGAACGCGCCGCCTCCGGTGCCCACGACGAGGAACCTCGAGAGGCACAACTCGGCCCTGGGAATCGAGAACAATCAGAACCAGAACAACGTCGACGAGAATCCGATTCCACTTCCGCCGAGGGACAGATCGAAGACCCTCCAACCGAAATCCAGCCTGCCGAGGCATCAGCGAAAACATCCGCTGATCATACCCGGGGACGGCGTGACGAGAACCCTGGCGAAAATGGCAGTCACCACACCGCCCATAGAGGACCAGGTCGACGGCCACCACCCCAACTTCGACGTCAACGACCCGAACATCCACTCCCGAAGGACCGACAATTCCGACGAGGCATGCACACCGGAAATCGCTGCGAACAGGTGAATTTCACTTCCGAAAGAAATATTGCGAGAGGAGATACATTTTTTTTTTTTAATGCAATTTTTTGAAATTATTTTCTGCACATTGAACGTCAATGGAACACCTATAATTTCTATACTCGGACCTGGGTATTTGTGGCGCGCGAACCCGAACTATCGATCGTAGGGCATTTTTTTTATCATTTCTTTTTTTTAAAAGTAATTATCGATTAATATATTATTCCATCTAATTGATTAACCAAATGTAAAATATTGCAAGAGTAGTTACCGTTCTTTTCGATACAATTAAAAATATATATTTTCCACTTTCAACATAAATGGAAGTCCAATAATTTTTTATACCCGGACCTAGGTATTTTTAACACCGAATCGCGAATTATCGATCGTGGGCGATTTTTGTTCATTCAAATTTTTCTTTATTACCGACTATCATTTCATTCCATCTAATCGATACATGCGATATCTCATTTCAGCCCGGAAGAGTTCGAGCAGCGCATAGACTCGGAATTGGCTGCTCTGGACTCGTTGCCCCTCGAGAACAATCGTCTCCACCGTTGCAGCGTGATATCCGAGGACCTGCTAGAGTTCTCGGACAACCTCATCGAGTGCAGCAGCCCCGAGCCGTCGGACGCAGCTGCGGAGAGCAATTGCGGCAAGACCAGCTCGTCGGACTCGCCGATATCATCGGGCTATCCGCATCGCAAGGTCAGCGTGGAATCGCGGACGTCGACGAAGATCGCCGGTTCGGAGGCGAGCGACGCGAGCACGAATTCGACGCCTACGAGCTTTCACAGATCGGACGAGTCGACCGTGGTGAGTAGACTCGAGGCGACGAATTCGATCGTCCCCGCGAGATCCCAGACTTCGATGAGCCGCGGTAATTTCGTCTCGACGATGATGCACAACAGACCGGCGAACTTCGTCGCCCAAACGGAATTATCGCAGAACGACAATCACGGTCCGAACGGCATGAGATCGCAGATCGAGTCCTGCAACGCGAACGTGACGAAGATCTCGAACACGAACGAGAGCTTCGATTCGACGAGCAGCCCGAGTTCGTCCGGGAACAATTTGTCGAACGACCGGGCAACGCGTACGAGCGATCTGTCCCGACAGTCCGATCACGTGTCCTGCGAGGATCTCCTGGAGTTCGCATGCGACGGTCCGAACGTCAGAAGAACGCGGGGACCGCGGAACGGCGAGCAGTCCGACGAAGTGAGAATAATGCTGAAGGTTCTGCACGAACAGTCGACCCCGGAATCGTGCGTCGCGGCGCTGAACGTAACAGACTGGGATGTTCTCGCCGCTATAAAGCTCGAGCGTCTTCAAGGACTCCTAAAGAAGGAAAATAATTTTGTCGGCCTGGAGGATTGCAAAGTCATGCTTAGTCAGTGCGGCGGTGACGTTGTCAAAGCCGCGGCGTTGCTCAGGAACACCGAAGACACTGCGGCCGTCTAAGGGAGTCTGCGAATGTGTGCGTGCATGTGTGTGTGTGTGAGAGAGAGAGACAGGCTCGTCGGGTCGAACGGCACCTGCGGGATTTGCCTGAGAATCGAGCGAGAGAAGAGAACGTTGACGCGGACGCCGCAAGACGAGCAAGCGTTCGAGCACTTCCGGGAACGTTTACGAGCTCGAGGCGTTATCGTTACGGTCAGAAGTTTCTCATACTGTTTTTTTTTTTTTTTTTTTTTTTCCTAAAGGATCGATGTCGTCCTTTCAATAATCGCTAAGAGCTCTAGGGTTTTCCATTACTCGTAGAAAAATCACAGTACGATTAATAAAACGTGACGATTATTTATTGTTTTCATTAGCGGTAATCTATTTTTTTTTCTTCCGTAAGAGAAAAAAAAGCTTATCGATTTATTATCACGCGGAGCGATCGAATGAGACAGCGTTCCGTGTGACGGATATAGATGCGGCGGTGAGGAGAAATATTAATAAATTATATTGATCGCGCAAGCGAAGAATGAGAGACTTAGGTTTTTTTTTTTTTTTTTAGCTTTCGTATTATCTTGTATGTAATGTGATGGCATTTACAATAACGGGATGGTCGGTCGGGGACGCATCGTCGAAGATATAATTTTTTTTTCTTGTCTTGTTAGCTGGGCAGACGCGCATGCTCCGCAATTGAGAAAAATTTGAGTCGGAGATGAAGTTCGTAATTCGTTCGGGCCTAGATATCCGCTCGAAACAATGATTGCCAATTTATGAATATCAATAGTAATTTTCATTAGGGGGAAGGGTGTGGAAGGGGGGTAGGGGGGGAGGGTATTCATACTTGGCGCATAGGTGGGAGTCGAATTGGCAGTCATTGCTTCGAAGAAGACTGAATCGCGCACGTTTTTTGTAGATAAAAATGCGACCGGCAGATCAAACGGTCCCCTAACTGGAGCGCAATTGGCCGAATTATCAAATCGTCGTGCATCAACCTAAAAATTCGTAGAATATCAATCCATAATCACTGACCGATGATAAATCATGATATCAAATGGAAAATGTCAATTCTCTCCATTTAAGGGATTCGTCAAGCTCCACGTATGTTTTTTAACGCGTTGCTTCGAGCGAGGATAGAAATTAAAAAAAAAAAATTGTAATAACGTTCACGCAAAGTTTCGGCCGGTATGAAAGGAAAAAGAAACTAAAAAAACCAAGAGTGCGGTGTGTAAATAATATGCGGAGCGCATAATAATAGTTGCGCATAACTATTAACTGAAAAAAGAATTGCACAAAAAAAGAAAAAAACAAACGGAGAAAAAAAGAAACGCACAGACAAAAAAAAAAGCTCACTATGATATGTATAGCTTCGATACGAAAGAAAACTGGTCGATGATCCAAGAGAATTATTTGAAAACTCCTATCGACGATTACGGTGTACAAAAAAAAACTGGTCGAATAACTTTCGTCAATTCGATTCTTGAAGCTTGGTGAACGATAAATATTCGTATCGAAGATGGACGAGATAACGTCGCGTCGTTGTTTTTTTTCGATAATCACCAAATAAACCCAGTAAATTTATTGTGTTCACAACTGCAAGATTATTTATATCGCAACAATGGCAACGAGAAGAGAGGAAAAAAAAACACACATATTACCGTTTAAGTGATAAGCGAAGCCGATACACACGGGCGTGTACCGAGTAGTTTGTGACAATACCGAAAAGTTTTTTTTTTTTTTTATCGACTGGGTCATTTTTAGGGAGTACTGTGTTTAAGCGCAGTACGCGTAATTCGAGTCTCGAAGGATTCCTGTTGTCAAACAAAAGAAAAAATACCCGGTAGAACGCTATATATTTTTCAAACGATGTAAAAGCGTATTATAATTTTCGATCCGGTGAATCGTTGTTCGACCTTGCGGACTTTGAGGATTAAGCACGCCTGACGATAATTATATAAGTAACTAGGCAAGCATAAATCAAAGCGGCGAGACGGTTTTTTTGTATTCATCTATATATATCATATACATATATGTATACAGAACAAAGCGAACTTGTTCCTCGGACAACATTGCCAAGAACGAAGTCTTCTTAGAACCGGTGAATCCTAATGAATCTCACAACGGCTCGTGAACTATTGGCGAAAATGTAGAAAAAACAAAAAAAATTATTCACCGACACGTCGAATCGTATACGCGACGTGTTTTTCTCGGTACCGATAATACCGATGGTAATTGCTCATCGTTGTCTCGTAGTTATTCGTCGACATTTTTTAACTGAAAAATAAAACAAATACGTCGAAGTAGCAGCAATAAAAAAATATATATTTCGCGCTTTCTTCGTAGAGAATGCTTGCGAGTTATATACACATATATATATATATATTTAAATATATATATATATATAATGTACGTTTTTTTTCGGAAGCCAACTGTACTTATGTCTCGCTTGTTTCGTCGTGTGTACTCGAATGGAAAGCGACAAGTAGCGTCAAGTTCTGTGAATCGTGACGGCTGGAGAGAGATCCGTTGATTATCTTCGATATACTTGTGTATTGTATTAACGCGCAACGCTACCGCGTTCGAGGTACGCAAGCACCGAAGAAAAAAAGTTCAGACTTTCCCAGCGCCTATTTCTTTACCCGACGGATAGATGACGCGAATCCGAAATAAGAAAAAATGTTACTGTAAAGGTAAAAAGAAAAATCTGTTCTTGTGTGATCGAGAAATCGGCTGATTGTGACTGAAATATCCACGCGGGATAGTCCGACGACTAGAATAGCGAAAACAAAAAACACGACCCTTCGTCCCTAATGCAGATCGAGATGAGGCTATTTAAAAAAAAAAAACACCCGCCATTGCAAACCCTACAAAAACGAAAATCAATTCCCTTCCCACTTTTGATACATGACTAACGAGTACATATAAAAAGTATAACATATTTATACGTCTCTATATTATTATACGATGATGAAGTATCCGGAGATGTTTTATATACGCTGTATTTACGATAATATATACACGAACATGAAAAAAATATTTAAAGCATACGGAGCATGCGCAGTGTCGTCATTTATCTCCCATTGCGCAGTTCTCTATTTACCTCCTTTGCGCAGGTGTTTGTTTATCTTTTCGGAGATCGAGTATAATACCCATAAGTTAGAAACAATTGTAATTAATTACATTGTCGGTAGATCAAATAGAACGATCGATGACGCATTAGATCTTTAGATTGTTGCTGGACCGTGTCGTCTGTGCGGCCAGCAGCGAGCGAAGGAACTGTGCAACGAACAGGCTGTCCGCCGCTGCTGCTGCGCGCGCCACGGGTGGCCAGCCGGCCGAGCGTGTTTGAACGCGTTAGTCCGCGTCAGTCCTTGCCGGGTGTGGGTCGTCGAGCGTGTTGTCTCGCTGCGTTTTTCTCCTGCACACCGTGCTTGCCCAAACTTACATTTCAACTCGTAGAATCAGTGCGTTCGCCTTCAATCATCATCCGGAAACCTTTTTCTCCCTGTCCGGTCCTGAATTACCTTGATATAAGTAAAATTACTTCGGAATTCCGTAACAGTCAAATTTGAAATTTGAAATTCCCGTAACCATTAAATAATACGCAACTGCATTTTATAATTCTAAATTTATGTTTGGAGTCGTAGAATTGTTGTTTTCCTTCGATAGTGATTCGTAGAACTGTTTTTTATACCGTCCCGTCGTGAATTATCTCGATACGAGCTGATTGGCTTCGACGTCCCGTTACGGTCGAATTTGAAATGCCCGTAACTTTAAAAAAAATTCGACCGATGAGAATCGACGACGAGACTCTGTTCGTCGTTTAGCGAAGCGACTTAAGAAAGTAAAGAAAAGTGCGAACGTTCAGAGTGCGAGAGGATGAAAGTCCGACGCCGGCAAAATGTAAAAAGTTGTTTTCGTTCGAGTCTCTTAACCGGTGAGTGAAGCGGTCGAGGACCTTGAACTTGAAGCGTGCGTGTCGTGCGCGGCCCGACGAAAGCGGCGAGAAGCGGAGAGGGAGAGTCTCCGCGCGAGATGCATCTTGGATCGAATCTCAAGCTAGGTAATTAATCGCACGTACTCGAATACGTTAAAACTCTGACCATAAACACAGCTCGCTTAATCTCGGTTTTATATACTTTTCTTATTTTCGTTGTCGGCACTTCGCACAGCAGTCGGCGCGCATGCGCGGTAAAGGCGATACATCGAAGTGCATAGTTCAGAGCTAATCGGGACGACCAGCCGGTCTATGTTAACTAGCGAATAGATTACCGTGCGGCATAATAACTCGCCACGGTAAACCCACCGGTTAAGCTGCATCATTTGCGGCATCGAGAATCACCGCGTATTATAATGAACGCGCAGCGTTCGTTATTCTCATAGATTTTTCATTTTTTTTTTTTTCGCACTACCGACGATACAATAACAGGGAGCGTGCGGCGTGCACGCAGCGCCACGGCGATGGAAGTTCACGAAAGCGACAGAGAAAAAAAAAAGAGAAGGTCACGGTGAAAGAGATCGTTGTTATTGTTTTGCGTTAATTGAGATTCGCGCGAATGCTCACGCGCTCGGAGTTACGTTATAAAACTCTCCTACGTAACGTTACCTCCGCAGTCTCACGGAGAATCCAATTTGGATAAATTACCGTACACCTCTCGCGGAGATAATGTTAGGTTCTTTTTTTTTCTTTTTTTTTTTTTTTTTAATCACTTATTTTTCCATTCATTTATTAACCTCTCCGACGGGGCGCGATGCGATCGCATCTCGCCAGACTTCCTCGATGGAACGAAGCATACAAATTTAAAGAAAGAAAAAATACCGTCGCTCGTAAAAAAAAATGTAATAAAAGAAAAGAAAAACGGGTTTTTCGCGTCAGCGTCCAGAGGAAGGACGAGGAGAGACGAGCCGAGGAGCGGAAGGGGAGTACCGGCGTGCGGTCATATTATACGTAATGCCGGTCGCGTCGTTTTGTTCTCAATAACGGGTCCGAGCGGCTCATGCGAGTCCGCCGGCGATACCGACGAGGAGGAATCGTCGTCGATTATCGAGCGAGAAGTGCATTTCGTCGGGTCGTTTGCCTACGCTCGGAGACCCGCCGCTAGGAGCGCTCGGGTGAATACCTCGTGACTCCCGGCCGTTCCGTAACCCGAGCCTGCATGCAGAAACGCTGTTACGCGCCGTCGAGTTGTGTTCGGCGTGGACCGGCGGTCGCGCGCGCTGCCCAGTTGCCCCGCAGGAATGTCGATTCCACGCTTTATCGTCGTCCATAAAAGATTTTTTTTTACGTTCGACCAAAAAAATTCGAAGACGCGAGCAAGTTTTGCGTACGCGTGACACAGTCCGAAAGCTCGCGAGCCTCGACGCGACCCGCTTGTAAGGCGAAGGCTCGGACAGTTAAGAACATCAGAGAATCCGGCAATCATAATTGGTCGAGATGAAATTTTTTGTGGAAGTAACTGAAACTAGTGTCAAGACGATAGTTTCTAGTCCCCGAAAGACGTCTATAAGTTACAAAAAGATATTTTTTTTATTCACGGAAAAAAATAACGAGAGATTCCAAATGTATCGATCTTCGGGCGCGGGTTTTCGGCACGTCCCTACATTCGAACACTGTATGTCGGAATGTTTCGGACAGTCATAGATTTAGAGAATTCTGATCTACGAAGTCATCTAGGTCATATCAACGACACGAATTTCTTTGCCATTGTACTAATTGGATTAATTTAAAAAATTGTACTTACGCGAAACAATACTGAAGACAAGTCACGTCGAAAGCTGGCTAATCAAACTTCCTCGAACTGCCCGATTATTGGGTCGCGTACATAGTAACGCCTGTACCAACTTTCGAACACTACGTCGTCTGTCATTCAACAAAATGCAACAGGAGAAACTAATTTAGACTCAAACTTTGTATAACTATTTTTCGGTGCATCAAACAATCTTTTCACATGCGATTACAAGTGTGAAATTGAATTTCTTATATTTTAATTCGGAATGAATCGAATCTCCACGGGAGTGTGCGACGATTGGGACGCGTCCGAATATTGGTACTGTTGAAGCCAGAATGGGCGGTCAAGAGATCGAAACGGGCGAGGACGCACGCGTAATTACACGGAGCTCCCGTACGCTCGCCGAGAGATCACCGAATGCAAATGGGCAATACTGAGAGAAGTTTAAAAAAAAAGGGCACGAGACTTGAGAAACCGTGCGGAGGCTGATTGCCACTCGCTAATGGAAATATACCCTTAGGTACATACGTAATGAACGCACGGGCGCGAGAGAGTATCCTTGAGATACCTTTCGAGCAACGAGCGATTCAGCCGGTTGCCGGTGCACTCGGCGGAGAACGTCCGGAGGTTTGCGCGCTCCACAAGCGCTGGCACAAAAAACGTGCATACTTGTATTTATGCATATTTCGATATATTTTTTTTATTCCATTTTTTTTTTTTTTTTTAATCGCGACGACGCATCGGACGCATACTCGCAGTGTCCACCCATTATTTACCGGGTGCGTAGCTGTTCCTCGCACGGTTCTCCGGATCTTCAACTCGCCGTTACACGGTTATGAAAAGCTCTTTAAACTCCGAGTGCTAAAAAAAAGAGTTTGTCGTTCGGAAACTCGTCCGTCCGTTCGTCGCGCAGTTAACGGTTTAATTTCTCTTTCTCATTTGCAAACACGCTGTTTTCGAAAATTTTGACATTTTTTTGGTTATAAGCTGTTGAACAAAATTAGGCAAATAAAATGTTTCGTTCGTTCGTCGATGGAGATATTTTATACTCTTTGACCGTTTCGACCGCGATGTCCACATCTTTATTTTTTTTTTACAAACGTCCCAACACAACCTGGAAATGTCCTGGAATTTCGTATGAACTTTTTACCGAGCACCATGAAGAAATTTTTAGTTTTTTCTCACGAAACAGAATACCTTCGATGGAGTCGAAGGTTTGTTATGATTTCTCAAGGTCGCTCCCCCAGCGATCGTCCGCTGCGTTCGACGATCGTTCCGCGAAGCCGACGCCCGGAGGCGCGCCATTGTCGGGCCGGGTGCCCGACCCGTTGTGTCAATGACTGGTAACATCCACCGTGTACGGTGTAATAAAAATCACGGGAGGTTGCATGGCAACAGCCGGGGTGTATTATGGCGCGTCCCCCCGTGCGCTCGGAGAAACGACGGTGCGGCGGGGCCGTCCTAGCGGTCAGTCCAACATAACTGCATCTCGCGCGCGCGCGTGCGCACTGTCTCACTCGGACTCTCTCCCACCGCACTTGCTGCTCGAGTTAACAGGCGGCGTTACCGTATTCTCCGCGAGAGGCGTCCGGCAACCTGTTGCCCGTCTCCCTCTCTCGCGGGACGAGCCCTCGCCGCAAAGCAGATGCGGCCCGAACGGATCTCGGGCTCTCCCCGATCGACATCGCCGCAAGCTCGTTTCCGGATCATTTCCTTTTTTTTACTCCTCTTCCGCGTTGTAAATATAAAAATAAAATATACCACGTCGCGTACGGTAACAAAACTAATGCGATGACGATAACGTTTATGCACGCTTTGGTGAACTTTACGAGCGTTGAAATCCCGGGACCATGCGCACTCTCGGGACAAGGAGAAACAATCGAGCCTTTTCAATTTTGTTTTTGGAATGCGCGCATTATCCGCGGGGCATATTTTGTGTACATTATGTACTCGATGGCTCGGGATGCTCCGGTGTTCGAGGAAGTTTGAAGATGCGGCGTTTTATGTGTACGGGTGTATGGGACGTTCCGCGTCAAGTCGAACGCCCAAACCCTGACCTTCTTGGATCAAGCTGGAAGTGATCTTGTAGTATTGTGTAGTGCGAGTACCTGGATTTTTTAGATTTGTATGGGCTCTCGCTTTCAAGTCAGCAGATAGGCGAGTTTTTTTTCAACATTTTCCAAGTTCGTGAAACTTTGAGGAAAGAAAATTTTTTATTGTTAAACATTTTTCAGCGAGTATGCATTTTCAGTTTTTCTGAATTTAAAGAATTTCTTTGAAGAATGTTTTGAAAAAATGTACGAAGATAGTTTTAAAAAATAGCATCTTCTTGATAGACTGCGTTTTTTTTCTACAACCAAACTTTGTGAGTTGTAATAATGTTTAATATTAACACGCCTCTCTGCTAGCTCGAAAACTAGAGCGGATCAAAATCTGGAAAGAACGCCAGTTACACACAACTACATCACGAATTTTCAGCTTGATTTAAGAGACTCAGAGTTTTGGGCTTTCCACTTGACGTGGAATGCCCCATATATATATATATATATATATATATATATATATATATATATGTGTGGGTATACATTACTCGCGATCACGATTCTCGTTTCCGGATGGATTTATCCGTCGCTCGATTACCATACTCCTAACTCGAGAATACTATCCGCATATACATATATACATACATATACACCATATATATATATATATATAAACATGTATTTCCCCTTGCGCAGCGTAAATCGGCCGGGAGGCCCGTAAGCGGGCTCCCAAGGCTGCGAGCAAGCCTAGTCTTCGAGTCGAGCAAATTTAGTGCACCGACTAGTTCTAACATCCCTACCGTTTCTCGTTAAAATTCCATCTCGGTATATCGATCCTCCCGAGCCGAAGAGCGGCCGCCGAGCCTGCGGATCGTTTCTCGTGACGACCTTGATTAGCTTATCGAGATAGAGTCTTGCGGGATTGACGAGGCACATTTCTTTGCGGGGTCGAAATTTACAATTTTTTATTATCGTTACTCGATTTTCTTAAACCGTTTTCCCAGATATTTTACGACTCCTGGGTAACGGCACGAGGAAGCAGTTTTCGTAACATTAAATTCCTCGGTTCTCGCCGGTTATTTTGTCTAATAGTCCGGCGGGTAGTTCGGGCGGAAAGAGTTCTCTCACGTACAGGCCGTTTGGTGCCGGTGCGAAATTAAGATAGAAAATTTTTTCGCGAGGCGAATCGTTGACTCGTGCATTGCCGAGTGCGAGCCGAGCGGCGGCGAGCGTTTCCGCCGCTGAGCCCGGCCGCCGGTTACATTCTGGGCGCAGTCTCCTCAGTACAGTTACAACTCCGGCGTGAGCCTGACGTCTCCCCGGCTCCTTCGTCGTCGTCCTCGTCCTCCCCCGGTCGGAGGTCGACGGTTCCGCGCGACAAATATCCTCCACGCTCGATCGAACCTCAAAGTTGTAAAAACGATTTTTTAAAAAAATATAATTAAGAAGATAATAATGATTTTTTTTAAAAGGCAATTATTTATCGTCGTATTCGAAGTATTTGAAAACGTGTGAACGAAAAGATTTGACTTTTTTTCTCTTTGCGACAATTGCAGGTTTCCGACGAGGACTGGCGAGAGAGAGAGTGTAATCGATCCTGCAGTATTTTCCTCGCGGATACGAAAATGTATCCGTCGGTCGATCGAGAACGAGTCTCTCGGCTAATGCGATAATGACACCGGTCGGGCGGAGCATTGACCGTGATTAAAAAAAAAAATTGTATTTAAAAAAAGAAGAGAAAAGGAAAGGGGAAGATACGAAGACTGATATACAAAGTTGTGCCTGTAGAGTAAGTAGTCGAGTGTCGGTATCGACCCGTCGCGGAGTTAAAATGTGAAGCTCAAAGTGCGAGGCGAATTAAAAGTTAAAATATTTAGAAGAGGAAAAGTAAAAAAAAGTTAAAAGTTAAAAGAGTTAAAAGTTAAAAGAGTTATAAGTTAAAAGCGTTAAAAGTTAAAAGAGTTAAAAGTTAAAAGAGTTAAAAGTTAAAAGAGTTAAAAGTTAAAAGAGTTAAAAGTTAAAAGAGTTAAAAGTTAAAAGAGTTAAAAGTAAAAAAAGTTAAAAGTTAAAAGTTAAAAGAGTCAAAAGTTAAAAGAGTTAAAAGTTAAAAGAGTTAAAAGTTAAAAGAGTTACACATTGAAAGAGTTAAACGTTAAAAGAGATAAAAGTTTAACTAGTTGAATGAGTTGAAGGTTACAAAGGGTCCGCGTAGGGATTCGGGTGCGCGTAGCGTTGTCGGCGGACTGACGAAAGTATTATCATAATAGTGAAATAGTGAAGAAAAAAGAAAAGTGAAAATGTTGTGCCTGAAGAAGCGGCGTACGTACAGCTTCACGCAGGGTGCGTGCAACGATATGCCGAGGCGTTCGACGAAGGAGAAAAACGGCTACAACGAGGCCTTGAACATGGCTGTTACGACACTTCCGCGAAAGCACAGGTTAGTAGTGATCGATGCAGAGAAAAAAAAAATAAACACACATGTACACAATTTCCTTTCTATCCGGAATTATTTGTATCGGCGTTCGGCCGTTAACTCGAACGGTGCCGATGCGAGTCTCACGAGAGCGTGGTCGTGCACAAAGAGCGTTCGGTTTATCCGCTCTCGATGTCCGTTTGTGTTTTTTTTTTCTTTTTTTTATCCTCCCTTCTCGCCGATAAAAATTGGCAACGGCCTCGAGTGAAAACCGAACGGAGAGTGGAAATCCGCGTGCGCGATTCCCGTCACGGGAACTTACTCGAACGATTTCGTTCTCGAGGCGTTACGGTCAATTCATCGGGCGCACGGCGAAACACAATTCACCGCTCGAAGGACACGCGGCGTCTTGCCGTCGAGCCGGGCAAAGGTAGTTCGGTAATGCGGACGTAGGTGGCGCTGTAGCGCGCCGCGTGCAAACTCGGTCGGTAACAAATCTGTTTCTCTATTTTGTCCGCGTCTATCAACATTCCGGACAAAACGAAATATGGTTTTCATCCATCTAAACATAGCGCACGAAAAACTAATTTCCTTTCGTCCGAGACATTAATAGTCGCGGAGAAAATAGGGAAACCGATTTGTTACCGATCGAGTCTGCCACATTTCCTTACAGTGTTTATTCACTGCGAAGTATCATCTTACGAAGACAAAGACAATAAATGAACGAAAAAACACTTAAGGGGAAGTTAAAGTCACGTGACGGGGCCATGAGTGTGAGAGAGATAGTTGCAATGTTCAAATCAACTTCATTCAATGGTGCTAATTTTTTTGAGAAAAATATCAATTCGGCCTGGATGCGAAATTACCGTGTGCATCCGATTCGAATTTGCTTTTTTATTTAAAAAAAAATTAGCACCCTTGAGAAAAGTTCGTTACAGTTTTCATTACCGACCGCGATATTTCACTTCCCCTTAAGAGCATCTGCAATATTAGAGCGGTCGGTAATAAAAACTAATCAACTTTTCTCACGGATTTTGGTCACATATACGAGAACGCGTGAGAAAAATTGATTACAGTTTTTGATACCGACTGAGCTCGAAATGGACGGGGAGGGAGGTGTTTCGTATGGTCTCAAAGGCATAAATCTACGAGTAAAACTAGATAAAATGAGCATCTACCCTCTGTTATGTAAAAAGTCATTTTTCTTTCCCGTTTATCCAAATAAATACAAATATAAAATAACGAAAGCGTAAAATAATGTATCTTTTCGACTGCGGCGCATGAGACTCGGTTCGTAACATGTCTACTTCCCCATTTTCTCATCCGGACATTACATTACCATCAACATTCCGGACAAAAATAAATAAGGTTCTCATGCGTTTTCGAAAACGTAATTTGCTTTCGTCCGAACTATCAACAGTCGCGGAGAAAATGGTAATATTAACAGTCGCTTTGTCTCTCACGTTCCCTCGCCTTTTCCATTCACCGCGAAGTCATCATCATCGCCCAACGAAAAAAAAAATAAAAAAAAAATAAAACAAAAAAAATTACTCAAAGGTGTAAATCTACGAGTAAAACGATGTAAAATTACGACTGCGTGAAAGAATGCCTCGCCGAATAAATTAGCGTGGTTGTCCCGCGTAGGCAGTGAAGCGGCGACGCTAGTAGTTCTCGCGAGCGATGTAGGTTATAAACACGCCCTGCCGCGCCGGTGATAAATAATAAAACCGTATCGCACAGAAGGACGCGAGTCGTCGAGCAGGGAGATTCCGTCGTGTAACCGTAAACGGAAGAATGACCGGAGATGATACATCGAGCTGCAGGAGCCTGCGTTAGAACGGGAAAGAGAATTCGGTGTGTTATAGAACGGGAGCGGTTTACGGTCGATCCATCTGCGCAGGACTCTCCGCGCGGGGCGGGGAGGGGAGGGGGGGGGGGGGAAGCACGACGCGTCCGTTGTGAGCTGCCGGTCTAAGGCCGGACCGTGCATTTTTCGTGCGACACCATTTGTGTGTGTGTACAATAAAGCTCGAAGGAAGTAACGTAGGCGAGAGCTCGACAGGGAACTCGTACGGAGCTTCGCGACTGGCACGCATGCAAACCCGGCGAGAGACAGCCGGGCATTCACACACACACAGTGCAAACGTACCGTTTTTTTTCTCTCGCTGGTTCGCATTGCACGCGAGGAGACAGAAGGAGGAAGTAGCGTAAGAAACGGAATAAGGAAGAGGGGGAGAACGAAACGGTCGAGAGACAAATAGCATTAATCGGGAGCATTGTTTTCCGGGAGGACGGAAAGATAAACGCCTCGTGCAAGAATTTCGAACGAGGGAGGGGCGGGGCGGAACGGAAGACCGGGGCAAGACGGCCTTACCTATATTTAGCGGGATATTTTTTTTTTTAAGTAGACTTTCCGGTATCTTATCGTTTCGATCATATATGGGACTAAATCGTTATTAATTATTAAATAATTTATAAATAAATGTTAGATATTGATAGGTAATCCGAAATTATTGTAAACTCATTTATGAACGATGAACCGGACAATGATGACCGGGTTTTCATATTGATGAATAGATTTATCGTTTGTTGCTCCTTTTGTAGATAACAACAATATAGTACATTTGCAAGATGTATCCAACTTATAATTTTTATTTAGTAACAATAAATATAGACGGATAATTAAATAGAGTATAAAATGCACAGGAACATGGCAATGATTTTGTTATTATTATTATTGATAAATAATGATTACAATAATTTATTATTATGTGTACGACTCGACCGTAGGTAAGCAAGTTCACGCTGTATAAGAAAGAACTAGGTATGTAGGCTGACCGAGTTGGTAATGCGCGCTCCTTAGGGCAAGACCGACGAAACTCGTATAATTCTTATATGATTCGCGTCCGTGCAAAACTAGATCGTTCTCTTTCGATTCAACGCCGCTTTGACCATACCCGGTGAGTTTCGTTACGAGAGCCGCCTTTACGTGACACAAGTTGAATCCGCCTGCCTGCCGGTCAATTATAACAGTTTCACGTTTTACCCCGAGAACGACGAACTTGACCTCGTCGACCTCGACACGTTTAGTCTTTACACGCTGCCTTGCCTTCCTCAACGGGCAATTCCCCGATCGCCTGCCGAGCCGCAGTTCGTTAATGTCAGTGCAACATGCATTATCATTATTTTATTATTATCCGGGCTGCTGAAGGACTCAGGTCGATGGCCTATTGGCAATAGAAACAGCATTACGAAGTGTAAATAATCGTCGAAATTTACCAGCATCCATACCGTCTAATATATTGTCAATAAATACATTTCTTACTACTATTATAATCATTATATTGTTATTATTTTACGACCCTGAAGATATCCGCATGACATCGAATTTCATCTTCGGCACGTCTCCGTCGATTCACGGTTTCGAGAAGGAAAAAAATTCCTCACTTGTGTAATTTTATTCTCCGAGTGAGGCTCCCCGAGCAAAGTTTGCGCGACGCAAAACACAGCCGTTATAACTTGATGAAATTAAGCATCGCGCAGATATCTTCAGGGTCACATTTTATTACCATTATTTTTTTTTTTTTATTTCGCACGTTTAATGGCCTCATTTGGCTACACGCTTATTCGAGATAACGATAATTATAATAACAATGATAATAACAATTGTGCAGAGAAGAGTGTGTGCGGTGCGTGAAGCGCGGCGCGCAGAGTCCCGTCGTCCGAACACCAGCGACTTTGCCGGTGAACGGTCTTTCTTTCTCCAATTAACTATTGTTGTGAGCTTCGGAGGCGAGCCCCTATTATAAACACGATAGGAGCTTGGCAGCTCCCGGTAAATCGCCCGTTTTAAAACACACGTACACACGCGCGCGCGCGCGGAGATTCAGCCTCGTGTTTCACCATAATGGGAAATTCTAGCCGACGGGGAGAATCGCGAGAAGATGAATGCGCGATTGTCCGCGCTGCAAGTAATTCCTTGGCCCGCCTGCTTCTGTCCTTTTCTGCTCCTTCTTTTATTTTTATTTCATTTATTTTATTTTTTTTTCACCGGTCGTTCCGAGATTATATCCGACGTATTTTCCCACCGATCACCAATCTGCCGTTTTTCTCATTCCAGCCTCAAATATTTCACACTTAATTGTCGAGAAACGTGTCGAGAGCTGAATAAAATATTATTTCTGTTTTAGCTACACTAGAAAAAAATTCGAAAAAACGAACGAGCCAGTGATGCGTCCCAGATTTAAAGAAACGATACAATCGTATCGACAATGGCGATCGGTTTCCCGCGTCAATTTGTTACGTTGAAATTAATCTAAAAAAATCGGTTCTTTATTCATTAAATTTTAAAAGCATAGTCGTGTTAAAAAAAAAAAATAGTTATATTAGAAAATATATAACCAGGTTCTTGGAAAGATGAGCGGCCGATAATGATTGACATAAATATGATATTTTATTCGGCTTCGGCGGCTTTCGTCACCGGACCTACATCTCGGATCTGACCGCCGTAGTCGAACGAAACATCACGTTTACGCTTAAAAAATATACTCGTATTTTTTTAAACATAATTATAAAAATTGTCATATAAAAAGAAATAGTTTCTGTTTTTGCTACGTTAGAAACAAAAAAAAGTAGAATAACAAACGGACGATCCAACGATGTGTCCGACATAAAAAAAAAAACCATACAATCGTATCGGCAATAAGGATCGAATCTCCGGGGTGTCAATTTGCGTTGCGCTGAAATTAATTTAATCGATATAATTAAATCCTACCCATTGTACACATCCGACAATGGTATCTCCGAGTCCGAACACGCGGTGGCGAAGATCCGTCCCTCCGCCTCCTTATAAGCGACTCCGCGTTGGAATTTATACCCGTGTGTTTATTCTCCGTATGCGCGTGGCAGTTGAATAGGACTCGATGCTCGGGGACTCGAGCCCGAGCCGCGTATATTATGCTACGATAGATTAAGTCCGCGTCTTACTGCGGGGTAACTGGTCGCGTTTCGATTTCCATGGGATCCCGTTGGTATGCGGTACGCACACGTGCATCGACTATACATGTATGTTAATACACGCGCACGGGGTTTTAAACGTAAGCGGGCAAAGAGCCGCGCGATATGAGCGAGAGATAAGTCTCTCGTTGGACCGGCGAGTCCCTGTACGCTCTAATCAGGTCCTTCCGAAGTGAGACTCCGGTATGGTAGTGTGCGTGTCCCGGTGTGGTCTCTCCGAACGAGTCCCTCGGTGCGGCAACGAGCACTTTCTATGTAGATAACGCACACATCGGCGGTACGGGAGTGCGTACGGCGTTCGCGGCTCGACAGCGCCTCCGTTCGGACAGCCTCAGTGTGCATCGATAACGGTACAATCGTCAATGAGGTATTATTGCCGAAACAATAATCGCGATCAGCGAGAAAAAGTTATCTTTGCAACAGCAATATCAATAGCAATAGCAATAATAACAGCAAGAGCTATAGCAGTAGGAAGAGCAAGAGCAAGAATAATAATAATAGGAACAGGAATAATAATAATAATAATAATAATACATAGCGTGCAGTAAAAAGTTTGTACGAAAATTAAGGACATTCGAGGACAATTTGTAGGACATTTCCAGGTTGTGTTGGGACATTTATAAAAAATGAAAATATGCATATCGCGCGCGACGTACGAAGTAACATTCAGAGCAAACTGTTTTCAGTGCATAAAATCGAAGATACAAATGTCCCACTGCACTCGCGCACAAAAAGGCCAGCAGATTCATGTTTAGCGCACAAAAATACGTCGAAATACGTAGCAGTTCTTTAAAAAAAAAGACAAAAACATTTACTAAGCTAAATATACATTTTTAAACAAACTCAAATTTTCGGGGAAATAAAAAATTCAAGGACATTCGGTGAAATTCAACGACATTCCAAGACTTTTTTAAGATCACGCAAAATTCAAGGATAATCGCAGGACTCCAAGTACTTCAATGACCGCTGGATACAATGTAACAATATATTATTGTCATTATTATTTGAAGTGTGAATTTAAATTGAGCTTTTGCAGTGTTCGATCGACGATCGCTTAGGCATGGTTGGTACGCATAGACTGTTAAATCGGAAACATAATACCGAGAATTCAAGCAGAGAAATCCACTTGGCCTCTAAGCCGCGAATAGACTCAGCAATCGCGTCGGACACGCGTAGCGTCGGGCTTATACGAATAAGGCGAAGGCGTAGAGTTTCCAATCGTTCAATTATTCCGCGCGCGACTCGACGCAAGCTTCCGTCGGGATGAGAGCCGCGAATGAGAACGAGGAAGCTCGAAGAATTATATTTCGAGTGCATTGTCAGCAGAGAGTCGATAATAATTACTCGTGTCAAACACCCGACGATATCCTTACATATCTGTTAATTAGCGCCTCTCCGCTTTCGACCGAATCTTCGCGACGGCGAATTAACGGACAAGTGACTTTTTTTCTTCTTCTCTTTCTCATGCCAGCCGACGCCATGCGCGCCAGGGGTTGACGATGATTTTTTTTTTATTTCAATTTTAATTTCTTTTTCTTTTTTTTTTTCTCAATTATTTTATAATTGTCGCTAATTAACGCAGTGACACGAGTTATCTCTCTGTGGCTCTAATGGGACTGCATACGAGTCGGAGTTCTCAGACAATTTGTCAGGCGACTCCCCGACGCGAAATCGCATCAGCCGCAAGCTTCCCATCGGTGCACACTACCGGGTAGAAACGGTGAAGTTGACCGTTTGGTGCAACAGCTGCGCGGAGCCCGCGAATGAAATTGCGATCGGCCAGAGTCAGTTTCATATTTTGTGTTTTCAGTGTGTACGCGCTGTACTGCTGTGCACACCGCGGAGTACAGCGCTGGCCTTATTATTCGCGCGCTCGTGCAGGAAACTCATTAAGAATGAAAATCTCGGTGACTCGTTTAGAATAAGAGGACTGTCGGGAGGCACGTAAGCTACGCCTAGCCGTCCGTCGGAACTCGCGAACACCGACTTGATTGCGGAGTTAAAGACATGCTACACTGACTCAGTCGGTAACAAAACTGTTTTCGTATTTTCTCCGCGACTGGTAATATTTCGGACGAAAGGATATTAGGCTTTCATGTATCTAGATATAGCCTACGAAAACCTAATTTGATTTTGTCCGAAAAGTTAATACCGCGGAGAAAATGGGGAAACGGATTTGTTACCGACCGAGTCTGTATATAGCTGAGTCTGTGTAATAGCGCGAAGCATCCGACACCGGGACGAAAATACGCCACCCGATTATATAGCTTACGAAAACCTAATTTGCTTTTACCGAAATATTAATAGTAACGGAGAAAATTGGGAAACAGCTTTGTTACCGACTGAGTCTGTAGCAAGTGCCGTTAATGCGCGCATCGCGAAGCAACTGACACTGGGACGAAAATACGCCACCCGATTATATAGCCTACGAAACCCTAATTTGCTTTTTTTCGAAATGTTAATAGTCGCGGAGAAAATGGGGAAACAGATTTGTTACCGACTGAGTCTGTAGCAGGTGCCGTTAATGAGAACACCGCTAAGCATCGAACACTCGAACCGAAATACATCATTCAATGCTATATATAGCCTACGGAATCCTAATTTGCTTTTTTCGAAATGTTAATAGTCGCGGAGAAAATGGGGAAACAGATTTGTTACCGACTGAGTCTGCAGCGCGTGCCGTTAATGATCGCACCGCGAAGCGTCTAACACCAGGCCGTAAATCCGCCAACCGATGCACAATCTGCGAGTCGTGTAATTCCACGAAAGCTCTTCCATCCACCGTCCCCGGGTTTGTTGTTATTAGCATAGAGGAGAAAACACTAAGCGAAGGTCTTCGAGCGCGCACACACAACCGACATTCGGTCGGTCAGTCGTTCCGCGTTCGTGCGAAATATACGATGCAAAAGTTGGATTGTCACGGTCGATTACTGTCCTCGACGGGAACGTCCGCTCGCGCTGTATTCCGCTAGCCCGACCTCCGTTAACTCGGCGTTCGATGTGATTCGCGCGGAGAGAAAGAAACGCGTAAACTAATCGTGAAATTGCGATTCATTATTCGCAACCGGGAATTAATCAGGTGCGTCGAGCGATGAAAATCGTGCTTCTCTTATTTTCATCGTTATTTCCCGATAGTGCGATTTATCGACTCGCTCGACATGCTTTTTTTTCCGATTTAACAACCACCGTCGCGGTTTTCGTCTCACGATTTCCCGTCGGTAAAGCTCGGCGCTCGATGGACGGAAACGCGAAGATAAATAACTCTATTCATTTATTTTAACGAGTACGAAAGTAATTGAAGGTTGACCGTTGTGCCGATGCGATAATACGCAGTCGCTTTGTACTACCGAGTCGGTGTTCTCTCGCCGCGAGTTCCCAACCCGCCAGCGCCTGCAGCTACGCAACCGCGCATGCTTCTGCGCAGCGCGGCCTTGACGGCTGTGCGCTCGCAGCGACGCTCGCGGCGCGGCGATACACCCAGCGCAGCGGCGCTCCCGTTTCCACGGTTTCCCCTTTAGCCCGTTGAACATAAACGTTTCGACTTACGTTGTTATTATTACACGGATCTTGTCCACTCCGTAATAGTTATTGTCGTCGAAGAAACGAGCGCAACGCACGGATAATATGCATCTTTACCGCGCGCGTTTCACGGCGAGGCGGACGATTGCAACGAATCCTCATTTCCATAACCAGATCCCCAATACATATATACGTATATATTACCTAACGCACGGCTCGCTTTGGCTACAGACTGGTCGATAATGATTCGTTTTTTTTTTTCTATCGTAGCAAGGAAAATAGATGGGAGGATGTGGAAACGTCAATCGGTTATTCGTTAAAAATTAATTATCGTCAACGGATGTAAATAAAATTAACCATGAAGAAAAATATAGGTTAACACTGAGGCGGTATATATATCGTCTCATTTCCTCGAATACTCCGTTAGTCCGATAGCCGGGAGAGAGTCGGAGAGAAAAACTTTCCTCGGATCTGTTTACCTCTCGATCGAGAACGTTTAATCTCCGTTAAAGTTTTCGCTCCGAGTCGGGAATGATGTATACGATACACGGAATGGTGTTGGCCGGTGTAGTAAATCAAATTTCGGTGATTCACGGTTTTGACGCCCGTGAAAAGCGAGTTCTCATCAATCGTTGTACTACGGCTCTATATAAGTGTCTTCTTCCTTCTTGCAATGCTTCACGATCAAAAAATGTCCTTTAAAAATTAATGAAGGGTATTGGAAGCTTTTTACATAAACTGTTTCTGAAATTTCAAGCACACGTGCGTTGCAATTTTACAGTAAAATGTTTATTTTCAACAAACGGAAAAAACATTTTATACCAAGAAAAAATATTTCATAACCAATTTCAAAGCCACCCCTTTCAAATCCATTTTTCGCATTTTTTAACGTCCTCGAACGGCAACATAAAACGATTCTAAAACTTCGCACAAGGCCCGATCTTGTGTATTTTTTCCCGTTGATCACGAATACGGCGATTATTTTAGACCCAACATAATATTTTCCATTCAAATCCCAAAAATACGATCTTACGTGTATAAAACCGAGGCCGAGCCGTAGGTCTCGGTCTCGTAAATAAGTAGTTATTTACTTATAATTCACTAATGTTTATCCTCGCACTGTTCGGCTGTATCGCGCCGGTTCTTACCGGCCGGCGCCGGTGGGGTTACTTCTCTAAAGAAGAAATGCCCAGGACTCAATAAAACTATCCATCAATCTATTCTGCTGGTTTCAAGTTGCTAGGCCAAGTACCAGCTAAATAAGCGTAACTACCGTTCGCCCCGGTTCGGAAATACGTGAATCAGTGAGAGCGAGAGAGGCGGTGGGGGGGGGGGGATGGACGGTACGGATGAGAAAGAATGAGAAGGAATGGAAGCGGGCGTAGCGGGCCAATGCCGTGCGCCGCTTCCAACCCCCCGGCCGCGTCTAATTGGCCGGCCGTTTTGGCACGTGACAGAACCAACGGTCATGGCGGCTCGTGCGTGAAGCCCAGCTGCAGCGAACAACGGTTAGAGCGATACGCGCAAGCAGTTTGTTTTCCAACCGACTTGTGTTATGTTGTGGGATAGGTTTCGGTGAACGCGTTGGTTCTTCGAGTGCGCGTTTCGACCGTCGGGAGTGAACGAGTTTATATCTGCTTCTAGGATTATTGAATTCAGACGTTGTACGTCCCGGACGATTATTATGGGACTTAAGCTGAAGAGACTGCTCGGATTCCGCCGGTAAGTTTTGCACATCAGAATAACTATGGCGAGTCGGTTTCAACTGCCGGATTTTGGGTACAGTGAATATCACTTCGCTAACGAGCTTGACACCAAAAAAAATATAGTTTCGATCAGAGAAACAGACTTTTAGTGACGTGATTCACTTTCGATCGAACTTACGAGAACACATTGTTGCACGTGTACTTAACAAACCGGTTCCGCCTGTACACAGTGAATAAGTGTACACTTTTTGCAACAATTTATTGTCGACAAACGTCTACCATTTTTTTATTTCTCAATTTTTCTATCGCACGAACCGGCCCTGGTTTTACAAACAAAAGTACAAACTTCATCCCCTAGATTTGGATACGACGTTAAATACAACCTTTAGAAAAGAAAAAGGTACAAACTAAAATTGTCAATGACACGGGAAATTAAAGGACAGGTTTGTACATTCAAACTTCGACAAACGAATTTCTCCTTTTTTAAAAAAAATTATTTTTACGAAATTTCGTATTTCGATTTTACATTTTTTTTTTACTGCGTAACATTGAAATATGAAAGAGACTGGTCGCCGGTCCTTTCTCGCGTTTGTCAACAATATTTCACTGGTCAATCGAAGGTCGACCCCGAGCTCTGTTGTCCCCCGTGGCTGAATTTAGACGTTGTACGTCCCGACGAATTATTGTGGTTCTCGCACTGAGCAGACTGCTGGGATTTTGTCGCTGAGTTTTGCAGATCCGAATATCTATGGCCAGTCAGTTTCACCCGCCGGATTTTCGGTACAGTGAATATCACTTCGCTAGCGGGCTTCTTAATTGGAAAAAAAAAAAAATCCTTTCGATCAAAGAGACACATTTTTTATTCACGACGTGATCCACTTTCGATCGAACGTCGGTTAACACATTTGCACATGTGACACACCACTTCCACCTGTACATTGAAATATGAAAGAGACTGTTCGCCGATCCGTTCCCGCGTTTGTAAACAATATTTCACTCGTCCATCGAAGGTCGACCCCGAGCTCTCTCGTCCCCCGTGGCTGAATTTACACCTCGTGGAAAAATATCGATCGGCGGTCCGCCCGAGGCGAGCGTCGCTCTGCGCAGCCGCTGTGCGCAGCGTGCATGCGATTCGCGAAATACGAGTATAAATTTTGGCACAGCATGAAAATTACGCCTTTTTTATTTTTATTTATTTCACGTATCGCATTGCAGTCTCCCTGCAGCGAAGTAAATCCGAATCTCGCGCGGACGACCGATTCCATTAAATTTACGCGGAGACAGATCAGAATTTACGATTAACCTCCTTCCCTCGCGATGAATTAAAATTAGGGCTGCGAGCTTTCGAGGGCGCGTCTAGTTTCATCGATTACGCCTCGTCTCACCCACGTACGCACACGATGTTTCGACAACTTTTTTTTTAAATCGTTTATTTGCCTGGCACATTAACCGAAAGTTTCTACCGGCTGAGGGTCAAAGAGCGAATGAATTATCGATTTACGACCCTATGTTAATCACTTCGGTTCCCGAGCAGCGGTTTCTAGTTTGACCTTGAGGCAGCGATCCTCTTCGTTAACGCGAGAAGATTCGATTTCCAATTCTTAAGTTAATAGGCGGGACTTTTATTTATTTTTTCTCGAACCTCGCCATTCACTCGAGCCAATCTTCGTGTCATGCGCGCCTCGGGTACACTTTGCGATATTATAGATGCGAGTTTGTGGACCATCGGTGCTTGTTTGTTTACTTCTATTTATTTGATTTTTTTCATAATTGAGGAGGGGATTTCGGGCACAGCTCGATCGGTAACAAAAAATGAAACAAAAATTTCCTCTACTGCCGAACTTTTCTGAGAAAGGCCGAATTCTAAGCTCAACTGTTAGTCGAAGACGCCAATAATTTACGTATAGCACAAACTCTTGAAGAAAAAGAAAGAAAAAGAAAACATTTTTTGTTACCGACTGAGTCATCGGCGAAATAATTCCAGCTTAACCGTATGTCGAAATGTCCTCAAAGCTACGATCGACCGAATTACCGGGTTTCTCGGATACAGCGATCATAAAAGCGCGACAAAAAAATAACAGTAGGAATAACATGTGCGTAGCTGTTGTATCGTTATCTCGTACGAGTCAACGGTACTCGTCGTCACGGATACGCAAGTAATTAATATTAACGACATAATTTCATTTACCGGCGAACGGTATATTTATACTCGCGCTCGTGGCGAATAAATTGGCTACGGTTCAGTAATAAATAAAATAAAGTAAACGTCATAAAAGAAGAAATAAAATTGATAATAAAAGATACGAGACGGGACTCGACAGCTTGACGGTAATAATTGCCCTGCAATCGATGATTGTTTCGCTGCGTCCGATGGACATTCGACGACGGCGAGCTGACGAGTGCAATTAAGTTGGCTGATTTGTATTCGCGGAAACTTTTCTTTTATCTAATTGGATCGACACGTTTAGAATTCTTCGCACATATAGATGTATATAGATTTTCATATATATATATATATATACATCTATATCTTCATATAACATCTATGTATATACATCTTCGCACATATAGATAGATATAGATTTATATATAAATTCGCAGCGGCAGAGGAATAGCTCAAGCGCGATAGATGATTCGTAATCGCGTGCTGAAGCACGTATTAAAACATATCTATAACACATCTCGGCGCGCTCGCTGTAGGCCAGATCGCGGAACAGACGGATAGACGTGCGGCCGTCACGCATAACGGCGGATAATCAAAGGCAATTCTACACGAGACCAAACATAGAATTTCTATGTTATCTGGAAGTGTCCTAGAATTAAAACAAAAAATCGACAGCCAAACCAGGGAGAATCAGGGACATTTTTTACTACCTTTTTTAGTGATTTAATATCAAAACGATAACAACATTTTTTTAAATTCGACTCGATTCGATTCGTCCGGATCGTATTAAAATCCATCGTCGGGTCATTTTTGTACAACCCAAAACGCCTCCAGTACATTTTAACCCGTAAAATTGATCGTCAGGCATAACGGCCAGTAATCAAAGGCAATTCTACACGAGACCAAACGTAGAACTTCTATGTTTATCTGGAAGTGTCCTAGAAATAAATAAAAAAATCAGCAGTCAAATCAGGGACATTTTTTTACACTGTTTTTAGTGAACTAATGATTTCGAAATGATAGAAAAAATTAAAATAAAAACTTTCGAATCGATTCGAGTCTTCCGTATCGTATTAAAATCGATCGTTGGATCATTTTTCTCTATTCAAATCGGCACGAGTATATTTTAGCCCGTGCAATCAATCGTCCCGCTTGGCGTATGTTTTCTCATTAAATCAAACGAAATTCCCGAGTGTCCGACTACCGCGCGGACGTCGAGAGATCGATGATGAAATTCGAGTCTGATCGATCTGCCGGACGGCGATAGAAAACGCGTGCGGAACGGCGTTGGTCGGTTGCCGCGGCAACGTGTAGCCGGTCCCCGCAACAAGGCGCTACACCTGGCGCGTGCGTGGGCCACGAACAGTCATCGCGCGCACGAGCTCTACGATGTTATTACGTTACGGCTCGAGTTTTCGAGGAGAGCGACCGCCACCGGCTGATGTTTTCGGAAACAGACGCGGAAGAGTGCGCGGTCCGTTTCGCCCGGCAGACGGAAAGGTGCTTGAGACGCAACACACGCGCACCGTATTCTACATTTTTCGAAACTCGGACCCTCAGGGCTGTGTCGAAATCGCTGGTAAGGGCCCCATGCGCAACAGCCGGTAGGACCGACCGCCAAATAAAACGAAAAAAAAACTACACAGTTAAAAATATAGATTACACGGTTTAAAAAAATGTGCCCATTCCACCTATTTTTTAGCCACAAAGGTCCACAATTCTTTTCATTGTGAAAGGTATTGAAATCACCGGTAATCGCACCATGTGTTAAGGGGCTTTACAAGGCCTAAAAAAGCGTTTTTTTTTGGTCTTGTAAAATCGACAAACTTTTTTGTCCACAAAGATCCACAATCATTTTCGTGGTGATTTTGCTGAAGAAAATATTGTAAGATTAACAGACGTTTTAGTGAAATGGACAAAATTTTTGTTGTAGAATTAACAAGAAAAGAATTGTGGATGTTTATTCTATTCTTTTTTATTATACCGTGCACGCTGAGGGCTTCCGCAGTGTTTTTCTCGCGATCCACAGTCGTCTTGGGAATTGCAAAGTCATAGCTGCGAAAAAAAAAGAGAAAATTGATGGACCGACAAAGCGCCGGTAAAAAGATTCGTACATTTAACAAACTTTTTTGTCCCCGAAAGGCCACAATTGTTTTCTCGTCGAGAGTAATACTGCGGAAGTACTCAGCTTCCGCAGTGTTATTCTCGGTTTTCGTAGCCGTCTTGCGAACTGCAAACTCATAACTGCGAAAAAACAAAGAAAATTGATGGACCGACAAAGCACTCGCAAAAAGATGTGACATGTACAAATGTCCACAATTATTTTCTTCTTAATTTTACCGGAAAATTATTTGAAAAATTAAAAAAACAAAAAAAGTAATCGTGGACATGCGCGAGAAGCGTACGGAATGCTTTCGCAGTGTTCTCCGTTTTCGTTGCCCCCTCAGGAAATGCAAAGTCGCAAGCGCGAAAAAATAAATAAAGCAGGCGTTATGTCGACAATCCAAAGATACAACACACCAAATTTCCTCTGCATGGGTTCATTCGTTGCGAAGATCTACCACGACACACACGTCCCATGGATTCCAAGGTATTGAAAAAAGTGATTTTTATAGGCACTTCTTACGTGTAAGGCACGAGTGCCTAAAAATTGATGAACCGAGCAAGCATCGGTAAAATAAAATGGCCGCCGAAGCGGTCGTTCCGACTTCTCGCCGGTCGCGACTGCGAGTATTTTTTAACCGGTAGCGATCGTGTGTTACGTTTCGGCGCAAAGCCTCGACGTAGCGGAAGATGGCTGGAAGCACGTTGATCGAAATCACTTGCCGCTCGTCGGCCCGCTGATTGTCAACGATTGTTAGCGCGGGCGAGCGAGCGACTGGCGGGAACGTCCGAACAGGGAGGGCGAAAGTTGCCGAGCGATCTCGAGAGAGCCGGCCCGTTACTCGAGCGCCAGTCTCTGTTCCAGGCACCCCGAGGTACTTCAGTAGCGAGCCGACGGTTCACGTGAACTGTTAGCCGCACGGACGAGACTCGGCGCACGCTCCACGAGAGCCCATCTCGATTTTATCTCGATTCCGGATCGTACGAAAATTCAATCCCTCCCCGGCAAACCGCTGACGATCCGGCCCGAACTGTGCACGCGCGGCCCTTAATCGAGGCGCAACAAAGTTAGACAAAACTCGACGAGTGTGCAACTTATTCGAAACCCCAATTTTTATTTGCACCGCGGATATATCGGAATTTTTTTTTGGATCAGAAGTTTAGTTGGAAAAGTGAACTATTTAAAAGAAAAAATTTAACTGAATATATTCGTGAAAAAAAATATATGTATATATAAAAAGAATTCTACGACGTGAAAATTCAATTGTTACACGGACTGGAAATGTTCCAGTGGATTTGATCGAAACGTGAGTACGACATACAAAGTGTTACGGCATTATCTCTCGGTGACAAAGCCTTCGTGAACTTGAAAAGAATGAGAGAGATATGCTGGCGATTTATCTTTCGCTTTGTTTTTATTTAATAATATATGATTTTATTTTATTCATCGATCCCGGTCGTGTGGCTATCGGTAATCCGACGGCACTTTGTACAACGATGAGTCGTAGGGTTTTATTTATTTTTGTTGTTTTTTTTTTTTTGAAAATGTTCGATTACAAACACGGAAACAAATGATGATTCTTTGCTGAGAAGGCTTAACCGATCGGGACCACAATTAACGAGTATATCAATGATTTAAATCGACGATTTTGTTCGCTCGATTGAACCGAGCAAATCGAGCCATTTAATGGCAAGAAAGTAATCAAATCTATCGAATACTGCTTTGCCCGCAACTCGTGCAACTATCTTGGAATCGATTTTTCTTTTAAACCAGTTAACCAACACATCGTTTAAGGCTATTATTTTAGCCATTAAATTGTTTTATCTTACGGTCACTTTTGAAAAATTTTCTTGGCCGTACGGCTCTCGCTAATTCGACGGCACTTCGTACGAAGATGTGATAATTTTTTTCTGCGTATTACTTTTTTTTTAAATACTCTAATCAATGCATAAAATCGAACGATGAAAATTATTTGCTGAGAACGGTCGATTGACCAAGCAAATCGAGTCATTTAATGCCAAACATGTGGCACGATTGTCGGTAGCGTTTTGCATTTTACAATCGAAGAATATTCTGTTAAATACATAAAATCGTCCGATGAGAATTATTTGCCGCGAAGGTTTAACCGATCACAAACGTAATTAGGGGGTAAAATCAATAACTCGAGTCAACAATCTTCTCCGCTCGATTGACCAAGCAAATCGAGCCATTTAATGCCAAGAGAGTAGTCGAATTTATCGAAAACTGCTTTACCAATAACGCGTTGAACTATCTTAGAAACGATTTTATTTTTTTATTAAACCAGTTAAATAATCGACCGTTTCTGGATATTATTTTAGCCATTGAATATGCAACGATATTGGCCCGAAGAGAACCAAAAAGTTTCGATCGGTGTTTTTTTTTATTTACGTCGCATCGACGACATTATTTACCGTGTCTTATCGCCGGCTCGTTCCGAGACCGGCGCCGACTACTGAGCGAGCAATATCGCCAGCGATAACGACAAACCCAGCAGCTTTCCTTCCGAACTCGTAGCTTAGGTAACACACTGCAGTGTCGAATTGTGTCGGCAACTTTTAGCTTAGCACGATCTCCAGTTCGGATCGAGAGCCTCAGCAGCCCTCGGAGAATTCTCCTCGTTCGAATTGCTATTGAACTCGGTATTGAACTTTCGGTATTAGACTGCACGGGGAGCCGGTCAAGGTCACGCTCACCGCTAAGGAGCATCGAGATATCGCGACACGTGAATCGCCTCCCGCTCCGGCCGCCAAACTAAACTCGTACCGAATGTAAAGTATAAAGTATAAAGTATAAAGTATAAAGTATAAAGTATAAAGTATAAAGTATAAAGTATAAAGTATAAAGTATAAAGTATAAAGTATAAAGTATAAAGTATAAAGTATAAAGTATAAAGTATAAAGTATAAAGTATAAAGTATAAAGTATAAAGTATAAAGTTTAAAGTATAAAGTATAAAGTATAAAGTATAAAGTATAAAGTATAAAGTATAAAGTATAAAGTATAAAGTTTAAAGTACAAAGCATAAAGTATAAAGTACAAAGTACAAAGTACAAAGTACAAAGTACAAAGTACAAAGTATAAAGCATAAAGCATACAGCATTGACTTTAACGCAGCGCTGCGTTAAAGTCGATTATATTGTTTCGAACGCCGAGCGCGCATGGGAAGAGCTTCGTGTACAGTTTGCCGAGGGCAACGAGAGATATCTCTTCGCGACACGTGAATTGAGAACGAGGCGCCCGGGAGAGATTATGCAGGTGCAATGTGTGTCGCTGGGATAATAACAATAATTTATAAAAATAAAAATTGCGGGGAGATACAACGCGTTACAAACAATTCGTATTTATGCATTCGTGCATCACGGTACATATTATGCATGCGTCAAGTCGCGATTCACCCAGCGCACGTTCGCGGCATGTGCGAGGTTCAAAACAACTCCGATATTAGCGCAATATTTTTTTTCACCGAGAAAATAAGTTCGATTTTCGGTAATTTCACCGTTGCATAATTTCACCGTCCGTTCGAGCGAGTTCGCCGTTCGGATTTGTTAGTTAAACGCTACCTGCTGCCTTCCGTCGGGCGGCGGTGTTTTGACACACACGTGGGCAGATCTCGCGTCGACGAGTACGCGTAAACATATTACGCTTCGGAGAAAAAGAAGAAAAAAATGCGTTCGTCGTGCGAGTTTAATGATTGCCCGAGGGAAAAATGACGGAGGTTTTTTTACCACATCCGCTTCATCGACACTCGATTCACGAGCGACTCGATCTCGAGGGACATTTTTTCCGCGAAGCTACTTTTTCTTCAGTCGAGAAACACTTGCCCAACTCGGGCGAATCAAAAGCATAATTTTTTCTTTTTTTTCTAAAAATATGTTTTTTCAATTAATTACAACAGTATTAATAAGATATCAATATTTTGAATATTCCAGTGTAGATTTATTCCAGTGTATGGCCTCTTCGGCCTTTTACAATCCGATCCCAAATCCCCAGAAAAGAATACATATATAAACAACACATATAACTTTTTCCGAGTATTTCAAGCACAATTGACCACAACATTCCAACTAATATTCCAATTACATTATCGTTCTGATATCCCTTCCTTCACAAGTTTTTAGCCCTTAATATTTTCAATAATAACATTAATTATTACGCTATTTATTTAATTTGTTTGAAGGATTTCTCCTTTTATACAAATATGATACACTAAACCTTAATTTAGGGCTCTGAATAAAAAATAAGTATGATAAAATATGATGAGGCAATTCAATCATTTGACCTTAAGTTAACTTTTTATATTTATTATTTTAGCAACCAATACATGACTAGACTTTAATAACATTAATATTATCGTTGCAATTGATAATACGATATAAATGATAAATTACATTCGTATTCGCGTCGAGCAAAGGCTCGACCAGCCGCGCGCGCGCCAATCGTTTCCATTCTAGTTTTTCCCCCGCCGCAATCGTAATCCATCCCGGCACGTTTTTTCCCGATAACCCCATTCACGGTACATTAAGGTTTACACAGTTTTGCTCTTTAACGTCCCGATCAGTCTTCGCCTTTGGTTGGGCCCGCGATTCCATAAACACGAGATACCAACTCAGTCTCTGAGATTTTCACTTCGCATAATAGCCAAAGCTTCCTCTAAAAAAAAAAAAAAAAAACAAAAAGAAAATTCCAATTCCCCGCGGAAGCGGAAGAGAGTCAGCAACGGCTCGACGCGATAAATCATCGTCTACGAACCGGAGCTCTCGACTCCCGGAAAGCGTCCGATCCAATGAGCGCCACGACGTGTGATTGACGCGAAAAAAATAGGCGACGAAAAAAAAAAACAAACAAAATAATAATAACAATGAAGGCAACGATGCCTTCGGTAGAGGCGTTATTTTCTACCAGAGGCGTTGCAGGAGTCATTCCGTTACGTCCACAGTGTCCGTCGGCCGATGCACAACCGGCCAGCCCGTGGATCAACACAGCAATGCTGCGCGAACAATAATTATAAAATCATTTCTGCAGCGTTCGCGTTCCGCTCGGCTTGGAAAACGTGCTCTCTTCTCGTTCGCCTGTCTTTCACTGTTCGTGCCCGCCCTATGTGGAGCTTCCTTTTTTTTTCTTTTTTTTTTGCACGCCGGCCTAGACGAAGAAGCTTCCCGCGGCTCGTCCCGTCGCCGCGGCGGACGGAAGATGGCATTGCCCGGACGTCTTGCACCGTGTACTTTCGATCCCGGTTCTCGGTTCCCTTCGCTGTTCCTCCATGCCTCGCGGAGCTCGTTCTTCTCTCCGTTCCCGATATACATACGCTCACGTACATAATGCACAATATCGAGTCGCACGGCTCGCAGGAGCCACCCGTGACCGCATCGCTGATGGAAACTGTTCGTTCCGATCTCGATCGTGCGTGCCCGGCTTGCGCCGCGAACCCACACCGGCCCGAACACTTAATATATACAGTTAGAGAATCGGCGAACGAGGATTAACGGACGGATGTTTATTCATCGGTCCTCCGATCCTGCACGACCGGTGCAAGGTGAAAACAAAATGTTTCCATGTTTGAGAATTATTATTATTTTTTTTTCGTTCAGGGATATCCAGGATTTTTTGTTGGGTCGACTTGGCAATTTTTTTTTTTCGTTATTTATTTATATATTCGTTTATAGACCGAAAAGGTGAAAGCCGACGGTCAAACAATCGGAAAAACAAACAGTCGCGTTTACGAATGAAAAAAGATACTAGTTAAGAATAAGCTGGACGAGAATGAGATGCGAAAATGTGGAGCTGGCGTAGAGGTTTGAGAGACTTTACGTGCAGTTTATGCAAAAAAGAAGATGAAAACCTTAGCCATTCTTGATTGCAGTGAGGCAGGAAAACGAATAAAAACGGTGATCGTAAATAATTCAGATAATTGGATAATTGAGGGCGTTGGTTGTGAGCTAGAACGTGAAATTGAATGTTGTCTGAATGTCCCAGCTCCTTGTAATTTTACGAGAGTTTTTGAGAAAATTGTATTGAATGACACGAAAAATGCAAACGAATGAAACCTTGAGATGCGTGAGATGAGTGTAATGCGGTGGAAGAACTGTAAAGATCCGAAACGGGGTATGAATGCAAATAAAGACCAAGAAACATTAAGAATTTAAAAAGTCAAGAATCTGAAAAGAATTGGCAGTAAACAAACACTAATAACAACAGTAGTAGTTATATGACAACAAGTATAATAAGAATAATAGTTATTGTAAATTCGCAATTTTTTAAAATAATTAGAAATGTGTTTTGTGAACGAGAAGTTTTTTTTTTTACGAGAAAACCTTGCAACTTTTGGTCAAAAGATTTTTGCACCCAACCGTAAAGGATTCCACAATGAACTCGTCAAATTTTTTTTCACGATTTTCAGATCAATATTGAGATAACATATTTTTGTTAAAATTGCCGTTAATTCCCAAAACTGAAAAAGTAAAATGAATACAATTACCAAAAAAAAAAAAAAATTGATGTAGTTTATGGAAGTGTTGCGATAAGCAAACTTTTGTACGTGCAATAATACAACCTTGCAGAATAGGAGAGCTGGGAAGAACGAGACCAAGAATTCCAAAGCTCTATTTCTCTGAATTTCTAGGCAGATGAGAATCGAAGCGAATATCCCTGTCGACAGACGACTTCGCAAGACAAACGGGTACTTTAATTCCTGTGAGATTATTGTAGTGTTCGCTGGTGTAGCGTGGAAGGTGCAACGCGCCTCCGGTATGGGAGAACAGGTTGATTCCTTTCGCGTCGTTCCACTGTAAAAGCATAGCGCGAAATTGTATACGAGAGCGGCAGCTCGTATCTTAAATCTCGATAGAGTTATCAGATATGGCGCCACAGCGGGTCGTCGCGTTTCATCGCTCTCGTGCGCGCGCACTCGCACACACGCGCGCATACGCGGTTGATACTTTTGTTTTACAACGTGCAAACACAAGACGCGCCGGGGAGATTCGCTCGAGTTCCTCCTCGTTTTGTATACGTACATCTATAAAACGCATAGAGACACGAGCGAGCCGGTTTTTTTTTCTGTTTTTTTTTTTTCGTTTCTGCACGAGTTTCATTTCCAGTTTGCACAGCGAGCGTACGCGGCGTCGGAAAAAAGTACGGAGGAGGCTGCGCGCGCTCGCTCGCCGTAGAAAACAGTAAGGCAATAGCTCGCGGCTGCGTCCCGTCGTCAACCTCGTTAGCGAGGTTTCCACACCTCGTCGACGAGCCCCGAGACGAACGGCGCCTCTGTCTAATATTATGCGGGTCGAGTTATCTCGTACACGCAGTTTTTTCAATTTTGATTACTTTTCTACTTTTTTTCTATTCAATTTTAAGATAATGGGGGAGAAATGTATTAAGGCATTTTATCCAGCCGCAGACGCAGTTCCGCGCTTTTCTTTCAATTATAAGGAATGTACTGCTGGTTTTTTTTTGCATTTACATTTTAAGAGAATGGGAGAGAAATATAAAGAAATCTGATCCTGTTGCGACGAACTTCCGCGGTTTTCTTTAAATTAATTAATAATACATTCCTTATCAGTGAAGGAAACGCACCGCAGATCTTTTTTTTAATTAAAATTATTATTTTTTATTACTTGCGTGTAAAGTAATTCGAACCATATATTCGTAGGGTAATGCAGGTGCATAATAGACGTAGCAACGTTTCGCTCAGGCTAGCGCTAATCTCGCTTCAACGGAGTTATCTCGTACACGCGGTTTTTTTAAATTATGTTATTCAATTTTGAGATAACGGGGGAGAAATGTATCGAGGAATCTGATTCCTCACAGTTGCACACGAAGTTTCAATTATAAGGAACGCACTGTAAGTTTTTTTTATATTTAAAGAGAAGAGGAGAAAAATGTAAAGGGATCCGGTCCAGTTGCGACGAACTTCCGCAGTTTTCTTTAAATTCATAACACATTCCTTATAACTGAAAGGAAACTGAGGTCTTAATTACATTTTAAGAGAATAGGGGAAAAGTATAAAGGAATCTGATCCAGTTGCGACGAACTTCCGCAGTTTTTAAAAAAATCATCACACATTCTTTATAATTGAAAGGAAACTGACGTTTTAAAAAAATCATCACACATTCTTTATAATTGAAAGGAAACTGACGTTTTAATTACATTTTAAGATAATGGGAGAGAACCGTGAAGGAATCTGATCCAGTTGCGACGAACTTCCGCACTTTTCTTCGAATCGATAATACATTCCTTACAATTGAAATAAAACTAACGCAACGTAGATATTTTTTAAAATTAAAATTATTATTTTTTATTACATACGTATAACGTAATTCCATATATGCGTAGAACTGTATATTGGTAGGGTAATGCAGGTAGCATAATAGTCGCGGCAACATTTCACTTACACTCGCGCTAATCTCGCTTTAACGGAGTTATCTCGTAAACGCAGTTTTTTTCAATTTCGTTTAATTTTCTACTTTAGTTTTTTTTCTATTCAATTTTAAGATAATAGGCGAGAAATATGTTAAGGAATCTGATCGAGTTGCGGCGAACTTCCGCAGTTTTCTTTAAATTATAACGCATTCCTTATAGTTGAAATAAAACCACCGTAGCGTAGAGCTGCTTTTTAATTAAAATGATTATTTTTTATTACCTACGTGTAACGTAATTCGAACCACATATTCGTAGGGTAATGCAGGTAGCGTAATAGTCGCGGCAACGTTTCACTTGCGTTCGCGCGAATCTCGCTTCACCGAAGCTTGACTCTATTGATCACTAGGTGGGTATCTGGCTCGTACCTCACGCTCATTTACACGTTACATGACATTAATAAATTTCCTCGCCGAACACCGGTCGCGATTATCGAATACGCAACGGGGTTTTTCAATCCGACGAGCCGATACGCGATTCATTCGAGTTTCCGGAATGAGCGAACTTAGACCGACTGCTCAACTCAATCCGATTGCATTTCATTATTTTTTGCATCTGCCTGAATTCTAATTTTTTTTTAAATTTACATCCTTGTGATATTTAAATTTATTATCATTATTAAAATTTATTTTTCGAACAAGGTAGTTCAATCGAATAATAAATCTTGCAAAAATCTTTTAAATCATATAAATCTTTTAAGCACCATAAAAAAAATTTGTATACAGCTTAATGTACCGAACTGTAAGTTTTTACGCAAAAACTGGTATTAAAATCGATGTATTCGCACTCGAATGCTTCAAACTCACACTCGTTAGAAAAACGTTTTTCGCCCTCGTGGAGTAACTTACTATTTACACTGCAGTAGAAAGCAAAAATACGGGAGTTTCGAGCAGTTTCGCTTGATAGCGTCTCGATATAGTACATAAATAAAAAAAATGTATGCATTAGTAAATTTTTATTTAATTCTAGAGCGACCTATCGTCGCAAACCGATATTACTGGTGTTATCTTAGCTTTCGATCCACCTATCGAGAAGAGGACTAGGTCATCCGCGTTTCAAGAAGCTATTCGTCTTCCATCTTCCACGCCCATCATCATCACGCATATTTTTTCGATCTTTTTTTTTTTTTGGTAATTTTTCTTCTGTTTTTCAGTAGACTTTGTGCGTTCGACAAGGCAATTTAGTTATTAAATCCCACCGCATCGACATCTGATGCGCCGTCCGGCAGTGCCACGAGTGGCGAAGCATGCACTTAGGCTAAATAACAGAGCGAGCGATGTTTGTATGTATATAGTCGTTGCACGACGACTACCTGCTCGATGCTGTCGAAGCCATCCCGGCCGGCAGCGCGCGGCAAAATAACCGACTCTTGGCGAATATTGGAAATTGTTTGCACCGCCGATCGTATAAGCTGTACCGATATGCGTTTAATGATATTCGCCGACGGATTCAGGCTAGATAACTGTAAAGGTTCCGCGGGACGAGGGAGGCGCGAGGGGGAAGTGATCGAGCTGGCGTGTGATGGGCGGACGTTGGACTCTTGTATCTCCGCTTGTGTCGCACTCGACTCGCTCAGGCGTTTATTTACCGGAAAAATTTACCCCGACAATATCTCAAAGGTAGTGAACAACAAAAAACATTCTAGCACGCCGTACCCGTAACTAAAGTAATCATGGAAATACAAAACGTGGGTCTGGTCGAGTTTGGAGGTTTTGGATCAAATACAAAAATTTGTTGCTTTTGGTACTCGTGACTGTGAACAATAATAATGTAATAGTAAATAATAATACAATAATAAATCTATACTATAGTATAAAAAAAGTCTCCGGAAACTGACGTTTCGCAAGGGCAAACTTTTAATGACATAGGACGGTTTATTGAACAGCCATTATTTAGTTACGGGCAGCTTTACGTAGCATTATCGAGATGTACGTCTCCAAGTGGCATAAAAATATAAAATGAACGTAATGAACTTATGGAACTTGAATTAAAATAATTCTATGGAAAACTGTAATGTTGTAATAATGTTGAATATCGATATTGTTGTGGAATCGAATGTCATGTCAAAGACCGAAGTCGAGAAATATGAAAACTTAAAATATGATATAATTTTTGGTGCACGCATTTATACTCTACATAACTATATAAATAACTTTCGATGATGTTGAATTATAATTACTTTTTCTTCAAGTCTACGATTCTATTAAAGTAAGAATACGTTCTTTTTAAAAGTATCTTCCGCTTTACGCTTTACTTTTCGTATTGGGGGGGTTGTAAAAATATAAGAATAAATAATTTCGTTATAGCAATTTCGGGGTTGAGGCTTAAGAAAAAAAAAAAAAAAACACACGAAACACGGAGAGAAAAGTACAAACGCCGAAAAGAGAGGCCCAAGCTTCGAACAAAGTTCTCCTAATCGTTATTCCTTTCGCGGAACTCTGAATAATCGTTTCTCACTCCCTGCGTTCAGTAGTCGGCGAAAGCGAATTTCATTTTTTTTTCAAGGCGAAATCGAGCTCGTCCCAAAATTCAAATTTTCCACATAAGTGGTATCTCGTCGATCTGTCGATATATTTTAATTACAATCTCTCTTTTTTTTAAATTTAAACACACCGAGTGCCATACACTATGGTCCAGGTTCGACTCTACGTCCGTGCCGACGTGCCTCGAAATACCGCGCGGTAGAAACTTTCGCGGATATTCGTTAGAGATCTGTGCGACGAAAAAATTGAAACGGAGGAAACGCGTCGGCGATAAGTGCGCGGACTCTCGGCCCGACGTCCTCCAAGACGTCGAGGTCGATATATCGTGAGTAGAATAAAACGACACAAGGTATTCACGAGTTAGAGAGAGGGTGAGACGGAACGAAGAAACCGGGCTCGGGAGGGCGGGGGGGGGGGGGGGGCGAGTTTGCTTCTCCGGCTGGAGACGAAAGCCACCGGACGGGAATCGATGCTCATAATTGGCATCGCCTTTGGGCTGGACGCGTGGAACGGGCTAAGAGAAAAGGGAAGAGCGTTATACGGACGAGAACTCGCGCGCGCGTGCGCGATAGCTCGTCCGGACATCTCGTACTTCACCTTCTTCGTCCAGTTATCCTTCATCTGCAAAGCTCAAGCTACAAATATGTGTATATATAAACATCTACATGTATACATGTGTGTATCGGGGAGAGTAGGGTAAAATGGACCACAGGGGAAAATCCTCTACCGGAATATACATGTATATATGTATATACTTATTTATAGCATGTACTTAAATCTAAATGTGTATAGGGGTGAGCGGGGCAAAATGGACCACTTTTTACTAAACCAATTTTTCGCTGCACAAAAAACAACTCGCCTCGAATGAAGGACACTGATTCGTTTTGACCCCCCACCCCTTACACGCGTAGGGATCGAACAGCATAAAAGTGTAACACACAGCGGCGTTGCTCGGGCTCCGTAGGGGACGTATTCTCCAGCTGACACGTACGCGACACGGGGGGTGCACCGGGCGATCCTCGCGTCGAGAGATGAAAGTACGCACGCGAGAATGAGGGACCGGTTTTTCCGACAGTCCGATGGCTCGCGCGACCGCTTCTTCGCGACGTATACACGAGAGACTCGCGTGCGAGATCCCCGAGAAACTTTTGCTCCACGATTATTGCCAGCCCGGATGGAGAGCGTCACATGTACAAAATTAAAAGTACGCTATTTCATGAAAATATTAATTTATTTATTTATTTATTTATTTATTTATTTACTTATCAATCTATTTAATAGAATCTTTTTGCAAGGACATATATATATATGGGCCAAAACAATAATAATGGAAGAGTCAAATGGCCAACATCAATATTGATCTCGAATCGGCATCAAAAGCCTTCAAAAAGTTGCGCATATAAATAGCTTATTTTCATTGACGCTCGAGCGGCATTAGAATATTTACTACTCTACCGGATATACGACCGACATAGCGGCGCATAAATTTTTAACGAGATCGTAAAGAATCTCCATAATCCGTCCACTTCCCCGGGTTTTATTTCGATTAACCGTTTCGATATTCATCTATCGAGTGGAGATCGTTTTATGCTTGATCACGACATCCCTCGATTATTTATGCATAGAAAATTATCTATTAATATTATAAAAAAATATGTATTAACAATAATAATAATAATAATAATAATAATAATTTATTCATACGATTGATAATGGCAAAGAAAAAAAATAGTTTTCCGTCCTTGAAGTTCTAAGCGAACAGTTTTCCAGCTTAACGATCCTCGCGCTCGTACTCGTTAGAACATTACTGCCGTCTTCGATAGGCATTAAAGTGGGAGCCTCCGGAGTCTCGGGAGGGAAGACGAGCCCGGAGCGAATCTTCCACTTTTCCTCCGGAGATAGTCGCGCGAGCGAACGGTTTTCTAACTCTCGAGCGGCGGCTCTCGCAGCGGGCACGTACCTACCCTCCGGCACTCGGTGCGTGTGTATATAAGGCGTTTCACGTCAAATCAGCAGCCACGTTAATTTTGTAGTATGATGTCTCCGACACGCGCGGGTCTAGGGATTTTTTTCAGATTTTTTTTTTACACCGTCAGTGAAGTTTTTTTGAACCTCGAAAAATCAATTTCGAAAAGGCCGTTTTAAAAAATGTTAAAATATTCGCACTAATTTTATGATTTAAAGTGCGATTTTTAAGCACTAGACGATAATGGGTTCTCAGTATTTACTGTTAAAAAAATTATATCAATTGTATTCGGGCCTTCTGGTATTTTTGTAAACTTCAGAACAATTGAAATCCATCGATATTTGAGAAAGTTATGATCGATCAAAACTATACAATAGTATAATTTATACAATAATATAAAAGTAAAAATTCCAAATGCGACACGAAGGAAACTGGAAACTCGCGAAGAAATAGTAAATATTGAGATCTCATGATCGTCTAGTGCTTGAAAATCGTATTTTAAATCATAGAACCAGTGTGAATTTTTTCAGACTTGTAAAAAAAGGCGTTTTCGTGATTGGTTTTTAAAGGATTTAAAGATGTAACTGTTGTTAAAAAAATCTGAAAAAAATGCCGAGACCATTATGGGTCGGTAGCAACATCATACGAAAAAAATTAAGGGAATCGACCAGGGTGACGGACATGGGCTGCTGATTTTACGCGGAACGCCCCATATGTATGTAATGTGTGTACACGAGTACGCATATCTGGTTTGAAATCGAGTGCCAGAGCACGCGCTTAACGACCAGCTTCGTCTCTGATATCCTCTCGGCTCCGTTTGCGAGTTTCAAAAAAACAAAAGGGAACGAGATCGCTCGCGAGCGCATGCGCACCGCGCCGCCGCGAGGTTTTTGTATCTAAGGCGAAAATATCGTAGCGGCGAGACCCCGAAGGAATCCCTCCGGTGGCAACGACCTTGTTACAAACACTGACCGCCCGACGAGCCGCTGTACACGGCCGTGAGAGTCGTTCGAATCGCATTACATACAAGTTTATAAGTCCGCGCCGGACCTGCAGCGCCGGTCGGGGATTATCCTCCGGGGCATCCTGTTTACATCCTCCGTCGCTCCGCCGGGACGAGTTTCAACGTTAGGCCGGTACATCGTCTTCACGGTGGTCACCGGACGGGGAAAAAGCTGGACGTCCCGGAAATGTCGGGAAATTGAATTAAAAAAAAGATCGCTATAAAAAAGTCGATTAATTGGGACCTTTATTGATTGTCCATTTTTACATTTATTAATTAAAAAAAAATTTCAACTTCATTGTTTATCATATATACAAATGTATAGTCCGGCAAATCGTCATCACGGTGGTCACCGGTCTGGGAAAAAGTTGGACGTCCCGAAAATGCCGGGAAATTAAATTAAAAAAAAAAAAACAAGAAAAATCGGTACCAAAAAGCTTATTAATTGGGAGTTTTATTGATTACTGTATAAAAAATTGGACACATTTTCTTATTTTCGGACTTTATTGATAGTTGTATAAAAAATCAATTGATCGTTTAAAAAAAAAGGTTTTCAAGTTTTAGAGGAAAAAAAATCGGTTTTTAAATATTGGAAACGGGCCGGTGAAGCCGAAGGGTTAACGATTCGCTTCTCGATAGACGCGAGAGATACGGGGGATGACCTCGGTGACTCCATGAAAATCGCATGTAATATAATCGGCGAGCCAATCGTTCACGTAACACGAGACACGTAACGGATGAGCGAGAGAGGCCGCGATGGATGTGCAACGTAATTGTATCTATAACCATGTGTATGTGTGTGTGTGTGTGTGGGTGCTTTTTTTTCTTTTCGCCTATTCGGTAATTCACCGACTGGTGAACTCGCGTGATACGTTCGGTAGCTATTATCGGCACAGGCCGGTGTGTGCGTGGAACTCGGGTGTACGCAAGGATCTGCCGTGGATGCTCTCTCGCAGACTCTCTCGGTTGCCCTCTTCCGAGTGCCGTAACGTCGTTAGTTCACATCCTAGTCAGCTTGCTAAAATTTAAGCGGCACGACTGTGGAACCTGAAGATACTTGGCTACCATTTTCCCAACGATTTTTTCAATGGTGCAAATTTGTTCTAAAAACAAAAACAAAAAATGCAAACCCGAGCTGGACTCGAATTTTCTTTTTTATTGTAAAAAAAAAGAATATCATTAAAATTTCCTTGCCGACAACGGTAAAGGTGCTCGCACATAAAACAACGTTTGCAGTTTTCCGTCGCACAGACGAGTCGGTCGGATCAGATCGGACACCAATCTGCGGGCATCAGCCAATCACGGCTGATTGACCACGAAATTTACTAAAAAAATTAAAATAAAAATAAATAATTAAAATTAATAAAAATAATTTTTTTATTTAATCCCAATTATTTTTTTAATTTATTTATTTGATTGACTACGGCAGACCGCGCCGTATCCACACAAGTGGATACGGCACGGTCTACCTGTGTTCCGTACGTAGTTTTGTGTGTGAGCAGCTTCATTCGCGTCGCCTTAAGGGCATGTGACACATACGTATCGATGCTCCGATGGTCACAAATCGCTTTCCCAATTTTCTCTGTGATGGCTGATGCTTCAACCAAAATAAAATTAGGTTTTTGTAGTCAATATATATAAGTATGAAAACCTAATTTGCTTTTGCCCGTCGTATCAATCGTTTTAAAGAAAACAGGGAAGGCGATTCGTTACCGACTGAGTCTGTACCACATGCCCTTAAAACTACGTAGTGCACGATAAGAGTCGATACAAAGTCCTGATGTCCTCAAGGCGACCTCTCCCCCCCCCCCCTCCCCCCTCTCGTGTGCGTCTTTCTTCCGCGAAGAAAGCTTCCATAGATCGGTGCTTACAGATTGTTTAACAGTGGGAGATGTATCTCTCCGTCGTTAAATTTATTGCCCACGGTTGGGATCGTTGGGTCCCGACACTTCGAGATTCGCGAATCGTGACGCGATCCTGACACAACCGTACGGGTTAACGGTAAAATCGCACATCTCCGGATTTACCCGTTTGGCATACTCCCATGTGCGCCTTCCGTGTGTCTTCCTTCGTGTGGTTTTTTGCTCTACCGCGCGCGCTCTTTATCCTGGAGCTTCAGTCACATGCCTTCGAGAGTATCCACGAAGCTAGATTCAAATTTACAACAAAAAACTACGAAAATGTTTCAGAATTGATTGGAAGGATAAATGAAACGAAAGCGGTTATCGAACTAAATGTTATTTGGTACGTAGCGCGCGATATGTATATTTTCATTTAAAAAAAAAATAGATGTCGCAACACAATCTGGATATGTTCTGAAAATTGTCCTTGAATGTCCTTAAATTTCGTGCAGACTTTTAACTGGACGCCATGATAATATAATTCCATCCAATGCTCTACAATTTCGGCAAGTGGGTTTTCATAGCATATGCGAATGGATGAACAATATAATTCCATCCCATGTGTTACAATCTCGGCAAGTCGGTTTTCACAGCATATGGAATGGAATTCGACTTGGACAGGGGGTAGCTAGGAGTGCGATTGGGCTTTCGAATTTTGGACGAAAGTTTCAGATCTTTGTGTTTCCTAACTTGTTAACAAAAAAAAATAAGAAACGGCATTACAAATGAGAATGAGAACGGGACGCGTTATGTTTGGAGAGTAGGAAACGTGCAATTTATTTTCGGATTAGCTCATAGAAATTTACGAAGTGTAACGAAGAAGAGCGCCGGTGCGCGGCCCGAGGATACACACAGACGTTCGGTTTTACAGCGTGAAATTCCCGCGAGAAGATGCTACGGCGGTCGAGCATGCCGTAACTGGATCGCGTTCACCCAGCACTCCTTCACGGTGTTGTTCCGTTGTGACTCCCGGAGACGCACGGAATCCAGCGAGTCGCCGTAGCCGCCGTGCTGTGTCGTGCGTCTCGTGAGAGAGTTCCGCGCTCGGGGCTCGTAAAGCAATGAAAATTTGCAATTTACGAACACCTCCCGCTCCGCGACGCCGCAACGACACGCCAATAAAGTCACGAGTTGGGCGCGCGTTGTTGCATCCCCGCAATGCAGTGGGCTTGTAACTTAATATATATATAAATTTTTTTCAAATCTATTCATTTTATTATATTATTTTTTTGTATTGTCTTTTTTAAATTCTGAGGCTAAATTTTTTTGGTACTTCGCGAGTCTCACGTAATACCTGTGTGAATTCCCCAGGAATTACGTGAGACTCGTGAAGTACAAAAAAAATATGTACAAATTCTGCAGCTAACGATTCTTGTACTTCACGAACCTCACGTAATTCCTGGGAATTCCACCCGGGAATCACGTGAGACTCGTGAAGTACAAAAATTTTAGCTGCGGAATTCATAAATAAGACTTAAGAAAAAAAGTTAATTCTTTTTTTCTTATCTCTAGAGTACCAAAACTATTACGGCTGTTTCTGTAATTATGGGATGGCCTGATTTTCTTATTAACGCCTCGGGTTGGGTTAATAAAAAAAGTAATAAAAAAAATTACAAAATAATCCACTGCTCGCTTCCGGTCGATGCGAAGTCGGCTCCGTCCCACCGAGATAGCATCGATACGGTGTGTTAGAAGCTCCGAGACTCCACCGGCAATAAAGTTGTCTCGGGGGGGAAAAAAGAAAAAAAAACCGCTTGTCACGGATGAAAATGGGATGTGAGAAAAAGAATAATCGCTCTTGGCCGTCGAGGAGTGACGAAAAAAAAAATATATATATATATGTATGAAAAAAAAAATACCGCAAGAAAGAATGGTCGAGGGGACGCACTCGGGATGCACGAAACGTGCGTCTCGCAGAACACTGTACATACCTTGTGGCAGAGTACAGAGCACGCGGTATACATTTATGTATGCGATAATATCGCGTTGTTTGCGTGGTACAGGAGCAGAGGGGGGTAAAATGGAACCCCGGGGCAAAACGGACTTCTGTCCGAGGCGAGATAATTTATTTTTTCACGCCCTGCGAAAAATTCGTGAAAATGGTCCATTTTGCCCCGGTGGTCCATTACGCCCCGCGTTCTGATGACGACGTCGTTCATGATACTGTATGCATCTAATGTGACTCGATAGAATCGCTCGATTGACAATGAGATGGAGAAAAATGTTTCAAGGTCACCGATGACAAAATTTACACCGACTCCGGCTCGACCGTAAACAGAAGTATAATTACGCCCGAAGATTTTCTTACCGTGGACTGATGTTAAGAATTAACTTTGGAAGTGTTAATTATAGCGGAACGGTTAATAGATCGTCCGGACTCGGGATGAATTGTTTGTATTTACAGTGTCCACAAAGTCCCCCTCCTCCCCTTTTGATAATTAGATGTTTCCCGCAATAATTACTGCGCCGGCGTGGCTGCAGAAGACATTATTAGACGTTGAAACGCAGCTGAAGTGTTACGTGTCGAACGATCAATTATCCTGGCACGGGGAACAGGCGACCTCGACACTCGCGACGAGCGGAGACGGTTTCATTAATATGCCGGATAGTTGCGTATCAATCTTCGCTATGGAATTCATGATCAATAATAATGACAAAAAAACAACAATCACACCTCTGCACCGTACAATGGTCTATCCGATATCAAACCCACTAAACAAAGTTTGCACTTCTAACGAACGATTCTTTTTTCACAAATCTTCTCAGTTAATTTTCTTGTTCGTTTTGCCATTTTCTTTTCTCGATAATTTCACCGCTTTCCTTAATAGATTAACAATTATTTTTTAGTTGAAAAAAGATTTGCACATTTAACGAACAATTTTTTGTCTCAAATCTTCACAATTCATTTTCTCGTCAATCTTACCATATTTTTTTCTCTACAATTTCATGATTTTTCATGCCACGCAATTTTTTCAAGTTAAAAAATTACCTTTCGTTAATGTAATGAGTATAATAATAGTGGCGAAAATTAGCACTAAGATAATTGTGGAACTTCGCGGACGAGAGACATTCCTTATAAGTAGGAACCTTTTTTGTTTAAGTAGAAAGATAGTTTACCGTGCAGCGCCCAATTATCCCGAGGACTAACGATTCCACTCGCGTTCCGATAAAGCGAGTGACGACACATCGCGTCACCTTGAGAGAACCGTCTCGCATGGGACGTGGGCGTGTCTTGGGAGACTCTCCGAGCCACCCACAGCGGAGGCTCAGGCATGTTCATCGCAAAATTGCATCGTCCGATCGCGTAATCGCGATAAAAACGCCCGTTGACTCAATTCGCGTCCAACATAACTATATACGTATCGACATTACATTCCACTCGAGGTAATCTTTATTTTTTTCCTCCAAGATAGTTTCACCGACTCGTCATCGTCCGGGAGAAAATTGACCCAATTGTCTATCTCGATGGCTTTAATGATTAAGAAAAATAAATTTAAAAAAGTACGAAGATCTTTCCGTCGATTCATCGCCGAAGGTTAACCTCGTCGCGGCATCTTCAACACCGCTATAGATATCGATCTAACAGCGCAGTTTCCTCGAACTAATTTCCACTTGCGCTAAGATAAGAGGCGTCTAGCGCAGGCACCTGTGACCCGACGTTAAGGATGCATCACATGTACATTCTCCCCAGTCAAAAGTGAGATTCAGCGAGAATTTGAACACTTTCTAATGGTCTAAAAATCTGAAAAAATCAACTATTTTGCCAGTGCCCAGAACATTAATTTTATATAATAATAATGTCAAAAAGTTAATAACAAATTGCTAAAAAAATATTGTTTAACAAATAATCAGTGAACCTTTTTTTCTCTTTTCAAATGCATTCATTCATCTTCTGAATGAGAATGAGAAAAATCTGAAAAAATTCTTACGATTCCTGAAAAAAATCAACGAATTCTTTTGTAATGAGAAAATAAAAGGTTGTCTAATTTCATTCAAAGCCATTCATTTGTTAATAATAATAATAAATAATAAACAGATAATCAACAGATAATCAACGAATAACAATAATAACTGTATTAGGCAAAATCAAAGGTCTTCACATAATTAATCCGGCTGATTTCTTCCAGATTTTTCGCATATCGCGAAGTACCGAAATTTTTATCGAATCAAACTTTCCTTTGGAAATGCACGTGTGAAGCATCCTTAATCGTTCGCCTTCCTCTTGTGTACGCTATATTTTAAAATAACGTGAAGAAAAAAAAAAGAAAAAAGAAACACGAGCGCAACAGGTTGCCACGACATTGCAAGGTTGTCCCGATGTCGCAATTGTGACGCAACCGAGCGTGTCCCGCGGCGAGTGTGCGTCCGTGTTTTCTGTACCGTCGGTTTCCTCGTTACGCGCATGCGCATGCGTCGCTGCGCACGCATCGGTCGAGCGGCAAACGCGCACGTACCGCACACTTTATTATACCCTTAATAATACGCGAGATACCGAGGTGTGCTCGAATGCAAGAATCGCGACGATCTTACGGCGAATTTCCGCGTGCGCAGCGAGAAGAAGAAGAATAAGAAGTTCTTTGCACGGTCGCCGGTGGCCGGGCAGTTAGTCGCTCGTTAAAACCCGCACGGGAAACCCGATACACTCTCGTTCGCTTCCTCGTCCTCGCGCCGGTACGGTGAGTAACATTGTCGGCAACGCCGTGACCTCTGCCGGTTTTCATAATACGCAGGGCGCGTGCGTTGCACAACTGCTTGCTTTACTTCGTACGCAAAATAGCCGGAAATTAAATTAAGATCCAATAAAGCGACCCGCCCGATAGGATTCATTCATTGATGAAAAAAAAACACCCAAAGGTTGGTTCCCCAGCTGAACGAACTATGCGGTATTTTTTTATAGCTTAAGGTAGTGCTTGCGAAACAGCGTTCACTTCGCATAAGATTCAGAGAAATGAGAGGGAATTGCAAACACTTCTCGATGGTATAAGAATCTGAAAAAATCAAGCATATCAAAGGTGCCAAAAAGATGAATTATGAATAATCATAATTCCAAAATGTTATTAACAAATTCATGAAAAATAAAATTGTTCAACAAATCTTCCGGAAACCTAACTTTTTACCTTACTGGTCCATTTTGCCCCGGTGCCCCAAACTAAAATTTTTTGCGCGCGGTTTCGATCATATTTCGTTTGCTCTGATTTTCGTAACGTTTTGTGACTCGTGACTTTCTCTGTACACCGTTCGATCGAGTGACATTGTCGGTGACATCGTGACCTCTGCTGGTTTGCATAATACACGGGTCACGTGTGTCACACTCCTCTTTCACGTCATATGCAAAATAGCCGGAAATTAAATTGAACTTTTTTTTTAAGATCCATTTTTCTGCGCGCCATTTTGATAATATTTTGGTGGGAATGAAGTGCGTGACTCGTGACTTTCTCCGCACAAAGTTCGATCAAGTAACATTGTCGGTAACACCGGGATTTCTGCCGGTTTGCATAATACACGGGGCACGTGTGTTACACTGCCTGTTTCACATCGTATGCAAAATGGACGTTAATTAAATTGAAGTACCTCCTGCAATAAAACCACCTACGCGTTAAGTTGCGGTACGATGAATTAATGCAGGAAAAGAAAAAACATCGAAAGTTTCGTTTCCCGGCCGAGCGAATCGTTAGGTGCTTTTTTTTAATACATTTTTTAAATTCAATTTCGAACGAATTTATTTGCGTGCGATTTCGACAATATTTCGTTGCGAAGAACTCGTGACTCGTGACTTTCTCTGTACACAGTTCCGTCGAGTAACATTGTCGGTGACACCGTGACCTCTGTCGGTTTGCATAATACACTGGGCACGTGTGTTGCACTCCTCTTTCGAGTCGTATGCAAAATAGCCGGAAATTAAATTAAGGTACCTTGTGCAATAAAGGCACCTTCGCGTTGTGTTGCGATACGATGAATTAATTTACAACAAAACCCAAAGGTTCGTTCACCGGCTGTTTGTTAATTTTTTTTTTAAGTCCATTTTGCCCCGGGGCCTCGAACGAATTTTTTTTGACAATATTTCAATGGGAAGAACCTTGAGACTCGTAACTTTCTCCGCACAAAGTTCGACCGGATACGGAACGCGGAGCGCCCGTGATTCCTGCGATCTTCTCCGGGACATCGGAAAGCCGACCTTTCTCTCGCTCTCGCGACACTCGATCCCACACAAGCCTTCGGGTATTTGTGTGACTCGGCTCTTGCAAATGTGTGTTGTTTTTTAAATATCTTCTCAACGTCACGGCTGATTCTCCGAACGCTCGCAGCATCAGAAATCCCCGCGCCGCAGAGAGCAACCGGACTAAGTCGATCCCACTCCCGGATCCGCCTGATTTGTGTTTCTATTTTATTTCACTTTTTTTTGCCTCAATAAATAAAATAATAATAATGAATAAAATAAATAAAAGGATTCACGGGATCTGTCCCGTTATTTTGTTTCACGTTTTTTGTTGCCTCAGTAAATAAATGGCTATAAATTCGAGAGGGTTTTCTTCCCCACACGTTTCTGTGCGCGCGGTTTAACGCACCATCGACATTGCGTGGCTGAGCACTCTTCGCAGCCGCTTCGCAGAATCAATCGACCGATTTTCTAACGCTCTTCTTTCTTACTTGTCGATTCTTTTTCTTCACCTTTTTTTATCGCCCAGTTCGCGGGTCCGGAGATCTCCGAGCGTTGTGCGCATCGCTAGCGCCGCTTATATTCTTCTCGAGGACACTTAATCTCGGAGAAAGTAGAACGCATCTCGGAAACGTAGCGATTTTCCAATTGCACGTACATCACGGATCGAAGATCCTGGATACAATATTACTTCGCCTAATGCGCGGTTTTACCACCTATTTGCCCAGACAACCTGCCGCCGTGCGCATTATTTAATAATAATAATAATAATAATAACTATAGTAATAATAATAATTGCCGCAAAAATATTGCCAGAAATTCTGCCATCTCGCGAATGCTCAGACTTGGAAATGAATTCGCAACATCGAATTTTACGGGCTCATCCTTCGAGGTGTTTAAAAAGGATCCAAATACTTGAATATGGAGTCTTACTTGAATATGAAGGCTTTGCCCCTCTACACAATTGATATAAAATAAACCGTGTTCGTGTTAATTTCAAGTGGTCGAATTAAACAAAAATTCCGGGCTTTTGTTAACTTCACCTTAATTTAATTAAGTTTATTGTTTATTACTATTGTAAAAAATGTTATTCTGAGCTCTAAATCAAGATTCAATGTAAACTGGCAAAAGAGAAATCTGTCAAGAAAAATAACTTAATTAAATAATAATAATAACAATAATAATGTACCTAATAATAAAGTACACGGCCGCTCTCATAGACACTCCCACGTACACCTCGCTGGAATAAATTCAACCATTAGAAAATTCCGACCGATATAAGATCGAAGAATCCGATAAAAGATACAACAATCGATTATCCGATAAATTCTTCGTAGCTTCCGTCACACCGGCTCGCTTCATTGTCAACATGCGGATAGATTCCTTGGACAAATATCGTGTGTGTTTATTCGAGCGGACAAAGAATTTTATCTTGCAACTTCGTCGAACGACCATATTGCCCCACCGCCACTCCGATGCCGTGTCTAATGGTTTTACATCACGGATTATTAACAATCGGTTCGTTTGTGACGTAATAATTTCACGGTGGATCGCATCGTCTGCCGACAGCCTACGCTCCTATTTTCCCCATCGAACTGTATCGTTAATTGCAGAGAAAGTGGAGCTCGGATATCTTCGTCATTTACCGATCGCGCGTCTTTCACACGATCCGGTCGGTTTGAGAAAAAAAAATAACATAATTTTTTTTCTTTTTTTTTTCTTTTAACGACTCAATTCAGAAGTCGTATGACGCGTCTTCAAGAAATCCGAGAGGCTGCCGAGTCCGCTATATATGTTAAAAAAATCGAACGTCCTCAAATGACGCAGTTAGTATTTTCCAATCTCATCGAATTATACATCTATACATAGATGACAGCACGAATATTCCCGGTAGTTGTTTCTCCACCTATCCGTGAGTTATCCTCCTCATCGTCGCATTCCCAAGCGGATAAAGTGAGAGCGGGGCAAAACGGACCATTTTTTCTACAAATTTTCCGTGAGACATAAAAAAAAAGGCAAAAGTCACGTTTCGAATGGAATCCATTTTGCCCCGCTCTCCAGCCCGTTGATTTATTAATGTTACGTCAGCTGCCAGTCTCATTGTCTTTCTGTCGCTCGCGACGCTCCGCGTGATTAATTACCGATTGATAATGTTGAGCGATTTATTTAATGCTCATTTCGCACAGATAGTGAATTTCAATTAAATCCTTCTCAACGTCCCTCCATCGTGCTCCTTGAAGATATTCCCTCGACTGCCAACCGACCTCCGTTATTATTTAACAAATTGCATGCGATAGTGTATTTTATTATTATTTTTTTAAAACGATAAACTCGCGTGATCGAGCTCTCAAGATGGGTTCAGAGGCCAAAAGCCGGTCAGCGAGGCGCGCGATTATTATTATTCGTGTGATTAATTAGAGAGAAAGTGGAACGTCTGACAGCCCGATATCATCGACCGGTTCGCGCTCACGAGATAAGTCGTCGGGTTTCCCGCGCGCAGTCCTCGCCGAGATCGGGAGAGGTTCGTCCCGCGCATGCGCGAGGTGCGCGCGCATCGGTGCATGCGCGCGCGCGCACCGCAGCCTTGAAATCTCTCCTAGAATGAAAACTATGCCGGCAGAGGATCTAATTCGATCGAAATCGTTCGAGCTTTCGCCCGAACGGGAAATTCCGTGAATCACGAAGACTAATCGCTCGAGGTCTTTCAAACGCCGCTTTGGCACAAGGATACATCTGCGCGTGCCGTTTTGCGCGCTATCATGTTTAATTGTAGACTCGTAACGGGGATCTTTAAGGGCACGTAATTGCGTGTGTACCGAAGTTGCTTACTGTCTCTTTTAAACTATCGGCGATAGAGAACAAGGACTCTGCACCGTAACCGATGATATACATATATATATATACATATACGCTGTTTGACTTAAAAGGATGACATAAAAAGAGTCACTGCGATAGTTATCTATTGTTATGCTCGGCGAGCGAAAAATTAAGTCTCCGTTGCAGTGGAGGTTTATAGGTCACGGGTAAGACGAGTATTCTCACTCGCCTGTTTGCTTTTGAAAAAAAATATATATATATATATATATATATACACAAAATATTTGTGGAGCGCGGAAATGAGATCGGGAAAGTTTCATAGAACTTTTTTTACATAAGCATTAACGTTTTTGCATAAGCAGGTACTTTGCATCTATAAGCGGCTTGAAAATCCTTTCTTCCTTTCGCTTGATTTCTACAACACGATTATCTTTTCTAACGGCGGTCCATCTTGCCCCGCGCCTCGCTGCGCAACACGTTTGGGTCAATACGATATAGATTATTTTTTTTTTTACATAAGCATTCATGTTTTTGCATAAGCAGCTACTTTTGCATGTATAAGCGGCTGAAAAATCCTTTCTTCCTTTCGCTTGGTTTCCACAACCGATTATTGTTTTTTTTACGACGGTCCATCTTGCCCCCCGTTGCTGCGCAACACGTTTGGGTCAATAAACAGATGCGCCTCGGACGGATAGCGATCGGAAATTCCTCGTCGTAGGCCTGTCGAGAGAAAACAATGGGCGTGCCTCGTTCGTCGGCGCATCTTTCGCAGTCCCGCGCATGCGCATGTGCCTGATATAACGCGATCGCGGTGAGCGTCGTTGCGGACTCGCCGCGAGCTATCGAGGAAGCGTACGAGAGGGCGGAAGAGAACGGCGAATGTAAATTGTCCATACCTCGCGGTAACGCGGCACGCTCGATTCTCATCAACGTGCGATCGCACCTGTCGAACCCGACGTCGTTGCGCAACAGCGTCTGCGCCGCTGTAACCGTCGCTCGTTCGAATTCTCGCTCGGCCGCGCGCATGCGCGCTGCCCTTGCGCATGCGCGTCGGTCTCGCCTTTAAAAAAAAAAAGAACTCGTCCATCTCGCCTCGCCGACAAATCAAGGGACACGCGAAATGGCACTTGGGCTTCGTCCCTGAATCCAACCGAAGGAAAGGAAAAAAAAAACGATACCTGTTGCGAGGCGATAGAGACGGTTGCGAAAAATTGGAAACGAGCGCCGAACGGTAGGTCGACCGGTGCCTGCGGCGCCGCTCGAGCAGTATCATCGTACCGGCCAATTTTTGTACATCGAATTCTTTTTTTTTTATTCCCGATGCAGAACCCGACGAGAGGCGTCTGGTCACATGTCCCACTTTCGCCCCGAAAACGACCGTCTGCGATCGCGACGATACACATACGCGTCCTCCCACCCCGGCACTGTGCACCCAGAAAAATAATTTATTTTACGGCCACCCGCGAATAAATACTGATTCAAAGTAAATAAATTGGATAAATATTGATTAAAATTTTCAATACATAACCATTTGAATTACATAAATATTTATTTCAAGTAAATAAATATTGTTCTCAAAAAGATAAATATTTATTTTAATTGTCAATACATATTTATTTGAGTTACATGAATATTTATTCAAACCAAATAATTATTTCTCCGGGTGTGCGCGCGCGAATACGTTATACGCATGCGCGCGCTCAATTTCGCGGTTCAAGTAATTGCATCGCTACAGAGACACGGACTCGAATAAAAGTATCGTGAGGTTGTGAAATATCGAACGGTGATGCCACGACTGGCCAGCGTAGATGAGGGACAGGTACGGGCGAGAAATATTTATTGAGCAATATATATATTAAGTGTCGGTACAATATTCGTCGGGTAAGTATAAACGGTCCGGTGTGGCAATGGATGCGCACGCGCCTTGCGAACCACCTCTCGGGCTAAATGCCGAGGGACACGCTCTACCGGTTTATTAACCGGCCAAAAATATAAAAATTAAAACATTCTCAATTCATCTGTAAATAACTAAATTCAAGAGAACTTCGAGAGTGCACTGAAGTTTTTATTTGGTTCAGTTTCGAGGATCGTCATCCTCGAATCTGAACCTAGTAAAAAACAATAGAAATTAAAACATTTGAAACTTATTTGTAAATAAATTAATTCAAGAGAACTTCGCGAGTGCACTGAAGTTTTTATTTGGTTCAGTTTCGAGGATTATCATGCTCGAATCTGAACCTAAAAAAAAAATACCAAAAATAAAAAGATTAACATTTTTTTTAACTGAATAAATTCAAGGGAGCTTCGAGAGTGCACTGAACTCGGGACGAAGTTAGTCAGAACGCCGGGCGCAATGTTATTACACCGGTATGAATCTCTCAGCGGCAACCGGACTGAGTCCGAGATCGTTCGGTGGAGAGTCCGGTTGGACGCGGTAAAGTAATATAGAAAACAAAAAATAGGAACGAATGAGGAAGTTATCCTCGCGCACAGCTGGGCGAACGGATAGAGGATGAAAAAAAAAAAGGAAAATAGGAGTATCGAGAACAAGTGCTGGGAAGCGTCGGTGCTGTACGTAGCGTGTCGGTTCGCGCGACGTGGTGGGGAGGGAATTCCGATTTCTTTTTTGCACCCTCCGACTGGACTATCCTTCTCCTCGTCCTTGCTGGCGTGCCTTCCTGTTCCATTCGCCGGGAGAGTGAGCACGAGACGGTGAGGGATAAACCGGTAGCGGCTCGACATAACGATCTGCGGTGAGTAGCTGCGGCTGTCTCGGTCCAACCGTCGCAGATTGCGATGGCGAAGACTCCGAGGAGGAAACTACTCGGAGGATTCTGTCCTCGGACGCGAAAAGTGGCTCTTAACCCTCCGACCATTGTGCTTCGTCGCGATTTCAAAAAAACAAATTTTTTGTTATCACTTTCTGTTGTTCTATTATTTTATACTATGCATTTGCTATTATTATATATATATACGTATAATTAATTAATAATATAATTATTTATTATTATTAATTAATTATTATATATATTTTATTATGTATTATATTATTCAATTATTATTTTCTAAATATGTAAAGTCTATGTGATGAGTTACTTATATTCTCAACGTAACTGTAGTTAATTTCTGTTCTTCCTCGGTACACGCGGTGAATGATTGTGATATGTGATGATTGTGATAAAAATTAACGCACTTTTACAGTGAGATTAAAGTAAATAATCGGAATCAAAGTATTTTTTAAGTTTTCAATGCACCGTAAAATATTTATTCATCCTAATTATATACGAACTTCAATCTACCAGTTAATGCCAAAAAAAACTTCCAGTACCGGTGCATTGAATTTCGCATTAATTTTTTTTACAGTCCACTTAACGTACACAAAATATTACACATAATATTATTAAATTATGATTCCCGAAATATGTGAATTCCATTCGATGCGCTACTTATATTTCTTCCACAATGCGGTAGCCGACGCTGCGCTTTCGGCGTAACAACATTTCTCTCCTCCTCTTCTTCTTCCTCGGCGGACGCGGTTAATATCCTTCCGCAACCGAGTCGTCTTCGTCCTCGGCGATGCAACTCTGCAGTAGTCGCGGGTATCCTTTTTTTCTCCATTCTCGAAACGCGCCCGAAGCAACGCGAAGTTATCCTCCTCGCTCTCGGAAGGTTCTTCGAGGAGGTCGTGAGCAAGGCCACCTCGGGCGTTGCCCTCCTCCGAGCGCGATTCTCCATGACTCTGCGAGACCGTAGCCACATACCCTATACTTATGTGCGCGCACACGGTGTGTAGGTGCGCAACGAGCTTTCTCACGTAGCGTATACATCGGCCGTGGTTCTCTCTCGCTCTCGGTCGTCCTCGGTCCTCGTTCGCCGAGCGTAATCTATGAATGCCGCTGCTCCTGCAGCTGATGCAGCTATACAACATAGTCGGCATCTGTTTCTCCTCGGCCGGCGCACCTTCCGAGTTTCTAGCTGCCGTCTGCCCTGTAACTCATACCGCCTCTACGTAATGTCCACTGTTCAAGAGTTTACCCCTGATTATTCCACTTCTCCACCACAAATAAACTAATAACAATACTGTGCCATATTTTCGAGCACTTTTCTAAAATGGTTTAATTTTTTGTCAATGCGACTGTCAATGCGACTGTCAATGCGACTGTCAATGCGACTGTCGATGCGACTGTCGATGCGACTGTCGATGCGACTGTCAACGCGACTGTCAACGCGACTGTCAATGCGACTGTCAATTCGACTGTCGATGCGACTGTCAATGCGACTGTCAATTCGACTGTCAATTCGACTGTCAATGCAACCGTCAATGCCACTGTCGATCCCACTGTCGATCCCGCGGTCGATCCCACTGTCGATCCCATTGTCGCTCAAATTGTTGATCCCACTGTCGATCCCACTGTCGAACCCACTGTCATTGTAAGTGTAAATGTTATTTTTATTGTTATAAATTTAATGACTACAAAGATGTAGCGGTAGGAAAGCATTTTTTGAGCTCGGAGCTTCGTGTTTGGGTTCCGTGAGCCTGCGAAACGACATCGTTGTCGTACCGTGGGATGTTCGGCCAGGTCATGGTTTTCACTTCGGCACCGGGTACGAATGTGTGCTAGGCGAGTATGCCGGGCGCCTATACGAATGTACGGGGAAACGGGGACGAGCGAGCAGCAACCCTCGCGCGACACACATTTTTGTAACGCTCGTCGCCGGGTCAGTTTCCATGTTCTCCGCGGCGATGACCTTGGACGGACGGACGGGGGGGAAGGCGCGATTAGGCGATAGGGCGCCTAAACCGGTTCCCCCCCTACGGTATTATCTCCTTCATTCCGTGCCAGGTGTTTTTCTTAACTGGCACGAGCTTCGGCGTTGCGTACGAGACAGTGCACGACGGAAGCCGGAGTTTTAACGAGCGAAAGGCCGTTACCCGGCCGTTGGGTCAGGTCAGCCGCGGTACCTTTTATCGCCTTGCGTTCGGACCCCCCCCCCCCCAATGAAATGAAGTTTACATGTCAACAATCTATATTTCGATATAGTATGTTATTATATATTACATTATTATATAATTAATATATATTTATTACATAACCGATAGCGGTGGATGCGCGGTTGGCGCACGGCTCTGGTGGTCCCCCAAGTCAAGCTGATTCGTTCGCGGTCAGTACTTGGATGGGTGACCGCTTAGCCGTGCGCTAGCTGGCGCATCGACCGTTGAGCGGAAGGCGCTTTCTTCTGAGACTTTGGTGTTTCTGCACTTCACTCAAGTGCAAAAATACCCGCGGATCAGTAGAATATGGCCGTCTGTACCGGCACGGGTTTTCCGTAGTTTCCCCGTGTCCCCGGCAAATGCGGTACAGTGTAGCTAAGTCGGCTACGGACGCACTGGAAGTTAGGTAGCTTAGCTGAGCGCGGGTAGGGAGTGCTAGGGGGGAATCGGGATGGGGTTCCGTAAAAACTCGACAAGGGTATACGGTGGAATTGGAACAACAAATATACAAGTTGCATGTGTTTTGAGCCGGAATGGGCCACTTAAAGCCAATGGAGTTGGTAAAAAATCGATACCTCAAAAAAAATATTTGGCCATTTTGAAAGTGGAAAAATGAGAAGGGGTAAACAATTACAATTTTTCGACAAAAATATTATTTTTTCAAAAAAATTTTTTAGAATTTTTTCTTTACTGTAATCGGTTGGTAAATATACCACTTGAAAAGAATGGCGAAGGTTTTAATTCGATATCTCGAAATTTTTTGAAAAAAAGTGCCGTTTCGCAAAATTTAACATAGGATTCCCTATGCTGGAAATGGTGAATTTTTCAAATTTCGAAAAAAATACAAGTTGCATGTGTTACCGACAGCGGTGGATGCGCGGTTGGTGCGCGGCTTCGGCGATCACCAAAGTCAAGCAGTGCCGCTCGCGGTCAGTATTTCGATGGGTGACCGCTTCGCTGTGCGCTGCCTTACACGTCCACCATTGAGCGAAAGGCCAGTTTTTCTGAAACCTTAGAGCTATACACGGGAAAATCAGAAAGATAAAAGTTCCGCAGTTTCCCCATGTTCTCGCCCAATGCGGTACAGTGTAGTTAAGTCGGCTGCGGACGCACCGGAAGTTAGGCGGCTTAGAGAAGTGCGGGTAGAGTGGGGGTTCGTAAAAGCCCGGAAGGCTATACGAAGAAACAGAAACTAAAAAAAATACATCTATATATATATAATTTAAATATATTGTATATTATATATTAAATAATATATTGTGTATTAATTATATATCCGGGACGCAGAACTCGTGGCCGCTATATACTTAATTTCCATGAGGTGCTGAACAGTCCGTTACCAACGATGAATAATAATGTCGATAACGTAACGCACAGTTGAGCTGGACAGCGAAAAGAAAAGCGTCCGAAAGTTACGCCTGCAATTTTCACGACGACCCCTCCTGCAGCCTGCTTTTCGTTTTCTAATATAAATATATTCATGCTTTTTTTTTTCTTGCGCACTAGTTTTCAAGGTCACGACTTTACGCCGGGCGCCGAGAGTTCCCCGACGGTCTCGCACGCGAACACCGGTCTGCGCCAGTCGAGCCGGAAAAGCTTCGTTACGATAATAATTTAACCGTGCGAAGAGTTCCGAACACCGAGCAATCTTCGCGCTCACAATGCTCAGCCGTATAATAACGATGTTCGCGATTCCCGGGCAGTTTTTCTTTTTTTTTTTTTTTTTTCTTTCATTCATTCATTCATATTCTCGCGTCTTCTTTTATTTCGATGCTTCCGAATCGCTGCGCCGAGTCTGCGGCGCAGTCTCGCTGACGTTTCACTCGTCAGTCACCCGAGCGAAAGTCGAAGTGTGTATACACTTGTGTATCTGTATGCGGGACGGACTGTTCCTCGTTGCGAACGGAGATAAAAAAAGCGACGAGCCCGCTCGCGGCGACGATGCGAAAAGAAACCGTTTTCTTTCGCTCTCGTCGTGAAAACTCGACGCCTCGACGAAAGTCCGGCCTCGCTCGACCGATGAGTACCGACGAGTTTAGTAGCGAACAAAAAAAAAAAAAAAACGAGAGAAAAAAAAGCCTTCGAGAACTCGTCGACCTCGAAATCGTCCAACGTGAATCCAAAGCCAAAACAAGTCTACAAAATGAACATATTTAATCATACAATAATAATAATAATAATAATAAAGTAATATATATCTTACATATGTTATTGAAACATGATATATTATTATACGTTATACATTTTTCATACTACATAATGTGAAATCACATTAAGTGAGATTAAAACGCCGGGATGCAGGTTTTTGGAAACGTGTCAGAAATCGGTCGATCGTTGAGAATATTAAGATTTCCAAGCCGCGCGAGACCCGTGTATGATGTTCTAGGCTTAAAAAGATATGGTGGAAAAAAAATCCACACCAATAGCAAAAAGCGTGTTTTACCATATTGAACTTTCTGGGTCAAACCTCTTCCGACAATGCTCGGCCGACATGCTCAGGAATATAATCTGTGAAAGTCGAGTGATTAGTATCCTCCGAGCGGCGGGCATGTGCCCCTTGCCCTTCGACAGATTACGGTACAAATATATCGTTATAAGTAGTCGTAATAGTTTGCAATCTTCGAGTTTTCTTGCACGCGGACAGAATTCGTTGGTCGCATCTCCTTCACCGACCGGCTCTGCACCCGAGGGCAAGCGGATTGGTCTCTCACGCGTTCCGCGCTCTCCCGAAGGTATTATAATACATCCGTGGAAATATCGTACATAAAAGTCCGCGGACGGAGGGAGGGGAGACATTGACCGGTTGAACGGCTGTGAGAAATGCCAGATAGGCCCGATGGTCCGCGGCAGCGTGCAGCAGCCGCGGCTCCGATCCAAGTTCCGATACGCTTTCTCGTCCCGTGGCGTCGCTAACCAGCATCGATAGAAGATTCACCGTGTGTGTTTCTGGCTCCCATGAAACCGCGGCCAGATGCAGGAAGAAGAAATTCCTACGCTGGAGAATAGTGGGGCACAGTTCGAAGGCCTCGCCGAGGGAAAACATTTTGGCAAAATATTAGTTAGTTGGAACGACCATTTTATTTGATTCTATTTGATTCTATTCGATTCTATTTGATTCTATTTGATCCTATTTGATTCGATTCAATCTTATTCGATTCTGTTTGATTCTGTTTGATTCTGTTTGATTCTATTTGATTCTGTTTGATCTTACTTGATTTTATTTTATTTTATTTAATTGTATCTTTTTTTTTTATCAGTGAGTATAAGCAATATGATCTATCTTTTCCCATTTTTGGACCATCTTCCCCTTCCACTTTTGTCTTGCACAATACCTGTACTTCGTAACTTGAATCTTCGTAAAGTCTGAAGAAAAAAAAACAGTTCCAATACTGTGCCCGATTCGGCCCTACTTTGCTGCAGACAAATCCGTAGCTCCGAGGCAGGCTCCGATCGTCTGCGCATGCGCAGTTGAAAGTCCGTCTACCGTGCGGCAATAATGAAATGCGAGCGAATATAAATGAAGAAATATATCCGTACAATGAGCGTCGAGGACGTTCGGGCACCGGGAGAGGATCGTTAATGCATCCTTACGAGAGTGTATTTATATTACAACGAGTAGATGTACACACTGTAATGTCGAGCACCTGTCGTCCGCGCGCCGCCGTATACGTGCACAGAGGAGGACGCAGAGAAACGAGAGTGCGCGATAAAGTAGCCGCAAGAATGTCGTTTCAATGCCGTGTGGGCCCGCGTGTACAAACTCGAATCGAGCCGCGATCGCGAACACTGTGTTAGCGTAATTACAGGAGCTCGCCGCGAGAGACGAGGAAACGGCGACACGGCGAAACAGACATTGAATACAGCGGTGTCTTCCCATTGCTCGCGTTTTACTCCGCCGGCCCCCTCGAGGACTCCTCGCCCGACCGAGAGCAGAAAATTTATAATTGCGATTGCACTAACTAACCCGACGGAGCGGAACTCACCCAACGATCTCGATGAACAGTCGCTAACAATTACAATTACTTGCGATCTCTTGACAATATTAATACGTCCTCAATAATTGTATTTAATTACAGTAGCTATACAACAAAAATAATAACATCGATAAATAGTTCATTAATATTTTTGAATATATTCAATATTCATTTATTGGCTTTTTTCTCTCAAAATTTAATATATTGATCCTCGTCGATCTAGGATATAAGTTTCTCACTCTGCATCTAATAACGAAGGGTCGAATTTTAAGACATTAGTCCGAACTTAAGATCAAACTTAAATCCAAATTTGAGCACGCAATGAAGTTCGGTACAAACTTCGATCTTAAGTTCAACCTAATGTCTTAAAATTCGTTGTCTCATAATGTACTGCTTTTTATATGCAGTACATTATTGATTGATTGATTATTAATATTAATAAATATTAATTATTAATAACATTAGTAGTCATAGTCGTAGCAGTGAATTTATTGCCAATACATAATATACAACAATTTTTTATACCCAAGAAACTTATCTCTTTTCTTATATTGCATATTGCCAAATGGCCATCGACCGCCGTTCTTTAGCTATATTAATATCAATTAATATTAATTACTGTTAATAATCAATCATTACTAATAACAATAATAATAACAAGTCAAAAAAAAATTTCCGCTTCGGCAATTTGCTTTCATCGATTAACGAACGAACTTCGAGCCGATGTTCGGGATTTGTCGTCGAAATTGCGCACGATGAGCACTGTTCCTCAGCCATATTAACATCAATTATTATTAATTATCATTAATAAAAATAGGGGGTAAACGTTATTCCGCTATGGCAATTTGCTTTCATTGATTAACGAACGAACTTCGAGCCGATGTTTAGGATTCGGTAAGCGCGCGACTCGTTTGGGATTTGTCATCGATATTGCGTACGATCGGGAATGTAGTTAGCGAGGTGATTTTTTTTTCCCTTCATTCCCGAGGCTTCTATTGCGCAATAACATGCGAAGCGCGTTGATAGTCCCGGTGGGGTATTCGGTACAGTAGTTTAGCTGCCGGTGACTCGGAAAGCCGAATCGATTGGTCCGATCCGTGTAGAAAGCAGCGGCAAGCATCGGCATCGAGCAGCCGGTCGAGCGGTCGCCGGGGCTCTCGACGTAGTGGCTCACCCGGGGCACGGGCTGTACGCGCGTGGATTCACGTCGGCGAGGCTCGGCCGCGGCGTCGCTTCTATATCCAATATAACAGTTCGTACGTGGGTTATGCAACGCCAGACGGGGCATGCGCGAGAGGCGTAAGTACACGCGAGTGTACGTAGGCATTGAAAACACGCCGGTCTCACACACGCGCAAAAATAAACGGACACGGAGAAACGAGAGTCTCCTGCTTACGTAACCCAATCGTCCGTCCCCGACGAGGAAGAGAATACGGAGATAAAAAAATAAATAAAAATAAAAAAATTACTTTTATTGGACGGACACGCATAAAACGGGAAAAGTCACGAGGGTGAATGAAAATCTGAGCCACTGTGAATTAAGGCAGTCCTTGCGAATGGTCTTGATTCCGCATAAGTTTCAGAGAATTGAGAGGGAATTGTAAACACTTCTCGATGGCATAAAAATCTGAAAAAAATCAAGCTTATTAAATATGCCGAAAATATTAGTTTTGCATAATAATAATTCCAAAATGTTATTAACGAATTTATGAAAATTTCAATTGTGCAACAAATCTCCCGGAAACATAACTTTTTTTAAAATGAAAATTATTCTTTTATTTTTCTGAATACGTATGAATTTTTTCAGATTTTTCGATATTTTTTAATTTAATTAATTCGTTAATTGGAGAAACTTTTATTCCGTCAAGTGAATCGGAGTGAGAATGGCAGACGAGCAAAAAACGAGAGGAACGTTGCTCGAATATATTTTTGGATTCGAATTTCACAAGCGGCGTATCGAGGAGAAAGGTTGTAACGTATCGGGATCGATTAACTTTTTAATCTCGCACAGGTCGCCCCCCCCCCCCTCCCCTCCTCGGAGTCCCGAAGGTAAAATATCATATCCTGTGGAGAGTTTGGAGCGATAGTTTAAGCTCAACTTTCATAATTATGCGAATACCTTGTTTTCATTCCTTATCCTATACTTACGTAAAACGGATTGAGCGAGCATCGTGTAACGCGGAGCGTAACCTTCTTTATTACCATCGCGTGCGCCGATACGATGCAAATGTGCATAGTGTAATAAAATAATTGCCGTTCGTTGGAGCGGCTCTTCAATAAAAAAAAAAATTAAAAAAAACTAATTCGTCTAGTCGAAAATGAAGTAATTCGACGCATTGGTATTTTGAGAGGTCGGGCTGTAAGCGCGTGAGAATCGAAAGCTATATTGTCTTCCACGGAAATAAAATACATTCGAAATGCACAAAAATCAAAAGTTTCGTAAGCACATCATTTTTCAAAAATATACTTGTCAAAAATACATTGTGAAATGTACAATATTTTCTTTCGCAAATTAATATATTCTGAATATACTTTTTTATTTCCATGTGGGGTGAAGGAAAGTAGGACGTAAGATTGCCGAATGTGAGCGGCAAAAAAGATTCCTTATATTCGAGAAACACCCGTCCACGAAAGCCCTCAATTTGTTGTCCTTAATAAAAAAATTTTATGTCAACAAACCGTATTTGCAAGTTTTTTTTTTATTTTTTAGAAACAAGAAACCATTTGACATTTTTGGGACAAAAAAAGTGAATTGAACGTACGAACTTTTTTTTTTACCGTGTTCGACTCTCCAGCTATCTCTCGGCTCGTATGCAAAAGCGCGCGCAACACTCGACGACTCTTGGCTACATATTCTTCGCCCGGCTCTCTCCCCCTCGTCCCGCGTTACACTTGGATTTATTCAATCGTCGATTGGATTTCACATGCACCGAAGTGGCCTGTACGCTCGTTCCTTCTGCACGCTAAAGCGTGAGCTACCTGGCAATTCAATGGCATCGATTTCACTGCGGCGAGAGCCTTGACGCCCCGATGCCTTCGCTGACTGGCAAAGCAAATCCCGAACGCACGGCCAGTACGGACTCCGGCCACCGCGATCTCCTCTCTGTATCGATTACCCCACCCCGCCGTGCCGTACACTCATCGAATTCTCACCGCGAGTAAACGCACTCGCCACTCTCCTACGTGCCCGGATCAGAGACTCCGTTGCCACCGCTTTCGTACCGATTAATCTGTATCGATTATTCGATCGTACTCGCTTTACTTATCGGTCCGTTCCGACCTGATCGATTCGAACCGTCATACATATCTTGTTTCGTTGTGCAGTTTTATCGAAATTCATCGATAGATTTGCAAACAAAAAACGTTTCTGCACGTACGACAACAATCCGTTGCCCACACATGATCAACATTGATTTATTTATTTATTTACTTATTTATGACATTTATCTATTTGTTTATTTGACCAAAAACGGGAAAAAGTGATTAACGACCCGAAAAGCAGAAGGACAAGTTTGTACATTACGAGCGACTTTTCGCTATCACTCCAATTTCGCAAACATTTTTTTTTTCCTTTTTTTTTCGCAGTTCAGTTTCGATAGCACTCCCCGCGTATTTCGTAACGCGAGACGTATTAGCGATTCCTCGATACTCGACGAAATTGCTTTCGTTTTCGTTTCCTTAAACGTCCCGCGAGACCGTTGCGCTGGTCAGTTATTTCTGTTGCGCATGCGCATACGGCTCGTCTTTACGTGCTCAAAAAAAAAAAAAAAAACGAACAAATGTTTCGCAAAATTAGAATTCCAGAGAAGTTCCGTAGCACGGGAGCCGTACGGTATCGCAGCCTTCTTCCCCGTCGATCTTGAGAAAGTTTTGTCCATTATTGTGTACAGTCAGCTGTATGATTATTCACCATTCGCTGCAGCGGGCAGACAGAGTCGAGACGCACGACATCGGCGGCAAGCACGCGTTCTCGTGCAACGCGCCCGCGGTTCAGCCTCACCGTGCCGGGTCAGCGTTCCTCTGTAGGAAGTTCTCCGGTTATTTACGAGCCACCTGCGAGATTCGTGAATCTCTCTTGCCGTCGCGAGGATTATTACAATGTTTCTGCTACACTCCCGAGAGAAGGAGAGGTCACGGTTCGTGAGACGCTCTTTTTTTTCTTTATTTTTTAACTGTATTTAGCGAAGATGGTCGCACAGTCCGCAAATTTATTTCTTTTCTCAGGAACATTTTCTTTTCGTTCCCGTTAAGGTCATGCGACGAGCCTTTTCACCCGCCCAATCTGAACTCGGTCGGTAACATTTAAAAGAAATTTAATTACAACTTATTTTTAAAAAATTAAGTACAATTAATTTTTTTATGATTAAGTACAATACTTTTTTTTTAAATTAATGACAATTTATACCGTACCGTATTACAATTAGGTCCGCATGGGCCATTTGCGAGATAGAACCGAGCCTCAGAAACGTGTCTATTTTTTTTTCACACCTCGGAGCTGTCCGAAGAATCGAGCACTTAATTACAACGTAGTTATTAACACCGTCAAGGGCTTGGTAAATCGTACGACCCATGATATTTTATTGAAAACCTTTATTACCGTATCGACCGACTTTCGCGGGTGAGAGATGGCTCAAAAATCTCGAATTTCTCTTCCACCTGTAGGTCCACCAGCATCGGCCCAATCTACTTTCGACTGCGCAGCCGGAAGCCCTGCATCAGCCTCTCGATATAATCCACTCTTTTTTTTTCGAGACCCGGTTTTCATATTAATTGGAATTTTTTTCGAAAGTGTCTATTTTCATCCAATATTCTTAATCTCCCGAATATCGACGATTTTCGTACCGTACCTAAATACCGCGATTAATTGTACTAAAAAAAAAAAATGCTCACGAGCAACTCGATCGTTCGACGGCGCGGAGCGATTTTCCAGCCGCTCGAAAAATTCCGTAAGGACGAAGTCACGAAACAGAATAGACGCTCCACGGACGCTTCGAATCGGCATGTACGTCGCGTACCCGAAGCGCCTCCTCTTGCCGCAACAATCCTCATTCCAGCCACGTTGCAGCACCCGCGTTAAAAAAAATTAAATAAAAAGAAATAAAAATAAAAATACCCTCAACGTGCGTCTCGTCGTCGTGCTTCAACGTGCCATACGTGTCTGACAATCGGAATCGCGCCGATCGAACAACAACCGTCGATACGAGAGCCCGGATTCCACACATAATATTTTCAACCTGAAGGTGTGTTGTTTTTTTTTTTTTTTTTGCGATGCGAAATTAACGAACCGTGTCGTAAATATCGCGCACCCGTAACGTGCACTTTTTATGCATCTTGCGCGTTAACACCAAACGAAGCGATATTTTACCATGCTCTCTAATCGCGTATAACAAAAAAAAAAAAAAAAATTTCAACGCATATAGGTAAAGCGAGCCGGGTTTGCAATTCGACCTTCGAGGCTATCACTGGCTTTTATCACCGCTTCGATAATTGGCCCTCATTATACCGGCGAATAGTTAATTTTTTTTTCTTCACCGATCACTCTCAGTGTTTTACCGGGAAACGGACAATGACAATTTACGAAAGGTATGACGATAGCTCGTATTTATGAATGTTCTATCCGATTTCGTGACTCACAGTCGCGCTATGGATTAGAAATTCTGTTTTTCTCCGTTTGTATGCGTGCGTGTAACGACGTTTGGAGAAGTGTTCGAGTGTTTGGAGAAGTTCAATTCATTTTAGTGTGTTTGGAAAAGTTTGGTTCATTGTAGTGTGTTTGGAAAAGTTTGGTTCATTGTAGTATGTTTGGGAAAATGTTCTCGCGCCTAAAGAGTGTCGTTGGGTCGTGGAGACGTGGAATCGTTCCAGCACACGTAACTTGAGCCTTGTGTTCGGTGCCGTTATAGTACGGCGGCCGGGAGTGGCGCGAGGGGGGGGGGGGAAGAATAGTAAACAGTAATGGTATATATTCGCCCGACGTAAAAGTTTGTTGGAGCCGCCGAAAGTGATTCGGTGCACGCGACATTTCTTCACGAGGCACCACGCACGGCACGGGTGATTGATGGTCGGAGAAACTGCCCGTCTTTGGTCATTAGCATACTTCCAAGTCTTTCCGTTCGACAGGCTTCACGCGCGATTTTACTACAAGGCATTCTCGATCACCGAACGACCCGAAACGCTCTCGCGATAGATACAACGATAGAAATAATTGCTTTCAATTATATCCAAACTATATACCATTTTATTTGATTGTTTCGAGGAAAATAAAGAAAGCTACAAAACTTAAAAACTTAAAAAGAAACTACGAACTTACAAAACGAAAATTGTTTATTTATCTTATTTTTATTTTACTCTCGTAAAAAAAAGAGAAATGTTATTAACAAAAATCGTGGTTTTGCTTCATTATAGAGGAAGCTTTTTGAGTTTGAGTTTGAGCTGCCGGCAGTGTGTCAACCACACCCTCGCGATCGGGCACGTATAATCGAAGAGAAACGTGACGAACGGAGGAGAAGCTGTGGTAATGTCGTTTTCGTTCCGACTTATGTAATTGTTAGCTCCGGGCTGCTCCATTTACTTTCCTTTGCCTTTCTTCGCCGACCGGCGACGAACGTCGGGCGCGAAGAGGAAATAACTGGCGCACCTGAAGCAGGTATGTCAGCCCGTTTCTCAGAAATCACGGTACTTCGGCACCACACCCACGCGCGATCGAACGCGCTCAAAGCTCTACCTCGTTCCGAAACGCCTCGAGAATTCGTGTCTCTTTCGAATCGAAAAATTAAAAATAAAGCTGAAAATGTCAGGAATTAAAATGCAAAAAGAATTTTTGTAATTCGCCAGCCGAACTCAGTGACTGCTGATAATGAGAGAAAAAAAGTAAACCAAACTTCCCCAATGAAAAAACTAGACACAAAGAATAATTCATTTTTTTACACGCTACGTACTGTTAATTTTTTTTATTAAGAATTAGTTCGATTTAAAAAATGGAATTATTTCTCTTGAATTCGAATCAGAAAATTGACGTAATTTTTTTAATTTGTTCTCAAAATTTATTTTTTGAAAATTGCGGTACATTTACGAAACGTACACTTGTCAAATACAATATAAGTACAATAGAAATACAAATACGATACAAGTACGATACAAGTATAATACAAGTACAATACAAGTAACACAAGTATAATACAAGTAATACAAGTATAATACAAGTATAATACAAGTATAATACAAGTACAATACAAGTACATTTATGAAACATTTTTGAAGCGTACACTCGTGAAATAGAATTCAAATGCTCGGACGAATATTATAATCGAAACAATGAAATATTTACATTCGTCTCGACGACAAGATCTGAGCATGCTTGTCGAACACGGAGTTCACCCTCGTCGACAGGTGCGCAGAGCCAACGAGAGACGTGATCGATGTTTCTAATAATTTAACATCAGTGTTATATCTGCCCACGGACTCTCTTTGGATATTCCGTCTCGCATTACACAAAGACGCGAATATATAGGTGTGTAATAAATTAATAATATCGCGAGGAAACATCTCACTCGTTGATCGGGCCGGTCTTGTCTGAAAGCGCGTTTAAAATTGAGAGACCAGAACGGCCCAACGATGAGCCGAGTGAAAAGTGCAATGACCAATGTACATCCTATTATGCGCCTTGATGAGATGAATAATTTCCGTGAAAGCTTGTCATTCACATATCCAAGTTTCGATTTGCACGTAGCGACGATGAATCGTTTATATATACATATATATATAGAGTGTGTGTATATATATATATATATATATATATGTGTTTCTCTCGAACGAGAGAACCATTGGCAGTGTTTTGCTGCTACTGCAGTAATTTTCTCCTTTCGCAATTTTTCAATCGAGCCACTGACGGGGAGGCATGCGCGCGCACGAGACCAGACTCTCCGGTCTATATGGGCCGCATCCATAAGTGGTCGCTCGCGCGACTCGAAACTTGCGTAATGAGCTTGTACGTATATACATATATATATAGTATATATTTATATATATGTGTATATATCTCACAAACGTTCGATATTAATCAACAACATTGGCGTTTCTAGTTTTAGTCCAGCCTTCGTGGAATCCGCGAATCGAGACGTTGAAAACAACAATAAAAAAATGTTTAACGTTTTACGCATTTAACACACATTAATATTGTCCGTAACGTCAACAATTTTTTGTTCCACGTTTACAATTATTTAAAAAAATCATCGACAATAAATTGAAAAAACAAAATAAAATCACAAATTAACAAGATCAGAATCGTGGTCGATCGCACGACTCGAAACTTGCGCGACGAGCTTGTGTATAAGCATTCGAAATGAATCAACAACATTGGCATTTGACGTTGAAAAGAACAAAAATTATTATGAAAGGTTTGCACATTTAACAGACATTTATATTTTCCGCAGACGTCCACTATTTTTTTTATCCAAGCTTACCTTTTTTCGAAAAATAATGGACATAAAAAAAAAATGGTAAAATTAACGAGAAATGGTGGTCGTTTGCGAGCAAGAATCGAATAAATTCTCTGAGTTTTTTTACCGTGCATATAGCAGGATGTTTTTTAAAACAAATACCAAGTGTACTTTTTTCGGACAAATTATTGCAATTTTTCTGCGCTCGTTTGCGGTACCTGACACGAAATATGCAATTTCTGTTTCCTCCGTACTCAGTCTCAGATCCCCCGCTCAGTTCATTCGGGACTCAGGTTCGCACAGTGCGTGGTACGTTAAGCGAGTTACTCTTAATACCACAAGACCGGGATGCGCTCGATGTGCAGCTAGAATCACCGTCGGGCAGGAAGTTCCAGTCTCTCTGTTCTGCCACGGCTTGCTCGCTCAACCGCAAGAAACTCGCTTATTTAGTTTATATCCGTATCCTCCGCATCTCACCCAGCAACGAACTTAATATGTATGACGCGCAACATAATATCCCATTCGCAAGTCCGCGCATATGGCCGTTTGGATGTTTAGCTCACCGAGAGCCGGGACCTCCGCAGGAAGCGCAAATTGATGTAATTACCGATTGTTATTATCGTTATTATTACTTTTTTTTTATATGTAATATACCTGCGATCGGGAACTCCGTCACAGATGAGTTTGTGCTTTCCCGGAGACGTGCGTATTATGTATATACTGCAAAAAATTTGTTGAAAATTAATTTTTTAAAGTTATTTTAAAAAATGGTGAATTTAATTCACCGGACTGGAAGTTTTTATGCAAAAACTGCTGCATTACATTTAATATTCAATTCTGATAAAAAATTAACATACTTTTTCACTGAAATTAAAGTAAATTATTGAAATTGAAGTAATTTTATGGCAAAATTAAAGTAAAGTATTTGCAACGCTTTAATATACAGAATTTCTCATCTCAATTGTACATGAAATTTAATATAACAGTTTACGCATAAAAATATCCACTATTGGTAAATTAAATTTCATACGATTTTTTTTACAGTGTATCAACCTACCAAAAACCTCAATCCGCATATGTCCAAAGTATCAACTCGAAGAAAATCGGTTTCGACGAGAACAACCTAAGACTACTTGTTACCGGCCGAGTTCCAACCAACCGGCGCCTCAACCCAGGCTCGCTGGCCTCTGCGCCCGATAACATCTCGCGTATCGATACCTCGCGATCCCCGCCCGAATTCCAACGCGAACGAGAGCGGTTCGAAGCAAAGAGAAAATCGGGTCAGGCAGAATTCATAACGATGGAATGTAATTAAGGGACAGTCATCGATCTCTGTCCGTACACACACACACACATATATATATATATATATATATATATATATATATATAAATATCCCATCTGATATAAATCTCGGTAGCAGTTACAAACTACAGAATGCATCGTCGTTATTCGCGCACCTTCGATCCAGTCCTCATTCCCGACAATTGCATAATCTCGGTTCTTCTCGTCGCGGGAACGAATTTACGTAACAGGTGCAACAACAGTACACTGTTCCGTCGTTCATTCTCATGCACGCATGGAAAAGAGCTATGGGTATTGCTGCAGGGACAAACACACATACACATACGTGTCTCTGTGTGCACACAGCATATGTACAGTTGCCACAAAATTCGCACGATTAATTCGCTATAGAGTTACGGTATACTTGCAATTTTCGCTTGTATTTCCGTCGACTCTGTTATTAAAGTCTTCCGGCAGATTTACCTCCGATTTGGCAACGTATCGCTAAATTTCCTCGAAAAAAATAGTTGCGAATTGAAATTTTCATATGGCTCTCTAATAACGTTCCTTCATTCGCAAAGCTTCTTTTATGAAAAAGCATTTTCTGCGTTGTTGGCTTCCTCATAGAGGAAGCTTCGCGGATAAAGGAACATCATGAGAAAGCCATATGAAAATTTCAATCTACAACTTTATGAGAAAGCCACATAAAAATTGCAATTTACAACTTCATGAGAAGCCATATGAAAATCTCAATTTGCAAGTTTCATGAGAAAGCCGTATAAAATTTTTTTTACGAAAACGTAGCTTCCTCCGAGGAAGCAAAAAAAAAAAAAAAAAACGTTTTTAATTGCCAATCGTTAATCGACATTGATCTTCACATCGTTTATCGACGTTTTACAACTGTTTGCCCGTACGGACGTTGAGCGTGTAATTTGTACCGTAATCTCGTGTTAATCGGCTCGCGGGCAACGCCTGGGATAGAGCTTGGGACTCGGTGGAGGCTCTTGGGGGATCGCTCGCGAAGAGCAACGGCCGAGTGTGCGTGTGTACGTTCGTTCATTGAAGAAATTCTCTCTCTCTCTCTCTCTCTCTCTCTCTCGAGAGAGAGAGAAAGACACGCTCGGGGGAGCAATCGAGGTCGGGCCGCTTACGAAACGTGATGAGATCAGTTTTTCTTATTCCGGTTTGCTCTGCTCGTCTCTCGGTTATTACAGACACGCGGAGAGTCGTAGGCGATACCGGCGCGTTACTTTCATTCATACTGCAGCAGCTAATGGTCGATGCACACACGAGTGGTTATCGACGCACTTGCAAGGGAGAGTGGAGCGCGGTGTGCTGTTCGACCCACTGTTCAGTAGCTATTTCCGGTCAACTCCGTTATGTGGAGAAAAAGAACTTGGGGGAAATAAAATAAAAAACGTTATGTGGAAAAAGAAATGAAATTGGCCTTGTGCAAATAAATCCCAAGGGTCAGTTCTGAGGAGCGCGTCCATCACGCGACCTTGAAACGACCCCTCGCTTCCGAGTAAGAGCCGGAGAGCCGAGGGAGAAAGTACACTTCCGGCAGAGATTTGGGAACGTCGGTAAAGAAGAACACAATAAGTTTATCTAAGTAAACGATTGAACGAAGACGCTCGGTGATTTCAAATGGCTCACGATCGATATACCGGAAGTGTTATAATTATTTGCGAAATATACTAATTTGGTCCATCACGTGACCTTGAAACGACTCTTCGCTTCCAAGCAAGGAGCCGGTTAAAGGAGAATGAGAAGGTACACTTCCGACTGAGATTTAGGAATGTCGGTAAAGAAGAACACAATAAGCTTATCTAAGTAAACGATTGAACGAAGACGCTCGGTGATTTTAAATGGCTCACGATCGATATACCGGAAGTGTTATAATTATTTGCGACATATACTAATTTGGTCCATCACGTGACCTTGAAACGACACCTCGCTTCCAAGCAAGTAACCGGAGGAGAAGGCACAGTTCTGACTAAGATTTGGGCATGTCGCTAAAGAAGAAATTAAGTCCTTTACCTAAGTTAACGTTACTATGAAGACGCTCGGCGACTTTAAATGACTCGTGATCGGTGAACCGGAATCTTATAATTAATAATAATATATATAAACGAATCTTATAAAATCGGTCTTTATAATAATTTTCGAAATATGTCAATTACTCGAGTAATTTTTTCGAGAAATTTAATAATCCCGAGGATATATCCGGGTCTCGAGTTTCCTCGTCCTCCATGCCCTGCGCGCAATCGTTCGGGACACGCACGATCGTATCTCGATGCCGGTATCGACACCGGACGAGTTGCAGGAACAAGGGTAATCGATCTCCCACCTCACTGGGAGGATATTGAGTATCGGTCTCGAGGGATTGAATTATAGGAAACGTTTCGACGATTTCGTTGCACTCTCGCGCACACACCTCGTGGATACGCACATCGCGCTTGTAACATCGCGCATGCGCGACGGATCGTGCCGTATCGCGTTACCGGCGTCCTCCGTCGCAAGCGCACTAGACGAGATTTATTTCGATGAAAGGCGTTCCCATGAATAATAATGGAATAAATCTCATACGTACGAATACGTCTTGTGAATCGTGTCTAAAATTTAAATAACAATAATAATAATAATAATAAAATCTATATCGTACGCAAGTCCGCAGCGTCGCGGGAACAGAACACTGTTTTACCGACCGCCATTTTTAATTTCCGCCGGCGGTGTGACAAACAGATTGTTAATTATTTTCAAATGAATTTAAATGTATTTAAAAAAAATTAATTATCTATGGTGGGGAATGCGAGAAAGCTTTCCAAGAAATTTCAAGACTGTGAGGTTCGTTGCAAACAATTGAGCCGGAAGTCGCGAATAGCTGAGGAACCCATCGGCGCCCGGGACTTTAATGCCGTCCGTGGACGGTTCGCTGGGAACCGAATAATTCCGATCGGGCCTTGTCACGCCCGGCCAATTCGTACAGTCGAGCTCGGTCTGGCGAGCACCGTTAAAATTCAGTCCTGTTTTACGCGCGCGTGGATCACCGAACTCTCACCGTGCAGAGTGGGGGAGGTTGGAAAATTTCGTAGAATAAAATTTAAAAATGTTTTGTCGGTAAAAAAAAAAAAAACCGTAGCAGAGAATTTTGGATTACAGTTTTCGTTACCGACCGAGCAGTCGCGGCTCGTCACAAAGCGATCGAGAGAAAAAAAAATGTTGCGCACCGCGCATGCGCGATATTTTGCGCCGATAATACATTCCGCGAGGATGTTGGCTCGGGAATATCGGCAGCCGACTCTCGACACCTTTCCCCGGCCGATCCGCGCTCGCACGCTGTTTTATCACCTCCGAGAATCTCGCCAATCTTGTAACTCACGGACTCGTTATCCCGCATGCTATCGCTCGTTTGATCGAGGCCTATAATTCGTATTCTAATTTGCGGCCAGTCGCAGGAATTTACCCGGTCGATTAAATCGTTCGAGCCAAATAACAGCTATTAAAATCGTCGATCCGTAGGCAAACAAAAATTTCGAGCGAACGAGTCCGCACGGAGACACACGCGCAGTTCGAACGTCCGTGGGACGAGCGTGCGTTGACTATTCTAGCCCGCTCATTATAACATTTATCGGTCACATCCGGTCGTGTGCCGCGGCTGCAGGTATTTTACTATCGGTCACAGCATTGACACAGTTTCGTGACTGGCCAATGTCACGAGTCACATATTATCTACATAGACTGGACTCGTGTGTACAGTTACGAGTTTTGCCGCGCAAGCCCGCTATCCGGGACGAAATCGTGAGATTAAAAAATTAACTGTGTAATTATAGCGCTTCGACGTGAATCTCGCGTGCTTTGCTAAAATATGTATTTTATCATTTTTTTTTCTTTTTTTTTTTTGCAGGAGCAGAGAGGAGCGAAGCTCCGGCGCGATGGTTCTCACCGTCACGGAAGACACGCCAGCTGACATGCTCGCGGGGAGCATGGAACTTCTGGTGCAGCTACCGAAAGATCATAATGTTCACACACAGAGGGTCACCGTAGCGCGAAGGTAATTTTGTCCGTTTTTTTTAATTTTGTCTTTCACGGAATTATTTCGGATTATTAACGGCAAGGATCGAATCGAATGTCGCATGGCTCGGTCACGTGGTCGGTGTACGTACCGCGAACGGTAGACGTTACAATCCAACAACAATGGTACTCGTACCGTACACGGGGTGGGACGCATTTTTATTTATTTCGAGAGTTGCTTCATACCGTATGTATTGTACAATTTGCGGAAATCTCTTATACCGTGCCACGGTATACGATACGATCGTACTTATACCGTAATTTTTTTTTTCTTTTTTCTCGAGAGCTACTTTATATCGTGTATATTATACAATTTTCGGATCATTGTTTGATGACATATGTATGATGTAGGACGGTATACTCCAAAATTCGTAGAAATTCATTGCGCTGCAACGCGGTATAAAAAAAGTTCCATGAATTAAAAAAAAATATACCGTGTCGCATCTCTCGTCGAGGTATAAAATATCTCCTGGAAAATGAAATTGTTCCGGTGTACGGAATAAATTCCGCGAACGGTAAAAGTACGATACTCGTAGAATTTTACGGTACATCGTTCGCGGTATGCATGCCATCCACGGTACGATGCGCATAGACAGTTCGATGTTGTATTCACTCGTACGATATTGCAGTGCGTGATAGAAATCGATGGAATTTTAATGGGCGACGAAACAAAATTTGACCGTAGATTCTCAGCGTTGCTTCTATGTCAACCGCGTCGGCGAAAGAAAAACAAAAGCCGTTTGGAAGCTGTATAATGCAGTCAAACGATCGTTTTCGTTTCGTCGAGCCGCATAAGCTGCGAGACCGCGGCGGTCTCGAAATGCTTTTACGTAATCCAGCAGAGAACTGACCACTTTAGCGCGAGTCCAACAACACCGATCACGTTCACTCCTCGGACCGATCGTTTATACGCGGACTCCCGGGCCCAATGCTGTTGCATACCTTGGCTTGCCTACCTTTTCCACACAGCGGGCAGCCCCGCGAGCGCACTTTCTTTGGGTACATATCCGAGATACCTTTACACGTATCTCGTTCGATCGAGAGTCCAGTCAAACCCGCATATCGTCTCGATGCGTGCAGTTATCATAGGCACGAGCATTCAGTGTTCCGAATCAATTCGTAACGGATTAACTCGCGATACGTGCTTCATTTCGACTCGAACAAAAAATTAGGTTTTCGAACCGGAAGTTACGTAACGCTTCAACCTAATCACTTTCGGTTGAAATATGATATTCTGAAATCGGAAATGACGTATTTCCGGGATGACTTCACTTCCGGTCGAAAAATGGGATTTTCAAAACGCAAGTGACGTCGTTCCGGCGTGACATCACTTCCGGTCGAAACATAAGATTTTCAAATCGACAGTGAGGTATTTTCGGTATGACGTCACTTCCGGTCGAAACATAAGATTTTCAAATCGACAGTGATGTATTTCCGGTATGACGTCACTTCCGGTTGAACAATGCGCTTTTTAAAACGGTAGTGACGTCGTTTCGGCATGACATCACTTCCGGTCGATAAATGAGATTTTCAAACCGGATGTGACGTGTTTCCGGTACGACGTCACTTCCGTTCGAAAAATGAGATTGTCAAATTGAAAATGACATATTTTCCGTATGACGTCGCTTCCGGCCGAGAAATAAGATTTTTCCAAACAGGAAGTGACGTATTTTTCGTACGACTTCGTTTCCGTTTAAAAATAAAAAGAGTTTTCTTGCACCCGACGATAGTGCACAGCGCTGACGCACCACACGTGTTTCTACACCGGTTTAACTTGCAATCGCCGTCGCGATAATTCGCTGTAATCAGCACCGGAGTTAGTGTATGAAAGGATAAAACGAAAAAGAACGTAAGCGCATTAATCGAATCTCTGTTCGCAGTACACCGATGATGGATCTTCTCGTGCAGATCGCAACGGCCCACAAATTGGCGGCCTCGAGCTACACTCTTCAGGCGATCGGTGAGCGGGGTCTGGTTCTACCTCATCAACCGAACACTCCCATCGGAGCGCTGGATGCTCTTCAGGTATTTTTTACGACACTGCACGGAGTAGCATCTCTCGAATACCGGACACGCGCGGTCCCGCCGACAACTCTTTGATTTTTCCCTCTCGCTCGGCTCCGTCTCGCCGCGGACGGGCGAGGAGAGCCTCGGACAGTGACGAAGAGACAAAGGCCCGCGGGCTTTCCGGGCATGCCGGGATTCCTCGAATCGAAACGTCGATGCTCTCCTCGACGAGCCCTCGTTTTCTTACGCCTCGATTCGTACATTTATTACCATCGATTCTTCTCGCTTCTTTTGCACAACAGGTAAAACTGTTACCGAAGCAGGGAACCGTGCTGCCGAGGAAAGCTAAGCAAGCCAATCAACCTTTCGAAACGACCTTCAGATTGCAGGTAAATTACATAATAATCACATAGCGGTAAGATATCAACCACGCTTAACGATCCCTTGGAATTCGACGATCTCTCGGACTCTTCCCGGAAACGCCTTTCTGATACACCGATTGTTTTTGTAAAAGAAAGAAAACGTTTATTTAATGTTTTTTCCGCTCTACTTCGCAGGTGCTATTGCCGAGGAATCAGCTCTACGTATCGAGGGTCAGCCCGAAAATGAATCTTGGGAAGATTCTCGACGAGGTCTGCCGCGAGAAGAATTTGGACAAGAACAAGTACGAGCTGCGCCATCCAGGTGAGACTCGATTGTCGGCTCGTAAGCTACCTTATGGGAAGGCTAAACACGTATGAGTGACAGAGAGACGTAACTTTAAAATGGAGAAAATTTTGGAAACAATTAACAATTAAACATTAATACGGTAATCAGAGAATTTCAATATTGGTCACGGAAAAGGTAAATTGTCGAAGAACTTGAAAAAAAAATGGAGTCAATTTAGAAAAAAAACACAATAAACCATCAAGACAATAATTAGACATTTTCATTTGCATAGTTTATTTTTTTTAAATGGAGCGCTTTAGAAGTTGGTCAGGGATCATTTTTGGCCACGGAAATATCATGGAAACTTTTTACGGGCAAAAAACGCCCACCATCTATAAATTCACCGCCCTATCTTTTTTTTATTTTATTTTTTACCCACGCGCTGACCCTCGAAGTCTCTGCGAGTGCCCAAGGACAGACAGCGTACGTTGTTAAACGGCAGAACTCCGTTTATCCGATAAGCGAGGTTCACCTGTACAGTAGATAAGCATGGAAAAACATGCGTGTTCGCTGTATGCGTCACGGCTCCGAAACACCCTCGAAGAGCGTTGCGACGTAGCGAAAAGAAATTAACGGGCGTGCACGAAGTCCACATCCCGTACGCGTCTCGAGCCGCGTCCGTGGAGCGCACGTGGCGATTCGATGTGCACACACGTGTTACAGTCCGGCTCGCCGGTTGCGACACCCTCGGTAGTTGAAGCTAATTACCGGCAGTTTAATGGAGGATCTCGCCCAGAAACGAAAGCAGCGGAATTTCCGCACGACGAGACTTACACACGAGCCCGGAGGACTCGAAAAATTGAATAATTGCGGAGAAATGTTATCGTATCGTTCGCGGATCGATACGTCGATCCAAGTCGGAGCTCCCATGCTTCTTAAGGTAGTCCTTGTTAACAGTGTTCACTTTGCACTAGTTTCAGAGAAATGAAAGAGAATTCCAAACACTCCTCGATGGTATTAAAATCTAAAAAAAATCAAACACATTAATAAAGGTGCTGAAAAGGTTAATTTTGCATAATAATAATCCTAAAATGTTATTAACAAATTGACGAAAAATAGAATTGTTCAACAAATTTCCCGAAAACCTGACTGTTTTTTAAATGATAATGATTCGTTTATTTTTCTGAATACATATACATTTTTTCAGATTTTTGAATTCACTTTGAATTTTGTGAATTCTACACATTTTTCCCGTATAAAAAGAAAAAAATTCAGAGTGAAGTTAAAAATCTAAAAAAAATTCATACGTATTCAGAAAAGTGAACGAATAATTTTCATAAAAAACAAAGTTAGGTTTCCGAGAGATTTGTTGAACAATTTTATTTTTCATCAATCTGTTAAGAACATTTTCGAATTATTATCATGCAAAATGAATCTTTTCGGCACCTTTAATGTGATTGATTTTTTTCAGATTTTTATACCATCCAGAAGTGTTTGCAATTCCCTCTCAGCTCTCTGAAACTTATGCAAAGTGAACACTGTTCGCAAGGACTACCTTAATTCCGCGTGAGAAAGGAGAACGAACTTCCGGTGAATGCAAATCCAACGAGGAACCGCGAGGAACCCGCGAGGAACCTTTCTCAGCTCGGTATCCGCGATCGGAAATTACGCTAGAAGCTCTTCAGCAGCGCGGATCATTGTAATCGGCCCCCGTTGCACCTCCAGCGAGCCTCGGGAAATCGTGCTGCGGAAACGGGACGGGAATTTCGCAAACGGTAGTCCCCCCTCCCCCCCCCCCTCATCCCTTCGGTGCCTCCTCGGGTCTACACCGACACTTCGAAATTTTGTAATCGTTCGATTTAACGACTAACCGACGTGAAAGACGAGGGTACCGAGTCCTTTTCGCAATTTCCTTGAGCTACTGTATTTTCACGTTCGGACAAAAAAAAGAAATTGAGCTGCGGTTTGGGTAAAAAAAAAAAAAATTCGATCGCTTTTGAGGAAGATATGTAATTTGGAAAAAATAAGAGAACCTCCCCGGCGCTTCCTTGCGCCGCACCGATAGTTCGAAATTTTGTAATCGTTCGATTTAACGGCTATCCGATGTGAAACGCGAGAGCAGCCAGTCTTCTTTTCGCAATTTCCTTGAGCTACTGTATTTCCGAGTTGGGACATGAAAAAGAAAATAAGCTGCGGTTCGGATTAAAAAAAAAAAAAAAAAAATTCGATCGCGTCTGAGGAAGATACAAATATATTTTGAAAAATAACTGTTTCGACAAAGTCGCAGTGCGGAGAACTTTTTTGATTGAGCCAAACATTGACTTGTTTGTAAGTTCGAAAAAAAAAAAAAAAAAATAACCAGCCGTTCGGATATAAAAAAAGTTTCTACTGCGTTTAAGAAATATATATGTATCGAAAAATAATTCTTTCGACAAGGTAGCAGAAGGATGCATTTCTTAAACCGACCTCGATTGTTTAAAATCGATGGCTAAAGTTCGAACACGCGCGAGTCCCGTGCAGGGGCGAAGTTATGCAAGGCTGAGCCGGGCATTGTGTACGAAAAATTTGTCGATAAAAACTCGTTTGTAAGGTCGGTGAGCGCGTGCAAGAGGCGCGGTGAGAAAGGGAATTGCGGACGTAATTTCGCGACGAGGTATACGAGCCGGTGACACGGAGAGGAGCGGGGTGGGGTGGAGGATGGCTATCTCGACCGACGCGGTCACACAATGCGAGGTTCAAGGACCGGTTACCGAATCTGGCCTCGTCGCACGGCAACGCGATCCGCGGCGCGGACGCGATACCGGCAATGCAATCGCTGCTCGTGAATTAATAACAACGCCGCTCTCGCCCGCTCTTCTCGATCCTACTATCCTACTATTTATTCTATGGAGTCAGCAACGAGCCGGTCACGTCTCGGACTCTCCCTGCTGCATTTCCCGTGGCACGGTAGCCTCCTTGGAGAATTATAATTAATTTTATGACAAATTAATTATAATATTTTATATATATATATGTATATATATATACATAAACAATTTTTAGAAAAATAATTATTATTATAAAATAATAAATATTATAATTAATTATAATATTTTATAACCGACAGCGGTGGATGCGCGGTTGGCGCACGGCTCTGGTGGTCCCCCAAGTCAAGCTGATTCGTTCGCGGTCAGTACTTGGATGGGTGACCGCTTAGCCTTATCCGCTTAGTGTTTCTGCACTTTACTCAAGTGCAGAAATACCAGCGGATCAGTAGAATATGGCCGTCTGTACCGGCACGGGTTTTCCGTAGTTTCCCCGTGTCCCCGGCAAATGCGGTACAGTGTAGCTAAGTCGGCTACGGACGCACTGGAAGTTAGGTAGCTTAGCTGAGTGCGGGTAGGGAGTGCTAGGGGGGAATCGGGATGGGGTTCCGTAAAAACCCGACAAGGGTATACGGTGGAATTGAAACAACAATTATAATATTTTATATATATATAACGTTACGACGATCAGCTGGCTTAAGCGAGCTATTTTGATTCGCTTGTAGTATGTTCATTTACTGGGATTTAACAGTTCATTCGCTTCATTCGATTAAACCTACGTAACAAGCCTAATAATTCACTTCGGTAGGTGGCACACTTACGTGCAGCTCGGACCAGGAGCTCAATGATCGAGCCGAGTCGGGCCAAGAGGATCCTCTCTTATCGGCCCAGCCGCTAATATACTTGTAACTAACGTCTCGTCATTCTCGGATAAAGAAATCTACCGTTAAGAAGACACGCTCGGAGAATCGAGCTCCGAGGTATCACTGAATAACTCCGCAGCGGATGATCCGGCGTTTCTTTCATTCCTCGTCTCTCGTGCATGTTCACTCTTCACGCCTCATCGCCACTGCGAAGACACGATTTATTATTTAACTTTCGTGTCCTATAAAAATAATAAAAATAATAGCGAGAAGAGTCGGTCGAAGGAACTCGAGTTCGTTGTCTTCGCACGCCTGTATTTACAAATTGATCCGCCCAATGACATCACAGTCCATCCCAAGTGTAATCTTGTAGACGGAAACATGCTTAATAGCACCGTTAAAAAAAAGCATATTTTCAAGGTATAATTGTGTAGGCCGACGGAACTCGAGTTCATTGTCTTCGTACGGTAACTCTCGCACGCCCATATTTACAAATTCATCCTCCGGCCGATATCGCAGTCCATCCCAGGTGCAATCTCGTAGAATGAAACATGCTTAATCGAACCGTAAAAAAAGCAACATATTTTCGGGCCATTATTGAGTCTTCCACTTTTCATCTCTCCTGTATCTTCATTATTCACGCCTCATCGTTACTGCTGAAACACGATTTATTATTTGAGTTTTATTCCGTGTAATAATGACAATAACAACAATAGCGACAACATTCGGTCGAAGCGGTTTGGTTCAACTCGATCAACTCATCCATCTCGAGTTCATCGTCTTCGTACGGTAGCTCTCGTTCGTCTATTTTTACAAATTAATCCGCCCGACGATGTCGCAGTCCGTCCCGAGCGTAATCTCCTGGAATGAAACATGCTTAATTGCACCGTTAAAAAAAAAGAAGCATATTTTCGGGGTATAATTGAGTCGGCGTTGTAACGGGGTCGGGGAAAGCGAGGACGGTGAATAAGAACACTGTTTACCCAACGAACCCGTGCGCTCGTTTGGATACACCGACACCGTCGAGAAGAGATACACCAAATGTACGTGTGGAATTTATGCGTGTGTGTCTGTGAATATGCCGACGAGCCTCTCGCGGTTAATTCATCCGTGCTGCTCTCCGCCACAAAGCTATGATTTACCAGTTACAGTTTGAGCGTCAGGTATGAATTATCGATACCTTTATTTTATGTTTATGTGTATAGGTACGGAACGCTGGACGGGGAGAGATAGCCGAAGATAGGAGATAATTCTAATCATCGAGTTCAGCGAATCGAAGTTGATTACGTTCTCGTCTTACACACCGTCTCCAAGAGTCCGTCACGCGAGAGGCTTGTTGGCCACGATAAACTCGCTGTCGACGACGCGAGTTTTTTTTTTTTTCGACATAAATCGCTCCACTTTAATTCCGATAAATTTGTCAGTAAGAAATGGACTAAACGACCGGGCCGGAGGACATTTTTCTGGTAAAAATTGTCATGTGAAGATGTGGTCTACTTAGGCGAGGACGGTCGCTCGACGATCGATAGACGATTTTCCGAAGTGAAATTCTCGTGCGTGGAAAGAAAAACGACGATATGAATCATCTTTTTATTTTTTTGTTTTAACATAAATCGCTCTACTTTAATTCCGATAAATTTGTTTGTTAGAAACACGCTCTAAACCAGCGGATTGGATTAAATTTTTCTGATAAAGATTATCGCGTCGCGAAGATGTGTTCCACTGAGGAGCGTGCGGTCGTTCGATGATTGATGGCCGATTTCTCGTCGCTGACGGACTCGACTTCGCGAAGCTCGTTAACGTCGCCACGCTATAATTTTCCTCCCATTTTCCAGAGTGAAATTCTTCTGCACTGAAGGAAAAACTCATAAAAATTGAATTTTTATTTTTTATATATTTTTTTTTCAACGTGAGATGCGTATCGTTAAAGATACACAACATTGCATTCGTTACGCACCGCACCGCGTTCTATTTTCCGCATGAACGTTCGTCAGGGCGTTCGCGCTCGGCCTCGTGACTTTAATCGGAACACTACCGGGGGAGAAGACACGAGCGGGGCTTCTGGAAGCCTCGCAGCTTGTACACATCGCCCATACATCCTGCGCGGTGAAATCCAATTTCGTGGATTTTTTTTTGTATTTTATTTTTTGTGCGACGTTATTTTACCAGTAAAAAAATAAAACAAAAAATTGGGACGATCGGAAAGACGTCCCGGTTAATTCCGTCGGGACGTCGCACATCCTAAGACCCCGCAACGTATCAACGACCGAGTCTTGTATTATTCTCGAATAAATGCAGGTTCTCATCGGGGATGTGCTTTTCTCTCGGGCCAGGCATTTAAGTTGGTTCGTTGCGCTGAGAGAGGTGCTCTTAAGATCGCTATCTCCAGGATTGGCTCTGCCAGTTGTTGCAGTCCTTTCATTAAATCTTCTCGCTTCTGTGCCCGCCGCGACGTCTCTCGGGCTCGGCATGCAGGGACGTTCGTCGAACTTTTTTTTTTTTTTTTACCCTCGATAGTTTTCACCATCCGAGACGTAGGACGGACTTTATCGCTGTCCGACGACGATAAGGCGGTCGGATCGCCTGGTGCTATTTTCGTACGGCAGGCTGATTGGTTTTGCTAAACGAAATAACGAAGATCGTTTGTTGCGATCGTTTACGATTTGTGTATATCATATCGAATGACGAGGGCTGCGTGTAACGTTTTAAGCGATTTCCGTACATTTATTTATTTTTGTGTTCACGGGCGCAAGCCATTTAGAGAGCGGTATTGATATATATATCGGTTAAACACACCATAATAATGATAATATTATTTATAATATTGGCGGTGTAGAGAAATTGTAAATTACTGCGTCACAAAGCAGTTCACACTTCTACACAAAATTTCGTGACCCCGAAGATTTCTGCATCTGCAAGTTTTTATGCATCGTCGGCGATATCTTTTCATCGGTGCAACCAAATTCAAAATACCTAGCGACTCTTTTGTTCGTGGATCCGAATGCAGGTTTTTTTCGAGCATGAACGACCAGTCAATTTACTCTAATTCTTCCTTTGACCCGTATGTGCAAGGCAAAAGTGCCACGGGACTTTTTTTTTGTTGATTAGTTGATTCCCGATGTACTGGATTTTTAATATTTCTAATCGATGATGCATAAAAATTTGCAGATGCAGAAATCTTCAGGTTCATGATATATAAAACAATCAAACAAAAAAAAAAAAATAGCAAATCAGAATACAACACTAAAAAATAAAGCTTACTATACGCGATATATTATCTTAAGTATATAAAATCCTATTTATAGAAATCGTATTTTTTTTTTTTTTGCAGCCAATCTCGAGGAGACGCTGGACCTCTCGCTGTCGCTGCAGGACTATCATCTGCAGGAAGTGACGCTCTACGCGAAGCAGGGAAGGAGCATCGGAGCGGCGCTCAGTTCCCAGGACATAATGGCGCTCCAGAGACAGGAGGAGCGAAGAAGACAGCAGGCGAAGCAGAGCGTTTTCGGTTTCATGTTCAGAAAGTCGAAGGAGAGCTCGCTGAGCATCGACAGTCTCGGCGGCAGAAGCGTGTCGCCGGCGAGAAGCGACGAGACCGGAAGGAGCGTGAGTCCTGTGGCGCCGCCTGCGAGGCCTCAGCGAAAGAGAAGACCAGCGCCGAAGCCCCCGGTTCAAACTTCCGTGTCGGTCGGCGACGAGAGCAACGTCGACGGATCGAAGGACAAGCTCGTCATCAGTCACAGTCGGAACAGCAGCGACAGCTCGGGCTATCACGAGGCCTCGGTTCTCAGCGACAATCCCGACTCCGGAGCGAGAATGCCCGAGACACTCCCCCGAAGAAGCAAACCACCCTGCTCCAAATCCGAGACGTCAAGGAAACTCGCGCAGACATCGGAGTCCAGCAAGAGCTTGGGCAACCTCGCCATGGCCTCGGGCGGACTCAGTCATGGAATCAGCAGCACCTCGATAAGCTCGACGGGTCAGTAAAAAAGGGAGAATTTTATTGACTGGTTTGAGATCACGGTTTCTAGCGGGCTCCCTGAAATCCCTTCGGGCCTCGAAAAGTCCTGGAAATCATTTCGCGTCACGCGTAGGGATGTGGAAATATCGGGATCTTTACATTTTGTAAATTGACCTTCAAAATACAGTCTTTTTACCGTAATTTTTTTCGCAACAGATGGCGACGAAAGTTCCTCGTAAATTTACTGTAAAAAGTGATAAAAAAATCGTCGATCTAGATGTCAAATTACAAATTATATATAAAAGTAAATTAAGTAACAAAAAAATATCTACGTCTCATAAAATTGAATCGGTCAAAAGTTACCGTAAAGTTTGTTGTAGAAAATCGCTATCTGAAATTTGTATAATTCGTCTTTTTGAATGCCATGTGTCAAAAGACAAACTTTCGAAATATTCAAAAACATCAAAATTCCATAAAATCCGATCACTTGGATAGATTTCGGCCAAATTCGATACCAAGGGACTTCGAGCTTAGGATCACATTTCTATTCAGTTTTAAGACGATAGTTCAACATTTACGCAAGTTAGAGTTTACCAAACCCTTCTTGCAGTTTTCAAAAAATTAAAAATCAAAAAGTACCTTGATTTTTATCTTCGCACCAAGTACTAGACACCGTGATCAGACCAGACCGTAGAATAGCTCGTCGACACTTCGTCGCTGCGATTTTAATGCATGACTTTCCTGTTTTATTTCCTTCCGTTGCTACCAGATTCGAATTCAAGTGAGTCGTTACCCTTTCGTCAAACCTGAAAGATTCTCACCTCAAGAGCAAAAAAAAAATCCTAAAAAAATGGTATCATCAAACAAATTTTTCTTCTAATTTTTACAGGTATAAGAAAGAAGAGAGCCGCGCCTCCACCGCCGATAGCGAGACCGCTCTCGTCGGCGATCTCGACCCAGGCGCTCGAGCGCATAGTCGACTCCGAGGAATCTCTGACCTCCGACATCGACATATCAAAATCCCCGTCGGACATCGCGGCCTCCTCGAAAGCGAACTCCGACATCGGTGTAAGTTCGAAAGCGAACTCTGACATCGGCGTGCATTCCTTCGGCTCGAAGCAGTCCTCCGAGATCGGCTACAAAATCGATTCGGAGTTCAGAGCGGCTCTGGCGGGTCACGATGAGAAGATCCGCGAATCGGAGCGGCGATCGGCGCCGGAACCACCGGCAGCGAGATTCAAACCGTCCCTCGAAATCCCGGCGCGCACTCCGAAGTCGGAGCAGACGATCGCTTCGTCCCTAGACGAGCCCGACAGAGTAGAATCCGCTAGAGTAGTTAAGAAAGGTAAGCTAGCGCGTAGCCCGAGCAGCATAGAAAATAATTTCCCCTCGTACAGTTTTGTATCGCAGAGCAGCCTCGAGAACGTGCTGGAATTGGGTGAGGCGACGGATCGCGGAAGAGAAGAGCCGCAACAGGGTAAACAAGGAAGCTCGAGAAGTGCTCGGAGCGTGCCCGATCGGAGCCCGCTTAATTGTCCGAGATCCAAATCGAATTCCGAGCTTACGGTATCGAGGCACGTAATCGGATCTTACGGCCACGCAGCGGGAACGGAAGTTTCAAGGAAATTACAAAAGTCAAACAGTCTCGTCTCTCGAGGAAGCGGCAGGAAGTCGAACGCCTCGAAAACCGCGAGTCTGAACGACGCTGAGGAATCGTCGCTCCGAGCCATCGGCGAGAATTCCACGCCGGGTCGTCGCGATCGCACCGAGGACCGACTGTCGGTGAGGCGGCTGGAGAAAATACCTACGATAGCCGATCTGGGGAGGATCGAGTACGATGCGGATGTTATGCCGTGCTGCGGAATTCTCGAGAGCAGATTCAGTCCCAGCAGGCCTCACTGCGATAATTACATATGCGACGAGAGATGCAAAACGAGAATGCTGCAGCACAGCTTGAGCTTTCAGAATCGGAAGACGCTGAAGGAGACGAAAATCGTCAGCAGCTTCGAGGGCGCGAAGGGACTCTCGACCTCGCGCAGTTTCAGCTCGAGAATCGACAAATCGTTCGCGTCAACGAGAACGGATTATCGCGATCGAAACGATCGAAACGCTTTGCCGAAGCTCGGAGATTTGAGAACCACGAATTATTACGATGATCCGATAATCTCGAGTTATCGTTTCGATGAATCCTTTGGTGATCGGCTTGAGGACGATTATCGCGACGATACCGTCGAGGCGACGCCGCCTCCTCTGAGCACTCTTCAGATATTTGCCATCTCCACGAAGCCGATCGACATTCAGGTCTCCCCGGCCGACGAGTCCGTGCCGAACGACATCGACAAACTGCCCTCGCTGCCGATACTCAGCCGGTCCGGCTCGAAAACGGGTTTCGAGAAGAAGCTCAGCATACTCGAACCACCGCCACCGGGTCTGGTCAGCAGGCAGGAATCGAACGAGAATTGGAATCAGTTCTTGATTCAGCTCAATTCCATACTCGAGAGCAGGACCGGTGAATTCGTTTGAGGCGGTCACCGGCTCTTTACGACTTTATTCGACCTGTTTCCGAGAGACGACTCGCTTCACCCAATTCCGACGCTCGAATTCTTGCTCTCGGTAAATTGTTCGATACGCTGGTTAAGATTGGTTATATTTAGATTATTTTTTTTCGCTGAGACTGAGCTGTGCCTTTTATCTTATTTTTATAAGATATTTATTTATACTGTTTTACTGTTATTTATATTATTTTCATAATATATTTAACGACCGTGAAGATATACGCGTGACATAGAAATTTATCTTTGGCAAGTCTCTGGCGATGCACTGCTTTGGAAAGAAAACAAAATTGTTAACTTGTGGAATTTAATTCTCCGAGTAAAGTTTACCGAGCGAAGTTTGTGCGATGCATACAGCGGTGTTGTAACTGGATGAAATTTCGGCTCGTGCAAATATCTTCAGGGTCGTATTTATCAATTTTCTGTTATACTGTTTTTATACTTCGCCCGGTCGGAACGCACCCGACCTTCCGCACTGTGTCGCACGCTCGTTCGCCGCTCGCGACTCGTTGAGTATGTTGCACGACTGTTGACTCATTTTATTACGAACTGATCCCACCCATTTGCACTGAGAAAAACAACACGCTAAAATCAATTGAATCTTTTTTTTCTTCGGTAGTTGCTATGCAATATTTTATCGGGTACGTGAATACGATTTATGGATGTAAAATTGGATTTATCGGTTCGAACGAAATTACGATCGAACCGTTCGATTGTAAATGTTCCATCATTTTTTTCTGCGTTCGAAGTAAGATTGAATTTATCGATTCGAATTCTTAATCCCTCCCGAGAAAAAGTATTATTTTTCTCAGTGCAACGATTAATTTCCCTCACTAACATCGTACGGTGGTGGTTATTGCAAATTTTTCTTTTTGTTTATTAATCACCCACAGAAGCTGGTCCGCCGATTCCCAAACCCCGTAGTATCGCTGCTAGTCCAGTAGTCGGAGCTTGCGAGCCGCCTTTCCCCGTAGCGCCTCGACGTAGACTCCTCGAGCCAACGGCCGACGATCCTAAATTTTTCATCTCGAGTGAAATCGATCGTTCACCGGAAAGAAACGAAAAATTGGTTCCAAAGAAAAAACCGGAGAACAGCGATTCGTCGATCTCCGCCGATGTCGAGCCGCGAGAGAAGCGCGCGCCACTTCCTCGCCAATTAACCGTCGACCGAGGCACGATCCGGACGGATGCAGGAACGACTTCGTCAGCTCGCGTACTCAAGCACGTGAAGAGTCAGGACGACCTGCACAGTGTCTCGATGGAATTCGCCGACGAAGATAATTCACCCGAAAGGGTCTCAAAAATTGCTGCGAATAAAAAACCGGAGAACGACGATACGTCGATCTCGGCCGATGTCGAGCTTCGAGAGAAGCGAACTTCAGTTCGTCGTCGATTAATCGCCGACCAAAGCTCGAAGGCCCCGAAGACGAGCAGCATGATCGCGATGGATGCGGAAGCGAGTCCACCGGCTCGCGCACTCAAACACGTGAAGAGTCTCGATGACCTGTATGGTATCTCGATGGAATTCGCCGACGAAGATGTTCCGGAGGAAAACCATTCGCCGTCGGGGGTTCGATCCTGTGCGGTAATTTCCACGATTCCGAAATGCTCTCATTTGACTCCGAAGGTGGACGAGCCGATTGCGATCGATCAGGGATCGAAGGCCGATTCGGGAAGGGGCGTAAAATCGATGGTGGACGGAGCGGCGATCGCGTCGAGCGTTCCAAAACGCACGAAGGTCTTCAGGAGCCAATCGGCGACGAACGACTTCGACGTCAATCCGTTCGAGAGGCACACGAGACACTTCACGTCCCATCCCGAGGACTTCACCTGCGCGATGAACCCCAACGTTTCCCGAAGCGCTTTGAACATCGAGGCGGGCGCGGCGAGAAACAGGAATTTCGAGACTGAGACGGGCCAGTCGACGGAAACGCCCCGGGTCGGTATCGAGGATTATCCACCGTTCGTCACGGCGGCAGCGAATTTGGCCTGCGAGGGGGACTCACCGGTGGCCAGAGTCGAGGAAAACTGGCCGCTACGATTTGTAGAACGTTCAGGTGCATGCAAGTAGATTTTACTAACACAGTAGAAAAATTAACTAAACTCCTTATCGTCGAACTTTGGTGGAGGTTTCACTCTATTTCCGTCCAGCACTGCTGTTACATTTATTTATCTATTTAGTTAATGATGAACGGGCGACGCCCAATCACTGATTAATCAGTAGTTGATCAGTGATCAGAGCGACCAATCTGTGACTAAAAACAAAAACAAAAATTAATATGATACAACAGTGATTTGCGATACAAGTGCAGTAATAGTATTTTACGATACTAGTGCGATAAAACTCTTTCTGACGGGTGCTTCAATCACACAAGTTCTGAAAAAATGTTACTTCACGAGGTCTGAAAATGGGGTTTTTGCGCACGCTCGTAAAATGCAATTTTCGCACCGAGTCTAATAAATCGTGATATTCTCGCTTAGGACAGGTTTTTGCGTGACGACCCCGTGACGAGAAAGACCCTCGCGATAACGACCGGTGTTTTTCTTCTACCGTCGTTAATAAATAAATTTCGATTTCTTCCTCAGCTGCCGGAGATCGAACGACGGAGACGGACATCCTGCTGCAAAAAGTATCGGACACCTTGTCGAGTTCTCTGCCGCTTTCGGAGTCGTCGGTTCCCGCCGTGGCGAAGCTGTCGCCCGAGCCCGAGGAAATCGTCACCGTGCCACCAGAAATCATCGTCAAACAACCGTCCGCTCCGGCGCGTGCGAAAGACGAGTCCGACCGTCTTCCCGAGAGATTCGAGAACTACCAAGAGTCCAAGGAAGATCCCAAGCCGGTTAAACGGACGGAAACGAAGAAGCGCGAATCGCTGTTGTCCGACAAGAATCTCGTCGACGCGAGTACGCCGAACGCGACGATAAATTCCCAGCAGGACACGTCCGATTACGTGTCGGCGACGGGCGACGATCTCTCGATCACCGATTGGGAATATCAGTTGCCGGCTCCGCCGAGCGCCTTCAGGGACAATATTTCCCCGGACTTCGATGGTTACGACACGATAACGCTGCGCTCGGTCGAAGCTTTCAAGGAGGCCGTCGCCGATCGAGAAGAGGAGATTCCGGTGGATTCGCCTGTACGCGAGTCTCCGGTACCGCCTCCAGTGGCATCGAAAGAAATTCCGGAGATTCCGAAGCCCGCGACGATTCAAAAGGTTGAGAATTCTCGATCGCGGGAAGCGGCTCCGTCCCAGCCGACGAAGCCAAGGATCGGCTCTCGCACGCCGTCGGAGAGTCGAAGCGTCGACAAGAGCGCGGAACTGAAGAAAGAAATCATCACGGAACTGGCAACGAAGATCGAGAACGGAAGTTTGTCTCAGAATGGCAGAGCGTCCGAGCAAGATTCTCGCAGAACTTCGGACGAGTGCGCGGCACCGAAAATCGCGCCTGTCGACAACACCTTGTCGAATTTCACGATCACGACTTACTCGAGACAGAAGAGTTTGAACATATTCGAGGAGGAACCCGTAGAGGAGAGACGAGCAGCGCCGACGGTGAAGAGTGCGGAGGAAAAAGTCGAACGGAGTTTCGCGACGCTCGGCAGAAACAAACCGTCGTCTCAGAACTACAACGGGAACGTCGGTTCGAGAAACGCGTTCAACAAGGCCGAGAATGCTTGTCGATCGGAGGAAAAACAACCGGCTATAGGGAGCGTGCAGAGCGTCGAGGATGTCGTAGCGTCGGAGATGGCTTACAAGAAACCCGAGGAAAAAATTCACTTCGGTCAGCACGACTCGCTGCTGAGACGACCGTCGCTCAGCAACGGACACGAGAAATCCACGGTGGTTCACAGATCGAAGAGTTACATTATGCTGGCGAACAACTCGAAGTGGCGAGAGAACGCGGACGTGGAGAAGTGGGAGGCGAGCTCGAGGAACGAAATCGACGATGGTCAAATCGTCAAATCCACCAGCGTTACGAATTTGAACCAGGAAGCTCCTCGACAGAACGAGAAATTTTCGCAGTGGAGGGAGAATATTCTGAAGAGACAGGAAGAACCGTCCAAGGAGAAACAGCTGCAGTCTCTGCAGGTAATTAATTAATAACCCTTTGGTGACGAAAAAAAATTAACGCAGTGCTGGTAGAGCTCATCGACCAATATCTGACGATATATCGATTAATTAATTCATCTCATTCATTGGAATATTGACGGGCTGGGCCTATGTAAATATATTCGAGAAACAAAGTGAAAGAATGACAACAAAAGAAGTCTTTAAAAATGCCAAAACAACAAACAATTATCTCGATACAAAATTTTAAGAGCAATAAATGTCACAGCTAACTCGACATTTGCCTTCGGAATTTCTCTCTATTTTTTTTTAAGAACATTTTTATTCATTTATTTCCAATCGGCTGATTCTGATTCCTTCGTTCTCATTCATCGTGGAAATCGTCTCTTTTTTCCCCATTATCTACGTATCATCTTCCAATATCATTATTTATTGATAACGCTGTGTACGGTAAACGATATTTACGATTTCAAAACTCTTCCAAGTACGACTATAATGTTTGGACGTTATGTAAATATCGTTAAAATAAATAAATAAATAAATACATTTTCCAGGTTCTCAAGAGCATTTTGCCGCAGTTGAAGAGCACTCAACAGACGGAGGAAAATGTGCTGGATTCGCCGAGCGGAAAGGAGCATTCCCGCGACAAGTGGTAAGTGCGAGATCGTTCACTGCCAAAACAGATGTTCCACGGTGCTCTAATTTCACGTCACGCATCGTTTTTTCTTTCAGTTCGGAGCCTCTACCGGCAGCGGATCGGATCGAGTCGAAGTCGGGCCCGGTGGAAGAGCGACCGGCCGCGGAGTCTAAGCCTCAAAAAAATGTTGAAGAGGCCACGACGAAGCGCTACAAGTACACAGGACCACCGGCCATAAGTCTGGGAAGTTGGTCGGAGCGGCCTCGCGTAAATGTCCAGCTCAAGATGGACACGGATTACAAGTTCGGCACGAACAACACATCGGGCGCGAAAACCGTCGTCAACCTGAACGGAAGAAGCGACGAGAAGAGGGACGAGAATCGGTCGAAGGAAAATTCTACGAACACGTTGCCGAAGAGCGTCGCGACGAACGGAGTGTCGACGAGCAACGGGATTGCAGCGCGCAACGAAACGTCGCACGTGCGGAGGCGAGACTCGGAGGACGAGCTCGCCAAGAAGCTGATAACTCACACCACAGCCGCGGGTTTCAAAAAGCCAACGCTGAACAGAATCGGCTTTCAGGAATCTAAGAACGGTGGGCTGGTCGAGGACAAGCCCATCGTCACGAGCGTAGCGCTGAAGAAAACTCACATCGAAAGGTCGGACTCGCGCGTCGACCAGCAGCAGAAGCGCGAGGACGACGAAGACGAGAGGATCGATACGAAGCCGGTGAGCTTCAAGGAGTTGACAAAGACTTTCGGTCAGGAAGTCTGCCTGAGAAGCAATCCGAAGCGCGTTCTACAGAACAGGCACAGCGATTACTACGGAACGAGAACGGACGTTCAGCAGAGTTTCTTGAGCACGAGAAACGGTCAGGCGGGATTGTCGGAGAACGAGGCCAGGAACGCCAGAAATTACGGAGTCTCGAACGGCGTGCAGAAAGACCTCGTTCGCCCGACGGTCAAGAGATACACGTCGGTCGTCGGCATTCAGTCGCAGAACAACAACAACTGTGCCGAGAATGGAGAAACGATCGCGAAGAGTCACAACGCGACGATGAAGATCAACGGTTTGATGCCGGTCGTCAAGGGATTCAAGATACAAGTCGGCCAGAACGAGACCAAAGCGAACGGTTTCTCGGTCGTCGAGAACTCGAAGAAAAGCTCGAGCGTGCCGCCCGTTCCGCCGACGATGCCGATCATCACCGGCGTCACGCTGAAGAACACGAGACCGAAGTCGATGCCGGTCTGCAACGCCGATCCGAGGGACCAGTTGCTGGAGTCCATCAGGAGTTTCGGCGGGCGCGACAAGCTCAAGAACGTCAATACCTTCTCGTAAATTAACGGTCGTTCGATACAGCGCCTTCGTTTGGCTCGCGTGAATGTTATGACTCTGAAGATATCTGTACGACATCAAATTTCATCTTTGGCAAATATTTTTCAACGCACTGCTTTGGAAAGAGAAAATAATTTTTCACTCGTAGCATTTTCTTCGGGTAAAACCGAGCGAAGTTTGTGCGATGAAAAACAAAACCTGTAACTCGATGAAATTTACCCTCGTGCAGATATCTTGAGGGCCATATAAATATAAATATTGGTCATTGATTGATCGCATCGAGCTCGGCGTCAACTGCAGAACGAGGTTTTTTTATTCGTTTCGTTGAAAAGGCGGAGATTTATTTCGCGGATTACGAACGTCCGAATGTAAATATTAGGCTTAGGTATTATTAATATCAATATCGCATAATTCCTTAAGGGAAAACATTAGTCACCTGTTTTACTTTAATGATATATCGAGTGCGTCTGCGAGGAAGTTACTCGGGTGCTCCATTAACATATATAACTATCGATCAAGTTGTAAAATCATCGTGTTCTACAACTTCATCGTGATCATTTTATTTTGCTTCACCGATATGGTAGCTCCTCGTGAATCGGGATATCCATTATCGAACAAGTAGGATAGTTATATATGTCGTGTACATAATCGTACTCGATGTTCGAACGAGACATTCGGTTTATTCATTGACAATCGCGCGCGCGCGAAGCTTCGAGCGAAAGCAAACGCCGTCGAGAGGGATTCGAGAGAATCCACGTCGTCCCGTTTATTTTTCTTCGCTACTCGTGTGCGCGCATCGCCGATCGGGAGCGTCGACAGAGGACGTGCAAAAATTATTTGTTAAACAATAATTTCGTCATGATTTGTCGGGAAAAAAAAAACCTCTGCCATATCGGATTGTTTCAATGGATCCGACAATGGTTAAATTATCTGAATAATTCAATTGTAAGAGTCGGTTTAGTCATTGTTGAGAGTAGCTTACCCCAAAAAATAATTACATTCGTTTGTACATAAAGGGATGGAACCGTGGAATTGTATTTTCTTTTTTTTTTCTTTTTTTTTTCTTCTTTTTTCTTTCGAAACGGCAACGGTATTTGGCGCTTCTGTCCATCGGTGTAAAGAGATAGTTTATTTTTTATTACTTAGTAGATATCGCATAGTATTTCAACACTGCTCATTTGCGTACGGGAGTTCAGATGTAAGCGTTATTTAAGTTCTTTTTTTTTCTCTTTTTCTTTCAAAGTTCACGAAGACCGTTTCTACAACTCTAGCTTTGGTCAACGATTTTCACAGTTTAATAGATAATAATAATACCAAAGTTGGTTGCGGACGGATAATGATGGATGTACTATTATTTAATTAACAGAGCAATAACGACTAAACGCGTGCTAATTATCGCAAAGTAAATAAACTTTATAAGTTTCTATAAACGGGACCAAAGGTAATACACACTCTTTTTATTTTACATACAACACACACACATATATATATATATATATCGTACAACGAATTAACGTGTCGACGAAAAAAAAATTAAAAAATGAAAAATATATATATATATATGAAACGTAGCGCAAGTTGCTTGAAGTGAAGCTGGTCAGTCGAATTACTAATGTAAAAAAAACAAAAAACAAAAAACAAAAATTGATATTCCATATTTTTTACAATGAAAACTTTTTCGGGACGTGGATTTTTCCACTTTCGTTGTGCCTTACGAGACATCGACCGTTTGCGTCGGGTTGCGAAACATGTTGAAAACGGATCACACCCTGGCGCATTTGATGAAATCGGGGACGTCCGGACAAGCTCTCCGCACCTGCGATTTGCATTAAATTAATCGGCGAAATCAGGCGAACGGTACGCAGAATCAGGTGGTTTCCTTCATACGCGGTGAAACTTTATTGTAAATAAAAAAAAACACACGTATGTCAAACAATGTATTTAATTCCGGCGGCATAAGCAAGTATGAATACCGACGGAATTGTAATCTATTTATATATGTTGTAACTTATACTTGCATTAAAGTTAATCAAAAAATAATTCCCGACCACTTTTACCCGCGCCTCCTCGCGCTATTCCGAAGCCGTTTCTTGCGGACGAATAAAATTCAGGACTGAGGAAGTATAATCGAAAACAACGTTTAATGAAATTTCAATACAGCGTTATCTTAACAGCACCATCGATGTCAATTCGCTTTATCTCGAGTCCGAACACCGAATTAACAACTTTATCGGAGCACCAATTAATTATTGCGGTTCGCAAAACCGTTTGAGTTCACACATCGTTAAGGTTTCGTAAAAAATACTCTTACGTTAAAATACACAGTTCGCGCGCGTTCGATGAGTCGATGAGCTTTCGCTTGACATCGATTATTTATTCGTCGATTTTCATTACAACTGTATTAAACTATCGGTTATCTTTTTGTTGGTTTTTCTTTTTTGTGCTTTCCAATAATCACAGTTCGGAGCATCGTTGACGACTGACGATTAGACGTCTTTAAATATCTACAAGGCATTGGATGCGTATAAATTTCATCAATGTTCGCCGAACCCGCGAGAGCCGCCGCTCGGTGGAGTCCCAGCCTACTCGTCGGGAATAGGAGTATTGCAATTACCGTGCCACAACTTAACGTCCGAGTCGCACCGCGAATAATTCGAGAACACATCGGTGTAACCGCGATCGCGCCACCACGTGCACAATTGTCTGTTCCAGCCACAGTCGACCGCGTGTATCAGCTCCGGCCTTTCCATTCCCAGAAGCGTGTAGAAGTCCTGATCTCCCAAGTGACCCTGAAAATATAATTATTCCACGATGAATCGACTCTATTTCGCAGAAAAAAAAAGTATCGGTTAAATGTTAACTTCCTCATCGGGGAAGCTACGATTTGGTATTTTAAAAAAATGAAGATTTTAATATCCGAGGACTTTTCTAAAACGTTGAGAAGTGCGATTTTTAGCTGGAGGTTTGAGATAGCGAGACAGCGACTGACTGTTTAAATTTCCTGACATGGAAATTTGTGAAGCTTTAAAAATTTGCATTTTTCGTCCGACATGAGTTCATGCATCAAATGCGGCTCTAAGAGTAACATAATTTGGAGATTTGTCCTCAGTGGGAAAGATACATTAAGACAATGCTCGAAACGATGAATTATGCAAATTTCACTTAGCGATTTTCTACAATAACTTTTGCGGAAAATTTTGATGACCCTTTCAATTTTACGTAGAAATTTTTTTATGTTACGAAAAAGAAGATGCAAAGCAGTTTGCACACGGCTTTCTCATTTATTACAATTTCGCGTGCAACTTCCTCTACGAGGGAGCCGAAATCGATCAACGAACTTTCTCGTAGAGAAAGCTGTGCGCGATTTTTTTTTTTTTTACTCTTGCTACCTTGAAACTATATTTCTCGGTAATGTGATTGACCATATCCTCGCTGACGATTTGATCCCACTCCAGCGAGTTTCTCAATCTCTCGAGATGGAAGAGCACGACGCCGCTGTTGTAGCCCGGATAGCCTCCCAGCGAGTCAGGCTCGCCGAAGATAGTTTTTGGATTCCTGCTTCTGTACAGATACAGTACGTGACGATACACGGGTGTGAGCTCGGGAGCCAATCCGAAAATGGCTTCGGAGCCAAATTTTTCAAACTCCCCGAAGAGATCCTTTACGTCCCTTCTGAATTTGGTGTCCGCGTCGAACATCACAGCCAACTTCTGATCCGCTGGCGCGATCTGGTGCAGACCGAGGGACAGGAAGAACAGAGCGTCCGAGTAGTAAGTTCCGGGCTTGCTGCTGAAATGCGGCGACATCACCGATACAATGTACTCCAGCTGCGAAGCCAGCTTGTGAACGTCATAATATTGCACCTGCAGATTTAAAAAACATCGTTTTTGAAATTAATAATTAATTTTATACCTCGAATATCTCAGTAACTGTGCGCCTTTCGGAAAAAAAGGTTGGAACACTTTTTGCTCTGAATTGATCGAACTTTAAGCTCGCACAGTCGATTTCCAAGAAAACCTTTTTTAACCGCCCAAAAGCGTGATCTAAGTTGATCAAAAAATCTCTGTGTTTAGAAAGCGCACGGAGTGTTAATGAGATGGTAATGCGACCGTAGAACGATCGGGCTAACCTTCATGGACTTTCCGGTAACTTTGATCACACCACCGATCACGTCTTCGGCGATCGCTCGACTTTCCTTGTCGCTTATGACGTGAAAAGCGATGTCGACGGACGAGAGTCTCAGCAGCGAGTCCGTGAATATTCTGAACTTTCGTCTCATCGGAGAGTTGGTCGTGACCTTCGTGAATATGCACCATACGTTGTAATAATTATTTCCTCGCGAATTAGTCGCGCCAGGATCGTGGCTGTTGGAATTCTTTGGGCCGCGCTTGTTCGTCCCGTCGACGAGAGCTAAGGCGGCCGAAACGTTCGTTCCCTCGGTGGCATTTTGTGTTCCGAAGTAGTGCTCGCTCCAGTACGCACCGTTCGACGTTTCGATGCAATACAGAACGACCAGGAGTATCGCGACAACTGTCAAATTCAATAGAATCTTGCGTAACAAACGCATTTAACTACTCGTTCGTCATTTTACGACGCGCCGGCTACGTCGACGATATCATCGTTTTCCGATTAAACTCTTCGGCACACGCGGACGGGGCACACTCGCGATGAGACTTTCACGTAAACATTGCATTTTATCGATGACCGTCGACAATTATCAACCGCTCTGCTCGAACAACATCACAGTTGGCCGCCATTTGCAATAACTCCACTGCTGCCCGTGTTTGGAACTAATAGAACTAATTGTAGTCGATGTTTTTCTTTTTTTTTTCTTCTTCTTTTTTTCAATGAAATAATCGATGTATATTGCAATCGATTTTTTTCCTTTAAACATCGATAAGGTAAGGGCATTGTTTATACGCCAAACTTGTTTCGGGTGAAAAGGAAAAACACAATTTATCCGAATGTTGTATACCATAGATGGCGCTTGTGAGCCTGTTTTGGACCGATTTCACCTTTATCGAATAGTTTAAGCAAGTTCGCGAATAAACGCAAACCGCAAACGTTTCTTTTTTTTTCTTATAATCGATTCGTTTTTAAGCGCACTAAACGGCGCGTTTAACGGGTAATCTCAACATCGCGATTTCTCACCCGGCATTATGGCATATTTTCGATTTTGCACTCAGTTTTACGCACTCTGCGCGTAACTCCCGTTTTCACACCTTGTGCAGTAAAATTTGGTACGATACTCGTGTGAAAAACTTTTTCTGAACGCGTGTGATCGCAGCGGAAAAAGTTTTATCACACTAGTGTCGTAAATTACTATTAGTCATTTAGGGGAAATCGTCCCTTCCGGTTTGAAAATCTAATTTTTCGACTTTAAGTGATGTCATTTCGGGGGAAAGTCACTTCCGTTTTCAAAGTATCATTTAACTCTAGATTGCGTCACTTTCGAAAGAAATTTTTTTTTCGAACCGGAAGTGACGTATTTGCGGTATGACGTCACATTCGCTAGAAAAATGAGATGAATATTTAAATTTTTCTCTGTAATGTATCTCGAATGCAGTCAGGGACAGAAACGTGTGAATTAAGGAACACAGTTAAGTGGGCAAAAGAACGTTTGACGACGAGGAAAAGAAATGCACTTGACATCAAAGCGACTGTTGAAGAAAAAAAGTGTTTGCGGCTTACGTTCAATCGGCCGCCCACTTGAACAATTCGATAGAAGCTCAATTAGGTCCGAAACAGCCTTACTGCACCATCTGTACAATTTAACTGCGGATAGTTGGTGTTTCTCCGACCTTAATTATTTAGCGAGTCGAAGTAATTGCATGCAATTGCGATTAACGTGCAACGTCAAAGGCAGAGGGAGAAATCGAAAGTCAAAGTATTTCCAATAATAGATCGATACAAAAAAATTAAATGGCACATCTTACACTCTCGACTTTATATGGAACGATCGACACCTGAACTCTTTTAATCTTATCATCGTATCGTTATGTGCCTTTATCGGGAGGTAACGAGAAGATAACGTGGTCGCTCGCCGTCGAAAGATTTTCATTAGTTATCGATTTGGTGCTGCATGAGGATCGTTTCGCTAATACCGGATAAATGCTGCATGCAACATTGTACTTTACTCTACTGTCTGACATCATTTGATTCGGAGTTCCGAGTGTAACGAAATATTGGAATGTTTTCCGGCACGGAAAGTTACAAGATATCGAGATCGATCAGGTAGAAAAATCTTTGCGGAGGCTTCGAGAAATAAGCCTGACCATTGTCATCGATATCACTCATCCATCATTAGGCATGAAGCGTGTGGTTATTGTGTTTGTGAATTATGCTTTTGTTACTTTTATTGTGTATTTTTTCATATTCTTATTCCATTATATTTTAATTTTGTTATATTTTTTCATACTTTTTTATTCGGTGTACTTTTGGCTTGTATACTTGTGTTACAATTTTTGCTATGATTTGCATACCTATGTCACGATTTTTGTACCTTGTGGCACGGTGTTAATTAAGGGACTAAGTCGCCAGAACACGTAATAAACAGAACTATCTATCTATCCATGCACTAGTTTCTACTTTTTTACAACTTGTTGTCGACAAACGTCCACAATTTTTTATTTGCTAATTTTCCAACCGCACCATCTGGCTCTGGTTTTGCAAACAAAAGTACAAACTGAAATTGTTAATGTCACAGGAAATACGAGGACAGATTTGCATATTAAAACCCGAAACAAACGAATTTGTCACTTACTTGAGAAAATGATTTTTACGAAACTTGGTATTCTAATTTTGCGAAATTATTTTTTTTTACTGTGTAGCATGACTTCGAAACTGAAGTCAATGTTCAAGCGGCAAGTGTCGCAGCCGATTAGCACTGACGTCGGGAACACCGAGGAATCGAGTGCCATTATGCAAGAAATGAAAAACGTTCCGCCGGAGTTTCTTCGGCGTCGAGTAAACGATAAATCCACGTCGTCCTACGTCGAAGACAATTCGACCGAGGGTGTAGTCGTTCGTCGGGGAAGGACTGGGATCAGGCGACACAAGTGACGAATGCATTTCCACGTGAAACCACGTTAACCCTTGGTGTGCATAAGGGGTCATTTTTGACCCAACGTTATCTCGTGTTTTTTTTCGCCTCACGCCAACTATAAGCACATTTTTGGACGGGTGAAGATTTTTTTGGAAATCTGACTGCGCGAGCTTAAAGTTTGATCAATTCCGGGCAAAAAGTGTCTTAGTCTTTTTTTGCAAAAAATGCATAGTTACCGAGATATTCGAAGCCAGGGCTAAAATTGATCCCGCGCACATTTAAAATCATGTGTAACACTTTCCTCCCCGTCCATCCCAGGCTCAGTCGGTATCAAAAACTGTAATCAACTTTTTTTACGGCTTCTCGTATGTACGGTCAAAAGGAAAGTCACAACGCAAGCGGATATCATCACGGCTTTCGATGAGACTCTTCTTTTGATCCTACACCCAGAAAAAAAAATTATTTGACTGCCACCGTTTATTTGATTTAAATAAGTACTTATTTAAATTAAGTAAATATTTACTTAAATCAAATAAATATTTTACTTAAACCAAATAAACGGTGGACGTCAAATAAATTATTTTCTGGGTGTGAATTCGTGAGAAAAGGTGATTGCAGTTTTTACGACCGACCGCGATACTTCACATGCGCTTGAGGTGATGTGAAATACACTCAAAATAAAAATAAAAAAGGTGAAATACACCGGTAACGAAAACTGTACTCAAGACCACAGTTCACCGAGGAAAAAGAGAATTGTCTATCTCTGAGGAATTGGCAAATGCAGGGAAAGACAATGGTCTTTCTCTTCGGCAGGCTGCGGTCTTCGGTACAGTTTTTGTTACCAACTGGGCGGGTGTTTATCCCACATCACCTTAATGGATTCGCTACGGAAATCTGCACACCAAGGGTTAAAGTATCTGCTCTCGTTTCTTGAAGACTCAAGAATTCGATCTTGAATTGCAGCACATCATTGGGAGCGATCGAAGACCTATTGAGGTGCCCGGTTTGCAAAGACAGGCTCAAGTCACCGAGAATGATGCCGTGTCAGCATACCTTTTGTCAGAGATGCCTGGAGAAACAACTGGAGAATTCCAAGGCAGACCAAAAGGGTGAGATAACTCAACAATCCGTGTGGAATTTTTTCCCTCACATATCTACAGTAGCAACATTAAAAGTGAGGCCGCGCGAGCGACGTTTAAGCCAGTTCGCGGAAGCAATCAGTAAAATCCGATAATCTTCTGTATCGGCAAGCCAGATAAGCCAGCTTGGATTATGATCAAGACGCAATGAATATTATCGCGCCGACTAATCGTCTAACGCCCGAAGGCTAAAAAATGGTGTCAACAGCCAAGATTGCTTTGTACTAATTGCCGACACGCTTGCTTGTTTATATTTCATCGTTGATGCAGCGCTGATCTGCCCGCTGTGCAATTTGACCGTGTCCGATCGCGCGCCCGAGCTTCTGCCGACGAATCTCTACATCGAGAGCCTCCTTCGCGTTATGGAGAATTCCGGGGAAGGTTGGATACGCCTCGCCTCGAGAGCCCCGGTGGTCAGCTTCGCACCTTTGCCCGATCGGACCTTGGAATCCGACTCCGCTAGCACCGGTCCGAGATCTCCCGGATTGACGAATCGCTGCAGCCAATGCCCGATCGCATGCAGCAAGGACAACAGATGCAGGCATTGCAAACAGGTGAAGACAGTTTAGCATTCATGGATTCGATAATTAAATATGTATCTTAAAGTAGTCCTTGCGAATAGTGTTCACTTCGCATAAGTTTCACAGAAATGAGAGGAAATTGCAAACTCATTTGGATGGTTTAAAAATGCAACAAAAAAATCAAGCATGTTAAAGGTTCCGAAACGATTAATTTTGCATAATAATAATTCAATTGTTTTCAAAATGTTATTTCAATAACATTTTGAATCGATGTATCGATGAAAAATAAAATTGTTCAACACCATTGACAAACACCATTTGGAACATTTTGGAATTATCATTGTGCAAAATTAATCTTTTCGACACGTTTTGTATGCTTAATTTTTTTTCAGATCTTTGTACCATCGAGAAGTGTTTGCAATTTCCTCTCGTTTCTCTGAAACTTGTTATGTCAAGTGAACGCTATTCGCAAGAACTACCTTAAGGGGTCGTTAAAAAAATTGTACGTTCCGTTCGATCGTCAGATCTTCTGCGACATCTGCTGGATCTCGCACGTCGACGAGCTGAAGGAGCAGTTCAACAAAATCATCGGAATCCTGGACACAACTTCCAGCCGATTCGAGACCAGAATCGAAGAATTCAGGGTATTCGGGTTTTTGAAATATTCTTGTCTTTCGGTCGAATTCACCGTGCATCAGAGAAATATTGATTAATTTATGAACAGGCTCAAGTGGATGAATTCAAGGAGTCGATCGACAGAGACGTAGAAGCCAGGATAGCCGAACTGAAGCTGCAGCGAGAGGAGAGGATAAAAAGATTGAACTGCCGAGCTAAGCGCGGTGAAGATCATGCCCTGGAAGTCAAGAGAAGATTGACCAAAGTCGCGGAGGATGTTAAGGAAATGCAGAACGGATCTTACGATGCTCTGGACGACAACAACGCCAAGGTAATCCCAACTTCTTATCTTGATCGGCGAAGCACTAAATACATTGCGAAAAAGAGCTAGTTTTCCTAACTGGCATCAATTAAGGGCAGTGTGCACCAATTTGATGCCAATAGTGAGAATCACAATCGATCATATAGTTCCATTAAGGTCATCAGTAAAAGCGCCTATTAGTTACTCAATAGTGGTCCTATAGATACTTCGAATCGTTTCTTCTTGTACACAATCCTCAACGACCCATCTGCCGACTTAATAATTTCTAATCGTCTCGCCATACTAAAAAAATTTATAAAAAGAAAAGCCCCGTCAAAGAACGCTGCCAATAGCCAACCAATTTGATGCCAACAATAAAAATGACAGTCGATTATATACATCCATTAAGGTAACAGGTAAAAGCTCCTATCAGTGACCTAATAGTGGCTAACGGAGTGGTCTTATAGATACATAAAATCCTGTCTTCTTATACCCAATTCTAATACAACCCTCAACAAGCGCATGCAAAGTACTCCAAATATACACATTCCGACTTAAAAGTTTCTAATCATCTCGCTATATATAACAAAAAAACATGAAACCAAACCCCGTCAAAGACCGCTGTCAGCAGTGAATCAATTTGATTCCAATAGTAAAAATTGCAATCGATTAAATAGATCCATTAACGTGACAGGTAAAAGCTCCCATCAGTGACCTAATAGTTGTCTTATAGGTAGATCGAATTTTTTCTTCTTATACCCAATTCTTATACGACCTCAACAGGCGCATGCGCACTCCTCCAAACATCCACATCCCGACTTAATAGTTTCTAATCATCTCGCCATAAAAAAGAAACACAAAAAAAAGAAAACCCCCCATCAAAGACCTCTGAGAAAAGATTAATTCGATATATACTCCGTAGTTTACAACCGAGTCTCGTCGAAGGGAGGGAGGGGGGAGAGTTAGTTGGCAGCGTGCGCGTGAAAACGCGTTTAAAAGTAGCTCCTTTTTCCAAATAAAATCTGGACCACCCTCCCCTCCCTCGTGTACCTGTCCCGTGCAGGATCTCGCGCAGTATTGATCATTCCGGGTCGGGTGAGTGGTCGGGCGAGGACGGCACCGAGGGAGGGGGGGGGGGGGGCGAAGAGTGAGGAGGGAGGTCGAGCTCGAAGCCGGCGGAGGAGGAAGCGGTTTGCGAAGTATGGAATCGCTTGGGGTTGGCGAGAGGGGGGGGGGGGGGGGGGACGAGGAGAGTGCAGGGAAGAGGGACGAAAGGGTGGGTGTTGGACTGCGCGATGGAGAACGCGAATGACGGGGGTTGGGCTTTTCGGAGAAGAGATGGTTGCCGGCTACTGCTACGTCTGCTGCGGCCGCAGCCTGGCACAGCGTCGTCTCTGGCTCGCGTATCGGAGAGGGAGAGCCGGAAGGTGGTAGAGAAAGTAAGGATCCACCCAGGGTCGGTGGCGGAGCGGGTGGGACGGAGAGGAAAAGGGCAACGGCGCTTCTGTGTTAGGGCCGACTGCACACTGACTCGCACCACTGGCGAACCTCGCGAGGGACGGAGGGAAGAGACGTTACGGGGAATGTAATGGTGTTGGTGTACCGTAAGGCACGAGCAGCGAACGTCTGTCGCTGACAGCCCATTACCACTGTACAAACGCGCTCGCCCCTCTCCCTCCCCCCGAAGGCCGCGCAGTGTTCGGCGAATGTTATCGCGGTGTGCGAGCCCGGTGTGTGTGTGCGGGGGGGGGGGGGGCACGTTGCTGGACCGAAGAGGAGCGCGACTACTATCTTTGGGGTCGAAGAAAACCTTGCACTGTTTCCGACGACCACGATCCCGGTTTCTCGCACCGGTTCTTTTTAGGTTTGTTAAAGATACACTGAAATTGGGTCTGGAAGGATTATTGGAAAGTCGGGTATTTTGAGGGTTAAAAAATTGCGGGGTTAGTTTGTGATGGCAGGAAAAATATGAATCTGTGAGTCGCGACAAGAACCCTAGACTGTAAACAAAATTGGTATGGAACTTAATGTACTGGACCGGAAGGTTTTATGGAAAAACTGGTATGTTACATTTATTGTACGGTTGTGATGAAAAATTTATGTTCGGTATCTTAGAAACATTGGAGATACTTTGCTTTTAATAATCGACTGTAGTTTTAGCGTTAAAGTACTTTATAATCAATAATTTACTTTAATTTCACTGTAGACGTTCGTTAAGTTTTCGTCACGATTGTACATTACGTCTAAGGTACAAGTTTTTAGATAAAAACTTCCGGTTACGGTGCATTAAATTTACAATATTTCTATTTACAGTGATTTATCGTTAATTTTTATAGTGTGCCTCGATGCGGCATGCTGTAGACTGTGGGACGGAATTATTCCCGTCAATGAGACTTACAACCAATCGGTCGACGTTGCTCGATTTAGTGTATCTCGGTGGTAGGGAGAATCGGGATGATATAATGCTATACCGAGAAGATTCATCGGTGAGCCGGAATGAAAACTCGGTCGACTGGAGTGTCACGTGTTTTGCCTCGTGATAAACGAATTTCTGATACCTCATCGGAATCCTCTTGAAGGCAATCCGATAAATATAGAAGCCACTCCGGTTTCGTATAATTAATCTATAATGTGTTCGACGTATTTTTTTTTAAAGTGAAATACAATGATTGTATCTTGGAGGGCGTGCAGATGAATACCTCGTGAATCGAATTGCTCGGGTTTGGAGTTAAAATTGAGTTGCGGGTACGAGCTAGAGTGAACGATGTATAAAGCCCGACGGACATGCTGAAAATCTGACTCTCGTGATGGAATCAATTTCTCCGGTCTTGTCTTGATATCGGGGACGATCTCGTACACAACGAGGCATACGAGAGAGGGAGATGGGGGAGAGAGAAAGTGAGATGGAGTCCGAAAGCCTCGAGGAGGTGAACCACGCCTGTTGCCACCCTCGCGAAGACCGTAAGCCACGCCCGTTCTAGCTCGTGCGCTACAATCATCCCCTAGGAAACCCCGCGAGCTCGATCCTGTGCCCGGCGAGGGCTAATAATTCACGTCACGGACACACTCTGCCATAAAGACTCGACAACGCGCTCGTCAGCTCCCCCCCTTCCCTTCTCTTTACTTTTAGTATGCACACTTGTGTGATTTTATAGTTGATTCACGAGTAACCAACTCTCGTCGGTCTAAACGGTCAGTTCAACGTCACTTCAGGTTCGAGAATCAAATTTTTCGGCCGGTCACTACCGGCCGAAATGAAATGAAAAATGAAACGTTCAAACCGGAAGTGACGTTGTCTAGGGGAAACGTCACTTCCGGTTTGAACATTTCATTTTTTTGATCGAAAGTGACGTCATCTAAGGTAAACGTCATTTCCGGACGAAAAATGAGATTTTCGTCCGGACGTCACATCCGGCGGAAAGCTGATTATGTTGATAATAACAATAATAATGATAATAATAATAGTCAAACTGACTTAACAAAAAAAAATATCGCGGTCCTTTGTGGGCAACAAATGTTTGTTAAATGTGGAACCTTTTTGGTTTATTGTGTATTGTGGCTCGCGGTTGATGCGCACACTCGCGGCATTCAGATGCGGAATTTCGTTACTGGGAACTTGTCAATAACATCGTCAATTTTGTAATGAAATACCCGATCCCCACAGGAAACAGAATATATTCGATTAGAGCGTCGGTTACAGCACTATGCGAATTTCCGCGAAACCTGAATCAGTACATCGCATCGATGAGAGCCTCGTCATTAATTCGCAGACAATAATTTGACGAGTTCCCAAAATTCACACTCTGCATTGCCATTCCCGTCGAATAACTGCAATCCTGTAACTCGATTACGTGAAAACACGATCGACAGGGAATTAGCACAGCCCTGGGGCATATCACTGTGCTCCGGCACTTAAGGAGTCTGCATAAGCTGTGGCACTATTTAAAAAAAATAATAATCACTTCATTGTTTATCAGCATTATTAAATAAAAAATTGTTTACACTCAAGCTCTGCAAAACTATGTATTAATTGCCAGTAAAATTAATTTCACACCCAGTATTCACACCTCATTGTTCCGATTGAAAAAAAAAACTGAAAACCGACTTGTTTTTTTGGGTCCCAAGCTTGTGCACACCCCTTAATACGATTTGGTTTCATCGAGTCGTGACAGATTTGCTCAACGAACCGAGAGACACTCGAAGATGACGAAGTGTTAATCGTTCACCACAGCGTTGTGAAGCTTTTTCTTTTTTCTCTCGCTTTCATTACTTTACATTTGTGAAGTGTGCCGAGTGGCCCAGTGCAACGCCACCGCTTCGCAGCCACGCGCCGACTCTCTAACCGTCCCTAAAATTAGCCACAGTGACGGCGGGTCCGGCGAATGTCGTACGCGCAGATTGTATTTAATGCGGCAGTGGTTCGAGACCCCCGGCTTCGAAGCCTGGGAAAATCAACTGACCTGTAACTAAATGGGGTATCATTAATTCTGTAACACGTATGTTTATATCGCTAAGGTCGTACATTAGGAGTCTAGTGGGACCCACGTTTGACTCTCGAGTTGCACGGTAAGGCCAATTTGTCGAGGGAAGCTACCGATAGTGGAGCGAACGACCGCCGAGCTCGCTCCGCCGAATACGTCGATTTATCCTGCGACTGTCCGTCTATCCGGTTTTCAATATTATTTTCGTCCGCCAGACACTCCTCACCTTTATTTTCACTCCCCCGTGACCATAGCAAAGGCGACCGCGGTGGAGGAGACAGAGGCTTTTTTTCAAACGCGGTTTTTGCACCAACGTATCGACATTTCGTGTCTTTCTGGCTGACGCGAGGATTTTTTTCCCGTATGGAACAAAAATAGTCCGATACACCGTGTTCCGACTTCCACTTCCGAATCTACGACTGTGCATGACGAAAATAGAACGCGAAATATTCTTGATAACGCGAAAAATGTTTTTCGAAGTTTCCTCACGTTTTGCTATCCGGATCGTTGATGCTTTTTTTAAATTCTGTCTCGATACGCAAGATTCGCGCAATTTGAGCAGACAAGCCTGCATCGAATGCAAAGTCGCTTTATATCGAAATCGAACATTTCACTTTCGTGATCTCTTCACTGAGAGAAGGATCTAGTAAAAGTGACTATATCGTTTGAGAGATATTACCATAGCACATAGTAGTAGGGCGCTATCGCGCCACCTATGGTAGGAAGTACCGGATTTATAAGAATTTTTCTTAGATATTATGGTAAAAATTCTTGGAAATCTGGGACTTTCTATGTGCTATACTAAGTGCTATGGTAATTTTTTTTAGATTTTCGGTAATTTTTACTAGATGCTTCTGTCAGTATGTAGAAATTCTAACTTGTAGTACAAGAGCAAAAACCCTTCCATCCGTGCCAATGCGCAAAATTCATGCTTCAGGAGCTGCCAAACAAGCCTCCATCGAATGCAAAGTCGCCTCATATCGAAATCGATCGTCAGATCGCGTACCATCTGCATATTCCGCTTCCGAATCTCCAATCGTGTCTTCCAAAAATACAACGCAAGATATCCCACTACCTTAAAAACTGTTTCTGAAGTGCCCTCAGGTTTCGCCTGTCCGGATCGTTGGAAAATCTATTCCAGCCACAATAAAGTTTTTTTTTGTCTTTTCTCTTCTTCGTTCCGGAGATGTGTAAATGAGATGAGGTTTGCGTCTCGCTCGAGTGGCCGGCGGCGGTATGAGAGTCGTTCTGGTACGAACAGTGATACAAACAGAACGTGGACCACCAAGCCTATTTGGTACACGTGTCTTTGCACGTTGAATACCGGCCGATCCGCCCTTGCAGCCCGCGAGCGAAAGACGAAGACGGAACGACAAAGGAGGAGCACACGCTCCGACACGTGACCTCGGCAAGCGGGCTCGGGGGTGGAGGACGGGGTCGGGGGGTGTTGCGGGACCGGGCAAGTTCAGGACCCGGTGGACGCTGGGCCGGCTCGCTCGTCCCGTGTAAGCGCCAGAAAGCGAAGGGGACACAAAAGTTTACCCCGGCAACTGGCGTGGATCTCGATGTTGCGATGCCCCCGTGTGTGTACGCGCAGTGGCGTTCCGCGTGTCCTCTCGATTGGCCGCAACTTAGCGTCGCATCGACGAGCACACGATTCGCGGGCTACGACGTCAACCGCATTGCTCCGCATGTTTCACGGGCCGGTTACCTCGGCTACGTACCCAATCGAATCGAACGCAAACGAGCCGAGAGATCGACGGGACGGTCGATCGATTATAAATTACTTCCCCTCCGATTCCGGCCGAGGGTGGGCCAAGGGTTTTTCCGGGATGGGAAACGAAGCCGCGACTGCGGATGGAAACCTTGATGACGTTACTTTAGGTCTAATGCGCGATAATCAAGGAATCGTTAACGGCACAGGTGAGGGTGTTCGTGTCTCTGCATCGCGAAGCGACGGAACTGATGAATCTGGAGTCCACTTGGAGTCGAGAACTCTTGGAGGCTGAGGATGCGGTCGACAACTCGAAACAGAGCCGCATGGACTTTGTGAACTTGCGGGACAACATTGATCTATTCTACAGGTATTCGCATAGTTTAATTTATCGACTCGTCAAAGATATAGGTGTTTAGGTGATAATGGAGAGTGATATCCGCTCTTTGGCGTGTCGTCGATTAAAACAAAATTATTTGAACGAATAGAGTGCTTGTCGTTAATATAAATTACGTTCGGTAACCGTCAATGGAACAGTGACTGAAACTTACTTGCGGATGGTAGCGATCTTGTCACTAGCAAGGCGCCACTTTCATTAGTCAAGCCCTTCTGGCAGTTCATCTCTAAATTAAAAAATTTACTCTCCTTCGCTCTAAATGCACTAATTAAAGAATAATCTTGATATGCATTAAAATTTATCATACTCCCTATATGGTCGTCACGATTACGAGGGGTAGAAGACGAGAGAGAGGGAGAGACAGGTTCGATTGTTTCGTTCTCTAAGGCGGAGATCCCCTAAGAACAACCTGTAAAACAAGAGCAATCGTCGATTAGAAGCAAGCAATAGAAACCGTAAAAGCTCAGGCTTTGCAGGCTGGGCTTGATAGGCTTGGTGGATGACATGTGCAAATGTTACTGACACGAGCAAATGTTAACAGACGCAAGGTGTTCGAACAAAAGGTGATAGCCAATCGCGATGTGATCCAGAGACCCTGCGGCATGGCTCACGATCCTTTCAGAAACCACATTTTCGTCGCTTGTCCGGGCTCTCGGCAAATCGTCCTTCTGGATAAAAAATATAAACTGATCAGAAGATACCAGAGTACGGAAATGATGGCTCCTCAGGGTCTGGCTTATATGGAAAACACCGAAGAGCTCTTCGTCACCGGTACGACTTTTAAAAAATTACAAGCCCGACGTGATATCGACTGCTGAGAAACGGAAGGGCGTATCTCACAAAGTTGACTGATTTAACATTTATATGTTAAGTGTCGTAAAATGTACCTTTGCGTTCCTAAGCAGTCGAGATAACGCTTTCCTTTATCGAACTGATTAAATTCTCTGTTGAAACAACGTCGATCAGACAAATGGAAGCACTGCATCTTCGTGTTCGATTGCAAGGGCGAAGGAAGAATATTGAGGCAGATGTGCAAAAAGGGACTGGGGGAGGCGCAACTGTCGTGTCCCGAAGGTTTGGCTCTCGACGCCGGCCGGAACCTTCTGTACGTGGCCGACACGGGTAACGATAGAATACAAATTCTGAACTTGGACGGCACCTGGCACGGCTACATCGGCCCGTCCGAGAGGCACGCCAACAGTGTCACGAAATCCGGCAAGGTCCAAGCAGTAGTCTTCAATCACCTCAACCAACCGACGGACGTTGCGGTCTCCGAAGACTTCGTCATAGTCGCTGATTGCGGAAATCACAAGGTCAAGGTATGAAAAAAAAGTCTTCAAAGATAAGGCGATGGATTTAACAAATTGTTACGACACGCAATTTTTTGGAATTGTACGACTTTGTTAAATTGTTACGTCATAATTTTTTTTAAGATATTCAACCACGAAGGAGTGCTGATACACACTATAGGTGGCTCGGGAACACTCAGGCGATACTTAAGATCACCGGAAGTCGTCAAAACGGACAGCAAAGGTAACATCATCGTCGGCGATTCCGGCAACGCGCGGGTACAGATATTCTCACCGAATGGCGAACTGCTCAGAGTTCTGGGCGGAAAAAATTCGAAGTCCAATAAATTTGGTTGGGTGTCCGGACTGTTGGTGAAGAACAGTTTCGAGATACTCGTCGCCGATAGCAAAAACAACGCAATCAAGCTATTTTAACGTTCAATGTATACATTGATTAAATTGTATTATACTGTATTGATATACGTAACGAGTAAAAATTTTACAGTTCCATGAGGTTTTAAAACAGTACCAGAAAATTCATTTCGTTATTTCGATCTTGCATGGAATTGTAAAAAAAAATCGTCGATGACCCTAAAAATATCCGCATGGGACTAAATTTTGTCGAGTTATAACAGCTGCGTTTTGCATCGCCCAAACTTCGATCGGGGAAGTTCACTTGGAAAATAAAATTCTAGAACTCAACCATTCTTTCTATTCTAAACCATTTTTCATTCTAAAGAACTGCCACGACGGAGACTTGCCGAAGATTAAATTTGCTTTCACGCGGATGTCGCGTAAGTCGAAGTTTTTTAAAGAGCAATGTATATTTTTAGCAGCCCACAAAGCGAACTGTTCTCGGATCAGCGACATTTTTATTTCGGTCCAGTTACTCAACGAACTGTGGTGAAACGAATAAAATGAATAAATCCCGCATGGTTCAATTCACTTTGTTCCAACGCTTTCCGTTTTTGTAGTTAAAGTTTTAACGAGTAGCGAACGAATAATTAAAAAAATAAAGCTAAAACAAAAAAAAAATTGAAACGAACCGGGAGGTCAGAGCGCAAATTCGATTAAAGCTTTTGAAGCTTCGCGTGGAATAACCGGCCGCCCCTCTCGTCCTCCGCGGCTGTACGGCGTTCGCTCGTACTTCACCGATCGGTTTGCTTTTCCCAACCGCGTATGTATAACACCGTACACCTATATCCAAATATCAAACGGATTTACGGTAAACCGTGTCCGATCACTCGTGAAACCTCGTAAGCATATTTGACCAATAAATAATTTGGCAAACGAATTGATCCCTCGGGACTATAAACAGATACTTAGAGGCACGCGCCCGTTCCGCTGTCCCGATCGACGCTAAAATTATGTCCAAACTCCCCTGTCCGCCCGAGGTTCCCGATATGGTTGGCAATACGAAAGCGAGTAGGGTGCAACGAATATCAAACGTGATGGACAATTGGAGATCGGGCGAAGAGACGAGACCCCTACTGTGAGAACCGAAGCGTCGAGGGCCCGCGGCGTGAAATCTCTATTATAGGGGGGTAGAGAGTGGAACTCTCGGAATCGCTTTTGCTGGTGCTGACAGGGGGGTCGAGCATGTTACTGCATAGCCACGGGAACCCCCTCTCACAATGCGACAGTGTAATCGCGAATTAAATGTTTGCACGGAAATATATCGAGTAGATGAATCTTAGGAGTCGTTCCGAGTCGCAGGTCCGATGCTGATTATTGGATTTCTCGAAAAATAAAAAAAATACACCTTTCAGGGATGGAAATGAAGGGGAAACAATTGTGCGGACGCTATGAAAATAATGAATGTGTGCAATTGTTTATCCTAGTCCCAGCTCCATTGGGAGCCGAGATATCGACCTTTGAAAATGACGAAAATCTACATTTTTGGAAAAGTGGCTCAAAAAGTGAAAAATCGTTGTTCAATTGATTTTTTTTTGTTTCAAGGCTATGTTCCACGTACTTTTTCCCGCTGATCACGGATATAACAATCATTTTATTCCAAACACAATATTTTCCATTTGGATCCCAAAAATACGATTTTTCGTGAGTAAAATCGAGACATATAATGTTTCACTGTACTTTAGCCCCAAAAAGGCCAGCCGATTCGTGTTCAGCGGGAAAAAATACGTCGAAATACGTGGCAGTTCATTTAACAAAAAACAAAACAAAATTATTAAACTCAAATTTTCGAAGAAATAAAAAATTCAAGGACATTAGGTGAAATTCAAGGACATTTCAGGACTTTTTCAAAGTCAGGCAAAATTCAAGGACACTTCCAGGACTCCAATTGACTTCATAATGTGGTAACTGAGTGGATTTAAAAAAATCTACTCGGTGAATTCGTAGAGCAACGTTTCGGGAACAAAATGAGTCATGGCACATTAAAATTGGTGGAAAAATAAGGATTCTTCTTTGAAAAATCTCAACGAAAATGTGTCGTCATGGAAATTTGCATTTATCAGTTTACGAATTTGCAAAAACATTGTTATCAACCGTTTTTTTTTTTTTTTTTTTTCTAGAGGACCCACGCAATAATACAAATCGACTTCCGTTACCGATACTAAATTACCAATTTATTTAAAACAGTGAATAAATCACACCATTTTGGATAAACAATTGTAAAAATCTAGCACTCGTTGAACTAGTATTCCGTGCAGTAGCTACCTTAATGGTAACGAACGGCGTTCATGGTAAATCCAGTGCGGTCACGAGAGTTCATCTCTCGCCCCTCGTCGTCATCGTGACAAATTGAGATAAATAATCGTTTGTCGGCGTGTCGGGTGCACAATGCGAACTCTCCAAATCCATCACGGCTACACTCGAAAATCCATGGGCTGAATATTCCTAGCAGATCGAATGGCCACTACAAAAATACAAACATCGAGATTAATATCTGTTTTTTGAGTGTGGCAAAATTTTGTCCCACGGTTCGATAGTTTTCGCGCGATGGAGGAGACTGCGGCGCTTTATCAACGATAAAAATTAAATTTAGATATATATATATATTCTTTGCCAAATATAGGCTTGTAGATGAAATAAAGTTACAGGGATTAAAATCTGCTAGGAAGTGTGGCAGCAGGGATCCAACTGAGGCTGCTCTCTGTAGGACTGATCATTTTCCGCGTAATCGCATCACGCGCTGATAATAATCGAAATATGCAAATTGTCCGTGACCCACAGAAACGATTAATCCTGTCAGCGGGCCAATACAAGGGCATCCGTGTTCTCATACAAACCCGGAGCGTTGAGAGCGACGGTCGTGACAGTATTAGGGGGGAGCGGGGCAAAATGAAATCCGGGGGCAAAACGGACCGTTTTCACCAACTTTTTTGAGACCAAAAAAAAAAAAATCGTCCAATCCCAGCTCGCTCGGTATCGGAAACTGTCGAAATCTTTTTTCAGGGATGCTTGCACGCACGGTATAAAAAAGAAAGGTCTCAATAAGATTTTCACAAATTTGACCGTACACCAATCACTTGGAGAAAGTATTTCATTAACATTTTTATTATCGACAGTTAACAGTATTCTTAAATGAAGAAGACTGATCCGTTTTGCCCCACTCATCCTTACACAGTAGAAAGAGCTAATCTCAATTATCAGTGGGTCTTGTACATCCCACGTCTAACCTTTGGTTTATATTCATTGCCATATTACTATTTTTTTAAATAATAATTTCACATTATATTTGATATTAATTTGATTTGTAACGGAACGGTGTGAACCTTTGTGGCCCGGTGTTCTTAGAGGGTTTAGGCCTCAGAACACGCAATAAACGAATCTATCTATCCTCATGCAAGCAGCCGTGAAAAATAATGTATTACAATTTTAGTATCGGCAATGATATTTTGCATGTTCTTAAATGGAGGAAACTGATCCGTTTTGCCCCACTCATCCTTACACAGTAGAAAGAGCTAATCCCAATTGTCGGTGGGTGTCGGACGTGCCAATAATAATTCCGCCTTCATCGCTCGAGGATCTTACAATACCGCGAGGGTTTTCGAACAAAACTTCTCGATTCTCCGTGCAGAGAGAGCGAACGATGGACTTATATATTCCACGCTCTCGCGGTAGCAGACGAGAGGCATCCGCCCATCGACTATACTTTCCCCTCTGTGTACCGACAACCCTACCGAACTATTGTGGTCGCATTAACACCTTGCATAATTGCTCCCGGGCTGCGTTTCATTGTGCCCGTACCGGCAAACATATCTCATTTGAATATTGGCCTATTCATATCAATCCACCGCTCCCGCACTACTGCCCGCCGTCGCTCGACGAAGCTAATATTTGAGCCGTGCGGTTTCCGACCTATCAATCCCGTGCAATACTCGCTCCGCGATATTCTCAGGCTGTCAGACCGATAATCGTCGGTCCATAATCAAAAGCCGTTCCTTTTTTATCTTCCCAATAATTCTCGCCTCTTCTGCTCGTATAATTTCAATTTACCAGCCAAAAAAGAGTGCGCAAACTCAGCCTCCGTACTCGAGCACTCGACGACGCCTACCAGGTACACGGTAAAAAAAAGTTTGTACTTTTTACAAGAACTTATTATTGTTCGCAAACGTCCACAATTTTTTATTCGGTAATTTTCCGATCGCACCTTACGACGCTAGTTTTACAAACAGAGTGAAAAGTAATATTGTCAATGACACGGGAAACGAAACGACAGGTTTGTACCTTGAAACCCGAACGAACGACTTTGTCACTTATTTAACGTAATTATTTTTACGAAACTTCGTATTCAAATTTTACGAAATTATTTTTTTACAGTGCAGTTGGAGCTTTTGCTCTGCTTTGATTGATCAGAGGACACGTTCGATACGTTCTGCAGCGAAAAAAGTGGACATTGAAATTTTTGCAAATTATAATCTTGATACTAACTATTTTTTTTTTTTTAATTTAATGTCGCATAACTACTATAGTTATTACGGTGCTGTTCATGAATGACTGGCCGGTCTGAATAGGGCCGCTTTAGGAAAACTGTCCAGGCATTCATGGACAGCAGTGTAGCAACGAGACCTACCACATTTTCCTTTAGTCGGAACTGTCCCGGTTTGGGGGTTGCTCAGTACGAGTGAACGTTAACTGTACTTTTTGGATGTCTTCTTTGTTTCCTTGTTTGCTTTGTCCCTTGATTCTTTGTTTTCGAAAATGGTACTCTAGCCATGAGACCGAAGTGATCGGTACTAACTATTCTTGATTGGATAGGACACTTAACAATTACTGATAGTAAAATAGATCAACACGCTCTTGCCCACCTAATGCCCATATGCACCCAAATCAATTGTTGTATATGTGCAAATAATTAATAACAAATATTTAAAAAAAAGTTTCGTGTCATCCACTTCTTCGGATCCGTCGAATCGTCTTCGAGCGAATACATTTCCTTTTTACGAATCTCCTCTTTCGTGTCCTCCGCTCTCCTGCGCTGTCCACGAGTAGCCGATAAAACGATCGCGCTCATTCTCGCTCCTCCGCCGATAAATAGTTTTCCCTCCCTCTTTGTAACCCCCCCTCAGTCGAGTCTCCGTGCTCAGTTTATACGAGCCGGTAAAATAAAATTCTGAACCGAGCAGTAACAATAAACTGCAGAAGCCTCGTTCCGGTGTTCTCTTCGTCGCTATTAACCGTAGAGTTCCATTGCGCCCTCGCCCGAAGCCCGTCTCCCTTCCGTCCTCCGAGTACCACGTTGGAGCGCGAGCGAGGAGATAAACGCGCGAGCTATTAAGTTTCGGCCAATGAAACACCGAGCTGATAATAATTTTACCCTCGCGCCGATCCGATTGGTCCGTGACTCCGCCCAGGGGTTGGTATCGATTCATCCCCTCGCCGGTGCACACTTTGCCCTCTCTGCCTATATATATAAAGCTCCGCTCCCCAGGGATTGCTCTGATAGTCCGTGCACGAATCTTCAACGGGAACTATACTCGGACGTACCGTTGCTCCGTTTAAACGAAATTACCTTAAAAAAAAAATATATATATATATATATATATATGTATATGTACACACAAAATCTAAGCTAATCATAAAAATTTTAACGTTCAAACGAAATTACCTTTTAAAAGAAGAACATCAATATATGTATACAAAAACTCAGCTTATCATAAAAATTTAAGCGTGTAAACGAAATTACCTTTAAACAAAAAAAGCGATATATATATATATATATACATATATATACAGAAAAACTAAAGGAATCATTAAAATTTCGAGAGTTCGTGACAGAAATATAACTGATAAGAAAAAAAGGCGCGAAACTTTGGATTCAACGAAAGTTCCTTTGGGCTATGCAGGTGTCTTGATTAGATTCGGTAATTTTTTCGTTTCTTCGAAACAAGGAGAATATAATTATTCGTCGTGGCTTCGTGCGCGATCTTCGACATGGCGTCGCACCCCGCCGCCTACGATTACGAGGAACGGGGGCAGAGAATCGGCAGGGATCGGGTCGGTGCCGCGTCGAGACCTGCTGATTCGACCGTCGCTTGTACAAAGTGAGCATATTAATTGAAAAAAAGATTTAAAAAATTAATTAATTAAAATAATTATATACATCGAGTGGTAGAAAGGAGAAGTATCGGTAATGATAAATGGAATAATTTTAGCGCCCAATATTACGTGGATCAGAGCAGCGACATCAGCGGTGAGGACCTAGCGGAATTGCCTTCTTGCGTCTACGCCGGAAGACAAACGCAACACGTGGCTCATGCGTCTCCGCACACGCACTCGCCGTTGCATTATCACATGCCGATATCTACGTCAGGTAGATCTATATATTTTTTCCGCCTTGAGCCCTCGAATCGTAAAAAACCGCAAACTTCAAAACTAACTTTACCACTGTTTACTGGTTAGAAAAAATGATTTTTCAACTCCACACACTTTTATGTAACTCATGCATGAAAAGTATTACTTTTCGTGCGTGTCGAGAGTAGCGCAAGTGGCGCTTTACAACCAAGTGTACAAAATACCCGGCGCATGCGCACATTCGAAAATTCGTTACAGAAAATATTATGCATGAAGATACGCGAAAAATGTTCTTAAAAAAATCATTGAACCCGCATAAAACAATTTTTTCAATGCAATTCTAGTCGGATATTTTCTTTTAGGAGTTTTAGTAGCTTTTGTGATAAAAAATCAACTATAACGTATTAACAACCAAGCCGGTGTTTACTGGTAAAAAAAAGATTTTTCAACTGCTTACACTTTCACATAAAATTTTACTCTTCACATAAAATAATTCTTTGTTTAAGAGACAATTCCGGTCGGACATTTTCTTCTATTTCTTTGCTTTTTTGCAGCTCTCTTAAAAACAAATAATCAATTAACATAACAGTGTAAATGAATGTCTCGTCAGATCACAACGACGCCGATATGAACGGCGTGGAGGACGGTTATTATCCGAACGGTAGTCCCTTCAGAGCGCAGAGACACGCCGCGAACATTCGCGAGCGCCGACGGATGCTAAGGTAAGAATTATTGTTATCTTAGTGAAAAAAAAAAAGAAAAAATGCCTTAGTTTTTTTTTCACGTATAATCGGCACTGATAATTGAGCGAGTACGCTGGTTGTAAGTGTGATTGGGACTTTTAGCAGCATCAACTCGGCTTTCGACGCACTGAGGGGCCACGTGCCGACGTTCCCCTACGAGAAGCGTCTCTCGAAAATCGACACTCTCAGACTCGCTATAGCGTACATAGCGCTCCTCCAAGAAGTCCTGGCCGCCGGACTCGACCCTTTGACATTCATCGAGAGGTACCTCAGAGGTCAGATAAGCGGCGTGCGAGCCGAGTGGAACACCAGCGGTAAGTCGCAAAAAAAAAGTACACCTAACTTAGACTGTAAAACTAAATTCGCATGATATTTAATGTACTGGTAATGGAAGTTTTTGTGCATAAACTCGTATATTCAACGATTGTGATGAGAAATTAACGTGCAGTATAATTAAAAACTTTGGAAATACTTTACTTTTCATAATTTACTTTAATTTTACTGTACAAGTACTTTAGATCTGATAGTTTACTTCATTTTCACTGTGAAACTCCGATCATGTTTCGTTGCAATTGTACATTAAATATAATGGAACAGTTTTTGCATAAAAACTTCCAGTCCGGTGCATTATATTTACAATTTTTAACAGTGTGTATATATATAGCATAATTCGCTAAAAACACGAAAAATTCATCGAGATAATAATTGCTTTAATTGATACAGACCTTACGGCGCGACTGTCCTGGATAAACTGGGCGAATCTCGGCGTCAATCCCAACCGGCGATCCATCCTCACGACACTTACTCTCACAACGGACAATATGAATTAAATTTGATATTTTTATTATCGTTGTTATTATGTTTTTCAAAGCCCGACGAAGAAGACGTTAACGCTACAATTTAGTTTTGTAAATAACTATACCGACCGTACGATGCGCGTTATAGTGCGGAGAAAAAAATTAAAAAGAAAACGAAACTGTAAAACTGATGCTAGTCCACGTGCAATATGAGACGAGTTGTGTATTTCGTACCGTATATTTCGATCTACACGTGACGCGTAAGGCCTTAGCTTTAGCTAGATGATAAGTAGACTTTGATTTGGAATAACGTTTGAATAAAAGCGATGCGTAAAGATTTTTGTCGATCGAAAAAACCCCTAAGCGCTGGAGATTGAACGGTGGGAACGTCGATTCACGAGCGACGTTCCCGTCGAACTGACGCCGTCCGCACGGTCAATGTTCGTCCGCTATTACGGTGGCTACTGCGTGGAACATTAGTCAAGTGAGTGCTAAATTTTTATAATTTTTTATAAAAAATTGTATGTATTCAATGACAGCAAAGGGGGTTGATTTGTATTGTTGCATGTGTCCTCAGCCAATAGAAACATTAAGCACGACGGATTTGCAAGAAGAGCAACTGACAAAGGCAAATTTCCATGAGTTCTCTTACCGTTGATGAATGCACAAAATTTTTGATAAACAGTGAAATTTCAGCACTCGTTTGACCGATGTTCCGTGCAGTCGCTGCCTTAAATGACGCATCGTCCGACAGGTGGTTCTGCGATACATCGATCAGTGAACCCAAAACATTTGAAATGCGTGCCCACATCGAGGGAATAGGCCAAAGAAAGAAAAGAAGCTCGTCGCAGGTTCCTGAGAATTTTTAAGCCACTCCCACTCTCACCCTCAGTAACGTAAAGTCGGTTCGGTTGCCGGACAAGGTCGTTTGGTGACCGCAACGGCAGGTTTGTTTTTTTCACCACTTCCCTCGACAGTACAATCACACGACCGTATAAAATCCGCGGTCGCGTTCGGTCGTTGTCGATACCCAAACAATTCCAGGACCAATCGCGACTCACCTGCAGAGATCGGAAGAAAGACCAAACTGACGACACCGTCCGGGCATCGCTAGAGGTAAAAGATACAAAACGCACACAAAAAAAGCTCCTCCCAATCCAACGATTCCTCGCACGTTTGCAGCGACGACTCACAAGCCAGACTTTTCGTTTCCACACCCACAAACACAAACCAGGAGACTCGCGATATTTTGCCGGCAAGCTTCAAATGGCAGAGACGGAGGAGTATCTCGAGAACAAAGGTTCGACGAGTTCGGGTCCGAGAGACGGAATTGCCGGAGATTCGAGCTCGATAGCTGTCATCGATGAGAACGCCGGACTCGCCGGGACGGGAGAGAAACGTCGCATCGGAGGTGTCGAAAGAGTGTCGATCGGCCATGACGAGTCGAGGATCTGCGGAGCGAGGACGGAGGTGATAATCTTGGACGAGGCACCGGCGGCTCGGGAGACGCGGGGCGTAGTGAAAAGTGCCTACAACCCCCGGGTGATCGAGCTGAGCGACGAGATATCGAAGATGGAGCTGCGACGGGAGTTCGAGGTGGACGTCGCGAGTCGGGAGCGCTCTGCCGGCGGGTCGGGGGACTCCCGAAGGAAAACCGTCGGCGATGAGGACGGGAGCGCGGAGATACTCTCGAGACTGCCGCCGGGAACGATACTGATAAAGCAGAGCGGTGGCGGGGCGGGCGTAGCGACGAGATCCCGCGGCCGGGAGGACAGCGACTACGTCCACGACTCGTCGAAGGACTCGACGAACAGCAGCGGGAGCAGCAGCGCGGCCTCGTACACCGCGGCCGGAAAGGTCAGGAGGATGCAGCATCGTACCGGCCGAAGTAAAAAGTAAGGGGGGTGGGAGGGGCAAAAATACTTTGTAAGAGAACACGAAAAACGTCAGGAGGATGCAGCGTCGTAAGGTCGAAGTAAATAGTAATGGACCGGAGGGGGGGGGGGGGGGGGGGGGGGGCGTATATAATTTCGCAAGCCAATGAACCGTAAAACTTTCGATTAGTTTTCGGGTTGTTTTCGGCCGCCGACCGTTCCTCCGCAAACCGATTCTACAGATGTTTGCCTCCACCAATGGGGAGGTCTGGAAGCGAGCTTCCACCAATCAACGGAGCGGGTGTAGAAACGGTGTATGGAGAAACGGTGGGCTGTCGTTGTTTTTTTTATCTAAGTATTTACTGGAACTCAACTCTTATTCCTACCTTCTGGAGGTTGGTTTTTGGTTCGTATTACAACACCAACTGTAATATCAACCGTTGTATGTGTCTGATGGAAAGTTGGTTTACAGTTGGACTTTCCACTAGACAACACAATTTGTGATTCCATGTCGAGAGCACCGATGGTTGCTGGCTCGGGGTTAGAAATTGGGTTATAGGAAAATCCAACAGTGAACCAACCCCATCCCCCATCGACACGTCGACATTGTTTTCAGGATCGTCGAAGTCCGGAGGAACCCCGCACGGAACAAGAAGAAGAAGCCCATCGACGAGGATTTCCTGCGTCCGAGACAGCGCCTCCTGTCGGCAAAGAGGAAAGCTGCGTTCGTCGTCGAGAGTTCCTCGAGGAAGCGGGTGAAGGCAACACCGACGCCTTACATGAACACGCGATCGGTGACGAGGAAGATGCACACGGTCGGCGCGACCTACCAAGCGCCGACCCTTCACGACGCAATCGAGTGGAAGGAGTGGCCAGCGCACGGAATGCACGAGAGGCCGATTTGGCATCCGCAGGTCGGTTTGGCGTTCGAGTACGTCGACCGAAGCTTCGTCAGTCTCGACGGTCGGACCTACCGAGAGATCATCGACGAGCCGGTCATCGAAGTCGTCTCGGTCGATCCGCATCCGGAGCGGGTGAACAAAATTTCCCTTTCCCGCGCCGGACGAAAACTCGACGGATCGTCGTCGAACGATTTTTTCGGAACCGACGCTGGCGACCTCGAGCAAATTAAATCCTTCGAGGCTTGCATGCACGGCAGTTTGCACTCCGTCTTGGCCTTTTGCTCCAGAGTCGTTGCGCCTGCGTACAAAAAAAATGTCGATGTTAAATTACGGCGGATATGTCGAGGCGACGGTATTGTCGACGAGGTCGAGAAAGCACCGAAATCTTCGGCCGATCCCGGCGAAACGCTCGGCGCAGCTTCGGGAGAAACTCCCGAAGTTCCTCGTCCACCGAGCGCGAGCTCCTCCTCCGAAATATCGAAGTTTCCGGTCGTACCGAGGAGAACCATAAGCTTCACCAATGTGAGGAACATCCAGGGCAACATCTTGCAAGAGGTCTTCAGTCGCTCTTCGAAGAACACGCTAATTTTCTTAAAGCCGACCGACCCACCAACCAAGTCCGAGAAAATTCCAAAAACTTCGTCAGCCAATGCGAATCGAAGGATCGTCGGAGACGCCGAGACGGTCACGGCGGAGCTGAGTCTCGCTAAGCTGGACGACAGCGCGATAAGCGACGAGGCGCTCATGGAAATGTCCTCGATGTACAACAAGCTCCTCCCGAGCGATAAGACTGAATCTGCCTCGGGGAATGCTCCGAGATCCGCGGTGGATTGCAAACGTCCGGTTGCCGCTGGCCTTGCGCCGAGGGTTTCGAAGACGTCGAGCGAAGATCGCGCCGATGCGGCTCCTCGATTATCGTCCTCGAATCAGGCTTCGGAAATTGCGAAAATTCTCGCAGAGTACAACGAGAAAGCGGCGAAGAATTCGAGAGCCAGACGAGGTTGTTGTCCCTCCTCGAGCGCGAAGACTGTAAAATTTGAGAAGGAATTTAGCAACGTTAAGAACAACAGGACGACTTATTTTTCACTGGTCGAGCAGTCGAAGATCGTCAAGAGAGACGAGGACGATTTCGGCAAACCGTCGACTCATCGCGAAGGGAACGTCCTTCCCAAACAAGAGAGTACGAAGAGTCCACCGGAAGTTGCGGGCAAGTCCGTTCCAACGACGGTGCCGGTTAAGACCGAGGATGTTGGCAGGGAAACCGAGGACGACGGTCGAGCGATGGATCTGACGACTGGGAAAGCGTCGGTTACCAGGGAAGAAAAATCGACCGGAGGCGTTTCCGATGAATCGATGCGTCGGCAGTGGCTCGAAGAACTGATCGAGGACACGGCGCTCCTGTACTGCGCCGCGGCTGGCGTTCGCCAAGAAGATGTCGCCGACTACCTCGACACGCTGGATTCTTCGCAGAGCATACAGTGGCTGGGCTCGTGATAAAGAGTCTTTGGTAGATCCAAAAAATCTATTAGCATAAAACAAGAAAAACATTTAGAAAAAAAAGAGGAGGCTCCGGCGGATGAACGATTTACGAACAGAACATACTTTTGCTTACCCGATTATCTTCGTGCATTGAATGAAATTTATTTATTCATTTATTTGTTATTTTTATTTTTCGTTAAACGTATATTACGTATCTTGAGACCGTGCAAACTGTTCGCTCAACTTTTTACCTGCAGTTATCGTGCGTCAATGAAAAGTTACCCGACTAGTCTATGAAAAAAATAAATAAACGTAAAAAACACTTTCTCTTGACTGATAATACGTTCGTAATTGATAACCCTACGAAAAAAGTAGAATATACTTTCTAGTGACTGGTAATGCGTTCGTAATTGATAACTTTACGAAAGAAAAAGTAAAGAATACTTTCTAGCGACCGAGAATACGTTCGCAATTGATAACTCTTATAATGAACTTCGAGGATAATAAAATTGATGATACGAAACCCGAATGGTCCTCGGTTATGATTTTAAGTCTTGTGTTTCTTCGTGGCGATTGTCACACCGTCGTTCACACCGGCGTGAATGCAGAGCACGAAGATCGCGAGGATCGCCAAGTAGAGGAGAAGCAAAGCCGCGATGCCGAGCTTTCGTTGTCATTCTTTGCTGCGCTGACGCTTGCGACGTCCGTGCCTAAAAAAAAAAATTAAACAAACCCTCATTAAAATGGAGTGCAACGAGGAATTCCCAAGAATTCGTTTGAGCATAAGACGACGTACGTCACTCTCTCTGACTCTGATTCGCTGCATTCGCTGCGGCTCTTGTCATCATCGATCGACGCTTCGGAGGAGGACTCTTCGCTTTCGTCTCTCACCCGCTTCGCTGAACTTTTATCATCGTTCCTCGTTCTCTCGCTGTTCTTCGCCCCGTCGTTGACCTTCTTTTCCTTCTTGGCGGAGCTCGCTCTCTCCGCTCTCCTCTTGCTCCGTTTCTCGTCCTCCGCGGCAACTTCCCTTCTCGATTCCTCCCGATGAGTCGAATTCTTCTTGCCCTCGCGTTTCCGACGCTTGTCCCGCTTCGAAGAATTTCGGGAACTCGACGTCGAGTAACCCGTGTCTTGTCGCGTTTTCCTGCGACACGATGATTTAAAAATACTTAATTAATTATTATTATTACTATTATAATTAATAATATTATTATTAATTCAGAAGACTATTTACAATACAAAGTTCGGTGAGTATCTCGATATCTATAATTTTCTTTTTCTCCGTACGATTCGCGCATACCTCTTCCTCCTTTCGAGATTCTTCGGCGATAGCTCGTATCCGTCCCGTTCCTCGCTGGATTCGGACTCTGTCTCCGAGTCGTTGTCCTCTATGTCGCGGATGCGTCGGTGCTTTCGTCTTCCCTCGTCCGTAAGGCCCTTGCCGCGATTGTTCTTGTACATGTCTCCGCGCGACACGATGCTTATGCTCGGCATCTCGTAACGGGCGCACCGTTGCTTTCGTTTGTTACGCTTGTGCTTGCTCTCGCTCTGTACAACGTAAAGCCTGTAGAGCTGAAGCAGTATGACTAGTGTGTTCTTGCAGGTGAAGAATATATTCATGTAGCTGACGATCTGATAGTGAATAATGAGTATGAGACGAAAGGCGAGGAAGGGACCGTCCTGAAGGAGCATGTTGAGCGCGATGCCCCAAACGTCGATGCTGCAGCAGCTCGTTTCGGTCCGGACTTTCCTCTTCAGAGCCGTGCCGGACGACAGCCTCGACTTGCGAGATTTCGTCGCGGTGAGCACAACGGTGAACTGCATCAGCGACCACGACCAGATGCCCAGCGTCAAGTAAACGAGAACCGTTTCGCGAGCGATCTTGTCCTCCTTGAAGGAATCGAAGAACTCGATTATGTCCGCTGCGGTGCCGATGTAGACGAGCAACAGCTGACTCAGCTGATCCCTTGTCAGGTCACCTTTCGGCAGCATCCATCGTCCGATTATGAGGATCAGCATTAGAAACTGCTCTATCAGCGTCACCCAGGTCTCCGTCGATATCTGGATGTCTGGGAGACGAAAATTTACCTGCGGAAATATTTAAACATTACGTTTCGTTGCAGATCACGGGAAATGATTATTTTTTAGTAGAACCAAATGAAAATTTGCGCCGGAAGCGAAATGTTTCAATGATTGAATGATTCAATGATTCAGTGATTCAATGATTCAATGATTCAATGATTCAATGATTCAATGATTCAATGATTCAATGATTCAATGATTCAATGATTCAATGATTCAATGATTCAATGATTCAATGATTCAATGATTCAATGATTCAATGATTCGATGATTCGATGATTCGATGATTCGATGATTCAATGATTCAATGATTCAGCGACTCAATGTCTCAATGACTCAATGATTCAATGATTCAGCGACTCAATGTCTCAATGACTCAATGATTCAATGATTCAGCGACTCAATGTCTCAATGACTCAATGATTCAATGATTCAGCGACTCAATGTCTCAATGACTCAATGATTCAATGATTCACTATTTTAAATAGGGCAACTTGTACAACGACAACAAGTGCCCTTGTGGGTGCACTATTTATAATAATCGTTTTCTCTGATAACAAGAAACCCACCCCGAAGGCTTTCTCCAAATGTCGCAGATCCTCGGCAGCGAGATTAGTCAGATCAAACGACTCGGTTATATTGATGTTCGTCCCACGAGTCCGCATCCTTCGTTCGACCTTGTCCAGTTCCAATAGCCATATAGCCGGGACGACGCTTCCCAAGTACAGGAACACCGACGGGCAAAACCTGTTTGTGTCAGAAATACAATACCCCTGTTTTGGTCAACATCAATCGCGAGATTCGTCGAAACCCTAACATAAACAAAGTAATGAAATTGATGATCCGAGTTGCACAAAAAAAAAAGGGCCACAAAAAATCTAATCCGGTCGCAAACGGGGTCAATATTTTTCGATCCGCTTTCTCCGTACGGACTGTGTAGAGGAACGGGGGGGGGGGGGGGGGGAGGGGCTGAACCGATACAATGTATACACCGGCAGGTAGGCCGGCTGTCCGGGTCGTAAGTAACTAATGCTCAATTTCCGTCTGTCAGACTCGAAGTGCCGAACAAAAAGACACAGAGATACAGAGGGGTTTTAGCGGCGATGACAACACACCCGGCTGACCCCGTAAAGCCCGATGCCCCGGAAAATTGTCTTGTTAGCTCCGCTTCTTTACGGCGGACTTGACCTCAAGTTTTTCTTTCTGTTTTTTTTTCTTCTTTTTTACCTCGGAGAATAAATTTCAATAATTTTACAGAGTTTACATATATATCGGGGTTCTCGAAGTTACGACGATTCCTCACCACTTCCATTCCTGATTCGCCTTTATCGTCAGTGTGAATATACCCTCGAAGAACAGGCACAGTATCGGGCAGCTGAGATACCAGTACAAGGAGTTTCTCTTGAAAGTCGTAACTTGCCAAATTGCGATGAAACCGTGAGAGGCGAAGACCATGCGGGTTATTATTGCTTTTATCGTGGCTATGAACTTTGCCATTGTAGCGGAAAATTGTCGCGCGAATTAACACATGTTTTCATCACGTGTTTTATGATCGAACGGATAGTTGTGAAAAAGTCGATAAAACAGTGTTTCTGACATCAACTAATTCATGGAGTTGGAGTTATCGACATATTGGACGATTTATTGTTATGTGAAAACTCTATTTCAATTGATAGTGTTGCGAACCAAAAAAGTGTCCGCGACCGCAAAGAACAAGCCCCGATAACACACTGCGGGGTTGGTTGGTTCCCCCGAATGCTCGAGACGAGACGAGGCAGTTCAAATAAACGCGCTCGCGCGTCGAGAATCCAGTTTGCGACATCCCTCAGTGAATCTTGGAACTACGTTCTCTGAGGCGTACGGACTGCCGGTAACGCGCTGAGCTGCTGCAGACACGGCTGGACGGTTCGATCGCGGCAGTTTCGTTGCGGCGTTTACACTTAGCGGCATCCTTCGGGGAAAATCTGTACCTTTGTGACATGCAGATATCTGAATGCCGACCGCTCTTACTTTCGAGCGTCGGTAAATTACCCCATCATTTGGGTCAGTATCGTTTAAAATCCCTTTGGATGCATGTCGACTCCTTGGCGAGAGATTCAAAGATTGTTATACCGTCTCGAAATTTTTTGAAAAAAAGTGCCGTTTCGCAAAATTTAACATAGGATTCCCTATGCTGGAAATGGTGAATTTTTCAAATGTCGAAAAAAATACAAGTTGCATGTGTTTTGAGCCGGAATGGGCCACTTAAAGCCAATGGAGGTGGTAAAAAATCGATACCTCGAAAAAAAATATTTGGCCATTTTGAAAGTGGAAAAATGAGAAGGGGTTACTTTTACTTTAGACGCGGGGGGCAGCCATGCCGCAAAACGGAGTTTGACGCGGTGCACGGATGTGACGGATATCCCTCCCATCGCCATCTGTGGACGGCATGCGTCTCTTCGTACCTATGGGAACTAATCGAATTAACGTGTGCCACTGCCACTGCATTGGAGCTTCTAGCGTGAGGTTACCGTAGCGTTAGCGTATCATTATCGTAACGTTACCAAAAGTTATGACGGGGATCCCACCCCAGCTAAGACAATCCGCCCACACCCTCCTACAATCACCCGGTGAAATGGAAATTTCCCGGTGTAGAGGATTAATTAATATGACGTCCCGACAGGGAGCACTAGAAAGAACTATCGAACGGCCAGCGGATTTTACCGCACGTGGATACGGCAGGTACCGCGTGGTAATTTTCCATCGCTCCGTGACAAAAGAAAATAGAAATTGAAAAGTAAAATAAGAAAAGCGCAACGTCGAGTTATTAAATTCTAAGTCCCCCGAAGTGACTGGACTTTGGATGGAAATCGGACGCGAAGAAATGCGAGAGTTAGGTACGACTTGGCGCCCCCGGTAGTGGCCCGAGATAAGGTGACACGTCGCGGTCGTCGCGGTCGTCGTAGCGATAAGGCACAACTCCGCCGCTGATGCTGGCGTTCTCGCGTGCAACAGACGCGAGGGGTCGGAGATAATGCGATGATTTCGGTGGCCGTCGCGACGCGAAAGGCGCCTCTGCTGGTTAACATACGCAGAATCGGTGAGAAATGTCGGAAAACGTGTGTCGCGGATTAATCGTCCGGTGGAACGTTGTAAATAAAATGACTATCAGCTGACTAATTTGAGTGCGCCGATCGACGAGGAAGGAATTTTGCAATATGCGTCTGGCCTTACGTTCGACCGATTACTCGATAATCCAAAGGTAAGTTCTATTTTGACACGTGACAAGTGAATTTTGTGTTTCATCTTTCCTTTTTTTTTTCTTTTTATCTCGCTATCTCCATTCGCAAATGCACTCTCCCGAAGCGGACGCAGCAACATATGCCTCGTTCCTCCGACTATTATTTTTTTTTTGCACTTTCATCGGATAAGATTCGAGCGCCCGAAATTAATGCAAAACACGCACGAGGCTTTTCCGGTGACACATTTTACGGAACGATCGTTCGATCGGACTCCCTGGTTGATTCACAAAAATCAAAAATAAAACCGTCCGCACGAATTCTTTTTTTAACGCAAACTGCACTCCCGACAAGACCGCATTTTTTTTTGTGACGTATCCGAATTGAACGGGAATCCTGTCGGTGCTCTCCGCCGAGAATGAAAACAAACGATTAGTCGGTCTTAGAAGAAAAAAAAAGATCTCGTGACGACGGGACGTGCCGTGTTATCGAACACAATAACACGGGACTACGGGTTCTCGTCCACCCACTCCAATGTTTACACGAACGCGATAAGCGCCTTCGGATTTTGCATGCCCACTGCTGCTGCACATTAAAACTTTTGCGGACACGATACGGTACAAAATACTTGTGTCTGTGAGCCTGGTGTGAATTACCGCGGCTTGACACTGTCGAAAAGTTTTCTGGCGTGTATCATTGTTTCATAAACAATAGATGTACTTCTGTATCGATCCTGACAAACAGTCAGTTGGTTTTCTACATTTAAACGCATGCTGATGCGAACTCGGTGAACCAAAGGAGATTTCCCCCCTCCTTGTGTTCTGAGATACCAAGTAACAAATATGTTCGTCGCCCCTTTTCGCTTGCACTTAAAAATTATCTGTTTTGCTAAAATAATTTTTCCGTCATGCTCGAAACTTGCGATACTCGAGGGGGATATATGTATATATGTATGTCTTGTTTCAGATGAACGTTCCGCTGTATGGAGGTATCGGGGCCTGCGCGATCCTCCTTGTTGCCCTCTTTGGCCTAGCGACGGTTTTGAAAATCGTCGTTTGTCTACTGGTATTAATTCTAGGGTAAGAAAATGATACCTTACCATAGATCTAGGGTAAGACTCGTAGGTGAAAAGTCGCCGAAAGGTCACTAAAAAAAAAATTTGTAAGAAAACTATTGAGCACGAAAATGGGTAGATTAAATTAAATTTGCTGTTAACGTATTATTAGAAAAAACAAGACACCCATAATTTTTTTAATATTAATTATGCATGAGACAAAGACTACCGTGTATTACGTTTATCGCATACTTTTTTTTTCAGAATTCTGACTTGTATATATAGAAAGTACGCGCCGGAGCTTGAAAATGAAATCAATTCTGGCAAACAAAACTTACACAAGAAGACTGAGAAATTGCGACAGGTAAGAGTTTTTACCTTTTGAAGAAATATTTTTCCTGTGAGCCTTAAAGATTATTTATTTATCTGTGCCATTCGACTGTTGCAGTATGTGGAAGAGCTATCGAAGAAAAAGGTAACGTTCACTCTGGACAGAAGGGTGACCGGCAGCCACATCATCGACGAGTCTCTGCAAGTGAGTCTTTTTTTTTATCATTCCATACATAAATAATCTACAATGTACAAACGCATAAGTGAATAATTGTTAATAATCGCTATCTATTTTTTAAATTCTTTTTAGGAAATATTAGACTTTGTACTCAGAGATTACGTGGAGCCATGGTACAGCGTCGTTACGGACGACGAGGAGTTCCCAAGATCGGTCAGAGACACCGCTCAGAAGATCGCGATCAATATAGCGAACAGGTAATTCAAAGCGAGATCGAAGACGTTCCCGTTTAGCGTTTATGTTTTCATGCCCTGTTAATCCATGCCTTATCTCTAACGAATATCAAATAACGTTTTCACAGAGTGAAGGATGTCGATTGGATACCTTATCTGACGACGCGTCTGGTGGACGACGCAGCCTCGCACATGAGGCTGTATCGTCAGGCTCGTGCTAAGATGAAACAATTGCAGAGCAACAAGATGCACAAGGGCAGTAGCAGTAGCTCGTCTACTTCGGGCGGTACGCCCAAGAGATCGCCGTCTCACCGTCGCAACAAGAGCGAAACCGATATATCGTGGTATTCGCAGTCGAAATTTTACATTCCCAATATACCGGAGCCCGTTGAGTACAACAACGGCGAACGTGAGAGGGAGGAAATCACCCTCGAGAAGATATTCTTCGATCTCGAGGTTCAAATGGAAAGTAACTTAATATGCAGAGATCTCGTATGTACAAACGAAGAACAGGAGCTGGCTTTCCTGGGCGAGATCGCCGAGATTCTATTGTACCTTTTGCTACCCAAGGAGGACTTTGACTCGCTGACCGTCAGGTTTATTCTGAGGGAACTTCTAGTTAACGTTATAATAAGACCGTTGTTGAATTTGTTCTCGGATCCTGATTACATTAATCAAGCATGCATATGGCTGGTGAGTACATTATAGTTATTTATCTCACTCGGTGCGAAAAAAGCAGTTTCACGCTTCGCGTGCGTAAAACCCTAATTTTTACACCGCGTAAAGTAACATTTTGTACGGTACTCGTGCGAAAAACTTTGTCATAACTCGTGTGATTGCAACACTCGTCAGAAAAAGTTTTATCGCACTAGTATCGTAATGTACTATTGTTTGGCAAGGGCGTAGAATGAGTGTGAAAATGCAGCATTCACACGAGTATGGACTCTTCTTTCTACGCCCATGCCATCCACATAATTGTTCCCAACGAACTCACGAAAATCACGTTTTTCGTTTTTGGGAAGTGTGAGCAGAAAGTCACTTTCTCGCACTAGTGCGAGAAAAAATATCACACTGCGGTTGTACGCATGCGCAGTATTTTTCTCGCACGCCATGCGAAAAAACGATTTTTTACGCTCGTTTCACAGGAACGGAAAGCTGGATTTTACGCGCATGGGTTAGGAAAAATCTAAAGTCTCGATAAAACGATAATCCGATCTAATCATTTAATTTTTGCGTTTCAGTGTACTAAAGAAGCTACTTTACCGAGCGATGTTTTCTTAACGGTAATGAGGATAACCGACAGCTTGGAGGAGCTGATCGCCACGAAGAACATCGTTTGCAAAGAGATCGCCCATCTCCGCTCGAAGGATTCCGGCGGCGAGGACGATTTGCCGGTGAAACAGCAGCTGAAGAGTTTGCTCTACGTAAAGGAGAATCTCGAGACGAGAATAGTGGCGATGCAGAAGGGATTGAAGACCGAGGCCGACGGTATCGGTTCGCATCCCGACTGGAACAGATATCTCGTGCCGGGAAACAAACTAGTAAATTTACCATTGGACGAACTGTTGAAGAACAACATAGCGCTGAGCTACTTCATCGACTACATGACGTGCATAAACGCCGAGGCTTATCTCTTCTTCTATCTGAACATATACGGCTGGAAGGTCTCGGCCGAGCAGCAGATATCGGACATAGAGCTGCAGAAATTGCAGAGCAACACGCTCTCGGTTAACTCTGGCGGTTCGAAGCGCAAGAACATCAATCTCGAGAATCTCAAGGAAGCTGCACTGAAGATATATCAGCAGTACCTGAGCGAGAAGGCAACCTCGAAGTTGCTGCTCGACGAGGCGCTCGTCAAGAATCTCGTCACCCGGATTAAAACCGAGGTCGTTCGCGAGACGTGGTTCGACGAACTGCAGGCCTGCTGCTACGAAAAGCTCCAGAGCGAGGACAGATTCTTGCCTTCGTTTAAGAGATCGTTCTCCTACGTAAAACTTCTCGCCGAGTTGGATCTCCTCAAGGATCCGCCGTCGGAGGACGACATGAAATCGCTCGACGGTATAAGCGTCTCGAGCATGAGCAACGAGCTCGACACGCTCGAGGAATCGTCCGAGCTGCAGAATCAGGACGACCGAAGAAACTCGATCAGGGAGGGTCTGAAATCGTACGCTTATTCCTCGACGAGCCTCACCAGCATGACCGACCGGGAACCGGGCGTCGGACACGACGAGACCGACGCCGATCTCGCGATGCCTCGGAAAAATATCAAGCGCATGAGAAGCGCCTCCAGCATCGATTCCGATCGCGTTAGCGAGGGCAAAGACGCGACTTTCTATCTCGAGTCGAGTCCCGAACAGCAGTTCATGAAAGTCGATGACGCCACGTGCGATCAGAACGCTATAAGAAAATTGCAGCAGGGACGATTCGAGATAACGGCGGAGATAATCGAGACCGGTGTCGTCAACGATCGCGGCAAAACTTACGGCATTTACGCCGTAGCTGTGAAGAAAAATTACGACTCTGGCTATCACGAGAAATGGCACATATACAGAAGATACTCGGACTTTCACGATCTTCATCAGAAGATCAAGGAGAAGTATTACGATCTGGCGAAAATTGCCTTTCCGGCCAAGAAAGCCTTTCACAATATGGAACGGGCGGTCCTCGAGAAACGCATGATTATGCTGAACGCTTGGATACAACAACTGACGAAACCCGGCATCGTCGACGGTCACATGGGACTGCAAAACATGCTTCTGGCTTTTCTCGAACAGGGCGATTACGACAAAGGCGTTACCGGTGGACAAATATCGAAAACGGTAAGGTGCTTTAGTTTTTCGCGCGATCGAGAAAACTTACCGACTGTGGTAAAATCCAATTTCTGATGTTTTTAATGTTTTTTTTTCTCGCAGATCGATACTTTGGTGAATCCGTTGAAAACATCTATGAAGACCGTGACTCAGGCTGTTAAGACAATGCCCGACAACATGTTGAGCACGGTCGACGGTGTCATGGACAACATCAGCAAATTCTTTGGGAATCCTCGTAAGAACAGCATGTTCTACGAGAGCGTCAAAGTTGGCGCCAGTCTGGACACAGAGGTAAATTAAAAAATTTCTAAGGCACGCGTTTAGCGATGAGCGCCAACTTTGTGAACAGTCTTTTTTTTTGTCAATTGACTGTAGCGTTTTAATTCTATTATTCGTGACCACCAAACGATTTTGCATCGATTGCTCGAAAAAAATTTCTAACATTACGGTCAATTTTATTTTGTTAAATATTTTAACTAACCGATTAACCACCAATCAATTGGTATAAATTCCAAATTGTTACACAAAAATCTTGAACATATTTGTGCAAATTTTGTCCATATTTGTGCACCCAAACAAAAATGACGATCATGGCATGACAATCATTTTCTGGAATGAAGAAATGACCGTCACTGCACGTCTCTGCTAGTGTTTTATTTCTCGTACGAGGCGGATTTGCATCGAGCGGGTTTCTGCTGTTTCAGACCGACGACAACATACCGCTGAGGATAATACTGTTGCTGATGGACGAGGTGTTTGATCTTAAAGTGAGAAACCAATGGCTGAGGAGGAGGATAATAACGCTGTTGAGACAAATCATTCGAACGATGTTCGGTGACATCGTCAACAGGCGAATCGTCGAGTACGTGTCGCTGTTGACCAGCCCGAAGAACGTCGCGACGTATCTGCGCCTTTTCAAGTGAGTCAATGCGATTATGTTGTCGGCGACGTCGCTCGGAGTCTGATGGATTATGTTTATGTTCAATTCATTGATCGGCACTTTTACACGATAAGTGTACAATTGAGTGAAAAATTGGGAGCGAAACAATGAATGCTATGCAGAGGTTGAATAAGTGAATGGTAGAGAAGTTACAATAATTAAACCGTGCAATACAGTTTGATAATAGCGGAGAGTGGGGCAAAATGGGATAGTGGGGCAAAACGGAACAGCGGGGATAAATAGTACATTACTCCACGAGTTAGAAAAAGTGTTTCGCACGAGGGATGTACGAAATTTTTAGTCACATGGTGCAAAAATTGCGGTTTTACGCACGCGAAGCGGGCGGGCCATTTCCGCACCGAGTGATGAAAACTCTATTTTCCAATAATTTTTGGATGCCCCATTTTGTCCCATCGATACATCCGCATTTTCAACGCCGTTTTGCTCCATTCACCATCACCGCCACCGTTCAAAAGTTATTGGAAAATTGCCTTTTGTCCCATTATCCCGATTCGCCCCAATGTCCCATTTTGTCCCGCTCTCCCCTACAGATGAAAAATCAAATGCCTTAGAACTGCAAAAATATCAGTAGGACTGATGCACGAAAGTTCAATAATACAGATGTGTTCGCTTAAATACGAAAACATTCAGTATCAATGCCGTAAAGATAAATTAATAATCATAATTATTAATCTTTCAAGGCAAAGCCACTGGCCGAACGGCGTGAAGGCCGAGGCGAAACCTCCCCGAGATGAAGAGACCAAGGACAGAACGCGCGTGGCTGCCAAGGTTGCTTTGCTCTCGTGTCTGTCGGACGAACTAAAACATATCATTGGCAGTGAGACGACGAGACGGGGGCTACTGCGGGTCTTTGAGCTCTTTCAACGGCCCGTTTTGAACAGAAGACTGCTATACGTACTACTAGAGGGAATAATAGAGAATCTTTTTCCTCACACGGATTTGGTTACGATTATTAGAAAATTGTATTCGGTCTCGCCGAGAGTGAAAAACAAGGGCAAGACCAACAACTCTTGATGTACGAGGTGAGCGCGCTTCTTCGCTGTCTACGGTCAGCCGGAAGATGGCGCCAATTTTTTCGTCTTCTAACATTCTGAAGATAATTCTCATACTCGGACCTCGATAAATTTTGGGCGGTGAGCTCGTTGCCATGCTGCTATTTAGAATAAATATGCAATCTTTTTTTTTTCTCTCTGCCGCTAAGTAATAAATCGTAAGATCACGGTACGAAATAGAAAAAATGAAACGCCATCGCAGACGCGTTCGCCGTACGGAGGTCGATACGTTACCGGTAGGCAAAACGTGCAGTGAAGACACTCACGATAATGTTTCTACGAGCATCCTTTCTGATTGTTTCTTTTTATTTTCATTTCGCCGCTGTACGAATAATTCATTTAACGGGAAGTATTTTTTTACCTATTTATATACACCGGTAAATTTATGCAGGACAACTTTTTGAATTAAACGGGTCGTACCTATGATATTTTCTTATAAGGCGATGATATGGAAGCGTCGCGTTTCTCGGTACAAGAAGTTCTTGGGGAGGAGGGTGGTGTCCGTGTTTGTTATATGAATGCGCGGTTAATCGGCTGATGTTCGTCGCGTCAACGAGTTACTCTGACAACCGTCGTATCAGCCTCGGATCGATACATCGCGGGGAGAGAGGGCGGTACAGTTTATTGTATACTAGAGATCTATTCGTATTTTTTAAGTCAACGGAGGGATGAAGCTGACGCGCGAATGAGAGCAATGTATCGAAGCCATTAAATTCATATTATACACGACAGGGAACAAAAAAAAAACTTAAACAAAAAAACAAAACGAAAGTTGCAAACTTTCATCGATCGAAGAAGATTGTATAGTTTCTAACGAAAAAAAAGATGAATATAAGAACAAAAATAAAGAATAAATTAAAACTCGTTCAACAGTGAAATAGAGGCCAAAAATTATGATATACAAAATGATATTGTCTAACCATGCCTTCCGTGGGCTGCTAACATTGTCGGTATTATTGTAGAATTATAATGAACTTCTTGTGATTACTGGTAGACGAAAAAAATGAAATGAAAATCCGATATTAATAATAATAGTTGAATCATACAATCATTCCATATGCATTTTAAGGTCTATAGATATATATATATAAAATATAATAAATATATATATGTATATATCTGCAGAATACTGATATATATATTCGGGGTCTGTTTATTGGAATCTATCGTGCACTAATATATTTCGATACCTTTGAAGAAAAAAAAAATATGAAAGAATGCATGAGCATAAACTTAAAAATTCCTATTACGATATGTCATAGAATTTCAGAGAGTGCCGGAAGCTTAGAAAATCGATTACACATAATAATACGAATAATATTCTAATATATATATATGTATATATATATATATAAAATACTATTCGCATCGTCAGTGTGCGTGGAATCACTGTACTAGGATCTTTCTATTTATTTATTGGATATTGACTAAGTAGACTCGGTGATAATAAAGATACTGAAGTAATTAAATCCAACCGTCACGGTGAGTTGGTCGAACGTGCGGTAACACGTAAATAATGTATAAAAAAATTGAATTGTATATTGATGTCGTATGCCTGTATAAAGAGTTATTTCTATCGTGTTAATATCGTTGCTATTATTATGTTTACTTATTAAAAACGAAGAAAACCTATGAACTCGAATATTTTTTACACCAGTCACCTGTGCAGAAATTCCGCGTTCCTCGTCCCACTCTTCCGGGGGCGAGGGGAGGGAGGAGCATCTGGTCGAAATTTTCCCAAAAATGTCCGAATCAAAAATAAATCAAAGAAGTGATCCGAACCTAAATGGTAAAATAATGAACTAACCGAAAAATAACGAAGCGTCTCGACGTCGCGAAAAGCCCTATCAATCGACCGTTTTCAATATTTTCCATCAAGCTCATCGAGAACATAATTACCGACCGAAGGGGTCGTCGACCCCCTCGGGCGTCGGGACTTCCCACCGGACCGTCTGATCCTTTCGCCAACGTGCAAAAAAAAATCTAAATCTCAAGAACAGCTGAAGAAGCAATTCTAAAAAAAAAATCGTTATAAGTCCAGGGATCATTGAGAGGGTGAAAAAAGCGGAACGTTATAACGGCGACAGATCGGACGGCGGAGGCGCAGGAGTGCCTAGGCGTAGTGGGCAAGGACAAAAGAAGTTTATTATCGGGGTTGTGCCGGAGTGCCGGGCGTCGAGACGTCCCAGACAAGTAGCTCCGCGAGGGGTCGACAATGTAAGAGAAAGATCGGGAGAGGGAGAAGTAGAGTGAGAGTCTCCGTCCCAGACCGCGTCTCCTACCGGGTTACAACAGCACCAATACAGCGTGGGCATCGTGGATATTTGGTCGCACGGCTGTACACATATATATACACATCCCTTTATTTCCCTGTGCTCTCTCGCTTCGTGCACGCTCGTTCGTACTTGGTCCACGAGAGATTACGGTATCCTCAGCTCAAAATTTAACGCGTGCTCGTGAGGGTACACCGCACGGCCGCCTAACCGGCGAAGGGGGTGGCCGCGGAGCCGGCCGGAGGGTATGGGGGAGAGCTCGTCGAAGAAAAAAAAACAGGGCGGGGGGGGGGGATGTCCGCATCGTCGTAGGACCAGAGAAGGGCCATTGTGTGCGAAAAAAATGAATTGGGCACAACGCGTGCGCACACCAAGCTCGCGTTCTCGTCGTGGTATAAAAGATGAATACAACAACGGCGATTCTTACATAGGGGAGAGCGGGGCAAAATGGGACAGTGAGGCAAAACGCATTTTTCCAATCATTTTTTATGGGGACAGTAGAGCAAAACGGGGCACAAGTGAAAAAAAAAAAAAAATGAATTGCACACAACACGTGCGCACACCAAGCTCGCATTCTCGTGGTGGTATAAAAGATGATTACAACAACGGCGATTCTTATACAGACAAGAGTGGGGGCAAAATGGGACAATTGGGCTAAACGCAATTTTCCTATAATTTTTGGATGGGGAGGATCGATCCGGATCGATCGATGGGGAAAAATGGGTTAGAAAATTCGGATTGATCGATGGGGAAAATTCGGGTAGAAAATCCGGGTTGATCGATGAGGTAAAATGGCCCATCCAAAAATTATTGGAAAATTGCCTTTTGCCCCCTGTTCCGTTTTACCCCGCTCTCCCCATACACAATCATACGTGAGTTCTTCAGAACGGAGAAGGGGAGGGGGGGGGGGGCGGTTCGTCCATGTCGTTTCTTTCGCGGAGAGAAAGAGGCGAGAGTAGCCGAGCAGTTTCCGCACAGCCCCCGGGCTAGCCGGCGATCCTCGAAGGACTCCTCCTCGGCTTCTTGCACCGCGGAGCGCACTCCGCGGGTACTTCTCGCCTGCAAGATAAAAAAAGAAAAGATGAGAGGATGAGAAAGGAGGAAGGAGCAGCGTGGTCGAGTACACGCATCCCGTGGCCCGACGCGCAGCGATGACGAGGAGGCGAATGAAGAACGGAAAAAAAAGAAAAAAAATGCCCGAGATAGCGTCATTGTGAGCGGCGAGAGGGGGGGGGGGGGAGAAGGAAAAGGGAGGAGGTAGCCTTCTCTGTGTAAGAGAAGCTAAAGCCGGAGAGAAACCCAAACGGCCGGCACTAACGAAAGAAAAATCGATATGCATGATTCACGCCGAGCATGTAGAGCCCGAGAGGCTCGTGTAGTTGGTACGCGTGGAGGACAGTTTCGAGGGTAGGGGAATAGGGAGAATCGGTGGGGAATGAGGCGATGGGCGACTTCTCCCCTCGTCCAGGATGGACCCCCTTGCCCTTCGGTGTGTTGTTCCCCTTTGGCGAATATGTATATATATATACATATATATGTGTATATATATATATATAGGCACGCACACTTTGTCTCTCACACTCTCGTTTCAAGCCCCAAAAGGGGAACACGGGGGACGCAGCAGCACCGGCACACCGCGTGTGTACTACGCCAAGAGAGCACACGGGTAATTCTATACAAGCCGGCAGGAGCAGCAGCAGCAGCAGCAGAGCTGTACACCGTATAGGAAAGCAGGAGGGGTATTACCCGCGATGCTACCCCCTCGGTCACTCGATCAGTCGTGTCCCGAGTCCCATACAGTCGTGAAACGTCGGGCATCCGTAAACGGGCGATCCACCGAACGTAAACAACGCCTCCGGGGCAACGAGGCGCAGGCACGTTCGCGAAACTTGTTACTTGTCTACCGGGCGAACGCTGTATTTATCGCGGATCTGTTCCGGCGGTCTTCGAACGCGGGATCGTGGTTGTTCTTCGTTTATTTATTTTTTTGTTCCGTTTCGTCGAGCAGTGCGTCCGACGAACGAAACTAACGATCTATTTTCATAGAAAAACATTTTTGCGTCCGTGGAAGCCGGACGTAACGCTCGTACGGTGCCGGCGTCGGAAGCGCGCGTGCCGTTTTTCGGAACCCCCGAGCCGCTGGACCCGCCAATGTGTGATCTCCGGCGATGCCTGCGCGCGACCGGAAGCGACGCGACCGGAAGTCGGAGGGAAGAGGAAGCCCCGCTCGATGGATTCTGACGCCGGTATCCGTAATCTGTAGAGTTTTGTTTCTTATTTTTATTATTATTTTTTAATTGTAAGGAGAAGGAGGCAGTGAGACGAGGGGGGTGACTGCGGAGTCGATAACATTGGAGAGACGAGAGCACGATGCAGCAGAAACTGACCCCTCGGAGCGTCCGATCTCTGTTGAATATCGGTGTATGAAAATTTTGTTAAATTGATAAGTAAGTACACAACCTGAAACGACGAGGTCGTAACCACGTGACGATAAATACTGTAACAGTGCAGGGATCGCGTGAGACTTACATGCAAATCGCCGCGTTTCAACGGTGACGCGCGTCACGCTCGTTGACCCTGAAAAATCGATCGGAAAAGCTCGAGCCACTGTTACGACGGGAAATAAAGGAAAGAAAAGAAATGAGTACCCAAATATTGCTGAGGACATTTGGACCTTGCGTGCGAGTCGGTCGATCGAGGGACCCTACAAATTCTTAACTAACGATGATATTGTTTGTTTCTTCTTCTTTTTTTTTTTTTTTTATGGTGAAAGAAATTTTAATCGATGAACGCCGGGGCGCTTCCGTTCGCTGGCAGATGGTACCCCTCTCTCTCGGGCTCTCTATTGCGGGCCGGGAGAGCCTCGAATGGGGAGCCGCACGCGTCACAGCTCTCGTGCCAAGGTTCAACCAGAGGGGAGTTTTTCGATGGTCTCGTTTCACTGCGACCCCCTACGGTTATCCAGTTTCGGGACGTCGAATAAAATTGACTCGCGCACGGACTGTAAATCGAACGGTGAAAATTAAACGATTTTATATCCAATACACGAGTGCGAATTCGGGGTTCGAGGAGTCGGAGTTAATTCGGCGTCGTTGAACACGCGAGGGGGGGGGGGGGGGGGATCAAACAAGATATGCCTGGGACAGCGACAAACAACATTGTCCTTCCTGTTTCTTCGTGGGACGGTTGTTTGTAGTCGAAAATTGAGATCGTTGCATAGACGAATTGAACGCTTCGAGTCCGAGGCTTTTCCCTCTTCGGTTTTTCGATGGTCTCGTACCAACTTTGTGCCCTACAGTCGTCCAGTTCCAGGACGTCGAATAAATTGGCTGATATTAAAATTGACTCGTATCAAAATTGACTCGTATTAAAATTGGCCCGTATTGAAATTGACTCATATTAAAATTGCCACGCATTAAAATTGACCCGTATTAAAATTGACACGCATTAAAATTGAACCGTATTAAAATTGACACGCATTAAAATTGACACGCATTAAAATCGACTCGTATAAAAATGAACTTTAAATCGAGCAGTGAAAATTAAACGATTTTATAAGCGAGACACGAGTGCGAATTCGTCGGTCGCGGAGTCGGAGTTAATTCGGCGTCGTTAAGCACGAGGGGGCGGGCGGAGGGGGGGGGGGGGCGGAGTTCGCATCGGGGATTTCGATGCAGGGCCAAGCGGCGTCGCGACGCCTCCGGGCTCCTGTCGAGCACCGCCGGAGAGCTGCCGCATCGGAGCACGCTGTCCGCAATATCTCGGCGTTCTCACCCATCGACACGCTCTATTATTTTTTCCTTCAAATATTAATTTACACGTTGTGAGGAACGGATATCACTCGGCACAGACGGAGCGGGGGACCTCGTAACTTTGCCACCGCTCATGCTCAACGCCTGTCGGCGTCGTCGCCGTTGTCCTCGTCGGGAGGAAAAAATAAAACGAGAAAACGACGCCGCGGGCTGCGGTCAACTGGGTCTGGTACCGAAACAAGATACGCCTGGGACTACCAACAAACAAACAATAATGTTGACTCCTTCCCGTTTCGTCGCGATACGGTTGTTCCTCGACGAAAACAGAGATCACTGGATGGACGAATCCGAACCCTTTGCCCCGAGTCCGAGGCCCCTTTTCTTTTTCCATTGAAGGAAATAATGTTTCGCAACCGTTCGACAATTATCTGAAAAACAACAAAAATTTGATTAACTGTTCCTCGAGAAATTTCACACTTTCGTTTTTTTTTTACCCCGAAATAAAAAATAAAATGTAAAGTTGTGATGCTGAGACGTATTTTTGCCTGCATCGATAAACTCTCGTACATATATTCACGGTACGAAAAAAGGTTTGTAAATTCAACGGATATCTCTTGTTATAACAAATGTTCACAATTTGATTTGCCTCGATTTTTGTATACTTTTTCTCGTCAATTCTACATTTAGGTTTGAACTTTAAAAACCCGATCAGTCGGGAAAAAAAGGTAAATTTAACGATTAAAAAAGAGGAAAAACATTGTTGACCTCCGCAGATAAGAAACGTTTGTCACACTTTAAAAACGTTTCTTGTCCACAAAAGCCCACAATTCTTTTTCTTCTTTTTTTCATCGGTAAATTTATAATTTTTTTCTTGGTACATTTACATTTTTGTACATATAAAAGATCTCTACATTTACAACCCTTCTTCCCCGTGTGTACGCGAGACGACTAATAATCACATAATTATACACAATACCAAAAACCCGGTTACTCGAAAAACAGTCCAACAAACGGAAGACAAAAAATCGCCGACCTCCGCAGACAAGAACCGTTCGTCGAATCTACAAGCCTCCTCCACTGCGTACTAAAGCCCACTTAAAAAAAAAAAAAAACAAACTTCCCTGTCCACAGTTTCCAAAGATAAGGGATTGCCGAGTGCACAGTACTTCAAGCAAAGAGACAAATGCAACGAACACGCCGGTTGCACAAGGGCAGCAGCAGCTGCGGTTTGTTCCTCTTGTGTATCCCCGGTCGTCCTCACCGGTGTCGAGATTCGAACGGCTTTGTCTTCGTTCCATCCTCGGCCAGCGGCTCAACGGTCAGACAGGAAAGAGAAGACATTGAAAAGAAGAAGAACAAGAAGAATACTACTGAGGATGAAGTAGTATGTTAAAAAAAAAAAAAAAAACAAGAAAAACTCGTCGCAATTTGCACCTAGGAGATCTAGTATCCGCAGCGTACATTATCACGCTTGAGGGAGTTCGAGGCTCTCCTCATCGAGGGGAAGAGTGCGGAGGGGGGGGGGGGGGGGGAGAAGGGGGTAGGTAGGACAGCGGGGTAGCGGCGAGGCGGGGTAGGTGTAGACTTACTTTGGACTGTGGTGTGGGATTACCGTACTTATATTCAAGTCTAATATTAAGTTACCATTTTGCTTTACGGCAAGTGAACAGGCTGCCAGCATATAGGAAGCCATCCGAGCGCTCCTGGGACAGTCTCCTCATCGTCTGCTCGTCCGGGCCCACCTACGTTTACGCGCACCTCGTTCCTCGAGCTCTTCGGTGTCGAAACTTCGCTCGTCGCTTCCCTTGTCGTTCCGTGCTCCCTTCGAGGAAATTTTTCGACCGCGGTCTTTTGTATCGCCCGACGGTTCGTTCTTGGTTTTCTGGGTATTTTTCGGCCAAGTCTCTCTTCGGAGCGCAGAAAAAGCGCGACTTCGAAGATAAAGAGTCCATCGTTCACCACGAATCGGTGGTTTTCCTGTGCACCCGAGGACACACCGGAGTTTCGGATAAGACCTAAGAGAGTGGTAAAAAAATAAATAAAAAATAAGTCATTAAAATCTTTGAAAATTAAATAAATTCGTAGCAGTCGAGTAGCGACGGTGCAAATAAAAATAATATTCGTAGAAGTCATTTAACGTTTGGTTCATCGCTCAAGGACGTGGCGTTATCGCCGAGGATCCACCGGAGTTTCGGATAAGGCCTCCACGAGAGTGGTGAAAAAATTAATCTTTTTAAATCCATTAAAATATTGGAAAATTAAATAAATTCGTAGCAGTCGGGTAGCGACGGTGCAAAAAAAAGAAATATTCGTAGGAGTTATGTAACATTTGATTCGCCGAGGTCGCCGAGGACGCACCGGAGTTTCGAATAAGGTCTACGGGTGGTAAAAAAATAAAAAATAAATGAATTAATAAAAAAAAATTCGCAGCAGTCGCTTAGCGACGATGAAAAAAAAAAAATTAATATCGTAGAAGTTATGCAACGTTTGATTCACCGCTCAGCGACGTGGAGTTGTTGCCAGGCTCATGTTTGCTCGGACATTGTGGTGCGCAACCTGCCTCGCGAGAGCCGACCGCAGACTTCTAGTTAGCGGACACTCGCAGCGATATCGAATTATTTTTTTTTCTCCTCTCTTGCCGTTGAACTTGCGGTAAAAAAAATGTTGCTGGAAGGCGGTTAAGCGAGGATATCTGGAAGGTGCGCGATTACCTGTGGAATATACAAATAGAGAATAATAAAGGATCGAATGTAGGTGAGAGTTGGAGGCGGTGAGAGGCGTGTGCGAGACGGTGTCAACGTCGAGAGCGACTAGAAGTTACGCGCCGGACGGGGATGGTGAGAAGGCAGAGGTACTGACTTCTGTGCGTGCTGGGGTTTCTCCCGTTAATACTTCCTAGCACCATTTGAAATCAGTACTGCTCCTTCGGTCAGCCAGCAATTCTTCTTTTGCGGACCAAAAATTTCCTCAGCGAATTTACGAATTTTTTTCTCTCAATTTTATTCGCATAATAACGACGCGCCAATCGTCTACCCAGATAACAATCAACGAGGATATCTGTAACAAACGTCGGCGTTTTCCGATATGATTAATTCGCATTATAATTGTATACTCTTAATATTTTGTATATATAATAATCTAAATGTATATTGATAATAATTAATAATATTAATAATAATAATATACCTAATACGATACACGTGCAAGGGATCGTTGCGTTTAAGACGCACCCGATCGCGAGCTTGCAGATTTGCGAGGAAGTAGAAATTCGATATAATAAATAACTGAGTCCGACCGTCCATATTTCGCGGACTCGCGGACCTGAACTGAGGCGGATTGTGGTTGGTGAAGTGGGGAACGAAAGAAAATATATATATATAAATTTCTCTCGAAATATCTCGGGGACTGATTGCTATATATACACGCTCTGACCGCGATCCGATACTAAACGAGTTCGAACGTTTCTCACGCCTCATTACCGCCGTGACGCGTCTCGCTGCATCGAGATAAAAAAAAAGACGACAATAATTCGTACCTGGACATCTCTCGGCTCTCTTTCGTTAGTTTCGTCAGAGTCTTTCTCCCGATATCGCGTTCGCGGGCTCGTGATCCGTGTTTAACCATCGAGCCATTTGGTAGCACTTACGTTGTTAATCGATCGACGAACGAGCTACGTTTTGTCGAGTAATTAGCGAGTAATGGAAAAAAAAGCTCTAGACTCGTAACTTAAGCATAGAGGGTAGCGAGCGTGGCGCTTGTCGAGCGGACTTCGTTAACGTACGACCGAGGCCCCGATGGCCTCGGGACACCGAGGATGCCCCGGGTTATGTGGAGTCCTTGCTTCGTCCCGTTGCCTGCAGCCTCGTCCACGTCTCGCCGAGGGCTTTCGCGAAGTGGTCGTCGACTGGAATCACAATTTAAAATGTCTGGGTGAGTATAATGCATCGATCAACACGTCTCCCTGATGATATCTGCACGAGACTAAATTTCGTCAAGTCACGACTGATGTGTTTTTTGCATCGCACAAACTTCGCTCGGAAAATAAAATTCGCCAAGTGGACAATTTTTTTTGGTTCTTAAAGTATTGTGCATTGGACAGAGACTTGCCCAAAGATGAAATTTCTTGGCACGCAGATATCTTCAGAGCCATACAACGTAAAAATAATTGCAAATTTAATGTACCAGAGTGAAAGTTTTTATGAAAAAACTGGTACATTAAATTTAATGTTGCCTTGCGATGAAAAATGAATATACTTTTTCGTTGAAGTTTAAGTAAATTGTAAAAAATGTTAGTACTTTCGTAGTAACATTGAAATAAATTAGAAAAAATAAAGTATTCCCAATGTTCTTAATAGACCGAACACTCATTTTCCATCACGACTGTACATGGAATTTAATATACCAGTTTCTCCATAAAATCTTCCAATCCCTTATCTATTAAATTTCATACGAATTTTTTTTTTTTCGAAAGCTTTTAATCGCAATACGAAAGCTTTTAATCAGAGTACGTGTAAAAAATAAAATAGGAGAAGTGTCTTATTCTAGCGAAGGATAAGGGCAATCGGCTGACCACTGAGACCAGTCTCCTTGTCGGTGGTCGATGACGCATTGAAAACAGCGGCGTATTCCTCGAGGCCCAAGGACCTCTTGAAGTGTTCGTCTATCGCCGGATCGCTGACGACTCCCGGGCTTCGTATTCCAGTTCTCTGGCCTCCTATCGCCGCCGAAGGCGTCGCCGTTGGTGTGGGCGTCACTGCAGTATCCTCGATCGTTGTACCTGAGAGAGAGCGGAAGAGAATATCCGTATAGTAGCTGTACATGGGGGTACTGTATATATAATAATAACGTGACTCTATAATAACTGTACGAGCGTCTGGAGCTCTTCGGCAATATAATGGGAATGAAAATTACAGGACACCGCGGGGTCGAATAAAAAATATATATAATAATTGTACGATGAATCATTGATGAAAGTTATTAATATCGGAGCTCGAATGTCGAGTCTAACGGGGTCGTGCGACGGTGCAGATTTTCCGGGGTCGCAATCCCGGTAGCGAACGATGATATTCGGGCTAGACCGGCGCGGGCGGTACAGCGCGAGACGTTCGCGGGAGAGACTTTTGGTTCGCGGTGCATTCAGATCGTATCGATATTTAACCGGGAAGATACGGCGGCTCTCTCCGCGTGGAAATAGTATAATCGAAAGGCGGCAGAGGAGAGCATACCGGGCTGAGGTGCGGCCGGTACGATAACGCTCGGCCTGTTGTGATGATGCACCCTGGCTGCAGACATGTCGAGAGCCTCGCTCTGAATCGGGTCCCTCCTACGCTCCCTGCGCCACGCGGTGCTTGGCTTTCTATGAAGACTCGTAGACTTTGGTCGCTCTTCTGCACAGGCAAGAAATTAAAATTGCATTAAACATACGGTTATTCGTTGTACAATCGATCATTCATGGTCTAACGGCTTAACAGTCGATGGGCTTAAATCTATTGTCTACCGTCTAGTTATCAATTTTTTGCACAAAAATAAATTCTGGAGAATTAAAAAAAAAATGTACTAAAAGCAATGAATACTAAAAAAAAAGCATTTCGGAACCCGATCTCATAACACTCTTATTTTTTAAAGTTTGAGTCTAAAAAATGATGTAAAAATAAGTGAAAATTGTTCGAAAAATCTTTATAAACGAAGGTGGCGAATTTTTTTTTTGTCGAAGGGTTGACAGCCGTCGCTTTCTCGAGATTCATCTGAGTTCGGATGGTATTTTAATTGTCGGTCAGGATTAACATCGTATATTCAGCTTCCAGCTCTTCGGCGAACAGGAGAGGAGAGAGAGAGACGGAGGGTGAGAGGAAGGGAAGGTCCGAGCTCTGAAAATGGAATTCGATCTAGGTAGAGCGCACCAAGTGTGGAGGCAACGGAGCAACCCCGTGCGTGCGTCGGGTGAGGAGGGGGTTAGAGGATGAGGCGAGTTCGGTTCCCAGGACGGGGCAGGAAGTGCCTAATAGCCGTGAGAGGATGCACGGTGTGGGGCATCGGGAGAAAGAGGGAGAGGGAGAGAAGGAAGGAGATGAGAGAGAGGGCCGAAGAGCCGAGGAAGAAACAGGTTTCGAAAAGGACGACGCTGTTGGAAGCTGGAAAGATGAATGAAAGAACGAAGGTGGATGCGCGGGAGAGGCGAGCGAAGGAGAGGCAACGCGTATATATTTTTTTCTTCTTCGATCGGTGAGCGTGTGTGCGTGTGACTCGGCGAGCGCGAGTCTCAATTAACTTTTCGACTCTCTCTCTCTCTCTCTCCCTCTGCCTCTCGCGCGAGTACATTTTTCGGGCAAACCGCGAGAGAGCGTGTAGGGAAACGCATTATCAGTCTCGTGATATTCTCGACTCGGGCCGATACGATTTTTCTCACGATTTTTCGTGGGAACGAAGAAACTCGAAACACACGTTTTTTTAATCGTGATTTCGTGGTCGATGGACGATCGAATGAAGCTGCACGTTCGAGAGACGTTTCTCGTCGACAGTCACTCACTACTATTTTTTTTCTTCAACTGGCTCGTTAATTAGAAAAATTATTTTCCGGAATAAAGATGCACGAAAATTTGTAAAGCAAAATAAATGAAATGTAATTTATGGAAGATTCATTTTACTTTTCATTTAGAGGCAAAGTATAAAAAAGGTAAATCGTGAAATTTTGGTCGACAGAAACTTTCTTCGGAATGCATCTTTTCAATAATTTTTCGATCAATTCAGAAGAAAATTTTCGCAAAACAGCCGTTTCGCCAACGCAGCGAATCCGCTACGTCTGACTGGCTGGAAGGGTTCCGAAAATAGCGTTCGGTTCACTTCGAAAAAATTGTAAAATTTATATTTTTATATTTTAAACATAAATTTAATTTTAATTAAATTAAAGAAAAAAGTTACATTTTGAAATGTATTTAAAAAAAAACAAAAATTTTAATCGAATGTAAAATATTTTTTCTTCATCCTTTAATTTCTTTTTGGCGCCTACAAACGAGCGATCGGTCTTACCTCTCGATTTCGAGGGTGCCCGAAGGGACTCGAGGCCGATAGTGAGCCAAGGTTGCCAGAGGCACCTTCTCCTGGAAGAAACTTCCATATCGTCAGTGGCCTCTCGTCATCAACCGCAACGACCGTTGCGAAATAATTTCCGACGGCGATCGCCGATTTTCGCCAGCGAAGAAAACACTCCACTATAAATCCCTCGATCCGATCCCACGGATTTAATTCCTTTCTTGCGCACGAACACAAAAACCCACCACCGCGAAATTCTCGAATACTCTCGAAGCCAACGAATCGACCACCTGCCCAGCTTGGGTTCGCAGTCTCCGGACGCACAACCAATGATAATCGAGCGATCAATTACACGGAGCAAAATCCCTCACTGCACTCTTCACTCCGGAAGGATCGAGGCAAAATAACAAACCGCAAGTCGATTGTCTGCACTATATATACATACATATATATATACTATACAGCGCTCGATGCAGTGTAAAGTGTGCACGTAAGCATATCACAAAATTTTCGAGTAAGATCCGCGCACAAAAGTCTCCTCGGTGTGAGGTAATCGTCGAGCGGCCACGGTCGAAAGAGAGGGGGAAAGACGGATTACTTATAAGTTTCCAGAAAAAGGGTTCAACGAAAAAACGATAAACCCACTCTTGATTTCCATCCACGAAAAAATTATATAAATAAAAATCGATGGACTAGTAATGAAAAATAAGATGAACAATAAAGTAATTTTAAAAATAAAAAATATAAATATATCGTTAAATATATATATGCATAGAACCGGAGGACGCTTTTCGATTGGGGAGAGAGAGAGTGAAACCGCGTGTGGTTTCGTGAATGCGCCTTCTTACGACTGTCTTAAACGTTCATTCATACATCTCTAGAAGCGTACGATCCTCTCATCTGCTTCGCTCTTCCCCCCCCCCCCCCCCCCCTCCACCAAGAGGTTCCGCGGTGGGCACGACCGAGAGGAAGGCAAGGAAAGACCCTTTTATACTCCACACGTTCGAGCTCTCTTATATACATATGTATGTATATATGTGTATATAGGATTTTTTCTCTCTCTTCGGGCCTACACTCAGGTAGACGAGGAAGATGGGACTGACTCGCTGACTCGTCCGGCCGTAAGTGTATTGTATACACGCACAAGGGCGCCCGAACGCCTTATCGCGTTAGCGTGCGAGAGAGGCCCAACACGGCCGATGCGATACTCCTTCGTGCACTCGAAGACTCGATTCGTACACGGATGAGCCAGCATCCGAGGGCCATTTTCCTTTTTTTTTTTTTAATAACGCGCTGCGTTTTGGAGAGGCAAACTTGAACGGGAGAGAAGAACCTTGCGCACGAGGATGCAAGGATCGACGATCGATCATCCGGCTTACGGAATCGAAACCTCCTGGCCGATTGAGCCACTTCAATATTTTGAATACTGTAAAAAATAAAAAATAATGAATGAGTAAATTTTTTTTTACTCGATAAAGGAAATTTGCGGGGTCGAGAGTTTTTTTAAAATTTACTCCGGAACGATGATGAGTGGGCACAGCGATGACTTATCGGAAAAGCGAGATGAAAGATGGACGGGGAGGAAAAAATCACTGCTGCAATGCCGGGTCTACGTTCGCAGAAAGAATTAATAGAAATAAAAGGAAAATTGGAACAATCGGAAACGGAGGCGATGAACGTTAAAGGAAAGCGGAACGGTAAACCGCACCAGGAATTCTCGCATCGATTGTGCTTTCTTTTTATTCCAGGAGGATAATCGCCGTATGCACAGCGACGACAGTTTGTCTTTGAAAATTTATCGAGAAACCGAAATGAGAGATGGACGTGGAGGGGAAAGATTGTGGCAACGAAAGATCTAAGTTCGCGGCAACGAATAAAGAATACAAAAATAGGAGGACCGACAGCGGTGAAAAATATTTGGCCATTTTGAAAGTGGAAAAATGAGAAGGGGCTTACAATTTTTCGACAAAAATGGTATTTTTGAAAATAAATTTTTTAGAATTTTTTCGTTAATGAAATCGGTTGGTAAATATGCCACTTGAAAAGAATGGCGAAGGTTTTAATTCGATATCTCGAAATTTTTTGAAAAAAAGTGCCGTTTCGCAAAATTTAACATAGGATTCCCTATGCTGGAAATGGTGAATTTTTCAAATTTCGAAAAAAATACAAGTTGCATGTGTTGCCGACAGCGGTGAATGCGCGGTTGGCGCACGGCTCTGGTGGTCCCCCAAGTCAAGCTGATTCGTTCGCGGTCAGTACTTGGATGGGTGACCGCTTAGCCGTGCGCTAGCTGGCGCATCGACCGTTAAGCGGAAGGCGCTTTCTTCTGAGACTTTGGTGTTTCTGCACTTCTGCACAAGTGCAAAAATACCAGTGGATCAGTAGAATATGGCCGTCTGTACCGGCACGGGTTTTCCGTAGTTTCCCCGTGTCCCCGGCAAATGCGGTACAGCTGAGTCGGCTACGGACGCACTGGAAGTTAGGTAGCTTAACTGAGTGCGGGTAGGGAGTGCTAGGGGGGAATCAGGATGGGGTTCCGTAAAAACCCGACAAGGGTATACGGTGGAATAGGAACAAAAAATATTAAAATTACAAAAATAGGAAAAGTCGGAAGCGGAGGAGATGAACGTTAGGGAAAAGCGAAGCGGTAAATCGCACCGGGAATTCTTCCGCTGATCTTGGAAAAGTGAAGAAAAAAATATATACATGAATAAAACGACGAAGAATTCGCGAGCCTCGTATTACGATTCGAGGAAAATAAATCGAGAAGGTAAACGACGGAGCGACTCTGAAGAAGCGAAGTTGATAATGGATTATTTGTGTATTGTGCAGAAATGTTTGCCACACATCGTTTCGCGCAAAGCACCGACCATTTCGCTACTGGGAAGCATCCATCGATTGTCCGTTACGAGGAAACTAACGTCGACTTCACACGAATCACACGAAACTGCGATTTTTCTTTATTTCCAAGAACTTACTGACTAATCGGAGGAATAAAATAATGCATTTTTAAAAGATCTTTCAATAAATCGAAAATAAAACAGAACGGAGAAAATGCATTGAGTCACCTTAGATTCCATAATAGCTAAACGGTACGAGAAATCGTGTATCGTCCATTACTCAGAATATTAATAAAAAAGATTAACTAAAAGCAAACGTACGTGAATTTCAATCGATTGTTCGTTACGAGGAAACTAACGTCAAGTAAATGACACGAAACTGCGATTTTATTTATTTCCAAGAACTCATTGGCAAATCGGAGCATCAAAGTGATGTCTTAGAATTAAACATTAAATAAAACATAGTCGGTCACCGTAACTTCCGCAATAGTCGATCGATACAAGAAATCGTCTATTGTCCGTTACCAGGAATATTTTCAATTAGAAAAAATAAATTGAAAGCAAACGCACGTAGATTTCCGAACGACTCCGCAACGACTCGAGTGAGAGTCCGCAATCGCGACGCGTTGATCGTACACGCTTTAAGATAAACATTTCTCGAGCTCGATGGAGAGGCATCCGCGAGACGTGACACTCTACGAGAGTCACGTCTGATCCAGCTGCTTCCATGTAAATGACCCTGGATGTTCGTGCAGGCATTGAATTCATTCCTTTCCTCGATAGTCATTGCCACCGCCTACTCACATGTCTCGCTGTGGATGCGCGCTAGGGGATAGAGGGGCAAAATGGACCACGATCTCACACTTTTAACATTATTTTTTCGGGACACAAAAAAGTCCGATGCCGAATGGAGGACACTGGTCCGAGATAGCGGGGCAAAACGGGACACTGGGGCAAAATGAACCACAGTCGCCCACGCTTTTATCTGCGTCACATAAAAGTCATTCGCTGAATGGAGGACACTGTTCCGTTTTATCCCCGAGGTATCTGCGATAGATAGTGGTAAGATGGCTATTTATATATGTTACATGTTTCACTGTAGCGGCGAGTTAGGGGATAGCGTGGTAAAATGGACCACTATCGAACCTTTTTTTTTTGCTGAACGTAAAAAAGTCCCATGGAGGACAATGGTTTGTTTTACCCTTCCGGGTCCCATTTTGCCCCGCTCTCCCCTACCTACTTATCTGCGGTACATGCACATCAGTAATAATGGTAGACAATGGTATTATGGATATATATATATATATATATATATTTATTTATATATATATTCACATGTCTCGCTGTAGCAGCGAGCTACGAGATAGCGGGGCAAAACGGAACCCAGAGGCAAAATGGACCACGACCGCGCACACTTTTTTTTTCGCGGGATATAAATAGTCCGATGTTGAAGGGAGGACACTGGTCCATTTTACCCCCAGGATCCCGTTTTGCCCCGCTCTCCCCTACCTAGCTATCTCTGGCACATTCCCATTAGTAATAGTGGTAGATCGTAGTACTATGTATACATGTTTATGACGCGAGCTCTCGGAGCTTAAGGAGGCACGAGGAAGTCGTTTACATACTCCAAACCCCAAAGACGCGAGTAATGTAAATACACCGGTGTATCGTTATCCCCGAGCAAATAAATCTTACGCACGAAGGAGACTTTCGAGAGGAGGGAGAAGGGGGGGGGGGGGGGGAGAGAAACTCAACAAGAGTCATCGATTCCATGCAACAGTGACACCGTCCAAACCCAAGAAATTCCACTGTAAATCGTCAGTCGAAAAGAATCCACGTTCCCTCCCGTCAGATAGTCGATAGGAATTCAAAGAGACCAATCGATTATCCCGAAGAATAACGCCACTTCTTTTCACCTCCACCCATCTGGTTATTTTTTTTTTTACTTTCACTCTTATTTCTCTCGTTATCATTAAAGTTGCGGTGTCTTATTGAAAATCGTCTCTATAAAAAAATTAAAAGTTGATATCTCCTTCAGAAGTTATAAAGGCAACGCTCGTTTAGAAAAAAAGAGTCGCATAAAAAAAAACATTGTTTTAAATGCGGTCCGGTACATTGGACGACAAATGTGGAACGCGTTAATGAGCATGGGTGGTGTCGTGGCCTTGAGAAAAAAATAAAATAAAAAAGACGTCGATCGAGCGATTATAAAAATTATGCGTCGGTAATGACGGGTTTAATGATCGAGCGTGAAGCGGCACGCGTCCCTCGATCGCGACGCAGGCGCCATCGCTCGCTTGACGATGTGAACTGTGCGAGGTATTCGGAACAGGTTCGAGTCTCCGGAACGTGCCGTCACTTTGTAACGAGCCACACGGGAGAGGGAGAGAGAGAGCTCGAGGTGGACGGCGCGCGCCGCTGCTCGGCGGGGTCTTCCCAAGCGGCATCGTCGTACCGCAGTCGAGAGAGAGATCAAGACCGAGAAATGCCATTGTGTACAACCAGTGCTCTACTATTTATTCGAGAGCGAGCCACACAGGCATACACACGGCAAACACGCCGCACACCGAGCAAAGTGACTGGATGATGTTTAGGAAAAATATTGCTCCGTCGGTAAAGAAGGAACATCCGTCACTTTGCAAAAAACAAAACCCGAGACGGAGCGAGCGCTCGAGAGGTGGAAGTCGAGGAAGAAAGAGATCAAGACATCAAGACCGAGAAATCCGATTGCAAACAACCAGTGCTCTACTATTTATCCGAGAGCGAGCGGCACTCTGTGGAAAACACACCGCAGAGTGTCCAGGGTCTGGATGATGGTTTAGAAAAAATATTGCTCCGTCGGTAAAGAAGAAACACTCGGCACTTTGCAGCGAACAACACGGGAGACGGAGGTGGAAGAAATGCCATTGTGTACATCCAGTGCTCTTCTATTCATTCGAGAGAGAGCCAAACACGCCGCAGAGCGAGTTCCTAGTCTGGACGATGGTTTAGGAAAAAAATTGCTCCGTCAGTAAAAAAAGAAAATTCCGTCGCTTTGCATCAAACCGCACAGCGGAGGGAGAGAGACCTCGAGGTGGAAGGCGCGCGCCACCGCTCGGCGGATCTTCTCGAGCGGCATCTTCGTACCGCAGTCGAGAAAGAGAGAATTCAAGACCGAGAAACGCCATTGTGTATAAACCGTGCTCTCCTATGTATTCGAGAGCGAGCTGCATACACGGACAAAGACGCCAAAGAGCGAGTCCAGAGTGTAGATTATGATTTGGGAAAAATATCGCTCCGTCGGTAAAGAAGAGCGACGAGGGAAAACGGCGATGGTAGTAAATACGTGAAATATATACAGATTATAACGCGAGAATACCCGGGAGGAGATGGATCGTGTGCAATCTCTCGAGGGTATGCACGACGATGGACGAGCTCGATGCTGGCTCACGATATACATATTATTCTGTTCGTCTCGCGCGTTGTGCGAGTTCGAACTGGGCACGAGTACAAACCTCGTGGAATGTGTCTAACGTACAGAAACTCTATTTCTGTTTGACCAACGTGGGAATTGGGATCGAACGAGACTTTTGCTGGCCCTCGCGCGTCCCTCGCCGAACGATTTTCATCGGAACGGAACGGAAATCATTTTTGAGAGACACAAATTATAGTTTGAATCGAACGAAAGCACAATCAAGATATTCTGAAGGCGGATTCAATGATTTTCTTTATCGTTTTCCGGCGATGCGCGAAGATTTTAGGGTTTGAGATTAAATTTAAGCGACGGCCAATAGTGGTAGGAATAAAGGGCATTGCCGATTTCGATACCTTCGAGCTTTTTTCTTAAAACGTGCACGAAGGTTTGCCTCTTTCGATACTTTCGGGCTGTTTTCTTGACAATGCATTTGAATAAAAAGGAAAAAATTGAGCTAAATGAGTGGGTTTCAGACTGTAGTAAAATTTTAAAAAATGTAAGCTAAATGAGCAATATTTAGACTGCAGTAAAAATCAAAAAAATTTGAGCTAAATGATCAATATTTAGACTGCAGTAAAATTATAGCAGACGCGTGATTTTAGGTATACAAAGAGAGCTGATGCGACTAACACGGGTGGTGACTTTAGACGCGTCGTCGAGTCCGTATCTCGTGAAGCGAAACAACATTGGGAGCTCCGCGCGCTCGCGCGCGGTCCAGTTAGAGTTCGCGATCGCTTAACGACGAGTGAAAATTGTTAACGAGCTAACGCGCGATTGAGACGAGGGTAAACGCCAGGGACGCGCGCGTTGATCCTCGTCCACTGTGCACGCAATTCGTCGACGTGTCAGCTGTGACGTAACATCCTGCTGGCGCGTACGAAACGACATTGAACACGTGAGCCTTCGGGCCGACCGGAGGGAACGATGAAATTATCGAGGATGGAGAGCCTCGGAGAACATTTCGAGCGTCCTAACGACACTTCACATAGTATCGTTAGTTTGCTTATAGCGGTCTCGTGGCGTATACTCGTCCGGGGCTCGACGGGGAAACCGATAAACGCATTCCACAAGCCCGCTCTATTGGGCTGCTCTCGGCTTTGACGTTATCTAATCTTGACCCCGACAAACACGCATCGCATGTTGCTTGAACATATACGTTTCGATGCATAAAGCTCGAAGCGTTGGGAATATAAAAAAAAATAAAAACATGAGGCGACGAATAGGATGCGCCGGAAAGAAAAAGTTTCAAAGATAGCACGAATGAGTTTGACTCGTGAGTAGAGCGTTAAAGTTCCGAACGAGCGGGGCAAAATGGACCGTGTCTACCAATTTTCAGCGGGACGTGAAAACGCATACATCTCATCTTAAATGCAGGGCACTGGTCCGTGTTGCCCCGGATTCCATTTGCATGTACGTTTCGATGCATAAAGCTCGAGGCGTTGGGAAAAGAGAAAAATAAGAATATGACGCGGCGGATAGGAAGTAAGAAAAAAAACTGTTCCGAAGATAGTATGAATTAGTTTTACGCGCGACTAGAGCGATAAAGTTTTGAACGAGCGGGGCAGAACGGACCTTGTTTATCAATCTTTTGCGAGACGTGCAAGAGCGTCTAACCTTAAATGGGGCAGAGTGGTCCGTTTTGCCCCGGATTCCGTATTGCCCCATCCTTCCCTCCCCTCTCCCCGTGCACATTGTACAAAGCGGAAAGACACAATAGGAGGACCGTCAGGGAATTCCGGCGGAGGTTGACCCCGTGACAAAGAAATCTCAGCAGAACTTGAAATTCCAGCGGGCTCGAATTATGCCCCGCGTATCTCCCACTCCCGCGATTTCGAGCCTGAGTCGGTCGACGCCGACGCTCTTCAACGTTCCGGCGGTGAACAAAACACGAGAGCTATCGGACAGCGATTTCCTAGCGCGGTGTAATGAGACAAACTGGAAAACTGGAGCGTTGCATTCCCTCTCCGGCTCAATTTCTTAGAATTGCGCACTCGAATGTACGAAATAGAACGCCAAGTTGTTTATGCTTTTCGGCCTAAAATGAAATTCCATGGAATATCATTTTCGGACCAAATGGAAATTGCTGTTCGTCACTTATCTGTATGGATTCTCATGGGCAATCAATCCTGACCATTGTAAGACAAACTGCAAAACTGGAGCATTGCATTTGTCCCAGGGTGAATTTTTTTACAACTCCGCACTCGAATGTACGAAACAGAATGCCCAGTCGTTTATGCTTTTGGGCCTCAAATAAAATTTCGTGAAAAAATGAAAAAAATTCCACGAAATATCATTTTTTGAGCAAGTGCATTTCGTGTTGCATCTCGCCGCTTATCTGCATTAATTCTCGTGGACGATCCACACTGACCAATGCAACAAAGCAAACTGTAAAATTGGCCGAATGTTTTACAACTCCGGACTCGAATTTACGAAATAGAACGCCCGATTATTTATGCTTTTCGGTCTAGAATTAAATTGCGTAAAAACTAAATTAAAAAAAAAATGCCACGAAATACCATTTTCGGAGCAAATGGAAATTCCATTTCGCCGCTTATCTGTATCAATTCCCGTGGACGATCAATAACGCCTGATTTATGTTCGCCGTCTCGTCCGTCGAGATAATTCTTCGTTTCATGCGGCGATCGATGCGCAGTAACGTGAATCATATCACGAGATGCTTCACTGACCTTGGACCATGGTGGCTGCTCTGGAGAGGACGTCCAAAGCGCTCTCGACAGCCGACATCCTCTCGTCGCCGGTTCCTCGAGAGTCTCTCGGCCCGGGGCTCGGACTCGTCGATGAAGCTTTCTTTTTGCCCCGAACGAGCTCGCGAAGCGTTAACGCCTCGTCGTGTGTCCCGCAAGAGTTTATCCTCGAGTTATCACCACCGAACAGCCGGTGTGCTAATCGTCGGTCTCTCGCTGTGCTTCGTGCGTAGTCACGTACTCTTTGCTCACGCCGCTCGACCACTTGTAATATTTACAAATATTTTTCGTCGTGCTTCTCTTCCTCCTTGTCTATCGTCCGGTTTCCTGAAAAACAAAAATTAACGATTTATTTCGCGGCTCGTCGTAGGACGAGGTGGCGGCGTGCGCACTTGACGTCTCGACCCTTCGAGCACGAAGACTAATTAACGTAGAACAAAAAAGAAATTACGATATAAAATTATATTCGAACAAATTTTCCGAACATAAAAAAAAATTAATCGAACGAGATATTTATGTATTTATTTATTTATTGTAGAAGACGGGAGAATCCCTTTTTACATTTTAACGAGTTAGTAAATCTTTTGTGTTTATGTAGAAAGAAAAAAACTAAAAAATATTGCACACTTTGTGCGCTAAAAAGAGAATAGCTATTTGAGGTAGAAAACAAACGGTAAACCGCCGACTAGTAAATTGCTAACAAATAAATAAGATATAAAAAAAAAAACTGTTTAACCAGCGTGAAAAATATAGAAAATCAGGCATTAAAACTACACCACCAAACCCGTCGAAAGATCATAAGAATCGAATATCGAGAGAGAAGCAAAAAGAAGCTGCGTTATCGACCGACGTAAAAGAAAGTTTCACCACCTTGAAAAACACGGCAAATCGAGCCTCAAAACTCAACACCAAAACCTTGAAAAGATGAAAAGAATCGTTTGTCTTGAAACAATCAAAGAAGCTGCAAATATGTCGCTCGATAGATGGACAGATCTCTACGTTACCGTCTCACCACCGTGTCTCGCGGCGCAAATAAAGTAAAACGGGGATTAAAAAACGTGACATTGTCTGTGGAATGCGGACCCCTCACCAGGAGTCTTCCCCTCCCACCCCCGCGCGTGCAGCTCCGTAGAACCCGCAAACTCCCACCCGCTCTGCTCCCCTTCCCCCCCCCCCTCCCCTTCACCAGCGCGCTCGACAAAGTGGCAGAGCGCGCTAAGTCTCCCCCTCCGCGCCCTCTCCGCGCGCCGCGAGACGCCACTACGCTCCCGCATCACAATTTCATCACAACAATATAAACAACTCGAATCCTTCGCCTCTGTCCACGTCCAACCCGCGTCCCGCCCTTCCTCGCCCATCGCCCGTTCCAAAATTCGCACTACGATATCTCCGGTATGCAGCCTATACGTCTCGGCTCTCGAGCCAGCGCGGACGCGCGCCGCCTCGTCGAATAGTCGCTCAGCGCCGCAGAGAAATCTCCGAGTCCGAGAAATCCCTCGCGGAATTCGACGCCGGAATTGATCGTTCGTTCGACCGACGAGAGAGAGAACAGCGTGGAAAGTAAACGAAGAAAGAACGATCGGTGAACCTGAGAAGAGAAAGATTGTCCTTATCTCGTCCCACGGATATCCGGCGGAGCGAAGAGTAAAAGCCGCTCGGCTCCCTCACGCCGCTCCGGCGCTGTCGTAGATCCCGACGAACGTCTCTCCCTCTCCCTCCAGCGCGGAGCGATTCTCTACTACGACGCGTAACACCTATCGCAGCCCGAAGGCTTCTCTCCACCGAAAAAGCGATCCCAATTTGCGGAGATAGAGCAGCGAAACGCCGCACGACCGGAGGTAGATGCATCGAGTCGAGTCGATCTGTTCGAACACGATAACGGCCCGAGGAAAGTGCGCGTGTTCGCGCACCCGCTACACATTCCTCGGGACTTTCGATCCTCGTACGTGTTACGCGCCGACCGTCGGAATTTTAATGCCGAACGCCGAACCGAGTCGCGGGAGAATCCATCGACGCGTTGTTTGGAAAAGGAGAGACGAATTTGTCGCTCGTGCACGAAACGGTGTAGAGCGATTCCTCGGAGAGCAAACTGCGCGCGGGCAAAACGTCGACGCACCAACACCGGAGAGATGCATACACGTGCTTAATCCTCCATCCCATCCCCCCCCCTCCCCCCTCCCTCCCGTCCCGCTATCTCGGGCTAGTGCCGGAAACGTCACTGTCTAAATAAACGGAATCGAAGGACAAATAAATGTCGAAAAAAAGGACGAAAAAAAAAACTGGTGGGACGACGAGAGACCGCGTTACACTTTCATATCGGGGCAAAAAAAAAAACAGAGAGATAGCACTAAGGCGAGAGGCAGCATCGGAATTCGAGAGGCGAGAGGTGGATCCTACTATAGATATTTCGTAAAATGGTGCGACACAGTATACGGTATTCTTTCGTGAAATATCAATGTATGTATATACATACATGCATACGTTTGTATGGACATGTAAAAAATATATGTACCTTTGTATAAAATCGATACGAAGAATTGATCGAAGGATCAGAATAAATGAATATAAGATCGAAAGATCGGAATATACACATTTATATATACATATATGCATGTATATGTAGAGAGATATAAAAGAATATATATAAAAACTTATATAAAATCGATACGAAGAATGTATCGAAAGATCGAAGGGATCGAAAATAAATATAAAAATCTTGAATGAACGTACGCGAAGGAAATTGTCGTAGAGTGTAAGACATTCGAGAACGTATACAGAGTACTCGGGGTAAAGATCCTCGGAGGCACGTCCCTTGTCCGTACAAATCAATAGAGGAATGCGGCGTAGCGTTAAAAAGGTAAGGCCTCGCTGCATTCCTCGACAGTACAAAATTCTATACACTCGGGGTGTTTCAGGCGTTTAGCCGTGATGATCGTCGCAAAACTCACCTCGATTAACGTCGATGACACTCGCGTTAATAATATCGCGAGACACTGTTGCGCGTTATCGAGTCGGTTAAATGTTTGCCGGGAGCCGCTTGTTTCCATTAAAAACGATGAAAATCTAATGGTATGCGGGCGGACACACGGAGGCACGGGCCGTCTGACACGAGAGGTAGGCAGCGGCGAGTGTCCCCACCACTTTATACGTTACAGCGGAATGCATGGCATTCCGGCCGGCCTGACGCGCTCTGCAGGCAAAACTGCCAAGCGTGCATATGCCACACTCCCGGTGAATATGGTCTAAAGTCCTTCTGCTTGTGTACGTTTTACCGGCTGTTTCTGTGTAGCTGTTCCTCGCGCGCGTACATGTGCGACGCGCGCGTGTGTACGCGCGCAGGCGCGTCCGTGTGCGTGTATCGGCACGACGCCTCGCGATCGTATTTGCACCATAATTTCACGTGCGTATAAACGACGGTGGCGTTTACTATACAAACGCTATTCGTATACTACGCACGCACGTGGGCATGCACGAGGCCGAAGCTTTCGCGAAACCCTCGCACACGAAACTTCGATACCTTTTCAACGCGCTTGCTTCTGCGACGAGTTTCGAACATCGCGGATACACCGATTACGAGGTCAGGAGGTCGGGATTGGATCGTCGGGCCACTGTCGTGTTTTTTCGGTACCTTGGATTATATCGCAGTAAAAAAAAAAGGTTTTATCTTTCGAACCTGGAAATTGACAAGATAGACCTCGTAACATAGATCATTTTTAATGGCGCATGGCGACGAATAGTCCTTCTCTCTGTACGTGCACATATTTAAAAGTACAAACAAGCGCGCTTTTTTTTTGTCAACTTAGATCCGCTTTTGACATTTTGATTAAGCTTTTGCTTTGGCTTCGTGATAAAAACGTAAAAATTGATTATTCCCCCACTTTCGGATTCGTTATTTTTCGTGACGGGTCGATAGTGTGTAAAAAAAACCACAGCAATGATTCGAGGATAAATACTGGCAATGGATCGCGCGGAGAGTGCAAGGAAACGTTTTAATACTCTCGTTATTGTCTTGTACTTGCCGGCCTCCAGTTCCGCTTTTTTTTAAATGTCATCGTCAAAGCGTCCTCATTCGAGTCTCTCTCTGTATCTAATATTAACTATGTAAAAGTCAAAACGAGTACCTGTTCCTTGCACCTTGGCGGGAGGATCCGCGGAGTGATTCGGGGCAAACTTTAGGGACAATGGAGAAGGTAACAGAAAAGCATTTACAGCTAGAGTGCCGGTGCTCGAGATGCTTCATATCTTCGACGTATCCGCTTCGTCCTCGTCCTCGCTCGATGTGTCGAGAGCGTAACAGAGCTGAAAAAAAGGATCGATACAGTCCGTGATTCGAGTTTGTCTCTCGAGTGTTTCCGTTAAAACTCACTTCGTCCAAGTCGGGCCTCTTCAGCAAATCCTCGAGACCGGCAATTTTTTCAAGATAGTTCGGCTGGTTGCAGGCGTCGAGAATAAAGGCGAAGCCCCGCGTGCGATACTCGGTGATAAGCGGCACGGAACACGCGGTGCAGGACGGAAATCTGTGCGTTATCGTCAAACGCATTTCGTGGCTCCATAGAGAGCCGCGAATAGTGTGCGGAACGCCACCGAGCAAACCGACGCAGCTTTCCTTCTCGCTGGTCTGATAGCGGTCTCGGCTATCGTCCATAAAGGCCTTCGCTTCCACTCTAAAAAAAAATTGGTAAGTAAAACGAGTATTAATATAATGGATTATTTTAGACATAAAAATTTGCCCACGGCGTCCTAATTTGTTACAATTTTGCGCACAGCTTTCCCCATGAAAAAGTACGTTGATCGATTTTGGCTTCCTCATTAAGGAATCCGTGTGCTAATTACTTTGCACCGTTTTTTCATAATATAAAAAAATGTCTACATCTTATCAAATTTAAACGGAGAAAATTTCCCGCAAAATTTATTGTAGAAAGTCCCAAACTAAAATTTGTATGATTCGTCGTTCTGAGGCATTTTAAGTACTCTTAAATTCTCATATTTTGAGTACCCTGACATTCAAATCCCAACAAAAAAAAATGCTTCACCTCTTCCTCTATGAGGAAGCAAAATAAAAATAAACGAACTGTTTCCGAACGTAAATTACCCTTGCGGATGCTGAGTCAGAGAGATCAAAAGTTCGACGGCAAGGCCAGCAGCGATTTGAGAAAGTCCCGGACGACTGACGGTGCACTGTTGATCGAGCGTCCTGTCAACTTGCGAATTGCCAGGTTGCGTAACATCGTTGCAGAAGTAACAGCCGAGATCCCGTCCGGAAGGATTTCGCAGAGCCAAATCGGGCGAGGCAGCGGCGACGGTCTCGCGAGTGCCGTGTCTCTGTACCGTGTAAGAGTCGAATCCCAGAGCCGCGTTAATCGCAATTTTGTTCAGCGACGCGCATGTCAGAGTCGGCAACCATCTAGCCTCTCTGGAATCGAGCAGCAGGAACACAACGTCGTGCCTCGTTACGAGTTCCTCCAAAACTTTAACTTCCTCCCTTGTCGATTTCATCATGCTCTGGCCCACCACGTGACCGGGCATCGGAATTTGCAGGACGACACCTTCGACGTTCTACAATTGATCAATCGTCAATGATGTTTCATAACAGCTATTCAAAGCATTAAAAGTATGAATAGTACGAATAGTACGAATAGAACGAAAAGTATGAAAAGCATGAAAAGTATGAAAAGTATGAAAAGTATTAAACCTTCACGTACGCGATCGCCGAGCGTGACTCCGCGACTTGACAATAGCACACTATTTATTGGCAATACAAATATTGACTGGAAAAATTTAAATATCGATCACTGCCTGATCTTAATAAAAATATTATTTTAGACAAATATAATATCGTGAACATTACTCTTCACGGAGTACTTTTCTGAATCTCGATATCAATATTTTTTGAGAAATAGCAATATAGAGAGATTTTTATACCGCGTAAGGTACTCGCTGAGTGAGGATCCCGTACGTGAACGTTTGGTAGTACAAAAAATCTTAAGAGTATCAAAATAAAAATCAAAAAAATTTATCGACATTGGAGAAACCTACGAGGGTCGGACATATCCGTCGAAGAGCCTCCTTGGCCGCCTCGGCTTTCGGACGCCGCTTCACCGCATCCTCGTGAGTGTAAAGACTCTGCCTCACGGTGTTGCTGTGAGAGACCGTTGAATTATCCACGAACGTGATGTTCTTCACACCCCAGCCGAGCAGAGCTCTAGCTACGGAACAGCCCAGCGTTCCCGCGCCGAGCAGCAGACATCGAAGTCCACCGATCATTTCTAAATTGAGTTCAGGCACGAGTCGCCACTTCATCAGTTTGAGATTCAAATCGACTGCTCGCTCGGCCATTCTGGACAAAGCACGCCGATCGTCGGTAAGTTTAATTCGCTCCTCGAGACAAATATCGTTTCGGTTCGTGAAAAATCACTCACCTCACCGGATCCATCGTGTCGGAGAGATCGGCGATGTTCGGTCCCATTTTTCCGTTCGCGTTTGTCTCCCAGCCAACCAATCGTCCAGCGATCATCTCCCTCCTCGCGAACTCTCGATCCTCGCAGACTTTGGCCTTCACGGTGAACACCACCGCCCTCTCCAAGTCGTTGCCGCGTATCGACAGAACTTTTATCGTTTTCTCAAATGCATATTTGGCGCTGTGCCAGAAAAGCAAGCAGAGTAGATTTCTCAGTGGCCAACCGGGCTCGGAACTCCGGCACGGGTCCCAGTACGCGAAATACACAGTTTCCTTGTTCTGAAAACGATTAATGAAATATAGAGCAAAAAATCCAGAAGGGTAATTTTTACGAACATTTTTCAATTAAAGAAAATATATAAATTTAAAAAAAATTTGAATCTCTTTAAATTAATTACGAGGATCTTACCGCGTTAACGCTCTCGACTCCCTTGGCCAAGCTGACAATCGCGGCCTTCTCATCGCCGTCGACAACGACGCTGAAAAAACTCTTCGACCTTCCGTCAAGCGCTTTGAAATCCGTCTTGAGCTCTTCCAGCTGCGAGGGTGAAAATTCGCTAGCGGAAAACTGCGACGGTCTCTCGTGGCGAAGTTCCGGCAGGCCGAAAGGTGTCGGATAAGCGGCCCAGTAGTGAAACCTGTACTTCTTAAGATCGGCGTACGAGAGGATCGAGAACATTGTAAGCCGCCAAGGCTCTCGCAGAGCCGAACCGTCTGTTATAGATTTGAGCAGACGCTCGCCTATAGAGTCGATGAAACTCTGAGGATTCGTCTGACGAAACGATTCGTAGGTGTTTGTGTTTATGAGGTAGCCGGAACAGGATGCCGCGGCATTATGGGAAGTCGTTTCGATACACCTAGAAAAATATTAAAAATTGCTACATTAGTTATCTTAAAAAAAAAAGGATTTTTTATTGCAACTCAGCAATTTAGCTCACTCGTTGAAAGACGTGCAATCCAAAATAGTGGGAATCGTTCTCTGCTCATGATTGCCACCGGTTGTACTGTAACTGGCCCATACAGATATTTTTAACTTGTCCTCCAGTTTGTATTTGTCCAGTTTGAGCTCCGCAAACTTTGCCCAAAAACTTGGATCCGTCGCCGTTCTGAGCTTTGTGAATTTTACCATCTCGGACGTCATGGCTGATGGCTATAGGGACGCAGGCTAAAAAAAAAAAACATAAGATAATAAACATATCTCAATAACATAACACAAAAAAAAAGGGTAGTCGACACATGGAATACGTTACCGTCAATAGTTATTAACGCTGAAACAGTGAAACAGTTTAAAAACCGAATCCCATACGTTTATGTGATATCAAATATATATTTTTCTGGAGCAGATTATATAAGCTCACGCTTCCTTTCTGCATTTATTAATAATAATAATAACAATAATAATAATATCAGGACAAACTCATGCGATATTATATCAAATGATATCAAAACATAGTTTGTGTTATTTTATGTATTTCTTTCTTTCTCTTAAAAAAAATAAAAACCGTTGATAGTTTATTTGATCCAAAAATCCGCGTAAACAAAGCGTTAATATCGGTGCGCTATGAATGAAAGTATTAACCTTAAAAATAAACGTTGGCAAGGCCGAAGATGGTTCTTTTTCGAAAATATCAGTGGATCAAGTTTTACGCTTCGTCATCGTTGTTGCTGCGCGGAGCACGCGACTCAACCACAATATATAATTGTCTGTCCCGATTACAGAACGGGGCAGTGACATTTATTGTTGATAAAATGCGCTCGTTTCTCACGCACTTCCGTGTGTGAGTTTGCTACGAATATACGCACATAGATTGCGTGCATTCGTGTTGCGTAGCGAAAACAAACGAACACCCGATGACACAATAATAAACGCGGGCAATTCATGCATTCGAAATAATATAACGATCGATCGTCGCCGTCTCTCCTTCGCCCAAAAAAAAAAAAATCCTGGGTGAAAGTTATCTTGCTTTCGAGTCAAACACGAGCAATGTTGATAAATTCCCTTTGGTTAAAAAAAAATAAAATTACGGACCTCTCGACGCAGTTGCCCCTGACGTGTCCGCCTGACGTCTGTCAACGCTACTGCCCGCACCTGGAAACATGAAGATAAATAAAATAAATAAAAAATAATACGATCTCCTCCCTGCACTCAAACCGCGGCCCAATCAGGAGCATCGATCGAAACTCGACACACCTGTGAACTAAATATTCTTACATACAATGTTTTATTTGCTCGATTGTGTCCGGTAGCTCTGAAATCTCATGCTGCAATGAACGTACGTCCTTCTGTCACGGAACTTCGCCTGAAGCGAACGAGGAAGCGGCGCTCGGTGCAAAAATTCAATAACATCTAGGAGCGTACGACGCGTGAGTGGCACAAAGCCCACTCATCGCGTATCTCCGTACGGCACTGCCAACGAGTGTGTGACGTCACAGAACCAATATGGATGGTCGGCATCGGCTGCCTGAATTCCAGTCGTAAGGGAACGCTTTTTTTAAACACGGGACGATACGAGAGAACGTTTGAATAAAACAACCATGTCGGATTACTTAAGATCCGCTCTCGGATACTTGAACGGCAATGGTAATTCTAACGAGTACGTCGGGCAGGTATTGGAGATCAACAACGTTAAGCTTCGAGTGACCAGGCTACTTGCCGAGGGTGAGTCTTGTCAATCCTCCCACTTTCTTCTTTTTTTTTGTTCGTCTTTTTTTCGGATTAACAGACGTCTCGAATTTTTTTTGTCGTCTGGCATTCTAAAGGTCTCGGGTCGGATATTGATCGTTGTCAGATAAAAAATCTTCCTCTGTTCGATCTGAAACATCGAGCTGCGTTCCTGTCATTTTGCCCAGCTATTTGTTGACATGTGTCAAATCCGACGTTTCGACTTTTGACGTATATATACGTAGCGGGATTTGCACATTGGACATTCCCATGTTAATCTCGGATACTTTGCTTATCTGCTTTGTCATTCGGACAGATTTTTTTAAATCTATTTTTTATTCTTTTTTAATCTACACTAATCCCATGCTCAGCTATGTACATAGTGTCGTATTTCACGTATAGCATTCCTATCATGCCATATGTGGATGACAAAGCTCGATAATCAATCGCTTGTATAATGTGTTTTTAATATTTGGCTGTTCGATGGTCAATTTAAAAAAAAGAACATATTTTCTCCCAACACTTGCGTTCCGCTTGAGCTTCCGTGCACGAAGATTGCGAGAAGATAGGTCAGATTCTTTGAATTAGAAAGGCGCCAAAGTTTCCGTTAGCATCGTTTAGAAATTAGGTTTAACTGAAGTTTACCTCATAACACCCAATTTTCTCCGAGTTATAGGTGGCTGGGCTCTGGTGTTCGCCGTGGAAGACATTGCGACAGGAAAGGAGTACGCTTTGAAGGTAATAAAACACTTTCTCCTTAAAAAAATGCGACCCAGGCTCGGTCGGTAAGAAAAATTGTAATTTTTGTTTCATACACTGTAAAGAAAAAAATGTCTGAAAATTCTTGAATGGTCTTGAAAGTTTTGATTTTTAAACCACATTTTTGTAAACTTTAGGCAAAAGATTTGTAATTTTTATATCTGGTATTTTTATTTTACAAAAAAGTACACGCACGTTTAATTTATGTAAGGAATGTGAGCAAATTTCAAGTCCCAGTACACTAAATTTACAATTTATTTTTACAGTGTAAATTCGAACCATTTCCAGTCAAAAGAAAACTCTCGCGTGACGTGGAGATCGATTCAGCATCGTTTGAGAATTTGCTTTCGACCGTGCCAACATTTTTGTCTCGCCCAGAAAAGTTCAGCGGATTACAGTTTTCGTTACCGGCCGAGCTCGCATCGCGCAGCCGGCGCCAGTTGAAAAAAAAAGAGTTGTCGACATGTTTGTATGTTTTCTTCTGCCACACAGAGACTGATCGCCGTAGACGAGGAAGCCAACAAAAGTATTATACAAGAGATTGAAACATTGAAGAAGCTCTCGGGCCACCCGAACGTAATACAGTACCTATGCGCGCAGAGGATAGAGCGGGAGGATCGCAAGAGCTGCGAGTATTTGTTGGTAACGGAATTATGTCCGGGCGGTACGTTGGCGGACGTGCTTCGCGGCACGACGTCGGCGAGTTCCCTCAGTCTGGCGCAGGTGTGCAGAGTCGCTTATCAAGCGACGAGGGCAGTTCACCACATGCACAGCCAGCAGCCGCAGCCGATAATACACTGGGACATCAAACTCGAGAATTTCTTGATCGGCAGCGACGGCCTCGTTAAATTGTGCGACTTCGGGAGCGCCTCCACCCAACAGATATTACCGGATCCTTCGTGGAACGCTCAGAAACGCTCGACTCTGGAGGACCAGATGTCCCGTTTCACTACTCCCATGTACAGATCTCCGGAGATGATGGACACTTGGAACAACGAGCCGATCGGACCGCCGGTCGATTGTTGGGCGCTCGGTTGCATCTTCTACGCTCTCGTCAGTCTCCGCCATCCGTTTCCGGAAGGTAAACCCATTAGTCCCAAAAATATGCGATCTATATTGGCCTTGGCTTAACGATTCATCCGCTCGAACGTCATCAGCGCGCTCAGTTTGGTGATAAAAACTGTACCGAATGCCGTTTCGAGATAATTATCTTTTCCTGCATCTTTCCCCAGGGAAAGACAATTTCCTTTTTCATCGGCGGACTGCGGTCTCAAAACGGTAATTGGTACAGTTTTCGATACTGGCGGCGGTATTTCACATCACTTCAAAGATGCATCACACATACATTCCCAACCAAAAGGTCAACTCGAACAAAATTTCAGTACTTCGCGATGTGCTCAAAAAAGTTATTAACAAAAAATTATTTCTTTAATGGTTTAAGAAAAAAATCGGAAAACGTTTCATTTTCTTATTGCAAATGAATTTCTTGATTTTTTGGAATTCATATGAATTTTTTCAGAATTTTCTTACATTTTAAAATGTTTTTATCGAAAGTTTGTTAAATCGATGTAGAGGCACGAATTTTGAATATGTTTCCGTATCACGATTCCACAGTACACACAATAAGTTTCGAGGCGATTGCGCTAACCGTTCCGTAGTTATAGCCTTAACATTTTTTATTTATCAGTTCGTTAACTTTTTGGCATTATTATTATGCAAAATTAGTTGGCACCTTTAATACAGTTGATTTTTTTCCGACAGTTATACCAATAGAAAGTGTTTAAATTCTCACTGAATCTCGCTTTTGGCCTGGAATGTACGTGTGAAGCAATCCTTCAGAGCCAGTGAAATACCGCGGTCGGTAATAAAAACTGTAATCTACTTTACGCACGAACAGTGATATCCAAGGTGAAAAGAAAATTGTGGTCGAAAACCGATTACATGTCGGCTTTCGATTACACTTTTCCGTGAAAAAAAAACTTGATTACAGTATTTGATACCAACTGAGACCGGGATGAACAGGGAGGGCGGTTTCACAGGCTCTTAACAATATTATTCTGTCTCTCGAGAAGGTAACAAATTGGCGATAACGAATGCGAGGTACGCGCCCCTGGCGCCGAATCCTCGACTGTCGTGCGTCCACGAGCTGGTGAAAGGATGTCTGGAAGCCTCGCCGGTGAAGAGGTTGACGACGTCGATGCTCTTGGAACGCCTAGCGGCGATCGCCGAATCGAACAACTTCGATCCCCGCGAGCCAGCGAAGATCGACGTGGTTGCCAAAGCTCCGCCGCCTCCGAGACCGGCGCCGCCGCCAGTGGCGGAAGGGCCGCCGCCTCGACCGGCGCCTCCAGCGGCCGCGCCGCCTCCGCGACCGGCTCCCATCCAGGCCGGCGCGGTCGGTGCACCGGTCGCCAGCAAAGTTCCCGCGGCTCACAGCACGGGTCTCTTCAGTTCCTTAAAGGGCGGTGCCGGAAGTATATTCCGCAATATCAAAGACACTTCGACGAAAGTGATGCACACGGTTCAGCAGAGTATGGCGAGAACCGAGCTTGACGCCAGTTACTTAACTTCCCGTATCCTGATAATGCCCTATCCGGCCGACGGAATAGAGTCCGCTTATAGGGCCAATCACGTCGAGGACGTCAGGGCCTATCTGCAAACTAGACACCCGTCTCCGGCCAAGATACAGCTCTATAATCTCTCGCGTGGACGACCGAACGTTTCGAGACTGCCGGGCAAACACATTGACTGCACGTTCGCTTACGCCTCGCCGGATTCAAACGCCCCGCTTCTGTCGGCTCTTTACCAGATTTGCCAGGACATCTATCGATACCTCGACGCCGACTTCAATCACATCGTCGTTCTCTATTGCGCGGTGAGTTTCCGCGACGGAACATACGTCTCTCTATGTTATCAAAAAATTAACTCCCCTCAAATGAAACCCTTTGAGGGGAGTCAAATGACACACTTTGGTCAGGGTCAAATTAAACCCTTTAACCGGGGTCGAATTAAACCCTTTAACCGGGGTCTAATTGAACCCTTGAACGGGGGTCAAATTAAACACTTTGACCGGAACCAAATTGAACTCTTTAACCGAAGTCAAATTGAACAAGGGTGTGAAATATTCGAATATTCTAAGTCCCCTTGGGTGACCCCTTAGCCTGAAATATACCAAGTCCATTTATAGAGGGGGGGGGGGGGGGGGGGCGAGTAGGGCGGGGTTCGCTCGAGTGACACCGACGGGTCACTCTAATATCTTTACTAAATTACCGAAAATGCTGTCTCTTGGTGCCCCGCCTCTGGTCTTGATTACTTCAAGTCCCTATTTCAAGTAAACCATATACCAAAAACCCATCTCGTAGGAAAAAGCCATCAAAATGAGTAACATATGTTCGTCCGGGTGGTAACTATAAGCTATCCCACATCCAAAAGTTAACTTCTGAACGTAGACCAGCTTGCATTGACCATCCGGACGGACATACGTGACCCATTTAGATGACTTTTTCATACCAGATCCCTTTTTGCTACCTGCGAACTTTCGGAGACAATCAAAGGGAGCGCGCGAAGCGCGCGACTAACCGGAAGCCCCAGTGCAATCACACATACGTTCCATCGCGAACTATACCGAGTAATCGCTCCCTGCACTCGCGCTCCGTCGTTGGCACCGGCGACCGAAACTTTGACTAACGTCCAACAATTAAATTGCAGGACGGATGCCACTCGAGTGCGACGATAGCCTGCGCCTTGCTGCTCTACGCCGGTGCTCTGACCACTCCCGAGGAGGCCATAGCTCTGTTCACAACGCGACGCTGCCAGCCGCCCCAGCTTCAGCCCTCGGAGTTGCGCTGCATCAATTACATGAGCGTGCTAAATTCCGGTGTGCATCCGCACAACAAACCCCTCGTCCTGCGATCTCTGGTGCTCCAGCCCGTGCCGCTCTTCACCCGAGCCAAGGACGGCTGCAGGCCCTACGTCGAGATTTACAGCAACGGTGCCCTGGTCTTCTCGACGAAGCGCCCGGACTACGAGGAGATGCGACTCTACGACATGATGGAGGGCAAGGCGTGTCTGGTGCTCGGCGACGCGACCGTGCGCGGTGACGTCACGATAGTCGTGTCCCACGCTCGACAGCAGCTCGGCCGCGTCATAGGAATAAAGATAGCCTCGTTGCACTTCCACACGGGCTACGTCCCGCTCTCGGAGAGCACGCTCTCCTTCGAGAAAAACGATCTCGACGACACGCCGGAGGTCGGCGGTAAATTTCGTATAGTTCTCAACGTCATGATAGGCGAGGAGAATCCGAAGATATCGAGGATTCCGGCGCCCTGGGAGGTCGAGGGCGGTCAGAGACTGACGCCGGATCCGCTCTTCGGATCAACGCTCGAGATGGAGGAGACTCTGGATAACTTCAGAACGGTCGCGCGAGACGACTCGGCGAGACCGGAGACCAAAGTCAGCGAGTCGATCGAGGAACCGACCGGGCCCGTGGAGAAACCCGAGTACGAGGAACCGCTCTGCGAAGCCGACGACGAAGAGGAACGTCGGGTGGAGGATAAATTCGCGGAGGCGGATCTGCTGAATCTCGGAATGCCGTCGAACAACGCTCAAAATCCACCAGCACGCACGCCGACCGTTGGGCCCGGCCTGGACATTTTCTCGTCCGCGAGCGCCAACGAGAGCGATCTGCTCGGGGGTTTCGCGGCTTTCAATCCGCAAGCTACGAGGCAGCAAGCCCCGGCGCCGATGAACAACAACGCCAACGTCAACGATCTGCTCTTCGGTAGCGGACAATCGACGGGGAAGTCGGGAAGCGATTTGCTCTTCGAGCACCTGAGCGCCACGCAGGCGGCCGAAGCCGGAGGCGTCAACGATCTCATGGGCAATTGGATGAACGGAAAACCAACCGCCCAGGCGAAGACGCCGACGGCCGAGGAGAATTTTCCGAGAAACTCGAGCGTTCCGAATTTCGCAGCTCAGCAGAAAGATCCGTTCGCGAACTTGGCTGGCTCGCTCGGAGCTGGGCTGAACTCCAGCTGGAACGGCACGCCGAGGGATTCGAACACTCCGCAGTCGGCCAGTCCGGCACCGTCCGGGACTCCCATTCACTCCAGTCCTCGGATGCACAAGTCCAGCACGTCGAACGACACGAGCGGAGGCGCGGCTGGACTCGCCGGCGGCGGAGACTCCTCGGTCTTCAACAACAAACCGGCCAACAAACCCGGAGACGCTTTCGAGGACTTGCTCGGTAGTCAGGGATACAATTTCTTCAGCTCCCGCAAGGCTGAAAAAGACAGCCCGAAGACCATAAATCAGATGCGCAAGGTCGAGGCAGCGAAGACCATGGATCCGGATAAACTCAAGGTCAGCGAATGGACGGAAGGAAAGAAGGGAAATCTGAGGGCGCTGCTGTGCTCGCTTCACACCGTTCTATGGCCGGAGGCAGATCGGTGGCAGAGGTACGAGATGCATCAGCTGGTCACGCCCGCGGACGTTAAGAAGGCTTATCGAAAGGCCTGCCTCGCCGTTCATCCCGATAAGGTAAGTGCGGCGATGCTATTTTTTTTTTTTTTTATTACTCTGAAGATATCTGCGTGGGATCAAATTTCTCCTTTGCAAGTCTCCATCGATGCACGGCTTTGGGGAAAAAAATGTTCACTTGTAGAATTCTATTGTCTATGTGAACTTCCGCGAGCGAAGTTTGTGCGATGCAAAACACAGCTGTTGTAACTCGATGACATTTTTTGATTCATGCAAATGTCTTTAGGGTCATTTTCTTTTGTTTCGATCAGCGGAAGGCGTTGCGATGCGCCGATAAATTGTCGAGGCACAACTGAAAAAAATTATTCTTATCTTTATCGTTGCAGCAAGCGGGAACGGCTAACGAGAACATAGCAAAATTGATCTTCATGGAACTAAATAATGCCTGGAGCGCGTTCGAAAACGACGCGTCGCAGCAAAATTTATTTAGCTAATTTATATAGAGATTGAGAAAAAAAGAAAAAAAAACAACAGCAAGAAATTATTATATTCGAGAAGTAAAACTAAACCACGACCTATCTTTGCGAAGTCGATTCCGGCTGATAGAATGTGCTAATCATATTCTGTTATACCTGTAAGATATAAACAAAAAATCAAGAAAAAGTCTCTTTATCGCATTCCGAAAAAAAAAAGTTTACTATTAGCCGTAGTCGCGAGACGCTTCGCATTCGAAATACGTATTCGAAAAATGTATTTACGACGGAAAAAAGGGAAAAGAAAAACGATGACGATTGTTTTGCTGACGACGAGACGACTAATGAACCCGTGCTGAGATTACGATTAGCTATGACTATTATAATTTCTAACGTAAGAGCTATGTTAATGTCCTTCACTGTATCTCTCTCTATCTCTTCTCGCCCCCTCTTTAAAAAAAAACGGAAAAAAAAGAAAATTCCACAAATTACCGTACGATTATATATGTATATAATGCAGTGTAAATTAAAAAAGATCCCAAATATATGAAGACAAAAAATATTTTCCGGGCGAACGAAACTAGTTTTTTTTATCTCGACGATATAGCCCTCCCCCCTTCCAGCCGGCGAAAGACAATTTGCTGGACGGCAGCTCGTGGGGACGGAAACCTCGAAATTGCCCAACTCGCCTCTATCGGCAAAAAACACCGTCGATCGGTGGAGAATCTCGGGCAAGGGAGTTTTAACGCTCGACGTGATGCAGCTCGGTGGGTATTCCCCCCTCCCCCTTCTTTTTATCTTCTCTTCTTCTCTCTCGTTCCCATTTCGCTGCGTAGAGCCCTCGGCCGGCTCGCTGTCCAATAGGGGATCATCAGATGATATCGCTCTCGGGTAAGGGCGAAAGGACACGGGATAGTAAATCCCTTCGAGCGACAGACCCTCTATTTATATCCCAGAAGAAAAAAGGTTCTTATTTTTAGAAACAAAAAAAAACGGAAGAAATCAATCTCCGAAGGAACGTCGTTCGGCGAGAGGAATCCTCCGCGGATTAAATTTCTATATTTGAAGTATCCTGAATAGTCGACACGAGTCGTGTGTAGCGTGACCTCTCGTCGATGTCCTAAATCGTCGTGCAATTCTCGTACATTGTTCGCGATAAAGTGGGATTCACCGCAATCCCGAAGTAGCGTCGTCGTTCGAACTCGAGAGAGAGAATGACTGTGGAGACGTGTGTGCGTGCGCGCATGTGTGCGTGTGTGTAGGGGAGTTCGGCGTGTATCGAGAAAAACGGGGGATAATGATGCACACGCGCATAGGCACGCGTCACACCGCCGTATATATATGCGTACACGGATGGTGTACAGGGGTTGAAATCTAAAGGGAGGGGCTGCCCGAAAATGGCTGTCAGCCGCGGGACAGGTCGTCCGTAGGAGGGCGAAGTGACGGTGTCCGACCCCGTCTTCCACAGGCGCTGACCAATTGACATTATTTTAAAACAATTGAGACCGTTAGCCCAATCGATAGGTATTATGCTCCGGCTAAAAAGCAATCTCCGCGCTCTTTTGAAACTACCACCGGACCCGAGAGCTTCGATCAACCGTGCTGTAAGGTAAAAAGAAAAAAAAAAAACCCAAAAAAAGTTAAACAGAAAACGCGACAATTTTTGCCATACACAAGCCACTGTCACACACACCGCTGCGAGAAAAACGATGCTTTCGATAAAATCGAGTGCCGCGGATAAACGAGAGAAAAAAAAAAAATTGACAACTCAAAAACGTCGATAAAACAATTTTCGAAACAATCACACCCATCGGCGGGTGTGTTGTGTCGAAACGACAGTGCGTCGCGATCAAGACTTTTCTCGCCGATAAATTTTTTTTGTCTTCCGTTTTCTCGCGCTAATTGCGAGAGCAGAATGTGCGAGCGAAATTTTCACCCGGAATTATGTTTACGTAGAGGAACGAACGATGTACGTGAAACATTTGTACGAATGAAAATTACGGTTCGCATGCTTTTTTTTTTACTTCGTGTGGTGCGGAGGAGAGCAGGCTGGTGAAATATTTTTTTTTTTGTTTTTTTTTTTATATTTGACCTATTCACAGGTCGAACGAGGACGGGGATGGCGTAGGACGGAGGGATTGATATTCCGAGGGAAGCGAGAAGAGACAAGACGGGAAAGATGCCGGGCCGTTTGCTCTGGAGGTTGCTCGTTATTTCGTTCGGAATTTTTCTTCACCTCCAAGTTTCGTGCAACGCGGACGCGGACAAGGCTGCGAGAGCTGCGAAGGGCAGACAGAGAACGTCGCACACGTCATGGAGACTCGTCGTGTGCCTTTCGCAGCCTCAGACGCCGTCCAGAACGGACGTCCAGAGAGCCTGGGAGGAGGTGCGAATGGAGGCCTCGCAGAGCGAAGTCGAGGTTTCGTACGTAGAGGCGAGAATGTCGCCAATTTCAGACTCGCTCTCGTACCCGCTGTCTCTGATAAACAAATTTTGCACGGACATCGAAAACGGAAAGACCGTACTGAGCCTGGTCATCGGGGGAGGACCCGCAGCTAGATTCCTCATCACGGCTGCGGCGTCCCTTAATCTACCGGCTCTGTGGCTGCCGATGACTCACAGAGACTTCCTGCGGCAGGTCAGTCGATAGTTCTACTAATTCATGTTTCGTTGAAAAAAAGTAGAATTAAATAAAAAATGGAATAACATTTTTCCATCCCTCGAAAGAATATCTCTGAGAAAAGTATGTCTTTTGAATGAAGTGGTAAAACATAGTCGAATTTGCACGAGTCTACGAGTACTGTACAGATTTTATGATTCAGTAATTTATGTTTCGTTGAAAAAACGTGAATAAAATTAAAAATGGAAAAATATTTTTCTTCCCTCCAAAGAATATCTCTGGCAAAACTATATCTTTTTAATGAAGTATTGAATCGATAGTAAATGGTGATTAAATTTTGTTTTCAAATGCTGTATTTATCTAACAGTAATACACTTACTCGCCCAAATATTCCGTAGAATGTAAGCAGATACACGTTATACATATATCTGTATCATTATTTTTTCAAAGGAGATAATCCTGAGTGATACGAAATATTAAAATAGAATTGGTGAAATCGTTGATTATTAACGAAACTTCTTATCCGTCCGCAGGGAAAAAGTGGACGATTGGAGTCTCGTTTAGGCTCGGGATCGGAGGAGGCCGGAGCGGCAGCTGCAGCGTTGATGCACAAAGCGAACTGGCACGCGTTTACCCTGCTGATCGACACGACGCTGCTGCCGATGCATCATTTTCTCCAGAGGAACCGTTACGTTCTCACACCCAGAAAGATAATTCACTTGCCGGCCAACGACAAGAGTCTCAGGCTGAGAATGAGAAGAATATCCGAGGAGGGTGGAAGCGGCGGTGTTCTCGTGATGGCGTGCGACCTGAGCAACGCTCGTAGGATCCTCGCCGCGGCGTCGAGATTCGAGATGCTGGCCGGTCGATTTATATGGCTGTGGCTGGACTTGAAAGCGGAGCTTAGGCCGAACGAGCCCGGTCTCATAAGCTCGCACTCGCTTCACAGCTCTCTGGTCGGCTCGTCGAGAAACGATCCGGAGCGATTGGTCTCGCCGTTGGAGAGCGTGCTCGAGCGTCACGGCGCGAATCTCGTTCTCGACGACGAGTCGCATCTTCACTCGCTGCCGAATTTGGCGAGCGACGTGCACAAGCTCCAGGAGTATCGATGGCAGCACGAGAGAAAGACCGTGAGAAAGCGGGAGGACAGACCGTTCGTGTTCGACGACGACGACGAAATCAGAATAACCGACAAGGCTCTGAACTCGAAGACGTTCATGCCCGTCGGAATGCTCGCGCTGAGGCCGTCGAGCCTAAAGATATCCGGGGGCGATACGATACTGACGAGAATGCTCCGAGAAACGTCTCAGGCACTCGACAACACATTCATCGAATTGAAATCGTCGTTGAGCCGACTGAGGGAAACGCAACTGAAGGAACATTTCGTTCCGACTTGCTTCGCTGAGTTCAATGCCAAGGTATCGATAAACGAAGTCAAGGAGAACGTTTCGAGAACTCTTACGAAGAAACTGCGCGAATCCATGAGGCAGATATCGCGCGACAAAGCGGAGTTTCAATTGTTGAATCTGCAGGCCGTACAGTTTCCCGGTAACAAGACGCAGCTGAGGTAAGCGACGCGACGAACCGACTGATCATCGAAACGTTGATTCTCTATTGGCCCAAGTGGCGCCTAGCAATTTCGAAATAGTACTTTGCGATACTAGTGCGAGAAAGCTGTCTTTCGACGGAGGTTCCGAAGTTGGCAGCACGAGCTGAAGGCGAGTGTTGTCTACTTCCCAACCGCCGTTGGAGAACCGCTTTTGCGTCAGAAAAAGTTTTTTCGCACTGGTATCGTAATGCACTAATTTTGTAACAAGCGCATAAAAATAAATTATCATGCGGAGATGTTCCCTATTGTTAAAATCTTGAATTAAAAAGAAATCCTACCTCAACAGACGCGAGTTTCCAAATTTCTTGACCTGAAGAATTTCTTGACCTGAAAAATCTTCAGGGCCGCAACTAAACTTCATGTGCTCATTTTTTTTCACAGGTGGACGAAGGTCGGTACGATACGAGGTGGCAAAGAAGTGAGGCTCGACACGATAACGTGGCCCGGGGGAAGTATCGTCCCGGCTTACTTGGAGCAGGGAGGTGAGAAGGTCGGAATGCCCAATTATCGGATAGTAACGGCTCTGGCCGCGCCGTTCACGATGTCGACGAGTCTGCAGGAGGGTCTCTGCCTCCGCGGTCTGACTTGCCGACATGGCAAGGACGTTAAATGCTGTTACGGTCTGACGATCGATCTGCTGTCCTTGATCGCGCGCGAGTTGGGTTTTCGATTCGATCTCTACGTGGCCACGGACGGATTGTTCGGCAAGAGAAACGGTCTAAACGGCACGTGGAACGGGATCGTCGGAGAGTTGCTCTACGGAAGAGCTCAGCTCGCGTTCGCTCCCATGAGCGTGTCGTCCCAACGTTCCGAAGTCATAGATTTCACGACGCCGTACTTCTTCAGCGGCGTGAGCTTCCTCGCGGCACCGAAGCACAACGCCGAGATTCCGGTGTTCGCGTTTTTACTCCCGTTCAGCACCGAACTCTGGATAGCGGTCTTCACTTTCCTCAACATAACGGCGATGGCGGTCGCCGTTTACGAGTGGTTCAGCCCGTTCGGACTGAATCCTTGGGGTCGCCAGCGGAGCAAGAACTTCTCCATAGCCTCGGCTCTCTGGGTCATGTGGGGACTGCTGTGCGGACATCTCGTCGCCTTCAAAGCACCGAAATCATGGCCTAACAAGTTTCTCATTAACATTTGGGGAGGCTTCTCCGTTATCTTCGTAGCTTCTTATACAGCGAACATCGCCGCTCTGATAGCGGCGCTGGTTTTGCACTCCGGTGTCAGCAATATTCTCAATCGCAGTGTGAGTCACATTTTCCCTTTTCCATTTAGTTCGCTTGTCGTGGGAATTTTTAAAACCGACATTGTGCTTTTTTTTTGTTTTTAACAGCTTCTGCAGCAAAAAGTTGGCGCGCCTCGAGCTTCCGCCGCCGAGTACTACGTACAGCGAGCGAATCGTCAACTGTGGTCGCACATGGCGAGATACTCCCTGTCGGACGTCGCCGAAGGTGTCGAACGTCTGCTCAACGGAAGTTTGGATATCTTAATAGCAGACACGCCGATACTCGATTATTATCGAGCTACCGACTACGATTGCCGATTGGAAAAAATCGGCGATACCATAAACGAGGACACGTACGCGGTTGGCCTGACGAAGGGGCATCCACTCAAAGAGAGCATCTCCAAGGTCATCGCCAATTACACGAGCAACGGGATGCTGGATATACTGAAGGAGAAATGGTACGATTGCTCTCTGCGCATTTTGCACTCTGAATGTGTGTTTCCAATGGGGAGGGCGATTAATTGTGGCTATAAAGGTTGGAGTGCTTTACACTAGTCAAATGAGCGCTACATTTGCATAGTCATTTATGCAAACTTGTACGCATCTATTAATTATAGTGGGTGATTATTTTTATTACAGGACATGTCTTTGAGCCAGAAAAAATTGACCGCAATGGATTTGCAAAAATATTAACTGGTTTGTGCAAATTTTGGAAAAGGTAAATCTAGATATTCGATCGTATTTTCTGTTTGAAGTTGACAGCCTTTTGTTTACCCATTGACGATATTACTTGATAACGAAACAGCTGACATTTTTAAACGGACAATATTAGCGAATATGTGGACGGTGAAGTCGTTGAGGAAATCTTACGGATTATTTCTTTGAAAAAAACTGAACAAATATGTGCCTTTTCGAAAATTAGCACAAACAACTCCATATTTTTGCAAATCCATTGCAATTAATATTTTCCTACGTTAAGGACATCTGCTGTAATGAAAAAATAATCATCCACGATAATGAATATATGCGCAAAAGTTTGTGTAAACGACTAAAAAGATGTAGCACATTTGACTAGTGTAAAGCGCTACAACCTCTTTAAAAAATACATTTTTTGAAATTAATTTACGTTATTTTAGTGTTAAGTTCGACGCGGTGCACGATTATTAACGGAAAATGTTACGATTAAAGGTACGGTGGTCTGCCCTGCATAAAAGCACGCGAGGGAATAAATCCGGGTGTCTACAGCGACCTGGCCGGTTGGCAGCCGCGACCCCTCGGCGTGGCGTCGGTCGCGGGTGTGTTCTGCCTACTCGGAACGGGCGTGATAGTCGGAACGCTGATACTCGTCGGGGAGCTCCTGTTCTACAAATACACGTTACCGCGACTGCGGCACAGGCCGAAGACCTCGATATGGCGGAGTCGGAACGTCATGTTCTTCTCGCAGAAGCTCTACCGGTTCATAAATTGCGTCGAGCTAGTCTCGCCCCATCATGCCGCGAGGGAGCTCGTTCACACAGTTCGACAAGGACAGATAACCTCGTTGTTCCAGAAGAGCGTTAAACGGGTTGGTAGATAACGTGGCTCGCGAGAGCGTGACGTGATTTCATCAAACGCTTCTACAAGGTTCCCCTGTTTCAGAAGGAGCACGAACAACGTCGGCGTCGCAAGAGCAAAGCTCAGTTCTTCGAGATGATACAAGAGATCAGAAGGTAATTTTTCCCCGGCAGTAAAAAAGCTGAGTTGGACAAAATAATAGAAAATACGAAATACAAAAACAAAATACTATATTTATTTTAAATACAGAATGTTTTTGTGCTTATAATACGTTTCAAAGTACTTCGTCTGAGTATCTTCTAAAATACGTCGTAAAGGCAATGAAGTTTCAATTCCATTTTTTCGAATTGAGTTTCATGTTTGACATTTGTTTTTTTATACTTGACGTTATATTTTTTTCACATTTGACGTTTGTAATTATTTTCACCTCAAACTTTTTACCTAGTTTGCCAACCGATATTTTTTTACATCTGAAGGTTTTCCATATTTGCCATTCAATATGTTGTTTGCATTGCAAATTTAAGATTTCTTGTACATTTCAAATTTACTTTGCATTCGGAATCTGAAATTTTCTTTTTTTAAGACTTTATCCAATGATTTGGCTTTGTATTTTCAACATCGCATGAACTCCAAAAAGTACTTTAAATATCAAAGAAGCATTTAAGTATTTAAAATACCTAAAATATATGATGTATTTAAAATACTAAAAAAGCTAAAAAAAAATATGACGTTGAAAAATCTGTTTTACCGGCAGAGTTCAACAGGAGGAGAAAGTGGATGCTCCGGCGAAGGAGGCGGAGACGCTGCGGCTGGCGAAGAGGGAAAACAAACCGGTGAAGGGCCGCGAACGAAGCAGAAGCAAGAGTCCGCTGATGCCGAGAAGCCCGAAGAGATCGGAGAAGTGCAGAAGCTCGACGAATCTTTCGGGTTCGCGACTGGGCCTCGCGCCGATAGGTCTCGACGCGCCAAAGCCGCGCGAGTTCACACTTAGCAGTACGAACCTCAGGGCGAGAAGCCCCCTGGAGACTGTCGGTAGGAGATTGAGTCACGGTGACGGTGGCTCGCCGCCGCCGCGTTTGGGCTCCAACTTCGGCGGGAGCGCGACCCTTAGACCTTTCGCTCCGGTCAGGTCGGACTCCGTGAGCGGCGGCGCGCCGACACCGCGTTACTCTCGAAGTCCGGCCAAGAGGGGTCAATCGTTTCCGGTTTTCGCAACTCTGAGACCACCGCCGCACTCCACGAGCCACGCGGTGTCGAAGAGTCCCCTCCTGTCGCCGAACGCCGAGCTCACCTCGGCGATCGGACGGAAGTTGTCGAGGGAGTGGGGCTCCGGTTCGATCGATCTGAGCCGATCGTCGGAGGCGATCGGCACGTTTACCACTTACACCGGTAACAATCAGGAGACGACCCTCAGCGTCGAACGTGCCGAGCCGCCGGAGATATGCCAGGAAGAAACGGCACCGGCTAAGAAACCGGTGCGTCGTGCCCGGAGTCACGAGAACAGGGATCACGGCGGAAAATCTATGGTGGATCTGCCGTCTCCGAGACTTACCGCTCAACCCTCCGTCGGCGGTCGTTCGGTAAGCGAGAGAACAAAAAAGCAGCTCGAGTCCGAACTCAAGGCGATACTCACGGCCAGAGCGCACCATCGGGACTTGCATCCACCGTGATAGAGCGCGGCTGAACGTTACGAAAAACCTTCTTCGAAGCGAGAAGATCAAAGTATCGCTGCCTCTGAGGGGCTTTGATTGATTTAAGCAATATCAGATTTATAGGTCAAATTTGTAGAAAAAAAAAAAAACTAACAAAAGCACAAAAAATATCTGACAGTTTAACGAAAGATAAACAAAAAAGAAGGACAGCGGAGGTGTTTGAGATAGCCTTGACGAATGGGGGGGAGGGTAACGAGGGAGGGTCGCGCAACACACACACACACATGTCGGGGCAGGACTCTCGGTTCGTTGATATATTGTTACATACATTAATAATATAGGGTATATGATATGATAAACTGATGAAAAAAAAGTGCTATAAACTTTTTAGTAGAGAAAAACAGATCTTAACTGAGTGATGTAGGATGTATGCAAATATTAACATATTTTCTTGTTGGCATTTTAACTCTACATTAAACTGTTGGCCCGGTCGAGTCTCTCTTTCGATTGCAACACTTGTACCGAGTATAGAGTTTAAAGGTAACTTAAAAAAAAAAATACAATGTGCCGCTTGTAGTCACTCCACTAGCCGAGCTATAGAGTGCCTCAAGTAATCCAACGAAACAATTGATCTTTGCGTCGGGACGGACACTTTGCAACTTTCTGTAAACTTCTGTAAAATCCATACGCGGCTCGCTCTTCACTTTTTCCGCCTCCCCTCGAAGCACGGATTCGTTGAAACTGTGATTCTACGTGCCAATCGGAGAACTATCTGAACTTCCGTCTTCTGACTCTTATCGATCGTAAACTATGTGCCAAATGATTTTGCTAACGGAGAGCGCGCTGTGTCAAAAACAGAAAAACAAAAAGAAATCAACTTCATATGAATATTTTGCCGTTGGTTTTTTCCGCGCGAACGAAGTTAATTACTTAAACGTATTTTATGAAAGTTTGGTCCACACAATTTTTTGTTGCTATATTGGACCACACACTGCCACTGTACGAGGAAGAATGATTAATGCGGGGAAGAACAAGAAATTAAAAAAGAAAACATAATAAAATATTTCAAAAAATAGTTGTCGTCGACGTTAGAAGGAGAGGCTCGAGCCGCAGGCTTTCGGCGTAGAATGACCACTTACTACGGATACATGTAATCTTCATATTCCTGCGCCTATTGAGGAAAATGTATTAGAATACGCGCGCGCCCGCGAGCAAGGCGCGCGATAATTTTATCGACGTACTTGATTCGACCGTTCTATCAAATCGCGGATAATTTTCCCTCCGGTGTGCGTCTAGAGCCGTGTTTCGGGTCGAAAGAAATTATAACGAAAATGGGGAGTAAAATATGCGCGAAGGAAAAAACGACGCGACATGAAGTTTAACGGTTTTAAGTAGTCCATATGTGTACAGTCAGGATTTTCGTGATGAATACGAGAGTTTAACGTATCCGTGGCGAGCACGACGACGACGATTCGTATGAGACGTTTTAACTGAGACTGATAACCCGGGGACTGGATCGCGAGGGGGTCGGCAATGATAGAATGACGAAGTAAAATTAAATCTGCCGAAACAGAAAAGCATTAGACTTACCGGTGACGAAATAACATCGAGCGGGTGAATTGCACACGAAGACGGTGTGAAGAAATAATTGGAATTGATGGTAACGAGACGCGAGGTGTCGATTAAAAATATTAGATGATAAACTTTGTCCTGTCCTTTCAATCGAATTAATCGTTTCGATCGCGCGATCGCCGAGAGGCAATTGTTTGAAGAAAAAAAAAACAAAATGAAAAAAAAGATTCTAACGATTAAAAAATATTTACCCTATTAGACTGTTAGTAATTGAATGTATGGGACTAAATTCGAACTATTATTACTTTGGATAATTCATAAGCGAGGCCTTAGCAGTAGTCGTATCCGCCCAATGAGAAAAAAAAACAACAACAACAACACGTTTAACTTGATAATTATTAATTATCGTAATTGGATATTTATCACTTATCGTATAGAATCGTTTAGGTATTTTGATTTTCGTTCGATAGTTTGTACCCTCTAGAGGAACTATTGTATTAACTCTCGCACGAGTAGAAAGTCGAGATGTGGAGTGAGCATTTCCGAATGCTTGGGAAAAAGAAGAAAACGAAAAAAAAAATTAGGTGAAAAAAAGAAAGTAATATCGACCTGAATGGGAACGATTCGCAATGTTCGCTCGGCGATGAAAAAAAAAATAGGAGAGTGATTATAAAACGAGTAAATTCCTGTGCGTCTATAGTCGTGTGTACCTTTACGTTGCGTGTTACACATACGATAATCAGCCTATATTTTTTATTTTGTTTTCTTTAATCGCACGCGACTACTTAATATAGTTAATTAAAGACTGTATCGAATTTCGATAGCTGGCACCCCGTATCTAGATTACATATATATGTTCTTTTTGTTCGTAGTTGTGTCGATTATCATCGTGGACTTAAAAAAAATTCTATTGCACGATAAATAACGAGGACATTAAAAATCCGAGAATGTCGTGAAATTAACCGCCGACTAATTGCCTCCACCTTGGACTTACGGTGCCTACAAGGGCTGCTCCCCTAGACACGAGTTTAACGACACTTGACGTGAGTGCACGACGCACAATAATGAAAGAAAAAAAATATATATATAATACTCATAGACTTTCGTCGGTAATATACATATTAAAATCTAAAAAAAAAAATTATAATAATACTCGCGAGATTGTATATCGTGCGAGCTCCTCTAAAACCAATGAGTTTGCGCACCGAATGCATTTCCTCCGTTCGGCGGTTGCGCTCTCTCTCAGCGAGGTACGAAGAATTAAAAAATGAGATATTGAAAGAAAAAAAAATGAGTAATAATAAAATCTATAAGAATCTGTCGCGTAACTAACGTCTAAAGTGAAAAAAAAACCTGAAAAAGATAACAAACATTCTCCTAGCAGTCGAAAGAGGAAAATAATGATTTAAAAAAAATATATATAATAATAATAATAGAGAATCGGATACTGAGATTAATTAATTAAAGGATGAGTGATCAAAATACAAATTATAGGGGGCCAGTCTAGCGTCACCCAAGCCTAAGAAAATCAAAGATAGACTTATTAAATTAAATAAACTTTTAGATCTATAATTCTCGGACGGGAGAGTGGATCCATCTGTGATTTGGTCGAGTGGTGCCGTGTTCGTGTTACTAATGTCCTGTTTCCCCGTGAAAAAAAAAAAAAATTATTGTCGAAATTAACGAGAGAAAGAATTAATAAGAGAGAGAAAGAGCGAGCGTGAGAGACGAAGAACGATAAAAAGGTAAATCCTCCCTGTCCGACACCCCGTAGACATTAGTACTTATTGAACACCGTAGTAGATTTATTAGTGGTTTCAACCTCCTTGTAAATAATCTGACACACACACACAGACACACACAGACACAGAAACCGTTTTGTCTGAAGTCCCTCATCGCGCGTTGTGGGGGAGATTGGGGCAAAACGGAACCCCGGAGCAAGACGGATCCTGCGAGCGAGATTTTCCATTTTTTTTTCAAGTTCGGCTACAAATTGTAAAGATTGGACCGTTTTGCCCCAGGGCGAGACAAATCTTGCAATCGAGAGGATAATTTTTTTTTCATATTCGGTGAAAAATTGTGAAAATTTGTCCATTCTGCCCCGGGGTTCCGTTTTGCCCCGCTCTCGCCCGCCACTCGCGATTCTAAATCAAAGATCGATCGCCCACCTATTTTGTGCGCCAACAAGAGCCTCTACAGTCGAGACGCGACACGGAGAAATGAAAGAGCAAAAGAAATGAAAACAAAGAGTATAAATCATGACCTATCGATCGCACATTCTTTCATGAAAAACAAAGAAAAATAATAATAATAATTGAAATTACATTCGCCCTCTGTAAAATGTTCTCTCTCACCGTCACGTTCTTTGCACGAGCGGAGATTCTCGCATACATAAAAAAAAATAAAAAACCATAAGCGTAAAGTTTTAACCTCAGGACTCTTGTTAATTGACAAACTCTACTCACGGCCTACATAAATCGAACGTCCCGAATCGACTAAGCTCCAGTATCGTTTTTAACGCGAACGAACTGTGCTATCTCATGCACTCGCGCTTAAAAAAAAAAAAAAAAAAAACAATATCCATTCAAACGAAACTTTAGCACTATATTTCTACTGCAGAACTGATTTATTCTATCGCCAATCTATCAATTTCATTTTATTATATTTTACTTCTATATCTACGATATTATTGTGAACCCGCGCCCGATCAGTGGTGCACGCTGATCTTTCATTATAATAGTAATTTTAAAAAAACTATGTAATGCTAAAGCTCAAACAAGACTTATTTATTCTCGTTAATCGTGTAAGCTCTAGCGTTTATCGGCATTGTTTTAGCGATGAGACTCAGATAGCACGAAAAAAAAAACCAAAAGTAATTGACACGAGAATATAAGATTAATAACTGTGAAACGTCCAAAATTGAAGAATCGAGTTCACACGCTTTGTTTTCCCTTCCCACGAAATCGAGCGCTTCGATTGTGTAATTCTAAAATGATCTCTATTTTACTGTGCCGGCATTGTCCACGAAAAAAAGAAAACAATTTCATTAACAATAATATTGTAATCACAGATTCGTCGATCCTTAAATGTGTTTGCCATCTTGTGACGCATCGAAAAAATGAAGTAAAAAAAAAAAAGAAATAATAATAATAATAATAACGACACCCATACACTAATGGCAATAAGGTTATAATTCTACTCTCTACGAAGCACTGCCACGAGATTCGAACTATTATAGTTTACCATTGCTTTCGATGACCTGCCGCCAGTTAGTTACTATATGTAAATCGTTGCGTGTAGTGTATACCTTTAATTGTGTAATACCGGCAATTTTATGTAACGGACGAACGAGCAAGGCCGCACGGGCCGGCGACTCAAGTTCCAACAATTTTACGAACGCAATTTTTAACGTTTAAAAAAAGAAACGAAAAGAAAACAAAACATAATTATTCTATAAGCGGTATGTTGCGATGAAACTGACACGAATCGTGACCGACTTCATTTCGACGCTCTTTAACTTTTTTTTTTTTAGGTTATACACACGTTCGAATGTTGTGTACATTTCTGCGGCGTTTGTCTCGGCAAACTCCGGACGAAAGGAGACGGGAGTAAGATCGATCGTCTCTTTCAATATTTTTTTTTTCTTTTCTTTTTTTCTCTCTCATTGCCAAACAAATTTGATACTCGTCGCGCGTTTCATTTTTCTACAGAATTCAATCAGTCATCGAGATTTTCACCGAACGCTGCTCGTTACGGAGAACGAAAGAAAAAAAAAACTGCCGGACATTCGGCATGGTTTTAGGACAGAATGGATCACGCGTAGATCATTAAAAAAAAGAAAATTCAGAGTGCCAGGTGGAGAGGGAAGAGAGATTACGAAGTCGATGGGAAAAAATCGGAGATCCCGCACCTGCCATAGTAACTTGTTGGCGTACGGTAATTAGGCTAGGTTTCTTGCAACCTACCTCGTCTCTCTTGTTACGCCTACTAACTACACTGTTATTGTTGATGAAAACTCCACGATTATTAAGAAATAAATATATTGTCTCAAAAAAAAACAAACAAAAAACAAAAAAAAACGAAAAAGTATGTACGTAATTATTAACGATCGTGTATTATTTGCATAGGCTCTCCGACCACCTAGACCTTGAGGCGAGCGCGCGTGTACGGCTCGTTCAACTTCAATCAAGGTGCGTGACCCAGCCAGTTAATCCATATTTAATCGAGTCCAGAGAAAAGTTCATTCACTAACGTCGTCGTGCAGCGATCGCCCACAATCCCGTACTAGCCGAACAGCTGGTACGAGCCGTGAGATTTTAATGGGAGAAAAAAAAATCAGCGTAAATACGGCAAAACATCTGAAAGTGGATATTTGCATACCCGACGGACAGCGTGACGCGCAAGATTATTATCTGCTATTCCGGTGACTCGCGAAATTTCACTAACTACCTATTTGCCCGATTATTCACTTCGCACGGCAAAATATGCGTGCGTTATGAACTTAGTCTACACATCGCTCTCGGCGACATCGTCGAGCGGCAACTAATGATCTCTTTGTTCGGGCATTCCCGAAGCGGTATGCGCCAATAGTAAGTTCCAATTATAATTTTGCCATCCCAGCCGTAATTGTGAACAGCGATCGCGGGTACGGATAGACCGAGTCGGGTACAAAACGGTACAAGAGCATCGGCGGTGGAAACAAGAATGAATATAAGTATGTGTGTATATGTACATATATACACAGTTTTTAACGTTACGGGAACGTTGTGTGATGAGCGTGAGCGCGTCCGTCCGCCGACGAAAGTGCAGCCTAAGGATGACTTATCAAAAACAAGTTATATACCGAGTGAGACCGCGCTCTCGTCGCCACAGCTGTTGGTGTAGGTCGAGCGTGTCGTCTATCGCAACAGCGTTTTCCCTTCGAAACCAAGGATATCGACAACATAGTGTATTATGCTGCAAGGGATAGAATTTCGCGATTTATGTCGAGTGTGAATTTTGCAGAAATCACACGAGTTGAAAATCCGTTCCCTCTCGTGTAGCGTACGATATTTTTCTTGCCAACGAGCGTTACTCTCCCGGGAGTAACAGGGCTCCGAGAGGGACAAATACAGCACGCAATATTTTGAAATCATTTTAGAAATATTTTCGATCATTCAAATTTTGAAAATATTTTCTATCTACCAAATCTTACAAATATTTCTGAAATATATGAAAATAATATTTTGTAAAATTACATGAGAATATTCCAATGGAACGTTTCTCAAATATTTCAGAAAAACATTCGATCTTTCGACGCTTCTGAAGTGTAGCGATAAAAATATTGAATTATTTTTCGTTTCATGTTTCGCCGAAATATTTCTACGACTGTTTCCGTGTTTACGCGAGTGTGCGTATGCAAATTGGACTGGTGGAGCAATCTTCGACGTTTCGGAAAAATGTCTACATAAGATTTATGACAAAAAAATATTATCAAATTGTTTTTCAACGTCCCACAAATATCTTTTAATATTCGTTAAATATTTGGAATATATGAGAAACACTACTGCGCATGCGCACAGGTTAATGAGGATCATTGATCAATGATAGGCGATCTTCCGTCCCGCACGCAAGAAATGTAGTTACTTTAGCGAAATCGGAAAAAAAAGATTGCAACTATTTTCTGTTCATAAGCGCGATGCCGGCCGACGTGCGAGGAGGCAGATACCCACCGTGCGGTGTCGGTGAATGCGTACATAGTAACAACGTACACGAGTGACTGTCCTCGTGGCCTCGTGAAATAAAATACGGAAACACGAACAAACACAGGCGCCTTAGTCATTCCGGGCCTCGTTCCCTCCCCGAGCTCGGCGCACCGACGATTAGCGTCGGGGAATCGATTGGAACGGACCCGCTGATTTTGCAAGTCATCCGTTGTCACGAGTTTTACGGTCAACCTTTACTGACGGCGATAGAGAGCTCCGCGCCAGCCAGCGTAGGCGAGAAGCGCGCGCCCGTGGCGTCCCGCACGGAGGAGCGAAAACCCCGTCGCTACAAAGGCCCGTTCTCGCATACGCGCACAGTATGTTCCACCATGTAGACGTCGGACGTTGATTTCGTTGTTTTTCTTTTTCCCCACTTTGCAACTCCACCGTTCGATCGTCGATCGAAGGGGCTAATTGCCGAGCGCGTATCCCGCTACTATCATCGGTACGACAGTGTGAGTAGGACATCTTCCCGTGTCGGTGAGAGTGGGATGTAATAAACCGCGTACCCGAGTGTACTCGGTTAACTCAATTCCGGTACGAAACACGAATATACTGCGGAGTGTTTTAAGGGAGATAACGAGAACCGTCTAAAACTGTATGAACTAAATCCGACGTGCTTATCACGTTGAAAAAATAAATAAATAAATTCTTTCCAGAATTTTTTACGAAAGATATCGGACCGATTTCTGCCCGCTGATCGATTATCTCGATCGGGCGGAATCCACCCAGATAGAAGAGTGACGGCGCGGAGACGGAACGGTGGCGGTACCAATGGTGAGATACCCGTTTGACGGCACGTTTTTCTATCTGGGCAAGGTCCACGAAAAGAGGCTGGACCGGGTCATCAAAAAATGTTTCGTTTATCGCGTGTATTCGTAAATGAATGTTTACTTCGCTCTTATATTAACATAACGCGCGAGCTTTTCGTACGCCGCGTCATGCAGGATTTCATATCTCGGTAAAAGTTTGCTGCGATCGTCAACGAGTTACATTATCGAAACTAAAGTCTATTGTAATACAGTGTTCGGACGGAGCACTCGCCATCTCGTGTAGGTGCGTCCGTGTGTGCGTGGATCATCTCCGGGCTGTTGCCTCGCATCCTTCGGACAAACCAGCAGCAGCAGCAGCAGCGCGCTCGCGCAGCGGCGCTGTCGTGACTCGACGCGAGTGAATCAGTTGAACGACGAGCGACGTCGTAATACAACGTGATACTTCGGATTCTCTACGCTGCGCACGTTTCCTTCTTTTTGATTATTTTGTTTTTTTATTATTATTTAGTTCTTCGTTAGACTCGGTTGGGGAAACAAAACAAAATCAGGGTGGTCGATACAGCTCGACCACCGATGCCAGCGTCGTTCGTCGGGCTCGCCGAATTCATGACGAAACGCACGCTCGGTTCGCGCCCGTTAGCAGACGAATAGAACAAATACCGGACAGTCATGGTCGCCGCGACGTGCCCAGCGTCGAGACTCAAATCATCGTGTTTCAATCGAAACGAGGATAATCCGTCGTGTTGACCCGGAGAGAAAAAATAAAAATAAAAAATAACATACGACCGGTGTAAGTGCAACAGAGTTCTCAAGGGCGGGATTGGAAACGCGAGATACAGCGACTGACGTCTGTGACTCGTCGCTTTCGGGGGTTTCACGCTCGTGTCCGACTCGCCGGAGATTTTCACTAGGTAAATGCGCACTTTCCTCCCGTCTACCTGCGAATACCGCGAATCGTTTCGTTATCGCCCGATCGTCGGGTCGCTTCGTCGAATTCTCGCACAGTGAATCTTTCGAGCCGTGCGGGGCGACGCGACGATTGACGCAGCGCGTCCGACACGACGAGATGATCGACGATGCTGGCGGAGAAATTTCGATTGAAGTTATCTTCGCCGACGATTATCTACATCGTACCTATCGGCGGTTGGACAAACACACGCGACGATATTAATTTATCGGTGCTGGAATCGCTTTAAATGGCACATCGGGGTCATTGCGATCCCCCCCTCCCCCTCCCCCCACCCTTGGCCGGTGAATAATAATCGCGGAACAACGTGCTTCGGCGATTTTTCAATTACGCACCTACAACCCGCGCAACTACAATGTTTACGGCCTCGCGCCTTATCTCGCCGACGATCAGACACACTCGATGATTCGCAAAAAATGCGAGATTATCGGATAAAGAAAAATTTAATTATTCCTTCCCTAATCGGTTCTTGCACCTTGCGCTGAGAGATCATCGAGCGTTGGATGACTTTACAGTATTTTTTATGTTTTTTTTTTTGTCATTCAGCGTTTCAGTTAGTGGCTTCGACGGCCCCAGACCACTTTGATGGATGGCGAGGATAATTGTCTGCAGAAAAAGAAAGGACAGTGCGGAGTCCAAAATTATGGGAACGGAGTGTCGGTAGTGCTCGGCGACGAGGACGACCTGGAGGACACTGTCAGCGCTGAGAAAAATGGGGATCTTGGCGACATGACCTTCTGCATGGCCAACTACGTAAAGGAGGCCATGAAGATGATGTTCATGATGCGGAGTCACCACATGCTGACGGACGTCATACTGGAAGTCGGATCCGAACTTTTTCACGCGCACAAAGTTATTCTCGCTGCGGCGAGTCCGTATTTCAAGGTAGACACGGTACAATAGCGGGCGCAATGAAATAATAATAAAACTGAAAGATACAATTTAAACAAAAATCCTGAGCATTAACATTTTATTTAATATATATGTATTTTTTTTATTTATCTCATACTTTCTCTGTCACCGTTGCTTGGGTCGTGAGCTCAAAAAATCTATGGATTTTATGATTTATCTATGAAAAATAAATGTTAAAGAATATTTCAGTTTTATTATTATTTATTTATTCATTTATTTATTTGGTTAGTGGGCATTGCCCTTTTAAATATATAAGTAGTATTTCAATCATAATATGGAACATACTAAATCGCACCCCTAGAACCACAGTGTCACATCTCTTATGCGATTACCATACAAGCATTAACACTGTTGTTCTGAGGGTGCGATATTATAATACATTATAGTATTATAAAAAATTAACAACCTATCTGTAGCACTGTATCTATGATTTTTATGATTTATCTATGAAAAATCTGAACGAATATTTGTATTTCAGGCCATGTTCACAGGCGGCCTAAAAGAGTGCGAAATGACGAGGGTGAAGCTTCAGGGGGTTTGTCCGACGGCGATGGCCAGACTGATGTACTTCATGTACACGGGTCAGATCCGCGTTACGGAGGTGACGGTCTGTTCGCTTTTACCGGCAGCGACGATGTTCCAGGTTCGTTAGAGGGTGACGCGTCGTTAGAACGGACGTGGAGGGAGTTTCGATGAATCGATCGTGATTATTAAACTTTTGTTAAAAATACGTTTAAGGTCGGCAACGTTATCGACGCGTGCTGCACCTTTCTCGAGCGCCAGTTAGATCCGACGAACGCGATCGGTATTGCAAATTTCGCCGAACAGCACGGATGCCACGATCTGTGTCACAAAGCGAATCAGTTCATCGTCCAGCACTTCAGTCGCATTTGCCAGGAGGAAGAGTTTCTCCAACTGTCGGCGATCCAGCTTATATCGCTCGTGAGAAAGGACGAGCTGAACGTTCAGGAGGAGAGAGAGGTCTACAACGCCGTACTGAAATGGGTCAAGTACAACGAGGAAGCTCGAGGTCCGAAGATGGAGCACATATTGCATGCCGTACGTTGCCAATATCTTACGCCAAACTTTTTGCGCGAGCAGATGAAGAATTGCGACGTATTGAAAAAAGTACCCGCCTGTCGAGAGTATCTGGCCCAGATATTCAAAGATCTAACGTTGCACAAAAAGCCGATCGTCAAAGAGCGAACGCCGAATACACCGCGCGTCATATACATAGCCGGTGGATTTTTCAAACACTCGCTGGACATACTGGAGGGCTACAACGCCGACGACAAGAACTGGTCGCAGCACGCTAAGCTGATCGTTCCGCGATCGGGACTGGGCGGTGCTTTCCTCAAGGGAATGTTCTACGCCGTCGGTGGAAGAAACAATTCGCCGGGCACCAGGTCAGTCGCGATCCTTCTTTCACGGAGTCCACTTTAGGATCGAAACGAATTCGAAATTCGGTACACAAAAGAATAAAAAGGAAGCGATATGGAAATTTCAATTTTCAAGTTTTATGAAAATTTCGATCGTCGCTCATAAAAATTTTAATTTTCAACTTTTTCTTCAACGTCATCGTCACGATTGACTTTCATGCATAACGTCTGGCCAATTCAGGGTCAGCGAGAAAAATCACTTTGTCGGATCTGTGATTGGCGCGAAAATAAAAAAGACCAATTATAAAAAATTGCGTCCCGATTACATTTCAGGTACGACAGCGATTGGGTGGACAGATACAATCCGGTGACGGATCAATGGAGACCCTGCAGTCCCATGTCCGTTCCCCGAAATCGCGTCGGCGTCGCCGTTATGGACGGTTTGCTGTACGCGGTGGGCGGAAGTGCGGGAGTAGAGTACCACAACAGCGTCGAGTGCTTCGATCCGGATATGGACGAGTGGACGAACGTTAGGCCTATGCATATCAAAAGATTGGGAGTGGGAGTCGCGGTGGTCAACAGGTAAGGAAACCCGCGTCAAAATTCGTATCCCGACTTCGAACATTGACATCCGAAACCAAGGCTTTATTATTTATTTTAATTTTATTTGTTTTTTTATTTATTTACAGATTGCTGTACGCGATCGGTGGCTTCGACGGAACCTATCGACTGAGCTCCGTCGAATGTTATCACCCGGAAAACGACGAGTGGACGATGGTTTCGTCGATGGACTGTAGCAGGTCGGGAGCGGGTGTCGCCAGTCTCGGTCAATACATATACGTTGTCGGAGGGTACGACGGCAAACGCCAATTAAATTCCGTCGAACGTTACGACACCGAACGCGATCAGTGGGAATACGTGAGCAACGTCACTATAGCTCGAAGCGCTCTGAGCGTCACCGTCCTCGACGGAAAATTGTACGCGATGGGTGAGTTCAATTTTTGTGATTGCGCGGGAAAAAAAGAATTAAAAAATGCATCAATTTTTCGTGCTTGTGTTAAAAAAAAAAAATAAAAAACTCATCAATTCTTGAGATTGACGAATTTTTACTCGACTGACAGAACCGATTTTCGTTGAACAGGAGGATACGACGGAACGTCTTTTCTTAACATCGTTGAGATCTACGATCCCGTTAAGAATCAGTGGGAACAAGGGAAACCTATGACGTCGGGTAGATCGGGCCACGCGAGCGCAGTCTCGTATCACCAGTGTTTGATACACTGCGACCATTTGGATCATGGCATAGTGCCGGAACGAGCACCGTCGTGATACAGAGACTATCGGTATTCCGTTAAAGGGAGCAGGAAACGATCGCACGAGTGAAATATATGTTTTTTTTTCTATTTATTGACCCCGTGTTTGAAGCGACGGGATATGAAGAGTTTTCTTCGAGGGAAGATCGAAGATAAGAAAGTTCGTTCTATCTTATCCTAGCTTCAATTTACCTTTTTTTTTTATAAAAAAAAAACATGGATCTACGTTACGACACACGTCAGTCGTTAACATTACCGCGGATCGACGCGTAAAGCGGCACGAATCGATGTGCCAGATCCATGTCCTCGAACGAATTTATCAGACTGCCGATGTTGAGCATCGCAAATAAAAAAAACCGCCCTCGCGAATCATTCCTACTTTAAAAATAATAATAATGATAATAATAAAGCATCGAGCTTGTTGACAAAGGCCGGAAAGCGCTTGTCCAAAGAATTAAATAAGCGCATTACGATTCACGCGAAAATGTAACATCTTCGGCTCGTAAAGTTCATTAGATTTACATCGCATAATAGATCTTATTGTGATTACGTTATTTTTGTAAAAAAAAAAAAAAAAACAATACGATGAAAGTGTGGAGAGAGAGAAAGATAACGCGCCTCATGAAAAAAATATGTAAATAACTTCTTTTTTTTTTCTCTCGCCACTCACGAAAAACGTTAATATATCGTCGGACAGCTGTTTTTCAAAAACGACTTTTACTGTAACGATCCCTCGGCGACGCTGAAAACACGGAAGTGACGCGAGCTGCGCGATACTCCGATGTTTTTTTTCTCGCGCGCAACCGCTGCGTCAATGCATTGACAATTCGGCGATGACAACTAGTAAGATCAAAGAATGCCCGATGTGCAAGGGAACCGGTACGCCGATAATTCGCTCTCGCGAATTTTCCAAAATATAATTCGCAAAGATAATTTGCTCCCGCGTTTGTGCAAAATTGTAGACTCAAAGATTCGATAAATGCAGGCTATTGCGACGAGAGCGCTCTGCGCAAGGAGAACGATGCGGGAAAACCGAGAAGCTCGGAGACCGGCGATTCTGCGGTTACGGTGAAAATCTTCAATGCCGCTGGCGGAGATGTGCACATTGACGAGCCTCACTGCTCGGGCATCTCCTGCGACCACGACGCAGCGTTGGATCAGAATTTCCTGGGAGATCTCGAGAGATCCGAAAATTTCAACGATACTCTGAAATTAGCGGTACAAAAACTGAAGCAGAAAAATTGGGAGAGCAGTGTATCGGCTCTTTTGAATGTAGTTCACCTCTCGCGAATTCGACCGGAAATGATAGACGGTAGTATGCCTCTGATAACGAGAAGCCTGCACGGGTAAGTTCGAACGATCGATCGACTCGGCTGATATTTAGAGTGCGTTCTCGAATGCAGTTCTGCTTTGTTCTGATAAATCCGGAAATATCAGAGATGTAGATGGACAGATAGTGTCGTTTATTCGTGTCCCAAGGCAAGCGTCCTAAAAGGTCACCGTGCTTCAAAAGATACAACGACGAATGCAGAGAAAAGCACAGAAAAATTACTCAATGAAAGTAACTATTCATGTGTATACGCGGCTGAAATAGGCGTTCATGTATTTCAATCTGCTCTCTGTTCGGAGCTCAGTTTTGACCCAAATCTGCTCTGATAAGCGTTCTTTTTCATCGAAACGCACTAAATGTATCCTACGGAAAGAATCGGATGTACTTGGTAATTAAAAAAATTCACTTGCAATGGACGGTCACACATAGTAGAATGCACAGCTGAGCAGGTCTGCATTCAAGAACGCATGGCTGAGCAGACCTGCATTCACGAACGTACCCTTAGCGATCGAGAGTATTTTACCACCGTCGGTAACAAAAACTCTAACAAACGCCGTCTTGAGATCACAGACGTTTGGAAACAAAAAAATTGTCGTTCACTGGAGAATTTACTTACAGCGAACGACTATTTTCTTTTTCCTTGCGCATCTCTGCTGACGAAATGGCATTCATTAAAGTTTTCTTTACCGACCGAGCGCGGGTCGGATGGGCCGTTGAGATGAAGGACATTCGCATGTTTGCAGCTTACTGAGAAACGTGAGACCCCAAGTGATGAGAACGGCTTGCCAGATAGCCGAGGAACTGTTCAAAACTATGCAATGCACGCTGAAGCCCGAGTTCGACGAGCTCGTTTCTGGACTGCTTCAAAAAACGGCCTACACGAACAGAGCGGTCAGGCAGGATGCTAACAGGGCTCTGGACACCATGGTCGTTTACATTCCGCCTCAGGATTGCATTCGCGTTATGTCTACCAATAGCGGTGCTGGGTGGGAATCAAAGACGCGATTGGTTAACCTAGATAGTCATGTAAAAAAAAAAAAATCTAACAGAAAAAATGATTTCCTATTCCCAGGCATAAAAACGCCATAGTTCGTACGACGGTCAGCAGACTGCTGTACAACATCGTTTGCACGATGGGAGTGGAGACGTTCTTGACTACCTCGAATCTGAGAGACGCGAGAAGGCGGGCTTTCGTAACATGCATACAATTTTTGAACGACCCGTGTACCGAAACCAGGTGATTATTGAATGGCGGTCCGAAAGTTTTCGCGCGCTGTTCTTGACAAAAACAATTGTAACTCGAGACTTACGTCCCTCCCGCTCCTGTTTATCCAGAAGCAACGGAAGAAGTTTGATGCAACTACTGATGAGACACAGAGCGTTCGACGCCGTATTAAGTCAGGACGTCGAACGTGGGTTGACAAAGAAAATCGAGAAACAGCTCGTGGCGTTGAAATACGAGAGCAAAAGCGTCGGCTGCGTCGCACCTTAATGCGCATAAAACGCACGGCTTGGTCGTTCGGAAACGAGACTCTAAAAACTTACTTCGATTAATAATTTCCGTTCGATAATTTTACGCGTCAAGTTGCGCATATGTTCGTGTTTTAAAATAAAATAAGTAAAGAGAAAGAGCTACGAGTATCCCAAGTTGGGAAAGTTTGTTTCGCGATTGGACGTTCACGTCACGTGACTCCAAGCGCAAGTGCATAGACAATTTTGAAAAGAAAACAGGATCGCGAGTTTGCAGTCCAAAATAGTTAATAAAAGATTTAAAAAAAACTCACTCGTGCTCCTTCCTGTGAAAACGAGCAGGATTTCCAGTCGAGAAAGGATCAAAGGGCCATCGTAACTTCCTCTTCTCTCGATTTGAGCACTCGAGGAACGAAAAATCGTCGAAACATTTGCGCCGGAGGTCGAGCAATGGTCGAGACGAGACGAAATGCAAATTTGTGCTCGACCTCCGGACCTAACAATAGCGACTTTAACAATAATACTGCAACTTACCAACTTGACTATTTAAGTTTGCGTTTTATTTATGAAGATAGCGAGAGGCTGGACCTGCAGTTTTTAAGGTAGCTTCCACCTTAAACCGGCAAACGCGGAAAGACACGAAACGAGACGAGACGAGACTGGGAGCCGGCGCGCGCCGCCTAACGTGTCGATGCACGTTTTCCGCGACCGTCGGAGGGGAGGGGCGGCCTGTCATGCCTGAGAAGAGTGGGGGAAGCCTGCAGGCACACTCTGCGAGGTTATCAAATTCTTCTGCAGCACATTGGCCAAACAATCTGTTCCTGTAAATAAAAATAAATCGACCATCGCCAAGCGTCGAGCTGCAGGAGAATTATGTTTTTTTGATATGTTTTCCACGAGATACTAAAAGTCGTTCTATACGGGAGTGCCATTGCGGATAAACTCAGGTATGGTCCGAGGTTAATCGATCGCCTGATTCTTCACCGGAAGCTTACGAAATAAAAATAAACAATTAATTTTTTTATTGTTATTTTTTTACATTGGGCGAGGAAATTTGACCAGTTTAAAAACAGCGTCGACTCTGACGAATTTATGTTATATCGGACATGTTTTTTTTAAGCATATTATATAAGTTTATACTTCCTTTCTGTAAATATTAATATTAATAATAATAATAACAAAATAATTTTTTTTATCTTTCACGTCAAGACAGGATGATCCGGTACACGGAATTCCAAGCAGTCGTGCTCGCGGGAGGAAAGGGCTCTCGCATGACGGAGCTAACAGCTGGAAAGCCAAAATGTCTTCTTCCCATAGGGAACATGCCGATGATTTGGTATCCTCTGAGGCTTTTGGAGCGTGCCGGTTTCACGGAAGCTATAGTCATAGTCACGGAGAACATAAGGAACGACGTAGCGACGTCCTTAGAGAAATTGGGACTGTGTATAAAGTGGGAACTGGTCGGCATACCGGGAGGGGAAGATCTCGGCACGGCGGATTCCATAAGATCGATCTATGAAAAGATTCATCACGACTTGGTGATCGTGTCTTGCGATCTCATCGCCGACATAGACATATCGAAACTGGTGGATTCCTACAGGAAGAACAACGCCAGTGTAAGCGCTCTGATGCTTCCGGTGCCAAAGATACCTGCGGATTTCGTGACTCCGGGGCCCAAGAGCAAGCAGAGACCCGAGACTGATCTCATTGGAATCGACAACAGGACCGATCGGCTTGTTTTTTTGGCCTCGGCATCGGATTTTGAGGAAACTATAAATCTGTCTCGAAAGCTTCTCAGCAAGCACAACAGCTTCACCATACACTCGAAACTGTTGGATGCTCACTTGTACATAATAAACAAATGGGTGCTGGATTTTTTGGTACACAACAAGTGAGTACGATGTTGCCGTGAATTGGAGAAAAAACGGTGGATCAGCAAATAGTAATTCCGTCTCAATTGTCCTCGGGCCTGACGCTCCTAATTCGAGCGAAACTTTTTTCCTGTTTTCGTATGATTTGTTAGCATTTTTACGGAGATGAGCCTTGTTTTGTTCTTTAAAAACGAAATCAGGCACACGGATCGTTAAAGCTTCATCGCCTTGAATTTTTTATTTGTGTTGTCTGATATTTTTAATAATAATTTTTAATTATCGACTGCTTGGCGATAGATCGTAAAAAAAAAAAATCTGCAAAAATGTATGTTTCAGTTTACACGTATATGAAAACAGGAAAAAAGTTTCGCTCAAATTAAAAGGGGTCGGGCTCGAGGATGACTGAATTGGGATGGAATGCTTCACATAAATGATCTTTCAACTTTCGATTCAGGAACCTGAGTACTCTGAAGGGCGAGCTTTTGCCATACATCGTCGGGAAGCAATTGTCCCGACCGCCAAAACAGTCGACGAACGATAAGAACACATCTATAGTGAAGCTGGACATGAGGGAGGACATATTTCGATTCGCGGTCGAACGACCGCTCGCCGAGCTCATCAGAAACATGTCGGCGTTCAACGATCACAATACCGATATGGAGGGAGCGTACCACGGAGATCCGATAAGATGTTACGCTTTCACGATAAACGGCAAATTCGGGCTCCGAGCTAATACCGTACAGATGTACGCCCTCGCTAATAGGATGGTGAATAGACGTTTCCGTTCGAATTACGAATCGATTCCTAAACGACCTTGAAGACATCTGCACGAGACTAAATTTCATTCAAGTTATAACAAACTTCGCTGGGTGAAGTTCACTTGGAGAATAAGATTTACATGTGAACATTTTTTTTATCCTCCTAAAGTCGTGCATTGATAGACTTGCCGAAGATAAAATTTGATGCGGATATCTTTAGGGTCGTGTTCCTAATCGTTCGATGTATTGTAGCAGTAAGCTTTTCTTTTTATCGATGCAGTTACCCGAGCTCTGGGGTTCCGAGGAAGTGGGCGAGGGACAACCTCCGCCCTCGCAAATATCGTCGAGCGCCGTTGTCAAGAGCACTCAAGTACAAAGCTGTCGGATCGACGAGGGCGCGTTCATCGATGAGAAAACTTCGCTCAGACAGAGCTACATCGGACCGTCGACGTCGATAGAGACCAAGACGCGAATATCTGACAGCGTGATAATGGGAAACGTGACGATAGGCCAGAGGTACGCGGAAATTACGAGAGCGAGGCGATCGCCGATCTGCCGATTGATCGGGACGCGCTTTATCGACGCTTGGTGCCGTCTGCTATCTCGTATACCTACTCGACATAATTTGAGGAGGCTGGAACGCTTGACGCTAGTCAATTGAGTGCTGTGTTTTCAAAGTCGTTTATACACATTTTATGAAGGAATTTCGCCGATGGATTGACAAAAGGCTGTCATTTTTGGACGGAAAATAATATCGATTATTCAGACGGTGAATTCCTAGAGCATCTTTCAAGGAAGAGAATGAGCTGTGATACATCAAAATCGTGTAAAAATGATCGATTATTGTTTGAAAAAACTGAACGAATGTGTACCTTTTCGGAAAGTAGCATAAACCAGTTAATATTTTTGCAAATCCATTGTAATTAATGTTATCTATCTTAAAGACATCTGCTGTCATACGAATAATCTTCCACTATAATCGATACATGCCTAAAAGTTTGTATAAACTGCTTTAAAAAGTAGCACGCATTCGACTAGTGTGGAGCGTTCAAACCTTAACTTACACTTTATCTTACCGATTTTTGTTCACCGTGCAGATCCGTCATTACGAATTGCATATTGTGCAACGGCTGCGTAATCGAGGAAGGAAGCGAGTTGAAGGATTGCCTCGTAGGAGCTCAGCACGTAGTCTGCGCGGACAGTCGTCACTCCCGAGAGGTTCTCACCGACGCCGATAGACTCATGGAGATTTGATTCGAAATACAATAAAGACGTATATTCTTACGCAAACTTCTTATTCTCTTTCATATCTGTTATCCACCGTTCGTTTATCGTTCAACGACATCGCAGTTCGTAATTTCCAAAGAATTTGGTTATTCTCGAGCCAATCCAAATAATTTCCCGGCTGTCCTCCCCACTCCTCGCCGAACCGGATATCACGTGACGCACCAACCGCTGTTTCCGCCTTCGCTCTCGTCGCTCTTTCACGAGCGACCTCTTTCGTCTCTTTTCCAAGTGCTCTTTCGTGCAAAATGGTGAGTCCGGAATGATCCTTCGTTAAATCCGTTTTTATCTACGCAATCCTTAATTATCGAGTCCCGTTCTCGTTGCCAAAATAATTCTTGAGTTTTTCGCTACATGCAAAATCCCGTAGTTAACCCACTCGCGAATTACACCGCGACGAACTCCGCCGTGTAAACTCACGGTGGTCTCGAAGGTTATGCATCGCCAGTGTTTACGTGTTACCGTCACGTTGCGCTAATGCAATAAAGTTAACGTCACCGAGCCGATCAAGTATTACACTGTTCGAAGCAACGAACGCAAATTTTGGGATTTTACGTGTCGAAAGTTTTTTTTTTTTTACGAACCAACATTCGCGTACGATAAATCTCGTAGACAACCCGGTGTCCGACACGCCGATGAGGCATGCTGTCGGTTATACGAACATGATTTTTCACTCATACATTTTTCGATTTACAGACGAAGGGTACGTCGAGCTTTGGTAAGCGGCGCAATAAGACCCACACGCTCTGCAGGCGGTGCGGTCGCAGCTCCTACCACATTCAGAAGTCTCAATGTGCGCAGTGCGGATATCCCGCTAAGACTATGCGTTCCTGTAAGTATTCAGAATGAAATCCAACAAAGAGAATGCTTGGGACAAGCTTGTGTGCTTTAGACCAAACTAGAATATAATGATACAATTGAGGGAAGTGCACGATTTTTGCTGAGTACGAAGTTTGCTGCCCGAGCGAAGCAAGGACAGAAATTGTACGAGGACAAAACGTGCTCCCTCCTGTGTAGCATAGGATGTCTTTTTTTATGACATCGATAAAATAATCACATGTCTTACATCGGAAATCGTCATATTCACCAATGACCATTAATCGCCTGAAGTAATAGAACTTCCTGAGGGAGCAAATGAAACAATTGAAACATTAGAGGACTGACTCAATACTGCACATGTGCACAGGTTAATAATGATCTTTGATCAATAATAGGCTATTTTCTGCATGTATTGCACACAAGGAATATGGTTATTTTAGCAGTCAAGGAAAAAAACAAATCCATGAAACAAGCTAAAAAAAAAACAAGTGTCCGAAACACTTGTTTCTTTGGTGAAATGAAATAAAATACAACTGTAGTTTATTTCCCATCTGCTGCGAATGCCTGCGACTAATTTATTTTTATTTTCATGAAACTATCCAGACAACTGGTCCATCAAGGCCAAGAGGAGGAAAACTACCGGAACCGGCCGTATGCGTCATCTTAAGATCGTGCGCCGCAAGTTCAAGTGAGTTGTCTCTCTTTTTCTCTCTATTTTCGATTATTGTGGTTTCATCTTTAGAAAAAAAACTGTAACTGGATGTATCTGTTTTATCATTGTAGGAACGGATTCAGGGAAGGTCTGCCGAAACCCAAAGCCGTTGCCGCGAAGTAAATACTTTAAATCCGTTTTCCCTATGGACTGTATCGCTCATAGCTTCGAATAAAGATCCCGAAGTTTCATAACATTGTTTAGCCTTTCATTTCGTGAGTATCGGAGTTCCGTTGTTTGCGGGTTGACAGAAAGTTTCGAATGATCGTTATAGTTGTTCGCATTAATTGAATGGAACGTTCAAGGCGGCGATGCGGGAAATATGGACTGTATCATTCATACACTGTATCAAAAAATTGTAAATGAAATTGTATCGAAATGGAAGTTTTTATGCAGAAACTGGTACATTAATTTTAATGTGCAATTGTGACGAAAAATGAACATACTTTTTCATTGAAATCACAGTAAATCAATAAATTTAAAGTATTTCCAATGTTTTTAATACACCAAACATTAATTTTTCATCACACTTATACATTAAATTTAATATACCCGTTTTTTGCATAAAAACTTCCAGTCCGGTACATTAAATTTCAAACGATTTTTTTTTCAGTCTTTCGAATGAAAATCCCCGAAGTATCGAACCATTGTTTTGCTTTTTATTTCATGAGTGTTAGAATTTAGTTGTTTGAGGGTAAAAAAAATGTTAGGCCAATCGGTATCGTATACATTTTCGTGACTGCACGGCGTCCGCGAGCTGAATGGGAAGATTCGAGACGGCAGGGCGGGAGAATGAATGGAAAGTGCCTATCGTTGCAAGCAATCATGAATTGTATCGTTCATAGCTTCGACTAAAGATCTCGAAGCTTCGTAACATTGTTCGGCCTCTCATTTCGTGAGCGTTGGAATTTCCTTGTCTGGGAGTAAAACAAAGTTTCCGACTGATCGGTATCGTTGTATGCTTTTCCGCGACCGCGCGACCGCGCGGCGTCGTCCGCGAGCTGAATGGGAGCGTTCGAGTCGGCGGGACGGGGGCATAAACGGAAAGCGCCGATCGCGGCGTGTAACGTCGCCGACGCTCGGTATTTGACCAACAAGCTCACGCTGTTTGCACGTTTGTTCGTCGAGACGTTTTTGCTGATAAAAATAGGTGAAAGAACTCGTCGCGCGGCGTCGAGCGAGAAGTTCGTTCGAGTGCGCAAACTCGCGGGTTTCCCTTTGACACGAAGACCGGCGAGGCGCGTCTATTTATCGCGTTACGCCCGTTGACGAAGTGTCAGTCAGTCAGGTACCGCTTTGGAGTGACGATGGGAACAACGCGAGGCTGCAGGATAACTTCTCACTGAGGGTTCAACCGAGAGCCGGAGAGTCACGAGACAGAGTGAACTCGGCGGGCTATTATAGAGGATCGGATAAATTTATCCGTCCTGCTGAAAAGACCACGGAATAACGAGGAAAGTGGGTGGAAAGTTATGCCACGAAAAGTTCAACCAACATTCCGTCTCCACAAGCACCAGAAAATTAAGTTTCGCGCCGATCAGGACTCTATAAAGTAGTCCCGGAAGTCTGCACACTCAACGCTTGATCGAGTTTGGGCCAGTGAGGAAGAAGAAAAAAAAAATCGAATCGATCGTTGAAACTCCCGACAGGAAGCGAGAGGCGCAACGAGATTCGTGGGCGGAAGGGTTGAAACCCGAAGAGTCGGCGGACGGTACCGACCATTATATTCTCAAAGATAGAGTTTTGCCCAAGGTACACCATGAGGTTACCGTTGAATCATTAGATCTCGGTCGAGTCGGACTGCGATTGCTTCCTGGAAATTCTGCCTGCCGCTGCAACGCGAATAGATCGTCAACTTTGACATTCTATAAATTACGAAAAGGAAACGATAATAAAGGCCTTAATAAATGGGAATGCTGCGGAAACTGTTTGGTAAGTTTGTAAATCTGAACTGTTAAGATTTTTTTTTGGCAAATCAATGTACGATATTGGAGCAAATTGATTGATCGGTGCATTAAAAGCGAACTGAAAATCTCTAATATATCGCTTATCAATCTTAAAAAAAATCGAGTAACGTATATACATATTTTGAAAAAAAAAATTATTTGCTCATTCATGTTTCTTTATCCCTGTCCTTGAACGTCATTTCGTCCATTCAATGAGATGATAATAATACCTAATAATAGGTAACGAATTTCGGGCCGACAGCCAACTGCGCGAAACAATCGTATATCGCCTCGCGGCGTGCGGATCTATCAGCGCTCTCTACAAAACGACTATTTTCGTATTTCACAGGTAAATACCTGCTCGTCACGAACACGCTGAGCTGCGGTGTCATGATGGGTTTCGGGGACGTCCTGCAGCAGCGAGGCGATCACTGGAAGCGTCACAGTCTATCGAGATACTTCGATTCGGACAAGGAAGAATCCAGATCGGACGATACCAAAATTAAGGTCTCGCTGGTCTCCGCGATACACAATCTCGACGATAACAACGTCGTTTTGCGAAGACACATAAGCCTGCTGACCGACATCGAGGAGGAGGACACGAGCTACGCCCACAATTTCGTACGAACGAAGAACATGATCGCCGTTGGCCTCGTGCAAGGACCTTTTCATCATTACTTCTACGCGATACTCGACAGATTCCTGCCCGGCAGAAACGCCAGCTCGGTCGTCAAGAAAACCTTCATTGACCAGCTTGTCGCCAGTCCCACTTGTCTCGGTATCTTCTTTTTCGGTCTCGGGACACTCGAGCAGAGGAAGGTCGAGGACATAAGCGGCGAGGTCAAACTCAAGTTCCTCAACACTTACGCAGTACGAATAACAAATTACCTTCCCCGTTTCTCTTCCTGTTCGAAGATCAATACGGAATACCGTTGAAAAGTAGTATATAAAAAAGGAATTGATTTTCCTTTCCCCGCGACCGGTTCGTTGTTTTACCCGATGATTCGTCGCAGTTCAAACAGTAAATTAGCTTCCCTTTTTTATTCCCGTTCGAAGATAAATACGGAATACCGATGAAAAATGTTATTAAATTTTTTTTTTGATTTTTCGTTCTTCACGACCGTTTTCTTGTTTTTAACCGTTGAATTTATCGCAGATCGACTGCTGTTTTTGGCCACCGACGCAGTTCGTAAATTTCCTCTTCGTGCCGGTGCAATACCGAGTTGTCTACATAAATCTGATGAACATGTTCTACGACATGTTTCTCTCCTACATGAAATACGTGAGTATTTTATTACCAACGATTTTTATCGATCGGTAATTTTTGATCTCCGACTCACGGTTTTCTTTTCTTTTCTCGTTCTCCGATTCAGGATGCCGAGTGAGATTCAACGGAGGCAGCGAAAGCGAGTTCATCGACCCGACCTATCCCAAGGACGGAGAAACCATACATGTTTTATGACGATGCTACATTTACCATTAAGTCTTTTATACATATCCACTGTACAATGTAAATTCCGAAGAAAAAAAAAATTTCTACAATAAATATACCCAAGTATTAACAAAACAAAAAAATCTACTCAATTCCTTCGCGCCGTTCCATCGTAATATTCCGTTACGAAAATAATTTCGTAGCGTAAATATTTGTCCGAGTAAAAGTTGCCGTCTCCAAAGATAAGGATCGAAAAGGATACATTAAGTCACGATCGAAAGAGAATCGGACATGCGGAGTCGCGTGATCCACTGCACCAACGAAGCTAAGCGCATGCGCGCGCACGTTCTTTTATTGTAGAGAATAATATTTGTCAACTGGTTGTTTGTCGATTGATCGCGAAAAGAAAAGTTGAGACGCGTTCGATTGCGTCGCCAGACAACAGGAAGACCTCAAGTTAAAAAAAAAAACGCATATCAGTGTATTCTATCAACTGAAGCGTAGGACACACATCCGTGTTGCGACGTTCATCGAAGTACTGTTTATTTGCTCGTTCCTGCGCGCAGGCCGGGGAGCGATAGAGAGGTGGAGAGATCTTTTGTTTGGCGTTGTGGCGACGGAGTCGTTGATTAAAAAAATTCCGCATATCCAGGCGGTCGCCAAAGAACAAACAAACGGGCCGCTGTTGTGTTGACATGCCGCGCGATACCCGTAAACACAAACAATAAATTAAAATTAAACATTGCGCAACGTCAATCCAGCGACGGGTAGACGCTCGTCGCGCCAATGATTTTATCGCGATAAGTCGTGTCGAGCAGGCGCCGCAGCGATCGTCCCATCGCATCGATCGTAAACCGATTCCTTAGGCGAATGTGTACAGCCCGCGCGTGTTTGGTTATTTTACCAATACGTAAGCAAAACGGTGTCTCTCCGACCGTCGTATCGCGACCGGGGATCGTTCTACCCCATTCCCTAACTCACCTACACCAGCGAATTGCCGCGATAGTCGTTATCGTCGGATGCATCAGTTGCACGCTGCAGAGTTCGCTAATCTGGGAAACCATCAGAATTCTTTTGTTTACTCGCGTATGCACGCTTTGTATACACGCCGTCTGGTCCCTCAGCTGCACGCGTATGTCACGTGGCTCGTGTCGCTGCGTCTCGTTGAGATGCCAGCTTAAACCGGGCGCCTTAGGCCCGGTTAAAGTTGGGACTGAAGGTCAACATAATCTCAAAGTATTCCGAACATAAAATCAATTTTTTTAACAATTGCAGGAGAAGCGCTGCTCTGTGCCTGCTGCTTGTGACGCTGTACAACCAGCGTGCGTAAAGTACGGGAAGCGTGGGTGAAGTCAAATCGGTCCGATGTGCGCATGTGTCGTGTACTTATATTACACTTGGCTGTAAAGCATCACTTACGCCACTCTCGGCACCCACGAAATAGCACTTTTCATACCTGAGTTACATAAAATAAATAACGAATTATGGTCTCACTGCGTATTTGATTAACGCAGGCAAGCTCCGCAATTCGTTTTTATTTTATAGAACCGTTTCGGTGAAAAATGCATTCAGAATGTTTGCTCTCTCTTTCGCTTTCATCCGTGTTTACCCCCCCCCCCCCCCCCCCCCCCTAAATGAAAACCACGACTGCTCCGACCCAAAGTTCTACCCCCACGAATTCAAACAGGTCGACAGTGCGCATGCGCAGTCGTCATTCTAACGAATCCAGGAAAAAATTTGTTATCAAAAAGTGATCTAAATGGGTTACATATGTCCGTCTGGACGGTATCCGAAAGGTGCCTCCCATCCAAAAAGTTAACTTTTCGACGTGGGATAGCTTATAGTTGCCATCCGGACGCTTCCGGTCATGAGCCGATTCAGTTTAAACGTGATGTAATGTACAATCGGCGATTCCATCGGTCTTTTTCTCGTACTCACGTATACACGCTGTCCGGTCCCTCCGCTGCACGCGTATCTCAACTTTTTCGAAGACATCGTTTCGCTCGACACAATCTTGAATTTTGCATCGATACGGCATCGTCGACTGCCTCTTCCACCGGTTACTTCCGGCCCCGCGTTAATCGGAATTTCGGCGTCTCGCACCCAAAGTTTTACCCTCACTCCGCGCACCAAAGTCCACTCGGAGAGGCCCAAGATTCGATGTTTTTCGTTGCAATAACTACCGCACATGCGCATAGCCATTGTTTAAAAACAATCTATACAACAGTGCGCATGTGCAGTCGTCATGCCAACGAAAAACACCGAACTGAAAGCTCCTCCCATTGGTCGTTAGATTTAAGAATGCACAGTGCGCATGCGCAGTCCTTTCAATAATGACGGAAAATCGCCAAATCTGGAGAGTCTCACGACTCGGTACGGTCTAACGTAATCTAACGTTACACAGGAATGGTTGTGCACTGACAAAGCAGCATTGTTCGAAGGATGTGCGATGCGGGAAGATAATTCTTTACACGATACACATTTGAAAAGAAACAAACAGGCGTTTATTCACAAGAGGCGGGTGTTAGCTACATTATTTCATTCGGTTTTGCTTTATAATAGTTTCTTTATACTCTTAAACGTTTGTTTATCATAATATAAACCGGGTCGGTCCGACTACGCATACGAATGGGCGTGTACAGTGGTGGCGGGTGCATATTCAAAGTAAGTTTTTCTCTCCACTTCTTTATCTTTCATCTGTTATTTTCTCATTATTTCTCTTTCACTCCTCGTTCACAACATTCAACGCGCTCAATGTTATCAACGACGAGATCGATCGTCGGTGTTTTTCTCCCTCCCCCCCCCCTCCCTTCCCCTCGTATCGTGTTCATTTTCAGTACGTCCGACGTCGATTCACTTCGGCAATTTATCTTTTTTTGATGTATCTCGTTTCGCTCGACCACTGGGACTCGTCGTTCGACGGTCACTTTTTATTTTTATTTTTTTTTTAATTAAAAAAAATAACGATAATTTTCTTCATTATCTCCCTCTCGACATTTTTTTTAAATATTGTATCGTCGTCATCATCGTCCGATTGTCTCGCGTCAGAATCGACAAAAATATTCAGACGGAGCTTTCGGGAGGACAATTTTATTTAATTAAACGCCGACGATGAGAGAGAGAGTTAATGGAATCCGAACAATAGTAATAATTACGATTCACAATATCTTCGATCGGATGAGAAGGACGAATAGTCGCGTGACGATAAAACCGGCAAAGCGGCTTAACGAGACCCGCGCTTCGTATGTGTGTGTTCGTCCGACGAGAGCTTCTCTCGCAGCTGGGCTCAACGGGAGGGTAGTGTAAAGGGTGCGAGGGCAGGCAATTACAGAGAGGTACGTTAATCTCGAAAGACTATAATTATCGATGAAGCATTCGTGATTTTTTTTTTTTGTGCAGAACAACGTTATTTTTTATTTTAGTTTTTTTCTTTTTTTTTTCATCTATCGTATCGGTAGTGTTATCGTTTTTTTTTTTTTTCATAACCATTTACCTTTAGAGGGTTATTAAATGTCACAGTTAAATATAATAGGTTTCGTTACTAACGCTAGTATCATCGGTTATAACGGTTCTCAATCCCCCCCACCTTTGCCAATCTTCGCCTTTGCGTTTTTATATAGTTTCTTCCTTTTACACCTCGGATCCCCCCTCCCCTCCCCCTCACTTTCACTCGCTCCTTATTAAGATCTTTCAGCTTTCTTTTATCTCTCGAAACACTGCTACAGCGATTTTTTTTTTTTCAACACTTATTAAGAGACAGATAAGCTAATGCGCGCGCTGGTGTGTCTATGTTGTGTTTCTCGCTTCTCCGTATATTTTTCTTGATGTCTCTCACTCTCCCTCTCCGTGTCCTCATTCGTTTTCGTAACACATCATCTCCCCCCCCCCAATTCTGTGTCATTGTGTTGTATTTGTTATTTTTCTCATTCTCGTGCAACGGTGCGATTCATCCAACGTACTTCCTTAAATAAACTATAAACGCGTACGTTTATTATTTCGATAGTATATTTACATGTTTTTGTCGCGAGATTTTTCACATTTTCGATAACTTACATCGGCTACTTCCTTATCGCGTCTCGAGTCCCATTATCTCATACCATTTTCTACCGTTCCGCTTTCCGTCTTGAGAACTCGAAACGGACGGTTTTCCTTTTACTTGGCTTTAGTTCAAAATTTTTTTCTACCTGATGCAATTTTTTTTACCTGATTCGATCGATTACCGTACGCGAACGCTTTCCCAATTTTCCCTCGCTTACGCTATTAATATTTCTTTTCTCACAGTGTTTTTAATTATTGTTCGTACACGGTTTCTCGCGGGTCTTCTACAGTTACCGTATAAGAAAGAATTTTTTGTATTTTGTTATTATTTTTTTTTTTAGCTTTTGATCTCTATTCTCGTGCGACCGGAGAATGGAAGGAACGAAATTAAGGCGGCGTCGATACGAGTCAATCAATTTTGTCGGTGAGTGTTTTTTTTTTCTCTCTTTACGGGGAGGGACGGGTTGTTTTTTCTTATTTCTCTCTTTTTTTTGGTAATACAAACGGCGTTATTAATAATTGCGGATCTTACTATAATTTATGAGATGTATATGCGCGTGTATATCACCATTTTTTTCTTCTATCGACTATACGCACACGCATACACACTGATTTGATAACTATAATACTATATCATATACAGGACGAGTATATATAATATAGCGGTGACGACTTTTTTTTTTTTTGCTTTTTTGTTTTTTTTTTTGTGTTTAGTACATCTATAGCCGGTACGAGGCGATCGCGACGTTCGCGTCCCCGATCGCACCTCGGGTATTTGTTATACAATTACAAATAGAATATTAATCCGCGCGACCCGAACGTCGCGTCATATTACAATATCTCCACGAGTATATATATATATATATATGTATATATATATATATTTGCGTATATATTATATATATATATAAATATGATAGATTTATCTACGTTAAAGTCATAGTAAAGGCGGGCGTTCAGCGTGTTCTTATTTACAATAGTGATTCTTTCATTAATTCTTAAATCTTCTTCTCTCGTCTACTTTCTTCCTCTTCGCTCGTTCTCTATGTCCTCATTTTTTTTTAACTCTCCATTTCTAAGATATTATTCTTATAATTCGCTTAATCGTAATCCTATCGCACGTATATATCTTGTTTGTCCAGTGTTTCGCAAAACAATTGTATCAATAAAACCACTCGCTCTCTCTCTCTCCCTCTCTCTCTCGATCGATAAATCGATAAATCGATCACCTTCTCGTTCAACGTTTCTCACCTACGTTATTCTCAATCGTATTCAATTTATCACTCACACAATTCTCATATCTCCTGCATATAACGCATTCTAGTACACAATATCCTAGGTCCGGTACGTCGTGCAAGTACCGTCGAACTGGGTCCCACGCGTTTTTTTTTTGTTTTTTCATTTGTTTTCGTTTTTTTTTAGTTTCGTTTTTGTTTCTCAACGATTTTCGACTCTCGTTGCTTTGCCGTTAGTGGTTCATCCCATTTATCCCCGCATTGCGGATTCAACAGTATGAAAAAAAAGTTGGAATCCCTCGCACGCTCCATCCGGTTTTTCGCGTCCTTCCGATTGTTTTTCGTTTCGTCACTGATATAGTTTGCGCCTGATTTTTCGATCGTAGGAACATTGTGTGACATCGCCGAGCGCCTTCACGATTTCGCCTCCGGGGGCGAAGCAAAATAAAAACGTTGTTTTCGTTCGCACTTTGCGTACATCGCGCATGCCCGGTCTGTGAGGGTTCGAATCGTTTCAACGGTTCTTCGGTTTGTTCGTACTGCGTTCTGTGTTTTTATTATATTTTCTCTCGTCGTTTCTTCGGTATTTTTTTCATTTCCCCGGAAATACATATAAGTTTAATCAATTATCATATATATATATCCGTATAACAATTAAGATATCAAACATCTTTTACCGACTCTAGTCCGACTCTCGTCGCTTCACTTTTACTCTCTCGTTTAAATTTCCACTTTTCATATTTTTCTTTTTCTTGTCGTTTTACTTTTTTTCCGTTTCTCCCCAATGTACGCGCGACAATCACCTATTCGTATCGCGCAGTCATCGACGCGATCGACTTGCCGTCGGCGTGCCTGCACACATATACCCAAACCCCTCCGATATACGAGTCGATTAATAATATTACTTCGTAACGACTCTGATAGCCATTTTTTTTTTCCTAATATTTGTCATATCACCTCTCGCTGCAAGCTCACATATTATTTTGGCATAAAAAATAAATTCCCTATTACCTACACGATTGTTATGTGTGTTATTATGAGTGTCTAATATCAGTTTTGTTTAATGTCTGTCTCTCTCTCTGTGTACGTGTGTATTTGTGTGTGTCAGCGTGTTTGTTTCCTTTTGCAAATATTCAGAGGATGGCGAATTTTTTTGCGTGTCTCCGTGTGTGTGTGTGTGTGTTATCGGCGTGTGTCTGTTAATATCGCGTGTACGACATTCTCAACGCTCGACGGACACCCGATTTTTAATCCCGAGTCGATATCGTCGTCACGGTTGTTGGTTTATTTTTTTTTCTTTTCAATTCTTTTACGTACGAATTTCTAAGCTCTCTCTCTATATCAGCTTCTCGAAGTTTCACACGTTCGACGGGTCCGAAGACTGTTTAATCTGATAGCGGACCTTCTCCCGATAGTCATCGAAATCGCCTTGGGAGAGCCGATCACAATAATCGCAGGTGCAGTCGTGGTGCGTCGTTATTTACAGACCTCTCGTTCGTGGACTCGTCCCGAGTTCTCCCGTTAATTTATTCTACGGCTTCGAAGCTTCCAGCATCGGTTTGAAACGAAAAGAAAAAAATATATATTATCGAAACATCAATAGTCGGTGAGGACCGATGAGTTATTGATTATCCTCGTGCCCTACTTTCTCTCGAGCTTCTTTTTTTTTTTCTCGCTCGTTCGCACCCTCTCTCTGCTCTCCTTCTCTTAATAATTCCTCTTTTCATTGTTTTCTTCGTGTACGAAAAAATCCCAGGAAACAACATGTTACAAACATCATCATTATAATATATCGACACACGTAAGCGTGGCCCTCGACGGGCCGTGGTAATAACGGAGAGTCCGTTCGGAGCGCGACGTCGCTTCAACGGCTCTCACGCGATAACCCGAGCGAATTATTTATTCGATTATTTTTTAAATAAATTCGTCGTTCGCGACGATGCGTTTCACACCCCTTAATCCCTCGTAGCGTTTGTTTTCGCTCCCGTAGCGCGTTACATATTTACGTTCGCTATCGTTGCCTTATAATGACCGACGCCGCTCTCGGGGACCCCACGACGATCGTTAGATTAGGGGTTGCTCTCCCAACGGGCCAACTGGATGCGTCTCGTGTCCAGCGAGGGCGAGAGTAAGGATCGCAGGGACGCGCTCGGTTGCGAGCCATCGAAATACTTCAGCGTCAACGGTGACTGAAGATGCCTGTGTCTTATCACCTCTCGCTCGACAGGCAACGGCCAAAGTTCCTGAAAAATCAAATAATGTTATAGAAAATAAAATAAAATAGTTGATAGTAAAGTCGATGAAATAAATTCTATTCCCCGAGTTAAAGTTCCACCGTTAGAAAATGTTGCCCTTGCGATGGAATAAGTTTATTTCATTTCGTGGGCTAAATTTTTTAATGGTCGCATTTTTGCTCGTAGAATGGAATTCATTTCATTCTACGGGCGAAATTCAGCCATGGCAAACGGAACCGTCAAAATGATAAAAAAATATTGTTTTCGACTATTGTAAATCTTTCGCAGAATTTGAATGATGGAATGGAATTTATTCATTATATGGCTTAAATTTTCCACTGGCTGAATTTTCGGTCTTGGAAGAAAATTTATATCATTCTATAGGTCAAATTCAATCACTGGAAAAGTAACCATTGTAAGGATAAAAAAAAAGTGTTTTCGACTATTCTAAATCCTTCGCGACGTTCCACTGGTGACAATAAAATTGTTTACCTGCCGCGAGTCTACCTGCAGCGATTATTGTTTACCTGCAGCGAGAGAGCCTCGTCTCAGGATTCACCCTGCTTGTTTCTTCGTCCGGTGAGCGAGCCGACCAAAGATTTAAGGGTCGCACCGAGCCCTCGACCACTCGGAGTGCTCAGGCTGCTGGCGTTTCTAAACCCCTGTGGATGAGCGTCCAAACACTTCTGGTACCTCAACTGCACAACACAAAAAAAAACATCAAATCAATCATACTTACAACGCTCATCGAATATCAAGCAAATTTAAAAACAAAATCCATTAATCTAAGCAAATTTATTTATTCAAACAAATCAATTTATTCGAAGCAAATGATTCATTGAAACTATTTGCAGTGAGCCCAAATTACCTTGCAGGCAGCCTCGATGGTTTTGCACAAAGCTCCGCTGCTCGGCTCGCAATTGAATATGTGCGCGATAAAGAGATCTTGGGCAGTGTGCATTATGAAAGCGCATTGTTTGACGTTGCTACCGATTCCCAGAAACGACAGATAACGCACTCGACACTCCGTTATGAGTTTGTCGTCCTGCAAAAAATAAAAAAAAATTATTATTTATTAATTAATTTATTTATTTGCAATAATTGATATTCGGTCGAGAAAGTTGAATTTCTAAAGAAACAATCGAGCGGAAGACTCGACGGAGACTTTGGTGACTCACGTTTGGCGTCAGAATGGAGATCATGCTGGGTGCAACGGCAACGTTTACGTTTCGCCACTGATTTATCGGTGTGTTTGTCACCGTGTGATCTATCGCGTCGTTCAGCACTTCCATACCCGTCGCTGCGGTAACTTGCATCGAGCCGAGATACTGGGCTCGGAGAACTTTCTTCGGTTCCTCCATCGGAGTTGGGAATGATTGCGCTGCGATAAAAAGAATAACAATAAGATGAAAATTGCCGCACCCGACGGCGACAGCTTTAGGCGTTACAATTCCCCGGCGTCCGACGCAGGTCCGAAATTTTTTAATCAAGGACTTTAAAGGATGTAATAACAATAATAATGATAATAATAATGCTAATAATAATGCTAATAATAATGCTAATAATAATGCTAATAATAATGCTAATAATAATGATAATAATAATGATAATAATAATGATAATAATAATGATAATGATCGATATTGATATTTATCGATTTATTGCATCTTTTAATTATTTCAGTAATATTTCTGAGATTTCAAATATATCGAGAATTATGAATCGAATAATTGAAAAATATTTTTTGCTACGTGGGGCTCGTGCGTTTATCGTGAATTGCCGAGCAATCACTCACAATTGCACCGGTAAAAAAGAAGTAAACAAATTAACTAAGCGATTTCGTGAAAGAAACAAAAAATACGCGGACTTTTCCAGGGCTCCGAGGATTTAAATGATCGTCGTATGCCGTGATTTGGTAAAGTGAAATAGTGAAGAAAAAAAATCTTTTTTTCACTTACTGACTAGTGGCTGGCCGTTTCTGTGAAAGCGTCGATGCTCCGTCGGTAAGTTCGTGGGTCTCGTCGCGAGGCTCGTTCTACCGTTGATGTCGATGGGCTTCGCCAAATTTTGATGGAGCGATCGTTCGATCATAATCTTCTTGCATATATCGCGAAGAGTGTTCGCGATCGTGCGGGCCGGTATGTCGCATCGGAACACGTGACACATGTGCTTCCTGGTCGATCGGTCTCTCGCCACGTATGCGAAGTCCCTGCGTTAAATGTCGGGATGAAGAATGAATTAGTAACGACATCGGATTCCGGATAAATCAAGCTGCGAAATTTATTCAGTCCACTCGAGGATTTTTTTTTTCGTGTGTAAGATTTCGTCTCGCTAGTTATTGTTCTTCAAATAAATTTTAATTTTTGTTCCTTATTTAAATTTCTTTTTCCATGCATCGTGCGGGTTGTGGGAAATTACCTCTCGCTGGTGGATCCGAGTGTAAAGAGATAGCATGGAAGAACACACCAATATTAATATATCGTAAAATATCGTTGAAAAAAAATATATATATTTTAATAATTTATTCACCGTCCGTGATCTCTTCCCACTCCCCATACCCTGAGTGTGTGAATTGGCTGAGTATTGAGGACGGTCAGATTTTCAGGATCTATGAGCTTCAGAGCACCCTCGTCCAGATCCATGAACAGGTCCTTTCCCTGCATTTCGAATAATTTAATTAAATTCGATAAAAAATAAATAAAATATTTTTAATGTTTAAAAAAATGTCGTTATGTGGGTACATAAATCTAATAAATAATAAACATTATTGTTTTCACGTCGACAAAATTTAAAAACCGATGTATAAAAAAAATGTATTCACACTCACATCGCCCCATCGGCCGACAACGTCGAGAAGGTCGTTTTTGCCGAGGGAAAGATCCACGATACACTTGTTAACGGCTTTGCTGCTTCTCTCTGGGGTCAGATCGTCCTCGGCGATCTCAGTCCAGCCGAGAGATCGCACGGCGAACCTTATAGGCTTGTCCCTTCCTTCGGAGTCTGCTCGAGCCGGATAACTTCTCCTCCTTTCGTTGCACGAGCAAAGAACGTTTCAATTAAATTGAATCTCGATAATCGATAAAAAAAAGTGAGGCCAAATGGAACGACTTCTGATAAAATTTAAATAAAAACATTAAAACAATAAATTTAACAATATAGTAGAATATAATGAAGTTATATTACAATGAGGAAAACACATCAACTTTCAGACTCGATTTTTCACTTTGGCCCATTCTTCTCTGTACAAAATCCACTGTGCAATCAAGAACGATTAACTCACTTGAGTGCGAGCTCTTCCTTCCTCTTGTTCTCCAAATCTTGATCGAGCGCCGAGCTCGTGTTGCTTCGCGTAACGGTGTTGACGATACCACCGAGTGCGTGAAAATTGTTGATCTGCGTATTTGAATGATAAAAAAAATTAATTCCCGAGTATGCGACAGTTGCCACGTCGGTAAAACAGTTTAAAGAAATGCATCTCCTTGAGAAATTTCAATCAATTTAAAAACAACGATCAAACCCAATCCAAAGTTTCACAGTTGGTTGACCGCCCTAACTCGCATTTCCCGAATCCTAACGGGAAATTGGCTCGATCCGCGGACTAAATGACGCTCATAATCGGTTCCCGATTACTCACACTATCGTTGTCCTTTACGAGACTGCGACGATTCTCGGTCTTCGTGTTTAGCGGTGCCTCGGGTGGTTCCCTCTGTATGGTACCGCTCTTGATGTGCCAGTAGTACGGGCCGTCCTTGTCTGAAACAATATGAGCCCGAAAAGCGGGCGAGCGTGAACGTGTGTTTCTCGCACCTGTTGCGCTCAGGGGGTGCCCGCCCCCCCTTCCCCCTCCTCCCGCCCCCTTTTCGCTGTTATCTCGTTTGGTCGATAAATTATTCCGCGAGGATCCGCGCTTTGGACACCTCAGTCGCAGCCTCCCCTGTTGCAAACTATAAGCTTCCACCCCTTCCCCCCTTTAGCCCCCCCTCCCCTTTTCCCCGCCCCCTGCGAGATTGCTTCTCTAAAGAGTCTATATTCAATTTAGCTTCGTGGGTTCGATTCGCAGCGCCCTCGTTTCGTCGAGAAATAAAAATATGGGCGGGACACATCCAGACATATGGTTGGGTCAGACGCGTGGACTGAAAAAAAATCGGTTACGGGCTGCCAATGAAAAATAAACTTTTATTTCAATTTTACTTTCAATTCTCACTATTCCATACGGAATTGAAACGATAACATGTCATATTGATAGTCGTGCCGTCGTTGTTTTAATGTCATATGAGATTGTAAGAATTGAAAGTAGAATGGAAGTAAAAAAAAAATTCTTCCGCAGCCTGCAAGCGAATTATTTTTTATTTTAAGGCGAATGTGGTATGGGGGAAGTCGGCTGCAGCCGCAAAAAATGGGGCGGCTGGCTCGGTGCGTAAGGACAGAAAAACAAAAAATGGACAAAAAATAATATAGCGGGGCACAATTCGGATAAAATAAAATATTAAATTTAACTCACCCTCGTGTTTCTCCCATCCTACTGGAAGATTCTCATCCTTGTCCTCCGGATCGATGCTGTTAGCGTCCAATCCAGCGGGCGTCTTTTCGGTCTGGTTCTGGACGATCGCGCTGCCCTTCTGGCTCTTCGGCTGCCTGCGCTTTACCGGAAGTGCGTAGAGCTCGCTGTTAAGACCACCCTCGACGTGCGGCACACCGCCCATGTCTGTTGTCTCGTTGTCCGCTTTTTCGCAGTAGCTGGAAATCAATCGAAGACGATCGGTTAATTCGTTTGTTTGCTTTGGTTTTATTTGGTTGTCTTTTTTTACGAGGCTCGCAAGCGAAGTCGACACTCTAGCCGCGGATACACAATATGCATTTTCGGTCCTCGATCGATCTGTGATGGCGGGTCGGAATGGGTTGGTCCGGAACTGAAATTTCTTCGACCGCTGCCCAGCAAATTAATGTTTGTTCGAATAAAGTAAACATTCGCTTGTATAAAATAAATGTTTGTTTGAGCAAAATAAATATTAGTTTGAGTAAAACAAATGTTTGTATGAATAAAATAAATATTCGCTTCAATAAAACAAATATTCGTTCCAATAAAATAAATATTCGTTTCAATAGAATAAATATTCGTTTCAATAGAATAAATATTCGCTTCAATAAAACAAATATTCGTTCCAATAAAATAAATCCATCGGTCAGATAATGAATATCTTCGTCCACCATAGATCAATCGAGGCTCACTTCCTTTAAGATCTATGCAAGCAACTTCGAACACTTGTTTTACATACACACTTTGGGCACAAAGATTAGCGTAAAGTAGGTTTTTACCCACTCGATCTACTTGGTCTACCGTTACGCAGCCTGCTCTGAGTCGGGGTAACAATTCCATCCTCGCGGTGTCTTTTCCATGCAAATTTTTTCTCCTCTTCCATATTCGATGTAATAATACAGTGTGAGCCTCCATCTAACGACATGAAGGTTCGGGAGCCGGCGGAGAGGGAGAGAGAGGGGGAAGCCCGAGCTTAGGGATCGAAGCTCGAGCGCGTGCAAAGGGTGACTATGGTCATTCGATTCGGGAGTCGGAATGACCGATTGAATAGTAGGTAAGCGCGTTGCTGAATGGCAATAGTCCACTGCGCTCGTAAGCTTTTACTGCCCGCTAGTCACGAGACTCGTGGCCGAATGTAATCGCCGATAAACGTCCATGGAGAGAGGCACAGTTTGCTTCCAGATATATATATATATATATATATATATATATATATATATATATACCCAATACCCAAATACCCAATATATATATATAGGGGAGAGCGGGGCAAAATGGAACAGTGGGGCAAATCGAGAAAGTGAGCAAAACGCAATTTTCCAATCACTTATGGATGTGCCATTTTGCCCCGTCGATACCAGCGGATTTTCGGTCCCGTTGGGCCCCACTGTCCCATGCGAAAATGATTGATAAATTGCCCTTTGGGTCACTGTTCCGTTTTGCCCGACTGGCCCATTTTGCCCCGCTCTTCCATATATATATATATATATATATGTGGATGTTTGGGAGAGGACGAGTGCGGAATGATACTGCGAGAGCATAAGCCGCAAGGGCCGTCGGGAATGTTAACTTCGCGGAAAGGGAGGGGGGGGGGGGGAGGGGGTATTGAATTGTTCGCGGATACGATAGCCACGAATTCACACTGTGCATACAGCCTGCACGAAAGTCAATACACCACCGAGAGTACCTGCTGTACAACAGTTAAAACTTTGCCGACTGTTTTCAGCCCCAACCGCTACTCATAAAGCCGTGCTCGGTGGTACAGGAAAAGCCGTAAATTCGTTGGGCGGCATGTAACTGGAAAAAAGGGGAGTTCTCGCGTCGCTTCGAGTATATTGAATAAATTGTTGCATTAGCGAATCGGCGGGTTTGTGGAAGAACGATAATATTGAAAATAACTCGCGAAGCCGAGCTCGGTGATGTCGAAAAGCTGTAAATTAATGACGCGGCATTTTACTGGAAAAAAGGGGCTTCGAGGCACTTCGAGTATATTTTTAAAAAATTGTTGCATCAGCGAAACCTAAAGGCGGTAGAGCAAAGTGGCGTTTTTGTGACGAGAGGGTTAAGAAGATAATTAGATAAATTAATAAAAATAAAAGAAGGCTTTCGGGTTCCCTTGAATACACTGTAAAAAATATGTGTATGAAATTTAATGCATTGGTACTGGAAGTTTTTATGCATAAACTGTTATATTAAATTTTATGCACAATTATCATGAAAAATTAAGGTACAGGTACATTAAAAACTTCAGAAATACTTTAGTTTTAATAATTCACTTTAATTTTATTATAAAAGTACTTTAAATTCAATAATTTACTTTAATTTCATTGTAAAATTCCATTCACTTTTCACTACAATTTTACAGTAAAGTGAATGTCTCACTTTTTGCATAACAACTTCCAGTCCGGTGCATTAAACTTACGATTTTTTTAACAGCGTATCGCAGGAAGGAACAAATTTTCAATCAGCGAAACGCCAACTTCGTAGAAAAGAAACCTTAAAAATAACGACCGTGCGACGAAGTGGCCTTTGTTTGACCGAAGCGTTAAAAAAAAAAAAACCATGAATAAGCAATTAAAAATAAAAGAGGTTCCCGCTTCACGTTAAATGTCGACGTAAAGGAAAAATTTTGCACTAGCGAAACGCCGAGTTCGCACAAGTAAAAAAAAACAATAAAAAGAATGTTTGAACCGAAGCGTAAAAAAAAATGTTTTTCGCGGCGCCTCAAACACGCGCTATAGGATAAAGTTCGCATCGGCGAACCGTCAAGTTCCTAGAAAAAATAATACTAAACAGGGTGCAGCAAAGTGGCGTTTGTTTGACCGGGGGAGTAAAAAGAAGAAAAAAAAAGTTCCTTTCTCGGTAGAGGCGCGTTTCGAGCGTGCCGCAAGTAGTAAAGGTCCTCGCGCGGTCGGCCATGCATTCACGGTGTATCGTCCGTGGGCGTCGCGGGACACGGCGAGGCTGGCAAGCGGAGGTATTGAAAAAAAAAAAAAAAATATGGGCCAACAGCAGCCCGGACGGCAATACAGAGCGGCGCACACACAGCGTTGTTCGGGAGTCCTTCAACTTCTCGAAAGTTTCGAGAGGTCTCACTCAAGAGCATTCCGGGCGAAAGAGAGACTGGCCAGAGCTGGCGTTACGGAAGTAGCGTTGGGCCGGCACTATCGGTGCGTCGGAACAGACTCCGAGAGAAAGAGCCAAAAGGATCGAGAACCAAGGATAGAGACGGACACAACGGCAACAACGAAATTCGGTACACTGGCAAAAAAAAAAGAAAAAAAATACAAATTAAAATCTTCATATACATTTTTACAATGAACCTTTAATTTGTAACCCGGTCAATCAAATTAAAACTTGATAGACGGCATATGTTAAAATTGATGCCTTGTATAATAAGTAGGGCTTTTTGTATATACACGTTTCGCAGACCCTTCAATCAATGTTAACTCAAATTTTCGTCGATTAAACTTCACAACTCTGTGTATTAATTCCGATGGAATTCTCAACGGTCTATGCATAACAATTGATCGTTACTGTTTGTACAATTTATCGCGTTGCGCCTCGCTGCACCCTTCAATCACACACCCTTCAATCAAATATAACAAAAATTTTCATCAATTAAACTTCATAACTTTGGGTATTAATTCCGATAATATTTTCAACGATCGATCCATAACAATTAGTCTTTACTGTACGTACGATTTATCGCCCTGTCCGTCCGCAGGGTTTCGATTAACGAAGGTAAACAAATTAACCGATAAATACATTACTAAAAAATTTCTTAAAAATAATTTTTAATTAAAATAAATGAAAGTAATTTTTTATACAGTTTTTTTTAAATAAAAAAAAATATAGTATAGGTAACAGAGATCGATCAACAGCCAGTGCGTTCACCGAGGAGATAATACATAGCGAGAGAGATTACAGTACGACAGGCTACGAAGTGAAAATACTATAGCGTGAGAGACAGACAGTAAGAAACAGAGATATTGAGAGACAGAGAGAAAGAGAGCGAGAGAGAGAGACGTCGAGTACGACTCACGATAAAGTACGTACTTAGTAGTGAGGCTGTGGTCTGAGCCACCGTCGTCGACGTTCGCGGTAGGTCCTATCGGACCTCTCTGTTGGAGAGGGGACGGATTCGAGTTCGTCGTCGATGCCGATCTGGGATTTCCATTGAGGGTGTCGTCAACCAGGCTCGACTCGGCGACTTCCGCACCCTCACTGCCATACCTGGATCATCACCACGATTTTTGTTTTTTTTTCAATAAATTCTCGAGGTTTTTTTTTTAACCTAGCGATCGATTCGGCCGGGGACATCGGTTACGGACACGGATAAGAATTTGTCGGGAGGACTAAGAAGATTTTCGATTGAGAAAATTTAAATTAAAAAAGACCCGCTAAAAATGGCAAAATATTGAAAGAATCGCATCGATTCCCTGTCGGGATGTCGCTGATTTATTTCTTTTTGTAATATTCAGTTTTTGCATTTTTTATAGTGGAATTCTTAAAGTCCATACTGAGGATCCGAGAAGTGTATGTGTACCGAAGCGCATTAAAAAGCGCTTGAACATTTAACAAACTTATCTCGTCCAAAAAGTTTCACAATTTTGTTTAATCTCGTTAATTTTAGAAAAAAAATTTCTGGCGAAGAAATTTTTTTTTGTCAACTTTTTCCATTTTGCCCCGTGTCTGGGTTACGCGGCGAGACGCCCTGTTTCTATTTTCATCCGCGCCTCGGTAGCTTCCCATATCGACACGGACTTCCGGTCGGCTGGTTCGGCCATTCTCGTCTCACCCGCAGACGTTCGCGACTGCGTCGTTGTTTTGTGTCTGTTCTCTATCGTGTCGTCGATTCTCGCTTTCTCGATGCGTGAGGAATCACGCATCTTCCCCGGCGCCCTCGCACATCCCTCAGACGTCGTAAAACCGACGGAACCCTTGTGCATTCCAGGTTTAAAATGAACAAAAAACCTGAGGTTTCGCGAGTGACGCAGGCGTTACGGAGCTGGATGACGACACAGTGTCTTCCCTGTGTGCCCAAAGTTCACTCTTGAACTTTGGATAGACGGTGCAAAAATGTGCGCAAATTACGGTCCAGACAAATTTTCGACGACCGAGCTCTCTCACCCATCCATTCGCATATGCACACACGCATACATTATACAGTCGAACCTTGCTTAACCCTCCCTCGATGACTCGAGCCTCCGCGTTATTCGGAGCACCGATCTCATCCGAGACCTCCGCGTTAACCGAGGTGTAGGCTCGGATAGTACGGATAAAGAAGCAATGCTGAATTGTTGCATACGCACATAGGGTCGAATTTTCAGACGTTAGTTTGAACCTAAGATCGCTCTTGAGATCGAACTTAAGATCGCAGTTTGGCCCAAACTTCATTGCGCGCTCGAGATCTATCTCAAGTTCGAACTTAAGATCGGATCGCAATTCAAACTTGATTTCGTGCTTAAGTTTTATCTTAAGTTCGAACTTAACATTAAATTCAGGCGCAAAATAAAGTGTAGGCCAAATTCCGATCTTAAGTTCAATCTGAAAAGCCGTCTTAAGTTCAAACTAACGTCTTAAAGTTCGACCCCTAAACTTGTACAAAATTGCTGCGTCTTTATATTGCGAACTGTCAATCCAACAGTTTCGATTTTGGAGCCAATGATTTATGTTTATATGAAGCTAATTTTGTATTAAAAAAATATATAACAGTAGTACAAGTTTGAATCGAGTATGTTATCCGTGTTATCCGAGATTTCACTTATGCGACGTACGCTTTCCAGGCGTTACCTCGGATTAACGGGGTTCTACTGTTTATAGTGTAACGAATATCGTATCCTCTTTTGAGTTGCCGCCCCGGCAACTATATATATATATTTTGATTCTTAGCCATATAGATACGTGTTCGTGTCGGGTATTGCCACGCTGTGTAGACAAAAGCTGTACCGTAACGCAGGATAATAACGGTACGGTACGTACCGGGCACGGAGTGGAGTGTGTACATAACGTCATACCCTCTCGACATCCACCTGCGCAACCTTTTACCGGGAGTTTATCGCTGATGAAGCCCTCGAAAGGAAAGTACATACAGCGATGTACACTTTCGCCCGGTGCTGCCGCACCCACATCGACCCCTCCGCGTTTCACGCTCGGTACGTACTGTATTATGCGTCACCCGGTGGGCGATGCTCGTGGGCTCTTCGGGAGCTTCCGACGCAAAATCTTGTACTTTTCCACCCCGCCGCACTTCGAACACATCTACTCTGTTTATCCCCTTATTGTTTCGGACCAACTGATTTTTCTCATACGTTTTGAAAATTATTTTTCATTCATTTTTTGGTTATTTTTTTTATTTATATTTATTCAGTGGTAGTGAAATTGCTTTTATTGAAAGTATGGTGTAGTTTTATCCGACAGCTGCGTACATCTCGCTATGTATGTCAATGAGTCATCGATTGGATCGTTCGGGAGGATTTATATATTTGTTTAGTTTATGCATGATAAGTATATTATTGCTGTTTTTTGTTATGTTACAATTTTCATGTCTGAATTATGATTTATACTTGTTCTTATATGTTTGTTCGATCTATATTGCTCATTTGTTAAAGCTGTTGGAAGATTGTGTGCGCAGTTCATGCGCATGCGCGGTGCACCCAGAAAAATAATTTCTTTGACGGCCACCGTTTATATGGTTTAAGTAAAATATTTATTTGATTAAAATAAATGTTTACTTAATTTAAATAAATATTTATTCGATTTAAATAAATATTTATTTCATTTAAGTAACTATTTACTTAATTAAAATAACTGTTTATTTAAAACAAATGAATATTTTACTTAAACCATATAAACGGTGGCCGTCAAATAAATTATTTTTCTGGGTGTGACGTTGTAATAACGAAGAACCTCGAATCGAAAGCACCTCTGTTGTCTCGTAGAAGCGTGTCAGGTGGCTTGTTTTCTGTTTGCTTATTATTTATTTATTTTAGATTTTTTTAGACTTTTAATTTTATGAGATTTTGCCGGGCGCGTCCTCGTTACGCAACGAGAGTAAGCTTTGTCCGTGAGAGACGGTTACACGCACGGGAAACACAAGCGCGGGATGCGCTAATCCGGTCGGGCCGAGTGGCGCGTGTACGCGGCTCAAAACGATCAAAGGTAGAACCGTCCGGTTAACACGTGGGGGCACACGCGTACACGTGTGTATCCTGTCGGTGATCGAACCCGGAAGCGGAAGCGAGACGACGCAGGCGGTACAATGACGACCAAAAGCGAAACACTGTTTTTCGAGATGACGATTTTATCCGCTTCTCTTTCGGTGGTGGTATTTTTTTTATTTGTAAATCGTAAACACCGGAAATTTCAATTAAAAATTTGTAAATCACAAACAGAAAATCGTTAATTAGAAATTGGCACACAACAGATGGAAATACGTGAATTAGAAATGTGAAAAGGTCAACAGAAAAACCTAAATTAAAAATGGCAAACAGAAAAGTGTCGATAAAAAATTTGTAAACGGCGAACAGAGAAGCGTCAATTAAAATAATAAAAAAATTCCCGTCACGCAAGCGGACGAGATCGATATTGAGCCTAACTCCTGTGTAGGCGTCTGGCATGCGTAATAAAAAAGTTTATCGAGAAGGACACACGCGCGACTAGTCATATACGAGGGCGTAGTCAAGGCAATAAAAAAAAGTTGAGAGGGGGAGGATTTCATAGGTGAAACGTTTTTTTCCACAGTCAGTTTGTCACGGCTTCGTGAAATGAGATTGAAAGAGAGATGAGTTGAAAAAGCAGCGCAAAAACAAAAAAAAAAAACTTTGTAGGTGATCGAGATGTCGAGGCGAGGACAGGTACGACTCCGGAGACAAAGGGATGCAAATCGACGTAAAATTCAACGAGCCGATATAGCAGACTTCGCTCCTCTTTATACGCTCGTCAGGAAGCATACATTGTTAGCGAACCATGGGAGTCTGCGGTGACACTCGAACGCAGCGACTCTGCGTGGCTCTGCTATGCAAAGTATGCGCGTCGGCGGAGGGGAATCCCCGTGCACCGTTCGCGCGTTCGGTTATCGGAGGGTGTGTTGGAATCGGGCCAGTCGATTGTCGCCGAATCCGATCGGGACAACGCATCGGCGCGTGTCTCAATTGATCAATTTTCCCGCGACTTTCCATTGACGCAATCCATCGATACGGGTTACCAATTTATAAAAAAAAAAGTAAACGATTAAGGATCAATTCAAATTCACAGAAGAAAAAGAAAAAGGTTTCGAGACATCCAGGACAGTAATGGCGGGGCAAAAGGGACCATTTCTTTATAAACCTTTCGCGGTACACAAAGAAAAGTCTCATCTCTTGTGGAGGTCCATTTTGCCCCGTTCTTGTCTACCCCAGTCGAAATGACACACAGGACCGGTACTGGCCGACGCTGTGCCAGTACCGACCCTATGTAGCACTAGGGTACACGTTAAAAAAGATGTCTACATCTAACAAACCTTTTTTACTCACAAACGTCGAAAATTAATTTCTTGCTTATTGTAAGAAAACAAATATTTGCAAGATAACCAAAAATTTTTGCAAAATGAAAACAATTTTTTGTTTAAATTAACAAAAAAAAAAGGTCCACCTTAGTAGACAAGAAACTTTTACTTGTTACCTATTATACTCTGCCCATCTACAGATCCAGCGATCAAGAAAGACAAGAATCCACCCACAAAAAAATGTCTTCCATCCAATCAGACTCCTTCGCAATTTTCCTCCCCAACTAGGCGATGGTATAAGTGAATGCTGGTTCTCAACAAACAAACAAAATAAAGCCAAATAAATAAATAACAATTTCCCCGAATCAGCCAAATCGCTTCTGCGAGTCGAAGGAGACGCGGAAGGAAAGTGTCAAGATACGCGGGCAATTCGGTCTCGACGTTGATAAAAGTTGTGCCACCACAACTTTTAAACGACACAGTGCGAGCTAGGTGCGACTACAGTATATTTTCCGCGGTGCGACCAACATGTCCCTGCATACAGCAACAGCCAGGGCAGATATAGACGTGGGGCGCCGGTAACGGCCGCGGCGTCGTTGGCGTCGTCGGACGACGCTCGTTCGATCAATACGCACGGCACCAACGGCGCAACCAACCCCTTTTCCACCTCCTCTCCGAAATTCGCCGTTCCTCTCCGCGCGCCCCCGCCCGTTCCGTCCCGCACCGAGAGCTTCGCGGGGCGGCTCGGTGGGGCTTTTCCCGTTCGTCCCGGCATCCATCCAAACTCCGCCGTGTGTACAAGCGAACGCCACCCTCGCGCCCCCTCCGGAGGGGAGTCAATCGACGGCGTCTTACCGGCTCGCCCGATCCGGGGGTGGAGTGGACTCTGCGCCACCCGGAGGGCGGCCGGAGGGACTCCGAACGACACGAAGGACGAACACGGAACTCAACTTTTGGCCTTCCCTGATTAAGTGTATGCTAATCCGACCGAGCGATCCGACCGTAGACCGAGGGACGGCCACTTCCGGCCACGGGATGAACCCGAGTTCGACGGATTTCCTGGGGAGTCTAACGTGTCTCGGATATATCGAATTAGACGAGAGTTGCGCTCCGGACCCGCGGCCTCGAGAAGCTTCAATTACCGCACCGGCGATAATTGGACCGCTTCGATTGCCGGCGATTTCCGAGTCGAGACTCGGTGGCAAAGAAAGCGGACTGCTCTGGCGCGTTGTGTGTACGTTAGAATGGAATTCAAAAATTAGTGGCTGGTTTGCTGTATTGTTATCGAGGTTCATCGGGTCGATGAGTTCAGATCCGCTGCTTGGATGGGAGAACTTAAGGATCAATTTGCTCGGTAATTTTTTTTTCTGAGATTCGATCGGCGGCGATCGATGATTTTGTCGCATCGGAGTCGCGGGAAAAATAAAGGTTTGTGCATTCGAGAAAACATTTCTCGTACGCAAACGTTTATGATTTTGTTATCGTTAATTTTATACTCATGAGATTTTTTAAATATCATTGTCACTTATAATTTTGATGACATAAATATTTTTTTGGATCAAATAAATATTTATTTAAATGAAATAAATATTTATTTGCGGGGCGCCCGCCAAATAAATTATTTTCGAAAGTGTATTTTCCTTTCAAAGGGACACGACAGTGCCTCCCTATTTTTTTTTCGCCTACCGGGCAGAGCCGAGGTAGGTCCTAAATACATATATATAATTCTCTCGAACTGTTTCCTCGGGGCTGCCGAGGCTCGTGTGGCTTATCGTGGCACCGGGAGACTTCCGGTGGATCACCGATTACGTCTCTCGCGCGCGCCCCGGAGCGATGCCAGCTCACAGGAGAGACCGTGAGCCCTTCCATGTGGGAAAGAAGAGAGTGGGAGGGGGGGGGGGGAGGTAGCAGGATAGGGGGAGATTCATCGCGAGAGAAGATGCCGGAGACCGGAAGGCGGAGAGACGAGAAAAGAGAAAATTCCATTTGGAGGATTTATGACCGTTACCCCGCGCTATCCCGGTGCTATATCGCTCCGGCTGGTGCACTATTGCTCGGCTGCAACCAACTCGTGCCAACGTCTCTGCAATTTCGCGACGCAACACGCCCAACCCCGGATCTCGAGCATCTCGGCTCTTCGTTTCTTTCTGTATTCTTATCTTTCGTCTTCCAACCCATCGCACCGTAAGTGACTGCGAGACTGCAGCGAGTGCGATGATTAAATTCGAAATATTACCCCCCCATAATCCCGATATTGCATCGATATTGCATCGATGAATTGGTCACTTCCGGTCCGGGCATTGTTCCTTTGATATTGCTAATTTCATAAATATTATGTCCCTTAATGTCGATATTGTATCGATGATCTAATGAAGTGGCCGGAAGTGACCGGAAGTGACCGGAATTTGTCACTTCCGGTCCGGAAATTGTTTCGTTTTCTCACCGAAACATTTCGTCTTGATATGTTAAGTGTTGTATCGCCGATTTTAGGCATAAGAAAAAAAATTTAGTTTCTTTTCATCGATAACGAAAAGTCGTACCTGGAATTCCAAGTGATCGATGATTCGTAAGGTTGGGACCGTAAAAAAAATCCCCATCACGAATATAAAAAAATTGTGTGATGAATTCGTTTTTTTACTGGTCAACAAAAAACATAACAAAAAAATTGACCACCTTCTATCTAAGTACATAATAGTTTATTATGTATTGTAAACTATTTAATTATTTGCGTTGGAGTCAGATTTTTAAAAAATGATGACGCGATTGAGGCAATTTTTTTTTTCCTCGGATAAACAAAATTAAAACGCATTTTCCCCTTAAGGCGGTTTTCGCGCGAAGAGCCCGGCCGAGAATTCGCTCAGCTGGAGCTGGTCCGGCCCAAAATATCTCGCATGAGCCAGAGGCGAGAAACTACTCTGCCAACAGAGAGTGCACGAGCGGAGAAGCAGCAGCGTGTTAGCTCGGGCGAAACTCTCAAGTGAGAATTCCGGTCCGACGCTGTCTGATCCGCTCCAACGGTTCTCTTCTCTCTTCACTTTTCTCATCTACTTTGGTATACGGGTGAAGAACTAAAAAAAAAAAAAGCTCCTAGCTGCGCAGGCGCACCCGGTAGACACACAGCTTTGAGAGCTTCTATCTCGAGACTTGCCAGCACTCGAGAATATTACCGGAGCGCAACGCTCCCTCCACGACTGGCCTGCGAGCATGAAATTTAAAAACCGCATGCCGATGACTAATCAAGGACGCCGCGATGCTGTCAGCTAGCGGGAATGACCGACGGAGTTGTGAGAGACCGAGAGAGCGGTCGGTCTTTCGCAATCGTTCTCTGCCCGCCAGTCGCACGATTAAATCCGTTCTCAGACAGTTCCACGCACGAAGAAAAGAGTATTGTTTTTTTATTATATAAAAAAATGATAGATCTTTAGCGCGTTGATAATCATTCTTTAACGGACAGTCATGCGATTAAAGTCGTTCTCCGACAGTTACCTGCACGGATAAAAAGTATGCGCGAAAAGTATTTTTTTAAAATTATACTAAGAACATTGAAAATAATCGATCTTTAGCGTATCAACAATAACTTTTTACCTAGCACTTCATACGATCAAATCCGTTCCCTGGCAGTTATCCGCACGGATAAAAAGTATTTGCGAAAAGTACTTTTTTTAATATTAAAAATAATCGGTCTTTAGCATAGAAAAATATTGTGTAAATACATGATATGTTTATCATTATTATATGAGCGAGAAAAAGCTCCTAGCTGCGCTGCCGCACTGCGCTCCCGGTTGACACAACGCTTTGAGAGCTTCTTGCTCGAGACTTTCTGGCACTCGAGAATATTACCGGAGCGCAACGCTCCCTCTGTGACTCGCCTGTGAGAATAAAATTAAAAAACGCATGCCGATGACTAATCAAGGACGCCGAGATTGTGTCAGCTGGCAGGAATGACCGACGGACTTGTGAGACACCGTGAGAACGGTCGGATCGTTTCGCAATTATTCATGACCGAACGACTTAATGAGTCCTGCGATTAAATCCGTTCTCGGAAAGTTACCCGCAAGGTATTTTTTAAATATAATAAAAATAACCGATCTTCAGCGCGGAAATATATTTCGTATGTAAATGATGTATTTTTCACATGCGAGAAAATATATACTTTTGTTTTTATACAAAAGTAACTTAATATATTTAAATTTTAAGGTATATTCAATATTTAACATTTCGGCGACGAAAATATATTTCTATAATTTCGTCGCCGAAATGTTGTATTCCGGATGTACTTTGAAGTTAACATTTTTACAAATATGATCCATTGTGCAGCAATTTGTATTATCAATCATAGATAGAAACGACGAATATAATACGAAAAGAAAAGTACCTAAAATATGCCCGTCCAGTTATCGACGTAAATTAACTTGTAGTTTTTTTTCTCAGTTCACTATCAGAGATTATTTTTTCCCCGTCGCTCGGAAGCTCTCCGGACCGGATCCCACCTTCATTCCCCGTAGTTTTTTAAAACAAGAATAAAGAAAAAAAAAACGAAAATTCAAAATAAATACTTCGCAAGAAACAAAATATCAAATTTTTTATTTTCGTGAATTTCATTCGTTATTCGATTATCGCCGATCTGCAGTAATTTCGGCGCGGATATCGGCGAGTCGGCGTAATCGCCGAGGCATGTCTGACCTTTCGGACCTTCTCCGCAGCGCTGTGCCTCCGCGGAATGCTCGCGGGACTCCGTTGCGTGCGCGACAGAGATAAAAACTTGAGGTGTCCGAGGCTTCGGAGCAGAAGGGCTTAACTCCGATGCAAACGCATGCGAGTTACGCCCCTCTGGCTCTCGGCCGTCGAGCCACAGTCGAAAGATCGAAGAGCGAGGGAAACACAGTAAACCGGACGATATATAGAATCGCGGATCGGAGCTCGAAGGAGAAAGGATCAGAGGCGAGAGCGCGTGAAGTGGGTTCTAATTTTATCGTTGATACTCCGTAGGCGGAGGGGAGGGGGAAGGAACGAAGGATTACAGAGAGCCAGCACGCTTTAGTGCTTGTCACTGATAGTGCGAGCGAGATAACCGAGTCCCCTGCTGGCCTCCGCTGCTCCCCCGTGCTCCCAGTTGCGCCAGTATATTATGCTCCGCGGAGGAACGACGGGATTAGGAATATTAATCGCCTCGCTGTCCTGAATAACAAAAGGCGTATCGGCCGAAAAAAACGCGCGGCCAACGAAAAATCTTCGCTTCTCCAGCGAAGACGACTCCGAATTTTTTCTTCCTGGAATTATGCGTACAGTGAAGAAAAACCATTTTTTTCATTTCCGTTTTTCAGATTTTTGATTAGTCCATTTTCTCAGATCTTTGATTAGTCCATTTTTTCAGATTTTGAATTAGTCCATTTTTTCAGATTTTTAATTACTCAATTTTTTCAGATTTTCAATCAGTCCATTTTTTCAGACTTTTAATTGGTCAATTTTTTTAAGATTTTAATCGAATTTCTTGTTGTTTCGAACGACTCGAGAGCGATTCGTAATTTCATGCAAGGCCGAATCAATAACGGATATTCCTGAAGCCGCGTTCCCCGTTACTGTCGCGTTGGACTGCGCCAGGTACCGCGAAAATTCTAAGAGATACGTGCACCGAAAGATTTATCGTCGGCGGGTAAACGAGCCTCTAACCCAGAATCGCGATTCCATCATCGACCGTTACATTTCTAGTGTCACGCTTGACTCGTATAGCGTGTTGATTCCGTATATAGAACTCTCTCGAATCGACTTATCGGGGCGCGCTATACGTTCGGCTCTCGCTGGAAATCATATCGGGGTCTCTTTGTCTCTCCTGTTCGATTTTTTTAAACCCTCGCCACGTACGACTTACTGTCAATCGTTATATTCCGTTCCGGACTCGCGACAGCTTTTCAGCGCCCCTACTTTTCACGATCCCGGCGACAAGGCCGCCAAACAAAAATAAAAACCCGGTCACGTAAAGTAAAAAAAAGCCAATTTAAAAACTTTTTTCATCTTTAAATTATTGCAACAAAAATAATAATAATAATAATTGAATTAAACTCACAGTCAGCTCCCAGCGATTCGAATTTCGGGAAGCAAAGGCAGTCGTTCCACCAGCTCGACCTCCACGACACTCGGATTATTATTCATTTAATAATTTTATTTACCAAATATAATCCTCTTCTATTCCTACTTGCACTGTTCTTCTCCTCACCGTTATCGTACCGCCCTGCGCCGAGCCGTGGAGAGTTTGCAAATTGCAGCCCCGTCTCTGTGTCACGAGGCTATGCTCGGGTCTGACCACGAACGGGACTTATCTACTGGCAGCAAAAATTCTAGCGCCCCAGCCTTTCCTGCGATCTTTGACTCACAGCCACGAGAGACAAACCGATTTTTTTTCTTCGATACATCGAGACTACGGAAAGAGTTCGCGGGGGAGTTGAGGGGAGAGGGGGAAACCCCGATGAAAACACTCGTTTAACCAACGAATCGGATTATCGGCGAGATGAGCGTGCAAGTAGTCACGGCCGAACGATGGCCGGCGACAGACTGAACGCCCCAGTAGTAACAGCAGGCCTTTCGCTTCGGCGGAGTTCGCCGCATCTCGGAATAACTCGGATTTCTCGGGTGACGTCATTCCGCCGTACCATCGCGTGGCTATACTACTGGCGTCCGACTGGCACGTCGCTTCCACTACTGCCGCGCTCTTTCGCCTCCCGGTGCATGCGGCTCGGGCTATAATGCCCGACGGTCCAGTATACGAGCGGCAACTGATACATTGTTTATTCCGCTTCGCGGAAAATCAGGTATTCTTATCGATCTATGTTGACGCCGAGGGTTTCGATCTTTCTGTTTCGGCCTATAGGCGGCATTTTTTTTGGTTACAATTTTTTTTTTTTAATAAATAAATCAATGGGAGAAAGGCTATGGATTGAGTGAAAAATGTCTCTCAATGGCAAAGTCCCGAAAGGATGAATCCAACCCGGTTAAGTCAAAGCCGCCGGTTTCCGAAGTGGGGATTGAATATTTAAAAAAATTAAGTAGTTTACATTATTACAAGTTTCGTCGGGTACTTCAAATGTGCTTGTAGGTTGAATATTTTTTTAGGTAAAGGAAATAATTATCTTTAATAATTGTAATGGAAATCAAATCATTATCTTAAATAATTGTAATGAAAATAAAATAATTTTCTTAAAAGGAAATATAAAACTTGCCGCCGCTCGCAGCAACTCATAGATTGTTTATTCCGCCCCGCGGAAAATCAGGTTTTCTTATCGATCTATGTTGACGCCAACAGTTTCGATTTTTGTTCCGGACTATAGGCGGCAATTTTTTTTTCTTTATAAATAAATAAATGGCAGAAATGCTATAGATTGAGTGAAAAATGTTTCTGAATGGCAAAGTCCCGGAGGCACCAGTCCAGCCCTGGCAAGCCATAACCGCCGAGTCTCTAAAGTGAGCGTTGAATATTTTTAAAAAAATTAGGTACTTTACATTATTAAATTTTTCCTCGGGTACATTAAATTATTAAAATCTTCACCACGTACATCAAATTATTAAAATTTTCATCGGATACTTCAAATTCTACTCAACCCTCACAGACCGAACACTTTTTTAGAGGAAAGAAACTAATTTTGTTTTCATAAAAAATAAAAATAAAAAAAAGTGCGTAGCGTGCGAACCCGCGGAAAACCCGATGGTAATTCAAACTCGAACGAGCCTCTTCCTCGTCGCGCGCAGAGAGTCGCGCAGCTGGTGTTCAGTCTTTCGTCTCTGCCGACTTCTTCACCAAGAACCCTCACGAGACCGGGGCAAAACGGACCACCGCCCAAACCACCTTCTCGCATATGTTAAAAAAAAAGATGTCATCCCAACCGGAAACGTCGGTTCCATCTTGCCCCCGGTGCCATTTTGGCCCGCCGCGTTCGAAGAAATCCACTTTTCGCGGAACGGTTGCTTCCAGGACCGCGCGTTGCCCTCGGGCGTCCCGGAAACTTTCGACCCTCTTAATAAACGCGCGGTTGCCGAGAGAGGATCGCGGCGAAAGCATCGGCTCGAGTAGAAAAAAAGCGAGAGAAAATCGTCGGTGGTGTTTCGCGATGCGAACTCGGTAGTTTTTCCGACGTCGTTGTCGCCTCGCGGCGCCGCTCGTCCTGCGAGAGCAGCCGCACTTTACGATTCTCTCTCCCCAGTAGTAAAGGTAAAGCGTACGGGTAGCCGCGCGGCAGACGACCGACCGGAATCTGAATGTCTGCGAAGCGGCGCTGCGCCTCGTCCCTTCGCCGGAGAGAACTTCACCGGCAGGAGAGCCGCTCCGTATCCTCCGCCGGAGCGAATTCAAAAGTTTCGTCGCGAAAGCCCGAGCCCGTCGCACGCCTCCGACCGGATCTTCTGCTCGACGTCCATCTTCCGTTTGCACCTCCTCTTGCACCGCCGTGCGATGTTTGTCGGGTCGGCGGCGGCAAAGTAGTTTGCAGCTTTGAGTGGACCAGACGCGCATCCAGAAACGAGCTGCTCGCAGCGCCGGGAAACATCGCGGTGGGAAAGCACTTGCTCGCATTTGTCGCGCAGAGAAACGAGAACGAGAACGAGCAATCGGCCGAATCGTCGTATGACCGAAAATCTTGGGTAGGAAGGCGCTTCATCCAAATAGTCGAACTTCCGAAACTTTGTTCTCCCGAATTGTCATTTCAGCGAACGGTCTCTTCGGGAATCGTAATTGGCCGAACGGTGTTTCTCTGAATTGTCGTTCAACCGAACGTCATTTTTTCTGATACTAATTTTACCGAACTTCGTTTCCCCGAATCGTTAAATTTCCAAACGTCAAGTTGTCGAATCGACATCCTTCCCAATCGTATTTATCCGAAGTCATTTGTGTGAAAAGCGTTTGTGTGAAAAGTCATTTGTGCGAAAAGTCATTTGTGTGAAAAGTCATTTGTGTGAAAAGTCATTTGTGTAAAAAGTCATTTGTGTGAAAAGTCATTTGTGTGAAAAGTCATTTGTGTGAAAAGTCATTTGTCTGGAAAGTCATTTGTCTGAAAAGACAAATGAAGTGGATTCGGACCGATGAATTTTGGCCATATGACGATTCGGATTGTAGTTTCGAAGAAATGATGTCGCTCCGTTCGCGGCACGGGCGAGCGTATCATGGAGGGAGAAAAATCTACTTGTTCGCCTTTATCGCCAAGCGAGAAACGCTTCTGCGAGGGCAGCAGGATAAAAATCGTGGAAAATTAAGTGTCGACTTTGAACGACTGAAAATTGATGTCCAAGCTATTCGTAGCGGGGTGTATAATTGCGGATTGTTATAGGCGGCGGGTGCGCGGAAAGAGAGTCGGTACGATAGCCATAAAACAGTCGGTAAAACAGAACTAAACGGGAATCGTGTCAATCGATTTCCCATTCGTCTTGTCGGGACATCGCCGGCAACGAGTGAATGAAAAAGAACAAAAAAGGGGCGAACAAACGTACGAGAGAGAGAGAGAGAGAGAGAGAGAGAGGAAAAAATCGAAGCGGAAGAATTACAGTTTATCCTGGAGAAGAAAAGGAAGGTAGAGCAGAAATGAAGAGAGAAGTGGGAGAGCCGCAAGTCCATACCGTCCGTTCGCTGCCCAGTAACTCCGTACAACAACCGCAATGCCATAATGTAATGCAGTTCGCATTGTGCTGCGGTTAGCCGTGTAGACTGTGGGTGGGGCAAAATGGACTCGTTTAATACAATTTAAAAAAAAACAATTTTGTTCCTTGATCGTGATGATTCACTTTCACAGACACCGTTCCGCCAAAGCGGTACCTTTCGTTTCACGTAAGTTATTATATTTTAATAATCAATATCTTATCCAGAAAATAATCCAACCACATGTGGGTAACTCTAAAATTCATCTATTTTCCCTACAACCGCACGCATCTCCATTTTGCCCCACACTCCTTATTTCCTCCACGCGCGCCCAAACGAGCCTAACATATGAACATCACACCTTACAAAGTCCATCAGTCCTACATCGGACCCTAGGGCAAAATGAACTACAGTAAAAAGCATGTATTTTTTGCTTGACCCAAAAGCTGCCCAACCCAAGAACTCGTTCCACGTCAAAGAAACCAAAGTGTCCATTTTACCCCACCCCCGCAAGACTATCTTCGAATCTCGGGTCCTCCACCCTTCCTCTCCCCCGGGCTTCGTGGCTTTCCACCTCGAGGCTGCAGAGAACAGACTCGGAACACCGGTCTTACAGATGGAAAGGGACACACACGGGTGTATCGGAACAACGGTCCTGCGAGGGTAACTCGCCAGCCGCAGCTCCGTTTCGTCGAAGCGCCGGGAGCATTCGCGTGTCGGTACGTGAGATACTTGGGAACGGTACGTTGTTGCTGAATGGTCCGCCCTCCGGAACGCTGGTCGAGATTACCGACGGAATTCGATACGGAACGCCGCAGCCCAATCAATAGGGTATAGTAGTGGGTCTCTCGCGCTCTCACCCTCCCCGCTCCGTTCCACCCACCCTACACCAGATATACCTATACACGCGAACATACATGTATATATGAAGCGCGCAGCTTTCCCTCTTGGCCGCACTCTATCTTAGTTGCTATGCCGCTTCTGGAAGCTCCGTTTGCTCTCTCACGGTCTTATCGAGTGCATTCTACCGATGCCAGATATCTCCCGGAGCTGAAACGACCTCCACGTCTCCCGCTCCTTCGTCTCCGGTAGAGCATGTGTGTGTGTGTGTGTGGCCATCGAGCGCTGAGGTCGTTCCACTCCGGAGAGTCGAGAATGGATGAAAACAGGCTAGGAGTGGGCCGGAAGAATCGGGAGTGAGGAGAGATGTACGTACGCCAGAAAGCGCAGTTCTGTCGACCGGACTCCGGGTCGTTGACACTTGCATGGCGAGTGAACTCTAAAATCGTAAGGAACATGGAAAATAAAATAATGGAAAAATAATCGAAATCGTTGAGGCTCTGAGTTTTTTTTTATTGATTTAAAGCCGAAAATACCGTTTTAGTTGCTCAGGGTTTTCCCCGAGTGAGTGAAAGGGTGAGGGAAAGGGTGGTATCGGAGAGAAGCGTGGATGTAACTAGAAGCGTCGATGCTTCGCCCGTCCATCTGCAATACTAATATCTACGAGTCCCCAAACTCTCCGCTTGATCGTTACACGAATTTACCTTCGATTACGAGGTAGTTGGCGCTCGCATGGCGGGTAAATTCCAAAATCGTTACGAATTTACCTTCGATTACGAATAAGGAAATAATGAAAATAATATCAAATCCGTTGAACCGTCGACCTTTTTAACTTTGCGTGACGTCGATGGTGCCGTTTACTTATTCAAGGGAAAATATGGTATGACTGTGAGTCTCCAAATAAACTGCAGAGTAAAGAGGGAAGCGTGGATGTGCGTACATGGTAAACAATATTGTCGACAAAGGTCCACAATTTTTTATTTGTTGATCTCCCGATCCGACGATCCGGCTCCGGTTTCACAAACAAAAGTAGGGAAGAGCGGGGGCAAAATGGGACAGTGGGGGAAAAACGTTCGGAAAATCCAGATGTCTCATGTAAGACAAAAGGAGGCATCAAAAAATTATTGGAAAATTCGAAACGTTGTTCGAAAATTGTATTTTTCCCCACTGTCCCATCATGCCCCACTCTCTCCCACACACCTAAATTCTTAACGACACGCAGAATAAAAGATCAGCTCTGCATATTCAATCCCGAACAAACGAGCTCGTCACTTATTCAACAAAATGATTTTTTACGAAATTTCGTATACTCCGATTTCACGAAATTATTTTTTACCCTCTATGCCAAAAAAGCGCCGTCCCGCGGGTCAACTCTAAATTCGTAACGAATTCAACTTCCATTACAAAAAAAAAAAAAAAAAAAGTAATAAAAAAAAACAAAAATCGTTGAACCTCCGACCTTTTTAACTTGGCGTGACGTCGATGGTGCCGTTTTACTTATTTAGTGAAAATATAGCACGGTTTTATGAGTCTCCAAATAAACAGCTACAGCCTGAGGATCGATAGTAGCGGCGCTGGTTTATTCGTGAAAAGAGCTCGGGTCGTTCATCCCGCGTGATCTTCCCACCGGGCGAGAGTCGGTTGCGAGGCTTCGAGTTTTTCGTTTCGCTTTTTTTTTTTCGTCAGTCTGTCTATCGCCCGAAGGAGAGGCACGCCGGTAACCAAGATCCGTCGCGGCTCTCCGGTGGGTGAACAAGACGCAAAAAAAAAAAAATATATATATATATATATATATAGTGTTCTCCTTGTGCAAAGCGGAGAGAGCGGGAGGGTCTCGAGACTCTCGAGTTCCCTGACACACTCCTCGAGACTGCTTGCCTGCTACTACAGCCGCTGCTTCCCTCCGAAGGTAATATGCACGACGTACATCGTCCGCTTCCCGAAGTACATGGACGACCCAGAAATAAAAATATATATATATTCGTTCGCCTCTCGCCGGAGCTTGCGGATCTCTAGGGTCGTGCGCGGTCATTGGATCCTCAATCTGGAATCTCCTGCATTCTCCATATCTGAGACTTCAATTAAGAGACGAAAATAAATTTACGTTACTGAGCCCTTGAATTCAATTCAGCGGATTTTTTTTTTCTTATGTACTTGTGATACATTTGTGCAACTTATAAGCGATGGATCGCTCTCGCAGTGCTCGTTGGGCGATGGATTTCCTCCTGTCGCCCTTGTGATTGGGCACAGGCAGTCGTTGAATAAATCAATCAATAAGTAAATAAATAAATAAATAAATAAATAAATAAATAAATGAATAAATAAATAAATAAATAAAATATTAAATACGTGTCGAACGAAAGAAATGCAGCAAAGCCGAATCACTTTCTCGTATCTCGGTCCGTCAGCGGACTATAGATATATATAGTCCACTTCCCGAAGTACACGGACGATCCAGGAATAAAAACATTTATTCGACTTCAATCAATCCGTGAAAATAAATTACGAAAAAATTATCAAAAATTATGATTAATTTAAAAAATAATATACATGAAATACGTGTGGAATGAAAAGATTTAAGGTAGTTGAATCTCTTCCACGTGTCTTGGTTCCGGACACTTTCCTCTAAATCTTGGTCTTCGCCGCGGTTCTCTTTCTCTCTATGCATTGCAAAGCGTTTCCGCCCTGGTTCACCGCATGCCTCGTACCGCGATGCTCCACTAACTCTCTCGCTCTTTCGAGCCACCAGAAACGCGCTGTATTGCCCTCTGTGCGCTATAACTCCGACGGTAGTACGGCTGGAAGGTATATAACTACTGCGGTGCGGGGCGAACGTTCGACGAAGGGTCAAAAGGTAAGGGGGGTCGTTGGCCCTGCATGATTATTCACGGACGACGCCTGCACACAAACTCAACCCCCCTCCCCCCCCCCCCACTTTGCTCCCATTACCGGTCAACCCTTTGCTGAAACGGGCGAGACTTATATCCCCTTGTGTTCCACTTGTACAGAGTATATATATTTATATATGTATCGTGTATAGTATATAGTACATAAATATATATATATATATATATTGGTGGAGTATTCTTCGAGGTTCATGAGAACCATTGTGAGCAATGCTTGTGAAGAGAGTTTCCATTGCATTCAACCCTTCCGATTTTTTGAACCTCGATTATTCCCTTGAAAAAATCCCTCGTATCTTGCCTCATAAGTTTTTTTTTTGTTCATATGACGTTATTATTAGGGAACGTTGGGTGAATGCGCGCGAACCGAGGGAATAGTTCAATATCTCAGGTTTAAAGGGAAGTTTCAATAAGAGAGTAATGAGGGAAAGAAAAATGGTCTGGGCGGTATTCGGTCTTCCATATATTGGGCGAGAATTCGTGGAGCTTTACGAGAACCGCTGTGGGCGATGCTGGTAGAGAGAGTCTCCATTGTATTTAAGCCTTTTTACCAACCCTTTCGGATTCTTGAATCCAATTATTGACGTGTCCTGTACAATCCCGGCGGAAAATCTCGCATCTTGCCTCATTACCTTTTAATGCAATTTTTTGAGAAAACAGTTTCCATTAAATTTAAACCTTTTGATTCATTGACCCTCAATTGTTCCTCTGTCTTATGAAAATTCCATTGCATTTAACACTTTCCATTTTTTAAACCTCAATTATCCCCTTGTCCTAATAAACCCCGGCGAAAAATCACTCGCATCTTCGTAACTTTTTTTCCTTGATAAGAATTTACTATTAGGAAACGTTGGACGATTTCCCTTTTATGACCCTCAAGATATCTGCATGACATCAAATTTCATCTTTGGCAAGTCTCTATCAATCCACGACTTTAGGAAGAAAAAAAGATTGTTTATTTGTAGAATTTTATTCTCCAGGTCAACTTCACCGAGTAAAGTTTCTGCGATGCTAAATACAGCTGTTATAACTTGATGAAATTCGGACACATAAAGATATCTTCAGGGTCATTCCTTTTCGCATTATTGGCACCGGTCCGCATAAAATTTTTGACAAGACAGCAGTCCGGTCGACTTCCGGTGCCGACCCGCCTCGCAACAGCGCCGAGGTTGAATCGCGAGGAAGAAGGGAACGGCTAGGAACGGGACGGTCTAAAAAAAAAAGGGAAACTTTACGACACCACACCGGGAGCGACACGTGTTCGACACGACGAGTGGAATCCGGGCCCAGCCCCTCTTCCGACTACTGTTCTTATTCCCCCAAACTCCGGCCGTCCATCCCCCTTGTTCTTCCTCCCGTTATTCAAGTTCGCAGGACCGTTACGACTTTCGCCCACGAGCAAGATGGTGAAGTTACTATGAAAAATTACCATTGAAAAAAAGAAATCGCCGCCGAAAGAAATAAATAATTGGGTGTAATTTTGTTGGCCAATAGGTTTTAGTGGTCTCTGTGAGACTCCGGTGTGTCACAGGACGCGTGAGAAGGTGGCGAGGTACAAGGGAAAAAAAGCTTCAATTAACGAAGCAAAAAATGGAAAAGTGAAAATGAAAAATTGTACTTAAAAAAAAAAAAATCGCCGCTGAAAAAGTAAAAAATCAAGTGAAATTATTTTGTGCGCGTAGATTTAGTGGTCTCTGGGAGTCTCCGCAATGTCACGGGACGCGTGAGAAAGTCGCGAGGTATAAGAGAGAACGAGACTCAATTAGCGAAGCAAGAGATGAAAAAACGGTAATGAAAAATTAGAATAAAAAAAAAGACAAATCGTCGCCGAAGAAATAAGCAATCGGGTGAATTTTTTTTGCGCGCGTAGATTTAGTGGTCTCTGGGAGTCTCCGGTGTGTCACAGGACGCGTGAGAAGGTGGCGAGGTACAAGGGAGAAAGAGACTCAATTAACGGAGCTAATTAGGGTACGTGTCGCACCATCGGGATGACCCTCGGACCGCGCCTCGCGGTCTTCGTTAAGGTTCCCCCTCCCCCGTTCCTCGGTGTTAGCGAGAATGCACGGACATAAAATAGCCGTTCACATACATCCAGTAAACCGCTACAGGACAGCTATACTTCGCGCCGGCCGGAGGAACTCTGTATACCATAAACCTACCGGTAGTATATTGCACGCCTCGCGGAGCGAGTAACGCCTCGCGAATTAACGACCTCGTTTACCTGCCGGCGGTCGGTGCGAAGCTTAATTATACGAGGGCCCCGCGCGAGCGGGAAGAACGGCGGACGAGGAGGAGCTTTAATTACAACGTCGGGAAACCGTGTCTCGTTTAGGCGTTAACATTTTTTCCGATAATGTTCGCTCCAAAAAAAAAAGTATAGAAAACAAAAAGGTGACGCAAAAATCGCGCAAGAAAGCAAGCGATAGGTCTGCAAAAAAAAAAAAAAAGAACACAACGAGGATTACGGAGGAAAGAAGGCCGGATAATTTGTGGAAAGTCGTGTGAGGTCTTGGGGATGAAAATGTGTTAGATAACTCCACGGGGTAGAGCTAGGAGGGTTAAGAAACTTTATTGCTCCTACAGAAAAGAAGTTTGATCCGACGCAAAAATCGCGCGTTGAGACAGGCAAAAAAAAAAAAAAAAACTGAGGATCACATCACAGCAAAGAAGGCCGTATAATTTGTGGAAAATCGTGTGAGGTCTTGGGGATGAAATGGGGAAGATAACTCAACGCGGTAGATCCACGAGGGTAGAAAAAAAAAAATGAAAAAAGGACGAAAAAAAAATAATGCGGAACAGGAAGTTTGAACCGATGGGTGGGCCATGTGTTCTCCTAACCGCGAATTCCTGAGGATCTACGAGGTGCTTTTTCTTTTTTTTCCTTGCCGTGGAATAATCGCCTCGGCTACGTTGGCGAACGTGTACAGCCGCTCCTCTACATTGGCCCAAAGAGGGCGCGGGAAGGGGGGGGGGGGGGGGGAAGGGTAGGAAAAGAAGGAGGAGTATAGGAACACGAATCTCCGCGAGCGAGTCCTAAACGCGAAACGAAAAATGCACGAGGCAGAGCTTAGCATATAAATGAAATCCGAGCGAGTCCGCTGAATATCAATGCAGGGGGCATCGCGGCAGCCGGAGGCGTGCACGCTTTTCCTCTCCGGCCGTCGAAGCTTTCTTTTTTTTTTTTTTTTTTCCTCTCCGTACGAACTTCGCTCCTCGTCCGTTCCGCGAGATTTTCCGTATCCGCGCCCCTTCCGTTTCGACCCTTTCTCGTCCCTCGCGCCGTGTCAGTCAAAATCCGGGAGGAAAATGCACTCGGGAGTGAACTGCCCCGTGCCGACTGTGCTCGGTGAGCAAAGTTCACCGGCCCGGTAAGTGCACTGTTCGAGGCGGACGATAAACTGTATTCGTTCCCTCGCTGAGTTTCCTCGTTATTTCCCTACTCCGCACTCGCCGTACCGTACAGTCTGAGCTTGTTTATTATCGCGCACGATAAGATTTTTCCCCGACGTGAACATTCTTGAACTCGGAAGAGAAAGTTCTCGCTTCGTTGCTGCCGAGGTGGGGTTTGGTCCGGCTGGCTGTTACAACCCGGGCTTGGCGCGGTTCCGCGCCAGTGCGGGGATGTAACAACCAGCCAGACCTACCCTATTCGGGCGTCTCTATGTGTCAAGATGATAGGATTATTCCTTCTTAATCTCGCTTCGTTACTGGCTAGGTAGAGTTTGGTTTGGCTAGCTGTTACATTCCAGGGCCGGCGCAGGACTGCCAGACTCCCGGACTTGGCGCGGTGGCGCGCCGGTGCTGGCGTGTAACCGCCAGCCAGAGCTACCTTATCGGGGTGTCTGTCTCTCTGGGTCGAGGTTCCACGTAAACTCGAGGTGCATTCTCATGCAGAAACGTTTTGCAACTCGACGAGAATACATCGACTCCGAGGAACAGCCAGGCTTCCTTCATCCCTCTCACGGCTTTCACGTAACAGAAATTGCTGGCTCACGTACGCAAATGACTCGATCAATGAATACCGAGGACGCGCGCAGCGCATTCTACGTCGAAGATTCCCAAGTCACGATTTCCTCGCTCCGTGCGCAAATAGATCCGTGAGCGTAGAATCTCTCCTCGCGATCCAGAAGAACGTTTAAATAAATAGAAAAAAAATTGGTCGGTGTGAAAATTCCATTGCTAATAGCGAATTTGGGTCGGGCGTCGTTTCGACGGGAATATGGGGTGCCGATCCTCAGCGACCCTTCCAAGACACTCACGGACGGTACCGAAAACCATACTTTTAGCAAATCTTATATATGTTTTTTTATTTAATTTTAATATTTTTTGTTTCGTTATTTATTTATTTATTTATGCTTTATTCACGAGTAGAACCCAGTCACACCATTTGTACCCAGGATTTGTACCCAGGACGGTACAAATCCACTGTCCAATAGAAACATTTGGAAACGGTATAACTGAACTTAAAAAATATTCATTCGCATTAACACTATTTATGGGCCGACACGTGTTATTATAATAATAATAATGATTATTATTATTATAAATATAAATTTATACTATAATATAAAATCCGTCTGACTCGGCGTAGGGTAAAATGTTGTAAATTGGATAATTAAATTTTCCGTCCGCAAACGGCGCGTCCACAGCGCAGAGAACGGTGCATTTTCAAACGAATTTTTTCCCGACGCATCCTTTTGTGAGATCTTTTTATTCTCTTTTTTTCCTCTCGTACACACGGTGGCAAACGAAATTGCATCGAATACCTTTTCCCTTGTCGGGACTTCGACCGTGATATGAGCATTTTAATAACGATACCGACTACCGACATACATATATATATATACATATATATATACTCCCGAGCCTCGGCTTACGAGCCTCGTGTACAATATTCCCTCTCTGTGTCTCTTGAAACCCGCCGATTTACATGAAATGGAAAAACTCCCGCCGCTCGGTGCGTCTCCGACGAGTCCGGGAGCCCGGAATCTCATCAGGGTGGTAATAGAGGATTGAATGTTTTTTCTTTCCCCCTCGACTACGAACCTCGTAACTTCATTTTTGTTTTTAGGCCAAGTGTCGATTAACGGTTTTCGACGGAACTGATTCGATTTTATCCAAGACGATAATGACGGACGGGCAGATGGGGCAAAATGGATTCCTCCATTTTTTAGGGAAAGGAAGTGAGACTTTCCTCTCTTTAAAAAATGTGTACAAAAATGATCCATTTTGCCCCAGAAGTCGGTTTTGCCCCGCTTTACTCTATACGTATATCTTCCCTTCCTTCGACAAAGTTACAGCGTCGCTGAATAATGCGTTCCACAGCTCTGTTTATTTAATACTCGAGAATCCGGACAGAATCAACAACCGTGAGTAAAATGGAGAATCGGGATCCGCTTCGCCCCGCTCTACTTTATTCATACATTGCTCCCTCCTTCGACAAGGTAACAGCGTCGGGGAATGACACGTTATGCAATTCCGTACATTTAATAGCTTCAAACCCAGGCAGAATCAACAGCAGCGAGTAAAATGGAGAATCTCGGTCCGTTTTGCCTCGCTCTACTCTATACGTGTATCCCTCCCTCCTTCGACAAGGTAACAGCGTCGCAGAACGAGATGTTACCCAGTTCTGTTAATTTAATACCCTCGAACTCGCGCAGAATCAACAGCAGTGAGTAAAATGAAGAATCCGGTCCATTTTGCCCCAGAAGTAAGTTTTATCCCGCTCTACTCTATAAATAATCGGTCCCTCCTTCGACAAGGTAATAACGAGATGTTACCCAGTTCTGTTAATTTAATACCCTCGAACTCGCGCAGAATCAACAGCAGTGAGTAAAATGGAGAATCGGGTCCGTTTTGCCCCGCTCTTCGCTATGTATCGTTCTGTCCTCCGACAAGGTAACAGCGTCGCGGAACGGCCCGTTACACAGTTCTGTACATTTAATACCCTCGAGTCCGCACAGAATCAACAACAGTGGAAACCAACATCCTCCGCACCAAGCCCAGAGTATATTTCCGTTTCCGTGTGTATCGTGCGTCGCCGCGCCCGACGCAATTTCACTCGGAGCGAAACACAGCACCGCGAACCCGAATGTGCATCGACAGCACATGCGACACGTGGAAACAACCGACCGCCGGCTTCGTCCAATCTCGCGGGAATACAAATTACGAATTCACCGAAGTTGCGGCTGATCTCGAGAGAAAGAGACTTCACTCCATGCACGAAACAGCCGAGTCAGAAAAAGGACGAGACTCCTCGCGCGAAGAAGCATCCGCCGCTGGAATACAAATACGATCGTTGTTGCAAATCCTCTGCCCTCCGGGAATTTTTATCACGCTCCCAACTCCCCCTCTCCATACACACGAGTACACACAAGTCTCGGAAAAAAGTTCATTCCAATCAAAGAAAATTTATTAAGGACGAAGAAAAAATGTTTATTCGTTTCATAGCCTAATAGAGCGTTAAATTAATTTCTAATATATTCATTTTTTTGATAGTATTATTCTTATTATTTAATAACGTTTATTTGGATCTTATAAACAGATGTTTGTGCCAAATAGTTTTGTTTATTTATTTCGCGACAGACCTCATACTTTTGATCGTATGGGAATTTTTTGTTGAATAAGTCATTTTTAGTGTTAATGTTTTATATTAAATGATCATAGATCCGTTATCCACGCATGATTTCACTAATCGCGTCGCGCATTACTTAATAACCATCTACTTAATTTGAATGAATATTTATTCTAATCAAATAAATATTTTACTTAAAACCAAATTAAACGGTGGCCGTCGAATAAATTTTTTTCCCGGGTGTAAGGATTTTTTAAAACCAAGTAAACATTTATTTTGTCTTAATAAACGTCATTTGAAGATCGAAACTTATATGATTAAAAAAAATCTTTTTTCTGTGTCTACAAGTACGCAAAAGCGTATGTACTTATACGCGAAAGAGCCGTATATAGATATACATCTTTGAACCAAGAATCACATTTATCGGTTCGAAAGCGAGAACCGTGGAATGTTTTGGGTGAAAAGAGGAAATCTGTTGTCGTAGGATAAAAGAGCATGCGGAGTATGAGAGGGCAGATTATAGCAAGGGGAGGGGGGGGGGGGGGGGGGGCGGAAGTACATCCGGAGTTTCGAAAATCCCTTCCAGCTGGTCGAGTAGACTAGATTTGGGGTGGAAATGCGAGCCGGCTGAGCGGTCGCTATCGTCGAGCGGAGCGTTTCGCGTACGCAAGGTTACACGTGTAATCTGTGTAATCCGGATGATGCAGTGAAAATCTCCCTCGAAGCGGGACCGAGGACAGGCGTGGATGGAGAACGTTCCCGAGAAGCAAGATCGTTCGAACGTTAATGCGGCTGTGACATCGCGGCGACGATTACAGAGAGAGTTGTGTTCGCGGTAGGGGGGGGGGGGGGGGGGGGGAGGGCTGATGGGTGAATAAAGGTTTGAGGCGGCGAGCGCGAAAGACGCGCGGCTACGACCGGTAGCGAGCTGCGAGCTTCTGAGCTTCGGGACGGAACGAGGGTGTCGGCGAATGGCTGTACGTGTTTATGTACGAGAGGCTTGCCAAGGGGTTGGAGTATAAAAAAAATCTTTGGAGCGGCGCGAGAGGGTAACGCACCGAATCTTTACGACTATGGTTAATTTAACGATCGGCCGTTTCATCCTAGGAGAGACGCGAAAACCCATCGCGGTACCGAATTCTTTCACGGTGGCCGGAAGAATTTATCCGACCGCGGTCGAGAGCGATACTCGCACGAGCGTCGGGTGAAATCTGATGTGGGATGGAAAAAAATTACATTGCGAAATTGGAGTGCCGACACTTTTTGGTTTTTTTTTTTTTTAACATTAAGACTCAAGATTTTATATCAAATTTCGTTGGAAGATTTTTTATGTAAACTTCCTTTTTCGAATTTAGATTACAACTCATGACTGGCGTTCGAACGCACCCCACGCGAACGCGAAAAAATGAGCTTTTTGATAATTTGTTCCGGTTTTCAGTCTTCGAATGGATTTTTCATTAACTAAATGTAAATGAAATCAGATTTCTTGTGCATCGTTCTCTTCCTTATGAAAAAACGAAGACAACTATGTATGAGAAAGTCTGTTTATCAGCACAGGACCGGTTTTATGATCAAGAAAAGCGTGGAGTGCGTTCGGACCCCAGTTTATGAGTTTGAAGGTAAAAAAATTAAGTCATGAGTTCTAAGGTTAAACAAAAAGAAAATCGTAGACATTCGTGGATAACAAACTTTTGGTCAGATGTGCAAAGCTTTTTTTATACAGAAAAATATGACGAGTCACCAATTACATTTTTTATAGTTGTTTTTTTTCAGCTAATTTATTGGGACAATTACATTTTTTTAGGGAAAATTGATTGTACCAACCATTAGTTCTCCGCACTAAATGTTTGGTACGATTTTTTATAATCAGTCTTCTCCCAACTGATAATTTTGTTTTAACTAGTAGTACGCAGGACGTGAAGAAACTGAATTGCGATCGACCGCTCTGTCTGACCATGCGGAGACTCGTTCTACTGCCGCGTTCCTTCTCGTAGAAATACCGGGATGTTTGTCGCTAATAGGCCGAATGAAATCGCGAGAAATTCGCGCTATTTATTCAAATGTCTGTATCATCCACGTAGACAAACGAAACTGCGGAGTACAGTGATTTCGTCGGATGTGAGAATTTATATGAAGCGAGAAGTGGTTATACACTATTAACGGTATTCCGTCGTTCCGGCTGCCGAGTTCTGTGTGCGCAAACTTAACCCCTTAACTTTCCGTCCACCTCCCGCTTCGTCCTTCGTTCGTGCGATTCCGGAATTCTCACAACGGAATGAATTCATTTGAATAAAGTGTAGGGCGAGCTGTTCCCCTCGACTCGCTGGTACACTCGGGCGATAGGGGGAACACGGCGAGGGGGCGATTCGGGAGGAATATATAGGGGCGGATTCGAAGGGAAAGAGGAAGCCCTTTTAACCGGATCTCGTACCCTCGCGTTCGCTTTCCCAGCGAGAATATTCTTCGCACCCCCTTTTACAGCGTTTTACGCCGAAACGGGGTGGCTCGATGTTCGTGCTCGCAGTTTGCGCCTCTATCCCTACTAAAACTTGTTCGCTATCTCGACAAATGAACTTTCGACCCCTCGCCTATCCAGCGTTATCGAAGCGAAAGCAAAAGAAAAATAAAGTAGCGAGTCTACTCGCTGAAATTGTATGCGAAGGAATTCTCGCTAGTTTCAGGAGGAACCCTCTCAGGCCCGGTTTATTCTCAGTCCCACTGCCCCCCCCCCCCCCCCCCCCCCCCCCATCCAGACCCTGATTATTCTAAGCATTATCAAGAACCTCCATCGTAGAACTTGGAGTAGTCAGTTACTGATTGTTGTGACTGCCATCAGAGTTCTCTTTCAGGCCCTGTTTATGGTAAGTTTCACTAGGCCCCCCTTTCAGGCAATAATTATTTTGGTTCACAGGGGCCCTGTCTTAGTCCCCGATTATTCTGCCCCACCAGGAGGTCTCAGAATCTGATTATTCCGTCCCTTGAGGGCACCCACCTAGGCCTTGATCATTAAAAAAAGCCCCCACACAGAGAAAAAAATCAATTCAGTTAACGAAATGTGTTCTTACGGGTGGCGAATCAAATGTTTGCTTGATCGAAAGGAATACCTCGTAGATCAAACGCACAAGCCATCGAATCGAATGTTTCTTTTCTTACTACGACAATTATTGTGTTCGACCGCGCAAGACATTTGTTTCCTCACCCGTAAGTGCTCATTCTGTTGATTGAATCAATTTCTTTTCTGAGTATCGTAACCCCCTTTGAGAACCCTCTCCCTCAGAAGTTCCGGAGAAAAATATTTTCACACAAAACAGCTACAATAAGAACAAAAATACCAAACGCTGGGGTACGCCGGTATCGTATCGAGAATGTTGCATCGAGTGCACTCTGATAACGAACGTTGTACGACAAGAATATAACGGACGATGTTGTAGGAAGTTCGAGCTAATGAACGTTGGAGGACAAGAGTAAGCGAAGACGAAGCAGCCCTCGGGAGGCGACAGGAAGATGGTGCAGGTATCGGAGAGAGTCTAGCGAAGCGCCTGAAAGAGAAGATGGGCGTTAAGGGTCGCTGGCAGCAGTTTGCCTCGTGGCAGCTCGGTCTCGGGAGTAAGGCATAGCCGTGGAGAACGCTCCGAGAAAGGTGCCCTGACAAAGACACCTTATTTCACGCCCAATGTACCTCGCCTCAGACGCGATCGTTAAGATACCTATCCAGCCTCCTTCGGGCGTCGCGTCGCCGTTCTCTCTACCCCTCGGCCCTCGACCAATCGCTCGCTCTCCGTTGTTTCGCCCTGCAAGATTTTCACACCTTCCTCAACGCCGCGTCTCCTCGTTCCGGTTTTCAGCTCGCCCTTTCCCAATGGGCTATCGCGCCGTTCCTTATGGGTTTATGTTTCACCGCGTCCAACAACCGCCTCCGGAAGTGTTATCCGAAAGCTTCTTCTTTCTTGGTAAATATGCCACTTGAAAAGAATGGCGAAGGTTTTAATTCGATATCTCGAAATTTTTTGAAAAAAAGTGCCGTTTCGCAAAATTTAACATAGGATTCCCTATGCTGGAAATGGTGAATTTTTAAAATTCCGAAAAAAATACAAGTCGCCAGTGTTTTGAGTCGGAAATGGGTCACTTGAAGCCAATGGAGGTGGTAAAAAATCGATACCTCGAAAAAAAATATTTGGCCATTTTGAAAGTGGAAAAATGAGAAGGGTAACCCTTACCTTACAGACCCGGCTACATTTACAGAGCGCAAACTCGCTCGATTATGCGCACGCGACCATTCGCGAGAGATTCCGACAGCCTCCCTCCAGGTCTCTCGACGGTTCTGCAGCCTCCTTACCCAAACAATCTCACTCCTCGCCACGCCGGAAGCCATCAGCGTTACCCGGGATAACGGTATTATTATTATCCTCGTTAAATATTATTATCACTGTTATTATTTGGGGTTTTAGGATTCCAGGCGAAGGACCATACGTGAATTAAGTGAATAATGGAGAGAGAGCGGTGGGACATTGTGTCACGGTTTTTCTTCGACGGGGTCGAAGTCTTGTTGCGCAGGGGGCAAAATGGACCATCTCTTGCCAATCTTTCGCCGAAAAAGGCGTTTTCTCGAATGGAAGACCCTGCTCCATTTTGCCCCCCGGATGGAACGCTGGTTGACCGACGAATCGCGCGCGTGCGAATCACGAAGTTATATCGCGTCGTCGTACAGCGGAGAGCTGGAGGGGTTTCGAGTGTTTTGATTTAGGTGAATCGTGTGAAGGTACAGGCGGCTGGAATAGTTGAATACGCGAAACGTGACGGTCGCTGTGTTCCCACGCGATTGTCGGTGAGAGCTTTCAGCCACGATGGAGATTGATGAGGCCGACCATTAATCAACCCTTGTCTGGCAGCGGTGCCCGCTGGCCGGCAGGTCAGTCCGCGGACGGGTCGGTGAAGAGGCGTGAGGGAAGAACCGGGCGGAAAAAATCTCGAGGCAGATATACCATAGATAAAGGGGAGACGGTAAACTATATGGAGGAAAGAATAATGCGGATACATTACGCTCTCGGCAGTCACTGATAAGGGGATTGCGGGGCAAGATGGACCGTCTTCGGCGATTTCCTTGCGGGCGGTTGAGTTTCGCACAAAACGGAGGTGGTCCGTTTTGCCCCGCGTATATTCGTGGCTCCATTTTTCTTGCTCTATTTCCTCGCTCCTCGTCACTCCTGGAGGAAACGACCATTGGCTCTCGCCCTCTCGCTGGCTCGCAGCACTGGGGTGCATGTGCCGTTGTTTATCCACCCACCTTCGCCGGTCTCACTCGAAACTTTTTACGGAACAAGAGCACCCTCCGCTTCGCACTGTGTTTGGTACGGAAGAAAATATAATATATCCTACTCCTAGAGTTTTTTTCCCACGGCAGTGATCCCTTAACCCCCTTTTATTTTCCACGAAAAGTTTCGCCCTCGCCAACGAGAAGATACTTCGTAAGGGACGGAGGATAGGGATATAATTTTTTTTTTTAAGGACACGAATGAGGACAAGCTCGCAACATAAAACACAAGAGTCTCAACTAAAATAGACGACATCGGTCCGTTTTGCCCCCTTTCTTTCCCTCATTAAATCTTGTGTCCATTTCTGACGCTGGAAGAATCGAAGTTCAGTGATAAAAAGAAAACTATGTAAACAGTATTCGCCGACCAGCATGTAAATCGTCATCAGTTCAAAAGTCACCGCACATCAACTTACGTCAACCCCTACGGAAACAGCGGAGTAGACCGGCTCGTCTCCCAAGAATCTACCAGAAAAGCCGGTCCCAAAGCTGGGCCATATTACCCCGGACGACCCTTCGGAGCTTGTCGCCTACGTGCCGGGTCGAGACCGGCCGAGTAACAGAATCGCGCCCGGAGGAGAAGCCGCGAATTCACGAGAGTTCGAAGAAGTCGTCGCAGGGCGAGAAGGTGGACGGGAAAGATGAACGTATGGATCGTGGACAGTGCGGGGAAGGAAAGATCAAGGCGTCGCACGACTCTCGTTCCACCGGAGCGAAGATCGAAGCGGGCATGAGAGATAGCCGAGCGGCCAACTTCCTTCGTAACTTTAGATTGAGTTCGCGGGCCCGCTCCGGAGACTTCCACGTCCCCGACGACACCGGGCGTCGTCGTTCGCCGGCGAGAAGAGCTCACTTCCGCTCATCGTCTAATATCCGCGGACCGAAGTATCGCGCGGCCTCTTCGCCCCCGGACTCGCCGGGCGTTGCGACGCTTCGTCTCTTTCGTCCCCTCCGGTTCATCCTCGTCGGCGAGCTTTTGTGCCCTCCGCGGCTGTTCGGCATCCCGATTCGGCCCGTCTCTGCAGAGCGAGCCGACAAAGGCTCCCTCCGCAGCCCGGGAAATTGAGCGCGAGCGAGGTCCCTCCACTTTGCTTAAACGAGTTTCGCCGAGTCTCGTTTGCCGCGACCCGGCGTTCCCGTTCCGAGACGTCTCTCCTCTGCTCTTTCGGTCTCGTCCCGCCTTCGGAGTTTTTTCCGATGTCGCCGTACGGTTCGATCGCCGCGATTCGCTCGAGCGCGGAACATCCAATTAAATAGTTTGTATTGCTGATCGCTTTTTTTTCACCACTGAATGCTACGAGTTATCGCTCAAAGAGTTAGTCGGTGAATTTGTAAAGTGGCGTTGGATGGGAAAATATGTAAACAGATACCAAGATTTTTTATATTTGAGCTACTGTACGGAACACTAGTCGAATGAGTGCTAAGTGCTTGAGTGTTTTCTCAAGTGTTTATCCAAACTGTTGGGCGTTTGTTAACAGTGAGGGAAGTCGATTTGTATTACTGCATGGGTCTCAGATCAAGGAAACTGTTGATGATGATGTTTTTGCGGATACATGAACTGATAAATGCAAACTTCCATGTCGATACATTTTAGATGAGTTTTTTCAAAGAAAGATTCTTGTGTTTCAACCAATTTTAATGTACCGTGGCTCATTTTGTTCCTCAAACGTTGCTCTACGAATCCACCGGGTAGATGTTTTTGTATAGTTTGGGCAATATAGTTTTGCCACTGCCACTGCCGATGGTTGGAAACTGCTGTTGTTCTTAAATGTAAGAACGACAGCGGTTTGTTTATAGGGAAAGAAATCGACCGGTTGAACAATGGGCAGTATTTGCCAAACGGTCGAAACTATAAAACATCTGATTGGTGAATTTGGAGAGCAATCTTTACGAAACAAAATGAGCTGTAGTATATTGAAATCGGTTAAAAAATTAAGATTTTACTTAAAAAAAAAGAAAACAAAAAGTACTATCATGAAAATTTGGATTGACTGATTGACTGATTGAGTGATTAATATTTCTCTTGGTTGAGGACACATGCGACAATAGAAATTAACCTCCTTTATAGTCAATAAATGCATACAATGCTGGGTAAAGAATTCTAAACATTTAGCACTCAATTAGCTATCTTAAGTAAGTACAAAGGGACTGGTTCGTGTTTCGATTTCGACGTGTATTCGGAACATCGCAAAATTTATTATGCTGGATGGATGCCTGGTGCAAACATAGGGAAGAGCGGGTAAACTGGTCCCCATCACTGACCCGACAGGATTTATTTTTTATTCCGCTCCAGGGAAGTGCAAGAGAAGAGTAATCGGGCGGATGTGAAAAACCGCATGAGGCTCAGGACCGTCGAAGCTGCGGTCTTACTTCTCGATTTTCCTATCTCGTCGCGCCCCGAACAAAGAGTCGTTAGCCTTCAGGGCAGACAATAGATTTCGGTTTCTCCGTGAACCACCGAAACGGTTTTCAATTGGCTGTTCCACAGTTCCTCAGTTTGGGACGATCGGCTTCCCACGTCTATTACGGCAAACCATTCGACACCCTAAACCAGTTCGGTCATCGGTATATCTGCAGTTTGTATGCATACAGAACTGATAGCGAAACCGGGGCAAAACGGATCGTTTTGCCGATCATTCACAAGACTATAAGAACCGTTTTGGATCGAGTCCTTTCTATCAGAGCAAACTATTCGAGACTCCAAATCGGTCAAGTCGTCTCTAGCAGATATGCAGTTTCTATAAATATAGGACTCATAGCGAAAAGGGGGCAAAACGGGCCGTTTTTCCCCGGTAATTCGCCGGACCACAAAAGCCATCTCGAATGGATGAAACTCGTCCGTCTTGCCCCGCGTTCCACGATTCCGACGCCTTCACCGTTCATCCCGAACCGCGCACCTCAACGAAACACGAACGGGGCGGACGTTCTCAGACAAAAGTTCCCAAGATACAAGAGACGATAGTAGATTAAACTTTTTTCTGCTTTCCTCCGAACATATAATCGTCCGGCGTTGTCAGAAACATCCGCCGATACGTACCGGGCTCTTCCCCCTTCAGCGCGGGAAAGAGAAGAAGAAAACTGAGAGCCTCGAGGCGCGTTTGTCTAATTGGATTTTTATGCTCCGTCGGATTCTTTTCTTGTATCCTCGTTTTTCATCTTTTCTTATTCTTCCCGTTCTCGCCCTCGTCCTGCAATGCCCGGTCACGGAATGGTGAATTACGTCGGGACTCACCCAAGATTGTGGTTGTCGGTATTGTCGGGCGCGTCCTCGTTCGCCGTGTCCTCGGTGAGCGGCCCCTGTGTCACATCCACACCCATGCTGCCGAGATCGAGGGCCGCGTAAGTTCTTCGCGCCTGAACTCTCGTGCCTCCTCCTCCGCCCCCTCCTCCTCCGCCCGTGACTTCGCCGCCCCGTCCGCTGCTGCCCACCAATTCCTGATAGAGCTCGTCGAATATCGCGCTACTGTTGCCATTGCTGTTCAGAGCGTCGTCGAGACGCGCCGGGTCGAGATGGTAGTTCGGATTCTCGAAAGACAGAAGACCGTTCTCTGCAAAAGAGGAAAAGGAAAAATTAATGTTGTGCCCGTGATAGGGGCGATTCGTGGTCGGACACATCGATCGATCCCACATGGAAAAAATATGTATACGGATGTTTATTTCAACCGAAAAGTTTTGTATTTTGCGGACATATTTTTGCAATGATATTTTGTGCGTGTGTTGGGTAAATGCGGCCAATGTGCCGGTTCGTATTCGACACTTTGGCACGTTTACATCTCTACCACTCACGACTCTTCCAGAAAAGACAGCCCTTACAAATCAACCACATACCAAATGTACCAGAAAACATCTTTACCATTTTCCAACTCTACCGTTTTAGAATTCTACCAGAAAATAAAAAAACTTTGCCAGAATCAAAATGAAACTCTACCGGGCTTGAAATAAAACTCTGCCGGAATACAAGGTACTTCGGTAGAGTTTTAATTCCATTCCAGCAGAGTTTTAATTCCATTCCGGTAGAATTTTTAACCCATTCCGGTAGAGTTTTAATTCCATTCCGGTAGAATTTTTAACCCATTCCGGTAGAGTTTTATTTTAATTCTGGTAGTTTTTTGACTTTCTGCTAGAGATTTTGATCGAGTTCTAGTACGGTAGAGTTGTAATTTGGTGGAGATGTTTTCTGGTGGAGTTGTGAGTGGTAGAGATGTAAATGTGCCGACACTTTTATCTCACGGGCATAGAAATATATCAATTTTCGGTGAAAAGGCGAAAAGTTTTTTTTAAGCAGATGACATTTTTCTCATAATTATTTCCATGTGGGTATCCATGCCAAGAAGCAATACACGTCAATTCTTATAGCTCATGGTGGAGTTTGACCTAGCTAAAAAAAAATTTTTTAAACGTGCTCTTATTCATTTCATATTTCATTTACTTTTTTTATGCATACGACAGAATACGGCGAAGAGAAGTTAACTTATGCGGGATTTTACTAGAAACCGTGTGAGTGTGTGTGGTTGGTGTCTTCGTTAAAAGTTCGAAGATCGTCGCAAAGCCTGAGTACATACGTGCCATATACATTACATATACATACACAAAGCCTGACTATATAAATTTGTTTTCGCATTGACAAATGCGTAAATATTCGTTACTCTATCTTCAATCGAACGTACGATATCGTATAATTTTTTTTTTATTATAATTTTGCAATACCGCAAATTTTACAATAACACGAAGTGGCGAAAGTGGTAAAAATCGTCAATCGTTTCCCCGGACTCCGTTTTCTGGGTGAGAGGAACGATCGATGAAACGATGCTTTTGTTTTCTGCAGATTGATAATGAGACTCACTCAAGCTCCTCAGTAGTAGAAGCGCACCGATTAAGATGTTGCAGAGCCATCGGCAAAGCGTGTCCATAAGGGTGGCGAGGTAGCGACCACGTTGACGCCGACTCAGTCATGTCGCCGTGCGGCCGGCGAGCCGCGAAAGGAGGCCGCGAGTTTGCGTAACCCCGCGCTAACTCGCGGGTCGGAGAGTATCTCTCTATTCTACGATTGCGTTTGCATGAGGTACACATACGCGTTCCAGTTTCGGGATTCCCGGGCGCAAATTTACGGTTAAGAGCTGTTTGCGGCCGCGCCAGGTCGGCCACTCGCCGGACATTAAAGAGCCGCTCGGCCGGCGCGAACTTTGGAGCACAAGAGGGAGATTAAACACCAGCCTCGACGGCGTGTACGGACGCACTGCTGTCCTGTCCTACAACGATTTCACATCCCTGGGGGGAGTTTCGGAGCGTTACATTGAGCCCCGACAAGACCTGGTCAGGACCTGGTTGGGGCTCAATGTAACGCTCGAAAATGTCTAGTGCGATGTACACGAGTTAGTCACCAAGGTTGAGACTGAATCGAATTAGTCACTAATCAGAACTAGTTAGTTACTATGATTGAGATTGAATTGAATTAGTCATTGGGACGAACTAATTAGTCACTTTGATTGAGATTGAATCGAATCAGTCACTAAGACGAACTGATTTGTCACTAAGATTGTGATTGAGATTGATCTCTGAGTGTCAGGTTTCGGTCCAGGCCTGGATGTTGGGTAGAAAGGGGCAAAATGGACCTGAGATGAGACTTTTATTTTAAATGATTCATTTTGCCCCGCACGGAAATAAAAAATTAGCTATAACTGAAATTACAATGAATGATGAGCCGACTCGGCTAATCTACCACACTCTCAAACCCCACCATATTCAGCTCCACTCCTTTTGTTACCCATATTTCAATACTTTTTTTTCTTTTTTTACGCAATATATTCAGCTTACAATGTATCAGGTCGTACATGTGTGTCGTGCGTACTTTTAATAATTCAACCGCTTGATACGTTGATCCATTCCGGATAGCCGGATGGAAGTGTACGTATGTATAATTATCAATGAAAAAAAAAAAAGTTGAATTAACCAACTATTGACACACATTCAAAGTCGTTATCTGGTTGGTACAACAAAAGTGTTGATTCGAATCGTCTGGAGCGAACAATTGTTGAGTCAATTCACTGTTCCATTTTACCCCGCTCTCCCCTCCTAACCGAATAACAGCTTCGAACGTATCTCATCGTGTAATTTGGTAAATTTAACCATTGCTATTCGATATTTTTTATTATTTTTTCAAATTCTACAGAAAACCGCTGAAAGTTACCGCGTTTCAGATGCATTCGTTACGCAACGGGGAGGTAGAATTTAGGAGCTCCCGCTATCTACACAGGCAGGGCGAACGTGGGCGAAGGTAGGAGGAAGCAACTGGGTAAGAACAGGACTGTTGGAGTTCAGTTTGTCCGGCAAAATGGTAACGAGTCTATGTTTGTGTGCGAAGGAGAGGATCGTGCCTCGGAGGGGCTGAGTTTCCGTTTTGCAAAGTTTCAAACACGCTTCCCGTATTAGAACACGAAAGATGGAGAGATAGCGCGATAGAGACAGATGAACTGTAGATAGAGGAAAGGAAACTTGGGCGAGATGACAGAGCGTGGGTGTTCGCAGGAGAGAAAGAAAACGACGCGATAGCCGGGGCACAAAAGGAGGGGTGGAAAAAGTAGCGAAGAACAGGAGGCGATAGGGAGAGAGAAAGAGGGAGAACGAGAGAGGGAGAGAGAGACTTTGTCACCACCCTCGATGAGTCACCGTATCGATCCAATCGACAAGCTGGCGAGGCTGCGAGACTTTTCAACATCCTCACCGGCCATCATCCCTCTTTCGAGTCTCCACCTTCTTCTCCTCCCTCTCTACCCCTTGGGTCGGCTCCCCTGCGACAATCTTTACGTAAGCACAGTTTTCTGGGAAATACATAAATTCGCGGAAATACACCTTCGTCCAACTTCCGAGACCTCCACTGAGGATCGCAAAGTCACGTGCCGCGCTCATCGATCTCTCCTGACAATTTTAATTTTTTTATTTTTTCGGAAAGTTTTTTTGTTCGCAAATAACTTGGAGGTGAAATTTTGTTTTCGTGGGGTATTGATATTACCCGTGAAATGGAATTATTATGCACCACCGCGTGCTCAGCAGGATGAGGAAGAGGTATTATAGTAGCATCTCCGATATTTCCTGGACTGTAAAAAAACATTGCAATTTAGTGGACTTGACTGGGGGTTGTTATGCAAAAACTGGTACATTAAATTTCGTGTATAATTGTGGTGAAAAATTAGTATACTTTTTCATTGAAGTTTAAGTATTTTTCTAGTAACATTATAGTAAATTATTTAAAAACCTCAATTATTATCACCTCATAAGGTGATGTTTATAATGTTGCTCACTTTGCGCAGCCGCTTGTCACAATTGACCCGTGTTACTTTTGTCCCCGGTCTCCCCTACCACTTTCATTATTATCAAATAATATTCTCCGCGAAATATAACGAAAGAGTATTCACCGTAAAATTGATATTTACAGAGATTCGGATCTAAGAATCGAAGAAGTGAATCGAACATTTTGTTTCGTAAAAGTGTCGAGCAGCCGCGAACGATTCTTTCTAATTTCATCAGCTCTTTCGGCTCGAAAGGTTCGAAACGAAAAAAAAGTGTAAAAAGCTTGAGGACGTCGAGGGTCGAAGAGTAAATTCCGGAGTCTGTTAAGACCGCGCGTTGCGGGAACACAGGGGTCCGAAACGGTTCGTTCCAGCTCTATCGTTACCGCCTAGCCCGCTCTCATCACGGCAAGAGAGAAAAGGCCAGACCAATTCCAAAAGGGCTCGTTAAGCTTTACTGCTGTACTCTCTCCCGGTCGGACTCGGTGGTCCGCTGAAAGGTCGAGATATTTTTCTTTCCGCTTCTAATTTTCCGCGATATACATCGAGCCGAGGTTTGACTCTTCGCCGGCTCTTGCGGCACATTCGTTCGTTCTGCCGTTGCTCCACCCGTTCGATCGTTCGGCTTTATTATACCCGAAGGTTATTCCACCGGGACAGGGCCAAGCTGGCCGTGCAGAAGCGCGAGTGGCGACCGAGAAAAGAGGGTTGTTTTCGTACGTGTGCCATTCGTTGATAGGGGCCGAGAGCGGGGCGAGACGGAACACCGGGGCAAAACGGACCGGGTTACCAAATTTTTTGCGACACTGAAAAAAAAAGGGGAAAAGTCATTTTGCCCCGGTTATCAGCGAACTCTTATTTTTCAGCCCCTCCGACCGGTGTCTCATGTTCTCTCCGGTTCTTCGCTAACGATGACGCAATTTGGTATACAAGTATCGTTCGCGGAGGGGTAAGAGGATAATGGTCACGGCGCACGCCCTTCCACCCTTTATTCCGTCGCCGGTCGAACAACCGTAACGAGCCGACGGAAGTTACCGGCTTGCTTCCCTCTCGATCTCGCTCTTCACGGCAATGTAATTCACTCGTTTGGTGCAAAACGGTACCCTGAAGGATTTCGAGTCTTCGATACGGTTTCTCTCAACTTAACCTTTTATACCAATTAAAATCATTCATTAAAGGGACTTGTCTTATAAAAAAAAAGCTTTTCTCCCCGCCAAAGGTTCGCCCGTCCATATACTGTACGTACGAACAACGGTGTGCCGCCCGGTACATCTCGGGATCGCATGCGATGTAACGAAGTAATTATCCCCAGGCACGCATGCACCCCTCGGACACGAAACCCTCTCAGTTTACCTGTTACACTGACGTATCGACATACGAACTATTTTCCCAAAAAAAAAAGCTCCTTACTCATCGATCGTGCCATTTTCCTTCCACTCCGTACATAAATCACCATTTTTTTTTTTTGTTAATTTGCTTCGAAACGATAAAGTAACGCGGACTCGACAACAGGACAACACGAACGGCTCGTGGAAAACGAGAAAGCGACCAATTATAAAAAAAAAAAAGCTCCTTACTCACCAGTCGTGCCATTTTCCTCCGCTCCACACATAATTTCCAATTTTTTTTTTATATATACATAATTTTTTGTTACTTCACTTCGAAACGATAAAGTAACGCGGAAACGACAACTGGACGACACGAACAGCTCGTGAAAAACGAGAAAGCCGGTTTATACTGCAGTCGCCTGCAGTAGCAAAGTTGAGCAGATATTTGTTTTCGAGCGGTAAAACGCGCCGTAGAACGGACCGGGTGGCGGGGAGGGGAGTCGGTGGGGAAGGGGGGGGGGGGGGGTAACTCTGCACAGTAACTCCGACGTGTAATGCCACAGAGTAGCGACTACCGGTCGCCCTGGCAAAGTCCCTCTTTCTATGTACAATCTATACATTACAGACATATATATTTGTATACGTATATATGTATATATATAACGTACCTAGACCGTTATATATACGGTAGGTACGTCGGCGCTTAGACGTCGCGACGCCGTTCATGCACGGCGCCACACGCAACCTCCCTTAAACGCTATTACTCTTCCTGCCCTCCCCGCCCAACCTCCTCCGGACAGAGTAAGGCCTCTTTATATATATGTATGTATATATATATATATATATATCTATACATATACACACCTATCCCGGAATTCCCTTCGTTTCTCTCAAAAGCGGCGACGAGGTGGAGCAGCGTGGCTCGAGAGGTAATTTAAGTACAAGTAAAATTTCACGTGCCCTCCCCCCACCCCCTCCTCCCGTCCCTCAATGCAATTTACCGGGCGAGTGTCTCGAGAGAGGAGAAAAATTAATGCGACAGTCTCCTCGCGTTTATATCGAAGTCTGTTTTTATTTTTTTTATTTTTTTAAAAACATAGTCGATGCCAGAAAGTGTATTAAGCTCGTTAGCGTGAGAAGCGTCTCGACGTATTTGTCTCGTCGGGTCGCGAGGGGATCGAGAAAATTTTTATTGCCTCGTCCGGGGCGACCGGAAGCGTCGGGCGAGAGAGGGAGACTCTACTGTAGCGTTGTGCCTCAATTATACATAGTACGGTACGCTCGCTCGATATCTTTCTCGGCCAGCGGGAATCGATCCGTTTTCTAACGAGAGCTCGGGGAGGGAGGGGGGAGAACAAAGTATACGGTACCGAGTACAGCGAGGCAAGCTCCGTGTAATTTGCATGTCTGCATATATATATATATATATACACATATGTGTATGTATATGTGTGTATACTCGTTACAGGGCGGGACGGCGGCATGTATGACCGTAGCTACTCAGACCGGAAGGCGGCGGCGAACGTTTGACTGTTCGGCCAATTTTAACTTCACGCTAGCTTTAAGGTGTTCTTCTTATACAGCCGCACTTCCAGGTCTCCGCATAGACTAGTACTGCATAGTGGGGCACAGAGCGCATTTTTTTTTTTTGCAGCCCATGAAAATATTCCAAGCGTTACAGCTCCGACGAGGCCCCGGCCAGGGCCCCGCCAGGTCTGTAACGCTGAGAATTGTCCTCCAGGGAGGGCCGGGTAAAAAAAAAATGGCACGAAAATTTTGCTCATGGCTGGTATTTTGGAGTTCCAGTTGATAGTGGCCTATCGTAAGCGGTACCCAGGGCCAGTACTGGCACTGGCGTCGGCCGACACCGGGCCTGTCCCTCATTCTCACTGGGGTCGCTACCGGACGATTTTCCCCGCTCGCAACCCCGGAGGCAGAAACGCAGCAACGAGTTAACTTGTGTTATGATTCAGAGGGCGTTCGCGTGCGGGCACATTATATCCGGCACGTGTTCGGAGCCCTATCGCCGGAGCGTGAATTTAATTGAAACCTTTACGTTAGAAATTCTTCTCATCGCGATCTTCGCTCGTTCGTTCTCCACTCGCCCCCGCGACTCGACCCCCTACATCGCGAGTCGCCGCGCTCCGTTTAGCATCAGACAGTGAGGTTTTATACCGGCTCTCGGTGTTCCGCCATTATGAATACAGATTAAACTCTGTCATCGCTCTTAATTAATAGGCGAGAGACTTCGCCTGGCGTGCTTATCGTTCGCACCGGCTCTCGCAAGCTCGCTCGCTCGCCCCCCCCCCCCCCCCCCCCCCCCGTCTCGACCCCGATCGTCAGTTTATCGCCACGAAGGCAAAGAAACGAGAGATTACATCTATCCTCGTTGAATAAAAATAATTGCCCATACGCCGGCAAAGTTCGTAATGGATCGGTGCGAAATTGTCGTTGGGCAAGCCGCCTCTGCTCCCCGGTCACGCACCAACCACTCTCTGCAACCCCGTACATCTCGAGTGACTTTGACTAATTAATATTTCATCGAAATTCTCGACGGCGTTTAAAAAAATATATATATATATTTTTTGTATTTATGTTTCCTCGTGGAAGAAGCTAAGTTTACGTAAAAAAACATTTGAGATTTTGGGGTAAATGTAAGGGCAATTTATCAATAATTTTCGTATGGGACAGTGGGGCAAAACGGGACCGAAAATCCGCATGTATCGGTGGGGCAAAATGGCACATCCATAAGTGATTGGAAAATTGCGTTTTGCTTACTTTCTCGTTTTGCCCCACTGTTCCATTTTGCCCCGCTCTCCCCTACCTCTAGCATAGTCGGCACCCCCTACCATTTGATATGCAGCCAATGGGGAACGCGCTTTCGGGGGGGTCACAAACTGCGACTCTTCGTCCTCCTTGTTTATCCTTTTGATTTTACACGCTTAAAGTGAGAGAGCTGCGTAGAAGTGTCATAAACTGGGCCTTTTACGATACTTGAAGTATGTGATTTTTCGCTGGCGTGCGGATGAATGTGTTTGTGTTAAAGCGACTATAACTCGGAAACGACTTGAGATAGCGGGTTGAAGTTTGGTACACTGGTGGAGTGGTCACGTCTCTCGCCTCGGTGCAATTTTTAAGAAGATCGAGGGCCGTTTCGAGATTTCAGGCGACTTTGAAATTTTTCAAAAAAGGGTGCGTTTGTTCTAAGATCCGTAAGTTTTGAGCTATACAAGCTGCTTATTAATATGTACTATGATCAATTACCTTTGGTATTGACCTTTCGACCGTTTCAGTTTTATGAGATGTAGAAATCTTTTAATGATATAAAAAAAGCTGCAAAGTAATTTTCACATAGCTTCTTCGTTTCCAGCAATTTCGCCCATAGCTTCCTCTATGAGGAAGCCAAAAATCGATCAGAGAATTTTCTCGTGGAAAAAGCCATGCGCAAAATTGCAGAGAATGAGGAAACTCTGTGCAAATTACTTTGCAGCTCATTATTGTTATTATTAATTTTCACTCGTCCGGTTCTCTGCGCGACCCTTTGAGAGCGGTTATCGGGAAGGTGTCCGATAGTAGGCTGGCTATGCCGGACCGGCAAAGCGACCTGCCCGCTCGCGGGAGAACCTCGGACGAACTATAATCCAATTTGACGACGTCTTCTGGCCTACTTCGACCAGGCGCTTCGCTGGCATCGGCGCCATCTTGAAATAGTTGCAGACCCTTCAACCTTCTCGCACACCCGCGAGCCCTGCACGAGCCCGGCTGCATGCAGAAATCGATAGCCCCGAGGATGGAGGCGATCTCTGAGAGTGGGGGAGAAAAAATTGTTTTCACGATGTGACAAGTTGACGGTCGGCGCTTCCGATTAGTTCGTGGCGGGATGGCGCTGAAAGGTAATCGGTACGTCGCGAAACGTTCCGATTGATCGCTTGGTTTATTGAGTGTTTACGCGAGGCCGCGCTCGGCCCGCGCTTTACTCTGCCCCAAAGCGAAAACGATAAAATGGCACGATTACGTCTCTGCCAGTCACGACTCTACCCGAAAAACTCTACGGGAATCGATAATAATTTGAATAATAAATTATTATTATTTTATTTTTGTTAACTTATGTTTTATTCCGGTAGAGTTTTATTCTTTTTCTGCAGGGATGTAAATTCGCGGTTAAAATTGTTTAAAATTAAAAAAATTATTATGTTACGGCCGTTCGAGAGTGGGTTCGGGGTTTTCATTCGCTGGACTGTTCAGCCTACAAGTGCCTGCAGTAGAAGCTCCTGCTTTACCAGGCCCCAAAGCGAAAGAGTTAAAACGGCACAATACGTCTCTGCCAGTTTCGACTTTACTCGCACAACTTTACAGGAATCAAAAATAATTTGAATAATAAATTGATAATAAATAATAATTATTTACGTTTTATGTACTCATTTTTGATTCCCGTAGTTTTATAATTTTTCTGGCAAGGATGTAAATGTACCGTTAACATTTTTTTTTAATGAAAAATAACCGAGTTCCGGTCGTTCGAGATTAGGTCCGAGATTTTCATTCACTGGACCGTTGAAGGGGTTAAAATGGCACAATTGCATCTCTGCTCGCACAACTTTACTGGAACCAAAAATGAATTGAATAATACATGGTTATTATAATTATTATTGTTTAATTTTTATTAACTTATGTTTTATTCCGGTAGAGTTTTATTGTTTCTCTGGAGTGACGTGAATGTGCGTAAAAATTGTTTAAAATAAGAAACGATTGAGTTGCGGTCGTTCGAGATTGGGTTCGAGGTGTTCATTCTCTGGACTGTTTCAGCCTACGGGTGCATGCAGTAGAAGGGCATTATTCTATCTCGACGATTAATCACGCCGAGAATGCATGGCAACCACATGGTTATCTTGCGCCCGTTTTCGTCGTCTCCGTTCTTCGAGCCGCTCGGTACGTTTTTCCGGCTCCGCGAGACAAGAAACCGAGCGCGAACTCGGGAGGCCGTAAAATTTCTGGGTGACACTCGCGACTGCTCGGTCTCTCTCATAGTTCGGCAAACTGTCCTCGTTAGATTCGCATTTAGATTACGAACACTCCCGGTATAATGGCCAAAGTTTCGTCTTCTCATATTTTTTTTGTTCCTCTTCCTCCGCCTCGGCTCTGCGAGATTGCGTGCCTAATGCCCCGGTCGCGAGGCTTTACCCGCCATAATAATTCCGCTATCGTCGAGTTACCGACCGAGCTCGGCGGGTATGGACGACGATCCCGCATCGTGCACTCTGAGCACGAAAAATTTATGAAATTTCGCGAAAAACCCTTTTCCGCCCCCAGATCAATTTTCCCGAAATGCCAAGAGTTTCCATTCCTCGATATATATATAATTCGAGACAACGTCGCTCGAACCTTTTCGATAACTGGATGTGCCATGGTCGAGCGCCCACGCGAAGCAACCTTTCGGGAAATCGACGAGAACGGCCCTCGCCAAGAAAATTCATCGGTCTTGAACCGCAAATTGTAAACACGTCCTCAACGATGAAAAGAGGAAGAGTGGAGAAGAAGTTGGTCGCGCAGGCGGGGGGGGGGGGGGGGGGGGGGGGGGGGGGGGGGGGGGGTGCAGTCGAGGGTGGTGTACGTGACTCGCTTCCTCCGGACGAACTTTTCCCGATCGTGCAGCTAACCGATTCCTCCGGCTCGACCTCTCCGCGCGCACTTGGAGCCTGGCCAGGTGGCTCGTAGTTCACCAGCTCTTTTCTTGGTATTTTTTTTTCAAATTTATTTTTATTTTTATTTTTTTCTTGTACTATCACTCTTACCCCTGCCGCCGCTTCGCTGGAAATAGCCCGACGGACTTATTTCCCGAACGATCACCGTGGTCTCCCGTTTCGCCTCACTCTCCTCGTCTCCTTCCTTCGACCAACTTCGTCGCTGCCCACTTCCGAACAGTTTGCCTCATCCCCGTATGGTCGGCTCTTATCGGCAATGAAAATTCTTTGCCGGGCGACCCGGGTGCCATTTTCATCCGCCGACGCTCGTCCGGCTCGCCCTTCAGGACGGGCGGCGGCGACCTGGCCGAGATGGGAACCTTGCGAACTTGAGATACGGGGCAAAATGGGACATCACAAAAGTGTCCGAAATTTTTGTGTTGTTTCTTGGATTCCGGATTTTGTCCTTTCTTTATTGCACCATTGGGCCGTTTTTCCCCTCCCCGGCGATGCGACCTCCCGATCTCGTGCACTTTTCATGCCCAGTTTTCTCGCCATCGCCGGCGAAGCGAATTCCTTCGAGGACCGCAACCCTGCACTCGTCCTCCGTCCGGCTTGCTCGGAACGCGCATACCGGTCACGTCCGCTTCGTACACGCCGGGTCTTGAACGCCGTAGGTTTTAACCGTGTATACAACTAAGTGCCGGACGACCGTAAAACCGATATTGCCGACTCTCCCCGATAGCCCGACCTCCGCGCGACTACTTTACCCGAGGCAGCTTCGGTTAAATTTCAAACCCCCTTCTCACCCCACCCTACTTCACTTTCTATGGTCTCGCACCTCTTTCACCTTTACCGACCTAAGCGCCCTGACGACTCTCTCGCGACTTCGATCAGCTTCCGGCGGAACTTATCGTTCGCTACCGTTACGGTTCACGTTCACAACCCCTCGACCGATGTACCCTTCTCTCCGGCTCCGTTAACCTTCCCGCGTTCTCTTTTTCATCCCACGGTTACGTTATTTGTTCGTTTACCGATTTAACTGCTCGGCGCTCAGGTGCGCAGCGACGCTCGTTTAATGCCTGTGCAAAACTAACTCGTGCCACTAAAAATAGTATTGTGCAATAGAGAAGCCTTTTTTTTTCTGAAAACGTCTTTTTTATTATTATTTCGTATCGTAAGCTATAACGGGACGTCGAGAAAAGCACTGCAGTCACATTCCGCGTGCTGGCGGATCGGCGAACCAATTCGAAAGCGTTGAAGAGATCTTTGGACTACTTTTCGGGTTGCCTTTCCGGGTTGCCGACGAAGCTACTTTTAACCACGATTGTTAACACAGCGCGGACGGTCGTAAATGTACAATTATTTTTGGAAAAAGAACTTTGCCCGTTTAAACCGATGAAATATAATCAAAATGAAAAATTAAAATATCAACCTGTTGAGTCAATTAAATTAATATTGGGTTGATTTAATCCTTTGGACCATACATTTTGACACTGTAAAAACAATAAAACTTCCTCAATCGTTAGTTACTAACAAATAAATGTCCATTTTTTAAAGTATCCGGTCATTGGATAGAAAATATTAAAATTAAGAATCAGTCCATATTTCAACTCAATCGAAGCAAAAGTTTTAGAGATACGATGTTCGTTGTTAATTGATATTTTTCAATTAAAAAAACTCAAACTGTCTGTAAAAACCCGACCTTATCCTTCTAATACCCCCCTGAAAAAATAATCGAAACCAACCTATTTTTTGGACAAAATCCTTATTCCTAAAAAAAATAATATTGATATTAATAATAATAATAATAAATTGTAATATTAATAAGAATAAACTATTATCGTTACTGTTATTATTATTATTAATATTATTGTGTTTTTATTATTATTCATTATTAATAACATTACTAATAATTTTGTACGATACAAAGACGAAACACAAAGTGCTGATTGTGAAGGGGAATTTGGATACTAAAATTTTCATCCCCTCGAAGACGGTAGCCAGAGTTTCCCCTCCTTCCCAGCCCAGCTCGGGAACGAAACGAGAATACACAGTGTGCGACGAATGTACGAGTCAGGTACATCCAGCGTCCCGAGTTCGGGGATAACTGATGAAACGAACAAAACGAAGGGAGGACGAGCCCGAAGAATTAACCCAACGTCATTGGGGAGGGCTGGTCTCGCTGGTTCAGCGTGTTTCTGGGTTTTCATTGGATAATTTTCGTGTAGTTACAAGAAGCACCCAGACGAGAGCTCGTATACCGGACGGGAGGATTACGTTGTCGCTGCGATACATTGGCGAGCCGAGGGTTTCACGATTTTCTTTTTTTTTCTTTTTTTTTTTCGTTCCGACACATCCTCTCTTCATTCCACCCTTGTTGGTTCCTCGGCTATGTTCGCTCGCTTTTTTCTTTTTTTTTTTTCATTACTACCCGCGACGCTGTCTACCTTTCCTCCCTTAGGCGTATAAAAGGCGCAGAAAGATTTACGAGCTTCGCCCTTTGGCCTCTTCGACTCGTCGCAGAGCGACCCTCAACCCCTTTCCTGTCCGACTCCCACTCGACGGGATAGCTTTTTTCGCACACGAAAAAAATTAAATGATGATAATAATAGTTAATAAAATCCTAGTGCATTTTTGCTAAATTAATGTAAAGAACACAAACGGTGGATCGAATTGAATTATAAAAATTTGAAACGAATTTAAAAATTGTAAAAGTGAATAAATAAATGAAATAAATAATAGATCATAAATAAAGAATGAATTAATTGATGAATACAATAAATAAATTTAAACTCAGATTAAAAAATTTGGGGCAAATTTGATCATTGGTCTGCGAATCGCCTAAAAAGAAATCAATTTAATATACCGAGCAATAATTATGAATTACCAACTTTAATTCATACACGTATGTTAAATTCAATCCATATTTTCATGAGTAAAAGTTTTCTACACCTTATAAGAAATGTTCCCGCAGAAATTTTTTACAGACTGTACGTTATTGTTCTTTTTTTGTTATTCAAAATTTTATAGTTGTATTATGCGACACGTTCTCTAGCCTTTATACGTGCCTCGCGCGGACGCCTCGGGAGTACGGCGAGGAATTGTTTAGAAAAAAGGGAAAAAACGGAAATAGTAAAAATAAAACAGGGAAACTTATTTACGTCTCTCCGGGCGTTCCGTGGCACCCTCGCGGGCCCGGACGACTTTTTATCCGCACGTCGAGCGTATAAAAAAGCGTATGAGCCCTCACCGCCCCCGCGTCGAAAGAAATATTATTAAAGGGTCGTGAGTATTGGATCGTCGCCCTCCGACAGCTTACTCCCCGCGACCGTATCTACTTTTCTCGTTTCCCATCCCTCCTTGCCTCTCGCCCTTACTTTCCTGGCACGCACACGACAACTACCGAAAACTGTCGTGTGCCTGCGTCCGCACGCAAACCTGCTGTGTCGTAAACAAGCGCCGTTTCTCGCGAGCTCGCACAGTAAAAAGAAGTTTTTTCTCGAGAAACTTTTTTCTCCACAAATGTCGACAATTCATTTCTCGTTAACTTTTGAAATATTTTTTTCACATAATTAACAAACATTTTTGGAAAATGAACAAATATTTTTATAAAATTAACAACTTTTTTTTGTGAAATTAATAGAAATATAATTGCGGACGTTTGCGGATAAGAAACGTTGGTATTTATTTGCCCTCGCACGTTCCAGCATCCCCGTGAACGTGCGGACGTATTTTCGGCAAGTTTCGCAACCTTTTTCCTTTCCAATTTCGCGCCCTCGTCTCGTGGAGAATAAAAAAATTGCAGAAAAGAGAGAAGAATGGAGGAGATGAAAATAAGGTTGAAAGCTTCGCTGTATCGCGAGAGTTCGCGGCTAATTAGGACTTCCAGGATGATGAGGTGGCTCGGAAAAGTAGTCTCGAGAAATTGGCGGCTAATTGGGAAGAGGAACGCGGTCGTGGCCTGCTTTTCTCCTGGTGATCAGGCACGAGGCGAGTTGCGAACTGTTAGCCTCGCCAATTTTTTTTCTTCTTTTTTTTCTTAAAGAATATACTTTCTTATTATTTTCTGCTCTCTCTCCCACAATTACTCTTTCTTGTGCTTAGGAGGGTTTGTGTGGGTTCTCGGTTTCTCGCCGAGAAACTCGACGGTCCGTGGCTCTTTAACACTCGACTCGACGAGGGGGCGGAGAGGGGAAGCTAATCTTGAATCCGCAAAAGTCACAATGGCGCGCGATTTTATCTCGCGAATCGAGTGCCGGCGAGAACCGGCGCCGGGGTGCTTCGTCGTAGCCAAGGATAACATATTATTATTATTATTATTTACCTTCCTGCAGGAACTTAAAGTCGAAAACTAGTAGTCGAATAATTCGACCGCACATCCGGTCGATAAATGTTCTGTCTACTCGACGAGAAAAACAAATATAGACAGTGAAATTTGTGTGACTCTTTGGGTCGAATTTTAAGACATTAGTCTGAACTTAAGTTTGATCTTGCGTTCGATCTCAAGTTCAAACTAATGTCTCAAAATTCGACCCTTTGGATTCCAAAAAACAATACAAAATAGGTGTTGCTATTTGGATAGTACAATTTTATTTTATTTTCGATCGATCATTCCGATCGACCTGTAAATCGATAGAGGGCCGATTTCTTTACCTTCCGAACATCGGCTGGTACACATATGCTTATAAAAGAATAAATTGCTTTATTCTTAGTGTCAATCGATAAATGCTAAGCAAAAACAATGTTGTTATTGGAACAATTTTGAAATGTTCTTCCTTCACTATCCGATTTGTAACGAAAGAGGGGGGCTAATCTTGAATCCGCAAGAATTACGATGGAGCACGATTTTATCTTGGGAAGCGAGTGCCCGCGATAGCCGGCGGCGCTTCGTCGTAGTCAAGGTTAACACATTGTTTTTTTTGCTACCCTCGTGCACGAGCTTCGAGCCATTGGCGGGGGATTAGAGTCGAATAACTCGAACGCACGTCCGAGCTATAAATGTTATGTCTACGCGCCGAAAAAAAAAAAAAATGTACGTAGAAAAATCTTAATCACTCTTTGTATTCCAAGTAGCAATATAACAGCGTTTAGTATTTGGATATTAAAATTTTGTTTTATTTTCGATCGAGAATCCTGATATATAATATATTTATTTTTATTAAACAAATTTTATACATTTTTAAGAATTGCTAATTGCTTTTTTCTGTTTCATTGCTTTCGGTTTTGTATTCTTTTGGGTTCTCTTATATGATTCTTATCTATTCCTGTCTGTTCTCATCTGTTCTCCTTCTCATATATTTTCCTTACATACGTTAGTTTAATTTTGGTTGCTTTTGTATTACAGTTTATTTGTGAGTTTCATTTTGTTACTTCTACTGTTTTCGATTTTTCTTGTCGCGACATTTCGGTTCTTGGCCGACGTTGTGCCCTTTTTTGGGCAGGTTGTCCTTAGGGAACTTGCCTCAGGACACGAATGAAACAAAACTATTCTGTTCCAAAATCCTAGAGTCTATCTCAGTATCCATAAAAATTATGCAAAAAAAAAATGTATTCGAATTGGAATTTTTTTCTTTCGCTATCCAAATAATAACGGCTGGTGCAGGGAACGCAAGGGAAAAATAGTCCGCGTGTCGAAGCGGATGGAAGACTCAATTGCGTGAACAGTGGCAAGAGGAAAAAAAAATCGGGGTCTTTTATGCAAGGGTACATACATTTCGCGGTAGTCTGGAGTAGTTACGGCTGTGAACGACAGCTCTGCGTTAACGCACATGGAGAAGCGCCGAGTTGAGCTCGCGGGACGGAAGGGGATTCCCCGGCTCGCAGGACGATGAGAGAGGAGGGCAATAAACCGCGCGTGCACGCCGTGGCTGTCGTAATTACGAGGCGCGTTATGGGACATAAAGATCCTCCTTGTTCCCATCCAGCGAGTCCTATTATGTCCACTCGTCGTATTTACGGACCTCGTTGCCGATGAGTTACGCGGACAGCGGCGCTAGCGTTGAATTTCTACTCCGCTGGTCCGGGCACAATGTGACTCCCTCCTCACCGCCGAAGTCACTTACCGCGAGATATGTCGGCCGCCGAGAACCAAAAGGGCGTATCCCACGCCGTTGAACACGTCAATCGACGTGGGTTACGCCCTTCTGCTTCTTGGCGGACGATGTATGTCCCACGGTCGCTTCCGCAGCCAAGTCTTTGCCACTTGTCTTCGATACAGAGATGACAAAATAAATAAAATAAAAAAAGCATTATTTCCCTCGGGCTGCGATTGTAATACGAACAGGAAGAAATAAGTTTCTTTCCTGGCCTTGGAAATAATGCTTTTTTTATGTTATTTAATCATTATTAAAATAAAAAAAGCATTATTTCCCTCAGGCCGTAATCCGAACGGGACGGAGAAAATTATTCTTCCGGTCGGGCGGCGAGATTTGTGAATTAAATAATGATTGAATTAATCGTAGTAGCAGTAAAAGACATTTATTGAATTCCTTTACCACGCTAATTCTATTATTGTTTTGTTTTTTCATTCGGCCTTTTTTTATACATTACATTGCCTTAGGGTGGGCCAATAGGCCATTGACCAAAGTCCTTCATAACCCTTCATAATAATTAATAATAATAATTATTAAATCAATACCTATTCTTATTAAATTAACAACTATCGTTATTATATTTATAATCATCGTTGTAAAATTAATAATTATTAAATTGCTTCAGACAACCTGACAGTTTCCCATTTGACGAATTTTCCCTACCGAGTTGAGTGTTCGGTCCGATAGCGTCTCTGCATAAAGCCACTGATCGATAGATCGCTATTCGTGGTTCGATCGAGAGCCGCACACGCGACTGCAGACTGAAGCCGGATGTGCCGGCTCTCCGGCGCTGTCTCATCCCTCGGGTGACACGGGCGCTATCCCCCGTCGCAGTAAAATCGTCAGAAACAATCGGTGAATGGCAGATGGCCTGGAAAACGGGCGAGAGCGCCCGGTGAAACGGCGCGTGTTGGACACATCATCGAATATCGATGGCACGCGCGCATCGGGTTTTACCCTCTTCTCGTATAATGCTCGCTCGGTGTAGCCGACGGATAGTTATTTCGCGCATAGTATATAAACAGATACGGATACATATTATACATCCCGCTCTCGCGGCTCGTCCATGCAGCCTGTCGATATTACACGAGCACAGATGTACATATTCTATAATGCAAAGCTCTGCACGCGAGTTGGAATCGACTCTTCGATAAATGTCGATGCATAGAGGGAGCATTTTTTTTTCTTTTTTTTCTCGATGGGCTCCGCGAACATCGCAAATATATCATCGCGCCTGTGCACACGGTTGAACACTGCATGGCAGGCGCAACGCTCTCGATGGGCGTTGTATCGACACCGAGAGGTTTCATTTGCGTTGGCGCGTACGTAATCCGATTAAGAATAAAATTGAGCGGCTGTGGGCCGCTCGACATCCGGCGGGAGGACTCGACGTGAAAAATTTTAATGGAAACGCGCGAGGCTAAAATCAACGGACACGGATATTGAGTGCAAGGGGGCGGAGCGGGGCAAAATGGACCAGCCTAGCGATTGAGGGAGATTCATCGATTCACACAGCACGTTTTTACTTTTATTTTTTCAAGACGGCTGATGCATTTTTGCACATTCGTATGGCCCTGGGGCAAAATGGAATCGTAGTAGAAAAGAATACATTTAAATTACGAAATTGGGGTGTATTTTAATTATTTTCCGATTTACAAAATATTAATTTTTGAAATACGAAAGACGACAGGGGGCAAATTGGACCACTCTGGCGAAACGGTGTTTGCGAAGACCATCGTAGTCGAGGCGCGAAATTGACTTTTTAAAAATTTCGCTGTATCTCGAATTCATTTTGCCCCACTCGCCCCCTAAGGGTATGTATATGCGTATACTCGACTATATCTATATGTACGAGTGAGTCAGAGAACGGGAAGAGAATTACTGGAAATGCGCAACGAGGTAAAGCGAGATGGAGGAGCTGGTACGGGTACGAGAAACCGGGAAAGTGTCGAGTTTGCACACCTCTCGTGCGAAGCGGCACGAGTGAGAGGGAGCGGTTTCTCACCGGAAACGGAGCATTTCCCCGGAGAAACCGCGGCTGGTGGAATACTGGAGATAGAGAATTTTCGGCGAGCCTCAGCTACGAGAACGGCGAGTTCCGGCTTTTCGCATTCTCTTTCTCCGACTCGACAGCTTTCACGCTTTTCTTTCCTTCCTTACTCGTTTTATTTTCTTTCTTCGTCTCTTTATATCTCGCGAACCAACCGAGGTAAGGTTGCGCCACATAACCGTGGAGAGAGGGGCAAGACGGACTATCCCTAACAAAAATGTCGCGGCATGTATTTAAAAAGTTTCATCTAAAGTGGTTCGTCTTGCCCCGCTCTCCGCTCTGCCCTCCACCCAAAGAAGCCCCACCGTGCACAGAAAGCAAAAAAATTGGCAATAACTACTGCCATTTCCATTAATAATGCGCCCCATGATTCATAGAAATTATTTTCCAATTTTGAGTTTCTGAAAAGAAATAAATTACCCGAACACGAAATAAATAAAATAAAAAATACCCCCAACCATGGCCGATGGTGATCGAAATTTTGTATAGAATCTTGGCAGTCTCGATGCACAGTCCGGACGTTCCCCATCGCGAGACCGCGCATCGATATCGTCCTCCGCCTCGACCGGGCCGATAACCGGCCGGTCGCCAATCGCTCGAAGGCGGAGCCCGGGCGAGCGACCGAAACTTGGTCCTTCGACGTAGGTTGTGCACAGCGAAACAACGTCCTTCACCGTTTGTTCGGCGAAGGGCCGCGGGGAAGATAAAGCAGCCGTAGTTTCACGGGTTAGCGGACTTGGCGTAGTCGGGAGTGGCGGAGGTTGAAGCAGAGACTTCTCCGGAGTACCTAAAATTTCCCGCCCGAGTCTCGAGTTTACGAGCCGGTCCCGAGAGTCCGTCGCGCGATTAGAAGCTCCCACGGGACGACAGCGAGGGGAGGGAGATAGAGGTTTGCCCGCGACGCTTGGAGCGAGTTGATAATGGTCACGGTGAAGCGCGGCTGGGTAGTCGAACGGCTCGGCAACGAGGAAACGGCGCGTGAAGAGCTTTCGGAAAACGCGGGACGAATCCACCGGAGGGAAAACAAGGTTCCATTCGTTGTGTGTAAGCCCGGAACGGTCGCCGCTTCAACGACAGTCCATTTACTTCTTTAACCCTGAACTCTTGGAATTTTCATCATTCTTCGCGTGACATTGCGCCGATCGATCGGGATAATAAGAGGCCTTGCATCGATCCCGCGTCGCTTCGACTATGAATATAGGGCAATGCTGGCGGATATTGGCCATGGTTTGTTTCTTTTTTTTCTTATTTACGAGAATAGAGTACACTATCGATAGGTACTTTATTAGGGGAATAAAGAAACGTTTTTTTTTTCACTTTTGTGGGCAAAAATATTTTCTTTTAACTGTTCATACTTCGCTCCGAACAAGCGTCGCGAACAATCGTTTGTCGACCTTTTGGATGCTCGAAATAGTGGATTGCTAATTTTGTCAACTTTACAAATATTCTTGTCATTGAATTTATCAATAAGGGTTTATCAATAAAAGAATCGTGCAAGTTTGTGGACAAATAAGTTTCTTAAAACTACAAACCCTATTAACTGTTCATACTTCTCTCCGAACAAGCGTCGCGAACAATCGTTTGTCGACCTTTTGGATGCTCGTAATAGTGCATGGCTATTGCACGGATGACAAGGGGAGCTTTGCAAGAAGCAGTTGTTAAAAATAGCCAGAATAAAAATAAAAAAAATTGAGACTCGTAGCCGGAGCGTTGTGATCCTCCGAGCATCCCCGTTATCCTCGTTTTCTGGCGTGAAAGGCGATCGAGCGAGTGAGCAGAGGTGGGGGGGGGGGGGGGGGGGGGGGGGCGAAGAGGGAGTGATAAGAGGCTCCTCTCGCTCCATCTCCAGCGATTTGGCGTTAATTCGGCCGTGTACGGGAGTCTATAACAGTGCTAATCGAGCCAGAGGAGTTCACGAGGCTGAAGGAACGAGAGAAAGCGGCCTAAGGGGGGTTTGGGCGGATGGAAGCGCGATATCGGAGGGGCGAGGAGGACAACAACGGGAGACGGGAGGCAACGAGCCTGGTATAATTTCCGGTCCAACACAGCGGGCGGGCAACGACGTGCGAGAGCACGACCAGCCGACACGGAATATCGATTATAACGATCGACGAACGTCGGATACACTGGAACGCTCTGTGCATTACGCTGCCACGCCGCTCCACCTTTCCGAGCTTCCACCTTTCTCTCTTTTTAAGCATCTTTTTTTTTTCTACCTTTTAGTTTTGTCATCCTTTCCCTATCTCGGCGCCTCATTTTCTCACGGGGTTTTACCTTGATCTTCTTTCGCAAACTTTTTCTTTGTTATCCGACACTTTTACCAAGAGACCAGCATCGAGCGTGTAATTCCTGCTCTCGTTTTCCCTTTGTATCATGTTTTAATTGTTTTGTGATGCGATTAAAGTGGAGTGCAGTTCCTTAGCATAATCTGTAGACTGGTCCATTATCTGCTTATCCGGTGGTTTATTGTGCGAGCGGTCTAGGAGAAAAGTCACTTAAGTACCAAAGATGGGGTAGGTCCGGCTGGCGGTTGCATCCCAGCACCAGCCCGGTCTCGCGCCAGCTCTGGGATGTAACAGCCTGCCGGACCAAAACCCACCTGAGGAGTAACGCTAGTGCTGAGGTTGAACGGAGGCGGAGTAGGTCTGGCTTACTGTTACATCCCAGCACTAGCCCGCTCTCGCGCCAGCGCTGGTATGTAACAGCCAGCCGGAACAAACCTCGCTTAGGGAGTAACGCAAGTTCTGAGGTGGAATTGAGGCGGGATGGATCTGGCTGACCGTTACATTCCAGCACTTTTTTATCCGACACTTTCACCAAACTAGCATCAAGCCTGTAATTCCCGCTCCCGTTTTCCTTTTGTACCATGTTATTATTATTTTTTTTTTGTAATTAAAGTGGAGTGCAGTCCTTTGGCATAATCTGTGGGCTGGTCCGTTATCTGCTTATCCGGTGGTTTATTGTGCGAGCGGTGTCGGAGAAAAGTCACTTAAGTACCGAAGATGGGCTAGATCCGGCTGGCGGTTGCACCCCAGCACTAGCCCGGTCTCGCGCCGAGCCCGGGAGTCTGCACGGTGCTGTGATGTAACAGAGAGCCGGACTGCTCACCTGGGTATGCGAGTGTTGTACGTGTACATGCTTAATTCTCTTTTAACCTCGTAATCGCGAAGACGGGGCAAAACGGACCGGCGGCCTTTCAGCTCGTGCGAAAAAATCGTGAGAGTGGTCCCTTTTGCCCCGATCTCCCCGAACTCGTGGCTAGACTGACTTCCTTCTTTCTTACTGCTCCTCTTACCGTCGGTGCTTTTGCTTTATCTTTTGTGTCTTTTTCTTTTACCTTGCATCGTCATAACGGCTCTCCAATTTCTCTTGCTTATCTCCGCCAACGTCGCGGCGAGTTTCTTGCGCCTCTGCCGCTTTTTCTTCTCCTCATCGCCCGCCCGGTCACGGCGAGTTTTTCGGAACGCGAGACGTTAACGACATCAGCTGTACACGTCCGTGCAGCCGGACACCTCGGACCCGTAGGGCTTCAACTGGAGCACGCGGGTTCCCCGAGAGCTCCCTCTTACATTCTCCTATGACCGACGCCGTTCTTCGTTCCGAGGCCGACTCCGCCCCCCCCCCCCCCCCCCCCCCTGGTCTTTCCGCCCCACCGGGATAATCTTGTTACCGGCGATACCTACCCTCTTAATCCCGGGGCAGCTACCGTCTGCCGAACGAGGGCCTAATCGTTCACCGAACCAGCCAACGTGTACGGAGAGCCCTCGGCTTCGGCCTTTTTGCTGTTGCCATCGAGAAGAAACAAGAAAAATTTACTGTAAAAAATGTTTCTCTATTTTTGCCACCCGGCGCATCATATGCGTTACTCCGCAGACAGGGTTTGGTCCGGCTGGCTGTTACATCCCAGCACTGGGGCGAGAGCGGGCTAGTGCTGGGATGTAACAGTCAGCCAACGGTGCCCCGCCTCGAATCCACCTCAAAACTTGCGTTACTCTGCAGGTGGGGTTTTTGCTCCGGCCGGATGTTACATCCCAGCACTGGCGCGAGACGGGGCTAGTGCTGGGATGTAACAGCCAGCCAGACATACTCCGCCTGGAACCGACTTCATACTCAGCACTTGGTACGGAAAATCTTGTCCGATGTAATAAAATTGAAAAATAATAATTCATCTTCCTCGTTACCAGAGTCTAACGATCGCGACGATCATCCGGCAGGAATTGTGCAAGCGGAGCATAAATTCGGGATGATACGATACACGGGATAATCGTCCGACTACGCCTATGCTATTAGCGGACTTGTGTAGCGATCTACTTTGAGGCAATCCACCGTGCAAACCCCGGAGGGGGAGGGGGGGGGGGGGACCCCCTTGATAATACAAACGATTAGCAAGCTCGTCGCGATTTCCCGGAAGCAAGATTTCCACGTGTAATCCTATCAGGAGCAGCGGAGGCATCATACTTGTGTACGACGCGTTCCCGAACTTCCCACCCTTTCCTTATCCGCGATCTCGACCACCTCGTTACAGCACTTCGTAGCTAAACAGCCAACCCCGATTACCCGTTTCTCTCCCCTTCCTATCGGCGAAGGGACATCACAGCTCCCAGAGGGTTCCACCGGTACCCTGACTATCTCGCCCCCCGCCGGTGACTAAAGTTTTGTTTTCGATTATGCATGACTTTAATCCCTATAATTGCAAACGTCGATAGCTGAGAATCAAAATGAGGTAACCTGCATGTCAAACTGGTTTCCACGCGCCGATAGGCAAACGCGGGTTATATTAAATTATATGTGATTGTAATTAATGAGTATATTAATATATAAATATATTGATTTATATATCAACAAAAAAATGGATTACCCTACATAGTCCAGACACGGTGAACTCTTGGAGATGAAATTTTCAAATATTAAATTTATGTCGATTGATCTCTACAAACTCTCTCCAAGATTTTGGTCTGCCGGCTCGCGAACCAAGAAGCATCGCGATGTATTATCTCGAGAAACCTGCGACACCTTTCTCCGGAAGATTGCGACATCAAGGAGAATATCTGCGCACGGACTGATTCTCCGGTCCGTTGCAGAAACACACGCGGACAGCTCAAAGGATTGGGGCGGGCTCGGGCGAGACGATGGAAAGGAGTAACGGAGGTTTCCGAGAGCCATTCTTGGGCGGACTCGTACTTCCCCGAGGGACGACGCTCCCTCGTCCTGACGAAGAGCCGACGCGACTCCGGGTCCGCTCGACCACACTCTCTTCTCTCCGCTGCACTGTGTTCTCCGGCTCTCCGTTCTGTGCTCTCCCTCGCCTCCATTGCTGCTCCCGAAGAGATACGCGCGAGCTACATCGCAGCCGTCCAGTTTGCCGTGGAGATCACGAACGGTATATGTAGGTTGGAATCGCAAGAACGATTCCCGCAATTCCGGGACAACAATGAAGTGGATCTCGCCAGAGGGAGACTCACTGAATCCCCGGATCCGATATTCTTCTCCGTGGAAGCGGAAGCTGGCCAGAAAGGCTGCTACTGTATATACTTTACAGTCTCGTATATATACTGTGTGTACATATGTATATATATATATATATATGTATGTATACATAAGGGGTTACAGTACATTGGGTAGATAGTAAGTAGCAGACGAGGCTAGAAACGTGCAGTTCGCGTTTCGTACTCACGTGGGACTTTCCTGAATTTAGAACGGGAATGAAAGATCAGAGGACCTTTATCGGGAAAAGAAAAGAATTGTACAAAAAATCCCAAGCGATTTATTGTAGCGTTATCGCGATCGAGTGTAAAATTCCTGGTTTCTCAACTGGAACCTGAAGAGGTTCTGAATTGAACGTGCCTTACAGTTTCTGTTTTCATGATAAAAAATTTGTTTTCGACATTTTAATAAAAACGCGTTCGGAATGTTTCAAAATATCGCAAAATCATGTCTAGAAAATAATGTCTGGATGTGTTTGAGTCGCTCTTTCACACACACAAAAGCAAGCAGAGGAGAGGTCAATCCTCAATGTTTAGTTAAATTTTCAGCAAAATACCTTTCAGTCATTAAACTTTTACGCGTTTTTTTAACTTCGCCAAAAAAGTAAAAAAAAATGCTAAGAGCACTAGCCCTTAGAATTTTTGCGCTATCATCGAGCTAAAAAGTTGTACGCAAAGGTATTATAATCGACCGATGATTGCCATTTAATTTGGCGCGAATCGATCGAACCGTTTCAATTTTACGAGATTTTGAATTTTTTTGAATTATCCGAAAAAATTTGTATTTTCTTTCTGACGCGATTTTCCGTATCAAATAATGAGCCAAGAGTAAAATAAGTGTCACACTCGCGATCATTGGGAATGAAATCCATAAGACCCGGCCTCGACCTTATAACCAACATTTTTTAGTTATTAGGTTATTTAAAATAACCTAATAACTACTCGAATAACTACAATTTTTATATGCAATCTTTCTAGTGAATATTGCGAAAAATGAGTCATTTTTTTCAATTTTCAAACTTGATTATTTCCTTTTACCGACAAAGCTTCCTCGCCGACCAATCCAAAATATCATTTTTCAATATCCCAAAAAAAAACCTTCTCATCGCCGTCTAAATCCGCGTGTCACCTTTCCACCCGCCGTCCCGTCATTCCCTGCGCGACATCGTAACTCCGATTATTCCTCCATACTCGACCCTCCGAATCGCAGCGGCCTCTGATCGAGCGGAAGCGCCCGCGATTCGGGAGACAGCGTCCACCATCTATATGTAATTTTTTTCATCAGCTTCGTTCCAGCCAGTTACTCGCGCCTCGGATCCTCGCCGGGTGTGCTCGTAGCTCGCGCAACCTAACGTTTGAAAATTGTTGGAAATTATTCACGCCCCGACGGGGAACCGAGCGAGCACGGCGAGGCGCGTCCTTGCGGCAGTCGATCGATCCTCGATGCCGTCGAGCTTCGCGTTCTCCATACAGAGACGCACACATCCGTTCTCCGCAAACGTGCGAAAACACACACGGGAAGAGCTTCGAGTTTTCCTGCCCCGTGAATCGCCCGGCGAGAGCCTGCGCGAATGCCAAAGAGCAAATACGTGTTTCCGAGTGATGTGACACGTAACGCGCGAAGGGCGAAGAGGTGAGATGGAATGGGGCAAAAGGGGGGGGGGGGGGGATGACGAGTGCGAGAGAAGGCGGGTGAGCGAAGGGAAGCGCGGAGACGAAAACGGGTCAGAGAGCGGGCCAGACGTCGATCACCCTGGGCGGCTTGAGCGACAAGAACCCCAGACGTAATTTCATTTGCATGGAGTCTCGTCGTAGGTTTCTCTTGTCGTGTAGACTACGGGGCTCGGAGGGGGCCGAAAGTTTCAGGGATGCACGGAGTTACGGGGCCGGGAAGCCCGGAGGACGGAGGGGAAGTCTCGCGAGAAGAGGGCCGTTGCGTCGGGAAGGCGGAAAGTCTCACCGTACCGATTCTCCGTATCCGATCTTACGAACATTGTTAGACCCGTTATCGTCCGGGCGAGCGGGAGGAGAAAATAATTTATTGGACGAAGTGGACGAAGTCCAGGAGACGATAGGTCAAAAGAAAAAGACGATGTGTGTTCGATAACGAAAATTGATATTATTATTATTATTATTATTATTAATATTATTTATTTTGTAAATTTATTTTATTTAGAGGACGAACGCTTTTACATTTTCAATTTTTAGAGTCCAGATCAAAATTCACATTACTGGTGTGCACTTGGTTGAACATGTGGCATGTGTAATGGTATGTGATATGTAAAAATTCATTACGATTAATTATTTTACATTGATTTTTCTTTTTTTCATAAACTTTTGTTGCGAGATCACAACGTGACTAGATATATCATTCCGAATTTGGCAAGACATTTGCTCATTGTTATCATTATTAGTAACAGAGTCGTATGATACAGAAGTAGAATTGAGAAAACGATATTTTTCTTTTGTGCGCAGTGAAAAATAATTTCGTAAGATCGGAATACGAAGTTTCGCGAAAACGATTTTGTTAAATAAGTGACAAACTCGTTTGTTCATTCTTCAATATACAAATAGATCCTTTTATTTCCGGTGTCATTAACAATTTTAGTTTGTAAAACTGGAGAATTAACAAATAAAAAATTGTGGACAATAATTTGTTGTAAAAAGAGTAAACTTTTTTTACTGTTTGTAGCTCGAAAAGGCGAATTGTGGTCGATTGATTTTTGTATTTTTCTTTTTTTTTTCCAGTGCACCGTCGACATTATCGTGCATCGAATGGACGGAACGGTCGGCTCCGGCGACCGAACGATTGGCCGTACGACGTCGAGGACACGACGTAGGGATGTCTATCCCGCGAAGCACGCCGGTCCGTCAAGGGTATAAATACACCTGCTATTGATTTTGCTCGCTCCGAGCAGCGCGAGAGACTGCGTGGCTTCTTATCTGCCGTCTTTCTCAGTCCCCGTCGGCCGCGTGATTGTGCTCCTATGACGACGGAGAAATAATATTCTTCCGTTCGCGCGAGCGGGACGGATTAAAATATGCAGCGGCCACGAGCGGAGGCGGATAATTACGCGGTACCGGAGAAATTTAAGGGACAAAACCCGACGCGAGAGAAGCCGACCGAAGCCAATGGAGGAAACACGGAATGCGAGCGTGAAAGGAGAACTGGTGAGTTTGCCCGCTGGTGTGTTACTTTACAGAATGGACATTATATGCGCGGACCGGGAAGAGAGACCGAGAGCGATGCGAGGATACCGAGCGCAGCTCCGGGCGCATTAATATTCCGGGATCGTCCCGATCCCCGGAAGGAATCCCAAGGCGTGATACTCTCGTCCCGACCTCGCTCTCGTTTCAACCCCCTCCACCCCCTCCTCCCAAACCCCGTTTCCTCGCTTTCCTCTAATCCCCGAATTTCTCGCCCCGGCGTATATATATATATATACATATACATATGTATACATCCCCTACCCCACTACCCCCCCTCCCCCCCCGCGAGTTTCTGCCCTCCACTGCTCCGAGGGCCGAAGAGGGGGAGGAAGGGTACGAGTCGTCCCGTCCTGGCGCACCTTTCGGGTCCTCGCACCGACCACGTAATCGTCCACCGGTTTGCGTTCCCCGCATAATCCACCCGCCGAGAGGACCAGAAAGGTACACGGTATATACAGGCTGTGCGGGAAGCGAGGCGAGCGGTTCGGGACACCCGCTTTTCTGCGACGAGCAATACAATTTGAACGCAAGGCAGAATAGAGGTATTAGGGAAATTACTTTTGTGGTAAAAAATTGTTGATTTTGGGGGAAGCTGGAAGAATTCAGGATTAGAGAGCGTGGGAGGGGGGAGTCGGATGAAGGAAATTGGGCCGGATGTAGGAATATGGTCCGGTTCGGGTGTCTTCGATTTGTGGGCTAATATCGTTCATGTTCAACGCTTTGAGGCGATGTGCAGTTTTGTGCAGCGATCGACTGTAGTGGCTGGTTGTTTGAACAGAGATTTACCCTCTCGAAAATCGGAAGAAATTGGTGCGTTTTTTTTTTTTTTTTGCAACACGGTTGCTGGTAATTTTTTTTTCTATCAAACTTGTAGAAAACTTTCTATGAAGGATTTTATTATTGTTATCACTATTATGAGTTTTCTTCTGATTAAAAATGAAATCGAAGCAAATTACTCGATGAATTTGTAAGACATATTTCAAGAACCAAAATAATCAGCTGCTCATCAAAGATCGACCAAAATGACAAATTTGACTTCGCAAAAATGGCCTAAAAATATACCCGTGGACTTATCGACCTAAACTGAGTTATTTTTCTGCGAATTCGTTGGTGCACATTTTCGTCCTACATAAAGTACGAAATCCTCAATCTAGGTCTGCCTTAATTCGCAAAAGTTTCTCCTTCAAAACCTGTACAAACAATTTTTGAAATCCGGCACTCGTTTGACTCAACGCTAGCGCGCGGACCACCTTAAAGTGGAGTGACCAGTGTGTTTCAAGTTCGCGAGTCTGTTCGGCCGAAGATTCCTCGACTGCTATCTAATTAAGCCCTCCGGGAGAGTTAATTTCCAAACAATTTCACCCGGCGAACAATTTCCAGAGCCGGAATCGCGCCCACAGTGTTTCGTAGAATCTCTTCCACCTCTTTCGCTCCCTCTTACCGGGCAATATATGTACCTCTCGCTCGGGCTTTATCCATTTCACCGCTTCCCTCCACCCTGGAGCCCGGGCAAAACATAATCTCGCTCACCCATTTATTTATCTTTCAATTTTCGTCCGTGCAAAGGCAAAGAGCACGTAATACCTTCGTTCCGTCTGCAAACACCGGGCTATTCCCTTCTCTCTATCTCTCTTTTTCCGCACATTCACGCTTTCCAACAATTTTCCTTCTGCTGTTCGAGATTGCGAAAACTCCGCCCCGTCCTACCGATGGAAAAAGCTCCTGCCTCTTTGCCTTGTACCCATCTTCGCTACGTACATATTCAGATACCTTAAGCTTTTTTTTTATCTTTTTTTTTTCCATGCCTCCAGCCTCGCCTCACATTCGCCTTTCTGGAGTCCCACGAACGAGGCGGCAAAGCGTCCATGTTTTTCGCTCATTTGCACCATCGTCGGCTGGATTACATTTCTGCGTGAGGTTGTTTTTTGATCCCCTCGAAGAGTCGAGTGCGCCGATATGCGAGACGCACGAAGGAGAGACTTTCGTCCGGCGCGGGTTTTGTAATCCGGGCCAATAAAGTGGAAACAGAAACTATCACACAGTTTTTTTAAAATCGTTTTATTGATTTTGCCGGAATTCCAGCCTTGCCTCACATTTGTTTTTCTCCCACGAACGAGGCGGTAAAGCGTGCGAAACGTGCATGTTTTTCGCTCATTTGCGCCATCGTCGTCTGGATTACGTTTCCGTGTGAGGATTTCTTGCTCTGCTCGAAGAGTCGAGCCAGAAAAGTGTGCGACGCCCGAAGGGGAGACTTTCGTCTGGCGCCGGTTTGTAATTCAGGCCAATAAAGTGGAAACAGAGATAGGAGCGTTTTAAGGCACGCGAAAGAATTTCACTTCTTCGCACTCTTCGTCTATGCGTCTTCCTTTTGCCCCGTTTTCTTATAAGCATCTGTTTTCTTATAAGAACACAGAACTCACTCAAAAGTTACCCATTGGCAGTCGCACAAACTGCAAGCGATTTAATGCATAAAGCTCACGATGATTTCTCGATGATCTTCGCTACGTGCCTATTCGTATACCGTGAGCTTTTTTTAAACAATTTTTTAATTTTTTCCAAAATTCCTTTCTTGCCTCACATTCGCGTTTCTGCGACGAACGAGAAGCGGCAAAGCGCGCATGCTTTTCGCTCATTTGCGCCACCGTCCTCTGGATTACGTTTCTGCGTCGGATTTTTTTGGTCTCCTCGAAGAGTCGAGGGCGAAGATGTGCGAGACGCCCGAAGGAGACACTTTCGTCCGCCGTGGGGTTTGTAATCCCGGCCAATAAAGTGGAAACAGAGAGATAGGGGCGTTTTCAGGCACGCGAAAGACTTTCACTTCTTCGCATTCTTCTTCCAGGTCTCCTCCTTCCGCCCCCCTTTTTTTATCCTCCCCGGCGAACTCGCGGCTCCGTTCTCGATTCTCTTCGGTTATTTCCCGCCAACTGAGATGTATATCTGTAGCGAGCGGTATTACCTCGCTACAGATATTTTCTCTCTCAACCTCCGCCGACTTTGCTAGCTTCGCCCGAGCTTCGTGGCAGCCGGAGCGCGTGTGCTTACTCCCTTTTTCACGAGAAAATCGGCTTTTCCACAGAGAATTCACGAGGCCGCCCCTTGGTCTTTCTCGAAGTGCGCTCGATCCGCCGTTCCAGCCTCCACCGACTATTTTTGCGGTACACCAGGTGGCGCTCCGCGAACGCGGATAAAACAATTTGCCATAAATTTTCATCTCGAGACCTCCAACTCCGATCGCGAGCTTCCATGGAACTCGATATGGGACCGAAATCAAAGCTCCGATACTCGGAAAAGAGAAACCATCGTATCAATCGAGGAACAGCTCCGCTGGATAGTTTTTAAGGAGCCGAGCCGCCACGAAATAAGCGAAGCTACAGTTATAGCAGAAGAGCACGAGAAGGTCTTCATTATTGTTGTTGTTGTTGTTGTTGTTGTTGTTGTTGTTGTTGTTGTTGTTGTTGTTGTTGTTGTTGTTGTTGTTGTTGTTGTTATTATTATTATTATTATTATTATTATTATTATTATTATTATTATTATTATTATTATTATTATTATTATTATTATTATTATTATTATTATTATTATTATTATTATTATTATTATTATTATTATTATTATTATTATTATTATTATTATTATTATTTTACATGGATAAAACAATAAGCCATACATTTTCATTTCCAGATCTCCACTCCGATGGCGGGCTTCCATAGAACTGGATACGGTAACGAAATCAAAGATCCGGTACTAGGAAAGGAGAAACCATCGTATCAATCGAGAAACAGCTCCGCTGGATAATTTTTAAGGAGACGAAACGCCGCGAAACAAGCGAAGCTACGGTTATAGCGGAGGAGCGCGAGAAGCTCTTCTGCAGTCGACAAAGGCCACAAGGGATGGCGGAACGGCTAGAGCGAAGAGGGGGAAGAGGGTTCGTAAAGCGGCCGCTGAGAAACGCAAAGCCGCGCTCCGAAGCGTTTATCGCGAAAAGAGCGGCGAGATGCGCCCTTCTACTTCTCAGCCGACTATACGGCGGAAGCGGGGAGCAGAGGGGAGCGGGATGGTGAACAAGGTGGAGATTCATAAAACAAGGGTGGGGAGAGCGGAGGAAGGACATATTGCCCGGCGCACTCCATGTATTATGCATTAGGTTGAGTAGAACAAGAGGGAAAGGAGAGGAGGAGCGAGGGCGGGGAGGGACGAGAGGCCTCCCGTTAGAAGGTCTATTAATTCGAAAAATTGTTCCTTTGCCACGGCTCTCGGCCGGCTAGGAACGGAGAAATTCTCAAGCTTCTCTCCGGCAACTTATACGGAGCGCAGCCGGCCCTGAGGAGGAATACGTATGAGGGCTGAATGCGGAATTGAATTTTTGCCAAAAGGTGTCCATCATCGATTTCAATGTCGGGCGGCAATTTTTTTTTTTTATTAAAAGAAATGGTTTTACGAGAATTAGTTGACGACCTCACCTGAAGAAACCGCGAACTTTGGGATGGGTTTTTATTGAAACGAGCGGGCTTGACCCTACTCATGTTTGGGGTGGAAAACCACTCGAGGCGATATTTAAATAATATGATTTTTGCCAATTTTCGTTGTTTTGGGCTTTAAGTGTGATTTTCACCCCAAAAACTTTGATAAAATCAAATTTGCTGCATTCCACTGTCTTCCTTATTCAAAAAACGAAGAGATTCATGGGCGGAAAATTTAATTTTGCTAGAAAAAAAAACGCGTGCAACGGATATCTACCCCAGTCATGAGTTGGAAGGTGGAAAAAATAATAAGTTCAACCCTCTTCCAATTCCACAATATTTTCATGAGTCACTATGTAACCGATAGATTTTTATTTTTCATGGTTCTTTTTCCAAGATTCGCCGCAACCATCCACAAAAACCAGATAAAATGTACAATTCGACCCAAAAACTTTTCTCAACCCCTCAAAACGATGAAACCGAACTCAATAGTTTCACTCGACTTTGCAGCTCGATTCTTTGAAATTTCTTGAGTTTCGAGATGAACAGAACGCGAAAGAAACGCGGCTATCTAATACCGTCCCGCCCTGTCGTAACGCGAATGGAGAGGAGCTCCGGGGAATTATGAAAGGGGACAAAAAGAAAGAAAAAAAAAATAATAAGAAAAAGAAAGGAGAGTGGAAGGATATCGCGGATACCGGGGGGGGAACACAACATGCACACATGCTGCCGGTGTAAACTGTAGGATTGATGCGAAACCGATAATGTCGTCGCGGGGCTGGCCGGGGGGGGGGGGGGGGGGGGGGGGAGGAAGGGGAGGAGGCAAAAGAGCTTGCCGCTGCCGGTCGCGCCGCTGCCGGCTCGAGCGGTCTGTTCCTATCTGGTGACCTCCGCATTTACGGGGAAGGGCCCAACCCCGACGTTTCTTCCTCTCTTTTTACGCGACCATACAGATATACCGCGGGAACGAGAGACGCGTATCCACAATGGGAGTAGACCGCGATGTATCAGATTTTTATTCGACCAGCGAAGCAGAGCATATTGCGATATTCTACACACACATTTTTATTTTTATTATTTTCATCCTTTTTTTTTTTTTAGCTCTTTTACTTTTTCTCCACCGGGACCGATACAATACACGCCCGCCCCATGAGGTCGCATCGGCGGTATGCCTGCGGTATTTCAACGACATCCGGGGGAATATCGAAATTTGCCGTGAGAGGAAGAACGAGAAAACGAGGAGTTGTGGGCAGCCTGTGAATAATTGAAATTGAAGCAAATAATAATTCGAAAGGTGTGCCGTCGCGGCCGCCTCCGCTGCACGACAGTTGATTATTTTTTATCGCGGAATGAAATCTACGGGCGGTCCGAGTGGAATGCATACGGAGGATTTTTCGTTATTTTTTCGTTTGCTTTTTTTGTAGCCATTATCGTAGAACACGCGAAGGACGAAAAGCTCTCCGTGGCGAAGCTCCGAATGGACTTTGCTCGCCGGTCGAGAAAAGTGAGGATCAGAAACTGGGAATTTTTTTACGCTACGGGAAATCGTTTACGCTGCTCTGTTTCCGAGTGGGGGTGAGATGAACCACGGCCGTTACGCGTATCGGGCATTATTAAACGTCACCTACGTATATTCAATTTTTTTAATTTTTATTATTGTTAGTTAAATTATTTACGTTACAGTACATTTATTTGAAGATTAACTCACCGCGCTTGTATTTGATCATTTTATTATATTGAAAATAATGTCTAAGGTAGCAAATCGCTCCAAGCGAAGAATGTTGCTACAAAAATCTTACGTTACGGTAACAAAAATCTTTTTGATACCGTAACAAATTTGTTTTTTTTTAGTATTGAGATAAGATAAGCTTGTAACCAGCTTGTAACCACAGCAACATTTTCTTCTACCAACAAATCCTTCTTGCATCCTGCACCAAGAAATTTTATTTCTCCGTGCAATCTCGCAGCAAAACAAAAAGAAATAACTATTAAAATATTATTTAAAAAAAAAAAAAAAAACACAAAAAAATCGTAAAAATCGCTGATTCAACGTGACCGATAGTTCGTCCACCCGGCGTCTATTTTTAACGAAGAACCACCGCAATAAATCCTCCGCGGCTCGGAGCCCCCGTAATTTTCCGCGTTCTATTCACCCCTCCGACCATGACTATGCAGTCCTCGTTCATGCATGCCCCGATGCGTCTACGTGGGCGACATTCGTAAGCGTCTCCGGTGTATTATATCATCCCCGTCATACGAACGCATTACCGAGAGCGCGGCGAGCGCCGCGAGGTGCATGAGATCGGGGCGTCGGGGCGTGCTGCCGCTCGCTGTCGTGAGCCGGGCCCGAAGGGGTGTCGTAGACACCTAGCACTTATTATTACATCGTCTGTGACGCGAAAACCACCCCCCCCCCCTCCCAACCCCCGACCGGCTTCCGCAGCGACGGAAGCTGAACCGACGCTGAGACCGAAGCGAACGCTTTCCCTTCGGTCTGCTGGTAACAAACCCGTCCCCAACCCCGTCAACCGCCTCACCCCCCCGGTCGACTGACGGGGAACGAAGGGGCGCAGTGGCGGGGAAGGGCGAGGGGGAACAAACGCAAAGTTTCAGATGGCTTTCCGTCTACCGACGCTAACTTTCGGGTAATTAAGTGCGTCGCAACTTGGTTAAGGCGCGTAATTGTGTTTTATAAGAAGAGGCGAGGGGGGGTTTTAAGAGAAACGGGAGTGGGCCGATGGGACGGGGGGGGGGGGGGGGGGGGGGTGAGAAGGGTAAGTGAAGCTGCCGGAGCCGCCCGGGCTCTTTGTGACGCTTAGCGGCTTAGCGGAAAGGAGAGAAAACGGCTGCTCGTGGTGCAGGTGGTGCAGTTTCGCGTTTGTGAGACACGATAAGTTGGTGCAGGGAGTAAGTTATAGGGCGAGGTGATACCGGGAGAGGAACGCCAATAACGCCGACGTCGAAAACTCGCGAGACTGCACAGGCGAGTCCGAATGGGGAGCGGATAGTTTACACACAAAAATAATTTATTTTACGGGTGCCTCGTAAATAAATGTTCATTTGGTTTAAATAAATGTTCATTTACTTTAAATAAATGTTAGTTCGGCTTAAATAAATATTTGTTCGGTTTAAATAAATATTTGTTTGGTTTAAATAAATATTTATTTTTATTAACTTAATATTTATTCAAATCAAGTAAATTATTTTTCTGGGTGCACAAAAACGAAAAGTTACGGGAAAGTGTGCGCCGCCAACCGTGAGTCAAATGGAAAGACAAAAAGAGGAGTGAGTATTTTAGAACTAAAATCGCAATGAGATTTCGAGTTACTCTTCACTCGACTCAGCTCCCATCAACCTTATGTATTTAATTACCTTAGCGCCGATGGTTAAACCGGGTCGCGGTAGGTTACCTGCCTCCGAGGCAATAACGCAAGGGCCGGTAGGACTAAAATCGACGAGAGTTTTGCATGGCGAGAACAGATTCGCACTCAGTCCAACCCGCCGGCTTCCCAAAAATCGGTCTCGTTCTCGTCGTAAATGAGATGAGATCGACGAGAGTTGAACGTAGCGTGAGTCGCGCCTGAGCGGAGCCGATGACGAGAGTTGATACAAACGCGAATTCTAATAACGAGAACAGATACCGTTCCCCGGTGGTGCGGTTTCGCTTTTGTGAGCTGCGATAAGTCGGTGTACGGAGTAACTCATAGGCTGAGGTGATATCGGCAAAGGAACGCCAATAACGTCGGCGTCGAAGACTCGCGGGCCGCGCAGGCGAATTTGCACGGTTGCTGCGGAGGCGGCGAGGCGCGGATGGTAAAATCGGGAAGTTTCGGGAAAGCGTGTACCGCCAGCCGCGAGTTAATTAGTTGTATGGTCCGTAATAGTTTAACGTAGCGTGGGCCGCCTTACGTTGCGCGTTTCGTGCCTAACTTCCGGGTAATTTGCGAAACGCCGGACGAGGCAATGCCAGGCTGCAAAGTTCTCGGGGGCAGCGTTGCGAGATATGACGTACACTCGACGGACACATCGAGCGCCCGGCGAAGGGCAAGGGTCGGCCCGCATCGACCGAAGACTCAACATTTTCGAGAAAAAAAAATCGTACGCTTCATACATTTTTTATTTATTTATTTATGAGGAAAATTGTGAAGATAATTTAGCGGTGCGTGTCGCAAAAATATTACCGAGACATGTGAAATATATTCGTTGGTCCGTGGAAGGAACTTTATAGTTCGGTACATGTTCCATTGAATACATAGCAATTCATATATTTGGTATAAATATATAACCATCAATAATGATGATATAATATTTTTCTAAAAATATTTACACGTTCATTTATATGTCGAAATTACAGAAAATGTGTCCAACGAAAAATCGATTGGTGTATATAAATATTTTAGACGTGCGAAGAAAAATCCCTTAAATCGTCGGATGCAGCACCGTCGCATAAAAGTGCCAGCTTCGGTGTTCCCGCATGTGCCTCGTCGTTCGAGGACCGAGAGATTTGTGGGCGCGCGGGCGGAATCGCGACGTGTCGCATGAACAAATTGGACAAATTGGCTGTATATCGGGGGATAGTGCGGAGGGTGTACGGGAGACGACAATTAGCTAATGCGTCGTGGGGCGTGCTTCTCTCCTCCGTATCTCTGTCCGGAGCGCCGGATGCCGATGCTAGTTTACGAGCCCGCCGACCGACCCTCCACGTAGCTTACGTACCGGCGGGTGTAACTGCGCTTCCGCTACGTGTACACAAGTTCCCCGCACTCGTTAGTTACCTATAACCCTCGCATGCAACCCTAGACTCTTTCTCTGGCTGCGCCAGTATTTTTCGTTCACGACCCTTCTTCACCCCGACGGAAAATTCTCTTCGCCCGCCGCCGGGACAGCCGCACCGCTCTCGATAATTGCGGCCCATAAAGTTCAATTCAGCACGACAACCCCTCTCGATTTGCACAGCCCGCAGACGTAATGCCAAACGTCGTGCACTCTCCGAGCCGACCGATTCACGACTACAACTGCACGGTACCAGGCTTTGCGTGCACAATGGTACACGGCGATGTTACCGACTGAGTTCGTCGCACTGGCTCGTCGGCGGGGTTGTCGATGGACGGGTAGAAGAGATTTTTTTTTTGTTTTTATTCAATCACATTCGTTCAGCTGGGAGGGGATTAGACGACTTTAGGCGATAAAAGGTGTTTTATATATTTTTTTCTTTGTATTTTTTTTTATTGATCAGTGACAAAAAAACTGTAAATATCGTGTGAAAAATAGATTTGCTCAAGAGACTGATAATCTTTTTTTTTTATTATTATTTCTTTTCATCATTATTATTTTTTTAAATCGGTGAAACTTGTGTAAAAGTTTCACAGCTTTTATTGTTCATAATCGTGTTCGGATAATGTGGGAACATTCGCAGGTTCGAATATAACAAATTACCGGACAAGCACAATTTTTTTTGTCAATATTATTTCGTTTTCTTTCCATAAGAAAAAAAAATGATACATCCGCAATTTTTCGGTCAAAAAAATAATAATTAAAATGAATTGAGCGAGTACATGACTTTTATTTCAATTAGAAAAAAAATCGTTTCCGCGAGTGCATGCAACATCGTCGATTCTCCTTCGCATTTATTTATTTATCCCGCATTGAATAATTGAAACGGAGGGTCGTTGAAAAAGGATCGCGTTTCGTGTCTTTTACGATCTTTCAGGAAAAGTGGATGAGGGATCTCGCGTGATTTGCTCGTGGCCCGAGGCCAGCACGTCCATCGTCACGCGACGTTATGAACCCCATGTACAGTTCCACGCTCTTCTACGCTGTATGTACAGTGCGAGGGTGTACGCTCGCGTTTTGTCATTTCGTGCGTTTTTTTTTTTTTTTTTTTCGTAAGTCTGGTCAGGGTTGCGCGGACGGAAGGAGCGAAACGGAAGAGAGGAAAATCGGGCCGTGCGGATTTGGAACTAAAAGCGCGACGAGATTTCGAGTTACTCCTCCTCGCCGCAGCTCTGATTTAATTAACCTGTCTCGTCGAACATTTCGGAAAATTCTAATACGATAAAACATTTATTAAAAAAAAATATATATGTATATATATATACCATTTTTTTTCTACGACAACGATTCTAAATTGGGGTCTAAAAAAAATATATATATAAACGGAGGGGTGGACATTCATCGTGCTTTCATAGACTTACGATTCGTTCCGTGGAGTACCATCGTGCCCGCTTAACTCGAACGTTCGTTTTATTTATTTTAATGCTTTCCGTTTTCTTTTTGTATTTTAATTAACACCTTTTAAATCACGCAACGTAATTAACGGAAAAAAACCAAAGCAACGGGGCAAACAACAGGCGGTAGCGTTGGGCTGAGATCAGCAGCGATACGATAAACTCGCGCTGCGAATAATCACGAATTTTTTCCGGACAGACAACAACAAAAAAAACTATCGTTGTTTTTTTTTTAGAATAAATCCCGGTCTCGTTCTCCGGGTCGACGAGGCCGAGACACTGTAAGAATCATTACGCGTTCTCGAGAAGCTGGTGAAAATTTTCTTCCACTATCTCAAACTCAATTACAAAAAAAAAAACAAAAAAAAACAACAACAAAAAAACAATAAACTGAAAGTTCCCTCACAGCGGCTCGAATGTCCCCGTCAATGTAATCGGCATATCGCGATCGCAGCACCTCCTCCCGTTCCCCCTCGTCGCAACCCTTTTATATATATATATATATTTAAATGTTTATTAAGTATAATTTTTTTTCTCTATACCGCACGCGTTCGCTTCTTTATCGCAGCCTTTGATAATCGTCGCGTGCCGCGGGTTGAGCGTTAGCTCGAAAGTTAAGCGGCCCTGGTTTTCGCGCGGCGGCACAGTTTGCGCAATTGTGATGTGGAATACTAAAAAAAAAAAAAGAAAAAAAAACAACACACATAAAACAAAAAGAGCTCGCTCGCGAAACTCTTCGTGGTATGTATGCGCCCCCGTCGATGGGAAAACGCAAGTCCCGCAAGTAAAACGGACCAATAAAACCCCGGAGACGTTGGGGCGTCGCGGGCGTCGCAGTGACTGGCGAGCTACATCGGCGCCCTCTTCCCTTCACCCTCGCTCTCTCTCGCCCGGTCTATGCTTCCGTCTCTCTCTGGTTCTCTCTCTCTCTCCCTCCCTCATTCTCCATCCGTCCTTTCCACCCCTCCGCCATCCACGCTGGGGAGATCGCAGTGGTGCTCATTTTCGCAATTGCGCCGTTAGGGACGCGGTTTGGGCTCGCGGCGGTTCGGTCAGTGTTTCTCACTGCGACCGTACCATCGACTCTGCTCGAGCACCTCTGCGCTTACCGGCGGAACGCATGCACAGAGTGGGTTCTCTTTTCGTCCCGTTGACGCTGCTTCGGCGTCCCTGTCGCACTTGCGCGTCGCTTCCCACTCCCTTGGAGCCACCCGCGAGGGGCGAGCCACGTGACGCGGAGATCGTCCAATGGCGCGCCGAGCCTGCGCCGGTCAGCGGTGCTCAACCTCCATCTTCGTTCGCTGGCGGAGCGCCTCTAACGTTCTAACAATGCGCCCTAGAATGCGGGGTCGTAGAGAGACTGCCTGCGTACGAGCATGCTGCACGCTCAGGAGTAAGTGAAAGACCTCCCTCACGACTCAACTCCCCTTCCCAGCGCTCGGTCGGTATAGAAAACTGTAATCAACTTTTTTCACGGCTAGTGGACATGTACGGTCTGGCGGCGAGTCTCGGCAAAAGCTGAGGCTGTATAGGCGCTCTGTGAGACTTCTCACTCGATCGTGCATACGAGGATATGGGAATAGAGTCGATTGGAGATTTTATTACCGACGGTGGTAACTCGCGTAGAGTCGGAAAGGTCTGTAGATTCAAGAAACGGTATTTTTATGGGGAAGATCATAACGCCATGTAAATTTATTAATTGCATAAATCACTTACGTACGTTTTTTTATTTTCTTTGTGAGGCGGCCGTTGAAGAATTATTTAATCGTGGACGGCAAACGATACGGTTTTTCGTCCGTCTGATTGAATAATTCTTCGAGGGCTGCCTCATGATTAATAAAATTAGCCTCGATTGTCCGAGGTGTAATTTATTGGCTACTCGATCTTTGCCTCGCCGGAGTCTAATCGAATTTAAATGAAATATTCAGATGGACTAAACCCAAGCTCGGACTTGTGCGGTTTGGAAGAAAGTCTCGTCGACAGCCGACGCTATATACGCTTTCCGTGAGACTTCCCGCTCGATCATGCATGCCACCACCTGGGAATAGAGTCGATTATAGTTTTGTAAAGGTCGAACCTGTCCTTTTATTTCCCGTGTAATTGACAATTTTAGCTTGTACTTTTGTTTGTAAAACTAGAAAATTAACAAACAAAAAATTGTGGACGTTTGTGGAGAATGAGTTGTTGTAAAAAGTACAAACTATTTTTACTGTGTACGTTTAACAAGCGTCTTTTCTATCCTGAAAATGAGAACACGTACGGTTTTTTCGTGTATTCAATTGAATAATTTTTCGATCCCTGCCTCGGTGTTAATAAAATTGGCCCCGATTGACGGAGGTATAATTTATTTGCAAACCGATCGTTGGCCCGCCGTAGTCCAATCGAATTAAAATGAAATATTCAGATGGGGTGAATATTCTCGCTATGGCGGAGAATTTTGTTTTATCGATCGACCCGCAGCATCCTTAACACCGTGCTCCGGAAATATGAAAGTTTTTATGGCTGTGTGTGTAAATCGAGCCTAGTTACAAAGACGGTAAGAAACCCGCGCAAAAAATGTGAAGTTACGAGGTAAAGAGCGATAAATAATCACGTCGCCCGCCGCTGCTTTTTCTCCCCGGCTCGTAAAGCTCTCGCTATACCGTTACATTTCTCCGCTATAACTGGCCTGAAATTCGCGAGTCATGCAACAACCCACTCTCCCCCTCCTCCCGCCCCCAAACCCAAGGGTTATAAATAGTCCTGAGGTAAACATCCGTTTTCCGGCCGGTTGACTAAATTATTCGTCGGATCGGTCGCGAGCCTCCGGTTCATTTTTTCATTTTTACCCCCCAACCCCCCAATTTTTCCGACCGCGGATGCTGCGCGGCATCGGCGGCCTGAGCGCGGATATAAATCGTCATAAAGCTCGTAAAGTGTCATGTTTTAATAACTGGCCTGTCAGAAAAAAAAAAAAAATCGGGCAATATTTGTATCCAAATATAGTCGTATCAACCGAAATGACTCTACATCATCCATGCGAACGGATAAAAATTCTCTTATCGCTGGCCAACAAACCATACAATGTAAAAAAAATTTGTTAAAAAATTAATGAAAAATATTGGAAACTTTTTTACACAAACTGTTTCCGAAATTTCAAACACATATGCGTTCAAATTTTACAGTAAAATTTTTGTAAATTTCGAGCAAAAGATTTGTAATTTTAATATCTGGTATATTTCACAAGCAAAGTACATCAACGTTTAATTAATACGAGTAATGTTAGCAAATTTCAAGTTCCAGTACATTAAATTTACAATTTATCTTGACAGTGAACGTTTCGTTCTATTTCATTTTTTTTCTTTTTTTTTCATCCTCGTCGGAACACGGGCTTAGAACGAAAGTATGAGAGAAGCGATGTGCCCATTATGGAATATCGTTCTGCGGGGGATGCGTGCGGATCGTGCGGTACGCGGATGGCCGTACCGGGTCGGTGCGGGGCGAGCGGGAAGCCTGGAGAAGCAGTCGAGGAGATTGCGAAGAAGAGGAGAGCGGATGAGAAGACGGTATGACTGTAGGTGGGAACTCGGTACACGTGTATAAGTATAGCTATGGATGAGCAGTCATCCCCTGTTTCTCTGTATAGTCTTGTGGCCTCAGGGGGGGAGGGGGGGGGGGGGGGGGGGGGGGGGGGTCGCATATAGCCCAGTAATTCGCGTGGGCCACACTGTGGCAACAGACGGCTCGTCGGGAGACGTCGAAGGCATCGCGGTGGCTTATCGTAGCCCGCGAGGGTGACCGAGCCGTTCGATAACTCCCCTTCGCTGCTCTCAGCTGTCTCTCGTTCGATAACTCCCTCCGGTAGTATTATCGAGCTCGAAATTCGCGCGTTCCCTCGTCTCTGATCGATGGCTTTATTAATAAAGATTAAATTTCTTCTTTTCTTTTTTTTTTTACTTTTCCCCCACGTTGGGCCGCGGCGGGTGTGGAGCGATCGAGAGACATTCCGCGCTCGCCTGACCGAGGGACGATAAGGCACAGAACTGGCATCGAGAATTAACGAGACATCGATTAACCCTTTAATGGGGTTTATGTTTTTTTTTTTTGTTTGTGAAAAATAAAATTATTTTTTTGCCCGACCCCCAGGGTCGAAGGGGGGAGAGCGGGGCAAAATGGAACACCTGGGTAAAACGGGCCGGTCTTCTCTCAGTTTGACACTAGAACGAATTTTACTTTGAGACGTCGCTTTTGAAAACGCTGAGTTTTTGTTTTTAATTAATTTATGATAAAAGTGGCGAATTTGCACCACCCCGATTAACACCCAAGACATATTCACCACACTCACCCTACCCACCCGCGCAAAGAAAATAAAATGACGAAATCCCGATCGAGTAACTCTCCCTTAAATACCTCACATCTCGTAAAATGTTGTCAAAATTTAAAAATATTTTTTAATTCCCATTAAACACTATATTTAAAAAATGGGTGTATCGCGACCGAGCCGAATACGCCGGAGCGGCAGTTGAAGGATTTTAATGAAGACTAAACGACTCGCCACCGCCACTCGCGTATCGCATCCGTTGATTCGATAACGACGATTTATAGTCTGAGAATTTAAATAAATTTTCGATCCCATTAAATTTTCATTATCACGTTGACCCCACGCCGTTCGCAATTAAACCGGCTCCGCCGTGGAAGAACGCTGTATCGAAATTGCGCTGAAATTTAGCGGTCGTAGTGCGCCCGGTTATTCGGCCGCGCCTTGACGTGACAGCGAACGCAGCGGAGAGACCGCCGGCCGTGTGGGAGGGAGGGTTGAAATTTAATTACGCGTTGGCCTAGACCGGGCCACCTGATACGTCGGACGTGAAGACAGGCTATGACCGCGCTCGTTGACCCGCTCGCCAACTATGCCGCACTGAAATCCGAGCAGGATGATTCTCTCTCGGCTTCCGTTGCAAAGAACGGGGCTGCGAGAGAGCCTCCAGGTGATACGGCGTTACAGCGGCTCGAGCCGAGACACAACCGACGAGAGATTTCGAAAGGAAAAAATAAAAAAAATATATATAAAAAAAAAAAAAAAATTGCAAAGAAAAATAGCGAACCGAAGGCGGGCATGAAAGGGTGAAGCGTTGAAAAGAGCTCGGCCAGATCCGTTGGATATAGAAAATGGGGGTTTCGTTGAGAGCGTGGGGAACGTGCGGGATCTCCGGGCGTAGCTGCGAATGCGACGACGAGGGTTGGGAGCCGGGGTAGACGCGCAATTAAAAGCGGCGCGGGAGCGGCACCGCTCTCCGGCGTTTAATCACGTCACCGGCAGTTTAATTTGAAACCTATACTCCGCGGGCAAAGCGCGGGAGCCATAATGCGGGTATACACAACGGTGCCCGCTCTGTCCGTGAAAGTGACGATCCGCGGAGTTTACTCAGCTCGGGTACACACGCGAGACACACGGGCTGACAGGGTGTAGTGCGGCAATGTTCGATGGACGTGTCTTCTCGAAATCGCTGCTCGATCGTGGATTCAATTATACGCCCGACGCACCGGAACAGGCTCGATGCGAATCGATTAAAATTAACCGAGACTCAGATCGATTATAACATTTTTCCGTGAAATCTTCTGGAACTGGCGACACAGGAAGTTACGTCGTAACCGGAAATACGCCTCTTTCGGTTTGGAAATTCTCATTTCTCGACCGAAAGTGACGTCATACCGGAAATACGGCTCTTCCTGTTTGAAAATTTTCATTTTTCTACCGGAAGTGACGTGTTTCCTTCACGACGTCACTTCCGATCGAAAATTGAGAATTTCCAAACCGAAAGAGACGTATTTCCGATAAATCTCCAGAAATTTAAATTTCCGGATTTAAAATGTCCTAGTTCATAGCGAGCCACAAAAACTTGTTAGTAATATATATACATACATATATATATATATCGACCGGTGACCTTTTTCCGCTTGTGCATCGGTTATGGAAATGTGACGAACAATAAATACCGCGGGTTTCCTCTCGGTTGACTATCGCCATAATTTTGCGGCATTGCGGACAGGGCCATTCGTTAAAGTATTTATATTTATTGGCTTTTATATCCAGTTCGAACGAAATTGTGTACAGAGAGTCGTTTATAGAAGAGCGATACACGAGATTCGATTTCATACGAAATTTCAATGCGGATGAACTCTCGCCGTCGAGATTTAATGCGACGGAAGAGCCGGGGGCAAAACGGGACACCGGGGCAAAATGGACACTTTCACCAATCTTTTCCGGATCATAAAAAAAAAAAAAAAAAAACAATACCTTCTTTTACACACTTCGCATAGTATCAGAAAGTGAACAAAATTGCGGATCTCAAATGGCGGACGCCGGTCCGTTTTGCCCCGTCCAGCTGCACCGTCGGCACCGGCACCGTGCGCGTTACACAAAAGGTGTTAAATTTCGATCCAACCTGTTAACACCGACCGACCTCTGCAACATTGACGGCCGGAGCGGTGGAACCGAGGGACCGAAGAATTTCTAAAGGCAAAAAAGGATCGCCGAGACGAGCCATCGGATATCCCATCGGATTCGCTCGAAACTTTGGCCCTGCCCGGAATTGCCGGTTGGCGATCGTGGACTCGCCTCGGCCATCTCCTCCTTCATACAATCGTGTATGTATACATATATACATCTCCGCGTATATATTTAACGAAGCTGCAGTCCGTGAGATGAGAAAAGAGGATGACGAGGGTAAGAGAGCGAAGAGTGCCAGTGGAAATAGCAGGAAAAGTAGGGGGGGGGATGAGGCCAGAAGGAAAACGAGAGATCCGTCGATTCGCTCGCGAAAACTCCGGGAAGAGAAGCGGAAAGCGAGAGAGCAATCGCGCGCCGTTCCTCCTTCCCCTCCCCCCCCCCCCCCCCCCCCTCCCCCCCCCCGTCCCCGCAGGCCGCATTACGAGAACGTGGCACTTTTCATCGCTGAAAAGTATGTCGCATTAATTAAAGCTACGTACACCGTCAACCCCTGCTGGCGTTCTTCCTGCCGTGGCATTACTCGGCTCCGGCTGCAATTACGGGATTTCCAACAGCAGCCGGCTTACCCGGAGTCTATCTCGTTTCTTCTGCCAGGCATGTATACTATATATATATAGTTTTTTGCTGGCGGATGTTTGTTTTGTTTTTCTTCTTTTATAGATTCGTTGATAGGAATAAACCTGCCATCCGTATCGGCTGGCCTCTCATTCCGAAAGTAATTAGCAATATTGTCGGAAGAATCGCGACGCGGAGTCGGAACTGCACGGCAGACGAGATTCGTGTTTCACTGGATTTATCACTTTTAATTCTGTTTCATTCAACGAAACGAGATTGTTGAAATCGCGAGAAAAAATTGTTCGTGCCTGTGACGGAAACTGAGATTTTCGAACCGGAAGTGAGGGTTTCGTTCCTGATGTCACTTCCGGAGGAAAACAGAAATTTTTCAAACCGGAAATGACGTCACAAAAACATTTCTCTACAATTTTTGTTTTGTTTTTATTTTTTATAGATTCGTTGATAGGATTAAACCGGCCAACCGTATCGGCCGGCCTCTTATTCCGAAAGTAATTAGCAATATTGCAGTGAAGTTGCAACGCGGCGTCGGAACCGCAACGCAGACAAGATCCATGTTTCGCCAGATTAACCACTTCTAATGGTATTTCATTTGAGAAATGCGATTAGTGAACGAAACACAGATTGTTGAAACGAGAAAAAAATGTTCGTGACTGTGAGCAGAAAACTTCTGTACGAACATTCCATGCGTATCTACTACTGGCTGGCTTCGTATCCCGAAAGTAATTCGCAGTATTCCGAAAGTAATTCGCAACGCGAAGTTGGGACTGCACCGCAAACAAAATCCATGTTTCGCTCGATTAACCATCCATCCATCCATGTTTCGCTTTCAATTCTATTTCATTTGAGAAACGGAGTTTGTCAACGAAACAGAAGTTGTTGAAACGACGAGAGAAAAATAGTACGCGCCAGTGAGCAAGAAACTTCTGCACGAACAATCTTTGGACGGGGCACGAGATTGGAGAATTTTTTTTGGCTGTTGCGGTGATGAGATTTCGTGTAATGGACGGTCCGTGAATCCTTCCAGAGTGAGTCATCGCGAGCGCTATCCCTCGAGCAATTTCCGTCGTCGAATTGAACTTTTATTGCATTAGGGACAAGTTCCGTTCGGGCCGTCCCACAATCAGCTCCGTGCTTTCATTTCAAATTCTGGTTCGAGAGAGGAAAAGAGACATCGAGCACAGATTCATCATTGAAATAACCCAGGCAAGCCCATCTCGACAGTTAAACGCTTTATCTACTACTCGTTCGAGACGCAATCTATGAGTGGGCGGGTTTGTTTGTGGATTACCTTCGGATTCCGTCGTTTGTTAATGACAATCGGGGCATTTTCAAACCGGAAGTGACGGTTTCATCCCTGCGTTACTTCCGGACGAAAGCAGAGATTTTCAAACCGGAAGTGACGGTCTCATCTCTGACGTCACTTCCGGAGGAAAACAGAGATTTTCAAACCGGAAGTGACAGTTTTATGCCTGACGTCACTTTCGGTAGAAAACTGAGATTTTTTCAAAGCGGGAGTGGCGTCATAAGAACATTTCTCAACAATTTCTGATTATCGTTTCTCTGCAAGAACGAAATCCTCGTTGCATCGCAGTTGTTTCACAATCCTCGTGTATCACGCAATCGAACTCAACTTAACTTTACATGCTGAAAAAGTAAGATTCCCACTTAGATAGTCGGCAATCTACGGGCTCTCACCGAGATGAAAAGATAAATCTCTCGTTCGTTAATTCATCGGATTCTCCGTGCTTCGCGCATGCGCGTCTCGCAATATGTTATCCCAACCCGACGCACGGTCCGACGAGCGAGCAAAAAAATCGAGAAGAATGGAAGGACCGTATGAAAAGTCGAGAGTCGAGAGTAGGCGAGAGACGAAGAAGAAGAAGAAGAAGAAAAAAAAAATAAGGAATCGTAGATAAAAGTGCGAGACGTGAGAACGAAGGAAAAAGAGAAGGTTGATCCGAGGGTCGGGCTATACGGTTGTTCGGTGGGCGAGGGCGAGGAACTCGCGGTGACTTTTATTGCACCCGAGCGCGCTAATCCCGAGCACCCATAAATTCATCGGGCGGGAATTGCTTCTTAACCTCGGGGTCGGCGTGGATTCTCTCTCGTGCGGCGCGGCGAGACTTCTGCCGGCGAGTAGGCAGGAGGATAAAAACGAGAACGAACGAACGGGCGAAGCGGGAAGAAGGAGAGAGACGCCGAGGTAGAAATCGTCGAGTCGACGGGATTGCCGGGCCCGATCGGCGAACGAGCCGGAGGAGAGTCTTCGTCTCTCTCTCCCGACGATCGACGAATGGACTTCGCGGAGGCGGCGACCACCCCGGGCAGCCGGAAGGAATTTACGAACGGAATTTGGATGATACGGTCCTGGGTCATCCCGCGAGGAGCTTCGCGAGGTGTACCGGGAGATGCCGGAGCCGCTGGATTCGACGTGTTTACGAATGGGCGCGATTAAACGATCCCCGAGAGTTTCGATAGTATCAGCGGGGAGGAATTTTCTCGACGAATAGTTTGTCGAACTAGTGCGGTAGGAGGCCAGTTCGAGTCTATTGCTGTTGTCCGAAAGTTAAAACGATCTTCGAAGTGGGCTCTTCGAGTGGTTACGAGCTCGAACTGTTATATGAAAATTGTGACTTCACTTCCAATTTGTAAATATGATTTTTTGACCGGAAGTGACGTCATCCACGGCAATCGTCGCTTCCGGTTTGAAAAACTCTTTCTTCGACCGGAAGTGACGTCATCTACGGGAAATCGTCACGCCCGTTTGGAAAATCATATTTTTCAATATGGAAGTGATGTCATCCGGGGGAATCGTCACTTCCTGTTTGAAAATCTCATTTCTTCGACCGAAAGTGACGTATTTCCTGATGACTTCACTTCCGGTCGAAAAATTTTATCGCCAAACAGTGACGAATTTCCGGGACGACGTCAAACTCGGTACCGCGATCGAGGCAACGAAAGCCCTGTATAAAAACGGATCCGACTGGACGATAGAATAATTACTTTCATGGGACGTTAGGTTGAAAGAACGTGAGCTCGAGACCGCATTAAAGTGCGACCCCTGTCTCTCCGGAACGTATGTCAATGGCACGAGATCGCAGGGACGATCGTGGGCTATCGAGGGCCGAGGTCATTAATCGAAAAATAAATACTCGCATGGGTGGCGTTACGGGGGGGGGGGGGGGGGGAGAGAAAGAGCCGCGCATATACGTGATTCGAGCGGGAATCGAGTCGTTGCCAGATGCGGTCTAGATAGCCCATGTTCGACGTGCAAAAGATCGGCTTTTCTTCGACCCTTCCGGACTGGCGACCTCGAGGAGGAGGAGGGGGGGGGGGGGGGGGGGAACCTCGAGATCCTCACTGCCATTACATCCCCGACCCGTCCGCAGCTACGGAACTCAACCGCGATGGGAACCTCCCTCTAATCACCGAATAATACAGACGACGATCGCGCGAGTAGATCGAGGATAATTTCGTCCTTGTTGCGGCGCGAGTCTCTGTGTGGGAAACTAATAAGCCTCTTCCCCCTTTAATTTTCTTTTCATATTCAGAGCTCCGTTCCTCGATCTCCAGGGGAGACCGGGGCAAAATGGCACGGCGGGATGAAACGGGACGGTGATCGCAAAACTCAATTTTCCATGACTCCGAAGATTTCCGCATGTGCCCAAATTTTATCAAGTTACAACGGCTGTATTTTGCATCGTACAAAGTTTGATCGCGGAAGTTCACTCGGAGATCAGAATTTTATAAGCGAACGATTGGTTGTTCTTCCTAGAGCCGATTGAGACTTGCCAAAGATAAAATTTGATGTCATGCAGACATAATTTTCCAATAATTTTTGGATGCCCCATTTTGTCCCGACGATACATCCGGACTTTCAAACCCGTTTTGCCCCACCTACCACAATCGCCACCATCCCAGAAGATATTGGACCATCGCGTTTTGTCTCGTGATCCCCTGTCGCTCCGCTGTGCCATTTTGCCCCCGCTCTCCGCCGCGTTCCAACTGAGACGAGGGCTTTCTCCGCTGGGAAATACCGACGAGGAAGAAAAGCGGGAATGCTCGGGGTGGAATCTCGGGAGGCAACGGGCGGGCTTTGAATATGACCAATCGCGAGAATGGTCTCGTTTCCCGACGACAGACTCGTCGGGAACGTCGAGAGGACGAAGAAAGCGCGGCGAGACACAGCTCTCTCGCGGAAGTGATTAAGCGACGGCGACTCGGCAGCATAAATCGAGGTCTCAGCGCCACGGAACAGACGGGCAGAGACGGAGAGTATAAAAAAGAGGGGGGGGGGGGGGGGGGTTGCGAGGGAGCGCAGAATAGAACGGGAGAGGATAAAGAGAGCCGAGAGGATGAACGAAAGACCGAGAGACTTCTGTGCTACTGAAAGTCAAACGAACCGCTGCTCTCTGTGCAAATCTGCACTGTCTCTCTGCAGCACCAAACGACAGACTCGCGCGTCTCTTTGACGTTGAGATGTACACAAAAAAGGAAAATAGGAAAAGCGAAGGGGTAAAGAAAATGTCGGCTTTTTATTCCAGCCCATCGCCGATGAGAAGTCGGGCGGGGGAGAAGGAGTTAAAAGACAAGAACGGGAGTTCGGTGAATGGGAACAGGTTGAATATTCAAGCTTTGGAGCATCGCGAGTTGCGCGGATGTTTCCGGCGCGGAGAGGGTGGAGATGAAGGGATGAAATTCGATGGTGAGGCGCAGTAGCGCTGAGAATTATATCGGGAAATGTGTGGATGGGGAGAATTTGGACTGTTGGTCTGTGGAAATAAAAGGACGGACTCGTGCGTCTCTTTGACGTTGAGACGTGTATTTAAAAAAAACAGTAGGGTAAAAGTGGTGAATATTGCCCACGCCGATTAACACGTAAATCAATGATATGTGGACCGGGCCATATTCCCCACTTTTACCCTAAATGACAGACTTTTATTCCATCCCAGTTTGGTGAATGGAAACGTTGAATATCCAAGCCTTGCATCTTGCAGCTCGCGAGTTGAACGAGCTACAAGATAATAAAGACGAGCGACTGGAATTCGATGAAGAAGTAAATATAATGTACCGAATTCGAAGTTATTATGCAAACACCCGTACGTTAAGTCTAACGTACAATTGTGACGAAAAATAAATATACTTTTTCATTGAAATTAAATTAAATTTCAAGAAATCAAAGTACTTTAACAGTAAAATTAAGGAAAATTATTTTTTTAATAAAGTATTCCCAATCTTCCTAGTACACCGAACATTAATTTTTCACCACAACTGTACATGAAATTTAATGAACCAGTTTTTGCACAAAAACTCCCAGTCCAGTACATTAAATTTCATAAGAATTTTTTCTAACAGCGAAACGTTGAAAATTGAAGCCTCGTATCTTGCATCTCACCAGTTGCACTCAAACCCAACAAACAATCGCACACTGATAAAAAAAAAATACGGTCGAATCAAATAAGATTCGTGCAGGGAAGTTCAACCAAACATTTTCTTGGTACCCCTAAAAAAAAAATTGTTAGTTCAACAATTTGATGGTCGATTTCACCAAAATATTTTCGGGTCATCGAGATATTTTGTTCGACCAACCAAATATTTATCCGAGCGTCCCTGCCCGAATCTTAGTCGATTCGACTCTCCTTCTTCATCAGTGCAGCATCAAAGAATTATATCGAGGGAACGTATCGTTCATCACCCGGGCGTGACCCCACTCGGAAACCGTTGGAACAATATTTGCTTCCCGGCTTCATTGGCAATATGTTGCTCGATCTGGCTTTTCTTCCCGAGCCGGTTATTCTTCGGCCCCTCGAGATGGCGAGGGCGGAGGGAGATCGATGAGTCGCCCGGCCCTCGGAGAACCCCTCCGAAAGTCCGGAGTTGGATGAGACGGCTAACGAGCCATCCCTAACTATCTCCTTCGGGCTCTTCGCGAATCCGGGGCAGTTCGCCCGTACCGATCTCTCCGTATCACTCCTAACGGTACCACCGGCAATCCGTTCCCAGAAATCTCTCGCTCGAGGCGCCCCGGACGAAACCACAATCTCGAATATTTGATGCTGCAACCTTCCGTACAGATGTGCGGGGAAGTTGCACGACTATCGATAAAGCTCCGCATAAATGGGGAGCGCCGCGGCAGAAATGAGAACTGAGCGACGGTGTACAGTTTCGTAGCGAGGGGCGGGGGGGGGGGAGGGGGGGGGGGGGGAAGTTGAAGAAGAAGTTTGCACTGGTAATAGCGCGGCGCACGCCTGACGCAGCAAACAGCGAAATAATACCGCGAGGCCCATTGTGTCTCTCCCGTTTCTAGTCCGTCGTCGTCTCATCTCTCGGTTCATCCACTCGGCACATACTCGCTGGGCTTGCCCGGCTGTGTCACTTCCGTTCCGCGCTACCCCTGTGTGTAGAGGAGCGGAGGGGGGCGAAACGGACCACCGGTACAAGATGGACCGTTCTTGGGGATTCTTTCCGAGGACGTTAAAAACGGGTCCATTTTGCCCCGCCGAGTGCACCGCAAGCCCAACGGCACTGCACTCTATCATCCCTCCATTGTCGAGCTTCGCGAGGCCTCCGCTCTCCATTCTTTCTCGCTCGGCTTGTAATTTTTTTCATTTTTTTTTTCTTTTCATTCTTTGTCACGGTTATTCCTGCCTATTTCCAGTACTGATTTTTTTTTTTTTTTTTTTTTTTTTGCAAGTGGTATTTATGACTACCATTCTGGATGCGCCCACATCCATCCGTCCGACAATCTATTCCCCGCTCCGTTTGTTTCACGGTATTCGCGTATGCTTCGGGAAATACATATTTTAGTTGACTGGCGAACGTTTCGGTGCCGTGAGTGAGCGCGGGGGTTGAAGACTCGGAGCCAGCATCGAAAAGCTCGCACACAACTCGCGCGGACGCACGTACGTGCATCCGTGCATGTGTGTGTGCGTGGAGCGGGCGGCGGTGGAAAGTAATTAGCAATAAATTCTCGTAACTCGGAAATGCTCGGAGCCACGCTTTCGAGCTTATCGAACTTTTTATTTGCCGAAGTATGGAATCGCACGGTGATTTATGGGCTCGCTCGCTGCTACTACCGTTTTCGGTATTACGTACTGCGGATTTGTCTCCACCGTCGTATTTCACCATCCGAGCGTTTCGCTCCCGAGCATTTTTCTTCGCTTTAAGTTACCTCGGACGTTTGTTCCTTCGGAGGTGAGAAAGAAGGAAATAAAATTTCATCCCTGAATATTAATTTATGCCAATCGGAGCGGTAATTTCGTTTGATGCAGTCGTGGATAAAAAAAAAATATCCCTAGAACGGAGTGTAAAGAATTGCTGCTGCATCCCCAGTTTTAGAGGTAGAAAATGTTAAATTAGTAAAAAATTTGATGTTGCATTTTTTAAAAATAAATTGCCTATAATCTTTAGATTCGTAAACGGAAGTACTTGTGGATGACCGCGAAATTGCGATTTTTTGGTGCCGAATAAAAAAAATTAATAAACGAATAAAACACTTTTTTCTGAGATCGACGAATGCTCTTTCGAGCTTATCGAACTTGTTATTTGCCGAAGTATTTCGCCGCGAAGAGTTGCGAACGATCGGTCCCGAGGATTTCCCGATCCGTTTATAAGTAGCATGATCTAACTAAAAATAAATGAAACACGTTTACTATTTACTTTTCCCAAAATCGACGAACGCCCCCTCGAGCCGAGAGGATCGTCCGCTCGAACGCGAAGGTGTCGGAGATTAGAGCCCAAAAAAAAAAAAAAAGAAAAAAAAATTGAAAAAGAATCGCGAATACCTTTCCACGCCACGTCCTCGAATAAATTTAAAGGAGAGCTCGGCCGCGCTGGGCGGCTGCGAGGAAGCTGGGATATTGCGAGGCCCCGGTGTCCCGGAGGCGTTCGTCCGATATTGCTCGGAGAGAGAAAGGGGACTCCTGCCGGTGCTGTGTCGTCCCCGTGCTCGCGGTGCTGCGAGGGAGGGTTTGCGGGGTGAGCCAGGGAGAAATCTACTCGGCGGTCGTGGATGCGGCCTCGGCCGAGTCTCGCCACCCTGGCACGACACCTATTGGTAGCGACGAAGTTTGGCCCCGAGGTCGCGGCCGGGGTGCATAGCAGTCGACTCGTCGTGTACCCGGCCGGGAGAGCTTCGTGCAAGGTGACGGGTTTCCCGGCCGTGGAAAACTCCCTTCCTCCAAACCCGCTCGACCCGACGTCACGACAGCTTGTGACACCCATTACGAACGAACAAACTTTTCCGCATTCCTCTTACATACATGTACCGCGTGTCTATGTACGACACACCGCACGGCCAGTCACTGTCCCGTCCAAGATCGCGAGGAAGTTATAAATTTATCATCATTTTCATTACTTTTTTTTTATTCGCAGAAGGCTTCTATCGCGGTTCGCTCGTCGGATGGCTGTTGGGAGGGACTTGGGAAGATTCGATACCCGGTTCACAACTTTTCAAACTTAAAATGTCGGATTTTATTAACGAAAATGCGTAAAGTATTTTTTTAGGAAAAAAATAAACATAAAAATGGATACCGAAATATTTCACCTGTTTTTTTGTTTGATATTTGCTTTCTGGGTTTGTATAGTTATTACGAGAAGAAACTTTTTCGCGTTCGTCTTACATACATGTACGACGTGTTTATGTCCGAATGGAGATAACAAAAATTTCCTCTCGTTACAAAATTTTAACAGCAACATTTTTAACCCTATTTACCTGACCTGATTATTCTACGGCGTATAATAAATGAAGGACTGACAATTGGAGTAAGAGATTGTGCGGCAAACTGGGCAAATCTGGGCTCAAAATTTAGGTACATTAATAAAAAAAATTATATCTTAATGTCGTAGTCCAATTTGCCCCGCTCTGCCGCGAATTTGTGAATGGCGTGACTCACCGAGGAAGGCGCTCTCGTCGTTGTCGAGATCGAGATCGAGATCTTCGGACTGACAATTGGTGCTGTTCGAGTGTTGATTCCTCATCGCGAGATCCATAGCTTCGTAGAAATGAGTGAAATCCCGTTCGCCCTTCCGTCGACGATCCTCGGGCTCGCCGGAGGTGCGCTGCAGTCGCTGCTCCGGATAGCCGGCTGCGAGAAGCTCGGCGAGGAGCGTGAGATACGGGGACGTCAGAAGGCGTGGACTCGTGGCACGCAGGCAGCCTGGTAACCAGAGCCCGAGAAGACCGCAGGGCACCGCGGGTACTGCTCCCGCGCTCACGAAGCCACCGTTCAAGAGTTCACCGCACAACATAGGTAGCAGAGCAGATACCGCTCGTTATCACGGTCGATTCTTCGTTGGACCTCCCCGCCCGCCACTTCGGAATCTCTGACGTCTCTGCAACTGCGAAACATCGAAGGAAATTCATTTTGATACAAATCGCAAACACACGAATACGTAAATACAACAGTTAATTATTGAAATTCCTACAAATTGTGTGCCCCGTAATGTAAACAAAGGAATTTAGAAATTCAGCATTTGGGAAAAAATAAATGATTGGAACGACAACAAACATTTTTGTTGTGACGTCACTTTCAGTCTGAAAATCACATTTTCGACCGGAAGCGGTGCCATACCGGAAACACGTCACTTCCGGTTTGAAAAATCTCATTTTTCGAACCGACAGTGACGTATTTCCGGTATGACGTTACTACCGGTCGGAAAATGCGATTGTGAAACCGGATGTGACGTATTTCTGGTATGACGTCCCTTCCCGTCGAATGACGAGGTTTTCAAACCGGAAGTGACGTACTTCCGGTTTGAGAATCTCGAAAAATGTATTTGGAATTTATCTCGGATGTAGCAAATTCATTTCGTCGGAACAACGTTGCTGGCTTCCGTGCCGTCATATTTCTTCCATCTCTTTGCTTATTTTGTTCTCCCTCCTTTTGCGAACGGTTGGCCCGACGGCCAACCATTCGCCGTCCGAAAAAGTTTCGCGGACTTCGGTCCGGAAGAGGAGCGCGTGACTTCGCTTTTGGACGACGCACCGGCGCTAGCGCGTGACGATAAAAGTGTTCGATCGCGCGACAGCCGGTGCGGCACACCGGCGCCTTGACGCGGACACGTTTCCTCCTCTCCTTAATTTCCTATGCTTTCACGGCTTCAGCCTCTGTCTCTCTCTCCCTCTGTTCTTTACACTGAAAAAAAAACGAGAGAAGAAGACGGAGACGAAAGAGAGTGACGTCATCGGCCGCCTGCCGGACAGCAAAGCCCGCGCGCTCTACGTGGGTGCGGACGCTCGCGGCTCATGGAATGATGTCAGACCAGTCAGGAGCGTAACTACTTCGAATTATAGTATCAACAGCCGATCGCTTATTATTGTCATAGAAAGCCACGGAGTCCTCGAAATCGACGAATGAAGCAATGGGGACGAATCGTCATCCTGAAGTTATTCGATCGATTCGCCAACCAAGAACTCCAACAAGTCCGATGTCCTCAACAGCCATCAAGGATACACTTTTGCTGTATCTTGGACGATTTTTTTACTCGGAAATCACGCATGTTGTAAATTGATGCTTAGAGTATTTTAGAAAGATACCATTTTTATATTTCTCAATTTTAGAAATTTTGCTGTATTTTAGAAAAAATTGCCGACATCGATGATGAGATTTTAAAGGTGTGTTTTTTTTTACCATTGCTCTTGAGGCCTAAACACATGTGAGTTTCGGTGAGAAAGGGTTAAAATTCTGAATCCGTTTTTTTCCCAAACGAATTTCTATAAAATTAAGAAAACAATGCCGGCGCGCACTGCGTCAATCAGATACGCAGTGAGACCCGCAATTCGTTTGTTATTTTATAAAACCGTCCCGGATAAAAATGGATTCCAAATATTTTGGACTTACGCTGATCTTTAGCCCCACCTCAACTCTTCACGCACGGAATCCTTGTTCAGCTTGGACTTGGAATTTGCCAAGACGCAATCTTCGAACGATCCGAATAACAAGCAATGTTAAAAAAAAAAATCTGCAAAAATTCACAGACGCACCTCGAAGTGTTCTTTTTTTGATACCGCGGAATAAAATTTATCACGAAAATCCCTATCGTTTTTGAGCTTAGAAGAACCCATGGTCGTTTGCTCTCGGCTTGAAGGGTCGAGGCGAAATTTTTTTTTTTTTTTTTATGTCCCAACCTTGACGATTCGGCTGCATCCTTGGGACGCCGAGTTTGAAATGTAACAGATCGGTCGAGCCGGGCCGGAGATGTAAATGTTAAGATACTTTCGGAAAGCAGTCCTCCGGTGCCCTCGCAAGGTACAAGTGGCATTCTTGAAGGGCCTCGAGCATCGTTAAAGCGGCACTGTGCAAAAACGTGTAAGACGACACCGGGGGCGCGCGCCGGAGACCGCATAGGCACGTTGGGACGAGTGGCTGAGCACACGACGAGGGCCAGCCTGAAGAGTGGCTCGTACGCCACGATGGGGAGTGTATCACTTTGCCGGTTTTCTTTTCTTTTAATATTTTTTCTTTCTTTTTTTTAGCGCTGTCGACATATTGCAAGTGGGGTTCTTCGATTTCATATTAATTTGGTCGGTAAATATAGGTCAACCCGGTCGGCCGGAAGGGGGCAGGGGGAGATACTCCTATTATCGATTTCGGGACGAGAACGGCAAGGAAGCGACACGCGTGTCCTCCGTCCCGAGAGCAGCGACGACGATCGATCGCAATAAAAATTTGAGGCACCTCGACCGAGACCTGAATAATTTTACGCTTCGTGTCTCGTGGATGTTTTTTTTTTCTCTTCTTTCTTCATAACGTATATCGACGAATAAATTTATCCGCGAGGGAATCGCCGTGCTCAAAAATTCAATAAGCCTCGCCGGAGATTGCAGGTAAATCGTCGACTTTAAAAAAAAAATAATACAATATTCTGTCTCGATCGAAAAACACAGAAGTATTAGATTATAAATGATGGTTGTTAAGGCAACGTAAGAATTTAAAAAATGGCAATACGTCTTGTCCGTCTATAGAATTATTGTAATTGTCATTCGGACGCGGCTAGCATTCGTAAATAATAAAGGAATAAATATATCCGCAAGGAAAGACCGTGCGCAAAAAGTCAATAACCCTGGCCGGAGAATGCAGGCAAAAAAAATAAAGCAATATTCTATCTCGAAAAACTCAAGAAATTTGAATGGCTGTTAAAGTACCTTAAGAATAAATGGTATCAATAATGCCGGCAATAATAATAAAAATAACAATAATTATTATTATTCGACGGCGAGGGATCGAGAAGAATTATTTCAAAAGTGTCCGAGTATAGAATTATCGTAATAGTCATTCGCACGCGAGCTGACATTCGTAAATAATAAAAGCCGGTCTTGTTACTCACGTAACTCGGTCTCGAAAAAATGCAAACGCATCAAATTAGAAACACTAGAATGAAATGTTTTTATTATTATCGTTTTTATTATCGTCACTATCCGATAGTAACAAATCGACGAGAATTATTTCAAAAGCGTGTTCGACTATAAAATTACAGTAAACGTCATTCGGACGCTCTGACACAGGCGATTAACAGAAGCCGTTCGTGTAACTTGAGTAACACGACTCGGCACGACTCGTTCAATATTTAAAGCGTGAATCGATGCATCGAGCCGTGAGCTGCGTGACTCGAGGGACAAAAATAAACGATCGAAATGCGGTACGAACCAACGTTTTCGTTTCCCACTCCTCCGGAAATCCCGTGCTCCGCAGTGCCTCAAAAAAAAAAAAATCCAAAAACTTCACGACACTGAGTTCGTCACAAAGATCCACGTTCGATTCATCGTCGTCAGTCGTCAACGATCGACTTAAACCGTCGCAACAGAATAACCGTGTCCGTTCCCGAACGTTCTTTTCCACCGGCCGATCTACTGGTCAGATTCCGAATAGGATCGAATCGGCGATCGTCGTCGAACAGTCGCAGCTCGCTTATCGCCAACCGGCACCACGTGGCTCATGCTATCGCCTTTTCCGGAGGCGGCACTCGACGATATTAAAAAAAAAAAAAATGGGAAATTAAAATTAAAAACAAACTTTACGTTGTCGGAGCGCGAAGGCGTTACAGGCGGTTCCAGAAAGAGCAGCGCACTCGGAGCCGGATAAGTGAGCCACGTGGCCCGCTCGCCGCCTATCGCTCGATATCGTTGTAATTTATAGAACAAGAAAAAAAGGTCGCGACGAAGCTCTGGCCAGCTTCGCGCCGCCGGTGGTCGCGTCTCGGGCGGTGAATCGAGCTGGTCGCGAGTACTGCGATACCGGTACTGAGACCGCTCGCGGGCCGACTAGTCGCTTGATATCACAGGGAGAGAGAAGGTGGAAGAGGTGGAGGACAGCGGCAGACGGTCGGTCGAGGGGGTCGAAGAAGGCCGGGCCAGGGCCGGCAGACGCCAGGGCGCCGTCGTCCCCGAACCCGGCGTCCCACCGGCTGCTCTCGCGAATGGGAACGAGGGTGGTGGGTAAAACGTCGAGCCTCTTGGAGAGGAAAAAAAAACAACGGCGGGAGAAAGATCCCTCGTTAAATTCAGCCTTGACGAACCACCGGAGTGCTTCCGTGTTTTTTGTTTTTTTGTAAGTCTGGTGTCGGGCTTTCGGATTGGGAGGGTATCCGTTGGGAAGCAATTTTTTTTTTTTTTTTGTGAACCAATCGAATTGAGTGTGTAGCGGTGAAGAACTTGGGACTCGGTTGGTAGGATATTTTTTAGGTGGCGATTTTTTTCCAATCGACGAATCGAAATGAATCCGCCTTGGTGAGTGACTGGGAGCTTACGGTGGCGGTGAAATCACTTTTTTGCCCGCACAATCACAATCACTTTCCACTCCCGTTGCAGGCACAAAATAGGCTCTTTTTAGCGTAGTCAGGAAAAAACTTTCATTTTAACTGTTGATTATTATCGTTTTCGAACAGTGGCTGGACATTGGCACGCGGTACTGGCTTGACGCCGACAGCCAGCACTGGGCAGGTGTGATCATTTCAATATCGGCCCAGTACTGATTCTGCATTGGATTTGTACTGGGCCAGAACGGTGCCATTCTGATATTCGTACCTGGGAAGCCATTTTTTTTTATTTTTATAAACGAATTGAAATGAGTCTGCATTGGTGAACAACTTGGGACTCGGTTGGTAGGATAGTCGCCGGGTGGTGATCTTTTCCTATCAACGAATCGAAATGAATCCGCCTTGGTGAGTGACTGGGGGCTCAGAGTAACGGTAAGGGGGTTGTTTCCGAAGTTGAACGACAGTCTACTGAGCAGTTGGATCGAACCCGCAGGGGCGAGTCACCGCCGAACAGGCTGTTGGGAAAAAGTTCCTTATCCGACTGCTCGATAGTCGAGAATGGAGCAAGATGGAATATCTAAAAAATAAACATCGTTCGGATGAGATTCGAGCTATGGATTGACTGTCCACCAACTAAAACTCCAGAAATAAAATTCGGAATACTTATTCCGAGAATTAAGACCAAAAAAAATACCGTTCGGGGTAAAACGGGGTCGACTTCACCGCCGCCGTAAGAATTTACATATATATATATATATATATATTTTTTTAATGACCTCAATTTAGGACGGACCGCATTACAACCGGTACGCTCGCTATGACCGGAATTCCCATTTTACCAATACCTCTCCATTCTCCCAACGAACTTTTTCCCGGAACATTTTACCCCGCGTCTGCAGTACACCGAGTTTCCCACACTCGCTACACCTCGCATATTTCACCCTATCCCTATCTCATCGAAGTTTATTGTGCACGCGCATTCCTATCCGTACCACGGTGTCAGAGATACTCGGCATCGCATACGTCACTTTTACGCGACGTTCGAGAGCCCCCTCATTTCGGAAAGGACTCCCACAATTTTAGCTTCCCCGCTGAAGAAGAAAAAAAAAAGTCGCTCCTCTTTTCCTTCCACCCTCGTTCCATTTCCTCCGCCTCCCCTTGTATCCGAATATTTCCTCCGCATCTTTTCTCTTCTCGTGCTCTCTTCGTCCAGATTCCTCGGGTCTCTCGCGGATGTCTCTTCTCCGGTCGCGGCTCGGGAGTCGTAAGTTTTCGCGGCAAGGAAAGAAAAAGCCCCTCGCCTACGATATAAATCTTGAACGAGGTCGAATCTTCGCCTCTTCTTGCATCTCCTCTTCACGTCCCGTCCTATAGATATTTCTTTTTTTTTTTTTTTCTCTTACATCCCATCTCCGTTCGCGTCTGGGTAAACATCGTGCTTCGCTAGTTATGGTACGAACTCGGGCGCCCAATCTCGGCTTCGGTGCCTCGCCGACGGAAGCACCCGCCGATCCTCGAGATTTTCCACCGGCGGAAGTAGCAGTCGAGAGGTGGTTTCGCCGGAGATATAGCATGAGTTGAGACCGGAGCGAGGGATGCTCGAGGGGGAAAGAGGAAGAAGCTCTCGATATCACCTGCCGGAGATTCGAGAGTCCTGCCAACATCGCTCGCGGAGCTGGCGGCTCTATCACTGGCGAAACTGGTAATGGAAACCGGTTCCGGAATATAGACAGACGTATCGGAACCCCGACTATAGATGTGCGCCGTAATAAGCTGCATCGGCGGAGACTGCGCTGAAAGCGGAATCGGAGCAGTCGATCTCCGCTCCGGGATGATGCATCCTTCCAGCTTGCACGAAGGTTGTCATAAAAAAAAAAAATATATATATATATATATAAATCAGATGCACCTGCGCACAGGTGATAAGTATAGACCCAATTCAATTGCTATTGGCACTCAATTACCATACTTAAATTATATAACTTTTAGTAATATTAAGAAGAATAGGCTAAGAACAGAAAATTACAGAAATGTCGGAAGTCCGACTGGCCCCGATTCTTCGAAAAGTGAAGTTTTCAAATCGGATGTGACGTACTTCCTAACGACGTCACTTTCCGTCCAGAAAAGAGATTGTCAAATCGAAAGTAACGTATTTTTGGATGACGTCACTTCCGGTCGAAAAATGAGTTTTTCAAACCGGATGTGACGTGTTACCGGTAGATCACCGGAAATCATCTAACTTTCCGGTTTCGAAATTCCACAGTTCATGAAACACTTCTTCACACAATCCTACAACACGCCAGTAATAACAGTGATAGAATTTTCGTGCGACAAAAGAGTGAATAAGGTTACCCACGATTACCTTTCCCGTTGCCGCATTTATATTACTCTGTAATAAGCTTTCGCTTCCCGTCTACCGACGTCATTTACGAATTCGATTAGATACAATGTTATCGTAACAAAGAAAGCCATTACCTCATCTCCTCCGATTTCTCGAGTGTTTCTCAGCGTCGGGTGCGCCGGGACGAACGAAAGAGAAACAGAAAAAGACGACAGCAACCCCGTGGGCGAAAGAGCGCCGTCCGCGCTCCCCGTTCGTCGCGGGGAATTAAGGAGAAAGAACGTAATTTACCGGTTTCCGCTCGTTACGCGGTCGTCACGTCAAAGGGAGGCGCCGAGAGGTCTCTCCGAAGAGCCGACGAGAAACACGCGGTCGCGACATCAGGGCGGTAATCACATCGCCGTACATAGGCGCGCAGCCCCTTCGGCCAAATGGGATTTCGTCTCACCTGGCGAACAGGAGAGGATCGACTCGCGCCTCCCTTCTCTCCCGTGCTCGGAGCTTCGGCCGACGCAACGCCGCAATGTATCTTCTCCGCGCTGGCTTCCGTCGGCGGGATTTAACGTTTCGTCCAATGAAAATTTGACGCCCACACGACGGAAGCTCTCGGCAACCCTCCGTCACATCCACCGGGCAAATAAAATCTCACCCGAGGGCGCTTTTATTTCACCGGTGAAAGCTACGAGGGATTAAGGTAATGCAATTATAGCGGTTAATCGCCGACAGAGATTCCTCGTTCGTTTCGAGCGGAGAAGAAACGTGTTCAATTCGATGAATTATTTTTGTGGGTAATTTTTTTTTTAAGCGTTGGCTCGGATGTCCATCAGTATCGATCTTCGTGAGGGTGTCCTGGTCAGGGGGAAAAAATGCCCGGGTACGGATATGAAAAATTGTAAGGGTAGGTTCATTTTGTCGAAAGTGGAAAATGATAAAAATTGAGAAGCAGATGTGAAAGAAATTTATTGCTAATGCTGTACATTTATAGTTGTCATCTTATGCTAGTTTTAAAGCTAGTGATAATTGTACACATTGACAAATGACCATGGACCTGAACTCTTCCTCTAAAAGAAACGATTAATTTAAAGTAATAATATTTAATAAAAAAAAAACACGAAAGATGGAAATCCAAATTTTCTTAAAATTCGGATGTGGGAATTTTTTACACACGATCGCCCTCACGAGCTATCGATGCCATTTTTTTTTTTTTTTTTTTGTTACCGAGAACACTTTTCTTCGGGATTGGAAAGACTTTTTTTACTTTCTTCGATGCGAGCATCGGATTATGATAGGCGTAATAAAGTCCGCCTTATCCGCTGCAAGATCGAACGGATTCCCAGAGTTTTACGACTCAGGGGATGAAAGCTGCGATGATAAAGATCGATCGAGTGGATCAAGTATCGAATGACACAATTTTTTATATACATATTAATTTATGAAAGTCGCTCTTCGCGAGGGGGTTTTCCCATTACCGGAAATGACGGACGCGCGAAGAATCCTCGAGGCCGAGGCACGAGCGCCGAAGAATAAAAAAGGGACGATCCTGTGTGACGCCTATCGAATATCCGCGTGTCCGTGTGCGCTTTCGAGCCAAAGGGTAGAGATGCGGGCTTATTTTCGTAAGGGAGGATTTACACGAGGATTTGCAAGAGCGCACCCGCACTCGGGCCACCGCACAGCACACAGCCAATATCTATTTAAATATAATCGATACACCGACGAATATACATCATAGAGCGCGGCGCTGTTTTATATTGGGGCGGGCGAGGGGAACGGACGGCGGGAATAGATTGATCGTCTATGCGAGTGAACGCGAAAAAGATTCTTTTTTTTTAAATATCCATATATATATTCCTTTTTGTCGAGACCGGGGAGGGAAGAGACGGGGGTCGAATAAATCGCGAGCAAATGGCAAGGACAATATTTTATCACCTGGGAGTGAATAAAAAAAAGATTCGAGGTCGAGTCTCGAAAGCAGTCGACCGAATGCGAATGCCTTCGGTATAATTCGGTCACTTACTCTGTACACAGTCGCGAGCACCGAACCATAAATGAAATAAAAATAAATAAGACAAAAGTGGCTGAAGGACTCAGGTCGATGGCCCTTTGCCGAGGTGTAAAATTATCATCAGGTATAAAATTTGTGTAAGATTATATATTATATTTGAGATGAGAAGTTTATGAATATTGACTTTGGCAATAAATCTCTTATACTACTACTAAAATAAAAATAAATAAAATAAAAATAGTAGTGGTACGAGAAATTTATTGACCAGAATGTTTACGTGAGTGAGATGGTATTTACGAATTTTTCGTTTGTGTTTTGCTTTGGAAAATGGGCCATCGAGCGGAGTCTTTCATGGCCGATCGACAAGGGATGAAGGCGAGCGACGACGATCGAGAGTTCATCGACCCCGATCGCTGCGGGCGATCGCCGGCAAAGTTGCCCCCGCGACAAGTCGCCGCTTGGCCCTCTCCGCGCCCCTCGGCGTGCATATATCGACTCGGCGATGTTCAGGTGAGTCTCGGTGCCCTCGCGAGGAGGTGTAGCGAGCCAGGCAGGCAGCCATACGGAGTAACAGCGAAAGGGTGCAGGGGACACGGCGGAGGCCAGAGAGAGCCCAGCCGGCCGTCGAGCGAGGCACCGGCAACAGCAGGTTGATTGATCGGGGGCGTCAGGCTCCAGCCAACCTGGCGCCGTGCGCAAGGGGTGCTCAGCGAGAGCTTCGACGGGGCTGGATGGAATCGGTAGGAAGGTTTCCTCCGGGGCCGAAGAGTAGGGGAACCGTAGGTGAAAACCACCCCCGAGCAGGTGGAATCGGACCCGGTAGAGATTCATCAGCCCAATGAAAATATGACGCCCGCACGACGGAAGCTCTCGACAACCTCCGTCACATCCACCAGGCAAATAAAATCTCACCGAGGGCGCTCTTATTTCTCCGGTGAAAGCTACGAGGGATTAGTCTAACGAAATTTCCGCGTTTGATCGTCGACAGAGATTCCTCGTTCATTTCAAGCAGGGAATAAACGTGTTCAATTCGATGAATTATTTTTATCGGTAATTTTTTTCTTATGTGTTGGCTAGGATATCCATCGATATCGATCTTCGTGAGGGTGTCCTGGTCAGGAGAAAAAAATTCCCAAGTGCGGATATGAAAAATTGTACGGGTAGGTTCATTTTGTTAAAAGTGTAAAATGAGAACATAAAGAAGTAGTAGTAAAAGAAATTTATTGCTAATGCTATATATATAATGCATTTATAGTTATACTAGTTACTAGTCACTAGTTACCAATCACCAGTTACCGGTCACCAGTTACCGGTCACCAGTTACCGGTCACCAGTTACTAGTCACTAGTTACTAGTCACTAGTTACTAGTCACTAGTTACTAGTCACTAGTTACTAGTCACTAGTTACTACTATGTACTACTATGTTCTACTATGTACTTCCATATTCTACTATGTACTAGTATAGGTATGCTAGCTACTCTTATATACTAAATACTATATACTAGTCTTATACTAGTTTCAAACCTAGCGATAAACCTGGCGCCGCGCGCAAGGGGTGCTCAGCGAGAGCTTCGACGGGGCTGGACGGTATCGGTAGGAAGGTTTCCTCCGGGGCCGAAGAGTAGGGGAACCGTAGGTGAAAACCACCCCCGAGCAGGTGGAATCGGACCCGGTGGCGATTCTTCATCAGCCGGAGAGCCCTGCGAGAAAACCTGATGATGATGGCCTCGAGGCACATCAACCCGTCGAAGCTTCCGACACTCACGAAACCAACCCCCTCCCCCCTCCCCCCACGCCGCCCCCTCAACGTGGCTCTCGCGGCTTTATGTCCCGCAATTACGATGCAATTACGATAAGACTCTTGGTGCCATTTCGCGAAAGCACTGCCTGTATACCAAACTCCGGGGAATTCGAGACAGCCCCCCCCCCCCCCCCTCCTTTCCGGCCCCCGAGAACACGGTACGAAACGATACCGAGGGTGTTTCTCGCCAATAACGAAACTAGTGGGTGCGGTAAGTACAGCTGGAGAGGGACAGGACGGGGGCCGAAACGATCTCGTGGAAGCTTCCGAGTTCTCGCCTCCGTTCTTCGGGGGCGGAATCGCCGCGAGAAGAGCCGATGTAATTTGTTTTTTTTTTTAGTTGCAAGTGTACGTAGGAGAGAGGCAGGATAGCCTGTGCATCATTGCGTCGGGGTGGGGGGAGGGGGCAGCCTTTCCGGGCGAAGGATCCGTAAAGAGTACATAGCGCCGGGCACTTTGTTATCACTCGTTCCTCACCGGGAGGATGTACGTATGTACTCCAGTGCTGAGAGACAGTTATTGCTCCGTTATTGTGGAGCTCGTCGTTCGCGCTCTCTATCGTCGATGGATAAATTTTAGTTCACCGTGGCGGCGGACGGGAGAGCCGGGGCACGGTGGAAGTTTTTTTTCTTGAGCTTGGAATGCTCGGTTCCCGATGGGGAAAGGCGAAATACCACGGTCGGTAACGAATGACCATCGCTACTTTCTAGGAGACTGCTGATGTTTCGGACGAATGGAAATCGAGCTCTCGCGAGTAGGTCTGTTGACTAGGAGTGCATGTTTTTTTGTCGCCAGTGTCGAGGGGCTCGGAAAAGATGGGGAGGTGTTTTGGTACCGACTGAGCTGCGGGACGATGTGGTAAGAAATTTCGGAACACATTTTTACTTTGTATTCAGAGCGGAGAACTACGCTTTAGTACGCTTCTTAATTTTCTTTTTTGATTAACTTTTTGAACGGGTCGGATCAGAGGTTTTCAAATGCGAACTCTTACATGAAGCGAATGTCAAGTCAACTTCGTGCAAGAATCTGCGCGCAATAGTGCGTATGAATTCGTTCTATTTTATTTTTATTTTTGCACACAGCAGATTTAGCTGCCTTTTTGCCAGGTCGGTAAGAAAACTGTAATTAATTTTTTCAACGGTTCAGACCAGCCGTTACTAAATGAAAACTCTTACATGAAGCTTATATCAATTCACCTTCATGCAAGAATTTGCCGCCGGCCATCGCTTGTCAGCAATGGTAAAAGAAGATTAATTACAGTTTTTATTACCGACCGCGGTAATTAACATACGCAGTAATCAACATACCCTTAATGAAAAATTAAAAATGACGCGCCCTGTCGAAAGAGAACAGCGCGCGGTGCAATTTTGCGCTGTACCTGCAAAACAAGAAATCATAAAGCCTTCGAATTTTCTTTTATTTTTTACTTTTTATTTTTGCACTCAGACGATTTGGCCGCGAATCGGAACGGAGCCGCCCTTCCAACTCCCCGCCCGGTTGCTGTTGTATTTTAACAACTCCGACGAAGTGCCCAAGAGAAAAACTCTCCGTTCGATCCGTTCCTCGAAACTTTCTCTATTGTTGTTTACAGTGTATGTGTGAGCGAATGAAAAAAAAATACAAAATAAAAAAAAATAATAATAAAAACTATAACGCGGAATGGATTTGCATCGAGTTTAAACTCGTTCGCGAACTCTTCTATTTGATTTTCCTCTCGCGTTCGCGTTTACACGGGAAAAAACAGAGTAAACAGCGCGTGTCGCGTTCCCGAACAAGCTGCCTCGTACCCACGTTCCAACTACACTGTATAAAGCGCAGAAACTACTGTGTAGAGAATTCCGTCTCTAGGCGATGTGCGTCGGATCGATCGATGGATCGACCTGGATATAAAAAATTCATAACGTGTAGAGGAACGCCCGAAAAAAGGAAAAAAATGGCAGCGAAAAAACGACACGATACAGCCTGAAAAGGTGACATTGGGGACATGGTGTTTTATGTTCCGCGAATTATCGGTAGGAAATTAAAAAAAAAAAGAGAAAATAACTCTGGGGGAGCCGATGTGGAAAAATGGCTGCGGGCCTGGTTCAATATTTTCATTTGCGTCGCATCCTATCGTGCCCGATGGCCCTCGATGTTACGAGCGTTCATCCACTGCTCCCGTCCGAAATTCATTCCACTGCGAACGCAAAAGGTCGAACGAGTAATCGTAACGAGTATCGATTTTAATTATTATTTTTATTTGAACGGTCTAAAAATAGTATACATCGTTAATAACTAATTATCTCGACGCTCCGATCGCACGTGGGGTGAGCGGGTCGAAACGGAACACCTCGGGCGGACGGACAATTTTCACCTTTTTTTTTTTTTTTTTTTTTTTTTAGAGTACAATAAAATCAAGCCGCACCCAAATTCGGTTTTACACCGCTCACCCCTACGCCGCAATCCTCGGCTCTCACAATTTAATTAAATATATTCTCGCTCTCCCCGATGAACGGTTATGTCACAACAACTAAATCACTTCGACGCCCCGATCGTGCAACCCCGAATGGGGCGAAAACGGACCATTTTTACCAATTCTTTTTTTTCGGCGGGCATTAAAAAAAAAATTCTCGTCGCATATTGCGGATTCCATTATGCCCCGCTCTAACCCACAAATATCCTCGGCTCTCACAATTCAAATAATTGTATTCTCCCTTTCCCCGTTTAAAAGTTACGTCAAAACTGAACAATTTCGTCGCTCCGATCCTACAACCGACAACGGGGCAAAACGGACCATTATTGCCATTTTTATAATACAAAGAAAAATAGTCTTACCCCAAGTTCCGTTTTACCCCGCTCTCCCCTACAACCGAATCCTCGGCTCACACAATTCAATTAAAATTATTTTCCCTCTCCCCCTCGAACACTTACGTCACAGCAACTAGAACCGGGCAAGACGGACCATTTTTACAATTTTTCTTGTCGTCGGACACAGAAATGTCTCATTGCATATTGCGGGTTCCGTCTTGCCCCGCCCTCCCCACATGCGAATCCTCGCTGCTTGAAATTTCACAAAAATGTTTGACTCACCCCACAAACCGATCGACTCCCAGCGCGGGCCGGACAGGAAGTTAGCAACAAAGATGGGCCGGCACGCGCAGTGCAGCGACTGCCGGAGCCGTACGTTGTTCGGTAATTAAAGTTCCTAGTTTCAAAGTCGAAACACGAGACACCGGCAGAGCCCGGCGAAGCAGCGACGGCAAGGAGTTGCAGTTGCCCGCATCTGTTCCGTCGGTTTTCGCCGGCTGCGAAATTTGTAAGCCGCTCGCGGCGAGAAGAAAAGACGTGACGGAGAAAGGTGAGAAGTGTGAGCCGAGGAGAAACACCCGAGAAAGCGCGTCTCTCCCGAGTCCAAGAGAAAGACCGGCGGCGAGCAAAGAGAGGAACAAGAAAAAAAAAAGAAAACAATCCCAAAAAAAAAAAACAGGAATTTGGAGTAGTTTGAGGATTTCGAGGGAGCCGAAGAGAGAGAATTTAAAAAAAAAAGTACACGATTGACACAGAAAGACGGAGAGTGCGGAGTAGGAAAAAAAACGCGGTGGTCGCGGAAAGGGATAGGCTGAAGGAGGGAGACGGGCGAGAGGGAGCGCAGACCACTTCGTCACGCTCAAGGGAAGTCTGGAAAGAGTGAGGCGGGAGTGCTTGGTCTAGTTTACACGAGCGACGGTTCTCAAACGAGCCCACGCTCAGCCCTTTAATTCTGGTACGCGCGCTCCGTTACTCTTCGGGCTTTCTTGCCGTCGGTGTGTGTGCGATTCGCGTGTCGGAGCGCCGGGTGAGCGAGGAGGCCCGAAAAACTTTTTTGCCGTTCTCGCGTCTCTCTTCCACCCGGCGGTGCGCCGGCGAAGCGTTGCGCTGTCCGGGCGCCGGCGAGTAAGGCGGCACACGCCGAGTGACCGAGTGGGAACTCGGCGAGCGTCACTCGGGAACGGTTCGTCCGTTCGGGACTCGAGATTGATCGGCGTTTGCTTATTCGTTCCCTCTCGGCGTCCCCGCCGCGGGTCTCGCTCGATTTTCGTCCGCTTCGCTGCAGGCATTGCGAGAAGAGTCGTTCGTTGCACGGTGAGGCGATGCGACTCTGGAGGAGTGGAAGAGAAGAAGAGAAGAAGAGAAGTTTGTTACGAGAACGATAAAGATTCAATGATCGGGGCTGGAGATTCAGACTGGTCCATATTCACCCCGCTTCGATCTACGGTGATCGGTCGATAATTAGGTTTGAAGGGGTGAATATGGCCCACCACTGTCAGCGCGCGAATCAGTTGTATATGGACTGGTCCATATTCACCCCTCTTTTTTCTACACAGTAAAAAATAATCTCGTAAAATCGGAACACGCATTTTCGTGATAAAATATTTGTTAAATCAGTGTCGAACTCGGTTTGAATATACAAAACTGCTCTTTTATGTCCAGTGCAACGACCGTGTAATTGCTAATGAGCAATTATATTTTGTACTTTTGTTTGTAGAACTACGGCCGGATGGTGCGATCGGAAAATCGACAAATAAAAAATCGTCGACTTTTGTGGACATCAAGTTGTAAAAAGTATACATTTTTTCAATAACTAAGGTCGAAGGTGTGAATATGGCCCGCTCCGATTAGCGCGCGAATCATAGGTATATGAACTGGTCCATATTCACCCCCTGCTCTCTGCAGTCACCGTTCATTAATTAGTGTCGAAGGCGTGAATATGGCCCACCCCGATCAGCCCGCGAATGGCACATGCACCGGTCCATATTCACCCCATCGCATATGACGTAATTGTTGTGTAACACTCACGCGTGGTATAACGTGCTTTGAATGCGTGCCGGTTGATTAACGAGCTCCGGGGTAAACGGGAACGGAGCCGAAATTCTCCGGTGCCCGGTGCTTCTCTCTCCCCCGTACGGTAACAATCCTCCTCGCCCAGCGACGGTTTATCCTTCGTCAACGATTATCGTTATCGGGCTACATTCTCTCGCTGTCGTACGACGACGGTCCGTTTCCGCCGTACGCATTGCCGCCCAAATTGTACGTTTTGTAAAGGCGTATACCTATCTTGCGCGCGAGAAGCATGAAACAAGCGAGGGTTATGCAAAACAGGAGCGAACTTGCGGCTGAACCACCGGACGGCATTGCAGGAGAGGAGCCTCGCGACAGTGCTTCGCCGAGGTCTTTTATCGATACTGACCAAGCAACGCGGTCGCTGCATGGAACACAAACCTTTCGAAGCCTCCCCGACCCGCCGTCCCCTGAACCACCCTCTGTTTAAACTCCTCCCTCTTACCTTGGTTGCTATAAACAACACCTACGAATACAAAACTTTCGCAACTATTGCCTTCACGACTGACCATCAGTTTATGCGCTAGGCCTCCGTCCGTTCGTTTCTTTTTTCCTGTTGCCCTGGATTTTTATTGCATTCTGATGTCCCAATTTTTTAAATTACTTCCTTAAGTGCATTACGTTAGCTGCTTGGGCTTTAATTCGCTTTACTCGGATCGCCTGCGATCTTTTTGAGAAACTTAGAATCACGATCGAGCGCAAGCGCACCAAAGACCTGTTCAATTCGACGATATTCGATGCAATCGTTAAGGTCTTTTTTTTCATAAAATAGTCCATTAGACTTTTATTTGTGTGATCGTTTGTTTATTTAAACTAAATTTATTTATATATAAACAAACTTGGATGAATAAAAAAAAATTAAGACATACATTATTTCTACCAATGTGGGAATGGATCTTAGGTCGAATTTCAAGGCGTTCGATTTGAAGATCGCTCATGAAATGGGAGTTAAGATCAAACTTTGCTCCGAACTTCATTGAGTGTTTAAGTTTCATCTTAATTTCAAATTTGAATTCAAAATTAATATCGAAATCTAAATTCAATCGAATTTGAGTTCATTCTCAAGTTCGAACTTACGATCGAACTTAGCAGTGAAATCAAGTTTGAACTTACAATCAAACTTACGGTCACACTCAATCATGAAATCAAGTTCGAAAACGGTGAAGACGAACGCGTGAAAACTTTGCAGTTACACTCAGACCGTTCATATCAATGCGTAAAAAAAAAATCAGCATGCTTTTCTTGATGACGTCATAACGCTCGACCCTCCTTACCAGAGTAGAAATTTTCGAGCGTTACATCGGGCCCTGATAGGGTCCTGATAAGGCCTTATCAGGCCCTTGTCAGGCCTTCTCAGGACATTGTCGGGGCCCGATGTAACGCGTGAAAATTTCTACTCGGGAAGTTGAAACCAAAGCCTTCAAATTCGGCCATCGGTCTATAATTCCAACCCTGTACTCCATACGCGGCCGAAGACTCTGCGCTCCTCACGCGGTATTAGAAAGAGTGCCTGAACAGCGCCGACTGTGATACGGCAAAGTCGATGGGACGAGCGGGGGGTGAGAAATTGGCGGAGTATGAAGAGAGTTAAGGACGCAGAAGGAAATCGGGCGTATTCGAGAACACGAAGGCGTTCCCTCCCCTCGCCGTATGCTCTCTGTATGCGCTCGGAAGGAACAAAAGCTCGGAGGATCGGAGAAGAGACAATTGCACTGGCGAGAGCCCGAGCGGGGTTGAACGAAGGCGCGCGCGTGTGAGTGGGAACTCGAGAGGATTCCCGGTGTTCCCCGGGGTGAGGGTAAAGCGCGTGACAATGGAAGTGTGACGCGCTCGCGGAGCGACGGGGGAGAAGAAAGCGGAAGCCGTGAAGATAAGGTGCGCCGCATCGTATCATCTCGGCTTTCGCACTCGGGGCTCTCGGGCGAACCGCGATTTCTCAATGCCACGAGGAAAAAAACGGCCCCGAGCGCGACGGAACACTCGCGAGGTTGACTCAAAATTTCTCTGTTATTTATTTTTATTTTTTTTTGCGGAGACCAGCGAGCGGAGTTTCGAGAGCTTCGAAAATCGAAGGAGAAAAAACATTCGACCGAAGACCGGACGGAAGGGAACCGCGATGTGTCGTAGACCGGATGCGAAATTTCCAGCGGTAAAAAAGTTCGCTCGAGTCGAGAACATTTTTTACATTCATACTACGAACTTCGCTTCGAATCGTAAAATTCGACATGGCGTTACATGGAAGGCTCTTTTTTGTTTTAGAGCCCAAGGCGGAAGAAAATTCATTTCCGAATGGTCGCGGTGATTAAGGAAATACGTCACAGATCGCCGTTCCTAAATGGCGGGGGGGGAGAGGGGGGGGCAGTTGCTAGCCATGGTTGACACTAGTTCGAATGTCTCAACTCTAAATATCTTCAACTCGTAATATCTTCGAAAATCTATGGGCACAACTCGATTTTCTTTTTTTTTTTTTAATGCGCCCCTAATGATGTTGCAATGTTATTTTAGCACAAAAATGTTAACACACAAATTCTACATACAATACATAAATTCATACATTTTAATACATGAATTCTAGTACTCTGGAAATATATATAAAAAAAAGAATGCTGCTTTTCACGCGGCAGCATATGCAGCTCATGCTAATCGACCCAATTTTTAGCCGACGTATCTCGAATCCATCTGAAGAAAAAATGTTTAGAAATTCTTAAAAAAAAAAAACCTTATTCATTGCTTTGTAACTCTTGTGATTTTAGTTCCAAAGGTAGAAGAGTCGTTGCGTGACGTATTCCCTTAATCTAATTTTTGGACGGGGTCGGATCGATAGCGTGAGCTGCTGGTCGGGTGGTAAAGGAGATCGCGTATAAAGCCGCTATAATTCATCTGTCTTCTGTAAGTATTATACGTCCGCCGGGGGAAAAAAAAATAACAAAAAAATAGAAGTCAGCATCGGCTTTTCACGAGACTCGAAAATCTCGGGGACGCGGTGATAGTGAGTTCTCACTCCCGAGGGAGGATTACGGGCAGCGGGACTTCGTTCGCCGGTCGACCCTCCCTGTTTCTCCGTACTCGACGAAACCGGAAAATAGAGACCGCGAGGATACACGCTCGGTATCTGCGGCGAAATCCGTGCACCGCGAAAAGTTCGACCCCTCCGCGTCGTGGACAAATATTTTATCGTCCGATTACCGGTCGAGTTTCGGATGCTGCGCGACACCGGGCGGCATCTCGAGGGCTGAGCTTGGAAGAAAAAAAAACAGCGGAAGGCTGGAGACTCAGGATGGAGAGGAAACAGAGTAGAACCGAGATAGGACAGCTGAGGCTGTCGAATAATCCCTGCAGCGTCCCTCGGGAGGACTTCTTCGGCCCGGATCCATTCGTTTAATTCGAGAGGAAGATCTTTCGGCGGAAAGACGAAAAACGAGGTCGCGATGGATTTATTACTTCTCAGTGGTCCGCAAAACCGGGGAAAACAAAATTGTAAATAACAAAATGATAAACTGGAGCTGTCGGTAACTCGCGACAAAATGAGTGATCTATTGATATTTTTATCATTGTTATTATTTAATTACCGTTTTCTGTTTCCTAGCTAAACAGCTTCGTGAAAGTGGAAAATTGTTTTATGTTGAAAGGAAAACGTGACAAATTGTAATTTACGATACTAGTACGATAAAACTTATTCTGATGAGTGTGTTTGCTGCACGAGTCGAACCAGACGAGTCAAGAAAAAGTTTTTCTTGACTCGTCTGGTCAAAAGAGCACGACAAAATGGGTGATCCAATCATATTATTATTATCATCATTATTTCATATTATTTAATTATTGTTTCCTATTTCCGACCTACACGGCTCCCTGAGACGGGAGACAATTTTTTAATGTTAAATCATAAATTGACATTCTCACCTCGAACGCATAAAAAAAAAAGATGATCCGTTAATTTCATCTTCCCCTTCATTCGTTTGTCATAATTTCTCCGTTCCGAATCTCTATCCCATGAAAACTTCGAATGGTAAGAGATAAATCGACGCTCACGGTAGGAGCGAGAGAAGGAAGGTGATCCGTTAATTTTTCGTCCGCCCCGTCCATGCGCGAGTTCGATTTTCCATCGTGCCGGTACAGAAGACCGATGGAGCGCGCGTTCGAAAGAAGAGAAGAGTGCGTCCGGGTGATCGATCGGCTGCGCGGGGGGAAACGGAAGTCGGCTGCTACATCCATCGTTACAGATATTCCGTGCGGTGGGAAATCTCGCCGGCGCGTGCACACACGCACACACGACGATCGATCATAAGAATAATTATTCCACGTGCCGCCACTTTTTCTCAATAGCTCTTCAATAGCTTCTTTTATTATTCCGGCTCGAATGTGTCTGCGGTGCTGTAACGATATCGATGCGGTAACGCACGATTTAGAGATGGTAAAAATAAGCCAAGAAACAGCACCAACGCACACTTGATTTATTCCGAATTTAAGCATCAGAAATCCAATTTGAAACTTGTAATGGCATCTAGAAACATTATTTTATGCACAGAAAAAAGTTCCACAACATTGATACAAGGTAGTTTTTTCGCAAGGTATTTATAACGAAACGGAAGTACCATCGAGGACGATTGTCCGAACAAATGTCAATAACAGTGCTAAGGCTGCATTGGAAGGAAGATAAGGTCGGATTATGCTTCATGGTTAATGCGAAGAGCAAGGAAGAGTTGTGACTTTGTATTAAAAAGTACATCGTCGTGAACACCTCCCGTGTCTGCACGAACAGCGCCAAGCAGTGTCACGGGGTGGAAAAAATGTTCGGTAACGATACAGTGCATCAGAAGTCACCAAATTAAGAAGCCAGTTTTGAACTGTGTATGACTCGAGCTGCGAAATACATGGAGTATATTTCTGCACGCTCATATTACGGTCATTTTCGCGGCTATAAGTATCTCCACGTGCAACGCGTAACGGCGCTCGGAAAGGGAATTTCGCGTATGGAAAGGGACGGTGGGCAGGTGCTTAGGCAGGTAGTGGGGTATCCAACTTACGCGGTCGTGCTTAATTGGATTGGCTCCCGAGGATCGGAGAAACGCGGTCGTGTACTGCACGTGATTGCTACATTCGAGCACTCTTGTTATTTCCTTCCGCAATAAAAAAAAAATACACATTTATCTTTTTGCAATCAATCGATGTGCTTTACAAGCTAGAAAACCATCAGCTCGACATCAGTTTCAGTTATTTTCGCAGAAAATGTCTTCGCCGCCGATTGATAACCGGAATCTGGCGAAGCTCATAACGGTCCGAGCATCTTTAGTACCTTCAGCTTATTTCCTCGGCGACAGCTGGAACGGCATCGATTGTTGGTGGTGCATTGACGGTCGTTTTGTACCCAGCAGTGACAATGACAGGGTTGCCCCGTGTGAGAGACGTGTAGCCGGCCTGAATAGGCCATTTGCCCGGTACAATGGAAGCTTACGTCGGGCTTCGAGCTCGACTTAATTACCAAACGCTGTGAAAGCCTCCAACCAACCCCTCCCCCCCCTACCCCACCCCACCCCATCTGCCCGCCCCCCTGAAGGCCTCTCGCTGAGTGCTTTATCGAAACTAGCTCGAGCTAAATGCCCGAGTTTGATGGCTCGTCGGGCGGGAGTGAGGCTGCACGGTGAGGGCATCGATTAATCGACGCGAGAAGACCCGTCCTTCGGGGCCATTAAATCTGCCGGAAGGCGAAGATTCTCCGGGAGCAACGAAACTCTTCCTCTCCGGCCCGCTCTTCGGCGATCGCTCGATTCACGGACACTCGATACTTCGATGGAAAAATATTGCGGACACGCACTCGTCGGTGTTCTCTCGTTTATGCGGCACATCTTTTTTTTTTTTTTACTGCAAATTCGACTCTGTGAAGCGTTCTGAAAGTGGAATACAGAACGCGGAGTGTGACTGTCGCTGACGAAACTGTACCGTCGTGATCTTCTGGGAGGAAGCGTTCGAGGAGTTGCGTTTCAGGATATGGTGTGATCTTTAATGCATCCGCTTCTGTCGCTGCCTACGTTCGAGACGAATCCCACAATATACGTTGAGACTTATCGACACACGTTCTTTTACCCGCTTCCGTGTGTTCCTTAATTCACACGTTTCCGTCACTGGCTGCATTCCAGATGCATTCCAAAGAAAAAAAATGAAAAGATTTCGCTGTAACGTCATTTCCGGTTCGAAAATCAAACTTTTAAACTGGAAACGACGTCGTGTAGAATATTAATAATTTCGTTGTGACGTCACTTCCGGTTTGGAAATCTTATCTCTCGACCGGAAGTGACGTATTTCCTGTACGACGTCGCTTTTGCGCGAAAGATGAGATTTTCAAACAGGAAGCGGGGTTTTTTTTTTGGGACGACGTCACTTCCGGTTGAAAACTGGGATTTTCAAACCGGAAGTCACGTCACGACGAAATTTGTCATATTTTTCTGCATGAAGTCACTTCTGGTTTGAAAGTGAGATGTTCGAACCGGAAGTGAAGTTACAGAGAAAACTTTCAATTTTGGTCTGGAATGCATCTCGGATGCAACCAGTGACAGAAACGTGTGAATTAAGGAGCACGGGAAGCGCTTTGGATTCTTGTCCGTGCCTTGTCAGGGCATTGTCAGTGCCCAATGTAACGCTCAACATTTTCTACCAGGATCGACCTCGAGACGAATGGAAACTGATGAACCGATGAAAGACTCCGGAGCCACGAATCGTCGCGTCCATTCGTTAACGCTAACACACCGTGAGAAAATTTTCCGCCCGCATCCGATGGCGCGAACAGTCTGTCTGCGTTTCACTGGAAAAACCGCGAATAGCGGCACAACAGCTTATAAATTATGACCGCTAATTACGAATTCGCAATTATTGGGCGAACCCCGCACTCAGAGGGGAGGGCGAGCCGGCGGGCGAACAAGTGAGTGAGAGTTTTCCGATAATTACCGGAAACCCGGCCGCGCGCCAGTCAGCAGCGAGTGCAGCTGTCTAACCGGAAGCCACAAGCTGACAGGCAAGCTGCGATAACCAGGCTCCCGTCTCTCACTCATTTCGGAAAATAAAACATAATTTAAACCAAGCTTCGACTAGACAAACACAAATTATTACAAATAACCGAATAAGGCCAATGTGTTTAGATGTCAGTACAAAAAAATTAATATGTATATATATATATATATATATACAATATATGTAACATATTTTACCCAAAAACTCCTATATCTTATGTATATGTCGCATAGGAAATAAATTGTGAAAATGGTTACGTAGGCCGGTCCGTGAATAATTGATTCACGTGTCAATTTTAGGCCATATTCACCACATTTACCCTACATGAAATATATGTTAAATATACATGCATGTATATATAAAGTATAGTAAGCGTTCATTCGAGACGGTAAAAATTTTGATGACACCAGGATAACAGGATAATAAAAAATATCGTCAAACACGAATGTCGACACCTGTAAATAAAATATTAAAGTATATCAATAAAATTGATTCATCGTATGCGTATCCGTGTTCAGTCATTTTCCTTTTAGGTGCTACACGTGTAAACGCGAGTACCGTTAATATACTTCGCGATAGCAGTATACCGATGACTGTGCACGGTAGACATTATATACGCCGTCGTAGACGAGATATGTGAGTGGTGACGGAGCTACATGGAAAACCACTCAGCCGGGCCAATGGGATAAAGTCACTGACGTACAAGAAGAGCTATCCACTGTCTTCGCTACTCTCTCAACGCGTTACTCCTTCGTCGACCTCCTTCTCGACGTATTTCTTATAATAAAAAAGGTTAGCCGTGTCTCGGCTTCGCTCGCTTCCTTCCCGACCGTTAACGCCGTGTCTCGAACGAGGCAAACAATTTATTTCTTCGCGTTGCCATCACGTTTAACTCCAGTTTGTCAGCGACGGTCGATGTGTCTCGATCAATCCCGACTGCCTTTTGTATTAATTGAATATCGAAGAAAAAAGAGCGTGGGGCAAAACGGAACCGCCACGTACATTTGCAATAAGGATTTTTCTTTTTGGTTAAAATTCGTAAGAAGAAGACCATTATGCCCCGCTCTTGCTTATACGCCGATATCTTCGCGGTGTAAAGAGACCGCGTCGCAACGGTAATTAGAAGACGAAATTGGAGTTTCATTTCCGAGGCATTAATGGATAATGGACGAAAAAAAGAGAGCGGGGCAAAACGGACCGTGTCCTCCACGTGCAATAAGACTTTTCCTTTTTTTTGTTTAAATTCGTTGAAAATAAATAAAGATGTACCATTTTGCCCCGCTCTTGCCTATGCGCCGATATCTTCGCGGTATAACGAAAGCGCGTCGCGGAGGTAATTAGAAGGCGAAATTGGAGTTTCATCTCCGAGGCGTTCGAGGCGGTTTCGTAGTTCTCTCCTCCGCGTTCTAAAATTATATTCTTAAAAAAAAAAAAGCTTTTTTAATCTCAAAGTTATGAGAGCTTTTTTCCTCCCCTCTTCATCGTCTACCCGCGCATTCTTTCATCCAGCCTTTCTCGGCTCCTTTAATAATACAGTTCGTCTCCTCTCTGGCACACCAGCAACGTGTCCACCTATATATATATATATATATATATCTGTCCACCTATCTTCGAGTCGGTTCCTCGGCGGGTTTCATATTTAATTCTATGTACACCCAATTATCTCGCTAACTATCCTGTAACGAACTACGTCCCGAGTCGGAAAACTTATACAACGGCAGCGCGGACACAAATTAATATTTGTTCGTACCATGGAAAGGTATAATTTGGCGGTAAATTGAATTTTGCGTCAAAGACTGTATCCTCGCCGAGTTTGTCGCGAACAGTTCTCACCCCTTTTCGAGTCCGATGACCGTAACGCTAAATAGCCGGATACCCTTCAATGCCCAACGTATCATATTCGCAGAGCTGATTAAGCAGCTTTCAAGCTCTTAATTTCAGCAAACGTCTTCTTCAATTTTGCTCGAAGTGTTTTCTATTCATTCGACAAGCGATAACGTCTCATTAAAAAAAATTGTCGACCGTAATTTCGTCGTAGCAAAAAAAAAATTGTAGCTCTGAAGACTGAAAGAGCGCATAATTCGAGACTTACATTACTCAGAAATTTCGGTTAATAAAAAATGTCGAGCGGTTGAAGAAAAATTGTGTTTTTTTGATAGGACCAAAGTTGCCAATCGCATCCCATAAAAAAAATATGTCAATCCTAATTTCATCGTAGCGTAAACAAAAAAAAATTTGCTGTAAAGACTGAAAAAGAATAATCCAAGATTTAGATTTCCCGGAATTGACGACAAAACAAATGTCAAGTCGTTGAAGAAAAATCGTGTTCATTTTCCGAACGGGAACGAAGTTTCCGGCATGAATTTGCAAACGCCCCTAAAACGGAAACTCAATTGAATTGACATGTTCGTTCGTCGCACCGATCGGTCGCTCGGAAATTCGCACGATCGGTAGCGAGGCGAGTTTAAGGTCGAAGCCGCCCCATCCTTGCGAACTTGTCTCCGGGCACATCTCACGCCTTTTCGCGCCTAGCGACCGTGACGCCGAGGCGATGCAGGAAGATTGTGTCTAGGGGAGGACCGCGGGATCGGCAGGCTGGGGGGACGAGAACCGTTGTCCGGGCTTCGGCAAGGCCGCTCGCACGGACGAGCCCCGTCGAAACCCGCGAGCACAGAAGCTGCCGCTTCGAGCTTGCGCTGCTCGAGCTCTTCTGCAAACTACCCCGGCCTCGCGGTGCATCTTTCTCTGATTTCCCGAGGGAAGTTTCGCTTTGCCCGACGTCGCCAACTCTGTATCGTGTAGGAAGCGGCGAAGAAAAAAAAAGAGAAGAAAAATAATAAAAAGAAGAAAAAAAACATCGCGTCGAGGGAAGACGGCGAGGATCGCTGTGAGACCGAACGAACGAGTACGAGCATACACGCCGAATAGGGTGGGGGGGGGGGGGGGGGGGGGGGGGGGGGGGGGGAGAAGTGGGTATCGGGTGGTAGCAAGTAGAGGAGTTCCGCGGATGGTCCGACGCGTTCCCTTGTAGACGCCCATGATTTATTTTATTGCCTTTCGACACGCATAATTCTACGACTCGGTATTTTTTTTTTTCCATCTCCGTCGGTTCTCCAGCTCCGGGTTTTTCGCCCGAACCTCCGGTATTTTATTTTCGTTGCCTCGCTATCGGCATATGTGTCTCGTGTATTTCCGATTGGCCCTTGAAGAGACCAGACGCTCCCCTCATACTTTTCCTATCCGGGGGGGGGGGGGGGGGGGAAGACGGCTCCGTTGCATTCGGATCAACAGGTACGAGCTGTAACGGGAAAGCCCGTGAGAACCCTCGACACCCATGTCTCCGCTGTCAAAACGGGAGCTGGTAGGGCAGTACATGAGCGAGGACGTTTCATCGCCTCGGGGACCGCGCGCGAAGGAATGGAAAGCGGGGCGTTGAGAAACGAGCCGGCTCCGGGAATTCTTCGACATTTCACCGTCGAATGAACAACCGTTTTCGCGGGATATTTGTCCGACGTCGGAGTCGAGGAGACTGTGCACTGGGAGAAGGATCTGAACTGATAAAAAAAATTTTGTCAGTGTAGATCCAGTCGGCCAGTTTTCAGCCGACCAAGCGATCTTGGCTGGCTAAGGCGCGGCTTGTTTTTAGCCAACCCAACCATCTTAGTCGGCTAAGACGGCTTAGTCGGCCAACCTACGATGTCAATTAGCCGGATAAGATTTTTTGCCCGTCTAAGACGGCCCAACTGTACAGCCCTACTATTTATAAAATTACCATGGTGCATTTTTAATACCAGGGTGGAAGTTAAAAATGTGCTTTTTTTTTTTAATTTTATTTTTCTTAGATGATCGGTAGATTTTCTGGATTCTTCTCTCGGCGTGCCGATGCTCCTTGGCGGGAACGGAAGCGAGCAAGACGAATGTGGTTTTTTTTTTAATTTTTGTTTTTTACTTGTTTCGTGCGTCGGCTTCGCTGACTCGTTGGAGCGACTGGCGTGGGGTTGAGTTTGGTGGATGAGAGCCGGGCAGTGCGGCGACTATAATAAATTCAGCCCGAGTGATTCAAGAGCTTCATTTAAACGGGACCGGCGACCACTCCATAACGCTGCCCGGCCCGCGTCCTTCGCACGAGCCAACTCTCGTTGCTCTCCCTCGCGAGCGACGTTTTAAAATCTGTGGCCCATTGTGCGCGCATCAGTCCGGCATGCCCGGATCCTCGTTTCATCGCAAACATATGGGCCGCAGACTACCGAATACTTTCTGTTTACTAAAAAAAAAAAAATTTGTTTCAAATCCATAGTTTACTTTTTTTCTTCATATTCGTCGATCTCACAAGGGAGAGCTTTACCAGACAGCAGATTTTTCCAGCTATTTTTTCCCCCTCGATCTCCCCCGAAGCCCGCTTTCCCGACCAGCGAATGGATCGAACGTGTGCAGCTTCTCGTATTTTCACCGGGAATGCAGGAAAGTTGTAGCACACTCGTCGGTGTGGATGTAGTCAAGAGCTACGGGAGAGGTGGGGCATATTCGAGCTCGACGACCTCCCGGAAACGATGGCCCTAATCTCGGTCATTCGGAATGGCTTCGTCTACTTGTCCGCTCGGCATACCCTCCATTCGGTAAAGTAGCCTGAGAACCCCGCCTAAGGAAAGAGCGGGGCACGATGGACCAGGGCTCTCCACACGAGGACAAACTCTACTTCATGCTCCCAAAAAAAGATTTCCAAAATAGTCCTTTTTGCGCCGAAAAAGATTTCCAAAAGTAGTCCATTTTGCCCCAAAAAAGATTTTTAAAAACAGTCCGTTTTATCCCAAAAAAGATTTCCCAAAATTGACCATTTTGCCACACAAAAGATTTCCAAAAACAGTATATTTTACCGCAAAAAAAAATTCCAAAATACACCTTTTTGCCCCGAAAAATATTTCCAAAAGTAGTCCTTTTCGCCCCAAAAAAGATTTCCAAAAGCAGTCCATTTCGCCCCAAAAAAGATTTCCAAAAGCAGTCCATTTTGCCCCATTCCATTTTGCCCCGCTCGCCCCTGTTATAACCACAGGAAACTGATATCTCATCTTCCCTCCGAGAAATCCAATAATCTCTTGTTTTGTCTCTCACCCTCCCCTTCCCTCTTCCGCCCCACCGCTCTGCTCATAACAACCTACGAAACAGACACTCTCCGCTCGGGCCATCGTCGGCCAGTAAGCACATAAATATACAATATCGTAGACACCGTTGCACAGTACGGAGCGCGATGCACCCCAGACAGGTAATTCCATCATAACGATAATGGATCGCGTGTATGTGCGCGGAGAGGCCCGCCGACGATTTCGAGCCATCGAGTATACGACCGCCGGTTCTTCTCGGCCGAGAGCGCCGGAAGAAGCGAGGACTTTCTTTTCTCGTTTTATCGGAGAATGTAACTGGGGTGGTGGCCGGCGACGCTTCAGCCGCCGCACCGTCCGAGCCAGTGGAACGAGCCAGTACAGTCGGCCGTGAAGGAGAACGCCGTTGGGGCGGAGGTCGGTCGGAGCGGTGAGAGCTCGGCCGGATATCCTTTGGCGAGCGAGCCATCGAGCCAAGAGTATCGAGCGCCGACAGGTGCCCAAAGGAGCATCGGGCTTTGTTGCCGGGTCTGAACTAGCTCCGTTTCGGCTCCTCTGCCAAACTGGCCGATTCCTTCTCTCGCCCCCTCCTCCGTCGACCCACACGCTCGCACCGTGCCTTGTTACGACCAAGCCCGAGAAACACGTACAGGAGCGAGCGCAGACGCGCACCGAAAGGGACGAAGTGTGAACTGGACCAACGGCGAAGCCTTCCTTCCGACAGTAATTCCCACCGTCCAAGTAAACCGTTTCGAAACATTAACCAACGTCTGTGCGGCACCGGGTACACACAAAGGGAAGGGGAGGAGCGCCGGGGATTCCCAAGCCCCTGCGGGTCCATCGACGCCCCGGCCGAAATTATCTCGGTGCCCCAGAAAGTCCCGCGGTTCCCGCTCGATATCTTCCCACCATGGGCTGTTTGTACCGGCAGTTAATGCCGCGGCTCTCACTCTCTGCACCGTTCGCCAGCCCGCTACCCGGCACCTCGACACAGAGTATGCCAATCCGAGGCTGCTATGCACGGACGAAGCTCGTCAATTGAAATTCTCTCGAAGCTCAGCCCCGTCGAGGCCGATCCCAAAGTTTTCGGCCTCAAGGACGAAAGATGGGAGATATGGGAGGGGGGATTAACGATTCAGCTAAAGAGGTAAGGATAAGAACAGCTTCCGTTTACGGGGGGATATCGGACGTGAGGATCTTTCCAGTTCGTCCTCGAGGAAAATCCCAAAATGTTCACCCGAAGGATTTTCGTGTGAGGGACGAAAGGGCTGAGAATTGTCATTTGCACAATAAAAAAAAGCGCTTGCGGGCTGGCCAAAGAATTTTTTTTAAATTTCGATTCTAACAATTTCATATGATATTGAAATGATGGCGGAAGACTGTTAAGGTGACATGTTGTCGTTTCAATCACGTGCGAAATTGTAAGAATTGAAAGTAGAAGTGAAACAATATATTTTTTTTTGGCAGCTCGCAAACGAATTTTACTTGAACATTAATATTTTTTTCAGTAGACGAATAATCGATTGGAGGGGGAGACGAACCATCAAGCGAAAGGGATAAGAACGTTGGGAAGAAACGTTGGGAGCACCGGAGGAGGATTTTTCCGATTCATCTTCGAGACCAATCGCAACATTTCTACCCTCAAGGACGTTCATGCGAGGTATGAAAGGGGCAAAAATTGTGATTCGCAGTCGACGAATCGACTGGAGGGGGACGAACGATTATGCTAAAGGGGTAAGAATAAAAACGCCCTCCATTAACTGGGGGAGGGGACACCAGAGATCGGACGTCGAAACGTTCGAAGCGGGTTGAGTGAGGATTTTTCCAATCCATCCTCGAGGCCAATCCCAACATTTTTATCTCAAGGACTTTCATCCGAGGTATGAAAGGGATAAAAATTGTAATCCGCGGATGACGAATCGATAGCCATCAGTTTAAGGGGCGGGGGTCGAAATGATAAAGAGGTAAGTATAAAACGATAGGGGGGGGATCGGATGTCGAAACGTTAAAGAGCCCGAGGATCTTTACTGCAGCTTCACGTCCGCTCAGTCCGCGTCTGTATTCACATTGCGGCACAATGCCGAGCGCGTGTTTTTCTCTCGGTCCAACATGCGACACGAGCCGGTATCTTTATGACCACCCGAGGACATAAAGTGGCGTTATCCTCTCGTGCATGTATTCAGCCGTCGGAAGGAGGCACGCGCGCCGGCCTCGTCTCCATTCCGTACGTGAGACGGGGAAACGGTACAACGCGAAACCCCGGTACACGAGTCGGATTGAAGAAGGCTGGCTTGTTGTCGTTGCGGAGGTGGCGTTGGTGGTGGTTTTCTATTCTGTGCGAACCGGCGGAGAGGCGACGGTTCCGTACCAGTTAGTACGGTCGGACGCGAACGTTAGAACCGCGTCGTGCTACGGTTACGTATTCGTGTATTGCGTATTGTACGTAGGCAACCCGGCGATGGGATACCAGACGCCAGACCTTGGGGCGTCACTGCTTCATCCTCCTACACCAACTTGTTTCTTTTTTTTTTTTTTTTACTCCAACAGCCTCAGACCGTTTTGAAGGCGACTGATAAAGTAGTGTGAAAACATGGTGTCCAGCGGTCCTTGAAGTCCTCGGAGTCCCGGAATTGTCCTTGTATTTTGCCTGACCTTGAAAAAGTCCTGGAATGTCCTTGAATTTCACCTCATGTCCGTGAATTGTTTGTTTCCCCGAAAATACGAATTTGTTTCAAAATGTGTATTTAGTTTAGTAAATGTTTTTGTCTTTTTTTTTTAACGAACTAGCACGTATTTGGAGGTATTTTTTCCTGCTAAACACGAATCCGCTGGCCTTTTTGGGGCTAAGGTACAATGAGACATTGGAAGTCTCGATTTTATGCACGGAAAATCGTATTTTTGGGATTTAAATGGGAAATATTGGGTTGGGAGTAAAATAATTCTCATATCCGTGTTCAGCGAGAAAAAATACATGGAATATAGCGTTGAACAAAAAAAAAATCGATCGAACAACTATTTTACCATTTTTCAGCAGTTTCGAAGTTTTTTGAAGAAAAAAAAACTTCAATTTTCGTGATTTTCGGAGAACTGAAAAGAGTTTGCTCCAATGTGAAATCGCATTTTTGGGATTAAAATCTAAAATATTGCATCCGTATCAAAATGAACATCACATTAGTGATCGAGCGACCCCTGCTGGCACTCTGGTTTGTGTGTCGAGTACCGAGCACACAAGGGTATCCAGCACCGACCAGGAGACACCCGCGCCGTAGTAACGAATCGCCAGATGGTAGTTGCGTGGCGCGATACGTAATTACCCACCGGTTTGGAATAAATATTTCATTCCGCCTTCGTTCCTTCGTTATTTGCAAAGGTCGTTCGAGTGATTTATCGAGGCGGCCTTAATCCCTCTATCTGCCGGTTGCTTCCGGCGCAGCCGACACACAGCACAGCAGCCAATCTACACCCAACAGGGTAAAACCTTTTTTTCCTCCGCCGCCCTCTCCAGAGGCGGAAGGCGGCGAGGCGGGAGAAGATTCATTCATTCCCGATGTTTCCACCACGAAGATCGCTTAATTAATTTATAGTCCGCCGGCTACGGTGCAGCGGTGGAAGAACCACGCCGTCGTAGGAGGGTCGCGGTCCGAAGGCGATGCTCTTCCACCGGTGTCTCATTAAATTCCAGGGTCGGAAGGGTCGAGTCTGCCCCGTTCGGGGAGGGGGTTGCGTTTGACTCGAACAACTTCCCAGCGCCGGAAGGAAAAGTTGGGGGTGGTAAAGCCGGTGGGCAAACCGGCGAGGCCCGTCTCTCCTCGAGGTGCTCGCGCGGCCGGAGTGTTAACGTTTCAACACTCCTTTCCTCCGTAGCCGGTACCGGAGAGTTCCGGCAGAGCGAGAGAAGTATCGCGAGGGGGCGGGCGGGGCGGGCGCGAGGAAGGCTTCATCCGAGCGTAGGTTGAGCCGAGGAGGGCAGGAGGCCCGGCAAAGCGAGTACCGGCGGTACACACGCCGCCGACCACTTTGCCCTCTCGGTGAGCTGCGGAAATTTCTGCGAATTCCGGGGAGACGATGGGAAGCCCGGGAACACCCTGGTCCCTCTATAAATCCGCCCCTCGGACGTATCCAGCTACGTAGACACACGTACACTTTGCGTGCGGGGTTGTGTGCTCGGATACAGCGTGCCGGCAACTCGCGTAGAAGCCGGAGAACCGTCTCTCGGTGGAGAGCCATCTCGCACCTCCGCCGAGACGTCGAGTACCGGTCCCGAGAGCTCGCCGAGGGTCGGGAGGCCGCTGGTAACACGTGCAACGGAGGCTTCAACCCCGTGCAGCGCGATGGGTTGCCGTTGAGACCAGCCCCGTGCACTCGCTCCATCATCCCGCGAGCCTTGAAATATTTATTTTAATTGACGCTAATCGGCCGAGGTGAGTTTAACGGCCCGGCCGTTCGCGGTCGACGGACCGCCGACGGTAGACCGGAGAGGGCTCCAGGGGTGGCGCGGGAGTGGGGCGTGTCTCGAGGACTCAAAGTCCAGTGGCTGTTTGTCATCCATTTTTTTCGTCCTCATTCGTCTTTGAGACTGAGACGATTGGATCGGTTTAGGGCGCGGTTAATTGGATCGGTTTAGGGCGTCGAGTTCGCGACCGATAATTGTTTTTTGTCAATCGACTGTTACGTGACCGTCAATCGACCGATCCGGAAATAACGAAGTAACGATCTCGTTGATTAGACAAAAAATTAATTGTATATTCGTTGTTGAATATTTGGTTTACTGATGAACTAATTTTTTTTTTTTAATGAAAATATAAATGGTTACGAAGTCAATGAGGGAGAAAAATTCCTTTGAAATTCGCCTAGACTGCTTGAAAGTTTACCAAATTTGTGACCCCGAACGGAAAGGTTAAACAAGCAATTGCTGGAATAAATAAAGACGGTCAAATGAGGGTAATTTTTTGGTCAATTGACGATAAAAAAAAAATGCCGTCGCGGCACATTTCTCGATCGATCAGCGGGCTCGCATTGTGTACTACAACGTTCGTCGAGTTGTTCTTTGAACGTGTATGAAAAAAATATATATGAAAATAGTTTGACAAAAATCGTCATACCGGCCGGTTGAAACTTGCTTAATAATCGCGAGGCTTCGCCCGGGCTGCGGTGGCATCGTCGACGAGAACCGGGTAACTTTCCTCTCGTCGACGCCTTCGTTACCCGGAAACGCGATGATACAGAAGTTTTCCGCCATCGGGCTTGTGTGCACGCATGCGGGCCGCTGTCTCGTGAGTGTTTTGCTCGTACGTGAGCTTTCGGGAATCCGGAAACGAGAAACTTGGGCAATAAACGATGCGGAGAGTGCTTGATCATCGAATTCACATGCCGGCGCGGGTTAACCCGCGGATTCCGACCGCACGGCTTTTAGGCGTCTGGCGAGAAGGATCAGAACACCCCTCGAATACAATTCTACACCTCCGACGAATATCCTCAGAAAGAGACCGTAAAAAATGTACAATAATTGTTTACAAAATTCGAGGTCAAGATCATTTTAGGTAGCCCTTCTTGTTTGGTCAGTTCTTCCATAGTTTTAGTCATTGATTAATTAATTCAATTATTTCTTTATAACGCTCGGTGCGAAAATTGCAGTTATATATCTATTTGTTTATTTAGTTTGACCATCGAATTCGCATGCCGGCACGGGTTTACTCGCGGATTTCGACTGGACGGCTTTTAGGCGTCTGGCGAGATGGACCAGAACACCCGGAGACTAAAATTCAACTCGTAAGAAATTCATAGTAACATTTTAGCGACATTTATGTTCTAGATGGTAGCGATATTTATCTGGATAGTGCTGCATAGTATGATTAATTTGATTATGAATTTATGAATTTATGAATTTATGAATTTATGAATTTATGAATTTATGAATTTATGAATTTATTTATTTATTTATTTATTTATTTATTTATTTATTTATTTATTTATCTATTTCTTAACGAGACAAGCCGATCACAATCTGTTTTTATCGATAAACTGAATTCCAAAATTGAGAAGGAAAAAGACGCCAAAAAAACTGAGGTTCATGAAGAACAGACAATAATTGAAAGTGTGAAAAATGAAATTAAAAAAATCGCAATCGCAATAGCTGTTTGTGAAGATCGCTCAAATCTAACCGTTCGTTTTCTCTCCGTGCAGTGTAAACGAAACAAAAAATACGATATCCGAATGAAACATGAGAAGCGTGCTCCGCATCTGACCTTGAACCCGATAGCCTCAAAGTCGAACGTGTGTCCGAGCGCCGAACGACGGAAGTGCCCGAGTCTCATCGCTGAGCGTGTAGAGTCGAGTGACTTGCGCCCCTCTGCCGCTCGGCAATCGATGCGAAAAACCCCGTCTCATATAACTACCGTCACGCCGGGACATCGCCAGACCACCAGCCGCCAAACGTCCCAAAGCCGTGTCCGTCGAATTTTATAAACGATCGTTTATCTCCCGTTCCAAAGATTTCATTTCACGAGCCGTCGCACAGCGGTTCGTTTCCTGTGACCTCGCTCTCTGTCTCGCTCTCCGTACCTCCTCGTCGTTTTTCTTTCCACTCCCCTCTCTTCCGTTATTCCCCACCGTCGAATAACGGCGAATACAGCACGCGAGAAAACCCGCGAGACTCTACCTTTCTCTGCCGTTAACTCTCAAACTCTCACACTTCCGTCTTTCGCGCCCTCGCTATTGTCATAACTTCGCGAATCTCCAACGTTCCCGTAACGCCCCCGTCAATACCGACATTCCTCGGAATATTCGGCTCCGTCGATTCCGGTCAAGGCCGGCCGATGAGCAATTTCTGAATATAGATACGGATATACATATCTATACATATACATATATATATATATATAGATAGATAGATAGATACAGGTTATTTATTGCGTCCAGGGATAAAACCCCTAAGGACCAAACTATGCAGATAGGCGGTACATGAAGCAAAGCGAAGATGAGTTTGAGTACAGAATAGGGCGCAGTTCACGTAGTGCATTAAAGAGGATAATAATAATAATAGCAACTAGAGCATAAAGAAAAGAAAAGACACAGGAAGCTTAATAGTAGTGAAGAGGAATTAAAATTGATACACATATAGGCATATTAATATGGATATTTAGGTATGAACATATGGATATGGACATATAGATATGGATATGTAGATATGAAGACATATCGATATGGATATGTAGATATGAAGACATATCGATATGGATAGATGTGTATAGAGAGATCGAGGGAAGAGATAAAAATCGGCTGGGTTCGTAAGCGCAGCAGAAATTTCCTCTATCTTAGACTTTATTCTCCGCCCTTCGTCGAGGTGCGTAAAGATGTCGCGAGAGAAGAGTATTGACGTCGGGGGCTGCTTTTAAATATTGCATCCAAGTCACGTTCCCGGACCGTATCCGCAATTCCGCGCCCTTCCCCGCTCCCTCACCGACACATCTCTCCGCGCTCTCTGGATCCTGGCTTTCGCCTCGTCCGGGCTAGCGGAGACGCCGAAGTGTTGGTGCCGAACGTCGCATAACTACCCGTGGGTTTCTAAGGAGCCGAGCCCGAAGTCATGGGAGAGAAAAGAAAAAAAAATTCTCAAGAAGAAAACGTCCTAAGGATGTAACGGGCTCGCTCGCGGTGTACGACAGTGAGGCGATAAGAGGGAAAAGTCGTAGATCGATCGGAATCTCTTATCCGAAGGAATTTTGTTAGCCAGGAACGTTTTTAGAAAGATCAAATTAGCAGCGTACTGTGCCATTGGTTCGTTCATTTTTTGCTCTCGTATCGAAACTGTCGATCAAAGATAAATTACTCTCTATAAATAAATCGCTCGAAAGTCGAATACGAACATTCGATCAACGATATTCAAAGAAAAAAAAAAGAATCATTCGTCGAGACCGTCAATTAAATATAAATGACTCTCTATAGATAAATCGCTCGAAGCCGATGAGTTCGAAGACGAATATTCGACCAAGGAAAAAAAAGTCCTCTTTCAACAATGTGTGTTGGATCATCGAGAAAGTGTCACAACTGCACGAACCTAAAGAATTGATAAACCCTCCGGCAACGCTGGTGCTGTTAACGCGATCAAAAAGGAACGGCTCACGTGTGTCATGGCCCGAGAGATTTATGCTCGAGCCCTTCGAATCTCCGTTTTTTTTCTCCACCCTACCCCATCAGAACCAGCGACGAAACATAAAAACTTAACGGACCGGAAAAAGCGAGAGACGATAGGCAAATAACTCCTCTAAAAAATAATAATAATAATAACAACAACGACCTTCACGATAATCGAGCGTGTATTCTAAAACTCAAAACCTCAGGCGCACGATATTATTCTCATCTCGACTTCGAATATAAAATCGCTTTTGCATTCGCACACAACCGAGTACTCACCCCCTCGTTTTATGTGGCTTTCTATCTTTCCTTATTCCCCCCTCGGTCTCGTTCACCGCGTAGCTCTTCAGACTTTCCAGTTTGCCGCACACTCTACTACCGGTACTGTATTGTAGTAATACCTTTCGAGATTCCCCCGCACCGTAGAGCGCACTTGCGTGTGTCCTACGTTCGACACAGCACGAGGGTAGAGCCGTAGAGTTCCACCGCTTCGTTCGTTGTGGTTTCGTTTTTTTTCTTCGTCTTCTTTTCGTTTTATTGTTTTTTCCCCTCTCCAGCCTACCAACGATACTCACGGCGCGAACAGCCCCACTCGAGTTTCCTCGCCGTTCTTTTCTCAACTGTCTCCGTCTATCGCACTCGAAAATCCGCGCCGATTAATGAATGCGAAATAACCTTCCGCCACAGTAGTCAATTACGATGAAATTCTTTGGTCTAGTGGGACTTCGAGTTGTTCGAAAGAAACTCGTGAAAAAAAAGTAACCGAAACGAAAACGCGAAACTCGAGCGACGAGCGAGCGGGACGGGACACGGAAAACGTGTCGCTCCGCACCGAAGCACGCAGCCCAGGATAAGGTTATAAGAGCCTGTGAGCGCCTCGGCGGTTTAGTTCCGGAGGAAGCCGCCGCGCCGCGCTGGCCTCGATCGGACGGTCTTCGGGCGAGAGTGAGAGCCGAACGAACTATCCCCGGAGTACCCCGCGACGACCAACCAACACTGAACAACCCCTCCATGACGCTCTCGCCAGAAATCCAGGGACGAATATCCCCGGCCATGGACCCCTCAGTTTTTTTTCGAAGCATTCCGAAATTTTCGCGTTCCTCGACGTGGAGGCGTTTCCTTTCACTGCGATCCATTTGTTTTCTGAATGCCCGTGCTCACCACCGGAAAGCCCATAATTGAACGTCGAAAACAGAGTTCTTTCGATCCGAGGGAAACAAAAAAACGAATGTATGTTTTCAAGCTTCGTCGACGGAGATCCTAGCAACAAATAATCGTCTGGAGAACGACTTCCGTTTCAGCGTTTCGTTTAGATTTTTTATTATTAGTTATAATTATATTTGTTGATAATTCTTTGGATCGTATGGACATCGATACGTTTAGAAGATTATTTACAATGTATATTTGAATTTCTATTGTCTATTTGTATCGCAGCTTCCTCGAACGAGATCGTAGTAATTTTATTCATTGACAATGTTTCGCACGATACGGACATTAATACATTTAGGAAATTATTTACAGTACATATTTTTATTTCTATTGCCAACGAACCATCGACCTAAGTCCTTCAGCTCACGATTCCATTTTTTTGTACCGTTGCGCTCGTTTGTCGATGCGAAAGAGTTGTTTTAATTTAACGTTTGAGTTTACCCATATCGCACGCAATATTTTGAAATCATTCAACAAATATTTTCAATCTTTCCAATCTTATGAAATATGTTTGAAATATATTTAAAAATATTCTACCAAAACATTCCAATGAAAAGTTTCTCGAATATTCCAAAAACATACTTAATCTTTCAACACTTCTGAAACATAGTGAACATTTTTTTGAGATTTACAATATAGAAATTTTGAAATATTTCTACGATTGTTTCCGTGTTTATGCGGGTGTGTATATGCAAATTGTACTGGCGACGCAATCTTTGACATTTCATTGAGATGTTCAAAGAACATTTCGGAAACATTTCAACGTAAGATTTACGAGCGGACAAAAGAATATTTTCAAAATGTTTCAAAAACATTTCACAAATATTCTCAATATTTCAAAAAAAATATTTCCACGCTTAGTTCCGTCCGTAGTTTAGATCTACGTTTGCAATTCCCTCAAATTGTTGATAGGTGGTGAGTGCTGGATATTTGCGTCTGCGGTTTACAATTTGTGTGGGGAGTTTACCCGGCGGTCACATGAATTTTTTATTGTTGATAAAATCATCGGGACGAGAAAGAAAGTCCATCGATATCGCGTTCGCCCCGCGTCGGCCGTCGATCGACGTTGCTCGCTACTGCTGCCGCTGTATCTACGTTTGTCACGGTTGGGGAAGAGGAGGGAGGAAGGGGGCGAAGGAGGGTCGACGAGAGTGACGGTTTACGGGTAATCGACGAGTAAATGGGCGTAATTGGAAATTCATATCGAACGTATATACTGGTACAGAGGATTGGTTAGCGGAGGCCGAGGAGAGGGCGAGGGAACGGGCTGGCTCTCGACGACTCTCGGATCGCTGGTCGACAATGAAATACTCGTTAATAATGGTTAATGCACAATGGAGGTAACTTGCCACGAAGCGGAGTCGAACGCTTCTGGTTTTGCTGTGGATGAACGACGACATCGGTTCGAGGGTGGAGAAGGAGAAAGAGGAGGGAGGGAGGAGGAGGGGGGGGGGGGGGGGGGGGAGAGAAAAAGAGCGGCAAATGTAAAGCGAGAGAAACGCCGGTCGGAAAAGAGCTGTCTGGAGCAAGATCGTGTCGCAGGAGGGAGGGAGCGAAAGGGGTGACAAAAGGGGAACTTTGCGAAAGAATTGGAGAACGTGAAAACGAGCGGGACGACGAGAACGACGAGAATTTTACATTCGTCGAGGCGAGGGGGAAGCGTGCCAAGTGTTGACTCGCGAAGGACTGGCCTGTGCACAACGGCTGTGCACAACCGCAGTCTGACAAAGAAAAATTCGTTGTCTACGATTGGGCCACCGATGCCCTCGCTCGACGGCAGAGCTCATTGCCAAGTGGCCTTGTGCCCTGAGTTTCTGCATTATTGTACATTTAGATAGGGACATTTAGATACGGTCATTTAGATATGGACATTTAGACATGGACATTTAGACATGGACGTTTAGACATGGACATTTAGACATGGACATTTCGACATGGACATTTAGACATGGACATTTAGACATGGACATTTAGACACGGACATTTAGACACGGACATTTAGACATGGACATTTAGACATGGACATTTGGACATGGACATTTAGACATGGATATTTAGACACGGACATTTAGACACGGACATTTGGACACGGACATTTGGACACGGACATTTAGACATGGACATTTAGACATGGACATTTAGACATGGACATTTGGACATGGACATTTAGACATGGATATTTAGATATGGACATTTAAATATGGGCATTTAGAGATGAACATGCAGAAATGGACATATAGATATGTCATCGAATCGCCGCACATCTCGTCGCCGGAGGGTGGGACGAAAGGCGGACGAAACGGGTGACCAAAGGGGAACTCGGCGAAAGAATTGGAGAACGTGAAAACGAGCGGGACGGCGGGAACGACGAGAATTTTACATTCGTCGAGGCGAGGGGGAAGCGTGCCAAGTGTTGACTCGCGAAGGACTGGCCTGTGTACAACGGCTGTGCACAACCGGAGTCTGACAAAGAAAAATTCGTTGTCTACGATTGAGCCACTAATGCTCCCGTTCGACGACAGAGCTCGTTGCCAAGTGGCCTTTTTACCCGTGGGTTTCTGTATTATACGACGGAATTTGAATAGTCCGATCGATCCGTGACTGATGACTCGGTCCGGTGGGAAAACCCTTTGATCATTTCTCGCGAATGCACCCGTCGACGAACTTCCACCGGGCCATCATTTATCTCGCTGATCCGTTGCGACATTCCGCGGATGTATCTGTCCGTTATGGAATATTCCTGGCCGATGAATTATTCAGGATCGCTGCGGACCGCCGGCGGGAAGGCTCTTTGAGGATGGAAAAAAGGTGAAATAAAAAATAAAATTAAAAGAACTTGCAAATCTCATTCGCGAATAAAAGCATCGGACCAGAATAATCCGATGGAATCAAGGCTGGCCACGAAAAGTTTGCCGCGATAGCGCAAGTACGTGCGCCGCGGACTTAAGCGATGACCATTCGTTTTTCGGTTCCGCTCTCCACTGCCCTCGCCGCTCGCTCTCGCGATCTCCACTTTGTTCTTTTTTTTTTTCTTCCTCTATTCTTTCCGTTTTACTTGTTTTTCCTTCCGCTTCTACTTCCCTTTTATTCACTTCATATAGCTCGCCGCTCGTCTCTCCCTTTTTCGTTCCCCGCACTCGTTTTCCTATCCTACCGGACCAACCCTCCAGCTTCGTAATCCGATGTAGAGTATTATCCTCGCGGACCATTAATATCCGCCAGACGCTGTGCATCGAGATTCTTTTTTTATTTTTTTATTTTTTTCACACGTAGGGATCACAAACGTAGGGCGTGCCATTACAAACTGTTATTTACATTTGTTTCTTATAACGAATGGGCCATCGAACATTGCAATAATCCAAGAATTCTGAAGTAAGTTTTCATAACAAATTATTTTTTTCTCGCCCGTAAAAACTATAATGTGTTATTACGAACTATAATTTTCACTTGTTTCTTATGAAACCAACTTCGTGTATAAATACGCTGCAATCGATTTATTTGGTTGGAGCGACGAATCAGTTTGTTCACAAAAAATTGATTTTGCCATTAAATTAGTGAACTAGACATTACATATTGCATATCGTTTGTAAATGTCTCACCATCAATATTGTAAACACCAATAAACACATGTCAATAAACACATTTACTACTACTAGTTGGGCCGCAACCAACTGACCAACTAAGCAACTGATTTTTCGACCCAATCAAATTACTGCAGTAGTGAAAAACTCTGTCGAGATAAATAAAGCTAACACGACAAAGTCCCTTAACGCTTCGGCACGCGTGGAACATCGTGAGGGCATTTTTTTTCTATCCTATCATTTTCCCTCGACAATGCACGATCGGACTCGAGGGACGAAAGCTCAAAGACACGCACTTGGAATTGCACGTGTCCCACGCACACACTTCACCCTTTCCCTCGACATTCCGAGCATGAGCAAATAATAAACCACAGCACAATTCCAAATTACGTGTTAATAAACTATATCAATTCGTAAGAAACCCTACGATACGCGTCGTCCAAGGGGTGGAGTTTATGACACACTTCGATGCGTACATGTTCGGGTAATGAGAACCTGGTATGTTTCACACGGCAGTTAGGACGAGCGAACGAGAACGGTGATGAATTAAAAATACAACGGAAAAGGGTTGACGGTCGGCTGGTCCGTTTGGAGAGTCGGGGTTGAGAAAAAAAAAAAAAAAAAGAAGTTTTGGCCCGAGAATAAAAGGGAGCTCGGAAAAGCCAACGACACGGAGGACTGCGAAGAGGTTCCGGTTCCGTTTTGTCCTCGGTTGGAAACGTACGACGTCGTTTGTATGGCGGGGCTCTGTTTTCCTCGCAAAGCCCACAAACGCCCGGCCACCGCATATAATTATACGAAGAGAAGGGTGCTTCACACTCACTTCCCATCCAGAAGTCTCGAGCGACCCAGTTGGCAAGATTGCGCGTCGTTCGCGCTCCCCCCCCCCCCCCCCCCGCGAGCTGGCCAATTATCGTTTCTCATCTCTCGCTCCACGCAATACAAAAGATGCGAAGATTCCTGAAGAGTTCCCCGAAGAAAAGAAAAATTAAATATGAAAACTCCGCTATGATGTTCGATCGCGATTTGCGGGGTGGGGTGAAAAACATTTCGGAGCCTCGGCCGTCCCTCTCTCGGCATAATGATGTTTATTCAGCATTATTATTCGGCGAGAGGGTGTGGCGCGAATTCGGGCCGAAAACCCGGAGGGCTTGCCAGACAAAAACAAATAACAGCCGCGACGGAAAGCTGTGTTTAGCCCGTGAACAATAGCGCCAACCCCAAACCCCTCACCCGGTTTTCCCCGGGTCAAAGTTTACCGAAAAGCACAGCGAATCCGCAATCCTCCCACCGAGTGAATTACGCCCCTGCTTAATCCAATGAACGATGGCGTGTACTATAATAATCCCGGCCGACGAGTAAATATCTCGCATTAATTAACACCCCTCCGTTTCATGAATTTCGGTTTACAATCATCATCAGCGTAATTACAAATCGCTTCTGTCCTCCCCGCACGTGCGTGCATAGACGCGTCGTTGTTGTAGCCTCGAATTTCGAACGAAGAGTCTCTCGTGCTCCCCCTCTTCGCGGATGCGACGAAAGCTTCTCGAGAGTTTGGTCCGCGCAGACACTCGCGAGCTCACCGCGTTCGGTCTTATTGCAGTTGCGAGACGAAGTTTGTCAAAGGCCCGATGTACGGGCATTGTGGAAGCGGAGCTTTTCTCTCCGGTAATACAGTACTTCCGTAAACACTGTGAGAAACGGAGGGCCGGCGGGGGATGAGAGAGGGAGCGGAGGAAGAGTGCGTAGACGCACTCATCTATGCTCGCCGGGAAAAGCCTCGCAGGCTTCGAGTCTCCACCTACGTGGAGAACACGAGTGGGTGTGTACATAGAAATATATGTGTGCGGCGTAGTCGAGGTATAGACGAGGTCGAGCGAACGCATTAGAGAGGGTGAGTGTAATTTCACACATGACGTAACTCACCCTTCAACCCTCCTGCCCCCCTTCGCCCCACCCTGTCCCACGTACGAGCGGCACTTTGCTTTCGTTCGAGCCCGATAGGCTGCCGGCCTCTCGCTCGTTCGCACTGTGCACGCTTCCGCGGGAGCAGCACCGCAGGAAAGAGCTTCGCTTCCATCTCTCGCGGATCCTATCTTCACCTCGAGGCTTTCTCTCTTTCGGACTCCCGCCCGGTAATATAATAAATTCTCGTTCTCCCTCCCTCGCGCTTTCACCGGGCAACGGAGAACACCGGCGCTCACGCCGGGCACTCTGGTCTTTCGGATGTTCCACGAACCGCAGCCATCGGCCACCCTCGCCGTAACCATCCACCTCTCTGTGCCCATATTCACGGTTGCCAGCGGCTACTGATTAAATTATTTCCCGTAATACCCCCGGCGTGATTGTACGAAAACTCGGACGTGTCGAAATAACGGCGTACGAAATCGGAGGTGCAATGTATGCTTCATGTGCAACGTACGTTGTTATAACCAATTAACTATCGTCTGTCTGTTGGCTCGAATAACTAGCCTCGTGTCAGTTGAGGAATAATTGCTGGATGTTCCTATGCTACTACGATCCACTTTTGCCCAGACTTGACGCTACGATTTGTCACTGATCAGGTTCTATTTGAGTTCACTACACGTTGAGTCTTGTGTTAAAAAAAAAAAAAAAAATCTTTTTTTTTGTATTATCTTCGATTATCTGGAATCACTCACGACTTTCACTTCTTATCTAGTTCTTTACATTACATGCAAATGTGTATTATAGGTATCTCGCAATTTTATTGTATACTTGGACGATTGATTACCTATTCAATCTGTATTTAATAAATAAATAAATAAGGAATTTTACTAGGCGATTTGAAAGTGTTCGTATAGGTTTTATTTCACTTCTCTTAATTGTGGACGACGGGCGTACGCCGCGACGTTTCGCTTGCGAGCAACGCCGCAGCGGTTCGCCATCTGGCGGACGAAAATCGCGCCCGAAGTTTGTCGTGGGGCGTCAGCTTTAGTCTAAGAGTGCCGAGGCAACGGATATCCGATCCGAGCGCGCACGGTAAATAATGAGCGAAGTATTATCCAGGATTTCAACGTGTGTAGGAATTCGATAGTGCAGAATAGTATAGTTTTTTCGTTACCAGTGGAGATACACAATCCGCTGGGTAGGCACGTGAAAGACGATACAGACTCCGCGTATAGGATAGCTCCGACAATACAGCGAGTTCATATTTTCCGCTTGTATCAAAATTTTATCGAGTTCTCTCTACGGAGCGCAGTGGAGAGAGCTTATTCATCCGCTCATCCCACGCTTTTCGTCTGCCGAGCCGTTCGCCTCGGCGCTATCTTTCTCACCCTCTCGGCACTCTCTCTGTGTGTGTACCGGTGAGTTTTTCACGAATTTGCCGACGTCGAGCTTCTCCATTCCTCGCGGCGTCTGTAGCTCTATCCGCGCGTTGCAAGCCGAGAAAAGGCGAAGCCGGGCCGTTACCGCCTCGGCAGCGGCAGCCAACGATATTAAATATCACACAGGAAGCTGGCGCGCGGCACTTTTGCCCTCCGCCGGGCATAAGTATAGAAAGAAAAATAGAGAAACGGGCGAAAAAAATATGGCGGTAGGGTGGGGAGACAGGGGAAAGATAAGACGTCTGGACGTCTTATCAAAAATTAAAATTTCATTTGGCCGACACGGGATACGGCCGGAAGTGAGCCGAAGTAAGACGGCAAGGCGAAGAGCGGCGAGAAGAGGAAGTCGAGAGAGGAGGCGAGGCTGTGCAAAGCGGGCCGAACTGAGAGGCGGATGAAGAAAGTCTCTAATCACCGTTGTAACTAACTTTCCCCGCGACCCCATCTCCAGTTCGATTAACGTCCACGACGTCCCCTCCGTCTTCCCCTGCGAATCGAAAAACTTCCTCCGCCGAACGATATAAAAGGCTGATTACACGAGACATAACATCCCCACTGCGCGTTTAACACGAAAAAGAAGTCCGATCGTGAATGAAAGGACACGCTCCGTTACGTCCCGATCTCTACATTTTTCCCCCTTCGCCGTTCGCAAAACGATTCTCTGGTACGATAAATAGCCGATCGCCGATAATTATCGTGTAATCGGTCGCAGCGAACTCGATTGTATCGGATCGAACTCCCGCGCCGATGGTACAGGTAATTGTACCTTTTAACTTATGCATAAAATCGTTGTTGACCCAAACACCGAGTAAACGCCGGAATCGCCGGTTGCGAGTCAAACGCGCCCGGACGTTTGCAAAATTATTGGGTAGCAAAGACAGAGCGAAAGTGAACGATCGTAGCGCAGGACGGAGCGTAACAGCGAGTTTCACTGTTAAGAGTCGCTTGGATATACGGATCTGTATGTATGTATGGGTGAGCGGACGCAGGAATCGAGGGGTGCAATTCGAGTGCGGCCAGCCGCAAATGCCGGATCTCTCTCGTTGTCACCCCCTTTCGGTGGTATCGGTGCGCTTCTCTCTGGGTTTTCTCCGTCCTCTCGGTCGCTGTTCCTCGTTGCTCTCGGTTTTCCTCCACTTCCTCTTCGTCGGTCTCTGCGCTCGGGCGGCTACAGCATCGTTTGTGTTACCGTCCCGTGGCCGTGAGGGCGCGAGAGCGTTATCTATCCTCCGGTCCGCTCGCGCCTACGCCCTCCTCCATCCCCCTGACACGTCGGCCTCGTCGGAAATCATTGCCACCAGCACGCGCGCCCAACCAATTGTCAGACCTATTCACCATCTCTGTCCTTTCCGGCGCGTCTCCCCCGTGCCGGGAACCTCGTCGAACATTGGCTTCCGCCCAATATTATCGATTCCCAAATTCCAACAGCCAGTATACCTCAATCGTGAACCTATGGCTACGTCGAGAACACAATCGGGCGTTATTGGGATTATCGGCGGTTCTCGTACATCTACCCCTCCATTCACCCATTCCCGTCGTGCACACCGACCGTACTAAAGCTTTCGTTCAATCGACGTCGCCTGTTGAAAAGTTCCCTTGTAACTCCGATCTCGTTCATGGATGTATCATTATTATTGATATTATTATCAACCTGGTCAATAATCATATCTTACATGGTATGTATGTAAGATATATTGTGTATGTAAGAGAAGGATCTAAGAAAAATTCTTATAAATCGGGTACTTCCTATCATAGGTGGCGCCCTGGCGCCCTATTACTATGTGCTGTGGTAATATCTCTCAGGCGATATGGTCATTTTAACTAGATCCTCTCAGTGTACCGGATTTTTGTTCAACGAGGACCCAGAAACTGCTAAGACGCAACCTTTGAACCATTCGAATAACAAGTTGATGCTCTAAAAAAAAATCTGCAAAATTTTACAGATGTTCCTCGAAGTGTTGTTTGTTTTCTATAACGCAGAAGAAAATTTATCTCGATTCTCGGAGGTGGCGGCTGCAAAATCTTTTAATATTGAAGCGAGATAGTAACTAATAAATCAACGCTTTTAGATTTATAGGTGTCGCAGGATCTTCCTAGTTGTGTTCGCCCATTAAATAGATAAATTATATCTTCTGCACTCGCCATTTTTTTTTTTAGTCTTCCACTGCTCTCGCCCATCCGAGCGATCCGTTAACAGTGCGGTCAAGAACTCATTTTTTTGCGATCGTACCGTGCGAACGGTTGTTCGCTGGTGATCCGTTAAAATCCTGTCGGGTCATCGTTTGTTGCCTGTCTTCTAAATCCTACGAGTTATACATTCGTTCCGGGACTGGTGGTCGCTTCGCTTCTTCACGCTTTTCGAACTCGAAGCTTCGCGGAGTCAACCTTGACACGGATGGTGAAAAAAAAACCGAAAGTCGTTTGGCTGGAGGAAAGGGTGAGACAAGAAAAAGGAGTCTAATAACTCTGGTACCAAGTTCGAACGGCAACATTAGTTCTCGGATTCGGACACGGGTCGATTAGTCCGCGGCCGAGAAATACTGACCTTAACTACTGTCGACTTCTTCGCTAATGGTAATTCGACCGCGTACAGTCGACGATTCTTTATTACCCGACCATCATCGGCCACGCTTGGTTAGCCTCGACACCTCCCGATGGAGAGACGAGCCGATGACCTGCCCAGGAACGAAAAGAATGAGCGATGGCGATGGCGAAAACGAAAAAAAGCCGATCAGTTTCAGTCGACACGGGTGATGAAAAAAATATTTTTTAAAAATCTGCAAAGTCATACAGCCGGAGGAAAGGGTGAGAAGTGAAAAAAGGATCTAATAACTGACGAATACCAAGTCCGACACGGCTCGATCAGTCCGCGGCCGAACAATACTGACCCAAACTACTTGCGACTTCTTCGCCGATGGAAATTCAACAGCGCACGGTCCGCGTTCCTTTATTACCCGACCATCATCGGCCACGATTGGTTCGCCTCGACACCTCCCGATTGAGAGACGAGCCGATGACCTGCCCGGGAACGAAAAGAATGAGCGATGGCGACGGCGGAGACGAGATGACATAGGAGAAAACGGAAGAAAAAAAAAAAGAACGGTGTATAGCCGATCGGTGTCGGTCGAAGCGAAGTGGGAAGACTCGATTCGATACCGATCGGCGTTACTCCCCCGGGCTCGTTTCCTCTCCAGCCCCCCTCGCGCGTTTACCGAAGTGGCCGGTCATCAATTTCTCCGGCGATATAACGCGCCACCGGGGCGAAACTCACCGTGCGACTCGCTTCGCGTCCGGACAAAGTTTCGTCCGGGTATTCCGACTTACCCCCCCCCCCCCCCCCATCTCCCCTGCACTTCCCTCCGCCCTCCGCGCTCCTGCAAAAGATGCTTTCATAAAGCAGCCTTTTCTTTCTCCCACTCCGTTCGCTTCTTTTGCTTCCTCATAGAAAAAGCTTTGTAATGGTGAAAAAAAATTTTTTCGAGATTTTAATGAAAACGTGTTTATTTTTTTTTAATTTTTTGCTTTTTTCAGGTCTGCTGGAAATGTATTCGTTACGCAATAACACCGTTGACGGGAAACACGAATGGATTTTCTCGCTACGGAGGACCCACCGTAGGGAGGAAATGGGGCAAGACGGACCACTTTTACAAAGTTTTTTCTTTGCCTGATCCGAAGAGGAAATTCTCTTCTCGATCGGAGACGACGGGTCCGTTTTGCCCCGCTCGGTCCGAATGCCTTGACTCCGTCGGTAACTCACCTTCTCCCCGTACAGTTCTGCCGTGTGTGCACTCTGTTCTATTTTATTTTTTTTATTCTTCTTCTCTCGTACACCTCCGGCTCCGGTTGCGTACTTCCAAATGCAAAAGTCCGCGCCGTATGTGCGTACAGCAGGTTACAAGTGTACAGGGTATATATATATATATATATATATATATATATATATATATATATATATATATATATAAACCCACACCTATTACTATACGTGTACCAGAAACGAGTTCGTAGCCTCCGGCTGTGTAAATTGCTACAGCCCATACGGTCTTGTTAAATATATGCACACCTGTGTTTTTCCGTTTCGTGTTCCGCTGTTTTCTTTTTTCCAGAGAAAATCCCCTCTCCCGTATTTCTTTTTATTTCACTATCCTGGTGAAAAAAAAACGTCCGAGCGGGGCGAGGTGGCCGGGAGGAGCCACGAGATTGGCGCGATGATAATGAAATTCCGTAACGAGCTCGATCCAAGGCCAACGACGTGCCGGATTTTTTTTCGGACCCCGGACGAAAGAAACTCCGTGATGAAAATCTATGCCGGTGCGGACGGAGTAACTGGAAAAAGAATGAGAAATTAAAACGAGTTTATCGAATCTTGGATGCTCCGCGGCACATTGCGATATCCGGCGTTAGTTTTTTATCGTCTCCATTCATTTTCGCGAGTCATTCATTGACAAATCACCGTGAGTCATCGAATCATTTAAATTCAAATTATTTTTATTTTATTTCGCCTTTTTATCTTCAAACACATTATCTTATTTTGATTCTTCGTTTTTCTGGTTGTTTATTCCTTTGAGCAACGGTTAATTATTTTTAAATCATTCAAGGATAATTTATAACCGATCGGCGTCTTACTTAATTAAAATGGTGCTAATTAAGAATTTAGAAGCCGAGGTTTTCGATCTTTCTTAAAGAGGACCAGGGTATAGTGCGATGAACTCGACAGTTGGTGATAACGCTGGCCTTCAGTCTAATTACACAGCATCGAGTAGAATTAAATACCGAGCCATAGTAAACACCACATGGTGATCGTATCACATCATGACCTATATTATACATTGAAGCGTTATTTTCCGCCTTGAACGCGAATCCGGTAGCAATTTTTGCCTAAAGTCAGACGGGATGTTGGCAACGGCAACGAATAAAAAAAATAGATAGTAAAAGCGAAACGTATCATTCAGTCGTGGCTAAAACTAATAAGGAAGTAGTATCACCGTCACGACAGTTACACGTGCTGATTAGTCTAACATTCCACTCGAGCGAAGCTTCACCAAGTCAAAATGTGGTATCGCTGAGATCAACACTTAAGAATTGCTATAAAATTTTTAATTCCGGGATCGAAACTACATATCTTTTATTTACAATTCGTGTTCCATGTGTGCAATAGATTAAAGCGTTCGGTCGGAAATTCTTTGTCTGTGAATGGCGTTTCACCTGCCCAATTTGGTATATAAGTACGCGACTGTCGGCAAAGCCGAAGAACAGTTGTCCGCGTCGATTTTTATCCAGCGACGAGTCCATTGTCAATTTCACTATACCGCCGTGTGATTATACGTTGTTTCTGCACTGATTCATACAGTTACCGATCCAGTTACTTCTCGCTTCAAAGGATGGGGCAAATGATGGTCGCCGTTCTGGCTATGGTGATATTTCTGCAATGTTCGGTGAGTTGTCACATCTTAAATTTTCAAACTTATTTTAGCGTGACACACCAAACACACCAACCCTTTAGGAGTGGAGAGAGACTTTTCGGGAGTGGTGACATTTTTAGGAGAGGACTAGAAATTACCGTGTGTTTTGTGATGAGGTGTCACAAGTGTCTAATTTATTGCAGTTACTTCGCGCGAACGAAACATTTTTAGTGGGAGAAGATACACCTGTTTGGTTCGCTGAAAGGCCTGACCCCAGCAAGCCGGTTACCTACACCAAGCTCCAGCAGGGGGTATGTAAAGCTGTGCATCTACATCACCGATCCATCCTCAAAATCGAATTAAATGATCACACTTTTTTATTCCCAAAAATAAACACAGATGGTAAAACAGGCGCTCGACTATTGGCAAGTTATGCAAACGTCGGGTGGTTTTCCAGTGAGGGGAAAACGAAGCATCGACAACACCAATTACGTAAGTTCACAGTTGCATCGGATCAGAGCGAATTGTTGTTTGTCCAAAAGATTAACCGCTCCGGAAGAATGTTCGAACTTAAAACTATTATCGACTTACCGACCGAGTCACCACGCGCCCGGAGAAGGCATAAGTTTCGAACGGATGCCACATTGAGGTCCTTGATATTGTGGAAAGAAAACACAAGTGTCATCGGATGCGTCTGTCAACCACGATGACGCCTAATGACACTTTGCACTTTCCCAAAAAGTCAACGACCTCGGTATGACTTTCGTTCGGGAGCCTCGCCGGTAATGTTGCATGTGCATCCCATCGTAAACTGCTGGTATCAGTAGTGTTTCACTTACTAAAACTAGCAATCCCTCGTGTTAATTGTCATCTGGCAGGGTAAACCGTACATATCGACCGAGTCCACCGAAGCGGAAGGAAAACGTTTTGTTCGAAGAGAAAGCACGGACGACCGCACTCTTTACCCTTCAGTCCTCCTTGTCGTCGACTACGGATACTTAAACCCAATATCGGAGTCGTGAGTATATCGACGATTGAACAATCATGCATGTTGTCCAGACAATGTTCCTCCCTTATCACGATATTTACTTTGCCAACAGGAACAAGGAAGAGGTCATCAAGGAAAGGATCCTCTACGCTTTGGCCTTCTGGCGCACCGTCGACGCGGAGTTGAATCATCATATTCCGAGTCCGAAAGTGTCGCTGCGCATAACTGGGATCGTCATCACCCGCGTGAGTTGATTGGTTCGCAGCAGCGAATGTCAAAACAATGAAACTATGATTCAACGACGAACCGACTTCTATAACGACTCTCTATAAACCTGCGCAGAACCGTGCAGCCTCGCCGTACATACACAACAATGCGATCAAACGTTCGTTGAATTCTATGATCGGGTATTGGTGGAACGTTGCGAAAACCAACCAAGATTTCGCAATCGGATCGTACGACATCGTAGCTCACATGACAGAGTAACAAGATTATTCATCGTTACCGATCTTTCTTTACATAACGTTGTTTTTTGACTTGCATTAATGTGTTTCGTCTTTCCAGCACGTATTACGAAATGCATAAAGATCCGCAATGGGAACTTATGTTGGATTCCGTACGTAAGTTTCCTTAAAGCAGTATGATATACCCTGTCACCCTCCGAACCTGGTCCTACCCTAGCAAGTTGACGGACGGCAGCTTTTAGGGAAAAAAATAGAAAACGGACCGAAAAACGGACACGTCCGTTGTGGAACGAATCGGACCACAAAAATGGTAAAAAAGACCGTACGTTTGGATTGGTCCTTTTTCGGTTGCGGGAACCGAAAACGGACCAAAGCAAATTTTTCGAAAAAAAATCGATCCGTTTTCGGTTTATGCAACAGAAAAAAGTCCAAATGCCAACAAAAAATGAACAGTCCGTTTCGTCGTTTTTTATGGTCCGATTTTCGTTCCGTTTGCGGTCCATCAGTTTGCTAGGGTAGTGAGCGTCAAAAACTACCATTAATTTTTTTCATGTATACTAACCATTTCCTGCCAAAAGGAAATCCATGCATAAAGTGCCCATCTCAATCAAAATTTCGGTTGACCGAAAATGGCCAGTTATTCTTATCGACCGAATATGTGTCTCGCCTCAACTTACCAATCGAATCATTATTCACAGCCACAGCTTCGTTCGGTTCTCCCTGCAATCAAGCTGGCAACATTGCCGGTCTTATACTCAGCGACGATTTCACTTTCAAGCAAATAAATCCGACCGTTAAGAAGATGACTAACATGTGAGGATTAACTGATAAAATTGATAATCCAGGGTCCGAAGGGCGTGCAAGTCACTTTTATGCAAAACCAATAGGCCCGTTTGATATTAGGCTATCAATATAAGTGCAGAGCATTTTTCCTTCGTCAGATTCGGCGACGACTCTGCGAGCGGAAACGAACCCGGGTTCGAACGTAAAAAATGGACGGCGACCAGTTTGAGCAAGATCTTCAACGGTCTTGAAGGGTAAGGGCCTTCTGGTATCAAGATTTTTAATGCCAATGACAAGTTCAGAATTCAACGAATTAACATTCGTACCGTATTTACAACGATCGATGCAGTTCCAATGGAGCATGTATGCTGGCGGCGAAGGAACATCATCCACCTGGAAAGCCAATAAACCCGGTCATGCCCGGTGAGCTCCTACCCCGTGGGAAACAATGCGAGGCGTTTGGATTCAGCAACGATACCAAGTACTGTCGGACTGGGTATAGTTTTCCATGGGTGAGTCTGATTAATAACATCTTTCCTCGGCAATATACAAAGTTATCCGTCAGATCAACCATTCCGGACACGCAATGTTCGATGTGCTTGTTGTGATAGTGAATTGTACTTTCACAAGGTGTCCCATTCTCCTAGAATAAAAACGGTCGCTCTTTCAAGCCATCAATGCCATCCATTTTGGTCTCTTGCGAATTGACACTGATCTACTAATCCACAGGACGGTTCAATATGCGTACATATGGGGTGCTCAGAACGTCACTGGTACTCAGGCTGTTATACCATTAATCCGACACTCGATGGAACTTTCTGCAATATGGGAAGAACGAAGGTAGGCGGTGATCTCATTACTCAATGCTACAACCCCATTGTATTTCGCCCTTGGTTGCACCTGTGCCAAGCAGAGCCGGACAAAATCGGGAAGCATAAAAGTACTGACCGGTACTTGGCAGTACTTAAAGTATCCAAGTACTGCCAAGCAACCGGTACATCAGTGCTCAAATACTATCCGGTACCCAAGAGCTACCTAGTATGCAGTCCTTTCAGTACTTGAAGTGCAAAGTACTTAAGTGACAAGTGATTATAATACAATATTTTTGTTGCAGATATGTGTGACTGGAAAGTGCGTCGATAAGAATTGAGGCATTAACAGGCTACGAGAACGCACATTCCCCGTCGATATATTACAGACAACGCACAATGTCCCACTGTCATTTTTTCGAGTAAAAATCCATAATAGTTTCGATGGCTCAAGCGCCGCGCACCCTTTCGTAGGTTATGACATATTTTCAGGGATATGACAATTCCTCACGGTACAAATATATTATCTTGTGAAACACATTATTGTCATTTTACAATTTAAATTAGTTTTAATAAATGTGAAATACACACACATATCCGGACGCCAGATAAAAAAGACATTTCTTGATGATTCAAACTATTTCGAGTACTCTTACACTAAAATCTCGATTTATTTTCTTTACGAAAACAGCTTCCTGTGTGAAGAAGCAAAATTATAATAAAAAAGTCCGAAAAATGAGCGCACATCTCTATCAGGCATCTTTCAGACTTCCGAGCTTCTGTGTTTTTCAAAATTATGACAATCGCAATACTAACTAATTATTTTGAGCATGTCAAAAGTCCTCAAACGCTGTGTCACAAAAATTCTCTATTTATATAATATTTAGAATATTCCGTTGTTGACCTCGCTCGACACACTTACGTAAACGTCGTATCAATTTATTTTTAACAACTTTCTCGAGCAAAGTTTGTGCGACGCAAAATACAGCCGTTGCAACTTGATGAAATTTTGTCTCATGCAGATATCTTCGGGGTCGTAAGTCGCGGGTGTAGTTTTCATCGTCCAACTATACATGCGAACGACGAACGAGCCCGAGGCTCCCTTGCAAAGCTGTCCGAGTATTTCCAATTTTCCCGGGTATGTCAAAAGTTTTCGAGACGAGTTACTCCGGTGAATTCTGCCGCGGAGTTGGACGAGTGGAGGGGGGCGGAGGTGAGAGGGGACAGTGGGTAGGTGGATGACGATTGAGGAGTGAAAGCGTCCGCGAGCGCCGGCCGGAGGACCGACGAGCGAGTCGCGAGTTGCGTGCCGGATATAAAGTGAGAAAAACTTAGGGAAGTCCGGAGGAAAGGGCGAGGAAAGGCGCGAAGACGTAAGGACACTTGCCCGAGGTGAGGAGGCTCAGAGCCGCGAGAGATTTCGAAACGGCAGCGGGGGAGGGTGGGGGGGCGGGGGGGGGGGGGAGGACGATTGGCGGCTCTGGGCGGCCACGGGGTGGATAACTCGTCCCCGAAGTGCAGTAACCTCGGCGGAAGAGGAGTCGCCTCTCTCGCGCCGAGAAGGTGGCGGAGGAGCGTATAAGAGAGGACCTTATGACCCGTGCAAAATGTATGCCTCCGCACTTCCCCTCGCCACACCTCTCTCGCTCGTTTACTCCGTGCTTTGGAAGAGGGGGGGGGGGCATCTCTCAGGTTTCCTCACGTTCTCCTACCGCAAGCAGGTAAATCGAGCGTATCCGCGCCAAGCCGAAGCTTGGGAATTTTGAGAACCCGTGGAGGCGCGAGGGCAAGAGACCGGGGCAAAACGGACCAGTTGGGAAAAAAAAAAACGATGTAGAAATTCGAAACTGCGTAAGCCTTGGCTGAAATAAAGAAAAGAAAATCTTCAACTGAACCGAAACAAAACCAAAATAAAAAATCGATGCAAACTTTTGGAACCATTTTGTACAGAGAGATCGAACAGAACGAGACGTGTCGTGAGATAATTTTGAATTCGATGGAAGTAGTGACGAATGAATAATGACAAAACCACGTCGAGAAGTTATTGGGACGTACGAAGAGCGTGATATTTTTATTTTATTTTATTTTATTTGTCGAAAACGTCCGATGGAGGATACCGGTCCGTTTTGCCCCAGCCCCGCCGCTGCCTCCCCCCTTATTCGCCGAGCGTCGTGTGTGCGTCTCCGCAGAGAAAATCCCCCCCCCCCCCCCCCCCGCCAAGTACCGCTGCAACCGGTACTCCTGCAAGAAGGAAGAAAAGGGTTAAGATCGAGCGAGACACATTCCCGTCCCCCCCCCCCCCTCCCTCTGCGTCTCCTCGGGGAGAGCAAACCGTAAAACTAGTGTCGAAAAAGCTCGAGAGTCAAGCCCGAGCCCCCGAGCCGTTGCCGCTTGTGAAACACGTACATACGCGGAAGATTTGCATATAAAATGAAATATTAAACTACGAAGAGCGTACAGGATGGAAAAAAAAAAATCTATGCGCTTAGCAAATAGTAGAAGACATACGATAGCTCGTAATCCAGTGGTCGATTACAGTGCCGCACATGTTCCTCCCCCCTCCCCCTCCCCTTACCCGTTAACCATGTTAAACCCAACTAATCGCGGGTGGTGGAAACTGTTGTATGCTACCTACAATTAAATTAACGCGGTCGGGCGATTCGTCAACCCTCCCGACGAATCACCATTAGCCTTAATTGCCACGGTTAGATTAACGGGTAGGTTGTGCGAAATCGTCGAACAAGCTCAGCGGGAGCGAGAAAGATCCTTCACACTCCATGGCGTTTACGCGCATTAATGCTCCATTCGTTCGTCGGTAACGTAGGGAATTTTCGGGACCGGAGACGACGCGCGCGCCCGCCTTCTCTATATCTCCGCGTCAGCCAGGCGCGCCAACCTCCGTTCTATTTCGCCGCAGCTACAATGGGATACGAACACACCCCCTCGATTAGACGATGCGGTTACGTAGTTACTTCTCCGCTGCCGGTGTATGTATTTCACCGTTGGATTCCCTCCCCCCCTCCCTCCCTTTTTCACCCTCCCTGCACCCATTTCTGTTCCAGCGCTCCGGGGGTTCCGACCTCTTCGGCCTCGAGAGTCGTACCCACGAATCCGTCCCCCTCCCTCCGCCGCTCGTTCTCCTCGCCGGGCTGTCGCAGCCAGGTTACAAACGACGGGCACCCGGTATTACGAGCCGCAAATTACGCCCACCGTCGAGTGATAGCCTCGCGGACTCGCGTGTTACCCCGCCCGCCTCTGCGCCGAGGGTACCTTCATTGTCGAATCGCTCCTCTGCTGCCGAAGGTGCCGGTTCTCGTGATAAACCGTTTTGCCGAATTCACTCGGAACTGTATTTTTTTACGCTTCCTTATCGACAGTGGACTCGCACCGAAAAATGTATGCGCGATATTGTGAAATATAATATAGCCGAAATAATGTCAGAGGCCGGATGTACTGTGGAATTTATTTCCGGGTATATTTGGCGATTTTTATATTTAATGTATTAATCGTATCAAACCTTGGTTTCCGATAACTTGATTGATTCTTTGCAAATTCTTCGATTTTATTTTTCATCTTTTTCCGTTCTTTTCTTTTATTAGTGAGGTTTCTTTTTGCCGCTCATCGACGACGGCATTGCGCGATGGGTTTATCTGATCGTACCTGTAATCGGGCGATTGATAGGATTTATATAAATAAATAAATAAAAAAGTTGAATTTTATAAAAATTTTATAAAAACAATACATATAGATAGACATACGTATATCATGTATTACCTTTAGCCACTTCCACTCCAGTTCCCACTGCGATGAAAGTACGACTACGTCGATGTAAAAAAAAGTATACATTCTTAACTCCCATCCCGGGTATCGGCACGAATCCTGTAAACACTGCGACTCCACAGGCGGGTCGTGCTGTAAATTACAATATCGTCAGCCTGGTTGAATATTTCTCTCGAATGCGCCCCGCTCGCTCGTTCCCTGTGGTGTTTGCGGGAATCTCTCTCGCTCTCGGGCGTTCCGTTTCACGACGCCGAGAAGAATCTCTCTCGTCGTCCGGAAATTCATTATAAAATTAATACCGTCGGCCGGGAAGCCGAGAATGGAGAGTTATTACATATCGCGCGAGAGACCGGGGTTTCCGTCTGCGGTTCTCGTCGAGGGATGGCCAGCGTTTCCTACGCTCATAAAGCCACTCCCCAACCCTTCCCGCGGCCTCATCCGACTTTGGACTCGGACATACGAAAACGCTCGTGTACGTATCGCACGTACGGCACAGCACGCACACTCGTTCGCGTCGTAGTATTGCGATATCCTCGTACACTCGACGGAATTCGAGCTGGATATTGGTCTCACTATCTCCGCGCAACGTGAAATAAGAGAAGAGTTATTACGCGCCCTGAGGATTCTCTGTTTGTTTGTTTGCCTGTGTTTTTTTTTCTCTCCCCACTCGCACATACACCACAACCATTTCCTTGGAGGTTATATCGACTCTCTGTTCTCCCGGTCCGGCTTCCTCGCGCCTCCCTCACCCACGGAGGTTATATACACACTATTCCGAATCGAATCCAATAAATTTTACTTACAACTACCTCCGGCGCAGTAGACTCCGGTCCCCCCCTAAACTACACGCAATTCCGAATGCCTCTGATACGTCGAGACGCCTTATCGACGATCCGGCGAAAAAAATACAACGTGTTTCGCCAACTGGGAATAAATAATGTACGGCGCGTAAGAGTTTGAGATTGGATCTTTGCACTTGTGCTTCGTTGACGGTTTTATCCGTGTCATTTCGAGAATTGTCGAGTCGACTTCTGTGCATTTTTTATATGATCCCTGATAGACAAGCGCCACGAAAAGTAGCAATGTTGGCGCGATACTGGCGACATGTGCGGCGCGTGTCGCAATTACTGCGCCAATTGCTCCTTTTTGTGCTGCTTGTCTATCAGGGATATTGCGTGTCTCCGAACTTCGACTCGCCCTTGATCTTATACGGATCCGACGAGGCTTCCACGCACATGTTTTCCTGCCGGAATGCGAGGCTTCTTCTTCTTCTTCAATCTATTAGATTGGATTTTTAGATCATCCGGACGAGCTACTGCGTAAAAACCGTACCGGCCAAGGTTGTATGCAGAGTATTCGCGGATTTTTAGACAGCTTATAATATTTTTTATAGATTGTTTATTCGCGAGTCTCTTCTCTGGAATGGTCGCGACTGAGGGTCGATCTACTCTTAACATATTATTTTCCCGTCATATTTATAATCTTTGTGCCCCGATATCGTGCGTGTTTCTCCACGAGTTACCGATCTTCCTCGCCGTACAATTCAGTTGAACCCTCGGTACCGCTAGAGCTCTCCAACACGGCCACAGTGTAAAACGCGAGTCACCGATCTGCTCTGACGGTTCCGCAGTCCGCACATCAGCGCCAACCACTACGACACTGGTGGGCGACAGTCAAACTTCGTACGCAAAGTCCTCGACAAGCGAATTCGTTTGCGCCCGGAGGGTCGGAAAGACGACCGTGCGTGTGTACCGAATCGAGAGTTATTACAAATCCTACGTCTGTACCCTTACCAGAATAGCGATGCATAGGTACCGCAAGTATAGGTATGTTACTTGTGTAACGCACCGTTATACGTTACAGCGCGTCGGGCATGTATTACGGCGGTTTTCCCCGAGGGCATGGCAAATGAGAGGTCGGAGTGAAACGGTTGCCCATGTAATATACCAATAGTGTCTATGCATGTGTATCCGACGGTACAACGACGGGAGAGGAGGCGAGCGAATTTCGCCTCGATGTTATTACCGACAGGGACTTTGAAATGCGCATTCTACATTATGCGCTCGGGAGCACGTATATTCGTGCGGTTGTGGTAAACACGTATACGTATGTAGGTTTGCGGGTACATACAACGCGACTACCGTCGTTCTACCCGTCGAATAATCACGTATCGTATCGAGGGCTTGCCTTCGGAGACTGCGGATTACAATCCCTCGGGAACTTTCGTACAGTCGTCTCGCCCAACGCAACACAGCGCGGCGCTGTTTCAACCGAGCTCGTACAATTTTCGAGATATCATTCGTTCCGTGGAAAATTGCTCGCGTAATCAAGCTCTGGCAATCTTTTTTTTTTTCTTTCGTCAATCACAACTTTTTCATATGCGGACATGCGACGCTCGTTTTCATTCTCGTAGGATACGTTCGGCTGTACCATCGTCCGGAATAGTTTGCCATTGATAAGATCGATTTGACGTCCGTTCGTCCAACAACCGTGCTATCGGGAGGGAACGGCATCGCGGGAGTTCCCCTTTCGCTGTCCGGGCTCGGGTATTCGAAAGATCGGAACGTCCGAGGCTTAAGAACCAAATTGTGTGACCTTCGACTTGCAATTTCCGTCTCCGCCCAGTCCTGCGCCATCTTTGTAGTCTCGGAAATGTGGCTGGAGCAGCGGGCATCGACTCAATTGAACTTGGTTTTCGGGATCACAGTATCTACTGAAGAGATCGCAATCCCCATACGAGTGTGGCTACCCGTGGTGGAGATAGATAGATGTAGACACATGGCATGTATCGTACATTGGGACCCGAGGTCTTCCAGGCACATCCAACCGACCAACAACAAACCGGATGAATACAAAGAAATAACATACCACGACTAATGCGCTGAACATGAATCGTATAAAAATAAAAATAAGAAAATAAGCAAAATAGCAAAAATAGTAAAGCAAAATAGAAAAAATTGTAAAATAAACTAACGCACGAAATACATCACAATAATAATAAACTCGAACTCGGGAGCGCTTCCAGGCAGCACTAAAAATTAGTTATCAAAAAGTGATCTCATCGGGTTCCATATGTCCGTCTAGACGGTATCCGATAGTTCCTACCCGTTCAAAAAGTTAACTTTTGGACGTGGAACAGCTTATAGTTACCATCAGGACCGAAACATGTAACCCATTTAGACAACTTTTTCATACCAGATGTCTTCCTGCTATTTGGTTTATTGTATAGCTACAGTTGCTCAGTGGCGCACGATACAGTCGAACAGCTGTTCGTTATCGCCTCAAGTCAACATACACCTAGCTCGTTGTTGAAGCAGCTTCCCTCGTATTACTTTCCGGGTCGCTTTGCTTCGGCCACGACTTTGGTTCATGCTGGATTAATCTGGAGCGTTTTAACGTACAATTTTTTCTATAAAAAAGGGCCTTGCCCATTTATACCAATAAAACAATAATAAAAATAAAATATTCGGTAGAGACTTAAGAAATCCATTGGACGGTCTCGCGAGGGCCGGCCCGTTTATTTCCCTTCCAATTTCTTCCGGTAACACAGCGAAATTGGATGGTGTATACAACGGGCGCACACGAGAGGACAGGCCGGTCGTCTCGGGAGGCGTCCGTGCCAGAGGGAAGTGAAGGCGGAGGGGGGGAGCTCGGTTGTACGAGCTACGCCAGAAAATGAGATAGAGAAGAGTCGAAGAGGAAAGCGAGTGTCAATAACGGGTTCGTCTCTATGATTCCGGGGACAACGATGAATAATTGAGAGAACGAGCTAGAGCGGCGCGGAGGACGCCGCTGCCAGCGCTCGAGGATACTTTCAGAAGGTATAAACCGCGCGAAAGGACCAGAGTAATTTCTGAGCGGTTCGCGTCGAGCTTACGGCGCAACGTAAGCCCGGCTCGACCGCGCTTCTTCGCTCCCCCCCCCCCCCTCTATTTATACTACATGTAGCGTTACGGCACGCTATACCAACCCGTATAATACATACGTATACGGCACGGATGCGGTATACGTAACATTAGTTTTTACGAGTGGGAGACCCTGGAGAAAAGTCATAGTGAACCGCCGGGATACATGGAGGGAGGGAGGGGGGGGGGGGGGGGGGGGGGGGGAAGGCAGCCTCTTGTATATTTTACGTGACTCTGCCCTGGGCTGTGCAGCGGCAGCTCACGTTATACGTAGAGAAAAGCCATCCTGCCGCAACCTTCGCCGCGTTCCTCCCCGTACCGAAAAATACGCCTCACCTCGTCCCGTTTACTCAACCCACAATCGGGCAATCAGAGTCCCCGCCGCGTGTCTTTCAGCCCCTTTCGCCAGCTCATTTATTTATCCGCCGCCTAAACGCATTATCGTATTACAAACGAAATATTCGAACAATTTATCGCGCTATTTACATACCTTGGTGGTAGGCAATTCTTCCTTCTTTTTCTCTTTTTGTTCAACTCCGCCACACTTACATTCCTCTCCGATGCTCCGGCAACGCCACAGGGGTGCCGTACGTCAGGAACAAACGAGGTATATTTTTTTTGGGTTACGGAGGGAGAGCCTGTTAGCGCGATCTCATTGGCTGGCGCGCGGAGAGCTGAGGTGCGAGTATGGAGAGACGATGTTATTACAAAAATATTCTTTTATTTCTTTCACACAGTTTTCACATTAGAACGTTAAATACGATGGCTCGTTTTTTCTTTTTTCTTTTTTCAACAATACTATATATCGGCGGGACACATCGCAGTTGGCGAGACAAACGAACGAAAGATGAGAGCAACGCGAAATCATTAAAGGATCGTATCGTTCGAATGAACGATTTTATTATTTTCCAGCCCGACTCGAGTTCGAGTTTTCGTCGTCAATAAACAATTTTTAACGTCGGTCATTCGCTTGCTTGTCCGGAACAACGCGCTGAATGTATGCGTTCGCCCAAGCTGCCAACGTTCGTCAGTTAGACTGGTAGAGAAGCGTTCACGTACACGATACGTTTAAACTCGGTAAGCGTTGAGTTAATCGAAGCGGTATGTAGAAAGGCGATCGATCGAAAGGATATAACAGCGATGAGAAAGCGCTGTGAACTGTAGTAGTAACTAATTAAATTAAAAAAATAATAATTAATAATAGTAATAATTATACTGCGGACATCTACCCGATCATAAAAATAAATCTGCTTTTTCTGTTTGTTTTTTTTTTGTTCGGTTTAACGTTGCTGTTGAGTATTGCGCTTCACTGAAACTTCGCGCGCGACAAGGCACGTTGTCGAATTCGGCAACTTTTTTTTTCCGTTGTTCTGATATATTCGTTTACATTTGCATTATTAGGGAGCGGGGAGGGGGAGGGGGGGGGGGGCGATATGTTCGAAGGCAAAAACGCGTAAACTCGAAAATACATTATCTCTGGTAAATATATATATATATAGATATATATATGTTTTGTATATATATAGGTGTATCGGTAAGTTTGTATATAGCATTTCGCATCAGTGGGTAACGTCCGTTAAGCTGTCCCGGTCGAGCATCCGCGATGATTCCGCGCTAAGCGTATTTTGCACGCGAGTGAGAATGTTAATAAATAAAGCGAAAAATAAAATAAAAAGATAGGAGGGGCGAGAGGGTGGGGGGCGAAATGGGTTCGGTGCTCGAACGCGGAAGGCAACATGATTACTCTACGTTTTAATACAAGTATTATCGGGAGAATCTCGGCTAGACGGAATAAGTATTCCTTCGTGTCGTGCGCGGTCCGGCCGCGAGGATAATTTTAACGAGCGATTTTATCATCGGCGACTCGGCTTGTCGACGGGGATTCCTTCGAGATTCGGGTTATTGTCATGAGGAGAGAGCGGGCGCACGGACGGGAGAAAAAAAAACCAAAAATCGTCAAACCAACTCAGTTTTCCCACGATGAAAAGAATTATTATCGCTGTCTGCGGCTGGCCCAACACTGCGAACAGTAATATTGATTCTCCGGAGCGCCGAAGAATTGGCAGTGCTCGCTGCGACACTCCCGGACGATACCCTGAAACATTTCAGCGTTCGCATGGGTTACTGAATATTAATGAGCAATGCGTAAGTGTGTAATCAATTTTTATCGAAAGATCTTGCGATTTATGTTATGTTAAATAATCAGCAGATTAATTATCTGCGGGCCTTTTCTCTACGTTATAATTTTTTAAGGAGATTGGCGCGCTTCACGCTGCACTGTGAAAGTAAATTGTAAATTTTATGTACTAGAACTCGAAATTTGCTTAAAATACTTATTATAACTTGCAATTTGCAATGAGAGAATTTTGTGTATCTATCGACGAAATTCCTTCACAAAAAAACAGTTTTTAAGCGAAAAATACTTTTGAATATCTAGACGGCGAATTCGTAGAGCATCTTTCGAGGAAGAGAATGAACAGTGCCACATCAAAATCGAGCAAAAATTGCGGATTATTCTTTGAAACAAAAAAATGGGCACAGACCAGTTAATATTTTTCCAAATCCCTTGAAATTATTATTTTTTTAGATTCGGAGAATTTGCTGTAATACAAATAGGCATTCACTCTAATCAACAGATACTTAAAAGATTGTACAAACGATTTTAAAAACGTAGTACTCATTCGACTAGTGTGAAGCGCTCCAACTTCTCCCTGAAAGGTTTTACCCAAGAACCAAATTTAAAAAAAGCCGCCACGTACATCCAAAGCGTCTCGACCCGTCCACAGTTCTGGTTGGGACGCCTCCGACGTCGTCTGATTGTTGTAGAACGTTGATCTGTGTAGGTGAAATAAAATAAATGAGTACCGGAACGATCTCGTTGTCTCTGCGCGTCGTGCGCACGCTCCGTCGATACTGTACCTACCTAGAAAGATAGAGCGTACGATCTTTGTTTGTATTTTTTGGTTGAAGCTTGCTGACACTGGCGTGACTCCCGCTGTCGCTGGCTGCGTAGAATCTCGATTTGCCCGCACCGTAATTCATCTCGGCGCCAGTTCCATCGTTCCGATGGTCCTCCAGATACCTGAGCGATTCAAATCCGCGCTATATTGATTCACAAAATAATCCACCGAAATATCGAACTACGTAAAAAAGAAAAAAAAAACCATGTCGTACCTGGAGTGAGCGCACTGCAAATAATTCTGCAGCATCTGATCAACGTATTGATGACGCCTGCTCTTTATCCTGACGCAGAGAACCCCGTCAGCGCCGTACGGCCCGGCTGTCGAGGCTGGCGGACTCTTCGGCCTCTTCGCCATGGACCACAGTCTTTTGCTTACCGATTTACCGATAGAGCCGAATTGCTTCGCTACACCGAGTAATTGCTTTGCTGCCTTGCTCTTGTTCGACGACGTCCCGTCTCCGTCGGACAGTCTGTCCAGGTCCTCGGACGTCAGTGTCTGGTACTCGCAGTCCAGATAATCTCTAACCAAAATCTCCATCTGCAGGAAAAATAACGTTCAATTAATTATGCAAATACGTCAAACTTTTCAAAGTCTTTTTAAGTTAAGACAAATCACGTTACATTTCCTGACGGGGTACATTTTCTATGTTCGGTTATAGGTTTTATTCGGTTCAATTTAATTTTAGCTTGTGTATACGATTTTACTCTTCCGTCCCGGCGATTTTTGATTACATGGCTGTTTGGATGATTACATGGCTGTTGTACTGTCATGAAATTGGGTGCAAAGCCGCAATGAAATAAATTAAATAAATATAATAACTACTGCCATTTGCATCTACGCTATCTACGATAAATTGGGTCAGACTTGGATTTGGCTTACGGTATCCTGCTCGCAAGCTAGCAACTCTTGCGACGCGCTCCAGTCCCATTCGGGTCCGGGATCGACGACGAAGTGAACCGGAAGCAGTTGACCCGAGTCCGGGTCGACGAGGGGTATGCTGACTCCCTCGCCGCCGCCCTCGCCAAAATCGTTTCCGCCGTCGACGGTGACCAGAGGCGAGAAGTGCGCCGAGTGATAAGCCAGGAGCAGCGGTGTTCTGTGACACCGGGAAGGCGAGACCTCCAGGGGCAGATAAACACCCCCGAAGGGTATCGGCGCGAGGGCGACACCCTCCGAGTCGCGAAGCATCGTTTCAGCGATAATTATTATCGGCCTTCGCAGAACGTGAGCGAGAGCGAGTACGTGAACCTCCTCCAAACTCTGATATGATGTCGCGGTCTGATTCCGCGGATTCGCCGATGCCATCTCGACGATACTCTGCCATTCCGTGAGCCACTCGGCTTCCGTGTACGAGAGACCGGCGGTCGCGTTCAGTCCCATCTGCCTCCACTTCCATCGCCTGTGGAACACCGAGTATAAAATTATTAACTCTGCACTCGGGAAACGAACGTATCAAAAAATCCGAAACAATTTATATCCTTAAGGGCTCAGGCCACACTAAAATTTCGATTTTTTTTCTCATCGTTTATAGCGTCAAGAATATTCTGTTAAATTCAGTCATTTTCACAAATATAATATCGTGAACGATTACTCTTCAGAGAGTTCTTTTCCGAATTTCCAACGTCATAAATATTTTTTTGGGATATATCGATTTTTATACCGCGCAATGTAAGTATTCGCTGAGCGAGGATCCCGCACGTGAAGGGTTAAAGGCCGTCGACGATCGAGCCTTACCTGAATATCGCATGCCGGAATTCGCCCCGGGCTAGAGTATTGTGAAGGGCGTCTCGCAACGTGAGCAATCTATCGTGAAAGCCCCACATGCCGAGTGAGGCCGCGTGCAGCAGACAGTTTCCATCCCCGGTCGTAGCCAGCGGCCAGAGAACTCTCGTACCGCTGTTCTTTCCTCCGCACCACCAATTCAGCCGTCCCGCCAATTCCAACGAACTCAGGCATCCTCCCTCTATCAAATCCTTCTCCAGGAACTGACGAAACGAATCTGATACGAACAGACAACAGACATTAACTACGTGAAGTGGATCGAACATGAAACTTATGGTAGTCCTTGTGAATGGTTTTGATTTCGCATAAGTTTCAGAGAATTGAGAGGGGATTGTAAACACTTCTCAATGGTATAAAAATGTGAAAAAAATCAAGCGTATTTAAGATACCGAAATGATTAATTTTGCATAATAATAATTCCAAAATTTTATTGACAAATTGATGAAAAATTTAATTGTTCAACAAATCTCCCGGAAACATAACTTTTGTTTTTAATGAAAATAATGAATCACCATCATCATTATAAATATCGCTTTAAGCAAAGTTAGTCTGGTGCAAATATCAGTGTTTGTCAATCGTACCGGGATAGACGGACAGATCGGGCAGAGAGAATGTGAACTCGGGAGTATCGACGGCCCCTATGGAAGCCAGCTGGGATCGAGCGTGAGACACGATGGCCGCGTTCTCCGTGGCCCTCGATATTCCTCTGGCCAGTTTCTTGGTGGCTGCTCCGCCGCTCTCCAAAGTGGCATTTTTAGCAGTCGCCTCTTTCTCCAAGCCATCGTACATGGATAAGCCACTGCTCATACCACCGTCCTTCGCCTGAAACAGCGCATAATTCCAAGTTACAATAAGCTACGGAGTAAAAGAAAGACAAAAAAAAAGAGGAAACCTCCTTTTGAGAAGAGAAAAAATACGAGTTCGTTCATGTTCGGCGTGTCGAACAGAACTTACAAACTTATGCTTTTCTCATGCTAAACTCCACAATGACTTGTTGCGCAATGCCGAAGCATGCGGCCTTTATTGACTCACGTGCGTTATGAATTTTTAAGGTCAGGCAACATCGGTTCTCCTGTAACGGGCAGAGACAAAACTTTGTGAACGAACAAACGATCGAAAAATATCGTGATATTTGTGACAATGCAAATCGGCGACAATCGCGAGAAAAACGCGATGTTTTGTTTTGAATTTTTTTCAGAGACAAAAATAAAGATGAAAACAAAACAAACTCGATTTGGGTTTGTCGCGCAACGGCGCGGAACGTTCGCGCGAGACGTGTGCGAGGCGTTACGGCGATCGGCCGGACGGCTCGCCTGGAATGAAAATCGAATTTAACAACGATCGTGAGCGGCGATAAAAACACGGAGAGGACAATGGGCAAACGCTCGCAAGTGAGATGGTCGTGTCGCGATAGCTACGCGACGCGCACGAGATTGCGTTAATCTCCATGCAGATGGGCATATATCGGTTGCGTTACAAAAATAGGTACAGCTTTGGAGCTGGGTGTTCAAGGTTAACGCAACAAAAAAAACATATATTAATGCAACGCGTAGGAGGGTCGGAGCGTACGCGCGACACCTCAACAGGTGCACCGAATCGAGCGTTTCGTTTGCGCTCGAAAAAATTCGTTTACGTTTTGAAAAGAAAAAACACGGGAAAAACACGGCTGTGGAATCGTTCGATCGGGAATTTAGATAATCGGACGGCTGCAGACCAGAGTCGAAAACAATATTGGATCACCGATAAAGCGTAATTTTTTTTTTTACACGGGAAACCGTGAAAGTTTACTTGTCGTTGATATGCATGCGTGTACACATATGTATGTGTGTTTGCTCGTTTTAGTTGAAAGATTTCAAACCTTGGGCGATCGTTTATCGTCGTCGTATCAGTGATGCTTAGCGTCCCGCGACTTGTTTGTCAAATCGTATATTCGATTTTCGGCACTGTACGATACGAGGGATTCCTCGGCATTATTCGTCGGGAGAAATTTCGATCCTCCAACGATTGTCATTCCGAGACTCTTTCGTACACTCGAAGGGTATTTGGCAGTTAGAATATCAATCGACGGTCGGGTTTACCAAGTGTGTCGGTTCGAGCATGCAGCGCTCTCGGAGGCATAACCTCGGATTATGGCCTTACACCGAACGAGTGGAAGTGGAGACTGACGGCGGCTGAGGGGACCGAGCGAGAGAAGGATTTTTTTTTTATTAAGACAGAAAGGTACGAAATAGATGGATCTAGGAGTCACTGCTAATACATGATGCAGACCTCTGTCTTATCGGTTCTAGATGTATGAACAATATTATATGAATGTGTTATTATATTATATGAAATATATGAAAGATATTTTAATACACAACGGTCGATAAAATTTTCGAGGGAGGATTTTACTCAACTTCACCCTGAGACTTACATCTAGGAATGGAAAATTGAAAAATGGAAAGGAAAAATGGTTGGCATTTGGGGTAAAAGCGTAGTATTGAATTCTACATCAGGTAATACTTTGCTTTTTCGCAAAGTGTCTAGTATCACCGAATGCCATTGGCCATTCATTACAGTTTTTGTTTGCGACTGAGTCTGTTTCATCTCGCCGTAACGCCGACGGTACAGTATGAGAGAGGACTGGGCAGATTATCCCGGTGAGGCCATCTACCGGCGATCGAGTTCACCTCGAACGACTCGTCGCGTTGTTTTTCAATGCACGCGAGACGCGACGAAACTCCTGTTACATTTGTATCGCACGTACGAATCTCGAAGCCGGACGAAAAAACTCGAGGCCTGCGGGTCGATAAATCCATAAATAATTTTCTCCCCGTCGGTTATTCCCGCTTCCGGGCCGAAATTCGTGAGAAAAACAATAATTTGATCGCCGACCCCGTCGCCGTCGCATCGGCGACGTTGGCAGATGTCAGGGCGTCATTTAAAAATGGCCGCGATGCGGTTCGTATAGTCGAGGTGCCGCTGTCACGAAGTGTGTTTTCGAGCGATAGGACGAAAGGGTCTCATATACGCCAACGAAATGCGTCAACGTCCGTACTTATTTATAGCAATACCGATTCTTTGCGATCCAATTGCCAAGTATCTTGACGCAAGCGATTCATGAGTGACGTCCCGACGGATTTCGAAGTCGCCGCGGAGCCGCTCGTGCAACGCTCCGTTCGTCGATATTCGCCAAATCGCCGTCAATCTCAATAAGTCGCAGGGCCGCTTCGCTCGACCCGACGCCTCCGTTTCCTCGAACTCAACAATCCGGTAAATCGAACAGAATTTATTCACTTTGAGGGAAAAAAAATTTTTACACAGAAAATTTCGGAATACTTACAAAAACTATCGTCATCCGTCGCTCGTACTGTCACGTGCAAAATGATGAGCGTATTGTTTTTTTTTTGCCAGCCTTTTGGATCCAAAAGCAAAATTTTACTGCGCGAGGAATTGCTCGGAGAGTGGAAAATGGCTCCAGGAGTAAACGACGGCCAGCGCAATACCGGCACGCTGCCGAAGAGCAACAGGAGGAACAACAGGAACAGAGAGGTGCCCGGAGTTAATCAGCAGCCTGCGTCCCGATCGGCGTACCATGGAAGAACGCAGCATTCGAATAATCTGGTACAGCACCGATTTTTCCGATTCCTGCTCGCTGTTTGTCTCGTCTAAAATTTATTTATTTGTTTGAATGATAACGAGCTGAGCCCATTCACAAGTTGATGGAAAAGCCTATCGGGCCATATGAAACAATGAGAATGACCTGACGCCAGATGATGCAAGGCGCAAAATAGTGGACACATAAAATAATTGACGAATGACGGAGAAAGCACAAGTAGTAAATATCAAAAAATAATTCGGAGACTCGAAATCAACTCGCAATTGATAAATTGGCTTAAGAACATGTTGGATGCTTATGTGTTCATGTGAAGATATACCACAAATTTTGGCAGATTGTGGAAGTTACAAACTCACTTTCTGTAAATAGAGATAATAATAATTGTTATTACTGCAATTATAACAATAATTATTATTATTGTAATAATCAGCTTTCGAGTAATCGAAGGAGTTTAGTAGAAGACAGACATGCCCTTTGTAATGCAAAAGTTTAACAACTTAGCAGAGCGAGGAGGACGGTAATTATCGAAGAACGATAACTCTTCCGACGTTCGCGAGTCTTAACAAGAGCTATTGGAAAGATTATCAAAATCAATTTAACGGCGTGGACCGTACACGAGGTTTCCAATTCTGAGAGATTAAAATTTAACTAGTCTAGAATGCACAGTAATCGATAATTCGAGTGCACGATTATGGAGTCGATAATCGTGAACAATCGGTGGGTCGAATGTCTGTGCGGCTCTGCTGTGGCACGCGCCGATAGTCTCGATAGGTCTGAGAATAAGATGGTTCACTTTCGGGGGGGGTTTGGGATCGAAGAGGTCTATAAATAAAGCGCGAAACGGTGGGGAGGGTTCCTATCTAAGAATACATATCCAGAGACTTCTAAGTCGATTCGTTAGAGACTGCAGAGACGGCATCGCCACGGCTGTGTCCCTTTGAAAAAAAAAAAAAAAAAACGTGAGACCATTTTTTATTGGATAGTAAAAAAAAATTAAAAAATTGAAAAATAAAAATTAAATAAAAACGGAAAGTTTTCATCGAGATTGACTGAGTGAAAAATGTATTGCAGCTGGACTGGCAGCCCGTGAGCGACCGTGAGCCAGTGAGGACGACCAAGAACAGTAACACGAGATCCACTGCCTCTGCTCCATCGATATCCTACCAGGATTTTGCCGACATCGGTGAGTGGATTCCAGCTCTTTTTTAATATATATTTTTTTTTTCTAATCGAGAACAATCACTGATTCGTTCGTTTCGCAGTTTCGTACGGCGGAGGTCGCCAGTACAATTACACGGGAGACGATTATTCCCAGTGGCAAGAGATGGCTCAACCCGTGGACTCGAGAGCCCAATCGCCCCCTCAGCTTCAGGGAACGAAGCCCACGAACATCGACAAAATGGTGAGCGGACGAGCGAGCCCGCGAGCGCCTCGACGATCTTCGATTCGACTCTATCGTGCGATTTTATTTGTACACAGCCGGACCGGTGTCAGGTCGAGAGTCGTCTTCACCAGATCCGCGATTACATCAGAGTCACGTCGACGATGATGGAGTCGCTCAATCAATCTGCTGACCCGGTAATTTAACCGTTCCGTCTCTCACCCGAGCTTTCCCCTCGTAGGGCGCGCGGATCTCCTCTATTAATACACTTTCCTATGAATTTTCTTCAGCGGGCTCGGACCCAACACGAAAAACTAACCAGAATGGTGGAGGATCTCTGCGATAGCGAATCGAAGCTGGCGAAGCTCCTGGAGGATTACAATGTCCGGGGAATTTCCGACGAGGTTACCAAAACTGCTCGACACGACTGATAATTAACAGCACACATTTTTTTCTTTTTTTTTTTTCTCGTTACTAACTGTTCGCATGCGATTTTAGTCCGGCGATCATCAACCGCTGCGGTCGGATCAGATGAAACGCTTCGTGGCGTTGCTCGACGTTCTCGGCTCCCAGGAGCGCTTCCTCGTGACTAATTCTAACCGTCGGGTGTGTGTTTTATTTTTACCAAAGTCCAACGTGATACTCTAACGGCATTCTCGAGCCTTTTGCATTTTCATCGATTTAGCCCCGTTGCCACCGTCGGCGAAATCTCGTCGAATGTACTCTCGCGTCTTGCAGAACAGCGAGAGCGGAAAGGACGACGGCGAGGAGAACGGCAACGAGCCTCTCGAGGCTCAGCTTCGCAAGAAGATGGAAGCCTCGCAGCGAAAGCTCGCCGAGCTGCAGGAGCATCAGGCGAATCTGGTGGGTATGCAGCTCCAAGTCAGAGAACGACTGAACGCAGCTCGTCAGGCCCAGCAGGCGCTTCTTCAGCAAGAGAATCAGGCCCAGGCCGCGATCGCTCCGGTCACGCCGTCGCCCGCGTGGGAAACCTCGAGCCGCGGCTCTCAGCCACCGCAGGCCGAGACCGAAGAGATCGACTCGGAGACCGCTATGCTCAGAAGCAAACTCGCTATTCTGAAGAACAAGAAGAAACACATGGATCAGCTGATGGTCGAGCTGCAGGCCGTGGAACTTTCCGAGCGGGCCAGTGTGGTGAGCTCTCGATTCGACACGACCGTGAAGATATCTGCGCATTAAATTGCATCTCTGGTCGAGTCTCTTCATCAAGTAACTTCATCAAGTTACAACTTGACGAAATTTAGTCTCGTGCAGATATCTTCAGAGTTACAATTCGACGCTGCTTTTTCATCTCCCATGCCGATTTATTTTTTATTCTCGTACATCAAGATCATCTCGTAATCGTGTGCTCGCTTGTTTCAGAGCTCCGAAAGTTCGCACAACGCCGAGCGCGACAAATCCGCGGAGCTCGATGTTCTGAAGGCCCAACTGGCGCATTTGAAGTCGCTGATGGAGGAAGCGACGAAGGTGCGCGAGGTGTCGAACTCGACGGTTGAACCGGAACACGAGTCGAACGCAAACGCTGCCGGCTCCGATGTCGCGGACGCCGTCGAGGACGAGAGCGGCGCCGGAGCTTCGTACAACTCGTTCGATCGCCAGAGCGAGACCGACGAATCGCCACAGGGAAAGTCGCAGAATTCTAAGGACAGGCCTACCGTCGAACAGATTCAGGTTCGACCGGTTCTCGGTGTTTCTTCGTTTTATTTTTTTTTTCCCCAACCGGTAAATCTCCGCTAACGTCCGATCTCGCTTTTCAGGCCGTAACTCGCGAGCTGAAGGAGCAATCGAGCCTGCTGCAAGCCGCGAGAGCCGAACTCCGACGCTTGAAACAATCGAGCGGTCTTCACTGCGTGAACAATGCACCACCCGCGGCGATGCTGCTCCCGGAATCGACGCCTCCATCGTCCGTCGGTGGTTTTCCCCCTCCCGAAAAAAAACAGAGCAACAACAACAACAACAACAATAACGCCAATCACAATCACTCGAACGGCGATATTCAGCACGCGCAGACGAAGAAGCGCCAAATGGAGGAACTCGTTCGCAAGGTATCGATCGCCAGGATCTGTTCGTCCATTGCTTAACGGGGTTCAAGATTCGATAGTTGCGAATGTACGATTTTTGCGATCGAATACGGTTTTTTTGTCTTGCTCCTTCATGGAGGAAGCTTTGTTTTCGTGAAAAAAATATTGGTCGATATTTTAACGAAAGCGTGTTCAGAATGTTCCGAAACATTCGAAAATGTTTAGAAAATATATCTCTACGTGTGTGTGTGTGCCTCAAGCCCGAAAAATCAAAACTCTTGTAAGTTGAGAACTGCTAGAGGTATCGATCCTTAATTATTGGTTGAATTTTTAGCAAAATATTTTCGGTCATTAAACATTTACGCGGTTTTGAAGTTTGCTAAAAAAAAGTGTCCGAACGCTAGCTCATACAATTTTTGAGCTATTGGGCAAAAAAAGTTGTGCACAAATGGACTATCATCGTCCGACGATTCCGATTTAATTTGTCGAGGTCGATCGAGCCGTTAAAATGTCAAGGGATTTTGAAATTTTTGCATTTTACGAAAAAGTAATATTTTCAGTCTGACGCGCGTTTTCGTATCAAATATCGAGTTAAAAGTAAAATAAGTAGCAGATTCGTGATCAGCGGGAAAAATGCATCGGACTACAATTATTGCATGGAATCTTTGTAGCCAATATTTCCAAAATTAGTGATTTTTCGTATTTTCAAATAGCCACATGCTTATACTTTTTTTCAATTGTGCAGGAGCAGAGCCATTCCTCCAGCGTGAACCGCGACGTGACCGGCCCGGAATGGAGCAGTCGCAGAGGTTCAAATTCGCAGCTCAGTCACACGAGTACGCCGGCGAACGTTTGGCCGCATCCCAACGTCGCTGGTATGCAATGAGCACTGACTCGATCTCTTTTTTTTTATCGTAGCCACCTCATCGCATCGACGAATAATCTAACGATCGTTGAACTTTGCTTGCAGGAGGCTCGAACGAGCCGAGCGTGGACGGTATATCGTCGTCGGAGAATTTGTTAGACATCGGTCCTCAGATAACGGCAGTTGAGAACGGTTTTGGTATTAATTGGTGGAACGATCCTGCCCCGCCGGTGACCCAACCCCAGAACGGTAATGAAAAATTAGATAACACGTCCGGATAGGGACAGAAAAAAAAAAGTTAGGAAGATCCCGTTCAATCCGCGTTGCGCAAATAATTTCATTCGCGTCTGCGCGAACTCTGGTCGGAAAATATCGGATCAGGCGCGGCCGAACGATTTACGACAAAATTAATTAATGGTATTTGAAAAAAAAAAAAAAAAATCGACGAATGTTTGGTAGGTACGGCCGGTTCCGCGGAATATTATCGTCAGCTGTTGATGGGCTCGCAAGCTCAACAATTGCAGATGATGGGAACAACGATGCAACAGTGCTGTCAGCTCTTGTGGGCGCAGCAGCGCGAGTTACAGTCGATGAGGAGCGCGATAACCCAACTGCAGCAGCAGTTCCGACAGAGTCAGCCGCGGGTCAACGAGAGTCGTGAAAATCGCGAGGAATACTCGAATCTGAGTAGATCGGTGCATCATCTCGGCAGCACGCTGGATGTCTCGCTGCCGCCGAGTTCGTCGCTTCCGAATCTCGTCTCACTTCCGAACTCGTCGCCGGCGCCCTCGCACACTCCAGTCGTCGCTTCCGCGAGCGTCTCGACGCAACAGCAACAGCAGCAGCAGCCGCAGCAGCAGCAACAACAGCAGCAGCAACACCAGCAGCAGCAGCAACAGCAACAGCATCATCGTCACCAACAGTTAAACAATCAGGTGCCGCCGGGCAATCGAGCAAACAACTACTGGGACAATTTTAGAAGGTAAAAGAACAGAAAGCGATTAGAGTCATGACGAGGAAACACTTATACGTGATTCTCATTTAATTTAAAAAAAAATAAAATAAATTCGCCGGTTTCGTTTCGTTCTTCGTCGTTTGTTGTTAAAACGGATTTTTCGGTCTTCCGGCTTCGGTGTGAAAAAGAAAAGCCCGATCATTAAATTAACTGTATTTTTCACGTTGAGCAATAAACGTTCACGGTCTTTATCCTCACTCACGGTCTTTTTTTTTTTCTTTTGGCTTGTTTTTTTTTTATCGTTGTCAAACCCATTGACGAATCTATCAGCCGCGAAATTCGTCCTCGATCGCAGGTAGAAGACAGTCGAAAGACCGACGGGTAGGTAGATATTGGGTACGTAAACGGGTTGATTGATAGAGAGTGAGTTTGCAGAGATGAAGGCGCTCACAAATTTCCCAGCACTCTAATCGAAAACACCCCCAAAGCTTTGTGTTTCAGTTTTCGTTTACGCTTGAGACTAACAAGATTCGTGACGAATTGCGAAGCGATAAAAACGAAAATCGTGTTCAGTATTTTGACCTTTTTGAACAAAACAATTTTTACGTTTTCGTTTTTTTGCCATGATAAATACCCCATTGCAATGCGTCCGCGAGAGCTTGCGTACTCCGACAATTAATCGAGAGGCATGATCGATTTACAAAAAAAATTTAAAAATGTGTGACGTGGTCTTCCGCACTCCTTCCTTCCGCTTTTCCAGTTATTCCAGGCAAAATCTCTTGTCGGGAAATCTCAAGACTGTTACGGATGCAGCGCAAGGTCCGTCGGGCAATTCGGTTGTCTGCACCAACACAGCGAGTGGCAGTGTCAACAGTTCGATCGTGTGAGTACTTTTTTCTCCGCAAAATTAATCAAGATTACTCCGATAACGATTTGGAGATTGACACGTTTAAAATTGTTTTGTTAATTTTTTTTTTAGAAGGGACAAGCGTAATCGGGACCACGGAGCCGACAACTTGCCGTTGCCATCGATCTCAAGCGCGGAGGCTCAGTACTCGTTGAATCTTCAACTTCAGTCGAACTTGCAGACCCAAGAGCGGGAAACTCCCGTTGCGCGGAGCAATATTTTGACGAACGAGGCGGCCTCCCAGCAGCAACAGGTCGACAACTTTTGGGACGATGTTCATTCCTCCTTTCGTCAGGTGCCCGAGAGCAACGAGGATCTGTATTCGATGCGACACATGAGGCAAGAAAAATCCTTCGTCGACGATCGCGATCCGACGAGAATGCATTTTGAATTATCGCTTTGTCGATTTTTCAGCGGGGAGATGAGAGACACACTCAGATCTCTGATAGCGGCGAACAGAAAAAGGCCGGAATACTTGGTGTACATCCTCAGGGAGATAAAAACAATCACCGACGATTACAGACTGCGCGTGCGCCTGTTGAGGTCTTTGAGAGACCTTCAGGACACCCAACCGCCGAGGAATCCTCTGGTAGGTGAACGGGGCAAAATAGACAGTAAGAATTTAGCAATATTTGTGTCACAGATATTTCGATACTGGCTGATTTTATTTAGATGCTACTACATGAGCATGAGTCATAAAAAATGTACATTTATTGAACATTTTTACTGTCTAAATGGTAACAGCCAGTATAATACTGTGCGAAACAAGTGCGGTAAAGCGAAAAAAAATTTATGGTGTGAAAATGGGGGTTTTACGCACAATTCGCGTGCGTAAAACTGCCATTTTCGCACCGAGTGAAATAAGATATATGAAGATTGCTAAAATCCTTACTACCGGTATTCTTGGCCAGTCAACCGATGAGGACTCCGACTCGGACTTCGGGGCGCAAGCGAGCGCGTTGCCGCCCTCGAACGCGGCGAATCAATTGCTGCTGACTGAATTCCTAGTGCCCGTTCACTCCTCGGGACAGATGCAGCAGTCGGGGCCTTCACAGTCGGTGGATCACTTCGAACTGGAGGTGAGTCTTTATCCGGAACTACGAATTACTCGGCGCTACCGGTACTATTTTTAATCAATCGATTTATTATAATTATAAATCAACCGTTTTATTATTATAAATCGATTTATCATTATTATTGTTGTTTTAAAAGAATGGAACGATTTTTTTTTGTTCTCAGGCTGCGATGCCCTTCGAGAATATAAACGCGATTTCCGTGGCATCGTCGCTCACGCCGGGATACAACGAGGACCTGGCCGAGGCCGATCAGTCGAGACCCGAAGCAACGAGCAGCCAACAAGTAATTTATTAATTTTCTTACTCGTCTCGTCGGTCAGATAACTCGTCGTTGCAAATCGGCTAATGCGTTTCCTCAGGGATCTCAGGAAAATGAGAATAACGAGGGCGACGAGAACGGGGAGGGTCACGGAGCCATGGCGCAGGGTGCGGTCGCCCTTGAAACTGCCAGAGAAGCACCGAACTGCATCGACGTGGACGACGAGGGAGCGATGATGGAAAATTCTATACTCGACAGAATACCTACTCGTCTCTTCCATCACTAGCCTGCGACGTTCTCGTTCACGAAACATCGTAACAAAAACAAAACATGACGAAACACGTGCGATAATCAATCGCGTCGAGCACGGCTAAGAAATGTTTTTTCAATCAACTATCCACTACGATAGGACCAGAAGACGACTTCAAACTTTTATACTACTGTCCCGTATCGGTGGGGTACTTATTATCTCCACGAAGTCTCGCGGATTTTCGCTTCGCATCGCATCGCTACAATCGTGCATTTTTTATTTTATCGCGTTCATCGAGCTTAACTATTTTTTTTTTTTAGCCTAACCTAAGAGAAGAGTTCGATCGAGGCCCGTTTGGCAATTTCGGCAACCGTTCCGCCGTTGATGAGTTGTAGAGATGTGTTTCGAACATCGGAAGTGTCGTCGATCTATCGACGTGAAAAAATCGAATAAAAAATAATCGTCGACAAGTCAACGTCGTCGTAGCAACAATCATTACCGACGCTTCTTGCTCGTAATAAAAAAAAAGGTAAACGCTTTAAATAGAAAAGTATATATTTATTGATTCCATACACGCTTAAATGTTAGATTTTTTGTGTTTACTGATAAATTCCGTAACGGAGTTGGTAAGCTAGTCGGGTACAAACAGTGAACTTATTTTTGTAGTTCAAAGGCGGGTGGCTCTCTGTCCCTCTATCGAGGCACAGCGAGACAGAGAGTTCATCCACTCAACTCCAAGGCAGTTTTAGAACTCTGCCTCTGCAAAATCGTAATCTAAGCGTCGGCATTCACCATAATGATACGAGGAGCATCCGTGCGTCTCCATCAACATTATCTCGTAATCTAAGTAACTCTCGCCGAATTTTTCGTCGGAACAATTCGTCGCTACGATGCACGGAGGCTCCGGTTCGGATCGACCAATATCATCATAGTTACCGGCCGCCGTACGGCAGTCGCCCTCGACGATCGAACTCGTCGAGTCGCTGAAACTCTCTCTCAGCCTGTAAACTCCAAACTCTCCGATACCGCTCAGTGGTGCCTGCTCATAATGCAGCGAGGACGATCCACGCTTTCCTGAACACCCGGAACCATTGCGAACATTGCCGTTACCACCGTCTCTGAAAGGAAAGTCCACTACCTTATCATCAAATTTGTCGAAGATAAATAAATAATCATTTATATGGGGCATTCCATATCACTTTGACCTGGGCCTAAACCTTCACATCTGACATTACGCCCGCGATTTTTTATAGACTGAACTAACTCTCAAAAGCACGCAGATTTTTTTAATTCGTTGTTTAACAATTGCTTATAATTATTTGTGATAAAAAGATGAATTTGTTGACCGTCGCAATTTGAAAATCTAAATAATCTTGTGTCATATTTTTAAAATTTTAAGATTTCAACCGGAGTGGTTACCCAAGATTTTTTTTTCTAATTTTGTTCGAAAAAAAGATCAGTGAAAGAAATGGGAAAAAAAAATCAGTCGATTGTGAGTTTTCACTCGACCATATTTATATGCAACACCGCATTTTTACGGAATTTTTTCGAAGACTTTTCAAAGCTTGGAACCAACTTGGAGACCCAGATCGAAATGGTACGGAGCTCCCCATACACAATTGTTAATAACATTGTGACGAATGAGTAGCCTCTTGGTCGCATCGAGATCGCACCTGCGGTCTTTCGTAACATTTCTCCGTGGGCAAATCGCGTTCGTCGTTCCTTACAGAACGAAACCACCTTGTCCAGCCAGTTAACACCGGCGAATCGCTCGGTGGACAAAGATAGAATTCGATCGGGTGAAATGAGTCATCGGGTGGTTAAAATTTTATTTCCGTACAGTTCCGCCCAAAGCGCAAATTCGAATTTCTCTCCTACCTTGTCGCGATCTCTTCGCGTGATTGGCCGACTGGCCGGCGGCGAAGAGATGCGCGGGATCGCCGGCACTGTTGCGCTTCCGGTTCCCGCGCCCGCACGCGTCCGGCCGTTGCTGTTCGGCCACCCGGTAGAATCTTTCGCAGCCGTTCCCGTACGGACGCCCCGCGGCCTCTGGAATCACGCAATGGTTATTCTGGCATCGCGAGACACCGAGGTACTCGCTACGACAGTTATCATCCTCGTCAGTTTCCATAGCGGAACCGTTAACGCATATGAGCTGTTGATTATTCAGTTGCTGACGCTGCTGTTGCTGCTGGTGTTGCTGGTGACGATTGTCAGTCGCAACCGGCATTGAGAACGAGGCCGACGACAGTGTCCAGTCGCCCGTTGAAACGGCGATCGACGCAGTCTGGTCGTTGGCCTCGACGAGTCGGCCGAGCTGTTGACGACGTACAACAACGTTCTCGTAATCCGCGATAGGGCACGGCGGCACGTAACCGTAATAACCGCTCGTCGACACGTAAGACGGCGCTATTCCTGCTTGATACAAAATGCCCTCGCTCACCACTGCCATTATTACAAGCGTGTATATATATATATATATATATGTATATCTATATATGTATATATTGTAACTCAAACAACAAACAGTAGCAGCTTTTATTTCGACCCTACAACGCAAGGCAGTGCGTCAACACTAAACGCGGCCGGCACTTGTAGACCTCGATTAAAGGATAATGTTTACTATTTATCTTTGTTTATTTATTCTCACGATAGAACGGTAGGGATTTTTTTGCGGTGAATCGAGAGAGTACGATGGCGCGCGAGCGTGCGAGTCGGAGAGGGAGAGACACGACGAGCGCGACGAGGAAACGCGAGAGGATGAGAGGGAAAGCGAAGGTACGCGACGCGCAAAGGAAACTGCACGACGAACGAACACGAGAACGACGCTAACCGCTCTACCCGGATTCGCGGCAAATGCGCGATCGCTACATCCCCACTCGCTCCCCCCCCCCCCCTTCTCCCCCAGGCCTCTTCCTCCCCCCACTCCTCATCGTTCCTACCGCTGTACGCAGCTCCCGACCTACCGCCCCCCTCCACGTCTATGTGCCGACTGTTCGACACATGAATGTTGTACATGGGCGACCTTCTTCGCACATGGCTATCGTTCATGCACGATGCAACGATGAAGACGAACGTAGCCTGCATGAGGTGGCTTCTACGTTTCGGTCGATTCGATCGAACGTTGAATCATAACGCGCCGGTTGTCGGGCTGATAAAACGCGGTCTCTGCGACTCCTCGCCGGTCGCCGTCCAAGAGACATCGAGGAGAGTCAAGCAGTACGGAAAATTGGTCATCGACGTGCCGTGGAACGTCGAAGTCAAGCCGACGGATCCGCACGAGTATCCGGACATGGACACTCTCCTCGTCAATCTCTCGACGAGGAGGGAGATCGGCGAGCGGAACGATAATGAATTCGTTTCGATCGATGTCGGTGACGATTGCTGCAGAATAAAGGCGAGCGAGCTCGGGAAACTTAACTGTCCCGGCGACGCGCTCTTTCTAGTCGAAGCGCCGATTCAGTACGGTATGTTCATCTGTTCATCTTTTCATCTTTTTTTTTTTTTTAAATCTTCGGCGTCCTACATTAAAGTAAAGAAAAACGAACTGTATCGTCGACTCGTAATGTCTCTGTTGCAGACGTGGATGTGCGAACCGTGGGTGACTCGAGTGTCAAGGTCTCGAGCATGGTGTCGGACTCGATAAACGTGGAGACTGAGAGGGGGAACATAACCGGTGCGAAGTTGCAGGGCAAACAAATAACACTGAAATCCAAGAACGGTGGCTCGGTAGATCTTAGCGGCGGTGTGCAAGGAAATATCGCGATTGCGACTACCGAGAACGGGGTAAGTTACGCCGAATGATAAACGTCGGATAAATTCGTGATGAAACAATTATTTTTGTTGTTTTTAATCTCCGAGTCCATCACAGCCGAAAAATGCTTGGGTACGAGTCTGGAAATGACGACGAAAAATGGAGACGTGACCTTGGGAAGCAATTATTGCGAAATAGCGAAATTCACGAGCGTCGACGGAAATATGAATCTGAACAATCTGCACATGGACTCCACCGTTGACATAAGCGGAAAGGGTTTTCTCAATATCAGTGAGTAATGAGCGGGACGAATTGATGGTCGGTTGAAGGTCGACAATAATTTTTTGTATGGCAAGGACATAAGAAGAGTTCTTCACGAGTGTGAAAATGCATTCACACGAGTCAGGGTTTCACTTTTTATCCCGTTCACTAATTCACGAAAATCACGCTTCTCGTTTTTGGAAAGCGTGCGTAGAAAGGCACCTTCTCGCACTAGTGCGAGAAAAAATACCATATTGCATTTCTACGCATGCGCCATACTTTTTTCGCACGCAATGCGAAAAAGTGGCTTCCTGCGCACACTTCGCAGGAACGAAAAGCGGCGTTTTACGTGCATGCGTTACGAAAAATAATTTCCGGGTTACCCTTCATCCACAGCTTGTCTGGACGGCTCTTTGCAAGCAAGGCTGGGGAACGGCGGGACGAAGATTCAGCTCGTCAGACTCACGCGGAAATCCCGCATCGTTTCCGAAGGTCCTGTTCATCTAGTTGTTCCGAGGGAGAACAATGTGCAATTAAATTTGGAGGGACACGAGTTGTGTGTCGACGAGAGCCTGGACGGAACGTACCCGCGTTCAGGCAACCGGCAGGTGTTCGAGACGAACGGTGAAGTTCCTTTGCACGTGGAAACCGGCGGATGCCTTCGAGTCACCAGCTCCAGCTGGGCCGAGTCTTTGCAACTCGGAAAATTCGTGAAATAGTTGCGACAAACGTATCTCCAGTCATCGGCACAGTTTCGGAAAGTTTCCACGAGCATCATCCGATTTGTCGAACACGAATAAATCTTGTCATCTCACCCGATTATCTACAATTAATTTATTTGAAATTTTTTTTGAGGCCTAGTTGCACTTCACGCTCTGCATCTGTGTTTCAACCGGTGTTTCAACCGTTTCAACAGACGCTGGGAGCTCCTGGCGAAGAGAATGGAGCGATGGACCTGGATAGAGTATCGTCGCGCTCCCCAGACATTCCTCGCCCTTGTACAAAACGGCGAACTGCAAAAAAGACGTAGATCGTATGCAAAATAATAATAGTCTTATCGTTGAAGATTTAAAGAGGTTGGAGCGCTTCACGCTAGTGAAATGACTGTTTCATTTTTAAAGTCATTTATACAAATATTTGCGAGTCTATTGATTATAGCCGATGGTTGTTTGTATTATAGATGATGTTCTGAATCTGTAAAAATATTAATTGCAATGGATTTGCAAAAATATTGACTGGTTTCTTCTAATTTTCGAAAACGTACATATTCGTCCAGTTTTTTTCGAAGAATAATCCGCAATTTTTGCTCGATTTCGATGTATCACGGCTCATTCTCTTCCTTGAAAGATTCTCCACGAATTCACCACCCAGATATTCGACAGCATTCTTCCGGTTAAAAATGACAACCTTTTGTTTGTCCATCGATGAAATTTCTTCGTAAACAAACAGCTGCCATTTTTAAACGAAAAACACTATCGAATATCTTGACGGTGAATTCGTAAAGCATCTTTCAAGGAAGACAATGAACCGTAATACATTAAAATCGGGCAAAAATTACGGATTGTTCTTTGAATAAACTAAAAGAGTACCTTTTCGAAAATTAGCAAAAACCAGTTAATATTTTTGCAAATTCGTTGCAATTAGTATTTTTCAACGTTAAGGACGTCTGCTTTAATATGAATAACCACCAGTATAATGAATGGTTGCGAAAAAGTTTCAACATTCGACTTTAAAAATGTAGTGCTCATTCGACTAGTGTGAAGCGCTCCGACAGCCTTAAAATGTTGGATTTTCACGCCTCACCTGTCCCGGTGTGATAGCCCTTTGCGGATCATCGACGCGAATGATCAATGTATCGTTCGAACCTTTGTACGCCAAGGCAGAGCTTAAGGGACGTCGATGCTGAAACCGGAAGTCGCATTGGAGCACCCGACCGTTCTTGAATTCATTCGGCTCCTCGCAGATCCAATGAGGCTTCGACGCCACCACCATCTGAGTGTAGAGCGCTGGATGGTCGGTTCCCGGAACCTATACGAAACTTCGACTATGCAAATATCGTACGTTACAATCTTCGTTAATCGCGTCGATTTTTGTCGCCACTCACCACTAATATTTCATTGGTCTTGACGTCCTTTTGGAACACGAAATATGGTCTGGAACCGCCAGCGATCCGACATCTCTGTCCCAAAGTCCAATGATGAATACCTTCGTGTTTTCCAACCACGGAACCGGTTTCCAGGTCAACGAAATTACCCGGCTTGTTCTCCACGTACTTTTAATTAAAAAAAAAAAAAAAAACCCCAGTTAACGCCGCGAGTTCCCTCTCTCTCCACCCCTACATGGTGTCTGGTAAAGCTTAGAAATATAACATTATAACATTTTTCCGGAACCTTTAGTCGTACGAAAAGTAACCACACAGAACGACGATATCTATTTAATTATTTCAATAAAATTTTCAATGTTTCAGAAAGATTAACGAAAGTATTATCGAAGTAATTGGAAATATTTCGTATCATAATTGTGAATAATTGAATATAGAGAGGGTCTTTACAGAGAACGATAGATTTCAAGTATCTACAAAAAATCAAGACTTTACACGGCCGTAGAGAATGAGCAATGACGTTTCTCGGAATAAGCAACAACAAAATCGGGGCCGTTTCAGAACTTTAGAAGGGCTCAGAGAATTAAAAAAAAAAAATTGCCCGCTATTCCGGGATTTTAAAAGACCTTAGAGAATTTAAAGTTCCACCAGACACCATGCCTACAGCTAGCTCACGACAAACGGTTTCGTTCACCTCTGATATGAATTGCTGAAAGTTACGCAACCCTATGAAACAGATGCCCATGCTCTCCTTTTTCCTCAGCACGACGTCGAGTTCCGCTTCGGCCGCGATTTTTTTCACGTCCCGCTTTTGATACTCGCCCAGAGGGAACATGCATCTCCTGAGGGGTTCCTGCTCCACCTGAGACATGAAAAATGTTTGGTCCTTGTCAGGATCGAAGGCCTGCAGTAGTTTCACATCTGGAATCCACACAAAAGGCTCCTCACAGTTTATGCGCCATAAGATCGCCAAAGCAGGCATTGAAAGCAAACTTACCGGTATTCGGTTTAAACCCTTCGAGATAAGGTCCGAAAGACGTTCTGGCATAGTGACCGGTCGCGACTGCGTCCGCCTTGAGATTATCTCTCGCGAATCGATAGAAAGAGCCAAACTTTATCTTGCTGTCGCATTTTATGTCTGGATTCGGAGTACGTCCATTCTGATAGCTGTCCAGCAGGTAGCTAAAAAAATTACGAAGCTCGTTACACCGTCCGACCTAAAAATTGTCTTTTTTACATTTCTCACATTACCTATCTACCTGAACACATTGTTCCAGTACTCCTTAACAAAGTCCACACGGACGAGCGGAACATCCAACTTTCTGGCGACCCATTCTGCATCCTTGTATTCTTTTTCCGCCAAGCACTCGCCGGTCTCGTCTATGGTGTCCCAGTTCTTTATGAAAACGGCGGTAACGTTGAAACCTGAAAACCGAAGTGGGGGGGGGGGGGGGGGGGTTGGTTTAGATCTTCCCAAGGTCAAATTAAGATCGCAGACGACGCGGACGTAACAGGTGAAGATGTTACCTTTTCGTTTGAGTAGAAGCGTAGTTACGGCGCTGTCCACGCCGCCGGACAAGCCAACGACAATGTTCCTCAGCATAACGTAAGGGATTCGTAACTGTCGGGACAACGAGGCTCGTCGCACGTTGTTTATAGGCGAAAGAATCGTCACGAATTTTGGGCGATTGTGTAGTCAATTCGATCGAAAACCGGAAACAAGATAAAATGAAACTCAATGTTCCTTGGTGTCAATGACGTCCGGTTGTAAGTTTCTTCGCGACGTTTTTCGAATATCCGTGTTATTTTTATATTTTTTAAACCTTCTTCGACAACCTAACCTTTCCGGTTGAACTGTAGGTTATGTTATCGTTTGCGGCAAACGGCAAACTGGTTTCAACCGAAACCCATTTCCGCCAAAAAGTAACTAGGAGGAGAAACACACGAACCTTGTGTACGACAGATGGCGCTGCAAGGCCATTTTCTTCACGTCCGGTTTCAAAATCTAATTTTCTTCCAAAAACCAAAAATGCGTAAACCAAAAATGCGTAACTTCCGGTTTAAAAACTCGATTTTTCGACCGGAAGTGACCATCGTATTGCGATACGACGTCACTTCCGGTTGAGAAGTTACATTTGCAAACCGGATTGTGACGTATTCTATTATCACGTCACTTCCGGTCGAAAAATGGACTTTTCAAACAGAATTTTCAAGCCTGAAGAAATGAGACTTTCATATCTCCGATTTGAAGTCAATTCCAGTCGCAAAATGAGATTTCCAATCCGGCCGTGACGGATTTCTCGTATGACGTCACTTCCGGTTGAAAAATGAAATTTTCAAACAGGATTTTCAAACCTGAGAAAATGAGATTTTCATATCTGCGGTATGAAGTCAATTCCAGTCGTAAAATGAGATTTTCAAACCGGAAGTGATGTATTTTCGGTATGATATGTTCAACATCATACATTCGTATAAAAATATTTTATGCCCTTCGCACACGTCAATGCCATTCCACGCAGTGCAAAATACATTTCCATCAAACTGCGACGTACACGAATTTCCATCTCTCGCGACCCGCGTAACCAACTTTCTCATACGCGACGATCGTGCAGGATACGAATAATAATAATAACATTATTATTTCAGCATCTGGTTGCGTTTGTCACTCGTTTAGAAATAAATCGGACGAATTAGTCAGAGTTGCGAATGGAGCGCATGGATTGCGTGGGATGCGTCGAGAGAGAAAAAAAAAGAGCGAAGACGAGGATGTCTCGGAAGGAGAGACGATGAAAAGAAGATAGAAAGATGAGGAGGAGAGGAACGGAAGGAGGTGAGAAACGGAGTAAGTTTCGTACGCTATGCGTACTAATTTGTTGGGCCGAGAGTTTCGCGAGCCTGAGGACCCCGCCTTCCCTTGGCTGCCAAGCCAAAAGCCAAATAGCTTCGAGTCTTACAAGCCGTTTCAAGAGAGCTACCAGGCTTTATTTTTTTTATTTTTTTTTTCATTCTCCCGTCTCTCAGCTTTTTACCGCATTTTGGCGCGACGTGGACGAATCTCCGCTCCAACCCACAATCAATTTATTCAACAACAAATCGGTATTCCATACGGAGCCTCCCGATAAAACAAAAGGAAGCTTTATAGTGTGGAACAAAAAAAAAAAAAAATTAATCGAAGCTAAGATAGCTCAAAAGTCGAAACGTGTCTTCGAACCGGAAAGCCATCAAGTGAATCGTTAGTGCGAATGGCCGATTAATGTCAAACCCGGCTTATTCTCACGTAATAAAAAGGAAGACTATCCACGAGGCGACGAGCTGTTTAGCAGCGTGACAATCCTTGCGCGACCATGAAGACAAAAGTATCGAACACAATAAAAATGAAAAAAAAAAAAATCCAGAGATGAGCCCTTTCCGCGACTTCTCGGGCCCGGAAGCTAATAAAATATTAACGGACCCCCACGTGAGCGAGCTTTCTTCCGGTGTCCCGGGCTCCGCCCCGGGATAGTCGAAGCCCCCAGAGAGCCCAGCCGCAAGATCATACCGCACGGCTCGGAGCCAAACGCTTCGAGTGCGTGCCAAAGCGGATACACACACACCCCGCCGATGAATGCGTATCGCGTGGGTGTAATTTTCGTAGGAGGTTCCACGGCAAACCACTCCTAGATTCATCCCTCTCTCTCCCGACACTTCCGCCACTGGGGATAACCGGGCTCTCACCCCCACAACGCCGCACGCGAGCGACTCCGAGAGCGAGAGAAGAAGAAGAAGAAGAAAACGACGATGGCGATTGGCCGTTCGAGAGATCTTCTCCTCGTCCTACCGACGAACGGAGACGGGGATATCGTCTCTCGCGTGCGAAACTCCGATCTCTTCTCCTCCGCAACGCGAAGCGAACGCCGGGAAGAAAGACGGAGAGGAAACCGAACCGAAACGAAGACAGAGATCGTCTCTCGCGGGCGAAGATCCGATCTCTTCTCTTCCACAACGCACCGCGAGTCAAACGCGGAGAAGAGAGACTGAAACAGAACGGGAACGAAAGACAGCCAGATGTTCGTGAAACTGCAGTCTCTGGGTAGTTATTGGCACTTTAGGACACTGCCAGAGCACCGGTTGTTGGCATGCTTCGTTATCTTCCTTTAGCCTGAGTTTTTCGAGCTAACGTCTGCGACCGGTTCGTTACTGCAGTCTTCTCACCTTCACGAAGTATATCTTCTTTACTAGTAGGGTATCTTCACTGCACGCTGATACACGAGGAATTAATGAATTAACGAATGCATTTATTTAGCTTTGAGCTACTTGGGAAAAGGTTCATATATCTTTTGGTCTTAGTACTGCATCTTGCATGCTACTACTATTCTCATTTACTATCCGTTGTTTCCTACGCTGGTACTTCATTTTTAATGTACTCTCTGAGACTTCATTTGAAACCATTTAAACATATTTCTTCTTTTATGCCTCCCGGCACTTTGTTAAACATTTCAAACCCTTTACTTTATTCCAGTTACTAATCCAATTACTATTTCAATTACTGTTCCAATTACTGTTCCAATTACAGTTCCAATTACTATTCCCATTACTATTCTTCAATTCGATGCCTTTTTTCAATACATTTCCGGACCGTTTTTCATTTTACAAACTAGCAATAAAACGTACTTGATTTGCACTCATCAATTCAAGTATATCTGGCATGTGTTTGATTCGTGTGTATCGACTCACCATCAATGTTGCTCTCATTGCCCTATCCTGCGTTTTCTGTAGCGTCTCTATACACATGTAACCATAGTTTAACATCACTGTACTACCGTAACATCGTTCTACTATGAAGGAGAAAAAAAGCCAGGGAGAAGAGCCGAAGGAAGAAAAAGCGGAGTGCGAGAGGGAGGAGAATTGTGAGAGCGACGGAAAGAGGCTGAGGAATCGTCGCGACCACGCTGTTTCTTAGGCCAATTTCTGTCACCGGTCAATCACTGTACTCATCTCGCCTCCTCAAAGATACCTCCCGTATCTTCTTCACCAGAAGGGCGTATCATCCCTCCCGACGCACGACGCGTATCTCTTCGCTCCATGGACCATCGCACTGTGTCGAGTGACCGAAATCAGAGAGCCCTGCTTTCCATGTTTTTCAGAGAGAAAACACGCCTCTACGGTGCTCGGCCGAATGCGTCTTCGGGGCTGACGACTCCGCGAAGCGGGAGGAAGATGCCGCGACGCGGACCCGACGGAAGCGACGAAGAAGAGGAAGAAGTGAGCGAGCGGCTCGCTCGAGGAGAGCCGAAAGACGAGACGGGAAAGGAGGAGTGCGAGAGGGAGGAGAATCGGACCGACGGAAAGAGGCCGAAGAAGAGTGGTGGATACGCGGTCGGGGCATTGGTGTGAGAAAAGCTCGAGGGAGAACGACCGAGAGGGAGAGAAGAGACTGATGGACCGATGATAAGATCTTCGGGGCAGTCACTCGCGCGGCGAACGTCTGTCCGTCGGTACGTCGTCGATCTCCTCCCAGTTCAATCGTCGCGGTTCTCCACCCTCGTGCTTGGTCGCCCCTCGATTATCGGGCGCGAATATCGCGACACGGAGGAGCGCGAGGAGGCTCCGCGGACCGAGAATCTTCGCTTCCCGTCAGCGAACCGGCTCCGAGGTGAGGACGCGTCGCGTTCGCGGATCCGTGAGTCAAGCCGCGCGATCCTCGCTCGCGATCATGAACCCGAGACCGGCGTCGGATACTCGGTCAAGACGCCCTCGACGCCGACCGGCGGACGAGCGACGATGCCGCTGATTGCGATCCTTCGGAACTCTGTCTTCGCTCACGGTCCGCGAATTTTCGTTGGGATTGTTGTTGTTTTTTTTTTTTTTTTTTTTGCGAGATCGTGTCGGGTGACTGTTGAGGCGAGGCTTGTCTTCGCTGGCATTCGTCACTCTCAGGATCCGGGACCGTTAGCGATGCAACGCGTACGGCACGTACGAGACTGGTGCGGTAAATCGCGAAGACGATAATTGGGTGTTAACGGCTCGGCGGAAGAGACACCGGCGATGGTGATCTTAAATGGATTCGTCGAGAGCTGTGCATCGCGAGTGACGGTCGATGAAGAGTCCGACCGATTCTATCGACACGATTATGTTGGTCGGTGAAGGGTCGAGTGGGAAGATATTGCTACAGGGATTGTGCTGAAGCCTGGGGAAACGTTTAGGGAAAGAGTGCGAAGCTCGGTCTTTCGTTGATACAATTATTCGCGATTTTGTTTAAAAATTAATAAATAAGAAGATATTTGAAGAATTATGAAAAAATATTCCGGTTGGTTATTAAATTGATCGTCGAAGCTCGGTCATTCGTTGATACGACTCTTCGCGATTTTGTTTAAAAAACAAATAAATAAGAAGATATTTAAAGAATTATGAAAAAATATTGCAGGTGGTTTATTAAATTGATCGTCGAAGCTTCGAGTGGAAAGATGTTCTAACGGGGATTGTGCTTCACCGGGGACACCGGAAGCGCCGAGGAAGAGTGCGAAGCTCGGTCCTTCGGTGATACGATTTTTCGCGATATTTATGAATAAGAATAAAAAAATAAGATATTAAAAATACATTTAAAAAATATTGCGGTTGATTTATTAAATTGATCGTCGAAGCTTCGAGTGGGAAGATGTTCTAACGGGGATTGTGCTTCATCAGGGACACCGGAAGCGCCGAGGAAGATTGCGAAACTCCGTACTTCGTAGATACGATTTTTCGCGAAATTTATTAAAAAGAATAAAAAAAAGAAGATATTAAAAGGATACAAGCAAATATCGCTGGCGAATCGAGCAACGATGCAGCAGCAGCACGATCCGAGGCACGACATGGCGACGGATTGTTGCTACCAGCAATGGCCGTCGCATCTTCATCAGCATCATCATCATCATCACAATCATCATCTTCAGCAGCAACAGCAGCAGCAACAGCAGCAACAGGCCCAGCAATTGGCGACGGTACCTTCGCCGATGCAGCAAATGGAAGGTGATAAGATGCTTTACGATACACGCGAAATAATTTGTCCTGCAATGGCTCGTGCGTTGCCCGGGGCGTACATAGTAAGATAGCGGCTGAGAGGATTATAGGACTGGGCGTCAGAGAAACTGGCCGCTGACAGGCTGACAGCGGCACTTGATAAGTTTATCACCTCCCCCCCCCCCCCCCTACCTCCGGTGGTTTAAAAGCTATCGGAAGTGGTGAGGAGTTGAACGACCAAAAAGCGAGACTCGTCGACTCGTTAGCTGTGCGTATCGTGTAACGAGAAATTGCGAGTGACGAAAGCGACGATTGGTGCGAAGTCGAGTCGCGAAGGGGCTGAGAGATCTCCGAAGATCGCCGCTTCGGCGAAACGATGAAGAGGATTGATTATCGAGCAAACTGAAAGTTGAATGACACATTTTACGGGGTGTTGAAGTTATTCACGAAAAACGATTATCGGTGTCGGGCATTTTTTATAGTATTCAATCTTGCTCTTTGGTCGATAACACATGTTTAAAAAATCGTTTTCGTGGATTTGTCGAAGATACTCGATTTTTTACGCAGCATTTGAACTTCGCCGCGAAGTCGAGACTCACCGCTGCAGCGAAAAGATTAAAAGGGCCGACTCTGATGAAACAAAAAGACGATGAGTGAAATTTGACGTTGAAAGAAACATTGTACCAAGCGTCAGTCAATCGACGAAAACCGTTGATTACTTTCGGGCATGTTTAAAAATTATTTGATCTTGCTCTGCTTCATACAATATCTTTAGCATAACTCCATAGCTCTATAACTTTATACTGCACAAGTTAATAACAGTTGTCAAAAAAATACTTTGTAATTAAATAATTTTTAAAATTATTTAATCTTGCTTTGTTTCATATAATATCTTTAGCACAACTCCATAACTTTGTACCGCACGAGTTGATAACGGTTATCAAAAGAATACTTTATAGTGGATTTATTGAAGACGCTCGACTTCTTGTGGAGAATTATCGCTCGCGAATCGGTAAAACCGAAGATTTCGGGTGTGAAGAGATCGGCCAATTTTAACTTTGCCACGAAGTCGAGACTCTCGGCCGAGGGACTCGCTTTATTCTTTTATTAGCCTCGACCGAGTTCCGTTTGTTCGTAAGCATCCCCGTGTTATGTGGCTGATGCAGCAGCGGGGCCCTCCGAACCCCGGGCACTTAACGTTGGTACTTCCAGCAGTTTCATTGCATTCTCGAGAGGGGCGAACGAGAAGAAGCTCTACCGACGGATGCGCGCGCAGACTACCTGCAGCCGGAGCGCGAGGAAACGAAATTTCTCTTGTACTTTCCCCTGTGCAAAGATGCCGAAACTTGGAAGACCCTCTGCCCGTGCCTCGCTCCCGACTGCGACTCGAACCACGTGCTATCCGCGCAAACCCCAACACGATTTATATCTTCTTCTTCATCTTCATCTTCTCTTCTTCCCTTTCGCCCCGTTCGCTCCGATCTTCTCTCGTTTTCCAAATTTCATTGTCCGACAGGTCGGGGACGAACTTGCGTTGCGGTGAATTATAATCGCTCTGAACCAAGATGCATTAAACTCTCCTCGACGTCCCGAAGATTAAGCTGTTTGCGTTACATTGCTCTGCACAGAGACACTTCTCGGAATTATCTTCAAGCCCAATTTGAGTCTCGGGCTATCGGAGTCTCCCGAGAAGCGAAGAAAATTATTCGGCGTCGTTGCGTACGATTTTTTTCTTGTGTTTATTTTTTTTTAATCTAAAAAAAATTTCTTATTTATATTTTGTTTGTCCAAAAAATGTTCTTTACTTCTATTTTGTTTGTCTTTAAAAAAATCTTTTAGCTTGTCTGCAGAGCGCCGGAAGGGCGAAACGTTCGCGAAGTCCGAGCATAGCGGACGCGTCGCTGTCGCCTCGAGTGTCATCGGCGATATCGTCGTCCTCGTCGTCGATCGAAACGAGGAACGACAGCAACAATAATCACCACCGTCACGAGGACGGAACGGCTTCCTCGCCGTCGGAAGAGATAGCTTCGAAGAGGCCTCTTCATCCGGCTCTCGTCGGCGCCGGGGCAGCCCTCGAGGCCAGACCCCTTTGGGAAGAGTTTCATCAACTTGGCACGGAGATGATAGTCACCAAAGCCGGAAGACGAATGTTTCCTACCTTCCAGGTATATATTTTCGTTCAACAGAAAAAACATTACATTTTTTTGGTTTATACATATTTAAAAAAATGTTTTATTTATATTTAAAAAGACTACATATTTTGATTTATATAAAAATCAACACGTTTTTTATTTCACTTTTTTTCCCCAGTGTCGAGTGTTCGGACTTGATCCAAACACGGATTATCTTCTCGTCATGGATTTTGTGCCCTGCGACGACAAGAGATACAGATACGCTTTTCACAGCAGCGCGTGGGTGGTCGCAGGACGCGCCGATCCCGTTTCACCGCCCAGGATCCACGTGCATCCCGAAAGTCCTCAGAGCGGTGCTCACTGGATGAAACAACCAGTTTCGTTCGACAAGCTCAAACTTACGAACAATCAGCTCGACGATAACGGCCACGTGAGTGCAGTAAACTAACGAATTACATTACTTAGTTTAATCGATAGATCAAAATAGATCAAAATAGATCAAAATAGATCAAAATAGATCAAAATAGATCAAAATAGATCAAAATAGATCAAAATAGATCAAAATAGATCAAAATAGATCAAAATAGATCAAAATAGATCAAAATAGATCAAAATAGATCAAAATAGATCAAAATAGATCAAAATAGATCAAAATAGATCAAAATAGATCAAAATAGATCAAAATAGATCAAAATAGATCAAAATAGATCAAAATAGATCAAAATAGATCAAAATAGATCAAAATAGATCAAAATAGATTAAAATAGATCAAAATAGATCAAAATAGATTAAAATAGATCAAAATAGATCAAAATAGATCAAAACAGATCAAAATAGATCAATAGATTCGTAAGTATCGGTATGCGAGTCCAATCAAAATGAATTCTATTATTATGTAGATATTTCTGCAATTTCATGCGAGTGAATTGTTAACGGCTAATGGGAAGTGAAATAGCGTGAGAAAATTTGTGCTTATCCGCGAGAAGCGACGTAGCGGGAAGAAGACGAAAAAGAAAAGAAGAAGAGTTATTTCTTCGGGATAATCCAGTGTTAGGCGACCAAAGAGTGCACGGGGTACATAAAGTAGATCGGTGGCAGTCGGGAAGTGCGGGATGCCACGCGCGTTTCCCCGTCTTCCACGTGTTTGTCGTTTCGGACGAGTTCCCCTTAATTGACTTGAGATACGAGACACCGCGCTCGGTCACAGAACGAAGAAAATTATAAGGGTAGCGCGCGTGGCCGTCTCTCGTGAACGTTTCACGAGGCAATCACGCCGTTTAGAAACTCACGATGAGAGAGACACATAGAATAAAAAATGAAATTAAAAAAAAAAGAGTGCGAGTTATTATGCCGCATCAGCTGAAGTAAAATATTATGACGTTCGAGAGTGACGCTCGTCGCACTCGTTTATACGGTGGATAAGTCAAGTTGCCGACGGTTCACGAGCAACGAAGTATTTATACATAGTTAACAAAAAAAATTACGATAAAAAAAATGTTCCGATCGGTCGAGAAAAATTACAATTTTTTCGACAGGAAATTAGCTTCGGACTCAAAGGGTTTTAAAAAAAGAAGAAATTCTATAGCACCTTGTGACGTTCGTCGCATTCGTTTGTACGGTGGATAAGTCAAGTTTCCGACTATTCATGAGTAAGGAAATATATATATGTAGCATACAAAAAAATTAAATAAAAAAAAAAATTTCAATGATAGGTACGAAAAATTGTCCCATCGGTTCAGAAAAATTATTAAGTTTTTCGACCGGAAGTTGGCTTCGTACTCGAAGGGTTTGAAAAAAATTAACATAAAAAAAAGTCGAAATTCGATAGTATCTCGTGGCGGTGATGTCACGTTGGCGAGATTCCACCGCTTATAAAGTATGTGATATACACGCTCTCTTAGAGGTAATAAATTATCGGGGCTCGTATAAATATATGCAAAGAGACCGGCGGTCTATAGACTCTCTTGTTACCCGCGAGTCATGCTCCGCTGGCAGCTATAGGAATTTATTTAGTAAATCTCCGTGGTTCTGTCGGACGGACCGGCGCGCAGACCCTTGAGTGCCCCGACGGAGCCTCGTCGAGAAGTTAGTATAACGTAAACGTAAACGTCGTAAACAGTGAGAGGGAAAACGGAGCGTACAGGCTACTCTTGTGGGACACCGAAGAGTCTCGCGAGTCTTGGGAACTTCGGTATTGCACACGGAGAGCTTGTCGTACCGTCGAAAAGAAGACGACGAGGCGCACAGGAACGAGTCCAAGGAATTTAGCAGCGGTCAGCGCATTCGCCAGCGCTCCGCAACGCGCGACTCCGGATTTTTTTCTTCCCCGCCGGCTTCGCGGCCTCGCCAACTATGCATACTTAATTAAGAGACTTGCGAAACTCTGCGACTTACAATATCGCAGGAGCCTCATCGAGAGTATACATTTATAAACTGTTTGCAAAATTTCGATAAGAAAATATCGCGGGCAGGGAAAAATGTACTCAGGAATTTTTCCTTAAGATTTTGGAAATAATTTTTCTACATATCGTAGGATAATATAGAAATATTTTTTCTATATATCGTTTGCGAGCTCGCGAAGCAGGTGGGGGAACAAAAAATCCAAAGTCCGAGGAAGAAAAAATGTCCGGAGTACATTTTTTCCCTACCCTCGAAATTTTTTTTTTCATCGAAATTTCAGAAATGTTTTTACGAGCGTTCTTCCGGATTTTCCCAAAAAACCGGATCCGGATTTTTTTCTACTTCGCCGGCTCAGCGAGCTCGCCAACGGTGTATGCATTAAGAGTCTAGCGAAACTCTGCGATCTGCAATATTGCAGGAGGGTCATCGAGAGTATAAATAAAAAAAATTCCAAAATTGCGACGAACAAAAAAATATCGAGGGTAGCGAAAAAACGCACTCCCAATTTTTTTCTTCCTCGGAGTCCGGATTTATTTTTGAAAAAAAAAAAGAAAAAAAATATCGAGGTTGGGGAACAAATGTACAATTTACAAATCTCGGCGTCTCGGGGGTATCGTGGACACGATCGTCACGAACATCTGGAATTCGGGAATTCCAAAATTTCGTGGGTTACAAATCAGCTCGTAGATTATACCCGAGCGCGTCGTCGGCTGGCTCTCTTTCTTTTTTTTTTTAAATCTCCTTTATTTCTTCTTCCTTCGCTCCCGTTCAGGCCCGCTTTGCTCTTTCTCTACGAACTTCTTGAAAAATGTGGCATACGCGAGGCCAAGTCAGACGACCCGTGAAACGCCGGGACAAAAAACAGGGAGGAGGCAAGACCGGAGTGTCGGGTCTCGGGGCGGTTGCGTGTACGGAGATTCCTGAGACGATGATACAGCCCCTCGTTCCTTTTAATTGACACTTTGTATCGCCCGGCGTTTCCGGATCGCCGGCGACGACTATGTGGGCGATCCTTTGACGCTTTTCTGCATTATTGCTTTTCCCCTTTCATTTCCAGTTTCTTTGAGTCCATCAATTAGTAGAATCAATTCTACTAATCATTCTTGGATTTAAAAAAATGTATATCGATGACTCAGAGCCGTAAGGGCGTGTTGTATAATCAGCATTGATACGTTTCATCTACGTGGCATTGTTCGGTATAACTAAACAGTAAAAAGGGTTTGCAAATTTGAAAAATCTTTATTTTTATTTTTATTATTTTTTCAACAAACGCTTTTTTTTGTTGATTAAATTAAATGTCAACGAAATTTCAAGACTCTCTAGGAAGAGTGTATTTTTCTGTACTAGCATAGAGTGGTAGAGAAAAATACAAAGAAAGCGTGCGTTCTTCGGTTTTGAGTCTTTATTAACGTGAAAGAAACGATCGAGAGTCTCTTCTTCTCAAATTCTCAATCTCAAACACCCTTCAACCTTACATAAATCGCGTACTAAGTAAAAGCTCGAGGTAAAAAAATGAAAATAATTATTTAAAAGTGGTTCGCAGAAAAAGAAGAAAAAAAATGTTGGGACCGCGTCTGTCGAGCGGGAACGAGAAGGTCTTGCTCGAAGACATCTCTTTTACTCCTCTCTGTATCTTTCAGTTCGAACCCACTCGTGTTTCTCCCGTTGCATTCTGCCGGGTTTTCGCTGCCTCGTTCACGAACCCGAAAGAATTCTTTACACGTTTATACGTGGATTCACGAACGACACGTGTTCTGTACGAAGCTCCCTCGTGTTATGCACGGTTTATCCGTGTGAGTCTCCGCAAGAGATTGTGTGCACGAACTCGGATAGACGAGCGTGCGTCGGGCGTTTATGCGTGCACGCATCCACATGTCAGAAACGAAAGTGAGATGGAAGGAAGACGAGCACAGGGGTGTCGGGTTGCCGTTGGGTCGGGTCGGGGGTTAGTTTTTACACTAATTAGTCACCGGGACTCTTCTGACTGTCAAACATCGCGACCGCCCCCCCGTTGGGCCTCTTCCTTCCCGACTCGAATTCGGCCTCTCGTGCATGTGTCTTTTCCGTTTTTCAATTTTTTCTATTTTTTTCCCTCCGAACTTTCTATACATTATTCTTTTTATTTTATTTTTTCCCTAATTTTTCTAAGCATCATTTATTTTTACAAGTTTCTGACCATCATTTTTTTCGCTTCTTTTCTCAAGTTTGTGGCCATCAAGGGTTCCTTTCTTTTTCTTTAAGAATCTGACCATTACTTCTTTCTTTTCTTTTCCTTCAAATTTCGACCAATATTTCTTCTTTTTTTACTTTAAGTTTCTGTGCATTATTTCTTCTTTTTTTTTTCCTTTAAGTTTCCTAGCGCACTCGAGAGATATGTAAATTTTCGTTTTTTTTTCTTCATCTGATTGCAGATCATCCTGAATTCGATGCACAGGTACCAGCCCCGTTGTCACGTGGTGTTGGCTCCGTCGCCGCCGGGCTCAGCGCCGGATCCCCGTACGGAGAACTTCAAGACGTTTTCCTTCGCCGAGACGCGGTTCACCGCCGTGACCGCCTATCAGAATCACCGGATAACGCAGTTGAAGATAGCGAGCAATCCGTTCGCCAAGGGTTTCCGGGACTGCGAGCCGGACGAGTGCGAATCGCCGAATTCGCTCCCTCACAATCCCGCGAAGAGACCCGCGACCGGAAGCGCGAGCGTTTCGGTGGCCAGCAACTACGGAAGTCCGGTCGGTGTTTCGGGCGGCGCCGGAATATCAACGTTGACCGCGAGCATGCAGGGCAACGGTCAGGAACTTCATCATCATCGATTCTACGAGACCGGCGCCGGTCCTTGGTCTTATCCGGGACATCATCAAGCCACTCACGTCAATCCTGGACACTACCCAGTCCATCATGGCCATCCCGGAGCGCCCATTTACGGACCACGGTAGTTTTCACTAGAAAAAGGGAAAATCATTTTTTTTTAATAATAAAAAACAGCCGCGACCGGAAGTGCGACCGACACCGGAACACCGGAAGTGTTCCGGATAGGGCTGGGACATCAACAATCGTCCTCTACCTCGTCCATCTTAGCCATTCTGGAGAACCCATTTACGGACTACGATAGTTTTTACCAGAAAAAAGGATTTTTTTTTAAATCATAAAAAAACCGCGACCGGAAGTGCGAGCGACACCGGAACACCGGAAGTGTTCCGAACGGAGCTGGGACATCAACAAGTTACTCTCGTCAATCCTGGACACTATCCCGTCCATCATGGCCATTCTGGAGCTCCGATCTACGGACCACGGTAGTTTTCACTCAAAAAGAAAAACCCTTTTTTTAATCATTTTAAAAGATTCAAATAAGTTTAAGAACATTATTTAAATCATTCTTGTAATCGTAAAAAAAAATCGTTTTATGGATTTAAAAAAAATGAATGTACAGTCAACCCGAGATCTCGATCTCTGGTCAGTGTGATAATCGATCAGCGAATCGGGCGCCTCGTGACACGCAATTTTCCGACGTGTGAAGTCCGTGACCCCGTTGGGTTACGCCCACGAGTATGTTCAGCGATACGCACGCAAAAATTAGTCATCCCCGTGGGCATGACGATGCACTCGACGATGCCAAAGATTATTCGTTTAAAAAAAATGATACCGAACGAGGCACGCGCATACGGAATATCGTTGCGGTTCATCGAGCGCTGCCAAATAACGATGCCAAAGTTAATTTAGTACCGCGTACTTAAAAACTGTCCCACGCGATAGTTATATTTATCGTTGGCAACTCGCTGTTGCAGTTAAATGCAGTTACTATTATTGTTTAATGACAATCTAGTTTATACCTCGCGAGAGAACAAAAAAAAAGAATCGTCTGAAAAAAAACACGAAACATGCGATCAGCTTTTCTTCTTGTTATAAAAAATTATCAATAATGTTTGTTAGATCTAATTCATCCTCGATTATAGTATATGCGTGTACTTATTAGCTATAATAATAATGATATTTTATTTATTGACCATTGTTAAGAAACTTGAACCAAAGTGCCGTTTTTTTTTTCGCGAAAAGATATTTATATCGCAGTGTATTATTAGTACTATTTATGACCAGAAAAAAGAAACAAACTGTCGTTACGGTTGTGCGAGAGAAAAATGAAAAATGTCTTTCGGATCGTCCGAGACGGCTGGAATTTTTTAAAATGCGATTTCGAATTTTCGATAGAGGGGATAAAATTGAATGACACCGATGGCAAACAGATTGCCATTTCTATTAGCAAAGTGTCGAGGTAGAAGTAGTCGGCGCGTTCGCGTGTGCGCACACACACGCATACACAAACGCGAACACCGCGCTTCTATTTATACGGGGTGTCTCAAATGCCAAACGAGCCTAAACGGGCTATCCTCGCGAGGGGAGAGGGGCAAAGGGAGAGAGCAGCGCCAAGACGAGAACGTAAACGTCCCGTGACAAAATCTCCCCTTAGCGAACGCTAAGTGCCTTAATAAATTATATATACGCGAGAGAAATGCTAGACCGCGTTAGCGTATAGTGGACTCGCGCCTGTTGCTTATTACCTAAATCGCGCATGCGTACATAACGAGAGTAATTAAAAAGAAGGAAAAAATATGAAGTCGCAACGTTGGGACTGCTCTAGAGTCTAAGGAGAAATAAACGGACTTAGATATACGAAACGATTACCCGTGTACAATCATTATCTTTGTTATTTTTCCATCCTCTACCCTTCTCTGTATTATATTTTTTGCAAATAATGAGAATCTAATTTTTCCAAGTCTTTTACGGTTAACGTAAACGAAATGCAATTTTCGGTTATTTAAAGCAAAAAAGAAAAAAATTTATTCTCCCTTCAATCTTTTCCAAATAAATAAACTTGTGTACAACGATTATCTTTTTTACGTTTTGCATCCTCTATCTTTTTCTGTATTATATCTATTGTAAAAAACTGAGGATCGCATTTCTTCAGCTCTTTAACGGTCAACGTAAACGAAATGCAATTTTCTGCTATTCATAGCAAAAAATAGAATAAAAATAAAAAATGTATTCTCGCGTCGGTCTCTTCCGAATAAATGTTTGTCAACGCTACGTGGCATTTTATTTTGCCGCGACAGACGAAACTTAATACATCTCGCGAGAGAGGCTCGAGTGTCGTCTTCGCGGCGAGCGAGTCGGTTGATCCGCGCCGATTGTGTACACTCGCGCGAGACAAACGGATGTCAGGAAACCGAGAAAAAAAACAAGCAAAAAAACAAAAAAAGCCACCGTGAAAATGACGAGTGTCGCGCGGCCTCGTGCACTGTACGGGGGTTCTCCGCTCCGCCGAAATCCGGCGTTCTCGGAGTTCGGGAAACGGGACATTGCAATGAGCGCGACTAAGCCACGCGGGAAGTCAAGGAAGAAGAGGAGGAGGAGGATGAGTCGGGAAGAGAGAATGAAAAGTTACTGCCTGCGGTGTGGCAGTGATTGATGCGAGCGTGAAGAACGACCCAGTGTAAACATATTAGCGTCCATGGGACACTTCGCCCGGCCGACTGGACCACGTACGGTCCGCTCGTTCTGTTCGCTTTCCATACGACTGCCACCGGTGACCGGCAGCCTTAATGGCTCTTGGAAAATCGGTACCGGGTATTATCATTATCATTGTTATTTTTAAAAAATTCATAATTCAATCATCTGAAATTGATAATAATAGTGTAATAATTCATATTGCATTTTTTTTGTAATATTGCAAAGTCTGTATTTCTCCTACTCGAGGTACCTGAGCTTGACAACCTTGAAAGGTCATCGGACACCGATTGGCTCTCAGGCAACCGTTCCTACAGTTCCTCCAAGCAATTCATGAGACACTTCCCCCGGCCGACTGGACCACGTACGGTCCGCTCGTTCTGTTCGCTTTCCATACGACTGCCACCGGTGACCGGCAGCCTTAATGGCTCTTGGAAAATCGGTACCGGGTATTATCATTATCATTGTCATTTTTAAAAAATTCATAATTCGATCATCTGAAATTGATAATAATAGTGTAATAATTCATATTGCATTTTTTTGTAATATTGCAAAGTCTGCATTTCTCCTACTCGAGGTACCTGGGCTTGACAACCTTGAAAGGTCATCGGACACCGATTCGCTCTCAGGCAACCGTTCCTACAGTTCCTCCAAGCAATTCATGAGACACTTCCCCCGGCCGACTGGACCACGTACGGTCCGCTCGTTCTGTTCGCTTTCCATACGACAGCCACCGGTGACCGGCAGCCTTAATGGCTCTTGGAAAATCGGTACCGGGTATTATCATTATCATTGTCATTTTTAAAAAATTCATAATTCGATCATCTGAAATTGATAATAATAGTGTAATAATTCATATTGCATTTTTTTGTAATATTGCAAAGTCTGTATTTCTCCTACTCGAGGTACCTGAGCTTGACAACCTTGAAAGGTCATCGGACACCGATTGGCTCTCAGGCAACCGTTCCTACAGTTCCTCCAAGCAATTCATGAGACACTTCCCCCGGCCGACTGGACCACGTACGGTCCGCTCGTTCTGTTCGCTTTCCATACGACTGCCACCGGTGACCGGCAGCCTTAATGGCTCTTGGAAAATCGGTACCGGGTATTATCATTATCATTGTCATTTTTAAAAAATTCATAATTTAATCATCTGAAATTCACAATAATAGTATAATAATTTATATTGCATTTTTTTGTAATATTGCAAAGTCTGCATTTCTCCTACTGAAGGTACCTGGGCTTGACAACCTTGAAAGGTCATCGGACACCGATTCGCTCTCAGGCAACCGTTCCTACAGTTCCTACAGGCAAGCGTTCTTACAGCTCTTACCTATATGTATATTCGTATCTACATACACCGAATCTCTACAAATTTTCTTTGTGTTCTTCCAGTTGTTAGGACTTCCTGACAACTTGTAATTGGGCTCTGCTCATATGATTTTATAATAAAACTAAGTAAATAAATAAATACCGATAATGATGATTGAATGATCATTTTCATTATTTATTTATTTATTTATTTATTTATTTATTTATTTATTTATTTATTTATTTATTTATTTATCTTTATCGTTGTATTTACCATTGTCATTATCATTGTCATTATCTTTATCATTATTATTAAACGAGAGATTAAAGATGGGATCTTTACTTTTAAATATAGCTGTGAGCTTATTTTTTTCAAAGTTCCTCGACACGGTGATACAGCGAAATGTAGATACAGAAATGTATGGGACGCGAAGAAAGCGTCGGCGTGACGGCGCCGGCAGTAAACCCTCGGAGGCCCGAGCACGGGAGCACTATTCTTTCATCTTTTGTAGGTGCGCTCGTTCGTCCAACCGTGGACCGGGTTCGTCCAGAACCCTTCGGGTCAGCACCGTCTCGCGGGCTTTTCGGCGCTTTGACTCCGCGACAAAGTTTAAAAACCCGACGGCTATCCACGAAGAAACTGTTTGGTGGCGTTAAAAACCGACGGTAAGAAACATCGTGTCAGTCAGAAAATCGCTAACATCGTGTGTGGCCTATCTGCACAATGTAAAAAAAAAAACGAAAATTCAATCTATCAAACTGGAAGTTTTTCTGCGAAAACTCGTACATTAAATGTAATGTCCAAATGTGACGGAAAATTAATATACTTTTTCAATAAAAATAAGGTAAATTATTAAAAATTGAGTGTTTCCAATGTTTTTAATACATTGAGCATCAATTTTTTCATCGCAATTGTACGTAAAATTTAATGTACAAGTTTTTGCATGAAAACTTCCAGTCCGGTACGTTAAATTTCACACGAATTTTTTTGACAGTGCAACTTTGCAGAATGAAATTGATTTTTCTTTCCGTCGATTTTCGTCGACAATGTGAGATTTTTTGAATTCCTTCATCTACTTCATTTATTTCTTCGTGCCCAATGCAGAAGGGTCATCGGAAGATCCGCCGGGCCACTGCGGAGGTTCAGAGGGATGCTGCGTCCGTCGCGGCTCGTAAAAGTATTCGGGGTGTTACGTTGCAGCGAGCAGCGCGCACAAAAGATCTCGCTTGGGGGGGCTCGGAACTGCGGTTTTTCTTTGTTTTGGTATTTTTTTTGCCTCTGTGTAACACTGTGTCGCCGAACGATGTGTGCGGGATACGAGTTTCGGAGACTTTCACGAAGGGTCCATCCGAGCGCTCTTCTTCGGGCTTTCGGGGTCGCGCGTACGCACAACTCGAGGACACCCATAGAGAGAGTAGTCTGGATTTTATCATCCCTCCCTTCCGAAGCTAACAGCCCTACGAGCGAAGACGAGAACAACTGAGAGAAGGTGGCAAAGGAACATTTTTCCGCTATTTCTAGCTTCACAAAACTTAAGCGTTTTTCGAACTTTCATGTTTTTTATTATTATTTTTTTTCCATAAACAAGTCTTATTTTTTGCTCCAAAAAATGGAGCATTATCGAGGTTTTATATTTTTATATTAATTTTGCCTCCTCACAGAGGAAACCTTTTTTTTCAATATTATTTTTTTCATAAACAAAAGCGCCTCGAGTTCGTTAAGAAAACAATATTTGATGGCGGCTTCGTCGAGATAAGAATGTCGCGCCCGTAGCGAACGCAGAGTAAACAGCTGAGACGGCTGGATGAAAAATGAAAGAAAAAAAAATGAAGGAAAGAAAAAAAAATTAACTGAAGAAATACCGTCGGGTTTTGGGAAAATCGAGCGTAAAAACGCGAGTAATAAGGGTGAGGAGTAGAAAACGAGGGTGCCGGCCGATAAATCTCTGTAATTTTCATGCAAGTCTGAAGATCGTCGCCGAGAAGACTCGCTCCTTCGTTTCTTCGCGGATCAAAGGCCGACAAATGAATCGCAAGAATGAAAACGCATCTCTGCGTGGCGCGTGAGTTCCTCAGCGCGCGTCTTCGCTCTCCCACCGGCCGTGAATCCGTCATCGAGCTCACCGTTCCCCCGAGGGAATAATATCCATCCAGCTCCCGCTATAACTAAACTCGTCCGCGTTTCTACATCTCTCGCCCTGCGCTCCTCTCCCACATATGTGTTTACGCACACACACACACACATATATATATATACATATTGTAGAAGAGAAAGGCAGACCAGAGACGCACTTCGCGAAGCTGCTTTCGTAGAAAGCTACCGGGTTAGATGATTTTTGGTCCGAGATCCGAAATCATCGCGGCAACATAATTAAACGCCTAATAGCGTATGGAGTAAAATGATTCAGCGTTGCGTTTCGTGGAACCGGATCTATTCGAAATACCAACTGAGGTTGCTTATTCTGCTCTTCGGAAGTTATACGGGAAAACTTCATTTTCGCTTTAAAAATCTCATTTTTCGACTGGAAAAACGTCACTTCCGGTTCGAAAATCTCGCTTTTCGTCCGGGACGATATGCCGGAAGTACGTCACTTTCAGTTTCAAAATTCTATATTTTTTTTACCGGAAGTCAAGTCTTTCATATTTACGAGTGCACCCGTAAAACAGTAACGCATTTCTACTCCGTCCTCTTATTTTTTTGAAGCGCATCAATTCCGAGGAACTAAAAGCCTTCGGACATTTACAAGAGTCCTCGTCGATAGCTCGCGTGTGTTCTCCGAGTGCGTTCTCTCTCTCATTGATACAGCGTCGGCGCGACGAGAAGATTTCGGCTCGCCAAGAATGTGTGTACAGCCATATATCTCGGCTTCGAGTGAAAATCTCATCGGTCCTTACGACGGGCGGTCCCGACGGGCGATAACGCACGGGGCGCGTTGAGACTTCTCGTGTTTCAAAGAGCGATGGTTCCGGTCTATGAAAAGTGGGCAAAACCGGGAGAGCGCGCGAAGCTGCGCGAGCTGCGCGTTCCCGGTACCGGCGAACGGCCGCGAGCCGAGTACCGCGCATGCGCGCAGGCTCGCGCCGAGGAAGAAACCGGCTGCCGAAGAGAAGAAGCCGAAGAAGCTCCGGCGAACGGGAGACGCAAGCGGCCAGAACCAGCAGCGGCTCTCGCAGGAATATGGCCGCAATGACAGATTTACAGATTCCAGCCACCGAGCTCCCGCTTCTTCCTCTCCCCCCCCCCCCCTCCCCCTCCCTCCCCTCATCATCTTCTTGCACGCTGTTGATTCTTAAAGCGTGCACTATAACGTACGGACAAACCGTATGCGCGGGGAAAGCGAGCGAAAGGGACGGGGGGAACGGCCCCTCGGCGTTCCCATCAAATCGCACCTCTCCTGTTTATGTTTTACGCACGAAGAGGCTCTTTCCTCGCTCGCGGCTGTGCGCCAGCCAGAAGCCAACAGTCCGCAGACCTTCGCCGGGGCGGCCGGGAGAGCGAAGGGTTTTACGAAGATTTAAACCACCGAAGGCTGCCGTCGGCACTCGGATCGGTGAAGGCGATGGCTCGGAGTTACTTGTCGGCTTGATAACTCTTTTCGGCCGTGAAAAGGGGCCAACGACGAAGAAAATAATGAAGAGAAAGGCCCCGAGGCTTTTACTTCTGTATATTGTTTTTAATTTAATTTTTTTACATGTATATATTTTTTTTATTAAAAATGATATTGGAAGATATTGAGGTTGATGATAGATAATTGATTGAACATCTTGCATACTTCACGGCGCGAGGTGGTCGGGAGGGCGAAGGGTTTTGCGAAGATTTAAGTAAACCACCGAAGGCTGCGGTCGGGACGCGGATCGATGAAGGCATCGGCTGCGAGTTGGTCATCGGCTGGATAAGTTTTTAGACCGTGAAAGGGGGACGACGACGAAGAAAATAATTAAGAGCAAGGTCTCGAGGCTTTTTCTTCTTCACATTTATATATATATATATATATATATATGTATATAGTTTTTTTTTATATTAACAATGATGTTGGAAGATATCGAGCTTGAAAGATATCAAAGTTGATCGAACCTCTTATTATAGCTTCGGTTACTTATATAGATTGCGAGATGGAAACGCGACACAGCAGCGAGCTGAAGGAGAAAGCGATAGAATGAAGGAAGGAAGGAAGACGTCAATCGCCACTTGCGATCGACCCGTCGGGCGTGTAACTCGGCGCGAGGCGAAGACAGACGCTGACCGGGAACCCCATTGAGACCCGGGAAGAAGTTTACCTTAACTCGATGTAAATAAGGGGGGTTCGTACGGTTCGTTGTAATTTACCGACGGAAACCGAATATGTCGGGGGCGGGTGGGGGGGTGGAGGGGGGGGGGGGGGGTTGACAGTGTTCACCGGAGCACGTGCGGAAACGAGAATCGCCAAAGTTTTAACAAACTTGGCAAAGATCATCGGAAATTGTTTGCGAGGAAGACCACAGTTTTTTTCAGTCGTCAAAGTTCGATGATTCTTTATTGTTAAAAATATAATTGCAAGGCAAGCGTTAGACGGTGAAAAGATACGAACCGGAAGTCGGTCTTAAGTGGAAACCGGAAGTAGAACATTGTCTTGGATGGAAAAAAGTTGGAACGAAAAGAAGAAAGGCCTGCGTGGCTAAAAAGCGTTAATACGATGCTTTATGTAGAATGCGAAGGTGCCACAAACTGTTAGAATTCAAATACAAAGGATATTCCCGATAGAGACCGAATAAGATTGAACCGACCAGTTGAGATTGCGGATAACAATGTTTACCGGTGCGGAGTTGCACAGGGAAGAGGGCGCATTGGCCGCAACGACTAACGCTCGCGCGAGATCGGTGACTTTCGTGATTCTCGTGGTTTGGCCGTTGTGTAGTCGGCGAGCATATCCTATCTCGCCGCTGGAATCCTCGTATGTCTGTCAACGGGACGGGCCGACACCTCTCCCTCGCCCGCGGCACCGATCACTTCTTAGTCCCTCTTGCATCCCGGACTCGCTTTTCTCTCTCCCCGTTTCTCCGACGCTGGTTTCCCGTCCCGAACCGAGCAGCCCGACCGAAATATCACCTCGCGATTCGAGCCAGTTTTCGTCTACTATCGGAGGCGTATGGATTTCCCTCTACGACATCGATCGTTCCCCTCGATATTTGTTCGAGACGATGTAACTCATGTACAATTCATGTACAATATATCGACTGAGAGACTCGAAAAAAAAGTCAAATTCCACACGCCGTGTCCTACAACTAAAATACTATGATTGCACTCAGGGCGAAAATTGCAGTTCTACGCCTCGCGTGCATGAAACTCCCATCTTCACACCTCGTAAAGTAATATTTTTTAACTATTTCTTAACTCGTGCGAAAAACTTTAACGGAAGGTAAAATTGTTAACTATTCCTTAAGTCGTGTGAATGCGACACTCGGCTTTGGCTCGTGCTGCAAACTCACACCCGTTAGAACTGGTACATTACTCCACAATAGCGAAAAACTTTTTTCTAACGAGTGTGAGTTTGCAGCACGAGGCGAAGGCGAGTGCTGTAATCACACGAGTTAGAAAAAGCGTTTCGCACGAGGGATGTACGAAATTTTTCATCACAAGGTGCGAAAATTGCGGTTTTACGCACGCGATGCGGGCGGAAAAGTGGCAATTTCCGCACCAAGTGATGAAAAAGTTTTATCGCACTAGTATGATAAATCATTATTCCTTAATTAAATGCCTCCTCGCACTTTCGTTCGTCGCGAGATTTTGTACGCGGCGAGAAAGAAAAATGCCATCGATTCCGCTGTGCGAAGCGACGAAGGCTTTGGTTTTTCTTCTGCACGATCGACTCAGCAAAAATAACTCGGCTCTCCCTCGCATTCTTATAAACTATTCTTAATCAACAGTTACGCAATAACTCACGATCGTTCGCCAGCGTTATTCTGTCACCTGCTTGCAACAATGAAATCCGAAGCACCGTCCAGTCAACGAAAACAAAGCAAGATCGTCGGTAAGAGTGTTACCGACCGTCTAAACCTCGACGAGCTTCCCGGCCTCGCCGCAGTGTCGCAGCGGCACGGCTCGACGAAGCGGGGAGCGGGGCGTCAGTCACGTCGCGCTTACGCCCGGAGATACGCACTTGCCCCGTTACATAACCTAACAAACAACAACAAACAGCGATCATTCGTACAGATCTCTCCAGACGCTGATAAACCAGACGATTCTAGCGAGCGGAAAGTGTCGCAACAGTCAACAAATCTGATCGAATTCCCTGAAGGTTTTGCGAAGTACAAATTTTTCCTCAACGAGCGATGTCCCGTCCAGCGACTTACCTTCCCGATTGACCATTTCGAACCGTTCTTCGACGCGAATCCGATTGTCCGGACGAAACAAAAAAAAAAACAAGGTAAAAATGTGTTCACCGATGGACACTCCGGGCTCGCAAGCCCTCGAGACTGCGCGCGGCATGAAGGATCTGACGATATTCAAGAAACCGACCAGCGTTGCCCGACGCACCAAACCCGGTCGGCCGACGATTCTCGACGAGGACGCGTACATCGGCAGAATGAGTCAGATAATTCAGAGAGACTTCTTTCCGCATCTCGAGAAGCTCAGAGCGCAGAACGACTATCTGAGCGCGCTGGAGCAGAACGACGCTAAGAAGATGCGAGAGCTGTACGCTAAGTACAGCTCGGGCCGTCCGGCTACCGAGAGGGAGGCCAGTCCAGCCACTTTCGAGACTCCTCTTCGAGAAAGTATCGTCGGAGACTCGGCGTCCGAAAGATCAGATTCTACGGACAAAGTTAACAGGGCAGAATCGTGCAAGGACCCGGACGAGGATAGAACTGGCCTGGACGCCTATCTGAGCAGTCACACCAGCGAGGACAACGCCAGCTTCGAGGAAATAATGATCGAGACGGAGAAGCGCCGAAGAGCTAAATTCTCTTGGCTGTACGATGCGGAGGAAAAGTCCAAGGCGCTGGCGATCGAAGCTAGGAAAACTGCTTTGCCGATCGCCGGAGCGCCGCCCACTCAAAGGCCGCTGGCTGTTGACGGTTGGTATTAATAATAATAATGGTAATTATAATGGTAACTATAATGGTAATTACAATGGTAATTATAATGCTAACTATAATGGTAATTATAATGGTAATTATTATGGTGACTACAATGGTAACTATAATGGCAACTATAATGGTAACTATAATGGTAATTATAATGGTAATTGTAAATAATTTAATTTCGTAATTTCAGGCTGGACTTACAAAAATCGTAATTTCATAATGTACGTACCGGACGGCGTTGAGCTGAGCTCCATGGAGAAGATAGAAATGGCAAGGAGGAGACAAGAGGTGATACACGACAACACGAGACTGGCCGCGAATCCCTTCAACGAGAAGCAGAACAAGGAGGAGATGAGCGAATTGGCGAAGAGTCAGTCGAAGGTGAACGACGGAAAAATCGGTGTCGACGGTAAGGAGGTTGCGAGGAATCCCACGCCGAGAGTGAACGGATTTGGATTCGTGCCGATGACGCCGAGCCCGAGACCCGGCGAGTGCGAGAGCCCTCTGATGACCTGGGGACAGATAGAGGGCACGCCGTTCAGACTCGACGGCGGGGACACTCCTATGCTGAAAACCAGTCAGGGACCCTCGTTCAGAATGGCCGAACCGCCGAAGCGGGAGAAGATCGCGCTGCAATTGGCGGAAAAGGCAGGCGAACGTCACAGGGACAGGAAAAACAAAGCTCTGGAAGCTGCGAGAAGATCTCTGGCATCGTACGTACAATCTTTATCTTTTTTTTAAATTATAAAAATGCTTTTTTGACCTCACGGAGCGTAGAAGTCCTCGTACGAACGTGCAACTCGATCGGATCGAAGAATTGATCGATAAACTTTTTTTTACAGCCCATCGCCGCGCTGCCTTTCCACGATCGACCGGCTCAGCACGATGTCCCCAGCGGCGAGAAGACTCGCGACGCAGAAGCTCAGGATAGCCGGCGCAACGCCGAGTCCCAGACGAGCTCCCTCGAGGACACCCTCCATCGGGGTGAAGACTCCGCACACACCGAGAATAAACACCCCCGGTGGAACGCCCACTCGAACATCCGAGTCCGATCACGTTCTGCGATCGGCTGGTCTCGCGCTTACCGACAATCTACTGAATCTACCGCTCCAGAGGCAGAGAGCCGCGGATTTTTTTAACAATTGAAATATTAACCGCGTCATCGCACTCTTCGCAGTACGATATTTTCGCAATTGTACAAATATTCTATAGACTTTTTTTTAGCCTTAACGATATTGCACCTAAGTTGAAGAGGAACTTCCATATATATTTTTTTTTCGAGTTCCTCCACTGACAGTAAACGAAATGTTATATTAACGCCAAGATTATTATACATGCGGCTGACGTTTTTAAACTCCGAGAGTGTTTTTTTTCCTGTTTACCTTACACCGAATTGCAGTCGAGAATTATCACCGCCGCGTCGGTCTCATTTCTTCCTTCTTATCGGACAAACGCATAGGGAACGATCGATCAGCTAACTACATCGTTCCGGCATTGTCATCATCGTCTTATTCTTCTTATAAAAAAAATTACGGTATTGTAATTAAAGAGTCACGATTCTCGACGACCTCCGCTCTCGTGTCTGGGTCGTAAAAAGATTGCAGGAGGGAGTTGAATGAGGCAGCGGCGAGGAAGAGAACACAACGAAGTGTATACGATCGGGTAATGTTTTTACGGAAGTCACGTACGTTCGAGGCTCACCTCGAGGGAAATCGTCCAGTCAGAAGCGTATCACGAGGAGACAGTCGATGTCGCACGAACCATGAAAGCAGTCACGTTGGCATTCACGTTTCTAGTAGTGTTAATAATGCAACAGGTACGTGTAAACTCACCGCAAGGGCTCACTTCCGGTTTGTTCCACCGGTTGTTCTCGCATCGCAAGGACCTCCCTTCGGCGGGCAAACCGCCCTTGCGAACTGCTCGAAACGATAAATTATTGCGAGTTAACGAATTTAATTAACGTTTCAGAACACCGAGGCTGTGAGACTGGGCGTGATGAACGGAAACGTTAAATACAGAGGAGCGAGGATACGAGTCGGCGATGTGATAACCAACGTTGCACTCATCCTGAATATCTTTCCGAAGGAGGACGGCGCTGTACCCAAGAGCGAAAGGAATGGCTTGAGGAAAGAGCACAAAAACGCTAAAACGAACTTCGAAATACGACTGTGATTAAACGATTATGTAGAAATAAATTAATAAAAACCATTTTTTATCTAAAAAAAATTAATAAACTGCAGTAGCAAGTAAACCCATTCGCTTTCTTTATACATTAAGATTATATTGGATTAGATAAAAGATTATATTGGATTGGATAAAGGATTATATTGGATTCTTCATATATTAAGTACGTCGACATCGCTTCAACTATTAAAATGCCGGGTCTAGAATCTCTCCGAAAGCTTACCGACCTAGTATTCTTATCGAAATTAGTATCGGATCCGGTCAACTGGCCATTTCTTCTGGGGAAATTTGGTCTACATGCACCACTTAGATCGACAATGTCGACGTAAACATTTCACTTTCCGATCTCTCTGACGACGTTTGGTGCTCGTTTGGCGACTCGACGAATTTTCTCTCTAGCTAATGATCCGACCGAGCTACACATTTTTGGCAGACCGAGTGGGGAATGCAAAGCAGCTGTGGGCGAATCCATCCTTCGCTATGAGTGATTCAGTAGATTGAATTATTCGAGGAATAAATCAGAATCTGTTGTTTACTCAATATTTTCTATTACACTTATGCTAATATTAAACGTGTATATGAAATGTACCAAATGCCCGTTGAACAAATAACTAAATAAATATTAAGATCAGATTGGATCGGATAGAAGATTAGTTTGAATTCTTTGTATATTAAGATTGCGTTGGTTCGGTATTAGATATCAATAACTTGACCAAAGATACGTCGCTAACGTTTTGAAAATTTCACTTCTCGACCGGAAGCGGCGCATTTCCGGTAAGACGTTACTTGCGGTTCGAAAATCTCATTTATCGTATGCACGTGACGTATTTCCGGAATGACCTAACTATCGGTCGAAAAATTAGTTTTCCGGATCGGAAGTGAGTGAGAACTGACTATGATGGTTGGAAAATCGACATGCGAATTCATCGTAGCGGTGAAACGCCCGACTATCCTCGACCCGCGTCCTTCACTGGGTCCAAGCTTGTTTTCTCCTCGGATGACTTCCGGTTGCCGAGAGACCGCAAGCGTCGTCCGTAAACTGCACGACGCAGTCGACTCGTAATGCTCGTGAATCTCGTTCCCAGAAACAAACAGTGTATATTCCCAAAAAACAAACACGGCTCGGCACAAGCTTGTAAAACGCTTGCTCGATTCTTTCGCAACACCTCACAGGCGAACGACTCATCGCGGAGCCTCAAGCGGAAGCAACGGACAAAACATCGAGTCGCGAAAAGACAAAACATCGTTGCTCCGAAACTCCTCGGCGGTAATTTAAAAAAATGCGTTTTTTCTCTTCCTCCCTCATCAGGAAGTCAAGCGAATTATTCGCTCCTCGTACCCGAAGTATCCATAAGATGCGTCGAAGAAAAGAAGGAGAAACACGCTACAGCTCCGCCGCGTTCTTCTTCCGGTTCGACGATTTTTCTCTTCCTTCAATCCTCGAGCCTCGTTTATATTATTGTATATCATCGTCATTTGTTGCAAAATCTTCGGATCGACGCCTCGCGAGTCTCACCAACGTTGGAAGGCCAGCGTATAAGTAGACGCACCGTCGTTCACTCCGAGGACAGAAAGAAGTTGAATCTCGATCGTGAAACTGGTTAATCGGTGAACAGCGGATGAGATGAAGTTATCCGGTGTATTGAGCGCGGGCTTCCTGCTGGTAGCACTTGTGGCGTCGAGCGAAGCTGTGAGGCCGGCGTGTCTCTGCGGTGGTTTGGGCGCCGGCAGTGATCAGTGCCGTGGCGAAGCGACCGGCGCTACGTACGTCAAGGCAGCTAAGTCGCCGCGACCTTCGTACTTCGCTTCCGAATCGGCTATCAACGAGGCCGCGGCCGAAAGGGCTTCCGCGGCTGCGAGGACTCGTTCTCAAAGCTCGGCAACCGGAGGCTGCAGCGGCTTCGGCCGCTCCTCTTCCTCTTCGTCTTCTTCCGGTAACTCCGAAGAGTACGGCCTCACCGCTCGGGATCTTCTCTCCTTGGATCCGCGCAGCAAAATCGTACCAAGGTAAAATCTACGTAGCAACAAAGTCCACGTCGGCTCGGTAATCATACCGGTACTTACGGATACTCACAGATGCTCGGATGGATACCCACACAGCACAAAATATTTTGAAAAGATTTTAGAAACATCTCCAATCTTTTGAATGTTACATGATATTTCTGAAATTTTTGAAAATAACATTTTCAAATATTCGATCAAAATATTTCAACGAAGCATATCTTAAATATTTCAGAAATATACTTAATCTTCTTAATACTTGCACTGAACTTTTCACGTTTTAAAAACATTTTACAAATACTTTTAGATGTTGGTAAAATATTTATTAGATACTGGTATGTGGCCAACATACAAATGTTTTAAGAACATTTCTGAAACGTTTTAATGCAAGATTTGCGAGCGGACAAAAAAATATTTGTTTTAATGTTTTGAAAATATTTCTGAAATATTTTTTTACACTGGTGAAATATTTTCAGTATTTCAAGAAAATAAATTTGAAAGTGGCTGAAGGACTTAGGTCGATGGCCAATTGACAATATTAATAATCGTTACGTTCCTTTCGATTTGCAGATTCAGGCCGATCGGTGATCTGTGCCATCAGCCAAGGCCGGCATTGGTTCGCACCTCGACGACCGTACTCCCCGCGTATCCCGGTAGACCCAAATGCTTCGCCTGTGACGGTCGTCTCGGAAGCTACGGTTCATCCGCGTCCTCGAAATCTTCGTCTTCGTCAGCATCTTCGTCGTCCGCGAGATCTTCGTCCGCCACTTACGGATCCGCCGCTTACGGATCCGCCGCTTACGGATCCGCCGCTTACGGATCAGCCGGCGGTGTCGCCTACGGTTCCCAAGGCTCCCATGGCGGCTATCCTTTCAGCAATTCCGGAACTTCGAGTTGCGGCTCTTACAACCAGCATGCGTCTTCCTACGGCAGAGCCCACGGCTCGTCCTTCGGTGGCAGCTCTTCGGCAGCTTCCGGACCGTTCGCTGCTCTCGCTGCCTTCGGGGTTTCCGTTCCGGGCGGAGCTTCCGGATCTTACGGCACTTCCGGCACGTACAACAGCCTCAACTCCGCGAACACGAACTTGAACGATTTCGAGTCCGAGGACGACGGTACGCAATGAAAATTTGTCCCTCCTCTCATCTACTCCGAATGATTCTTTTATCAGAATAATTAGAATGACTTTTTATTGGAATTATTAGAATAACTTTTTGTTCGAATTATTAGAATTATTAGAATTATTTTTTTTCGATCTATCGGGCGATCTCTTTCTGATCTCTTCGCGCGGAAGTAACGTGACTCAGCGTTTTTTCTTTCCCCCCTCAGGCATGTCGTTCGACGAACAGGAGAACATCTACAACGGCCAGCAATTGCCGACCCTGCCGGCGGACGCGGTCTCAGTTTCTCTGGCCTACAAGAAACTCACATCCCAGCTGCCCCGAAACAATGTAAGCACCAAGAAGAAGATCATCGAGGAACGTCTCTCGTTCGGCCCGCGAACGATCCCGACCGACGGCCAGGTACGACCGGCGCCGACGACCGACGTTCCCGAGGAGCGTCTCGTCACCGTCGACAAACCGATCGTCGAGCTCAAGGCATTCTCGACCGGAAGGAGCAGCAGCAGCGGCGGATGCGCCGGTTCCTCCGCCGACGACGAGGAATATCTCGCCGTGCAGGAGGCCATCGAGAGGGAGAGGATGGAACAGGAAACCGAGGCTCAGGCCAATCAAGGACACGGAGCTTACATCACTTACAGGTAATCAACACATCGTTGAGAAGGCGGGAAAATAATAATGTGTGCAAATCGCAAATATCTGAAGAAAAAAAAATCATGAAACATAAATTAAATATAATAATAATAATTATTATTTCGGGAGCGCCAATTAACAAATAATCGAAGGAAGCTTTTTCTTTTCCATTCAATTCGATCCGATTCATGATTGCAATTAAATATTGTTAAATGATTATAACTATTATATTTAATATTTTTTGTTTTTTTAACTTTTTCATCTGAAGAAAAAAATAATCCTACAATATAAATGAAACAATAATGATTATTATGAATATAAATATTATTGTTATTACGGGAGAGCCAATTAACAGATAATCGAAGGAAGCTTTTTCTTTTCCATTCAATTCGATCCAATGAATTATTGCAACTAAATATTGTTATATGATTATAATTATCGTGTTTAATATTTTTTTGTTTTTCAAACTTTTTCCAGTGATTTGGGTTACGGACCGGTAGCGCCGAGCGGTAACAAGTTCATCAACAGCGTGACTCAGACCGAGTACGCTTCGACGGCTTCCGCTGACTCGATGTCCTCGGACTCGACGAGTTACGACGACGGAATTCCGTGCGGTCCTCTGGGAAACCCTATTCCCGGTTATCGTGCCGGAAGCGTGATAGTTCGTCAGGAGCCGGAGTGGGACGGTGCGGAGGGTTCAAGCGATGCCGACGGGGAGGTCGACGAAGACTCTTACAACCCCGTCGCTTCTTACGAGGAAGAAGGCGGGAGTTCCGAGACTTCCGGCAGCGGACACGGAGGAAGTTCCGGATCGAGCCGCTCCTCCGCCGGAAGTCTCACCAGACTCTGGTCCTCGTCCAGCGACGGCTGCCGAAGCTCGGCCACTTGCGCGCTTCATTGAAGACGTCGAACATAGATCGACGATCGATTGGATCTTGTTTTAGTGAATCATTAAATTCTCGATTCGCCGGACGAGACAAACTTCCGGACGAATGAAACGAGGAAATCAGAATTTTACCAAGTGTTCACGGTCGATAAATCAACGGGGTTCATCGGACTGGAGAACCGCTTGGTTTTTCCGCAAAAACTAGATCGGCGACGAATCAATAAAAATGATGTACTATATTTATTTTTACTTATTTCTATTATTTAATATGACCGAGAATTTCATCCGTATTTTTCAAAGCCCTGAGGCTGTAGAATTTGTCATCGATACACTATGATACCGAGTGAAGATATATTTTCGTTCCTCGCTGAATGTTATTTTACCAAAGCTCTTGCGAAAACAAATCCTCGCGAAACCGTACGATAATAAGGTGACTTCGAATTCGATGAATTAATAAAACTGATATACAATATCACCGACGAGTTCATCCGTATTTTCCAAAGCCCCGAAGCTGTGGAATTTGTCATCGGTGCAGCACCGAGCGACGATACATCGCTACAATGGTATTTTCTTACCAAAGCTCTTGCGAAAACAAATCCTCGCGAAACCGTACGACAATAACGTGGCTTCGAATTCTCGAATATAATATTTCCTGCCGTCATAACAATTATTCGTACCGTCTAATTGCTTCGAATAATTGAAATCGTTAATATAGTTTAATAAAATTCATTATAAAACATGAAGAATTTTTTTTAATTTAAAAAAGGGAAAGAAGTCTACAAAATATAAATAAATGTTACTATTTAGTTCGACAAAGGAACAGCTTACAAAAACATCTTCTCGACAGTGTGCTAGAGGAGTTTCGAGTGAGCGGACTTCGAAAGGAAGTTGCAGCTTGCACGCGCCGCGTTCTCTCGTGCGCGTTGCAACGCTCGTAAAATTTTCTCTGTATCTCTCTGTGTTCTTTCTCCGTGCGAGCTGGCTGTCGACGCGAGCGCGTATAACTTTGCTCGACAAAAAGCGACGAGAAGATCGTTTCCCCTTTAGCGAGGGCGCGCTCGTACCCTCGGGCGGTACGAATTTACGCACGTTTGCGTGAAGCCGTGCGTCCAGATCTCCGAAATTTATCGGCCGCCGTACACTTCCGAGTCTAAAGCGGGCCTGTCGTCGGCTCGTAAAGAAACACGCGGGGCTTGGCGAACCGCAGCTGTACGCACACCTATGCACAGCTTCTTGAGCAGTGTAAACGACCGTACAGCTCCTTCGAGCCGGAAGGTGGGAGGAGAGCTTCGAGGGTAACGTCTTTATGCTCTCTGGAATATCTTGCCACGTGGCAACGCTCGATGATCGCTGATAGCGATACATCTTCGAAAGATGCGCTTCGCGTTTTTTTTACCCGCGAGTTGATAGAAATGAAAAGAATATTAAAAGACAACTACGAAAATGCAATGACGCATTTATTTTTTTGAGAGTAACAAAAATGAACGCATGTAACACTAGAAACGTGTAAACGACCACAGTGTAAACGACCGTACAGCTCCTTCGCAACGCTCGATGATCGCTGATAGCGATGCATCTTCGAAAGATGCGGTTCGCGTTTTTTTTACCCGCGAGTTGATAGAAATAAAAAGAATATCAAAAGATAACTACGAAAATACAATGACGCATTTATTTTTTTGAGAGTAACAAAAATGAACGCATGTAACACTAGAAACGTATGGTACGACGGACGAGTATCGACTATTCCCTCTCCTGCTGCACTGCGCTATCCTCCTCGTTGCTTCGCTGTGCTTTCGTGCCTAAGTGCCGCTGCGCCGTAGGCATAAATAAACGATTCGACTTCCACGTCAAACACTGGTAAAAAAAAGCTTATATTTCAATCGACTGTGATGGAAAAACATTTTTCACTGCGGTTCTTTGTAAGACTCGTGAAGGGAAGATGAATGTTTAATGACCCACCCTGGCGTCGCTGTCGCTCAGTCTTAACACCCTGAAGGGTAATTTAAACGTCCGTCGAAGGTCTGATAACTTTGATGTAATTCTATGAAAATTCATGCTGCGAAGAGAACAATGAAATGCGTGAAAAAACATGCTCGTGGTGAGTTGTGTATCGTAGGGAATAGCAGTAATAACTGCAATGCGAACATGAGCTATATTTCGCGTCACGATGGACATTTTTCAACACCGTTACTATAGATTAGGCAAAATTTTGATGTCACTCACTGGACAATGGCCGTACCAAAGCATCCATGCCAGACTCGGCATTATTGGCGCTTTAGTTTTGTTCGGTGCTTATGATGTGATAGATCAGCCACTGACTGTTGTAAAATATCGGGATGACTGGAATATCCTCATGCAATGCTTCCTACCATACCTTTTCGAGGCAGTTGCCGCTGCGAAGTTCTTCAGTTTTATGTGTAATTCGCCGAAGGTCAGTATTATTTTTGCAAATTACTGTACTATCATAATTAAAGCGAGAGCTCGCCAATCGATACCTATTATTGTTGAAGATCTGTTTGAAACGCGCAGATATTAAAGTTGCTGGATCGTATTCGTACGGATTGGCAAGTATGGGCTCGGCATCAAGAAGTTAAGACTCTTCACGAGTATGCTGAGCGGGGAGAAAAGATAACTATTGTGTACGCAGGTAAATCGAGTATAGCGAAGGGTATTTCAAATTTTACAATTATAGTTTTATCGATATTTCGTGCAGCCATGGTGTATTTCGCAATATTCAATTTTCTGATCCAACCGATGATAACGAAGTTAATAGACATTGTGATGAAGAACGGTACTGAACCCGGAAGATTTGCATATCCCGTCACCTATGATCACTTCAATGTGCAGAAATATTATTTTTGCCTCAATATCTATTGTACCGTATGCGGACTTGTCGCGGCGACAGTCGTGATAAGCAATGAAGTCATGTTAATCCTTTACGTGCAACACGTCTGTGGTATTTTTGCTGCAGTGGGGTGAGCCAATAATCGATCGATCATAATGATATGCATACATACTAGAATATCCTTTAGGACACTTAAAGTGTAAACCTTTAGAAATACATTAAAACGAATCGGGAGTGATTGCACATCAGCAAGAACAGAAGGATCGCCATATGCACTTAACGAAAAGGACACGGTAAACCTAGCTTCATGTATCGAAAGACACAATGATGCTATCGAGTGAGATAACGTATCCAGCAAGTATGAATGTATTTAGTTAGACTAACCAATGTTATCAATGAATGCATTATAATCAGATACGCCCATCTCATCGAGTCAAGTTACGCATGGAATTTATTTTTTACCCTCGGATTTGGCATGCTGCTGGTTAACGTAGTAGGCCTTCAGGTAGAACGTTATGACCGATGAACGGAGATTTTGGAATTGACGAATAAACTGCCGTTAAATTCAGATATTACTCAAAACAAACGATCTTGGGGCAGCCGTAGCAACAGTGGGTCTAACATCGGCGACAGTGTTTGTCTACTACGTAGAGTGCGACATTTCCCAAATTCTCATTGATCACAGTATAAATATTCGCTTTTGTATGTGAGTATACAAGTAAGGACTGGTGGCGTGGCCTCGTAAAAAAAGGTTTCTTCTGCGCAGACAGAATAGCGAATGGTACAGACTGGCTCCCAAGACTCAGAAAATCCTACAACTGATGACGATGCGTTGTAACATACCTTGCCAACTGACAGCCGGGAATATGCTTATCATGTCCATGCAAACTTTCGGACTGGTAAGAACGATTGTTTCTTCATTAACGCTGCATCAACATTTTCTCACGTCCGATAAATTGTCATTGTCATGCAAATAGTACTTCATTTTTATATTTCAGACAATGCGAACGACCATGTCATACTTTGCGTTTATGCGTTCGACGCAAGGAATATAAACATGATATGTGGAGATTCGATTCATTGTATGGTTTATTGGAACAGAACTCTTATACTCTTAAAACGAAACTCTTTTAAGAGCTTCGTTTTAATTGTTGACGTACTCCTCTAAATTATTAAAATTAGTAGTAGTAATAGTACACTAGGGCCTCGATTTCATTCGCAACAGCGGGACCGGCTTCCGATACTAGTGCGATAAAACTTTTTCTGACGAACGCGAGTTTGCAGCAGAAGTCCAAGTCGAGTGTGGAAACACACGAGTTGAGAAAACGTTTTTCGTACGATTATTCCACCAAATTTTACTTCACAAGCTGCGAAAATAGGGGTTACGCTGTGGGGTGGCTTCGAATTTTCGAAGACAATTCTTCACTTTGTCTGTGTGCGACAATCGATAGGATAACATAACGAATGAGTTGTGTTATCTACGAATGAATGAAATTATGAATATCGAGAAAAAAATCGAGATTGTAGTGTTGGAGTACCGAAAATACTCCAAAACGTCGAGAGGACTACAAAAATACAATGACTCACGTCTTGTTCGAGAGGAGCAATAATGTACGCATGTTACGTTAGAAACGTACGGTGCGACGGACGAATATCGACTATCCCCTCTCTCATGGCACTACGTTGGTCTCGTTGCGTTTTCATCACTCAAGTGCGGCTGCGCTGTACGCATTAAAAAAATGATTCGACTGCCACGTCAAGCACTCTCTCACTTCAGGCAAGGGTAGAAAAAAAACTTATATTTCAATTGACTGTGATAGAAACACATTTTTTATTGCAGTTCTTTGCAAAGATCGTGAAGGGAAGATGAATATAAAATGACCCATACGGCGAGCATAGGCTCTACACCCTGGTGTCGCTGTCGCTCAACCTTGACGCCGTGAAGGGTAATTTAAACGTCCGTCGAGGGTGTCATAACTTTGAAATAATTCCAGAAAAATTCATGCCGAGAGAAGAACAATGAAATGCGCGAAGAGACAAGTTCGCGGTGTGTCGTGTATCGCAGGGAACAGCAATAGTAGTCCAAAGGCTGTGATGAATTGTAGTTCGAGTCGCGATGGACGTTTTTCAACACCATTACTACAGATTAGGCAAAATCTTGATGTCGCTCATCGGAATATGGCCTTACCAATGCACCTGCTCCAGACGCGGCATTCTTGCTGTCGCCATTTTGTTCATCGCCTACGAGATGGTGTCTCAAATAGTGGCTGCTGTAAAATATCAGGATAACTGGAATATCCTGGAATGCATTTTTCCAATCGCTTTCAACGTACTTTGCGCTGCGAAGTACTTTGGTTTCATGCGTAATTCGCAGAAGGTCAGTTATATTTTTGCAAATCGCAATACTAACTAAAGCGAAAGCGGGCGAATTAATCGATAGCTATTAATGATGAACATCTGTTTGATACGCGCAGATCGTACAATTGCTAGATCGTATTCGTTTGGATTGGCAATTCTGGGCGCGGCATCAAGAAGTTAAGTTTCTTCACGAGTATGCCGAGCGGGGAGAAAAGATAACTGTTATCTACACAGGTAAATCAAGTATGGCGAAGGGAAGTTCGAACATAACAAATATGCATTCATTGCTATTCTGTACAGCCGTGTTCTACAGCGTCACGTTCGTTTTTAAGATTGAACCGATGATAACAAAGTTGATCGACATTGCTCTGAACGGCACTGAACCTGGAAAATTTTCAATTCCGGTCGTCTATGAACATCTCGATATACAGAAATATTATTATTACCTAATCATTTACGGTGCCGCAAGCGCACTTGTATTACTAACGGCCCTTGTAAGCAGTGAAGTTATGTTAATTCTTTATGTGCAACACGTCTGTGGTATTTTTGCTGCGGTGGGGTGAGCCAATGATCAATCGATCGTAACAATTAAAATACTAAAGTGTCAGCGTAAATTACTTCAGACACAAATTAGAACGGCTAGGGAGTAACGATGCGTCGGTAGAGACAGGCGAATCCCCATATGCACTAGACAAAACGGACAGGGTATACTTAACTTCGTGTATCGAGAGACACAGTGATGCTATCGAGTGAGATCGCTTATCGAGCAAGTGAGAATGTATTTTGTTAGAGGAACCCCAATGTTATTAATAAATGCACTCTTATCAGATACGCCAATCTCATCAGCGGAACTTACGTATGGGATTTATTTTTTAACATCGTCTTCGGCGTCATTATAATAAACACAACAGGAATTCAGGTTGAAAGTTGTGGCCAACGAAGAATAATTTTCGAATTGTCATAAGCTGCTTCTAAATTCAGATATTCATGAGAACAGACGATATCGGGGCAACGTTAACATTCATGAGTCTAGCATTGGGGACACTGCTTAATTTTTACGTAGAGTGCTGCATTGCTCAAATTCTCATCGATCACAGTATAAGTATTCGATTTTATATGTGAGTATAGAAGTAAGGACTGGTGGCGTGGCCTCAGTAAAAAATCTTCTTCTGCGCAGATACAATAGCCAATGGTACAGATTACCTCCAAAGAGTCAGAAAATCCTACAATTGATGACACTGCGTTGTAACACACCCAGCCAAATAACAGCCGGGAAGATATTTATCTTATCCGTGCAATTTTTCGCGCTGGTAAGGACGATCGTTCTTGAATTGGGGCAGCATCAAAAATTTCCCACGTCCGAAACATTTTTACAGTCATTCAATCAGTAGTTCATTTTTGTATTTCAGACAACGCGGACAATCATATCATTCCTTACGTTTATACGTTCGACGCAAGGATTATAAACACGATATACAAAGACATAAGTCGTTATACTGTTTATTCGAAGAAAATGTAACTCTCTCGATAATCAATAAAAGTATGCCGAGAATTAAGGGACACCGCAGAAAATGGGGTTTTGGTGATTGATATATTCAACCATCATAAAATCAAAAAGTTTGATTTTCCAATTTTTATTTGGATTTTATCTGATTATGGTCGAGGAACATGTTTTATATGGCCTAGAATGTAAAAAAAAGCATTTCCTCATTTGTGCCTGCCTGCCTATCCGGTTGTCTAGCAGCAAGTCTGGCCCTTCCGAAAACACAATAACTTTTCGAAGAGAATTCGGAGCGAACATAACAACGTAGCTTCGAATTCTCGAAAATAACGTTTCGCTTTGTCTATCTGTGGGCGATTGATAGGCTAATATTACGAATCAGTTGTATTATCTGAATGCTTCGAACAAACGAAATCGTGAATCTCGAAGAAAAATGAGGATTGCGACACGAAGTTTTGGATACGGCGGAGACGGCAAAATATTGCGGAGTCAACGAATAGGGTATCGCAAGATCGAAGGTGGCTGTTCCCGCGGAGATACGCGGGTCCGCGTGGAATCCGGAAGATTCCCTCGCTCGAGCAGTGCACGCGCGAGTATCCACGATCGTGTCGGAAAGTGTTTCATAATTTTGCGTGCCGTGCATCGCGCCCGTCATCGAAAGTCCGGTCGAGTGCCTCGACACGGAATTGCGCAAGTGGCATAAATGCGGAATATGCGGAAGGAAACCGGCGTGTCCGATCTTCGTCGCGTTTCCGGTTCCGTTCAACGCAGAAAGATAAAACAAGCGTGAAACAGGAAGCGGCGCGGCCGAAGTTGTACGGGGGTTTTTCGAGAAAACGGTGAACGAGGAGTTTTCGAGCCAGTCTATATCTGGGAGGAATGCCGACCTCGACCAGTTTGGCATCAGAATCCGGGAATCGCGCGCGATGCTCGACTATCCTTGCTCGACCTGCACGCAGCCGCGGCGGCTCCCGTCGCTGCTTCTGGTCTCGATCGCGATCTTGATGGCAGCGATCATCGAGGCTCGGGCACACTGCGGACCGCAAATCATCACTTACGGCGAACCTTGCCCTATGGGACACCCTCAGAATCTTCCATATCAAATTCAGGTATTTGTAATGTATTGTTTATTTATTTATATTCGGGCCCAAGCCCGAATATAAATCCATAAAATGCATAAAATCGTGCACAAAATCGGGCCCTCAATGTCGCATTGTACTTAAGGCCGAAAAGGCTGGCGGATTCATATTCAGCGCGCAAGAATACGTCGAAACCTGTACTTTTGTTTTCCTCTCGAGTAAAATTCCTCGCGAATGGAACTTCCCGATTATCAGTACAATCGCAGATCTACCGAATTCTCGAGTGCATAACGTATTATTTGTTTTGTCAGACACCTTTGACGGTCCCGAAATCGTCGGAAGCCGCGTACGTCGGACCGCCAGGAGGGAAAACCTACGGCTACGGCATCGACGAACCGCGCACCCAATGGCGTTCGTCTAACGTAGGTTTCCAGCTTCCGGTTAGCATCCAAGAGCCCGTTGCTCCCTATCGGTACCCGGAGGAGAAGGAACGATCCGATCCTCTTCGGGGTAGAACATACGGTGTAGGGATTCAGAACGAACCTTCCGCACCGCAGCACACACCGTCTCTGGGGTTGTTCGACTTCAACGTTCAGCATTCCGTTCCTGGACCGAGAAATTACCAGAGTCCCCACAGCGATCCTTCGTGAGTCTTTCCATCGCTCGATTATTTTTTTTTTTAAATTATCCCTATCACGAGTTTATCGTTAATTTGTTACGCATTTTTTTGTGCCACTCTTCAAGGAGCCATTTGAGGGTGCAAGTTCAACCGGTCGATGGTCCGGTTCACTACAGCCCGTCACTTTGGGGACCATTGTCCGTCGGCATCGAGCGGCCGGCCTATGAGCGACGCAACGAGGAAGGTTCGCCAGGCGTACCGATCAGACGCCTCACCGGACTGTCATCGAGGATCGACAGACTTCTGATTCCCGCGTGCGATCTGGCCATGGGCGATCGGAACCGCAACTACGGCAGTCATCCGTCTACGTGTGGATGCGCTCATTAAAACTGTAACTCAACGAAGCAAGCAATAAACAATCTGTTCGAACGCTAATACGTTAAAAGATGTCTCTCTCGACCTGTCCCGTAACGATACAGTAGGTTTTAATAATAAATTTTTTTTACATGCCATCGTCTCTATTACAATGGCGATTTCCAATCTTTCCATAAAGCATCCTGGAAAGTAAAGAGTGAACTTTTTCCGTGCGATAAGTGAGTGGACACTTTTGAATAATTTTTTTTCGAGGATCAACGATCTATCGATTAACAGACCGGTATAAAAAAAAATAGAAGATTGAAATGTTTTTTCAGTGATAAATTAATGGCCTTCGATGGAGAATTGGCACTCGTTTCCGGTATAACAAGAGTCGAGCGAATCAACGCGAAGCGAAGATAACAGCGATGAATCCGTGGGAGGCACGGATGTAATTTTGCACGCTCGAGCGTTCGGACACTCGGATCGAGGGTTTATCGAGGCAAACAATCGAAATCGCTGACGATAATCCGATGGAGCGGTTCGATTGCGGTGAGCGATCGCTCGATTGTTGTCGCTCGGCGGCACGATCTTACGTGCCGAACTTCGCCGCGACGAACCGATTACCCGGGTATATGAGGACGATCTGGTCGTTGATGCTGGCAGAGGCAACACCGACGTCGCAATGAGAACACCGCGCCGTCTCTTCTCGCCGTTGGTGGCGATCTGTCTAGCCGCGGCTTGGCTCGGCTGCCAAGGAAATCCCGAGTCAACCGGAAACGCAGATCTTCGAGACTTCCACTGGAATGACGAAGAGAGCCCCGTCTATGGAGTCCCTCGAGCGGCTCTGGTGCAAAGATCGGCCATCGAGGAACGAACTCCCGCAGAGCCGTGGGAAGAAGCCCTCGAGTCTGGACCGGACGCGCAACCAAAAGCTACGTGGAAACAGGTAAAAGAACAGTTTTCGTATCATTTTTCCGATCCGTCGAAATTCGAAAAATTTTCCATGAAATACTAAGAAATATCGTATTTGTCCAGGCATTCCTCGGGAGTCCCGACCGATCCTTGGTGAAGAGAGATTATCGTCGCGGACACGATCCGGGATGCGAAGATGTCGCTGGATCGGGAATATCTTCGGCATCGTCTTCGGTATCCTCGTCAGCGGCGAGTTCTTCAGCATCGTCAGTCTCAAACCCGGCACTCCCCAACGAAATGACCCGCCGCGAGGAGGAACAATCGCTCATCTTCAAGGAACAAGTGGCGACGCACCTCGAGGAGATTTTCGCAGAGCTCCGGAACTTGCGGCAGCACGCATCGACCGTATTCGAGAATCTGCGGAGCGAAATGTCGACGGGACCTCAGGAGGACGATTTCGAAGAAGCCGCCGAGGAGAGCGAGTCGAGTTACGCGGCTGCCCAGTTCGAGCTCGCCAGTTTCCTGGAGAGAGGACCGAAGCTCGTTAAATTTTTGGTGAACGAGCCGCGTCACATGCTCGCTATACCGGAAATTGTTCGCTCCTCCGTACCTAGTCAACAGATCGCCGCCTCGACCACTCGTCTGAAGAGTTCGATAGAAGAGCTCGTCACCCTCGCGAACACTTGGCTCGTGGCTCACAAAGGCCACAGGCAGCTGGGAAACGGCTATGGAATGGATGCGCCACTAGAGAATCAGATGCCGAATGTGGAGCTCAAGGGATTGGAGATCCTCGACGACACACCGCGTCGCCAGGAAGACGGTAACGCGCCATCTTCGACGGGCTCTTCCGGCAACGATCTCGATCACGGCAAGACTCTCTACAAGTTCCGGAAGTTCAACAATCTTCTGTCGTTCCTGCGCAACGTGCCGAAGTTCGTCAGTGAGCTGTGCATGACGACCAAGGCGGCGATCAGTACGATCACCCAGGAGAAGATCCAACTGCTCCACCGTTCGACGCTTCCCGATGGCGGCGACTTCCCGATGGCGAATCAACCCGATGGAATTATTCCCTACGACGGCAGTTTGATGGACGCCAAGCTGCGACTTCTCTCGGCTAAACTGCAAACGTTCGATCGAAGGTACGGATCTTCGAGGAATTACGCCGGATACGAAGCGTCATCGGCGTATCCGGACCAGATGTCGAGCGGAGAAGATCGATACTCTTCGGGTCGCCCCCTCGCAGCCGCTGTTCCCTGTGAATCAGGCTCTTCGGCATCGTCATCCTCTTCATCTTCCTCGTCTGCTTCTTCTTCTTCATCCTCCGTATCAGAATCTAAAGTTTTGGTACCCGTTCCCTCCCCTCTTGACGAGTCTAGATTCTCCTCTGCAGCATCCTCTTCAGCATCTAGCAGTTCGAGCAGCGTTGTTGCAGTGCCTCGTGTTCCCTGCATACCCAGTGACTCCTCGTCTTCATCTTCTTCGTCATCTTCATCATCTTCATCTTCCTCATCCTCCGTATCAGAATCTAAAGTTGTGGTGCCCGGTCCCTCGCCTCTCGACGAATCTAGATTCTCCTCTGCAGCATCCTCTGCAGCATCCTCTGCAGCATCGAGCAGTTCGAGCAGCGTTGTTGCAGTGCCTCGTGTTCCCTGCACACCCAGTGACTCGTCGTCTTCATCTTCTTCGTCATCTTCATCATCTGCATCTTCCTCATCCTCCGTATCAGAATCTAAAGTTTTGGTACCGGGTCCCTCGCCTCTCGACGAATCTAGATTCTCCTCTGCAGCATCATCTGCAGCATCCTCTGCAGCATCGAGCAGTTCGAGCAGCGTTGTTGCAGTGCCTGGTGTTCCCTGCACACCCAGTGACTCGCCGTCTTCATCTTCTTCGTCATCCTCATCATCTTCATCTGCTTCATCATCTTCGTCATCTGTATCATCTTCCTCCGCTTCGGCATCGAACGTTTTGAGACCCGTTGCGTCGTCCTCTAGCAGTGCGCATAGCGTTGCTTCACTTCCTGTTGATCCTTGCGCATCGACCGGCTCTTCGGGATCTTCGTCTTCATCCTCCTCATCATCCTCATCTTCTTCGTCAGGATCTCGAATCGGTCTCATTGCTCCGGTTACTCCAGAAGTTGATTTTTCACCCTGCTCCCCTTCGTCTCCCGATTATTCATTCACAAATCGTCATGACGATACCTCATCGTCCTCTGAATCCGACGAAGATCAACCTCGCCCCGAAAACTCCGGACAACACGATTACCGCGGAAGACAATACCACTATCATGGAACTACAGGATGGGGTAGAGACATCATCACAACTCCACACTTCTCTATCGGACATCGTCAATCACTTTCTTCTGGCGACCCAGACGATTCACCAGCGAACCCCTCCAGATCATCAAACGGCTTGTTCAGTCCGCGATTGATTGGACATTATCACGTTGAAATTCCGACACTCCCCGTTCGGTCTTCAGCGTCCGGCTCTGGTGCTTCTTCAGGCAACATCATCTCGACTCCGCTCTTCGCCATCGCGCGCCGACCATCGCAATCGTCAGATGATTCGACTGAGACCCTCGATGGTTCATCCGAAGTTTCTTCCGAATCCTCTAATGGGTTTATGGGATTGAGATTGCCCGGACATCGACACGGAGGCCATCGCTACCATCACCATCGTCATCACCATAAGAAATTCTCGTTCGACGGCATTTCATTGGGCGCGGAGGGTTCCGAACCTAGGGACTCTTCTCCTACAGATGATTCCGAACCTCCGACGTCCGCTGACACCGATGGCTCTCCCGGGTCTCCCACTGGCTTGATGGGCTCAGGATTGCTTGGAAAGCTACGCAGACCACATAGCGGACACCTCCATGGCAGATTCCCGTTCGGCTTAATTGTATTGGGACCTGAGGATTACGCACCCGGTTCCGAAGATAGCACGTCCACAGACGCCGATGGCTCTCCCGGGTCTCCCAATGGGTTCTCGAAATCAGAATGGATTGAAAATCTACGCAGATACTATAACCGTTACCACAATCACGGACTCCCGTCTGGCCGATTTCCATTGGGATCTGAGGGTTCCGAACCTAGTGGCTCTTCTCCTACAGATGATTCCGAACCTCCGACGTCCACTGGGTCCAACGACTCTCCCGTCTCTCACAATGGGTTCTCGATATCAGAATGGATTGAACATCAACGCAGATACAATAACCGTCACCACCCTTACGGACTCCCGTTTGGCCTATTTCCATTGGATTCTGAGGGTTCCGAACCTAGTGATTCTTCTCCTACGGATGATTCCGAACCTCCGACGTCCACTGGGTCCAACGACTCTCCCGGCTCTCACAATGGGTTCTTGAAATTAGAATGGATTGAACATCTGCGCAGATACTATAACCGTCACCACCCTCACGGACTCCCGTTTGGCCTATTTCCATTGGATTCTGAGGGTTCCGAACCTAGTGATTCTTCTCCTACAGATGATTCCGAACCTCCGACGTCCACTGGGTCCAACGACTCTCCCGTCTCTCACAATGGGTTCTCGAAATCAGAATGGATTGAACATCAACGCAGATACAATAACCGTCACCACCCTTACGGACTCCCGTTTGGCCTATTTCCATTGGATTCTGAGGGTTCCGAACCTAGTGATTCTTCTCCTACAAATGATTCCGAACCTCCGACGTCCACTGGGTCCAACGACTCTCCCGGCTCTCACAATGGGTTCTTGAAATTAGAATGGATTGAACATCTGCGCAGATACCATAACCGTCACCACCCTCACGGACTCCCGTTTGGCCGCATTGCATTGGGATCTGAGGGTTCCACGCCAGGCGGACATTCTCCTTCACCTGATTCCGGTTCTTACAACGGCTTCGACGAGATCAGCGACGAAGACCAATACTCCGACGATGGCGGTTCGCCAGCTCCTTTTGCACCAAAATCGCCAAGTAAATCCAGACTCGTACCACAGATCGTCTCCCACCTTCGCCGCCATCACGATAACATCAAAAATTATTTTGGAATGAGTCCAACGGGACCCGAGGGTTCTAAACCTGGCGGCCATTCTCCTATGCCTGATTCCGGACCTTACGATAGTTACACCGTGAACCTCGACGAGGATCAATACTATGACGATGACGGTTCGACGGCTCCTTTTTCACCAAAATCGCCAGGTCAATCCAGACTCATGCCACACTTTGTGTCCCACCTTCGCAGCCATCACGATAATATCAGAAATTATTTTGGAATTAGTCCAATGGGACCCGACGGTTCTACACCTGGCGGCTATTCTTCTTCACCTGGTTCTGGATTTTACAACGCCTACGGTGAGAACATCGATGAAGACGATTACCCTCGCATCAGCGATCATCGGAGCTCGGCAGCGCCGATTTCATTGAACTTAGCTCGTTACCCTGGAAGCATACCGCTGGTTTTGCCGAGAGGATCGATCGTTCAGGCACTCGGCACCGACAACTTATATCCCGGTGATGTGATCGCCATCAGGCTGCAGAACGCAGCCGTTCTCGTCGGCGGGGTAGTCGACGGCTTCAGCCCGATCTCTTTCAGATTCCTTTCATCGACCGCATCGCCCTCCCAGTATGGAACTCGTCCCGGCGGCAGGACGTGGAACCTCGATAGCCAGGACTTTCGTGACCCCCAATGCAGACAGGCGTTCGAAATGCTCTGCGCAGGAGCCTGAATAGCGAGAGACGACGGACTCGAAGACGAAACGTTGAAACACGAAGTTCGAGTCCGTGACTTGTTCGAGAAGACTACAAACAACGCGTGCATCATAGCGTGGGGCGATATTTATATTATTTATTTTTAAAAAACTTTATTTATTGTACAATAAAACGAGCATTTCAAAGTTTAAAAAAACATAATTTTTTTGTCTATTCACAAAAAATGTGTTACAGTCTTTAGCGACCGTGGAGAGTTTGGTCGGGCAGGTCGGGCCGTCGCATCGCCTTGAAATCTCATTAAGGGAATACGTCACAGATCACCGTTTCCAAATGGTGAGGGGTGGTGGGGGCGCATGTTGCTAGCAATGGTTGAGGCCTAGGTATCTATTCATATACAGGTTCGAAGTCCCTTCAACTCGTAATATCTTCGAAAATCTATGGGCGCAGCTCGGTTTTATTTTTTTACTGCGTCCCTAACAATGTTCTAATGTTATTTTAGAAAAAAATCTAATACAGTAGTCTGGAAATATAAATTGTTTTTTTTAAAGACTGTTGCTTTACACGCGGCACCACACGCAGCTCATGTTAATCGACACAATTTCAAGCTCATGTATTTCGGAATCCATGTGGGGAAAAAATTATTTGAAATTCTGATTTAAAAAAACCTTGTTCATTGGTTTATAACACTTATGATTTTTCGTTCCAAAAGTAGAAAACTCGTCTTGTGACGTATTCCCTTAATACTTGTTCGAGAGAAAAAAAAATCGCACGCGAGTGGCGTGAGAAAGAATTTCGTCGTAACGTCGATCGTGGCCTACATAACTGGAATCTCCTCTAAATGCGTAACGCATTCACTTTGTGTACGGATTTACGGGTCGGTGAATATTATTGCTCGACTTCAAAAAAAAAGAATGCGCTGATAAAGCTCGACATCCTCAGGTCGATCGTGTGTCGCTCCTACTCTTCGATCGTAAAACCGGCTGCCCGATTCGCGCGACTCTTCTACCTTGGGCATTAATGATTCGTCGGCAATCATATTCGAGCTCTCGAATAAACTCGACGGGGTTCGACTCTGCTCTGAAATAAATTTTCTAAAAAATTGTCAAAGGAACATGGTGTTCGTAAGATCTTTCGTATTCTGTTGCCTGTTGCTGGCATACTCGATAATAATCACCGGACCGAAAACAGTTCGATGCTCGGGCGCGAGGAGCTCCGAGGAATCGATCGAAATACCCGTTCGACGGCGGGACGACGGAAAAATATCGACGTCCGTTCACAATAATCCCTCTCAGCACAGACCGATATTGGAACTTGTCCTGGGGATTCTCGATACCTTTCACGCTTCCACGAAGGCCGAGCTTAAAAGGGTTAAAACGAGACTGGAGAAGAGCACCATTGTGCCGTTCCCGGAAGAACCGACGAAGGCCTCGTGACACTCACGAATATACTTGTCAAGCATTACTCATCGCTGTTGAAAATTTTATATTGGTCATGCATCATTATACAGTATTCGATAAATAAATAAATAAAAAAACGAAGTTGCTCTCATGAATGTGTTTACCGATTCATTTTTTTTAAGTCCGAAGTACGATACATTATTCAAAACCCCCCTGTTCCTTAATTCATCGGTTTCCGTCACTGGCGTCACTCGAGATACGTTCCAGAGAAAAATCGAAAATATTCTCCGTAACGTCGGTTCCGGTTTGAAAATCTGAGCCTTCGACCGGAAATACGTCACTTCCAGTTTGAAAATCTCACTTCTCGACCGGAAGTGCCGTCATGCGGGAACACGTCGCTTATAGTTGAAAAAATGAGATTTCGAACCCGGCCGTGACGTTTTCCCGTATGACGATACTTTCGGTCAAGAACCGCGAATTTGAAACCGGAGGTGTCGTTTTACCTCGTGACCTAACGCGTTCGTTAGTTCCGAGCTCGGTCGCGGCCGCGAACAAGATCGCGAATGTCGTAAACATAAGTTTATCGTGACGAGCGTCGAAATTATGCTTCTTGTCAGTCACTTTATGCAAGTGCGACGAAGCTATGAATGATTCATGAAGACTTGATAAAAATTAAGCGTATGCGGAACACGTCAGCTAACTACAATAATTCTAATATGTACTTTAACACTGATGAGTGTGAGCAAACTCGGAAGTTAAATATATATACATATATATAGACATACATATATATATAGTGTACAAAATACATAATGCCTTGTGTATTATATATACATATACATATATATATATATATAATACATAAGATCGGAACGTTGCGTTGCCGCATCCGTTATTTCTCCCACAATGCCGTAGTGTAAACTCATACATACACCATACATTGGAAAAAAGTATATGAAAGAAGCATAGATAATAAGACCTTCGACACTCGTCCCCGTGCTTATCCGATAACGGTCACTCTTCACGCGACAGAAAATCTTACGATTCTTCATTCAGTCGGTCACTATCGTCGAAGACACCGAGCGGACCGGAGATTCTCCTTTACTACGTCGATAAATCGAGGAAAAAGATTCTCCGAAGCTACAAAATGTCACGCTGGTTCGTCGTTCCCTTGATGGTGGCTTGCCTCTTCGTCTTCGTTCAGGTAAATAATTATCGGATTATCGTAGAATGTTCATCGCTGCTTTTCGAGCAGAGCGACCGGCTCAGTGGTTCGACGAATTCCGCTTATCTGGAGTCGAAACTCCGGTTCATCGGTTCAAAGTTTAAGCAATCGTTGATCTCACGCTCAATTTTTATTCATCTTTGCAATTTTTTTTTGTTCAATTTAATTTCTTTTTTATTGTAGATTAATAGTGAATTCGCGATTTTGGGCATTGCATGTGCGTGAAAAAAACTTGATGTTCGATTATGATCTTTGCGTTCGATAAAAAAAAAATGATTGAATAACATTTTTTTGAAATTGTGAATTAATAACGTATTCGCGATATTAGGCGTCGCATGTGCGAGAAAAAAAATTGATGTTCGACTATGATCTTTGCGTTCGATTTTCAGGGCTTTCCCCAGGATTCCGCAGCGACCGCGGCACCTACAGCTGGCGGAACAGCCGCTCAAATCGAATCGGCTTTGAGCGAAGCTATGGCATCTCTGCAAAAGGGCTTGAAGGATATAATGGACGATCCTCAAATCACCAAGCTCATGCAGGACGGCCAGAAGTTACTTCAGAACGCCGCTACATCGATCCAGACCGAGGCTGCCAAGATGATGCCCAAGACCGACGGAAAATAGTGTCTTTTTTTACCTTTTAATCGTTGAATTATAAATACTATCAAAAATTGTAGCAACGTATAATTTTATTGTACATTTTCGTGTCGTAGAATAATACAATCCAAAGTATAGCTATCGCTCAACGAGGTCTGCCTATTTTTATTCTGCCTATAAGTGTCATCTAATTTCCTGCAAATCCGTTTTCCCCGATTGACATTTGCTTTATTGTGGTGAAAAAAAAATTTCGTGTGTGTGTGATTCAGTCGCGAAAAGTTCAAACCGCTATGATTCGACCGATCAAGCTGAAATTTTGCATACAGCATATGTGATCAATAGTAAATTTTTTTATAAATCGAATCCAGTAATTTTCTAGAGAGCCAGAGGGTATCGTAAGAAAACAAAAATATCGCGTTACCAAAACCAGCGGACGATATTTTATAAGCTCGTGCACAGAGAACACGTCCATCCGATTTTTAGTAAGAAGATATGAGACAGCCGAAGAACAAGATACAGAATAATAATAATAATAATAATAATCAGATGGATAATCGTGGTTTAAAAAAAGAAAAAAGTTGAAAGAAGTGTATATGAAAAAATTGACCTGACCACAGGTCAAGGTGTCTAATGCCAGACGTTTCAATTCCGATAAGGGAGCGAGATAAGCTGCTCGAACTTCCACAGCACCAGATACGGGGAAACGCGCTAACCTTTTGTCTATTTATTTGCCGAGCGTTATCTTCCGTACTCACGAAACGACAGAATTTTCCCGAAGGGAACTTCGACCCTGTGAAATCGATCGTGAAAAACATATTGATCGACGAGTCGAGGAGTCGACACAGAAAAAAAAATCAATTGAGTCGACAAAATGTGCTCTAGCGGGTGGCGAAACAAACGTTCGGTCGATCGAAAAAATACCTCGTTGATCAAATTAACAGTCCGTCGAATCGAATGTATCTTCACTCTCTACGAAAATTATTTTGTTCGATCAACCAAAAATTTCCTTCGCCACCCGCCCGCGCACATTTTGTTGACTCGATCGATTTTTTTTCTCAGCGATGAAGAAAAACAAATATCGCAAATTTTTGGAGAACTTTCGATGCGAATGACGTCTCTATAGGTATAATGATAATTCCATGAATCGCAACGAGAGTCCGATTCCTCGTATCACAATGCAAGACCCATCGATAAATTCGACTTCTGGCTTGACCCGAACCTCGTTGACACAAGATTGGACGACGATTCCCCGACTTTCGATTACGAAGCTTCTCCACAATCCCCGGCTTAGGAACACAATTACTTCGTGGCTCCGATTATCCTATGTCTGTGTATTCTCCCGTACAATCTGCGACGAAAATAACGTTTTAGGCGTTCTCCGATTTTTTGTCGTTTTTTTTCACTATCATCTAAATCAATAAAGCTGTTATTCCATCTGATCGGTCGGGGTCATTGAACTTTACGCGTCCTAAAAAAATCTAGCGCGCATCCTCGTTCCTTCCTCTATTACATCGTTGAAGAAAGTGACGACAAACTATGAAGCTCGGTGGACGGAGCTGTGGGGAGATGCAAGATAGCTGGGCACTTTGCCCCCAGCGGCACCGATAAGAATTGCCTATAAAAGGGAGTCACTTGGTCGGGAGTTTCATCAGTCTTTCTCTCGATCTACAACAGTCAAGAGACCTTGATCGGTGTTTCGTAATTTTTGATCGTGTATCAAGATGAAGAGTGCAACCGGAATCGCCTTGTTCGCTATGGTGGCTTTGGCCGCCGCTCATCCCCGTCCACCCAGTCAACCGAAAGCTCCGGCTAACGAGTTGACACCCACCCCTCTTGCCGACATCATCGCCGACGCCCAGAACAACATCAACAACCTTGGCAAGCAAATTCAGGAACAACTGAACCTTCCCGATCAGGAGACCGTCGTGAACACCATCAAAGCGCAGAGCACCACTCTCGTCAACAACGTGAACTCCTACATCACCCAAGTCTCCGAAGATGTGAGTTACTATCGATGGATCGATTGATCGATTGACCCGCTAGCAACTTGGGTAACCTTTGCTTTATAAGAACAACAACCGTAGAATAACCGGAAATATTACAGCAGTTGTAGGTCACTTTCTACTTCGCTGAAGTAATCGAAGAAACAACGGTATTTCAAGGTCTGGGCATGCGAAAGAACTTCCGTTTGCAAACACAGGAAGTTGAAATATTTTACCGTATAAAAAGTGACCTAAAACTACCGTAATAAAAAAAAACTATTTTCACGGTTGCGAAGCTGCCAGAGCCGATTATTCGATTAATCATATTTCATAGATTTCAATGAAATTTAAATCACTCAAACAAATTCAATTTGTGTGTGGAATTAATCTTTGATTTTTTATTGATTACTTGGAATAGATCAAGGCTAAGAGCCCCGAGCTGGAGAGACTCTGGGGAGACATCAAGGGCAGGCTGAACCAGGTCGTCAGCGACATCAACGCCCAGATCCCGAACGCCTCCGAGCAGGCTGCCCAGCTGCAGGCTAAATTCAACGAAGGCGTCAGCGTTCTCGTCAGCGAGTCCGACAAAGCGGCAAAGGCGATAAGCCAGAATTCCTCCAAGGCTCAGGAGGACATCGCCAAATTCACGAAACAGGCCGTCGAGATCGCTGTTCAAGCTACGACAAATTTGAACAACCAGCTGCAGCAGGCCGCAGCAGCGAGGGCCGCCTAAACGGCGGACTTTGAGAAATTACGTCATCAACGTCAGGGCAAAATTAGATCGCGGAGATACGAGTGCAGCGACGGGAAGTGCACAGAGCCAACACACATCGAAGCACACCCACGTCGAAAGCATTGCAAAATTATGACCGAAGGAATGACTGTGAATCATTGATAAAGAAGAAAATTATGTAAACGCAAACGATATTCGAGAAACGTTGCGAATCTGTAGCAACGTTGACGCGTTTCGCAAGAGATAACGTCGCACGATAGCGATTACGAATTCAAGGCATCCAATTATTAATCGAGATGAATTTTCGATCCTCTGACATGTATTAAATCCCACAACAATAAAGTTCTTATTTAATTCGTACACTGTATTTAATGTTCTTTTTTTTTTTTGAGCCGTTAAAAATAAAGAAATTCCCATAAAGAATTCCCATATGCACTTGACAAAACGGACAGCGTTTACCTAGCTTTTACATGTGAGTATACTGAGAAAAAGGATAGTATTTCCTACTATGACGAATAGTTCCCAGGGGAAACGTCTATACTGATAGTTTTTTGATGAAGTGTTGATAAAGATAAAAATTATGCAAATGCAAACGATATTCGAGAAACGTTGCGAAACTGTAGCGACTGTTGACGCGTTTCGCCAGTGATAACGTTACACGATAGCGATTGCGAATTCAAGGCATCGCATTATTAATCGAGATCAATTTTTTCGTTCCTTTGACATATATCAAATTCCACGTTAACAAAGCTCTGATTTAATTGATACATTATACATTACACTACACTCGAAAAGCGAGGAAAATTTAGGGTACCGGAAACGTGCAGTAAGAGAAAACAACGAACGTAGAAAATGATTTATTTGTCGTTAAGAACAGTGGTCGTTATAAATATTCAGTCATAGTTCTCGAATGAGGAGAAGTCCGACGAGTCCCTCGCGCAGAGATTCGATTTTCTGCCCATTGTCAAGGTCGGCCTCGACGGTTTTATGAAGTCCGGAAGCGGAAGACGCTGGCACGCAAAGTTGGCACATTTCACGATCGCACCCATCGCCTTCGAGGCGACGTAACTCAGAGGGCTGTAAGGTTGCTGCTGATTTTCGCATCTCGATGACGTCGTGAAAACCGAACTTGGAGCTGCTTTAGCGTACTGCAAAAAAAATAATAATAATTACGGTACAGAATCGAATACGATAAAATTTTTTTATTTCTTTTTTTTTTAATAAGTGTAATTTTACCGTATGGGTCAGAAGGACCAGCGCCAATGAAAAGAGAAGTATCTTCGGAAACTGCATTTTCTTCGGTCCTTGATCGAAACTCTTCGACGATGTTGCGTATGAGAAAACGAACGGTCGACTGTGCGAGGCGCAGACCCGTTAAACTTTATTTCTCCGCGTCCCGGAAACGCTGCTATATCCGTTTTGCGTAATTTGTTTTGCGAATGAATAAAGAAACAGTAAACTGTTGCTTTTTAATCGTTACCCTACATATAGGACAAACGCTTCACGAATGGAAAGACTGCTCGGGTGATCTCGGTTTAAGAAAGAAACGCGCGCACAGTCGGTTTCTGCACCGGATGCCTCGTTTCGCGATTTCCGGCTCAAAAGTCAGCCTTTTCTGTGCATTGATTCTTTTTTATCTTTTAATCGTACAAGCTGAGGCATTCAATACTGAAATTCTCAGATATCATCCACCGATCGGGCAGGTTCGATCTTATCTATTTTATTTGTTTATTTATTTATTTATTTATTTATTTATTTATTTATTTATTTATTTATTTATTTATTTATTTATTTATTTATTTATTTATTTATTTATTTATTTATTTATTTATTTATTTATTTATTTATTTATTTATTTATTTATTTATTTATTTATTTATTTATTTATTTATTTATTTATTTATTTATTTATTTACGGGATAAACGCTTTTACAAAAGCCAAAATATAGCCTGTTTGATATTAATAAAATAAGAAACAAAAATAATAAAAAAATGAACCATCGGAATATAAATATGATGTAAAACATACGTAAAATTAAATAGCTTATGTATGATTATAAGTATATATGATTAGTCTGAATGGACTGTAATTTGAATAAAATTGTTGAAAATTGCAGGTGAGAAAGAGAGATCGAACGATCGACCGGCGAACGAGTCGATGCTCGGAGCTGTCGAGAAAAAGATCCGAGGACATAAAAATCTTGAGATCTCACATAAAGAGATTGTTGGCCTTCAGGAAAGAAATGCGCGCGACCGGTGGCTCTCGAATATTTTGAGTTTTCCCCGACGAGTGCGGTCGAGCGTCGACGAGTCAGCAGACTCTTACAATTACTGCCCGGCAAGGTGAATTTCTGGCAACAAAAAAAAATAGCGACGTCAGCAAACATGTTCTTGCATCAAGAAAACGGGCCGTGAATCATTTTTTCCGTCACGTCTCTGCGACCGCAAGAGCCGGGTAGGCGGGTATGCAGTCCGCTACGTTACTTTACGGTCGTCGTTCGGTCTCACTTCTTTTCGGTATTAATTATAATTTTTTCGTTGTAGATGCAAAGATAGCAAAAAAAAATATTTCTTTAAATCATCTTCATCCACACGATGACATCCCCGTGGCGAATTTTGCTGATCTCCGTGTTTATGTTCACGGTATGTATTATTTTCTTCGAACTATAGGAATCAAATTTTTTTTTTTTAGTTGCTAATTATTTAAAAAATTCGTGAACAGTGAAAAAAGATTTATATATATACAAATAGATTTACAGGTTCATAAGGTTTATTTTTAACAAACATTTCTTCTTCACATTACATCCGCAATTCATTTTCTTGTTATTTTAGGATTTTTTTAAATCGTTAGAAATAAATAAATTCGGAAAATAAAAAAAAATCATAAAAGTTCATAAGGTCTATATTTGACAAAGATTTTTTCTTCGCAATACATCCGGAATTGATTGTTAATTTTACCATTTTTTAAGCACCGAATAAATCGGTTGACTCCGAAACTAATAAAGAGTAGTTTGATTACAATTTTTTCCCGACTGACAATTGTTTTTTTCAGATCGCAACATCGATGGCTGCTGAAGAATTTACGAAGGATCACAGGGAGATTCTCGAAAAGATATCCGCCCTTCTGGCGGACGCCCCGACGGCCGGAAAATCGAAGCTTGCCCTAACGGCCAGAAAATCAAAGGCTGCTCAGCTGAAGGAGGTGACACCGCTCGAGAGGGCCGAGAAGATAAATCGTAATTTCGAAAAAATGATTCAATTGGTCAACGTACTTGGACAGGTCGATAGCTTTATTACGGACCGGGCGAGAAACGTGGTAAAAAAATTACACGCCGTTTACGGTATTGACGACGGCGATAAGAAAAGACGGGGACGTTCGAATTTTTGAATATATAATTTTTCAAATAGATGAACAAAAAAATAGTCGGACAAAAAAATGATTATATGTATCGCAAAGTTGATAAGAAAGTTCCGTGGTAGAAATGATTCATGCCAACCAGAGTCTCTGCGCATGACCAACATTTTTTTATCCTCGAATTTCCATTGCATTATTATGAAAATGTATATATATTTATATATATGTAAAACATTCAATTAATATAATTGAATGGGCAATAAACAAATTACTATAAGAAAATATAATCGATCAGTTTTTGATTTTATTCAATTTCTCACGAAAGCGTTTCTGCACGAAAAAATCTCGCACAACTTGTTCGTGCACTCTGCTGAATTTTCTATCCCACAAACTGTCTAATTATAATTTAATTATCGCTTCGTTCATTCCCGGAAATAGTTTACTAAATGCAAAATAAATTAGCCCTTGTAACTCTTTGTAGCCTCTCTTCTTCTTATCGTTTTAATACGCACAAATCGTTCGATGTCTAAACGTTGTACGCATCGATTTCATATGGCACGAGCAGTGTAATTATCATTGAACTATCGCTTCGTTTCTTCCCGAAAATAGTGTGCTAAGGGTAAAATAAATTAGCCCTCACAACTGCCTCTTGTCAAGTCGCTCGGATCGTCCGACGATCAACAATCCATAGGATGGATAATCCATAAATGGAATGGAATAATGAAATAGGATGGATTAATGGATTTCCATGAATCCTGTAAGTCCTCGTACCGGGAACCGTAAATCCGTCGTCGCAATTACGAACTCACCCTCATTAGCTCTCTTTAGATTCTGTTCGTTCTCCCTTCGGACGCGCCTTCGCCGCACTTTGCGACCAGTGCAGGCGCCATATTGGATCCACTATATATAACCGGACGAAGCCATCGAGGTCGTCAGTCGCCTTTAGTACCTTTGCATCGAAGGTACAGAGATTACCAACAAACTTGTTCACTGTTTGGCTCGCATCAACTTCTCTTCGGTCACTCTCGTCTAAAACGGATCGAAGAAAAAATTGTCGACGGTCATCGACAAAAATGGGAGGCTTTGTTGAATGGCTGATTCTGGCACTTTTGCCACTCGTCCTCGCACAGGATTATTGTTCGGTTTGCAACAACCACACCATGTGCGCCTTCAAGGTAAGCGTTTGATAGATTAATTGAAAATTGTTACGCAGATAAAAAGGTACAAAGTAATTTTCACTTTCTCATTTATTACAATTTTGCGCACAGCGTTCTCTATGAGAAAGTTCGTTGATCGATCTTTGGCTTTCTCGTAGAAGAGGCTATGTGCAAAATTCTAATAAATGAGGACGTGCAAATTACTTTGCATCGTTTTTCGTAACATAAAGAAATTTCTACATCTCATAAAAATTGAAACGGTCAAAGGTTATCGCAAAATTTATTGCAAAAAATCGCTGACTAAAATTTGTGTAATTCGTCGTTTCGAGGCCGTGTCTTATGTATCTTTGCCCACTGATGATGAAGCTCCCCATTATTTAAAAAAAAAAGAAACTTTCAAAAAATTCAAAATGTTAAAAAACGGTTAGATGCATTTTCGCGAAATTTTATACCAAACATTGTACAGTGCTGTTCCATTTTCGTGTTAAATTTCATGTTTGCTCTAATTAAATAGTTTTTACTAATTTTTGAAATTATGAGAACGATTAATGATCATTTTTTTTTTCTTTATAATCAGGGCAAAAGCGCATCCTGCGGCGGAAACAGCGTGAGCGGTGTGTCTTCAGCGGAGGCCGAGGAGATCGTTAAACTGCACAACGACTATCGGGCGCGAATCGCGAACGGGCTCGAGAATCGTGGAAAATCGGGGCCTCAGCCGGCCGCAGCGAACATGCGAGCCCTCGCGTGGGACGAAAAACTGGCCGAGGTCGCTCAGAGATGGGCCGATCAGTGCACCGTCCAGCACGACCGCTGTCGCAATGATCGTGAGTTCGAAGATTTATATTCAATCGAAATTCCTTCGATATTCGCCGAAAAATTGCCGCTCGAGGATGTAATTAATTTTGATCATCGGTCGGCAATGAAGAAATCTGCTGCGCACGATTCTAATTTTTTACTTCCATCTCCGCGAAAGGGTATTTAATTGGTTGTTTCGCTTTCGTTACCAGCTCGTTTCAAGGTCGGCCAGAACATGTTCTTCAGCTCGGCTCTGCCCGCGGTCAGCTGGACACGGGCTGTCGGCGCATGGTTCAATGAGGTCGAAGGCTTCGACGGCCACCGCGTCGGTAACTTCCGTCTTGATCGCTACACAAGTAATTACACTCAATTGGCCTGGGCAACGACGACGCTCGTCGGCTGCGCGCGCACCACTTCCGGCGCAGCTCACCGTCTGGAAGATCATCATCGTCAAGCACTCGTCCTATCGGCTTCGCCCTCGGAACCGGAAGCGGAGACCGCAGGGCAAAACGGCAATCCGAGAGTGAAGAAACAATCCTATCTCGGATTCTTCGGTGGCGCGAGTTTCAACCCTGCGGGCGCACGGGGCGCCATCACCGGCACTTCCGGTGGGGTAAGAGATACTCATTTCACTCCACCGCTGCTCGTTTCTCAGTTGCACAAGTTGGCGTAACTGGTAACGATCATTTTACAAGGCGATAGACTGTTCGATTGATCCTTATTTTTTGTCGTTTGTCCGTCAGACTGCGGGACCGTCGGGAGCCAACAGGCCTCCGAGACCACCCTCGGCACACTTTCCTGCCGATGGATTCAACGGAAATAATGGAAACCGTCCGAACTTCCCCGGAGCCGGAAATCGACCGGGTTATCCTGGTTCCGGTTATCAACCTACTTATCCGAGCTATCCGAGCTATCCGAGTTATCCGATTTATCCGGAATCGTCCGGTGGGGAAAGCGACCCCGAATACTACCCAGGACAAGGAGGATATTATTATCCTGGAGTTTACTACCAGTCGCATCCGGCGTATCATCAAGGCGGCGCGCAATACCCGCTTTATGCACCCCCTGGTAATTTCCTTATTTATTTGTAGCCTTTCTCTTAATCCTCAAACTGTACAGAAGAAAAGCTACACATCCGATGACTCCTCTTTCCCAATTCCGAAGATATTGCAATTTACAAGCAAATGCTTTTTGCTGAAATGATTTTTAATGCAGAAAGGATATTCAACGTTAATATTTTTTTTTCTTTCCTGTTATTAACGCTGCAGGTTTCGTACCATACTTCACCGGATACGCGGGAACTAACGGATTCGCGAATAGACCGGCAGCTCTCGGTTTCTTCGACGGTGAGGCGGACGAAAGTGCGCCCTTGAAACCTGCCGAGACGAGGCCCAAACGGTCGCACGCGCCGACTTCCGGCGAATGGAAAATCAAGAAGGTCAGCAGAAGAACCTCGGCGGACGCGGTGAAGGAGCCGATACATTCGGACGAGTCGTCTCCGACTTACCAGATACTCATTTGTAACTACGGACCGGCTGGCAACCACGAGGACCAACCGATCTACGTTGAGGGCGAAGCGTGCTCGAAGTGTCCACTCGGTACAACTTGCCAGAAAGGCCTATGTGCCACTATTTAAATACTCTGTTGTGATTGTTACCAAATACAATGTTACATATATTATGGAAAGTTGTTTGCTTCTTTGTCCCAATTTTCAAGAATCGAGGGGCTTTCTCTAGAGGCCTTCGAGGACCTGATTAGTCGGAGTTCTCCTAGGAGAATTCTTCTCGGGCTCTGATAATTATTAGATTTTTGTACTATTCTGGTCCTATTCTGTGCGTCTCGGCTAGTTGGGCACAATAATGCGGTGCACAACAGCACTGTGCACTACCGTCGATTGGTTCAACACGATTGGTAACGGGAACGACTTCCGCCGCGGCGAGCAACAAGTTCGGATAAACCGAGTGATAGTTCGGATAATGAAGGGTTCGGACGATCGAGGTTCCACTGTAATTTGCACTAACCTGTGATAATATTGTACTTTGTACTCTGCACTTTGTTGCAGAACATTCATGCACATTCCTACAATAAGCTACAATCGTTCACAACTCGAAACAGTTAGTTTGAGTTTTTCATAAATATTATAAATATGTACGACAAATTAATACTTACTGCGGCACAATTCGGACATGAATGGAAAACGAAGAGGTATTTTTTTGCAACTTTTTATAGAAATAAAAACTTTTCACATAAATAGTTGTGACTTTTTACAATCATCGTAGACTTGGATCGAAAATTGAAACGAGTCATGATTACTTGTATTTTTTTCTTAATAGTTGTTGTTGCGAGTTGGAATTTCGACGAAGTTTCGCTCAAGTGAGTTTTAGAAAAATTTTCGCCAAACATGACAAGTATTTATATCGAAGTGTATTTGTTTCGTTCGTATCCAATTATTTGTTCATATCGTTTCAGCAGCAACTGACGAAAAAAAAATTCTTACGAAACAGCCCAAAAATGATGAATTTTTTTTGCATTTTGTGCCACTCATTTGTTTAGTTTTTTACAAGCAGGTACCTCGATTCACGCTGGGAGAGACCTTCGTGTGCGAGTAGAACTTCGCGACGTTGAAAATACAATCTTACAATTCTTCGTTCAAAAGCTAAAGATTCTATCCGCAACAAAGAGCCCCGGACGACTTATTTTTCTCACTCACCGAATGCATAACCTCGTCCTTCCATTGGCTGGTGCGCGTCCGTTCGTGTTTACAAGTGGCACGACGCGCGAAGGTTTCCCTCGCTCCGTTCCCCTCGCCGCAGCGAGCGGTCGCTCGTCTGACTCAACCAGAATCGTTCAATTAGTTCAATTGTCTCGGCAATAAAATCGCGTAAGTAAACACACAAAGCCTCCCGTGACGAAATGAATATCGTGCAATTTTCAGGATCCTCTTAACGGAACCGAAAGAGAGACGCTTTAGAACGCGAGCTTTTGACTCCCGACTTTCTCGTGCATCAGTTCCGTCGAAACGCACGTACACAGAGCGGAACGCGCCACTCCGACAAAGTTATCCTTCTCTCTAAAATCTTTGTCTCCCTCACTGGCCGACCGTTGGTTCGCGCCTGCGATTGGTCGCTTACCAGGTGGCGAACGGATCGGACAGTCACCGGGATCGGGCCGATCGGGCGACTTGCGCTGAGTTTACCTCCAACAAACCCCGTTCACCACATGTTGATTAGTCGGACGGACTTCGACAACATTGGCGAGGAATCGGCGTGCGTTAGTTGCGTTACGCGAGTGCGAAGATCCCGCGGCCCCAGCGACAAGCGCGGAAACACAACGAGTTTCCCCGTGAGAGAGTGCGAAGGGTAGAGTTGAGACCACCGTCCCTCCCTCCCCCCCCCTCCCCCCCCCCTCGAGTTACGTCACACGACACGAAGTTCTCGTGTACGCGAGAGAGTCCGTACGACTCTCGTCCGTTGCGTCCAATCTCTCGGGCTATTACCCGAGAAATCAAACCTCTTTTTTATTTTCACTCGTCGATACAAAAATCATCGTCGCAACAGTCAACAATCGATAATATCGTTCCTCCGCCGCACGGAGGTCGAAACCAACTCTCTCGCGGACGAAGTGTGCGCTCGACGAAACTCGGCGCGACCCTTGTCAGTCATAACCTAGAAGGACTGGTTGATGTTGCAAATTTTTTCGTCTCCCGCAACGAGCACCGGAGAATCCCCTTGTCGAGCTCCGGCGTAAACTGTTTCGCGTTAAATTTTTCCCCGTCACACGCATCGTAACGTCGCCCGCGAAATTCAAATCAACTCCAACGTCGTCGAGATTTGGCCAACCGATATCGGTGTTTTTTTTGTGTTTCTTTTCTTTCCGCAAAAATTCCGTTGAATGTACTAGTGAATTTTTTACGAGTTTCCCTCTAGATATACACAGAGAGAGAGAGACATATATATATATAGTTGAGAATAATTTTTTTTTTTTTTTGGCGACAAGGAGTAACCGGTAAATTAGTCAAAATTCCAGTCCCCGCTAATAAACGCGAAGGCGGCCAGAGACAAGGCGACAAGTATCCGCGAACCGGCGAAGAAACGTCGTCGACTAGCAGGATGAATAGCAAGAGGAAGAATCGTTCCAATCCCACTAGGTGAGCGTTTCTTCTTCTTTTGTTTACCCGCGTCCCGATGGCTTGTCCACGACTCGCAGGCGTCGTCCGCTTCTGTGGCCAATCGTACTTCACCGAAAACTTCATTGATGTACTCTATATGTTGCGTACGACGTGCAAAAAGTTTCAATGAGAAACTCACTTGTTCTGCATATATTATTCGGTTGATATTTTGTTTTTTTTTACATTTTTGATTTCAACATTTTTTTGGCATCGAAACGCAATAACAGTACCGCCGGATAAATGTGAATACCAAAAAAAAACAATGTTTTGTCAAAATACCTATTAACTCATTTCTCAAATTTTCATTTAAACTATTATCAATCGATTAAGCACAAAGTATTTACACACATTCGTTTCGTCCGCAGAAGCTTTTACATTAGTTCACGGGTATCGCACACACGTCTTTTATATTTGACAAATCTTTGGCACGAACATTGCGGGGTCGATGCAGTTTTTTGAAATATTTTACTTTTCTGAAAAAATGTTTGTTTCTGATGTTTCAATTTCTTGTATCAGAAAAAGTTATCAATGTACTCTATGCTGTATGTGCAACACACAAAAAATTAGTTTGTTTGCCGTATAGTATGTATTCAATTTCTTTTTGAATTGTCGAAATAACTTGTAACTCATTTCGTAAATTTATTTTTCTATAAATAATTTTCTTGTCATTTTCTATTTTCCTCTACACGGAATACACCATACTAAGTACAATCGAACTTTTTTTCTTTACATCTGCATTTTCTTTGCAAAACGGCTTTTTCTGTAAATAAAATAAGTAAACAAATAAACAAAATCTCAAGACTGAACAAAGTTAAAAGGAGATAGTATGGACTTCATTTCTTTATTATAGAAAAAAATAGAAATATAAAAGAAGTTATAAAAGCCATTTGTATTTTGATAATTTGTCAAGGAGACAAGGAGACTCTTAATAAACGGACAAACAAGACTATGAACTGTTTGTATATTTTCAGATCCCCGCGGGCTCGGGGTCCCCAAGAAAGATGCGTGGTCGCGGAAGGGATTTACAACAACGCTCATTTCATGCATGCCATTACCAGCCATGTTGGCAACGTAGTTCAGGTAAACCGAAAACCACATTCAGCATGTTCGAGTGCTGCCTCCCCACCAGATGTACAGTAATAACGTTCACGTAATTTTTTCTGTTTTTTCATCTCCAGATTCAAACTCAGAACGGCTCGTTGTACGAGGGAATATTCAGAACTTTCTCGAGCCAGTTCGACGTGGTGCTGGAAATGGCGCACCGCGTCGGCGGCGCGGGAAAGATAACGGTCGAGAGCGTAGTCGAAAAATTGATATTCAAGCCACAGGATATAATAACGATGTCGGCGAAGGACGTCGATTTGGACTACGCGATAAAGGACACTTTCCAGACGGACACGGCGATCAGCAAGTTCAATGGGCTCGTCGGCGAGAAGCAGCTCGAACCGTGGGTCGACTCGATCGCCATGAACGGCGATGAGCTTACCCTCGACGGAGCATCCGTGAGTCGCCCGATTATTCCAGAATAAAAATGATTCCAAGGGCAAAACGAAGACGAGCTCCGTACTAGCCTGCGACGAGTAAAAAAAAAGCGTTTTTTTCAACGACGATTAATTGATTTTTCCGCGAAAAATCAATGAAATCGTCGAGTCGAATCGTCATTAAGACATACGCACGATTAATTTTTGTAGCCTAACCGCAGTCTTATATTTATTTATTCATTTATTTATTTTGTTTAACTTTGCGAACAGAACGGCTGGGATGTTATCGAAATGTTCCGTACGAACGAGCAAATGTTCGGCGTAACGTCGACCTTTGATCCTCAGCTCGGTGATTACACGCTGCAGCTGCAGCGCAAGGACACCAAGGATTACAAAGATCAGGAGCAAAAAGCGGCGGAGATAGCGAGCGAGATTGAATCACAGCCGAACCACAAAGCTCGACTGGAACTCGAGAACGGCGATGAGGAGGAGAGATTCGCGGCGGTGGTAATTATTGGCCTTCGAATAACGATGAATCATTCTCTTTGAACGAGCAAATGAATAGACACAAACTCGATCCATCCAAGGATTTAATAAAGCGTCCTACGTGCGGCATGATTAAACTTCTTGTTACTTGAATAAATACAGACGATGTCGATTTAAGAGAACAAAAAAAAATGTACACGATTTTTCACGTTCGCTGCCGCAGGTCCGACCCCACGAGGGTAAATATCTGCCGCCGGCCAAGAGAAAAGATACGAACGTAGGAAAATTGACGCGTTCGACACCGCCGCCACCGTCGCCGGGTCCGGCGACCGGTAAAAATGTCTTCAATCAGCCGCCACCTCCGATCAACGTCAATCCACAGACGAGCAACATTCCAGTCGGTGGTCCGCCGGTTCATCCGCCGGTTCAGCATCCGGGCACGCTCGGCATGGGGATGCCGCCGAGCGGTGTCGTCGTGGCCTACAACACGCCGCCCCCTTTCGTGCCACCGCCTACGACGCAGCCTCCTCCAGGTGCGGCGATCCCCGGTGAGTCTCGGTCTCTCCTCGAGACACCACTTCTCACTCGACTTCCTTGAAGTCCTGAAACTTGAATCTTTTATTTTCTCGCAAATTCCCTTGAATTTTTAAATTTCATATTTCCTCGCAAGTTTGGGCTTGTTTAAAAATGTATATTACTAGCGATCATCCTAAAAAAAAAGTGTATCTTAGTTTCGCTGACATACATATATACATTCGTGCATAGTGAGTAGTTTTTTTCTTAAACCGATTCCAGCGTACACGAAAACGGTTATCGAGCTAAATGTTATTCCATACGTCGCGGCCGATACGCATATTTTCATTGTTTGTACATATCGCAACCCGGAAATGTCCTGAAAATTCAAATCACCTTTGAATGTTCTTGAGTTTCGTACGGACCTTATACTGGAAAAACCATATCTAGTCTTTCTTACAAAAAACAAAAAAAATATCTATATCTTATTAGTTCCCTTTAAATTTTCAGTGATGCCGCAAGTGCAGTCTCAGGGTCAGCAGATCCCCGTTGCGATACCGCAAGCGCCCTTCGTGCCGCAGCAGCAACAGTCCCAGCAACAACCACCGCCTCCGAACAAGTTAAATTTGGAGAAGCGGGAGCGTCCGGGGAGGCAGCAAGTTTATCAAGCGGACAAAGCTCCACCCGCGCCCTTCCCACAAGCGAACGTCGCCACGTCGCATCAGCAACAGCAGCCCCATGCGCCGCACGCTCCGCTGCAGCAACAGAACTCCGTCGACGGACAGCGCTGCGAAATTTTGACTCCGAAGCCCGAGCACAGAAAGATTCCGGCGCCAAGAAGCCGAGACGATCAGCACTCGGAGCTGAGACAGTTCTCGTCGGAATTCAAATTGGCCGACACACCGACGGTGCAGGATTCTGTTCCGCATTCTCGCAAGCAGCAGCAGCAACAACAGCAACAACAACAGCAGCAGCAGCAGCAGCAGCAGCAACAACAGCAGCAACAGCAGCAACAACAACAGCAGCAGCAGCAGCAGCAGCAGCAGCAACAACAGCAACAGCAGCAGCAACAGCAGCCTCAGCAACATCATCAAGAGTCACAGCCTCCGCCGCAAATTCCGCAGCCTCATCACCAGCAGGTTCATCAGCATCCATCGCCACCGCAGCAGCAGCAGCAACAACAGCAGCAACAGCAGCATCAGACCCCGCATCAGCAACAACACCAACCGGTTCAGGAGGAAGCACCGTTGACGAGTAAACCACCGCCGGGTCCGGTTCCACTGAGAACTTCGACCCCGCCGCAACAGATACAGCAACAGCAGACGACACCGCCGATGCAACAAACATCGGTCGAGCCGGCTGTTGAGAAAATCACCACTGCCTTCAAGAAGTCTACGCTGAATCCGAACGCAAAGGAATTCAATCCGAACGCCAAACCTTTCACTCCGGTGAGAGATTTATTTATTTTTTCTCGAAAATTGCCAGACGTCTGTCAGTATTTTTGAACATTCTCGGCTGTTAAATAGGTTGGAGCGCTTCACACTAGTCAAATTAGTGCCACCGTTTTTTTTAAGTCATTCGTACAAACTTTTACGGATTTATTGCAGATTTTCTTAACCTGGAAAAACATAAATGTCTCGTAAACAACAAAACTCTCTATTTTATGCACGAAAAATCGTATTTTGGGACTTAAATGGAAAATATTGGGTTTGGGGCAAAATTTTATGGTCTCTTGAATATTCGTGTTTACTCTCTGGTGTGTTTATCTTAGCGTTCACCGAGTACTCCTACACCGAGCAGGCCTCATACACCCCAGACACCGCAATACTCGAGCGCAGCTATGCCGACAACGGTTGTAATGCCGGCTTACGTAATGACCAGCCAGCCACCCGGTGCGTTCTCACAACCTCAGGGCCAACCCGTGACCAGGTTCCGGAAGGGTCAGTATCATCTAGGTATCGTAGCAATCCACCGATCGTTCTTCAAATTTTATTATCATAAAGCTAATTCGAAACACACAGAGACGACACACGGTTGCACTGTAAAAATAAATTGTAAATTTAATGTCCGGGAACTTGAAATTTGCTTGCATTACTCACATTAATTGAACGTTAATGTACTTTTCGTAAAATTAAAATACCACAAATAAAAATTAAAAATCTTTTGCCTGAAATGTAAAAAAAAAAATGTATTAAAGATAAAAAAAATCTTACTGTAAAATTGCAACGTATGTGTGGTTTGAAATTTCGGAAACAGTTCATGCATAAAGTCTTCCAAAACCGTTCATTAATTTTGATACAGATTTTTTTTACAGTGTACCACAATTGCACTCCGCTCATTCCATTGTAAATCCATTGTTATCTCCAAGGCGGATGTCCCAAAATTATTTCGTTAGCGTTTGGACAAGTTTATCTTTGTTACAAAGCTTGTTTCGAGAATTTCATTAATGATTATAAGTTTGAGCTATGACTTTTCAAGCTATCTCGGATCGAGGCGTTTGCAATTTTTTTTTTTCTCGAATCTTTCAGTACTTTTGCATTATTTCCGTATGCCACGTACATTTTTTTCCTCCAGCAAACATCCCAAAGAACAATAAGCATTGCCCGCTTGCGAAGCTCGAACATCACTCGATACAAACCTGCACGGTAGCAAAAAGGCTTGGTACATTTTACGAATATTGCCTTTGCATAAACATAGCTGACTGCAATGTCGTTGATTTAAAAATGTTGTTAAATTGTAAATGTTATCTTTTAATACAAGAAACATGGTTCCTTGACGAAAACGGCAAAAAAAAAAAAAAGAAAAGAATCGTTAATTACCAAGAAAGAAGTTGTCAACATTTGTGGACAAGATGGGTGCATTCTTAGACGCAGTTCTGCTCTGCTCGGCTAAATCCAGGAACATTCGTGACCTATCCGCACATACACGCAGTTGAAAGGGGCGTTCTTATAATATTCCAGTCCACTCTCAGTCCAGGCTTTGTTTTCTGCCCAAATTTGCTCCGATAAGCCTGTGTTATCACAACGAACGAAACGTATCCCATAATCTGACGCACCGTTCTCAATAAGAAAAAAAAAAAAAAAACCAGCAGCGGAAACTCACGAATAAAAAATTGCACACAGCCGGGCAGTTCCACGTTCAAGAACGCGCCCGAACCGTACCAAGCTTTTCCACCGTCTCTGCCCACGCACACTCGATGATTTTTTGTTGTGTTTCGCTTTTCCAACGGACCACTGCATATTGTATCCGCTCGCGATTGTTCCAGTGCCAATGATGCAGCACCGTGGTCCAGACATAGCTTCGCAGATGCAGGTAGCAGCGGCAACGGGCCAGCCACTGCTGGCGCCCGCGCCGCTGCACCCGCCGTTCCAGGTGCCTTATCCGGGTCAGCCGGCTTATCAGCAAATGGTGCGAATGGTACAGGCGCCTCCGCCGCCGCCTCACATGGCCTCGCCCTATCATCATCATCACGAGTCACCGGGACCCCAGAATCCCGGTATTCAGTACATGGGACCGCACGGACATCCTCATCCTCACGTCGGCCAGCAGCAGCCGAGTCAGGCCCAATCGCCTGCGAATCAAAATCAACAGCACACACCGGGCGCTTACAATCCGCCGGGCACACCGCAACCCTCTTATCCACAACCCCCTCCACAGGGACACGCGCCTAGCTATCCGATAATGTGCCCGATTATTCCCCCTCACATACCGATTCCGCCGCAACACATGCAGTATCTGCCCCCTCAGCCGCCTCCCGGTGCTCAACAGACCATTATTCTGCCCCACAATCAGTAGCCGCGGCGACGACCGAGACGAGAGGACTGTTAGTATTTTTGACCGCAAAGACGTAAACTAAAAAAAAAAAAAAACAATCGCGGCACGCGCGATGGGCGTTCGATTTTTTGATAACGTGAGAGAGACGAGACAGAAACTGGGAGATATATTATTCGAACGATCCCAATCTTGCCGATATTCGAAGATCTCTCGAGCGTCGTTATTGCACTGTAGATCTGGGTCGTACTCGAGGAGCGCCGAAGCGGGAAGACAAACACAAGCCGAACGATTACCGAACTGCAGAGAAGTTGCCGATTCTTGCACGATTTCTTTCTTTTTTTTTACATCGATGAATGTAACGTTAACGATTTTTCGATGAAGCGATCGATGCAACAGTCGCTGTTGGAATGATTTTGTTCTACGACACGGCGGGAGTCGGAGGAGTGGGGTTCGGAGAAGAAACCCGTTTCTAACGTTACCCACGAGGCAATCGATCATGTACCGTATATTATATGTTTCTCGCGAAGTACCGAAGGCCCGGGTGACGAAAAAAAATCGATGGATCGAGTTTCTTTTTTTTTTTTTTTCTACTTCTTGCAGAACTTTCGGAGATCTCTCGTTTTTGTCGTTTGTCGCTTCGACGGTCGCTCCCGAATACGCTCGGCTACGTAAGATCATCGCTCGTTCTTCTTCGCCGGACAGCTAAATTGAATGATCTTTTTGTTTCGTTAAAAAAAAAAAAAAACTCCACGGCAGATCATGATATCTCTACAGCCGATTCCGTTACTCTCGCGTTTCAACGACGCAAAAGAACTTGACTTTTTACATCGCCGAATAACACGCGGAGATCCGCCCCACGACGGATCTCTCGAAGCCTCTCAACTCCGGTATCTCCGCGGCCAGAGGCTCTGTCCGTCCTTTCCGCGGACTCTGAAGAAACGTCGAACCAATTTTTTTTTCTTTTTTTTTTAATTCGTTTTTTTTCCAAATTCTCCATAGCTCTTTATATTTATATACATATTGTATCCGTTCCATCGTAATACGACAACTTCTTCCTCCCTGCATGCGTCTTATCATTTTCGGGAAATGGCATTTTTTCCTTTCAGCCCCCCCCCACCCACCCCCACCGACCCAATTTTCCTTACCCAAGCTGACACGATTTACAGCGTAGAGAAAATATTATTTTCTCGTCGGAAACATCCAGACGATACGAGAGATACATAAATTCGAGCGACTCGCGTGATAAGCGTTGAATTTTGATGTACGCGTCATAGATTTACGCAGATCTTTTTTACGATTCTGTTGCCGTTGAGCAAAACGCATCGATGCCCAAAGAATTTCGCGATTTTGTCGCGTCCACAACATCGGGGATAAAAAAAAAAAGAAGAAGAAGAAGAACCCTTAGCTTTATTCGTCGGGAGAGCGGCGAGCTCGCATCCGATTGTTCGTCGACCGGGCAAAAACTGCGAAGAGGACCTTCGAGGAGGAAGGGAATTGATAATCGGTTCGCGCGCCGAGCGGGTCGTCGAAACATTTGTGTAACGGGAGAAACGAGACGGAGAGAGCGGGCTAACGAGAACGCAACGTTGAACGTTACACGATATTGTATAAAACATCGCGCAGGCCCGAAACATTACTCTCTTTCGCGAAAAAGAAAATAAAAATTAAAAAAAAACATAAAAAAAATTAAGCAAAAAAAAAAGAAAAAAGAACATTCGTCGATAAAGGAGCGAAAGATCGACGTATCCGAATAACAAAGTGCGTCTCACTCGTCGTTCGTCACTCTTCTTATATTTTTTCTTCTTTCTCTTGCGTTACTTATCTTCCCGATCGTCCCTCGGGAGAGGGAAGCCGGAAGGAAGTGACGAGAAGGGAACGAAGCGATAATTAAAAGAAAAATGCCCCCGAGGATTTTTCACTCGACGAGGACTTCGAGTCGCAATGTTACGAAGACGATAGAAATAAATTAAGAAAAAAAACCGAAAAAACAAAAAAAAATGTATAACGTGATGACGCGCGTACACGCGGAGCGTCCGACAGCTCGTGGCTCTGCAGTTTGTTGATACTGAGATTTTTTTTTTTGTTACGGGATGCCGAAGCGAAAGGATCGCGGGATCGACGGTCTCCCGGGTGGCCGAGGGTAACCGTCGATCCTCGACGAACACAGAATGCTCGAACGATATCACACGCGAGGAAACGAATCGATTTTTTTTTTTTTGCGTGCCGGAGTTTGCGACGAACCGCTTACGAGAAGAAGAAAAAAAAATGTTATATCGATCGCTCCGATCAGTTTACCAAAGTCGCTATTCCAAATGATATGGCATCATTGATAAAATGCATAGGGACTCGAGTTTTTTCCGAGATGTCGTTTGTTTGTTTTAGTTATCTGTCGGAGAGAGATGTACGGCCAAGATGCGCGCCAGACTCTTAGCGACGGATTTATAATGTTTGAAAAAAAAAAATTATATATATATACATGCGAGAGACATGTAAAGAGTCGGGGCGACGGAGATACGGAAGATCTTCGGCGTTGGTCGAAGAGTTCGAATGATCTAGGCAGGTTCCGAAGCAGAGTCGCGGAAATCATCGTGTGTTTACGATTACGAAGACGAAGATGATGATGAAGAAGAAAACGAAGAGAGTTTTCGACGTCTACGGCCTTAGACCTAGTCGTGTAAATAGGACGACGGAACGAACCAGTTAATGGTTAACGATTTTTCCTCTGGATGAGATTGTTCGCTGCGTGGCATCGTTAGACACAAATTTTATATCGAAGATAAAAAAAAAAAAAGAATCATCAAAATAAAATGAATAAGTTAAACGAGAACAAGTTTTTTTTTCATTCCATTTTCCAGATGACCGTCCACTTCGCCGCATTCGAAGACTTAGCAGAAACCAGAAATGTAGGTCCCCAACAACAGAAACCGGAAATTTCAGTTTCCAAAAGCTACACCGTTGATTCGAATTTCCAAAAAATATAAGATTGATCGATTGAATGCTTTATTTCCTGTACAACGTATCGCCACTGCGAATAATTTACATCGTCCCCGTAGCCGAAGACTCGGTGAAATTCTAATCGGAATCATTCCTCGACGTGAAATCGTAGGCCTTCCACGAGGCCGCGAACTCCAAGACCTTCTTTCTCTGCTGATCGAAGTTCTCGCGTCTCGGCTTCCGCCAGAGGCTGTGATCGACGTCGAGGATGCCTCCGATAATCTCCTGAGCGAAGTTACGAGGAAATAACTTCTCGTCCTCTATAACGTGGGCGAAACCTCCGTGATTGCCGAAGTTCACCGCGAAATACGGCAAGCCCTTCGGTATCGCGCTGCGAACATCCTTGCCGGTGAGATCGACGACTTTTTTGTTCGTCGACCACTCTGTCTCACATTCTAGAAGAGCTTTCTGTAAAAAAAAGGAATTGTCAATAACGTTACATTAGTTGCAGACTCGCCCAAAAAAAAATAGATTATTCGTTTCTCGCCTTGAAATATATCGGCGCCATGCTGCCGACTTCGTCGGGCAGCGGGACGCACTCCAATTGCATGTGAGGAAATCTGTGCTGGCCAAAGGACAGTTCGAAGAAGACTGGAAACTCGTTTTTGTCCATAAACATTTTCGTTATTGCTTTCTTGAAGTTCTGCAATTGAAAAGCATGAAAAATTGTACACTATTAGAATTTTTCATACAATAGTTATTTGTATGGGAAGGACGTAGAAAGGGAGTTGACGAGTGTGAAAATGCCTCACAACCCTAAGTCACATTTCGTTGGCTGGAAGTGTGCGCAACACGCATTTTCTCACACTAGGGCGAGAAAAAATACCATATTAGGTTTGTAGGCATGTGCGGTATTTTTCTCGCACGCGATGCAACAAAGTGCCTTTCTGTGTGTCTGTGCCTGCGTTAGGAAATAATCATTTACGATACTAGTGCGATAAAACTTTTCCATCACTCGGTGCGGAAATTGCCACTTTTCCGCCCGCTTCGCGTGCGTAAAACTGCAATTTTTGCACCGAGTGAAACAAAAAAAATGTGTTCGTTTTTTCCCCTCCACTTTACCTGCAGCTCTTCCCAGACATCCTCGTCCAACTGAGTCTGGCATGAGACGTGATGTATGGGAGCCAATATACAGTGCCCTGTTGTCAGAGACACATGAGGGGGGAGACTGACGTAGCACTTGGCTCCCATCGCGACGATCATGTGTTTCAACATCTCCTTCGAATCGAAACACATGCGACAATGATCCAAACTCTTCTCGAGCTTCTTGTGATCCTTGATGGCCCGCGCACGATCTCTCTCGTCTTGCTTGGCGTCCGACTCCTCTCGAGTAATTCGTTGTTCGAACAACTCGTCCATGTCCATGCTCTGATAAAAGACAAAGATCGAAAAACGATTTTATTGAGGAAAATCTGTAGGTACGAGTAAAGAAATTGAATGTTGAATTTTACCTTCGAAGCCATTTTAACAAAAGTCGCGTCGTTCTCGGCTGAAGTCTGACCCTTTTCACGTTGAAACTGCAAATTAAGAAAAGTAAATATCGACCAATGAATATCACTTCGCTAAAATAAATATTTCTTTACTCGATGGGAAAATGGCAGTTTCACAAACGCTTCGCGTGGATAAAACCCTCATTTTCGCAGCTTCTGAAGTAAAATTTCGGTTCGTGCTGTTAACTAACGCTCGTCAGAAAAGGTTTTATTGCACTAGCATCGTGAATTTCTATGGACTCACCATCTCTTGCAAAGAGAATTTATCGTCGTCAGCGAAATAACGGACTCTCTGGCCTGACTCGTGAGTCCCGACCTTCTTCGCTTTTCGTCTGCCCCCTGCGGGTTCTTCGTACGCGCTTCTCGGTTCCAGCGGTCTCGCCATACCTCTGGCGTTTATTTTCGTAAGGATCACGTTCTCCTCCTCCGCGGGCTTTCTTTCCTCCGATACCTTTGGCTTATTCTTGCGAATCTCTCGGGCTTCGTCCAACTGTGCTTTCAGCCTCGACGCCATTTCCTGAAGAAAAACATTTACATAAAAATTAAACGCAACTCGTCGCCAGTGTCGTCGTGCATTACTGGTTTAAAAAAATGCAAGAAAATTGATAGCAAAAAAATTATGTGAAAAATCGTATCTCACCGTATCGCCCATTATCTCCGCTTTGACGATCTTCGCTCCCAACTTGTTGAGCTCAGCTTCGGTCAACACCCGTTCGCCTTCAGTCTTTTCCGGCGTCCCGCCGGAAATCTCTTTCCCCTCATTTTCCGAATCACTCCGGTCGCTATCAGATTTTTCAAATCGTTCGGGCTTCGTCGAAGACATTGATTTCCGCTCTCCCAATTGCTGTTCAATAATTCTCTCTTTTACCTCGGGCTTTTGCCATCTCTTAACAGCCGGGTGGGATTTACCTGAGCTGGACGCGGAAGAGTGCTCGCGCTCATCGGGCTTGCGGAAGGCCATTTTTTTTCTCTCTCCGGAGAACTCTCGTTCGCTCTCGAAATTACGGCTTCTTCGCCCCGTTCGATCTTGGCTTCTCGATCGCGATCTATCGCGATCTCGCCGGTGCGATCGTCTACCACGATCCGGACTGTTCGTCTCACGATCCTCGCGCCGTTTGCCATCGTCACGACTACGCTTTCCATCGTGGTCCTCGTCTCTTCTCCAATACGACGAATTTTTTCCTCTTCCATGGCCCCGGTCCCTCCAGTCGTTCTCAAAGCCGTATCTGTTCCTCGAGTTCTTCTCAGCTTCCGCAATCATCGAGTTTATAGTGTCCAGAGACTGTAAAGTTCAAATCACAGTTACAATAATATCAGTTTCAGTTTTAATTCCAGTTTATTTTTCTTATTCTTAGTTCTACCTATTTTCTGCTTAACACTGTCTTCGCTGGTCGAACCAAGCAACAGCTGGAGCAAACTAGTAATGTAACTTACTCGTACAACCGCACTCACATACTGTACATTCTTGTAAAAAGGGGTCGGCGCGTGAATTTAACTTAAACAATACAAAAATGAAAATAATCATCGCATTTCACCTAAAGTTGGAAAATATATCTTTTGCAAGCATATTGTTTTTTTTTTTTTTTTTTTAATATCAGTAACAATTCTTACACCCCATCTTTCAGCAGCAATTTCCTCCAAGCTCCTGCCTTCCTCCTCGGCTTGTTGCCGCGCCCTCTGAAGACCCTTCTTCAACCATGTTGGATCTGCCGATTGGCTTTTCTTCCTGTCCCAATCGTCGATTTCTGGCAAGCCGGTGCCGCCGTTTTTCCAGTACGGATTCAGCTCGTTTTTACTCTGACCGGGTTTGCTCAGAATGCAAGTCTCTCTGTCTTTTTTCTCTTCGTCCTTCCTTTTCTGCTTCTTCTCCTGCGAAGAGCACAGGAAAGATCCGGACAGGCTCATCCACTCGTCCCTCTCGAGCGGCTTCTCAGGCTGAGATTTCTCAACTCCTTGCGAACCTTCTCCATCAGCCGCAGATCCCTTTTCTATCCATTCCTCCTCCTCCTCTGATGAATCCTACACAAACGGCTCGACATTAGTAAATATAAATTGATATTCATAAATACATATAAATTAAATTTATAAATGAATACAAGTTAAATTTAAAATTAATATAAATTAAATTTATGAATGAATATACATTTTTGCAAGAAATTCATTAAATGTTTATAAATTGCCCTTACGCTACCGGAACTGGACCTATGCTTTTTTTTGCGCTTCTTAGATTTCTTGGCCTTCTTCTCTTTCTTCTTCTTCCTCGAAGAATCGCTCGAAGACAGTCTAGCCTCGACCGAGGGCAGCATCCACTTGTCATCTCCACGTTCCTTAGCTCTCTCAGCTTGCTCCCGTTTTCTGTTGTGGGCAGCTTCCGCCTATTATGGTTGCACAATTAATATATTTTATTACACTGCACTTATAAAAAAATTTTAACATCTTTATGTTAAATATTTTTTTATTTTCTATTTTCTGTAGATAACCAAGTGGATATTGGAAGATTGTTGTTGTTGTTTTTTTTCAATGTCGACAACCTGACAGTAAATGTCCAAGGTCGTCGAAACCGCGATAGTCTCATATTTGTAAATAAAAACTCACATCGATCAAAACTTTTTCTCTTGCTTCTCTCAATGCCTGTCTCTCCGCTTCCTTGACCCTCGAGCTCTCGAATTGTATGTACGACATGTCCGCTAATTTTTTTCCTTAATTATCCGTACGTGTTATTGTATACTATTTTTTTTTCCACATAACCCCGTTTCGACCAACGATTTTCGACGAAAACAACAAAAAAAAGTGGTTCCCTCAAAGACCCGTTTTCGAGCAAGTGGCGCCACCTGCGCCGCGATGGGAACCGAAAGCGCGCGAAATCCATCGCTCATTGGACGAATAAAAAGAGTCGTTCGTTAAGCGATTGGCCGATAGCCGGATGTACGAATTTTGGGCCAATCGCTGAGCGTCTCTCCAAAAACGATCCTTAAATTCGAACGCATTTTCGTCAACCGTTTTTAAAGCCGTTCTTCCGAGACAGACGCGTGCGAGGAGGTGACCGGACAATAGCATTTTAATTCGTGTGAACCGTGATAAATTATTATTCGACAAGGACGAGACGGTCTGATAAAGAGGAAATTCGCGCGACATAGATCGGAGCTTCGGGAAACAAGGTAAATTTCGAAAAGTAATTTTTCACTCGTGCAACAGGTTAATCCGGCGTCCCGCTTGCGACAAAGCCGGTGGTTCAAAATTTTTTTTTTTCGCACATACAATCTGCCGAGTTAGATCGAGAGAACTGCGTTTACAAATATTTCCGAGCAGCGTTTTTCCTCTTCTAATTTTCGATTAATTTTATTAAGCCGAACTATAAGACTGCGTTCGAAACCGTGAAATTGGATAAACAACGAATGAATTAGTTCCATACAAAAGAAAATGTACATAACTTAAATTTACATCACGAAGTAGTTCCGTTCAATAAAAATTCTACACAATTTTTATTTATCGTCACGAATCACTTCCCTCGAAAAAAAAATTATATCCTTTTTATTTACCTCAACGAATTAGATCTGTTAAAAAACATAGCCACGATTTTTATTTACCCCGTAGATGGATGGAACAATGGACTCTATAAGGCCTTCAGAGGGGCGTAACGAGTTATCGTACATGTACGCCAGAGACCCCAGTATCCTGACGTACGCTCAGAGGCCTATCCCGTCAGAGAAAAAGAATCTCATATCGCTGTACGAGGAGGAGGAGAGCGTCTACCCGGCGGACGAGACTTGCTCGATTATTCCTAATCCAGAGAATCTTCAGACCGTCAAAGTTTATCTGAGGCTGAAGCCTCTTCCTCGAAAGATCAAACTCACGAAGGAAGAGGCCGAGGCGTATCAAATTGTAAACTCTACGACTCTGTTAACAAAACTTCCCAGTCTGGATCACACGATCAGCTCGTTCCCAGGAGCAAAAATGGCTGACACGGTATTCAGGAAGTTCACCTTCAGTCACACTTTCGGTCCTGAAACAACGCAGTTCCAGTTGTTCGAGGAAGTTATACAACAAAAAATGGTTGATTTTCTGGCCGGACGGAACGCCACTGTCATGACTTATGGTAAGGATTAAAGAAACCCTAAAAAAAAAATCTATATATATATATATATTAAATATCCATATGTACATTAGTGCAAAAATTGAATCGTGTTGTTTTTAATGAAAAATCACTCGACATGCGAAATATAAGAAACAAGAAAAATGTATCTTACAGTAGGAGATTGAGGTGCGAGCCAATTTTCATATTTCCAGAAAATTTCATGCTCTTGTCAACAGCAATTTTCCTCTTTCATTTTCCATGTATCAAAATTCAATTAATTTAAAGATTTTATTTCGAACTGAATTTATTATTCATCAATTTTATTCAGTTATTATTCATCAATTTTATTTATTTATTCTTCACCAATTTTAATTATTTATTATTTATATATCCTCGAAGGAACGACGAATTCCGGAAAGTCCTACACGCTCCAGGGAACGACGACGTCGCCGGGAATAATACCGCGAGGTTTGGAATTCGTGTTCTCGAACATAAACACGAGACCGACGCCGAGCTACAAGCCCACGCACAACAGCGACGTGGTGAGTCTTTCGCCGGTCGACCGTGCCCAGGAGCTCGAGGCGAAGAACAAACTGCTCACATTTGCCTCGGTCGACAAGCACGCGTACATAAACGCGTACAAACAGATGCAGAAGTTGCTTCAGGAGGAATCGCCGATTAGGCCGAGCCAGGCTTGCGACGCGCAGTACAGCGTATGGGTGTCGTTCGCCGAGATATACAACGAGAACATTTACGATCTGTTGTCGAACGATTGTCAGAAACGCCGGCCGCTTCTGAAATTGGGTACCGACAGCCGAGGACAAGCTTTCATCAAAGGTCTGAAGACGGTTTGCGTAAATTCAGGCTCAGAGGCTTACCAAGTCCTCATGGCCGGACAGTACAACTTGAAGGTTGCAGCGACCGCTCTGAACGCTCGGAGTTCCAGGTCGCACTGCATATTCACGATAAGATTATTGAAGTACTACGTGGAAAATATGCCGAGCGGCGTCGAAGTAAGCACCTTCGCGTTCTGCGATCTCGCCGGCTCGGAGCGTCTGAAGAAGACGCTGAACGTCGGCGAAAGACTGAAAGAAGCGCAGAATATAAACACAAGCCTGCTGGTGCTCGGCCGATGTCTCAAAGCAATTTACGAGGGACAATCCTTGAAGCAGCGGAACGAGCACGTTGGTCCGTTCCGGGAGTCCAAACTCACGAGGCTCTTTCAGCGCGCTCTCTCCGGCAAGGAGCAGATTGTACTTGTCGTAAACGTAAATCCCCTGCCCAATCTATACGTAGAGACCCAAAACGTTCTTAATTTCTCGGCGATAGCGAAGAAAATCGTCGTCGAACCGAAGAAGGTAAAGCGGAGAGTCTCGAGCTCTGGTTTCTCCCAGATAGTCGCGCAGAGTATAAAGTCGAGCACGAATTGGACCGAGAGCGAGCTAATCAGCATTGAGCAGTCCGACGCGACGGACGATATTGAACACAGCGTCTTCGTGCATCAGGACGAGTATGACGAGTTGCTCGACGAGAACAAGAGCTTGAAGAAAGAGAACAAGAGCTTGAAGAAAGAGATCGGCGCGCTGAAGGCTTCGATGTTCAACAGGGATCTTGAGATTCGTCAGGAACTCGCGGACATGTACACGGCGATGATGAGGAAGCTCGAGACAGATTGGAAAAATCGTATAAAAGACGTCGAGGAGCAGCAGGAGGATTATCACGAGTGGAGCGTGAAGAGGGTGGAGGCGTTTTACCAAGAGAAGATCAGCGAGCTGACGTCGCGCAAGCGGCGACGCTCGGAGCTCGTTGACGACGATGATGACGACGAGAAAAAAAGCATCAGCGAACTGGAGATCGAGAACGCACGATTGAGCACAAAACTACAGACCGTCAAACAAAAGATCAAGAGCATACGGGCTGAGAGCGAAGTCGCGATTGGCGAAAAAAACAAATTGGCCTTCGAGCTCGGCCTGACGAAGGAGGAGCTCAAGAGCATGAAGACTCTGCTGACCGCTGCGCAGCAGGAACTGTACAGCGACGAAGAGAGCACGACGTACATCGAATCACTCAAAAGCGAACTCGACGCTAAGCGAGATCGTATAAAGGTAAACAAATTCGAGGTCGAAACTCTTCTATAACTAAATGACTAAAAAAAAACCATAACTAAATAATATATAATATATAAGGAAATGAAATATAATACACTGTAAAAAAAATTAGCTTGAAAGTTAATGAACGGTATTGGGAGCTTTTTTTTTACATAAACTGCTTCTAAAATTTCTAACACTTGTGCATTGCAAGCTTAAAGTAAAATTTTATATTTTTAATGAAAATTTTATAAATTTGACGCAACAGATTTTTTATTTTAACATCTGGTATTTTTATTGTCCAAAAATTAAATTAATGTTCAATTGTTATCAGTAATGTAAGTAAATTTCAGGTTTCGGTACATTAAATTTACAATATATTTTTACTGTGTATACAAGTAAATAATATAAGTAAAAGCATGGTCGCCTTTATTCTCAGGAATAGGTGATCGATCACGGTTTTCGAAGAAAAATTTACGACGAACGAGTCTGAGCGGCGAAAAATACTGTTTTCATTTATTTTACAGAGTTTGAAGAAGTTCTTGGACGAGGCGAAGGAGGAGTACATCCGAATAACAACGGACGCCGCGGAAATGGAGCGCCGCCTGAAGGAACGGGACGAATTTTTGATCGACTGTCAGGAACGCATCGCCGACTTGGAGGAGCTCGTCGAACAGGTGAACGTCTGTCTCGCGGAAAATACCAAGGAGAAGGAGATCCTCGAGGAACGCGCGAATCAACAGTCGAATCTTCTGCGCGAAGCCGAGAAGAACGAGGGAGTCATGCAGGCAAAATTGATCGAATCCGAGAATACCGTTCAGCGATTGAAGGCGAAGATCGTCGTCTTGGAGAACTCGATTATGCGCCAGAACGGAAGGTCCGATTCCACGACAACTTCCGAAGATCACATACTCGCCGGGTCGAGAATAAAAGAGGAGATATTCTCCGAGTCCGACGGAGATTTGTCGATCGACCCACAAAAAACATCGCTTCCCGATGGAGTAATCATAAAAACTGACGACGACGCAATTCTGAGAATTCCCGCAGCGTCGTTCGGAAACAGTCAGGACAGCGAGATGTTCGTGGACGTTCGTGAAATACCGTCGAGCTTGAACAACACCGAGCTCGAGTCTGAATCGCAGGCGAAACTGCGAGCCAGACTCGACGACGCCGAGGCCGAAAATGAAATATTAAAGGACAAATTGTCTCGAAGCTTCGAGGAGGTTCGATCGTTGAAGTTGGACCTCGACATGATGAAAGAACAATACAACGAGATCACGAACAAGCTGCTCGAATTGAAAGCCACGCAGGACATCGAGGCGGAGGAGAGAGCAAATTTGCCAGTCAAAATAACGCGCGATCAAGCGTCTTCGCCAGCTAAAGTCCAAGAAGCTGCGGTCAAGCGAATTGAGAGGGGATCTCAGACTGCCGTCGTTTTGGAGAACGATCAAATAAGCCAAACGAGCTTCGTCGATCCCAGCTCCGACGACAAGTGCGTCCAGACGACGATGGTCGAGGAAGATAAGTCGAGGGTCAGCGACGGAAAACTTGAAAATCTTCGGCTCAAGTACGACGAGCTGGAAGCGGAGTACAAGGAAAAAGTTTCGGCAAGTTCAAATATCTTTTTCCGACTCCACTGCTCAACTTTCCGTGTATTTTTTTTTTTTTTAGAATACCAAATGGTTTAAACGCACTTCACATTATTATCTATATTTTATAGTTGGTAGAAAAGCTGGAGGGGAAGCTCAAAACTCTGCAAGCCGCCAATGATTCTTTGAGTCAGAAATCAATCGAGGACGAAGCGAGAATCGACGAACTCATTCAGGCAAACGCGAGTACGACGGAAACGTTGGAGAGAGATATTGCAAAGATAGTCGCGGAAAAGGCATCTGTAGAAAAAATCTTGAGCGATACCGAAAAACTTCTGACGTCTCTGGAAAACGAAATCATCAGGGTAAATATAAAATGTTATCTTCTGACTGCGACGAACTTAGATGCGATGTATTCTACAATGGTAATGCTGACGGCAAATGTTTCGTTACAGTGTCGTGAAGAGCACGAGGTGAAGATCTCGAGTATGGAGAAGAAATTGGCAGCGGCAAGAGAACGAGAGGGCACACAATCGGAGGTAATAGTTATTCAATTGACTCGGTGCGAAAATGGTAGTTTTGCGCACGCCTCGCGTGTGTAATTGTATGACATGGGCGCAGAAACGGAGTTCTTGACGACTGTGAAAACGCCGCACGAGCCGAAATTGAGTGCGACATTCACAGAAGTCAGGACTCCCCTTTCTGCGCCTTAACATTTACACCTTTTTTCACAACATATTCACGAAAATCACGCTTTCAGTTTTTGGGAAGTGTGCGCAGACAGGCACTCCCTCGCGCTAGTACGAGAGAAAATACCATATTGCATTTGTACGCATGCGCAGTATTTTTCTCGCAGGCGATGGGAAAAAGTGAAAATTGGATTTTACGTGCATGCGTTAAGAAAAAATGTAATTTTCCTTACCAGCATATAATTATAAGGGGAAGAGAAATATCGCGGCCGGTAATGAAAACTGTAATGAACTTTTCTCAAGGGTGCTAATTTTTTGAGGAAAAAGCAAATTCGAGCCGGATGCATACGGCAATTTCGTATCCGGCCCGAATGAATCTTTTTCTCAAAAAAATGTGCACCATTGAATAGAGTTAATTTGAAAATTGCAACTATCTCTCTCACACTCATGGCCCCGTCACGTGACTTTCACTTAACTTTAAAGCAATTTTCGAAAATTAAAAAATGTCTTGAATCGCTTAATTTTGTTAGCTCGAAAAAACCCGCGCGTGTGAGATAACGGAGCTCGTGAAAGCACACGCGAGTGAAATAACGGAGCTCACGAAAGCACACACGAGTGAAATAACGGAGCTCGCAAAAGGCCACACGAGTGAGATAACAGAACTCGAAAAAACGTTTCACCGCCGTACCAAGGAACTGGAGGCGCGAATCGACGAACTTACCAAGTCCTACGAACGATGTGCTGGCGAAAAGGAAGAGCTCGTAAAGAAATTAAGTGACAACATCACCGCGATCGAGGCTTTGCAGGAACGTATCAGTCAAACCAATAAGAAGGATCAGGAGAAGGACGATGAAATACGACAATTGCAAAAAGGTTAAATTTGTCATTCATAATTTCTATTTCGTTACGCAAATTTGTGTTTAATTATCATTTTTGTTGATGTTTTGCAGCATTGAAGAATCAACTCTCCGCCGATATTCACGACAAAAAGATGCAAAAGGAATTGAAGGAGGCGTTGAAAGAATTGACGGAAACCCGAGAGACTCTTCGTCGAACAGACGATCTGTATCAGAGGGTGAAAACCAGCTCAACCTCGGAGATCAACGATCTCGAGGCGCAGATATCCACGTTGGAGACTAAAATCAAATCGTTGGAATCTAACCAAGCAACGGCTCAGCGCGAAAAGGCTGAGCTGGAACGCTTGAGACAGGAGAACGAAGAGCTCGTTATCGGTATAGGTCAGAAGGATCGGGAAATGGATTCATTCAAGAAAAATCGAGACGAAACAAACGCGAAGTGGGAGAATTTGATGAAATCGAAGCAAGAGGAATTGGAACGCTCAAAGAACGAGGTAAAGATCTTTCCATCTTTTTTTCGCGTTTTTCCTTTTTTTATAATTTTAATAATTTAATTTATTAAATAATAAGAAGAAATTTAATAGTAATATAATTTTTTAAAATTTAACAGTTTAAAATTCTTTTAGGATCACATCGGATTTATTTTTGTTTTTTTTGTTATTTTCATAGATAAAGAGATTACAAGACCTGTTTCACAGAATGCCGACTACGCCGAGAGATAAGGGAGCGAAAGCGGACGAGGATACTTCACAGCTTTCGATCGCGGTTGTCGATTTGTCTAGCTCCGAGACTAAGTGAGTCCATCCTGACTAGTAGGACAGTTTTTTTATTTTTTCCAATTTTCGATAGAATTTATTTGTTTCTCTTCATTTATCGCAGACGCGCGACAAGACGCAATGCCCTGCCGCCACCTATCGCTTGTCCCTCGTCGGAACCAAAGCGATCGACACGGAAGAAGCGGTTGTATCAGCACGACGAGATGTGCATAGATCTCGAAGCTTGCGAAGTAAGACTCATTCGATTGTCTCACGATTCGTACTCGTTACAAAAATACCTTACGGAATTTTCCGTGTGTTTCAGGAAATTCCACCGACTCCACCGTCCCAAACGTCTTCGACGAGTACGCGAAGTTTGCGAACCCGAAGAAAGTAGGCTGTGTATTGGCTATATAATCGAGCAGGCGATTGCACGATAAATGACCTTGCTCCGGCCTTACATGATTGTATAGATTTGTCTTATATAATATCTTATCTCCGTATTATTTATACTTAAAAAAGATAACAAAATGTGATCTCTGATCCACCGTGTTCCCGTTGATTATGATTTTTTTTAAATATTTGTAGAGTAATTTTTTGTATAAAGTTCGGTAATAAAGTAATATTAATATTTTTATCACGATAATCCTTATTTTGGTACTTAATTCTCAGCTTTAGATAAGTCCTTGGATCTACGGTTTGGAAATTTCATTTTTTTACTGGAAGTGATGTCATCTCGGGGAAGTGGCGGAATTTAAGAACATAGGGTACACCGCTTCGAAATGATGGCAAGATTTAAAAAAAGACGAAAAATTGCACCTAAAGTACAGTACTATTTTTTCATGAAATTCAAAAAATTCAAAATGACAAAATTGAAACGGTCCGATCGATGCGGCCCAAATTTAATATGGATTATCGGATGATAATACTTCATCCCCGACAACTAAAGAATAGTAAAAGCTGGAGTTCGCTCAGACATTTTTGCAGAAATTAAAAATCCCACACAAAAAAAGAACTGATTTTAAAAACATGGAATCCGAAAGTCAACTGGGACATGCGATAGCTTGCAGATAACATTTTTTAGGTCGTAATTCAACCAACGAAGAACTTTTTCGTGCTATCCGAAAAATTGGAATGGAAAAGCTCTCGCCAGTTCAACTTGGCGGTTGTCAAAATGGCGCCATCTAACGTGCACAAGCGGGATCTTCATCGTTTTCTATAATCTAGTAACTTTTTGGCGATGATTCCCTAGCATTCACGTGCGCTTCTGCATAAGATAACCTCGAGAGCTCGTGGTTTGTTGACAAAATTTTCATTCGCAACGTTGTCCGAACAGAACTTTTCAGTACACATTTAGTTTACCCTGCCGATGAAGTTTGATGCACTTTTGGTCGAAAGAAAGGTAAATATTTTTTTACCCCCTTGTCAAGCGCATCCTCGTGGAAACCAAATTTTTAAAAATACCCATTAGCAATGGATCCGCAGGTACAAATGTAGACTAGGCAGCTTGAAAATATGGCAACCGCTGGAGATAAGAAAAATAGTTTGAAGGATAAAAAGTGGACGGATTTGGGTGTGGAGTTGAGCACTCCGATTTCTAAAACTCTGAAAGAGCTAAAATTTTTGACGACTACGCCAGTGCAGGTGAGTACCTTTAAAATAATGTGGGCGCTCGTCGACGCTTCGGTTGTTTGGAAAATTTTGAGCAAACATTGGGTTTCAGGCTGCCTGCATTCCGCTCTTGTTGTCCGGAAAAGATGTTGCAGCGGAGGCTGTCACGGGAAGTGGCAAAACTCTGGCGTTCCTCATACCAATGCTGGAATTGTTGCAGGTATTGAAATCGCATCCAAATTCATGCAAAACATCTCTCAATATTATTTGTTATTTATTATTTAATAATTACTGTTTATTATTTGTAATGAATTGATTAGCAACACATAAGAAACTGAAATCACATATACACTGCCAATTGGCGATCCCCCAAAGTCCTTCAGCCATATTATTTATTATTTATTTATTTATTTATTTACGGGATGAACCCTTTTACCACATTCAATCATTTTAAAAAATGAGTAGATTGGTCAATTATGAAAGTATCTCTACAATTAGAATATTATGACTTTATCTATTTATTTTAATAACGAACCAGGCGAAATTACACAGGCTGGATGAACACCCATTGCCTGAATAACCATGTGAGAAACATACATTGCAATGCATAGATTGCACAATATACACAGTTCGCACGCATGGGAAAATTGCTTACCAAACATTGCAACATAACATAACACAACATAATCAAATCCAGTAAATATGTGATACATAATTAAATGATATTAAACCTGAGTAAAATTCGTACCTCGAAGAAATAATAACAGATTAATTTTACGATTATTGTGTAATATTAAAAATATTCTAGAAACGCGAGGAAGGATGGAAAGCAACGGAAATCGGTGGTATAGTAATTTCGCCTACCAGAGAGCTGGCGACTCAGATAAGCGAAGTGCTATCTCATTTTCTGAAGAGGGTACCGAAGCTGAAGCAGACGCTTCTCGTCGGCGGCACGACGGTAAAGGAGGACGTGGCGAGACTGAAGGAGGGTGCTAACATCATCATAGCTACACCCGGAAGATTGGAAGATCTATTGACCAATTGCAAAAGCATCAATCTAGCCGGAGCCGTTAAATCTCTGGTAATTCACCAAACCGATTGTTTATACTCAAAAAATTAATATCGCGAAAATGTGTATTTCAAATTCTATTTATTTTTTTTTACTCCGTTCTCGAAGGAATTGCTCGTCCTGGACGAAGCCGACAGACTACTCGATCTCGGCTTTTACACAACTCTGAACACGATACTGAGCTTCTTGCCGCGATTAAGAAGAACGGGCCTGTTCTCGGCTACGCAAACCAAAGAGCTCCAACAGCTCATAAGAGCCGGCTTGAGAAATCCGGCACTCGTGTGCGTCAGGGAAAAATCGAGCGTCTCAACGCCGATCACGCTGAGCAACAATTACGTTCTCGTCAATGCCGAAAACAAACTCTCGACGTTGATCGACTTCGTCAAACTCCAAGGTGATCACTTGAAGTACATGGTTTTCTTTGCCACGTGTGCCTGCGTCGATTACTTCAGCCACGTTATTAACTCGTAAGTTACCTTGCCATTTCTATCGCCATTGTCATACGGGTCATTACGTATGACTCGTGTTCAAAAGTGCAGATGCACTTTGCACTGCGAAACTATCACCGATCCAGTAATTAAGGAAGCTACTGCATGGCACAAGTCGTCGGGCACAAAAATGCTCGATTTTATATTATTGTATAGAAAGTATTATATCGCAAAAATGATCGAAGCACGACCTCTAAGAAACGCATATTATATGTATCTTCGTAATTATCGCAGAATGCTGCCAACCACGAAGGTCCTGGCGTTGCACGGAAAAATGAAGTCGAAGAGGCACAAGATTTTCGACGAGTTTCGTAGCATACCGAGCGGTCTCCTCGTCTGCACAGACGTGATGGCTCGAGGAATCGACATACCGGAAGTAGACTGGGTCCTGCAGTACGACCCACCGTCGACGGCGAGCAGTTTCGTTCACAGGTAAATCGGATAGTGTTATTTCATTCGCGTCCTGCGACGAATCCACTAAGGGCATCGTGCCCAAACATACGAGGAATAACAACTAAAAGGCGCGGCAAAGAATTATTCAATGAAAATAACAAATCATAACTAATATAAAACTACATGAAAACCAAAAACCAAACTAAAGTACTTAAAATATAAAAAAATTGATTATTTCCTCGCGTCAAAGATCGTTGATTTATTTACTGCTCTTCGTCGATTTTTAAATTGCTAACGAAATTCACAAAAACTTATGCAGCAAAAATTACATACCATAATAAATGTGAAACTACATAAAAACCAAAAATTAAGCTAAAGTAATGTCTTTATTTTATTTACCGCTCTTCGTCGATTTGGAAATCGCTAACGAAACGAATTGCACTCTCGCTCTCCAGATGCGGCAGGACAGCTCGAATAGGTAACGACGGAAACGCGTTGCTCTTTCTGCTGGAGACCGAGGACGCTTACATCGAGTTCATCAAGAGAAATCAAAAGGTCGAGCTTCGAAAGCTCGATTTGCCGGCCTCGGCCGAAACGTCCTCGAGGTGTCTGGAATCGATGCGAAGTCTCCAGCAAAAAGACAGACTCATCTTCGACAAGGCGAATCGAGCGTTCGTCTCGTACATACAGTCGTACAACAAGCACGAGTGCAGCTTGATCCTGCGTCTGAAGGACCTCGACCTGGGCGAGGTGGCGATGGGCTTCGGTTTGCTGAAGATGCCCCGAATGCCGGAAACGAAGGGCCGCGACGTCTCGGCGTTCAGGGAGTCGGACGTCGACCTGAACTCGATAAGCTACAGGGACAAGCACCGGGAGCTCAACAGATTGGCGAAGTTGAGCGAGTATCGGGAAACGGGCGTGTGGCCGGGCAAGGGAAAGCGGCGCGCGAAGCAAACGGAGCCGTGGTCCGAGACGAAGAAGCGAAAGACCGAGAGACAGGACAAACGCGGCAAGAAGAAAGAACGGAAGAGCAGGAAGACCGAGGAGGGTTCGATCAAGAAGGCAAAGACGAAACGCGTCGTCAGCCAGGAGGACATCGACGAGCTGGCCGCGGACATAGCGCTGATCAAGAAATTCAAGAAGAAAAAGGTTAAATTAAATCCTCTCGCGAAACTCCATGCACTCGCTCCGAAAACAACTTAACTATCGATTCGTCTTTTGCAGATATCGCGGGAGGAATTCGACGAGGCGTTCGGCATCACGTAAATCATTTCTCGAACAGCATCTGCTCAATATCTTCGTGTAATAAAGTTTATATCGCCGGTTGGCTGCAAATTCTCGACGAGCGATCAATCCATCGGCGAATATCTGGGAAGCCTTTTTTTTTTCTTTGTGTTAGACTTCCGGAGTATTCTTCGTTAACGCGGACGTGCTCTCGGCGAGCGTGCAGGAGTCTGCGCCGTTCTATTGCGGGCGCGTACCGAGTCACGGGTGAAAAAAGAATCGAACGGATTCTGCCGGAGTCCGTTCAGTCTCGGCGGAGCTTGGGGCACCGAAGAGGGCACGGCTCTCTTCCCCCCTCCACTCGATGCTTTCCGGCTTGTTCTCCGTAAGCCACAGCCGGCTTTGTGCCGCCCTTCGTGAAAGGGGGTCGAGATCGCTTGTACACACACATAAACGCGTGCCCTTGCGCGACACTGCAACTACATTACGAAGCTACGCGCACGCTTCGCTAGTCTACTCGCAGCGTTTCCAGCTGGACTCGCTCAGCCCGAGGATATCGAAGATCCGTTCAAGGATCAAAATTATGTAGACCATAAAAAAAAAATTTATTACATTTTTGCATCTAAATTTTTAATTAAAATCTAGATGAAATTTTAAAAAGCAGAAAATTAGTATTACTCGATGCAATTTTTTTTTTTTACCATATAAGGATTTTTTAAATACGAAAGCACGAAAATAAATACAAAAATTAGTTAGACATCAGAGACGTGTAACGTTTCTGATATCGCGGGGAATAAAAAATCTGCGGTACGAGCTCCTTCCTGCGACAGAGCATGAGTCATGCTTCGCGGTGAGGATCGTCACCCATTCGCACACGTTTGCGGGAGTGGGAGCGACCGATGCACGTTGGCGACGAAATAGTCTGGAATCTCATCGCTACGTACGCAAAATATTGTGCCCCGTTCGTAGCCGCGCGGGCCATCGAACGAATTGCCTGCAAAGAAAAATCTTGTTTTTTTTTTATTTCCTTCGTTTACTTTCAAGGCGAGTAGGAACGATCGGCTGGAGTGAGGTAGCTCGCGTGCGTTTTACACACACACACACTCTCTCTCTCGGCGAGGCGGCGTCGAAGATATCTTCCACGGCCCCGACCAGCGTGCTCCAGCGAGACTCTCCAGCAGCTGGTGACTCGCCGGACGGGTGGGGGAACGGAGACGAGAGTGCGGCTGGTGAGTCAGAAGAGCCTTGTCCGGGGCAAGGCAGTCGCTCGTAAACTGGTGACTACCGCGGACCCGAATCACCGCAATCCGCCGAGCACCGGATGAAACAAAGTCTCGGAGGAGCTTTTTAGTCACTCGTGCGATGGAACTTCGCTGTCGGGCACGAGTCGTCAAGATTAAAAAAAACGCGCACACAAAATCGAGCCTGAGAGTATTCGGTGAAACGCTGACGCGTGCACGTGCTGGTACAAGAAAATCGTCGGTGTAAACGAAAAAAAAAAAGTTTTCGTCGAGTTTACACAAAGAATACGGAGAGTGAAAATGGGACAAAGCGAGAAGATGGAACAGGAAGATGATCGACCGAAGTGGTTGACGGAACTGGAGAACCGAAAACGAAAGGTTTGTCAACCACACGTATTTATCATATAATATAAAAAAGTGTAATAAAGTATAATCAAATTTAATCAAATATAATTACTTATAATCAAATCTAATAAAATATAATCAAATACAATCACTTATAATCCAATCTAATCGAATCTAATCAAATATAATCAAATATTCTTTGAAATATATTCGAATGCTCGAGTTTTTATTGTTTTTCTTTTGTTTTTTTTTTAACATGACTGGTTTGCAATGGCATATTTTCGCTTATCTGCGTGTGTGCGCTGCGATGAATCGTCGGTAGATCGGTATCTGAAAACCGTAGGAGATTAGAGACGGCGAACAGCGATGTGCGAGGTCACAAATATTTATCGTATCGTCTCGCACCTCGGGACTCACCGACACGCTCACCTATACGCGATAGACTACGAAGATCGCTCTCTGAAAATGAACGAAAAATTGTGGTGAAATTTAATACGAAATTTGTACGCGAATCATGATTTTCTTGTTTTCAGCCGCGTTTAGCGCACGAGGTAGGCGCGGGCGCGCCTTGCATGAAGTGCAGCACATCGTGTCCCGGTCTCGATCTACACTTCTGGCGTAAAATATGCAAGAACTGCAAGTGCAGCCGGGACGATCACGACGTGCCGAACGACGAGTTTCCGCAATTCGATCTTCTCTTCGGACCCTCCGGGAGATCCAACAGGAAGATGATTGGTATGCTTTAGTTGCGAACTTTTTCACCGATCGTGCACTTTTTTTTTTTTTTAAGTTCTCGTCTTTGGACGTTTACGCGCTAAAAAAAAAAGTTTGCACGATCCGCGAGGATTTCTCGTGTTTAAAATAATGTTTCCATTTATCTGCTTCGACAGTGCTGAAAGTCGACAAGAAGCAAGCCGAGGCCGAGATGACCTTCGAGTGGGCACCGCCGGACACGACGAAGGAACTCGCCGCGGATTACATGAAGGCCTTGCCCGAGGATAAGTTACCGATAAAGGGAACGGCCGGTGCGGTTCTGAGAAAGCAACAGTTGCAGCGACAACTGCCGCTTCACGATATCGATCACAAGGTCTGCGACGAACTGAGCGAATCCGAGAGAAAGCAGTTCGAGAAGTACTTGGAGAACTTGAAGAAGTACGTCGGTCAAGGAAAAGTCACTAAGGTGGGTCCTCGCTATACAGCTGATTACTTTTTTTTTCTTTTTTTTTTTTTTGCACCTTTCAAGGTCATGCGTAGTACCGCGATAAAACGCCTTCCCCGTATTCTTCGAAATAAACATTTCCGACTTAAGCAAATTACATTTTCACGTGTCCATCTACTGCGTACGAAAAGCTAATTAGCTTTTCGTCAAAATATTAACGGCGTCGAAGAAAATAGGGAAGACGATTTGTTACCGACTGAGCGCTGAGCGGAAGTATGCAAAAGTACCCATCGAATCTCACTTCCGGCTGGGAACGCGTGACCGATGCGTCTTCAAATTGTATCGTAAATCTTGACATATTTTACGCTGTACCGTTATCGGTAATAAATCGTCTAAATTAACGGAATTAATATTTTTAAGAAAAGTAAATTAGATTTTCACCCCCCCGAAAACCTAATTCGATCTTCGTCAAAATATTAACAGTGTCGAGAAAAATAGACAAGACGATTTGTTACCGACTGAGCTTGCACCGGCGGGCGGAAGGAATTAATCTCGTGTTTAACATGACATTGATCCCATCTCAAAGTATACAAAATTGCTCATCCGCTCTGACTTCCGGTTGGGAATACAAGAGCGATGGATTCTCGAATCGTCCCCTAACTTTTCCCGATTTTCAACGTTCAGCCACCAATAATTGTTTTCCCTCTACAGGCAATGGGCGCGCGTCCGTTCGACATCTCCTTGATGACGCCAGCGAACGCAACCGACATGAATCGCTTCAGCCCGAAGCACAAGCCAACAGTCCCGGAAAGCGGCCACAGCCTAAGTCTTCGTACGCCCAGCAGCTTCGTCCAAAAGTCTTCCATACCGTCGTCGCTCTCCACCTCCGAAGGTGTGAACGGTACGCGCAATTTCGGTCTAAATTCCCCTGCCAGGGATCGAAGTCCGGCTTCGATGGCGCGAATGGAGACCGTTCGTTCTCCGGCCCTCGTAAGGTCGTCGCACGAGAATTCGCCCCAGGGAAGATACCATCACGCTCTCTCGAACGTGAGAAACGACGGCGAAGTGACGAGCTCGAAGCCGGTAGCAGGTTCGATGAATCCACCGTTGCACTTCGCCACGACGAACAGAATCGCCGATTGCGCTTCCCTCGCAGGACGGAACGAGTCGCCCCGCTCGCGCCTGGAAACTTCCTTCGGTTCCCAGAATTCCGAAATCGCCACTTCCGATCCCGTCGGCGGAAGTTACAATCCTGCCGTCCAATTCGCAGCGGCGAACATGCTGGCCGATCGTGACCGAACGTCCGCCGGGACGAGCGCGGGCGACAGAAATCGCGGACTGAATTACGCCACCTCGAACACTCTGTCGGATCAGGAACATCAGCTCGTCCCTTCGGCCGATTCGAAGCTCCACTCCTCACGGATCCCGGACGAGAATCTCGCGACCTCGCGTCAGACGGCTGGAACATACAATCCGGGGTTAAACGTACAGCAATTGATAGATCGTCGGATCGACGAGACTTCCGGAAGCGAGTCCGAGGTCGCAAAGTCTCGGGAGATCGAGAATTCCCTGCTGGCCGAACGAATGCTGAACGAGGCGCTTCTGCCGCCGAGCGCCGTTCACGCCGCCGACATAATCGGCAGCACGCTCGACGTGAAGGGACTCTCCTTCATACGCGAGAAACTGGCCTCGAAGTACAGCGCGAAGGAGGAGCCGGGCAGTCCGCAGAGTCCGACGAGATCGCGCGAGCTCGACAAGAGAGACCAGCATGGGAACGGCGCGAAGTCGAAACGCGCCGAGCAGCTTCGAAGGCAAGGAGCCTTCGACAAGGAGGCCGAGACGAGATCGGACGTTATCGCCGCGATGAGAAATCCGTCGGGCAACAAATTGTCAGACGAGGATTTGTTGGCGATCAATTACGGAGAATCTTGTCCTTCGTTCTCGGGTATGGACGATCTCAACAGAGCTCGATATTCCGCTTCGGCGAGGCCCGGCGAGTCGCAGTACTCGCGCGGCGTTTTGGACGCGAAAGAGACGAATTTCCCTGGCGGAGCTCTCAAGGACGCCGCGGGCAACGAGCCTTGGAGGCAGGTGATGCGCGGAATTTGCGACAATTATCTGACGAAGCCGGGACAGCCGAGCCACGGCGGTGTTCGGGAGGGGAACGATCCGTCTTTGGAGAACGGCGCTTCCGGCGGTTCTTCGTTGACTTCCGGTGCTTCCGGCGGCAAAGCTCTGAGGGCGGAGTTGACCAGCTACGGAACGGGAAACTCGAGCGTCGTGAGATCGGAGGGTCTTCGTAATCCGGCGTTCCCCGAAGAGGCGGTCGTGTCCTCGGGAATCGTGCAGAATCCTGCGAGCGTCGATCGTCTCAGAGGGGCGATGGAGGAGATGAGCGTCGCCCAGGCGAGGACGCAAAATTGCCACAAGTGCCAGGAGGGCATCCGCGCTGGAGACGTCGTCGTCACGGCCGAGAAGGCCAAAGACTCCGTTTGGCATCCCGGATGCTTCGTTTGCTCGGTCTGCGACGAACTTCTCGCCGATCTTGTCTACTTCTATTACAAGGGTAAACTCTACTGCGGCAGGGATCTCGCTACGCTTTTGGAGATACCGAGATGCTTCGCCTGCGACGAGGTCAGTAAAGTAGCGTTGGTCGATATTTTATAGGAACATCTCCTCGGGTTATCGTAGAAAATATGTCACTTCCGGTCCGGAAATCTAATTTTTGAACGGAAGTGACGCCAAACCGGAAATACGTCACATCCGGATCGAACTTTGCATTTTTCATACGGAAGTGACGTATTTCTTATACGACGTCAATTCTGGTCGAAAAATAAGATTTTCAAACCGGAAGTGAGGTATTTCCGGTAAATTCTTGGTAATATAAATCTCCGATTTCTCAATTCCGTAGTCCATAGCGAGGGTGCGAGGCGCACAAGACACAACAATCTGCCAGTTAATAATAAAATTAAAATACATTCATTTTTGAAAGTATTCAAATTTTATTACTTTTATTACTCGCTGTTTGTTGAATTACTCGGAGCTGAAAGAAAGATCGACGAATCAGATGTATTAACTGATAATCTTTTTTGCAGCTGATATTCGTGCGAGAGTACACGGTAGCCGAGGGACACAACTACCACGTTAAGCACTTCTGCTGCTGGGACTGCGACGTGCCATTGGCCGGCCAACAGTACATCTCCGAAAACGATCGTCCCCTATGTCTTCCGTGTTACCAGAGGACGTACGCGAAAACTTGTCGCACCTGCGAGGCCGTCATAGCAGCCGATCAGCAGGGAGTCGCGATAAAGAATTTAAACTTTCACGCCACCGACGAATGTTTCTGCTGCGCGACGTGCAAGAAGAGTTTACTCAACGGCAAAATGGGTATCAAGGAGGACAGGCCGTTCTGCAGCAAGGAATGCATCACGAAGTTTCTCAACGAACGATCGAGCTGAACGCAAAAATAGCAAGAGACGCTGGCAACGTCTCGATTAAAGTTTAAAAAAAAAGTTTTACTATCGTTCGTATCTATAGTAATACGGTGATGTGCCGAACACGACGTGCCGGCTCGTACGCAAAAAAAATATATAAATAGTCATTGTGTACAGAGATGGGCGAGTTTTTATTTGAATCGTCATTCAAATAACATCGTCGACAAATAAATCTACCGCTAAATCCGACTATTGAGATCTTCCTTTTTTTTTTTAGTGTATTCGATTCAATAAGTCATAAATCATAATATTTCGTAACAAATTATTCATCCATTCCGAACGGCAAATGTTTTATCTTATACGGTTGTTTAGGCTAACGAGAAAATAAAAAAAAAAAAAATTGTGATCAAATTTATATTCGATCATTGGATGTTACCCATCTCCGAGCAGAGCGATATAGTCTTCCGGATGCTCGAAGCGCAACACAACTCGACCATGGTAAATGTGGCGTTATAAATCTTTATTTTTATCTGTTTATTTTTATTTTTTGTTTCTTTTCGTAATAAACGGGCAAAACGAACATAAAACGCATTTGCAGTCATACCACTGTTCTTCAAGATACAAGCTATCGAACGCGATTATTTAATCATGCATCGGATGGTCAGTAATGTAAAAATCGCGTTTCAATATCCTCCACGACAAATCGTCCACGCCCTTTTTTCCTTTTTTTTTGTCAAATTTGAATCATCCATTATATCCTTAGCGAAGCTAGTACAAAAGGTTTCGTTTTTTCATTTTTTTTTTCTTAATATTTTTTTCTTCGGAATATGTACCAAAATATTTAAGTCGCTTCGGTTGTGATCGAAGCGAGAATCACTCGACGTTAACACTGTAGCCCGCCGGGGGGAATCGGCCAAGATTTATATGCACATTTGGAAATAGAGGAACAATCGTGAATATACACTCACACACACGCGCGCGCGCACAAACAGACACACATTGGAAAACGGGGCACGACCCCGTGCTTTTCTAGTTAAAATTTTTTAAACTTAATTTTGAACGATCGTGGAGGGTCGAGCCATGTTATTTAATCGGGGGATCGTTATGGACCACTCTGTTCGCGCGTGTTATTATTATGCGAATAATCGGATCGAACCAATCATCATCGTGGACACGAGCCCGAGTGTGCAGGTAATTATGCATTTCTTTTTTTCTCTCTTTTGTTTCATCGTATATATCTATATATAATTATAGGTTCTATACTTAGGTACTTGCAGAGCAAAAATATTAAATTCTGGGCATTTTCGTTTCACGAATTCCCGCATCCCCGGTTCTGTGCGAACGATATCGCGGTCACTCGGAGTCGCTGTCGACGACGCTCATTACCCTCTTGCGGGACTCTCGTCGTGGTGATGATTCCCCTTTCGACGTCGGCTTCTTGTTTGCAGCACCTCCCCTCGCTCTGGTCACGCGCCCTTTGGGAGAAAAAAAAGGAAGTGTTAGATTTATCTCAATCTTTTTTTTTAACGAAATATAAAAACAATTAATTCGAATCGATGATCAGGCTTTTGATTGGTCGGTTAAATGTTTATTAATAAAAATACCTTCGGTGACTTCCTCGATGACCGCGGATTGATCCAATGAATCGACGTCCTTGCGCATCTCCATTCTCGCCTTTGCCTTCTTGCACTTTTCTATTGTCGGCCTGCCGGTCACTCCATGCTCCGCCAGTTTCTCCTTCAGGCGCGCAACTCGCGCGGTATTCGTCTTGCAACCGGACCAGAATTTCTCGTAGTTGGGTACCGTGATCCCGGCCAGATGCATGTACTTCTTCAGCGCTTGTATTCTCTTGTCGTCCTCCGGACGCTGGAAATTGAAATTGTAAAGTTACTTCGCGTGAATTCGAAAATCGCGACATTTATCTATCGACGCTTCCGTAAAAAGTAATGAGAGAAAGTGACGAGAAAAACTGATGAGAAACATCGATGAGAAAAAGTGATGAGAAAAAAATGATCGAAAAAGTGATGAGGAAAAGCGATGGCCCGGCAAAAATAATGGCAACTACTGACCGCTTTGCTCCTCTTCGTACTCTTCCGTCCGGTATCGCTTTGTTCCTCCTCGCTCTTCTCCTCGTCCTCGCTCTCCGAATTTTTCTTCTGTGCCTTATCCTTGCCCTTTTGCGATCTCTGAGCGAGATTCACATCTTCCTCCTCCTCGGCCTCCTCCTCGTCGGATTGTTCGTCCTCGGATTTTTTAGCAGGTTTCTTCGGAGCCCTTCCGCGCCTCTTGCCGGTAGCCGGTGTCTTCGCCATTGACTTCTTCGCGGGTGTGCCTTTCTTCATTTTCTTCTTAGTTCGCGGACTGTAATCCTCGTCGTCGGAGGCGTCGTCCGACGACTTTTCCTCGCTTTCCGAGCTCATCGGTTTCGAGAATGTCTTCTTCTTTCTGCCTCTCTTTCTTTCAGGCGAGCCTTTTTCACTCTTCGCCGAAGCTTTTGATTTCATCGACCCTTTCTCTTCCTTCTCGTCCTCCTCCTCGTCGTCGTCCGATTTCTCGCTTCCCGAGCCGCTCACTTCGAGCTCCGAATCGTTCGGCTTCGCCTTTACGATTATCGTCTTCGGTCTCGATTTCGTTGTCTTCTCCTCGTCCTTCTCACCGTCCGAACTCGAAGCCTCCTTGTCGCTCGCGCACTCCACCGACATCTCGAGTCCGTCGACCACCTCGGGATCTTTGGTTCGCGATTTGCTCACGCTTGGCTTCCCGGTCTTGTCGTCCGATGCTTTTTCTTCGATCGACGAATCTGCCTTCTCGTCCACCTCATCGTCGTCCTCGGCATCGTCTTTGTCCTCCGAACTCGCATCCTTCTGGGGATTTAAATTCACCAATTAGTTCGGTACTACAAATAAATGATAGATAGGTGGAGATCAAATCTAATAGACTCTTATTTTGTTTCCTAAATAAAAGGGTTTTGCCTTTGAAATAAATAAATAAATAAAATCAATTGCAGAAAAAAAATTAACGTTTTTTTAAATGAAAACTATTTTCTTTCTTAGAGCACAAAGTGTGAAATATTTTCTTGTTTTTTACTTTATACATAAACACAAAAGATTTACTAACTTGTTAAGATGTAAAAAGGGATTTTCCTGTCTACTACTAATAAATAAATAAATAAATAAATAAATTTATAATGTTACAATACTATTTAAATAATATTTAATAGAGAATTAGTTTAGATTATATGTAAAAAACTTTTTGCCGTCTAAATAAACAATTAAATAAGCTGAATCGCAGGAAAAAAAAAAATATATGTTTCGCCTTTAAGGACCGGCCGAATACCTTTTCAGAATCCCCCTGCTGTTCAACGTCGTTCTCCGCGTTCTCTTTCTTCTGTTCGACTTTATCTTTGTTGACCACTGTGTCATTCTGTGCGTTCGACTCGTCCTCCTTCTCGTCAGGCACCGACGAATCATCCTCGTCCGTTTTCTCGTCCGAGTTGGACAACGGAGCCTTGGAGTTCTCGCGCAAGCCGTCTTGACCGTCGACCTCCATAGTGTCCTCCTTTATCGCCGCACTGCCGTTCGCCTTGCGAACCGGCTCCTCGGAGTCCTTCTCCGGTTCGCCGGGCAACTCCTTGATCTCGCTGCGCGGCCTCTTGCTCGGCAACTCGCACTTCTCGTCCTCCGACGAATCCTCTCGCTGCCTCTTGCCGACCAAGTCGACCTTCTTCGCTTCGGCATCGACTCCGCCCGACTTCACCGAAGTCATAACATCCTCCGCCGATTCGCCGTGATCTGACTCGACCATTCTCACAAACTTCTATCAAAACTTCCGGTAAAGAATCTGAAAAAAAAGATAAGATTATTATTAAAAATTTAATTTCTGATAAACGTTGTTACATCGCTCATAGTCGTTTCCTCGCTAACTTAACATTTTCTTTATCGTTACAACATTCAAACAAAATTATTATTAAAAAAAAAAAATCCAAGTTTAATTTCTCGTGTGCGTCGCCACATCGCTTGTAGCTTCGCGGTCAAAACATTTTTTTTTTCCGACGCCACAATGTCCATTCGTATCTCCGAACCTGTACTTTCCTTAATTCAACAACGCTACCTTAATATCTTTCTTCCGTTACAACATCCCAACAAGATTATTACGCAACCGCGCGAAGCAAGAAAAAAAACAACATTTCGATAACAAAATTATTTTGCGTACATTGTTGAGCTACTCAAAAGAACATACAGCAGTTTCAAGATTGCGCGACTGCGAAACTGCATATCTCTCTTGTGCTTACGAATGCATATGCATAAGGCGTGTTATCGCGTATCGAACCTACGCGCGTGTGTAAACAAGCTGTTAAATTATTAAGTGGACTAGTGTGCGAAATATCGTTCGGACGATCGAGAGTCCACGGCGGCGACCGCGCGGCGTCTTCGCCCGTTCGTCCTATCGCCGTGCGATCGCACTGAATAATCTCTTATTGGCGACGATTCGACGAGTTTTTTTTCCGAGCCGGGTCACCTGACGCTAAAACACACGGGCGGGCTGGGCATAACCCCGTATCCGGACGATGGACTATGCGCGGTTTCGAGCGAGTCTCCGAATTCGAGGAGACTGCCGAGCGGCCGCGGCGCATGGGGCGGAGGGAGGGGCGGGGACGGACTGTTGCCTGTAAACAATTATAGACTGTTTTCGCGTAATAAAAAAAAAACCGACTCAACGTATGTATGCGTTGCGAGACGAGAAAAGAAAACGATTACGAACGAGCCAGGTTTACGAGTGGGCAATGCGCGACGCACCGGACGAGTGACCGAGAACTACGACGAAACGATTTTCCCGGCAAAGCTTCGCGTTTGCGGCAATCAAACAATCTCACGTTCGGCCTTAAGAAAATCCAGCTGTATAGCCCGCCGCCTGATGTGTGTTTCCCCCCGCGAGCACTTTCTACGAACGATGCAAAATATTGTTGCCACGGTGCTAAATAAAAAAACGTAAAGTTTCGACGAATCTCGGGACTCACCGCGATCGACGTCGATGAACGCGATGTTCGAGAAATTGTCACGATTACGTTACGGTTAAGGACGTTTGCGCGGGCAAAATCTACGCGGCGACAACGATGCGTCGGCCATTGGCCGGTATCCTCGACGTGCTTCGCCGTCGTACCGTTTTTTTTTTTCCCTCCGCGAGAGAGCGAGAGTTACAACGAACGTATCTTAGCCAAGAGATTCTCCCCGCAGCTCGACGGCAGCGCAGCAGTGCCGCCTTACTGTTTAGCCTTGCTAGATTACGTTTATCGTAACTTTCATTCCGATTGTAAAACTCTTAGATGCGAAAAAATGAAGAAACGATCGTGATTGTCCTTATGTCTGTTTAATATTAATGCGAAATTGAACGAAACTCGTTTTATCTCATTTACCTGCGGTTCAGATAAACTATAAGCGTTGCTGCTCGCCTCCCTTTCAACGTGTTTAATCGTAACGCGGATTACACCTGTACGACGTTAACGATTCTCGATTGTTCGGTTGCGTCTGTTGGGTCGATGTGTGTGATTTTTACACACCAAGGCCATCAAGGTCAATGATTTCATGTGTGCTACTAAATACACCGATGTATCGAGATGTATAACGCTTTCGTGTAAAGATAATTTATCTCCTCTGGTTCTCAACCTATCGCTCGGCCGCATTGTTGTCTCTCATCCGCTGGACATAAAACACCACGCGATCGTGTCGATCACTTCGTTTTGTTTTTTCTTTTTACATTCTTCGAGTTTATAAATTAATCATATCTATTATCTACCTGTCTGGATAAGCTTATAGCTATCGTGAGCTCGTTCCGGTGCGTCTACAGGATTTTGTCATAGGATAGTAGGTGAAGCGCTCGAACAGCGTGAAGTTATCCGCGACTCTCAAACTTCAACACTGGTTCTCAACTTGTCGTCCGTCCGGATTTTTGTCTCTCATCCGCCGGACATAAAACACGACGCAATCGCGTTGATCTTCTCGTTGCGTATTTTTTTACATTTTTCAAGTTTACAAAATAATCACATCTACATTATCTACCTGTCTGGATAAGCTTATACTTCTCGTGAACTCGTTCCGCGCCCGAGGACTTTGCCATGGGAAGTGGGTGAAGGTTTCGAAAAGTGTGAAGTTCACGACTCTCAAACTTCAACATCGGTTCTCAACTTCCCTTTCGTCCGCATTTTTGTTTTTTATCCACTGGACGTAAAACACTCCGAAATTGCATTGACCTTCTCGTTTCATTTTTTTTTTTACATTCATCGAGTTTATAAATTAATCATTTCTACATTATCTACCTGTGTGGATAAGTTTGAGTAGCCTCGCGAGCTTATTCCGCCGCGTTTCGAGGATTTGCCATAGGAGGTGAGCGAAGCGCCTGAACAGCTTGAAGTTCTCCGCGACTTCAACGTCCGCCCCACCGGAAAGTAACTAGGCAGGACCTAGGGAAAGGAAATTTTCGATAGCCAATCAGCGCCGCACTTTCCCTTCGTCGTGTCCCGTTCTATTCGATCTCCGGGGTACGAATGATCGAACCAAAGGGTTAAACCGTATCCCGCAGTAATTCAAGAGTGGCTCCAGTGGTGCCGAATTTTCAGTAGCCTCTTCCGACAGTCGCACGTTCGAAGCCCCTCCGCCGAGCACAGTCCCGGCCCACCGAAGATATACACACACAGGACTGTGGGACAACCGTCGTGCGAGGAGTGTTAAAAATGTCAGGTCGGTGGCGCGGCTTCGGTTGACAATTGCCCAAAGGGAAACGCCGCTGTGGACGGAGCAAACCTTGCCCGCTGTCCCTGTCCGACTCCGTGCAGGCTTCGATGAGACATTATAAATTATTGATTGCCAGGTGGTCGTAACTGTTTATCGCGACATGGCATCCCGCAGGTGAGACACGTTTTTCCCTAACTATCGAGAGAACTAAACGGACAGAGATGAAAAAAAAAGAAGATATATATATATATGTATATAAGGCGAAAAAGGAAGACGAGAAAAAAAGGAAAAAAGTTTAAAGTCCCCCACCTTGGAGCGCAATTATCATAACTCACGGACACCGAGCGCGCGGACACACCGCGGCTCCTTGCACTTCGTCGTGCTCTCGCGATTCCCGTGGCCGATTAGGATTAGTACCTCGCGAACACTCGCGGGTAAGTCGCGTGAAATTTTTTACGGGTGAAAAAAAAAAGTTTCGCGGCCTATTCGAGTCGCATGGAGCTCTCGCGATCACCTTGGATCTTAATCGTGCCACGGTCTCCGACGGTTTCGCGGAAATAATCGCGTCGTTCGTCACTCGGTGAACGTTGATATCGGTCGCGGTTGCGAGTCGTCGAAAAGAAAATCCTTATTTGGAAATTTATAGACAGATATTTCAGTAACGACATGTGTGAGGCGAGCTCAGACGGATCTTCCTTAGGTGCGGCTCGATCGAATCTTTGCATCTTTGCACCGACTCTTTCGGTTTTTTTTTCATTCGCAAACTTTGGCTTCCGGATCCGAATTTTTGATCTGAGATTATTGTGTTTTTTTTTTCTTGGTTGCTGCGCAGATGGTTTCATCCCAACATATCTGGAATCGAAGCCGAACGTCTATTGATGGAACGCGGATACGACAGTTCGTTTCTCGCTCGACCGAGTTCCTCCAATCCGGGAGACTTCACTCTTTCGGTCAGGTGAGTCGGACGTCGAAAAATTGTTGACCAAAACGATTTTTTTTTAAATTGTACATTTTTCTTGAACTATTAAATTTTTTCCGGGTTTCTAAGAATGTCAAATTCATAACACGGTGAAGAATCCATCTAATAATAGTAGCACATTTGTCAGAGAGAAAATATAAATAAAATGCAATTAAATCTGGTCAAAGACCATTGCTGAAAAAAAATTGTAAATTTAATGGACCAGAACGTATACATACATGTTATACGTTAACACAATAATGCAATGTCTCTAATCGGAGGAAACCATCGGGTCCCTCGCGCTATTATTGCTTAATGAGAATTCATTTAAGAAAATCTTTCCAGGAGAAACAGCGAAGTGACTCACATCAAGATTCAAAACACGGGAGATTTTTACGATCTCTATGGAGGCGAAAAATTCGCCACGCTCTCGGAGCTCGTGCAATTTTACATGGAGAATGGCGGACAGTTGAGAGAAAAAAACGGCGAGGTAATAGAACTGAAGTATCCGCTGAACTGCGCGGATCCGACGACCGAGAGGTGGTTTCACGGCCACCTGTCCGCCAAGGAGGCCGAACGTCTGATGCTGGAGCGTGGAAAAAACGGATCTTTTCTCGTACGCGAATCCCAGAGCAAGCCGGGCGATTTCGTTCTGTCCGTGAGAACGGACGATCGCGTCACTCACGTTATGATACGATCACAGGTGAGATATTCTCGGATGCGTTTTTACCTCAGATGAGTTTTCCTCAACGTCGTTAAATTGCAGATGGAAAGATCATTAACGTTCCAGGATCTTAAGTACGACGTCGGTGGGGGCGAAAAATTCGACAGTCTCAGCGATCTCATCGAGCACTACAAACGCAATCCGATGGTCGAAACGAGCGGGAGCGTCGTTCATCTCAGGTTTGTGTGTCAAACGAATTTACTCAATGCTCAAAAATTGTCGCGTTATTTTTGTATCCGTAAATGACAATGAAAGTGGTTGTTGTACATACATAAATAAATTAACGAATTTTTAAGCTGACAGACTTTATACTTGGTAATCGTTAAACGGGTACTTTCCGTTGATCAACAATAATAATAATAATAATAATAATAATAATAAATGGCTTACAGACAACCGTTCAACGCGACGCGTATAAACGCGAGCGGTATCGAGAGTCGCGTGCGGCAACTGCACAAAGAGAACGGTTGTTCGAACGGCTGGCTATGTTGGAACGGAGCGGCAGCGGACAACGAGTCGGGCGCGGGTCGTGCCAAGGGAAAGGCTGGTTTTTGGGAAGAATTCGAATCTCTTCAGCAGCTCGAGTGTCGTCACTTGTTCTCGAGGAAGGAGGGTCTCAGGCCGGAGAATCGAGCCAAGAATCGTTACAAGAACATTCTGCCTTGTGAGATCAGCACATTTTTTTAAATAAATTTTTTTTTCAATTCTCGTTTCGCATAACTCAATTACGCGCTTTGCGAAGCATCGATATTTATGAAATGCGAATTGCTAACGTTTAACTGTGCCTTGCAGTCGATCATACGAGAGTACGACTGAAGGATGTCGATCCTAACGTTCCTGGGGCAGATTACATTAATGCTAATTATATTAAAGTGAGTGGCTTATCGAACTACCGGACGGAGACGACTGTTTCCGTGTTGTTATTGAAAAAAAGATACAAAAAAAAAAATAACACTGCCCCTACTATGTTGCAGAACGAGGAGGGGGAAGGCACGTGCACCGGCACGACCGCTTCGGGCGATACTTGTATATTCAATAAATGCTACATAGCCACCCAAGGTTGCCTTCCCAACACTATACAAGACTTTTGGCACATGGTCTATCAGGAGAATACTCAGGTTATCGTTATGACCACCAAAGAGATGGAGAGAGGAAAGGTATTTAGAAGAAAAGAAAAAAAAAACACATCCGAGAAAGCTCTTCGGCGATAAGATCAATTTTATAATTATCGTACTATCAAGATGGTCTTCATGTTAATCTCTCGTAGAACAAGTGCGCACGATACTGGCCGGAGGAAGGGGAAGTCAGCGAGTACGGAGGCGAATGGAAAGTGCGAGCACTCGGGCGTACATCCACAGCGGACTATACCCTTCGCGAATTTCTCCTGCAAGGAAACAAGCCGAACTTCTCCGAGCCGAGACGCATCTACCACTATCACTTTCAGGTAATATATCTGTTCGCGTTGTTAAATGATGGTTAAATTATGAAGGGCAGAACGAAAAAAGGAAAATTAATGAATATCGTTTGTTCGTGTCAGGCTTGGCCCGACCACGGCGTACCTTCGGATCCAGGCTGCGTTCTCAACTTTCTGCACGACGTTAACGCGCGACAAGAATCGATCGCCGCAGCCGTCAGCCCGAGCGGCTCGACCAATCAATCGCCGACATCCGTGGGACCGATCCTCGTTCATTGCAGCGCCGGTATCGGACGCACCGGAACTTTTATCGTCATCGATATGATCTTGGATCAAATAAAACGACACGGTCGGTTTTATTATTTTTATTTTTTAAAGGATGAATCAAACTTACGTTCCCAGCCAAATGTGAGATTCAGTGAGAACTTGGGAATAGAATAGCATTTTGAGAATTCTATTTCGATTTATATTTTTACCGCAGGTCTGGATTGCGAGATCGACATTCAGCGTACCATTCAACGGGTTCGCTCCCAACGCTCCGGTATGGTGCAGACGGAAGCACAATACAAATTCGTTTATCTCGCGGTTTTGCACTACATCGAAACCGTGTCGCACCGGAGAATCGCTCAGCAGGTTCGTCGAATTACATTCACACTTTTGCGACCATTCTCGCACGGGGCACCGGTGAATCATAGAATTACGCAGACTGAAAATGCTTGTGGTTACGTGACTTTTGATTATTCTGCTTCATCGAAAATTCACTCAGTTTTATTTGCCTATCGAGCAGAAATTTGATAATTTTTTTTGTCGTCGCAGACAGTAAAAAAAAAAAATTGTTTGAAACTTAATGTACTGGAAGTTTTTATGCAGAAACTGGTATATTGAATTTCATATAGAATCGTGATGAACAATTAGCGTACAGTATATTAAAAATATTAGAAATACTTTACTTTTAATAAATTACTTTAATTTTACTATAAAAGCACTTTGAATTCAACAATTCACTTTAATTTTATTGTAAAAGTCAATTCATCGCAATTTTACATAAAAAATGTAATGTACCAGTTTTTGCAAAGAAACTTCCAGGCATTGAAAAAATTGTGCAAAAATTGTAAACGCAATGCCGATGGATTAAATTTACAATTTTTTTAACAGTGTACCGAATATGTTTGTGCAACAAAAAATTTGCTCGGATCTCGGAGCTCGGAGATTCGATGAATCTCGATTGAATTGTGTCAAAATTCGCGTATAACTAAGATGACCGCTCGGCAACTGAAACCGCAGCGAAGGAATGTGTTTTTTGCAAATTCGAATACTGTTACAGAAATCGCTGCAGCTGGGTCGCGAGTACACGAACATCCGTTACAAGAGCGAGAGCAACGTGGTAAGCGCTGGTGGCTTAGGCGAAACCACGACCGTGACTCCGACGCCTACGAGTCTAACAGCGCCGACGAGCTTCAATCTCGGGACTGCCGTCGGTGGTCTGAGGCCCAAGTAATTATCGCCAAAAAAAGGCCAATAACGGAAGCAGGTTCTGACCCACATCTTAAATCTATCCAAGGGTTCTCCTAGGGCTGAAACCGCTCGAACGCAGTAACGTCTGTCGCTGATTAAATGATGAGAAGAGATGTGAGAAAAAGATTATGATAGACATATATATATATATACACACATGGTAATGGCAATAAAAATAGCCTCCAATTTCACCCGTAGCGAACAGGGACCTATTCGAGCTAATCCGTGGAAGTATTTGCTACGTTTGAGACGCAACGTCGAGCATCCGAACATTGTAAATCTGTAAAATTGATTAGTGCCTCGTGGAACATTAAGAAATTTTTCGAAACATATTTTTTTTTCGGCCCCCTTGCCAAGTACACACTTTTAATATTTCTAGATAAATATAACATGACACGTTCAACGAGTACTCGAACGACTCGCAGTCGCAAGACGAAGGTCACACGCTTTTTATGCCTGAGAATTGTGTTGCAAAAAAAAGGAAAACGCGCAATCGATATATATCGCGTTAAATATTATTTAGCCGGAGTCAGACTCCGAAATTCGCTTTGCCTCGTTGTAAGTTTTTTTTCTTTCTATTTCATTATTTTATTTTAGAGTTTATCGATAGCTACGATCGATTCTTAAATTGTGATTTGCAAAACTGTACAAACATCCGTTGTCGATCTGTAGTAGTTCAACTGCGTTTTTTAAATTGTATAACGTTTCGCTTTTAATTGTTTTAAAAAATAATGTTTTTTGCGTCTTTATTTCCAAGGTAAACAAGATTTACAGAATAGAATTACGTTGTGTTTTTGATACTCTTAGTACAACGGTGGGGCACGGACGTGCGTACATGAAAAAAAAACCCTCGTCGAATTCCATAAAAGACCGCTGTGCCGGGTATGTTGTGCATCTATGTATGTCTCACCCGATAAGTTTAATAATTGTAAATTTTAAACATTGCCTTTATAGTACGGTGGTTAAAAAAAAACGGACAGCAAATATTATAAAGAGTTCCAAGTAAATTTTGTCGAGGCTTCGCCCAGCGCTGGGTAGGGTTCGCGAAGTCTTTGTCGATGTCACGGAATAAAATGAAGACAACAACGCGACGCGTGACATTTCATTTATATACTAGAGGAGAAGAAATTTTATGTATTTCAATGCGCGATAAAATGCAATTGTGATAATGTCTTTTAAATTAGGTTTTTATAAAGCTTTAAGTTAACGTCCCGTAAATTAATAGATTTTTATATTAGAAGAGAATGCTCTGAGATCTTGATCTTGAAAGATTTGTTTTTTTGTTCCTTTTTTTCCTTTGTTCAAGACCGTTAGACACTCGTATCCGCTTCCTGTTTAATCGTCCTTCTGTTTCTCTCATAACGATTACATCTTCGTTCCCGAAATTTGTGCTTTCGGGAATGCACAAGATACGATCCCCGTGAAATGCTTAATATCTACACTAGACGAATACGTTGGAATATTTGATTCAAGAAAGAAAAAACCAAGTACTCGCCGTTAAGGAGAGAATAGAGATTAAAACAAATATACTTGATACCCCTCGAGCTAACAGGCATAATATGACGATTTCGAAGAATTTATTGCTCTTTGATCGTTGACTAAAAAAACATAGAAAAAAAAAACAAACAAACGTGATTTGAAACACCTCGGTCTTGTAGACGTTCTATTATTTCGATGAACATAATTCTGAAAAAAGCAAAACCAAGCCTGACTATATATAGGGAGAAAAAAAATAAAATTAATTTTTTGTGTAAATGATTATTTATTTTACTCGTATGATTCCCTGCTTCGTTCATAACTAAATCATGTGCATTATCGATATATATATATACACACACACACATATATATATATACTAAGTCGTACCGCGTTTAAACTGCTTCGATTACAAAATATTCGAAATAATTTCGTGAAAGTCCATCAATGGCGAAATCTCTCTGTTTGTGATTCTCTCTTTTTTACCTTTCGTAATGATCGTTTCGCTTTTGTTGAAAAAATCTTAAATAGTATATTTTTTACTGTAATCTAGATCACCTTTGCAGCGTATAACACTGAGTATCATTTAACGATCTTAACTCTACTTTGGAATACCTTCTCGATCGGCTTTACCTCGCCGAATCGTGCTTTGCGCTTTTCTATTCTCGCCTCGCGCTCAGCCTTCTCCATAATACTGGATGCCGTTGTGCCGAACCGTTCGGAACGTTTCTTCAACACTTCGTAGGACACGTGCTGCAAGAAAGCACATCAAATAAATCAAAAGAATTTTCACAAAAACGGATTTTTTTGAATTGCCAAATTCGACGTTTTTTAAACATTTTTCCTGTAAGGAAAAGTGGTCGAATTTCGGACAACCCTACATAAAAACACGAAAATCTCGAATATGCATAATCTTTGAAATATCGATTGTTATTTTAAGCTATGAATCGGTCGGCAATTACCTATTATTTACTGTTTTAAAACAAAAGTTAAAAGTACATCGCACGCGGGTAATACGAGAAACCGGTAATTCTTTGTTTATAATTCATAAATTCATCAATAACAAAATCGTCTACCCAACAGCTGATTCGAAAATTATTCTAAAAATCAACGATTGATCAAAGACGACTCTGGAAAGATAGAAACATATGTTACGAGCTACGTAACCCCGATTCGCGAATTCAAACATCGAGGTTCAAAAAAATGTTTAATGTTTATCTTACCACCGGCGTCTTGATGGAGGCCGATGATTTGCTGTTTTGATTGTTGACGTTGAATCTCTCTGACCTGGCCTCTTTTTTGGCCGATTCGGACAGCGGCAGGCCAAACTTCTTGGCTCTCATCTCGAGTCTCTCCTTCACACCCAGCTCCGATAATTTTATAACTTTTTTCTCCGGCTGTGAGTCGCCCGATATCTTTGTCGTTATTTCATCCTCCTTAGTCTCGTCCACTTTGACCTCTTCTATTATAGCTTTACGATTCAGAACTATTTTCTTGGTGCTTCCGGTGGTGCTCTCGGTCGAAAGTTTGCGCTTCTCTCCCACTTCCTGAGAATCCGGCTTGCTGGACAGTTCCTCTATTTCCTCGTCCTACATATATACAGCAATGATATATATTTTTCCATTAAAAAAAAAAAGGAATATGTTATCATATTTATTTATTATAGAATCATACAGGCAGAACCCAATTACAAGTTACAGAGTCCGGACAACTCAAAATAAGCATGTAGGAAAATGTATAGACGTAAGTGTTCATAAATGTAAGAAATGGTATATAAGGAGCGCTCCAAGGGTGATTGAGTGAAAGCAATTATACATAATATATATAAAAACTAAATTTAAAAAAAGGTCTTTGAGGAGGCAGCGACGGAGAAGATCCTACATTTTGCTTAAAGTTGTGAAATCTTGAAAAATTAATATTGGAGATTTTTTATTTTTATACTGTTGTACGTGGAGGTGTTAATTTCATAGAAAAATCTCTAACGTGTGTTCCCTATTATGATTGAAATACCACTTATATTTACGTAAAAGGGCAATGCCTGTGAAATAAATAAATTTACAAAAACAACAGAAACTCCTTTTATATTTATCAAATCCGTCTTACCCCAAGCACTGCATCTTCGTCAAGTATCTCGTCTGTAGTTTCGTCCAGAGACAATGTTGAGTCTTAAACACGTGAAAAAAAATATTTACATTTTTTTGTGTAGAAAAAAAAATGTATCCCGATTGTCCATTTCCAGCTCCGTTACGCGTAGAGAAAAAAAAAAACATACCACCGTGAATGGCTAACTGAAGCCGCTCGACGAGTTCGGTTTTATTGCCGGTGGTAGGCAATCCGCGCTGCTTCAATTCGACCTTCAGATCGGCAACCTGTGGAGGAACAGGGCGAACGGATGAGCGTAAAAAAAAATCCGAAAAATAACAATTTTTTTCATGCGCGAATAATTGAGGGTTAGACGTGACTCGAGGTGAATCGGAGCACCGGATAGTCGAGAAAATTTGTAAGAGTACACTTGCCTTCATCTTCGAGAGCTCGCTGAGCCCTTTCTCGTACGACGAATCAGCCATTGCTCCTTATATCGCGTTGACAAAACGAGTATTACGATATCTACGAAGCAAAACACTAACACTGCAACCGTAGCTGCTGGCCAGGCTTTAAGTGCTACAAAGCTTATCGCTCCTGACTGGCTCGGTCGAAACTATGCCGTGAGTGTAAACGGAATAAATTAAATGAGTTTCACGTCCAAGCCTACCGTCGCGCTCCACGGTCCGTTTCGGCGATTCGATACAACCACGAATCGACCACGAGAGCCGTGCGTTCCTTAATTCATCCGCTTCTGCTGCATTTCCGGTTTCGAAATCTCACTCTTCGATCGGAAGTGATGTGTTTCCGACATGACGTAACTTCCGGTCGAAGAATTAGATTTCCAAATCGGATGTGGCATTACTTCCGGTCTAAAAGTGAGATTTTCGGACCGGACTTAACGTTTTCCCATGCAACTCTTTCTCTCGCACGCACAGCTCTTTCACTTCCCCTCAAGAAACGCACGGGCACTGACGATTTTACACCGAAAGGCTGCACACAAATGCGGCTCACTTCCGGAACGGGCTCGTTGCGGTTACTTTACCGGTTACTCATACTTCATGTAAGTCACGCCGTGACCAGCGTTTTTTTGTCGAATTGTCGTATAAGAGTTAATTTTGTCTATTTAAATGCTGTTCTTTAGATCATTTCTGATGTCGCCTATAATGTCGCGATCGATGGATCATTGGCCAAAGCTCAAAGCTCGAGCACGGTTGCACGGTCGGCCGAGGAATCGAGGAGAACAGTCCAGCCAATAGGCGCTCCGCAGTCGGTAGTTAGAAGTCGCCTTGTCGTCATATGTTTTCTGTCGAAGAAACGACGTCCGTCTGTCAAAATCGTTGCCTATCGTTTATATTTTTAATCGTAATAACGCACAATCTTACAAACATTTTTTTTTTTCGTTCATCAAGTAACTCCACTGCGTTCGGACTGTCGAGCTGTCGGAGCGTTTTTACATTTAACGGTGTCGTCGCACCGATGCGCTTCCTGAAGGGGAAAGTCTGACGTGGTGCAAACTTCGACTTGTCGATTATACAGGTTACTTGGAAAATTTTATATTTTTTTTGTTTTCTTTTTCGTTACGATTTAGACCGACCTCCCGACGAAATTCAACGGAGACACTTTATATCGAGACCGTTGTTATTTCGTACACGATTCTTCGATCAACGAATCTATCGACAAACTCGAACGTCAAACTTTTGTTTTTCATCGTTAAGGTTGGATTCAGAATAGTTTTGGCAATGGGTCTTGCGTTTTGTTTTTTGCAGATCGATCGAGCGCCGTATCCACCGAGGTCATTGGGAGTTTTTACTTATCGTTACGCGGTAGCCAAGGCCATAAACAAACAAATTTCAAAAATTGAACTCCATTGGAGGAATCATCGCCAGTTTCAAGGTCTCTGTCCTATGGTGAGGATGAACAGAAAGCCGAACAGCGCCACTGCCAGATTAAAGCAGGATTATCTGAGGTTGAAGAAAGATCCGGTACCGTACGTGGTCGCCGAGCCAGTTCCAGCCAATATACTCATTTGGTAATGATTACTTTTTTTTTCCTTTGTTTTTCCTTTGTTATATTGAAATAGACAGATGCGGCTGTTACTCTGCGTGCAGATAGCTATCGGATAAGATTGGAAGTTATCAGTTTCAGAGGAGTCGCATTTATAACTGAGATAATTATTTATTTATTTATTATACGTGTTAAGCCCATTTTTATAATATTTACAATTATTTTTACAATTTTTTACTACTTACAAGTGTGCACAAATGCGCATTGTGCCCTTGCAGCAGTAGAATCGATACAATGAGAGAGAATAAGAAAGAGTAATTATTTTATACAGTACAGTTGATACTACGACTAGATTAATTATAATTGTGTTATAATTATTATAATTGTATTTTAATTATGGACAAGACTGATTAACATTTTCTACCCCGTAAAGGTTTTTCTGCTTCTGAGATTTTGCATACTTCAAATAACTGTATACGACTGTCACTCTACATACAGACAACTATCAGACAAGATTGGAATCTATCAGTTTCACCGGAGTCGCATTCATAACTGGGATAATTATGCCCAAATATGACTAGCATTTTCTACCCCGTAAATGTTTTCCTGCTGCCTTTGTTTTTACATACTTTAAATAACTGTATCTACAATTATAACGTGAGTTTTATTATGGTCATGTCTTATTAAACAAACAAAAAAATGTTTACCTGGAAATCCAGAATTCCATGAAAAAATCGATTGGAATAAATTGATTGATCGATTTTTTTCAATGTTTCAGGCATTATGTCGTCAAGGGTCCGGAGAACACACCGTACGACGGTGGTTTTTATCACGGCAAGTTAGTTTTCCCAGGTGAGTTTCCGTTCCAACCGCCGAGCATCTACATGACGACACCGAACGGCAGATTCAAGGTGAACACGAGGCTGTGTCTCTCGATATCCGACTTCCATCCGGACACGTGGAATCCGGCATGGAGCGTTTCCACGATACTCACCGGCCTCCTAAGCTTCATGGTAAACACCAGGGATTACACATTTTTTTAATCCACTCAAGCTTTAAAGTTAATTTAAAGTTGATTTAGAGTTAATTTTAACTTAATTTTAAGTAAATTTTAAGTAAATTTTAAGTTCATTTAACGTTAATTTTTGGCCATACGATTCCGTCATGGATTCAAATTTTCATCTGCCATTCCAGATCGAGAAGAGTCCAACACTTGGCAGCATCAACACAACGGACTGGGAAAAAAGACAATGGGCCTTACAGAGCTTGGATTTTAATCTGAGAGACAAAATGTTCTGCGAACTGTTTCCCGAGACTGTTGCGGTAAACAGAAAATCTACTCTCCAATCTTAAATGAAAAATTCGTCACTCGATGGTTCATCGTCTTACGTCTCAATGTTTTTTTTATTTCTTTTCCTATCCAGGAAATAAATGTAGAGCTCGAGCGGCGGAAAGAGACGGAAAAACAGACGAGGCATCAGTCAACAACCGCCGAGGTATCGTCGCTGATACGAGATCAGTTGCAGCGCGAGCAAAGTCCACTCCACAGCGCCCTCACGAATCTGTTCGTCATAATAGGTTTCGCGGCTTTCGCCTACAGCGTTAAATACGTTCTATGGAGTATCGCGATGGAGTAAGGAAGAAAACTAAAAAAAAGAAAAGAAAAAGAAACTGCCCTGGTAAACGTTCCGATTTGCGTTCCGATTTCTCTCTCGTCAGTGGGTGAGGCGACGGAAGGGGGGAGAACAATATTGCTGTACTATTTTGCAGAAGCCAAAGTTGCGACGCTCCGAGTTTCGCCCGAAACGTTCTCGTCGTGCCGTTTCTCGGCGCGTCTCACGCTTCGACCAACCGGGTGGGGGAGGGGAAAAAAAGCTTGTCGCTCGATGGAACACGACAAGTTTCGCAGTGGTTCGATTCTCCGATATATAATTCCGCAACGGATAAATGTAAATAAATAGCATGAGAACCGCGAAGTACGGCACGGTTCTTAGTTGGATGCACGGTTTTCCTTGAATTGAATAGCCTACGTCACGTCGGATAAAAAAAAATATATATAAAATATATATATATACATAAATATATATATATACATAAATATATAGTAATATCCATCTACTATATTAGCGAAGAAACATTTTGTAATAATAACGCTAATCTCGGAGTTCAAAAAAGAAAAAAAACAACATAAAACAAGATTATAATATCATAAGTAGGGAATTGTTTTGAGGGCTTCCTGTTATTTAATCGCGTCGCAAGGCATCAAAATTGTCTGTTCGAATCGTGATGCGAATTGCGCGGTTGTTTTCTTCCTTTTTCTTTTTCATTTTTCATAAAAATGAGAAAAACAATCTAAATTATGGTACCGTTTGCTATATCTTCTCGCATATATTTATATATATTGCAAAGTTCTAGTGTACGTTTTTTTTTTGTTTTTTTTTTTTTATTCGATTAATTTTGTTGGCCGCCGTTGTATTCACAAGTTTATCCGTACCTCCGTGGTCCGACCCGTGTCTCGTACTACATACTCGCGACGGACGATTGTTTCTTTGTACATAGCCGTATTACACCTATAAAGTTGCTCGCCCAGGCAGTTCGAGCGTCGTTGCTGGGAAACGAGCGTCGAGCGATTGAGAGTAAGAGGGAGAAGAGATGACTACTATTCTTGGTACTGTAGACAGCGTTAGCGGCAGCGTCAGCAGGCAGCACGACACTCGCTTCACTCGGTTTACATACTCGCGTGCGCGCTCACCGTCAGCGACGTATAAACTGTTAGAATTTTCATTCAATGCAGCGTCTGTCCGAGTGCGCTCGCGGAGAAGGACTTCGAAGGCTCCTGTGCGAATCTCGGTCGGATTTATATGTAAAGCGAAGCTCGAAGCGCGTATATTATACTTTCGCGTCCTTACTCTTGTCTCCTGAAATTCTCGACTCGTCGTTCCATGCGAGGGATCGAGAGCTCTCGTTGATGGATATTAAATTTTTAAAAATGTCATCGATCCATTCGAGAAAAATACTTGTAGCGGGACAATAAAATATGATATTTAAAGTTGACGTTCTCTTCGATGGCTCATTCATTTTATCATCTATCAAGATAATGTCATTGTTGTCGATTGAGAAGTTGGTCGAATTTATTTCTATTTTTCGATCAACCGAAAAGGCTTCGGTGGATCCATCGATGAATCGATCGATCGATTAAATTAGTCGGTAGGTAATTGAGGCGGAGAAAATCACTGTCAGAAGAAAAATTGTTTTCCTCATGCAGCATCTTTCCTCTAGCGCTTATTTTTTCTTCTCTTTAAGAATTGTGAAAATAAATATCATAGATATGTTGGTAAATCGTTTTATAATAAATTAATGAATAAAAATAGTAAAAAACTAAAAACTTATGAACATTATCGTAGGATTAATTTCAAAGGGCCAATGCGGAAGGAACTTATGTCATTGTAGCTAATCCTTGAACATGTGTCTGCGTGACTTTTTTTGCTCCCCAAGAAGTATTTCCCGAGCTCGTTCTCGTAGTCTCCGAAAAACCTCCCGCTAAAGAAGCTAACAACAATTAATTCGACCACGAAATCCTGCTGAGAACTGCCTTGTTATTTCACGGTCGAATTAGTTGTTGTTAGATTCTACAACATGTGTTCTTTATTATGATTAAAATACTACCGATATATATATATATGTAAAAGGGCAATGCGCGTTAATTAAGTAAATGAATTGGTCATTAATTACTTGATTAGCGCTCATTGCCCTTTTACACATATATCAGTAGTATTTCAATCATAATAAAGAACACATGTTAGAGAGTTTTCTATAAAATTAAGAAAGCCACGTACAATAGTATAAAAACACAAAATTTCCAATATTATAAAATTTCCATAACTTCACTCTTCATTATGAAATAAAGAATAAAATAAAAATTGAAAATTTATGAAAATTATCGTAGGACAAATTTCGGAGGGTCAATGCGGATGCACCTCATGTTATCATATCTAATCCTCGAACATATGTCTCGGCAACTTTTTTTTTTTTTTTTACTCTCGGGAAGGATTTCCCGAGCTCGTTCTCGCAGTCTCCGAAAACATCCCGCTAAAGAAGCAAACAGCAATTACTTCGACCGCGAAATAACAAGGAAGTTCCCAGCAGGATTTCAGTGCTCACCGTGCGTGCGAGGTTCCGGCACTCGTCGCCGGTTAAGCATCACGTTCGGTGTCGCAGGGTCCGCCGGCGGCACCCTCGAAATTTGGGAACTCACGCCCACGCGATGTAAATCATCGTATAGCCACAGGCGCCAGGACACCGGCCGGCCCGCAGCGTCTCGGCTGAGATCCTGGCCAAATAAGATGCACGTGTATCGGAATCGACGGCAGGATGTGCGATTACGGATTACGGCGATTTACGAGGACCCGCGGACGATGAAACGCACCCACCGATTCTAAATCGTCGGCTCTACACGTACTTTTGTTATTTTACAGATTATTTTATTTTTTCGCCGATACGACTTCCTGGTCTCGTGGATTTTATTGCCACGAAACCTGCACCGGGAATGTTTCGTCGTACGGAAACATAAAAATAAAAACCATCGGCTCGAGATACCGGTGGCGTTTTGAATTCTACTGTTGGCGACTCTTATAATATTGTCAATTAATCTTGGCATGTTAATATTGAAAGCCTATAATCAATCATATTTTTCTTTACACTTCGTAGTCGATTGAATTATAGTGGTTTGATCGTTCGCAATCTCCAATAGTTTGCAATGCGAATTTGGGTTTCCGATTGATATACCGAAAAAAAATTGCAAATAAATTAATAATATATCGAGAGACGTGCAGCCGCTCAGATTTCCTTTATCATCGGCTTGCACCAGCATTTTAGATTCAGCTTTTGGCGACTCTTATTAAAATCAATAATATACGGTCTGAAGGACTCAGGTCGATGGCGATTTGTCAAGCCGTATAATTATCGTTTGATATAAAACTAGTATAAGACGATAACATGAATAACCATATAAATATATAGCATTAGCAATAAATGTGTTTTACTACCACTCAATAATATTTTTTTACGCTTGCTACTCGATCGAATTATAGTGGATTGTTCGTTCGCAATCTCCGGTAATTTTTGGAAAAATAGTTTGCGATGGGAACTTTGGTTTGCGATTGATATATCGGGTGTAAAATAATAAGAAAAAGGTTAAATTAATTGATAAACTGGTGAGAGACGTGCAGCCGTTCCGATTTCCTTTGTGATCGGCTTGCACCAGCAGGAAGTCGGTCCCGAGAGGCTCTCGGAGCATCCACACCCAGTATCATCGTCCAGCACGCTAGTAAGGAAAAATCTCTCGGTTCGAGGAATCGTTTTACGCCCTCCGGTTTCCTGAGGCGCGAGAGACGACGCCGAACGCTCATTCACCCGAATCGCTGCAGCCACCCTTGCACTCTGGAGTCTCTACGTAGTCCGGTATGGAACAGCAACGCCGCTACGGGATAATTAACTGTGTCGGGACGACCTCATTACCGGTCTTAATGAGCTGCCATGACCGACCCCGTGCGTTCTCCTCCCTAGACCCGCCAGACGCTGGTCCACGAATGCCGGAATCATATTTACGAACTCTGAGAGAAATTTTTATGGGCACTCGATATTTTTTTTCTCCTCTCGATGAAAAAATTCCGGAATTACATAAAAAAAAGAAAATAATTAACAAATGTATAGTGAAATAAACAATTGCCATTACATTTCATGAATTCCGAGTTAGCGTTATTTTATTGACTGCATTTCATTGACTGTCCTTATTAACTCATTCAAAAAAATTGTATTATGATTGAAATATAGATGGATAGATATAAATTTGTTGGGCTCTGGGACAAGTCGCCTAAGAACCGGAGCGTGCAGAGATTGATAGGAAGCAACTTGAACCCAATCAAAAATAATCGTGAAGTGAAAGAGAAAAAGAAATGCGGCACATAAAGCAATTTCGTAATGAAACGTGAAACCGCTCTAGCAGCTTGAGAAACAGAAGAAAAAAAAATTACGGTAATTTCAGGTCACCCTTCATACCGCTAAAATATCCATATTTCGCCTTCTGCGTGTATCTGTTCGAGAGCTCAGGCTGCCGGTGTTTGCGAATGATAGTTTTCTTGTAAAAAAAAAATCATACCCGACTAATGGACATTATAGTTTGGCCGGCTAAGCCATCTTACTCGGCGAAGATGCTTTGGCCGGCTAAAAAGTAGCCGCGGCTTAGCTGCCTAAGATCGTTTGGGCGGCTAAAGATTCGCAGCAGTTCAACCGGGCATTAATTTTTATTGCGAATTACAAGGAAACTTATGAAATTAATGAGATATTCATATTTGACACATTACCTGTTTTTTTAAATTAATTTTTACACTATTGCTATTATATTTTATTTCTGTACAATATTCTGCCGGCCAAACTATAATGGCCATTAGCCGGATAAGATTTTTTTAGTCAAGACGACTCGACTGCACAACCATGCATCAGACTATTTACCTAATTTTTTAGGCATAGCGAGCCGGGACGGAGAGTCGGGGCTCCTCCCGGTGGAGGCCTTCGTAACGCAGTGAGTTCGAGCTTTAGTGCCGAGCATAAAACGGTCACAAGGGAGCCCGGTGAAGCGGGCACGGCGATCGCGAGAAACTCTGTTCGAGATACCGGGAGAAAGACGGGTGAAGCCGTTGGAATAAGTAGACGGGGCGGTATTATGGATCGGCTCTAAATATGACGTACGTCGGGCGAGGCCGTCGCGGCACTAACGACGGGCGATGCATCATCCCAGTGAAAACAGAGGAAGTGACAGAAATTGCGCTGATTTAGCCGAGACTCCGGAGATATAGAGAAAACTGACGGCGAACTCGTCGCCGCTTCGAGCCTCGGAGATGAAGGAAGACGATGATGGAAAAAGAAGGAACTTAAGCCCCGGCGACTCGGAAGGTATAACGGCAGATGTTAACCACCCAGAACACAAATCCTGCCTCGCATCTATTCTACCCGTTCCGTCTCAATGTTTTCCTACAATAATTTCTCATTTTTTTTTTTCAACCCTTTGCTACTACATTCTCGACATTAGGTTTTCCGGGATGTGTTGATCGCGTCGCTGGAGCGGGGAAGAAGGAAATGAAATACAACTGGTGAGAAATAAAAAGCTGATTTGAGAAGGGATTAACCTTGATGAGATTATTGCATCCAGATGTGTTCTGTGGGGGGGGGGGATTTTGCCTCGGTTACTTGTTCCTATGAATTATGGTGGACTGGGATTATAATAATGTCTCGGTGAGGCTGTGGATCCTCAAAGTTACATTTAAGTTTTTTCGGAATCTTAAATTTGTATGTCACTGAAGTAAATTTCTCTGTAGCTTCGGGATGAAAGGATGGTCCGTACTACCGAACTACGGATGATCCATGAAAATCGACAAAGCTCCGCGGACATTTTTAAATACCGCTGGGAAGTTCAACACTTAAAATACCTCAAGAAAGTGAACGAAGTTTTAGATTTTTCGAATCCCATCAGGAACAAAATTCAACACTTAAAACAATTTCAAGAAAGTGAACGAAGTTATAGATTTTTTAAATCTCATCAAGAGCAAGATTCAACACATAAAACACCTCAAGTAACTGAATAAAGTTTTAGACTTTCTTAGATCCCACGAAGCGCAAAATTCAACACTTGAAATACCTCAAGTAACTGAATGAACATATAGATCTTTTTAAAATCCCAAGAGGAGCAAAGTTCAACACTTAAAATACGACAAGTAAATGAATGCAGTTTTACACTTTTTAAGCCCACCTTTGTCATCTAACCGGTCCATTTAACCGGTTCTGCCAATATCGGCCACTTCAACTCCATCGGTGCGTCGTTCACGAGACGGCTCTTAACATTCGACCATCCGTCTCGACCAATCTCGGTTCTCCGGCCGAGCGGGCTCGCTCTCGGCTGTCTATGTTTAGTTTTAGTCGGTTTTCTCGGATTTCCGTGAGTGAAAAGCGTTGCCGGACGGAACAAGGGGTGAGAGAGTGCGAGACAGGTCGCCTACGGTAGTTCCGCCGCTTGTTTCTTGTGGCTGCTGCTGCCGGTTCTCGGTCGACCGTTTTACGATCGAGAAACGCAACGCGCTCTTTCCTCGAGCTCCATCCCCAGGTCCTACGGTACCGAACGACTTACATTGCTCTCTTCGGATATCCCAGACCGAGTTTCTGTTGCCGGGCGCCGAGCACATAACGAGGAGGAACGAAGCAGCGAGAGAAACGCCGAGGGACTTCGGAAAATATACGAGAGCGAGTACACTCTCGTCTCTGTTGTCGATTCCTTCGAGCGGGTTTACTACCCCCCCGATCACGAGCTCGAGTGATCTACGAGCGGCGCCGAAGCCGACTTGGGTGATCCCCGAACGACCCTCGACGAGAACTCTCCGGACTCCGGGCTACTTAGTAGCCGCGTACAGCGACTAAATAGCTTTGAGTCGCGACGATTGAAGTCTCTCGGTATAGCACACCGCGCTACTCAAAAATGAAGCTCGCGGGCTTCGAAGCACAGCCGGTTTAACACCGTGCACTAAACAACGGAATTTTGATATTTTTTAAAAATGTTTGCTGATAAGGAAATTTTTTTATCTCCGGTCATTCTTCAATTCGTAAAGAATCCGTTGATTGTCATGCATTAAATATAGGTAAAGGTATATTTAATGTAAAATTGTGAATTTGTTTATTGGTTTCGATGTTTTCCACCTCCCCCCTCCTTACGAAATTCATAACTGCTAGTATTTAATATGTGATAAAGGAATTTTCGCGTATAATTTTCTTCATTTACTTTAAAATAACGATAATACATTGAAGAGCTTCGCAGACAATCGTCTGAAAAACTCTTCCAATGAATTATCGTTATTCCAACATTTGTCGAACCACCGTTCGTTTTTCGAATTCCATTGTAATTTTCTTCGGGCAGTCCTACACTATAATGATGAAGATATCTTCGTTGTTATCTTCATCATTATAGTGTATACAGAAGATTATGATAGAATTTTTTAAAAAAATGATGTTCCCGAGGTCGCCCTTTGATGTGCGGATTATTGGATATTTTGTAAGCGAATTCTTGGTAATTGAAACTTTGACGTCACATTCTTTATTTATCTGTTCATCTATAAAATCTTCGGGTCATATATAGGGAGCAATAACATTACATTTGTGAAGGAGTCACGAGTGCGATCGTAAACGAGTAGTAAAGCTCGATCGTTACACGGGATAAACGACGCGAGTCGGGACGACGGAAGAGGAACGGCAGATGCTGCTGCTGGAGAACGGAGACAGCTCCGCTTCTCTGCCGTCCCCGAACCGCCGCCTTTACGGGTTACCCGTATTGTATCCATGGAATCGGGCTTCGCTCGGATTGGCTCGAACGCTCCTTGGTTGACATCTCTCCGAACCAATGGAAGATCACCGAATGGGCGGAGATTCTCGGGGTCTTATCGCGATTACATCGAAATTCACTTCGTACGCGTTACCTTCAATTTTTTGGTTTTTCCCTAAAAATCCAAGTCAATGAAATATTTATTTTGTAATAAAAAAATTGTTTGGATAAAAAAATTATTTTACATTAAAAATTAACAAAATATGATACTTGACAATTTTAAGACAGTACCTCGTGTATGAAAATTGTGAAGGCGGAAAAAAAGATGTCTCGGACGCTCCGTGGTTGACATCTTTCCAAACCGATTTAATATAAAGAAATGGGCAGAGATTATGGGTTTTTATCGCGATATCATCGAAACTGTACCACTTCCATAAGCGTCGACCTCAATTTTTTTTGTTCATAAAAATTCAAGGCAATCGATATCCAAATCGAGATAAATTTTTAAAAATCAAAAAGATTTTTTTTAATCAAAAAAGTTTTCCAAGAGAAAAACGTTATATTAAAAATTAACGAAATATTGTACTTGACAATTTTAAAAGTGTATCTCTTGTACAAAAATTAAGGCGGAAAATAAAGAAATACACGAAAGTTTCTTTTTCATTCCAACAAACCGTATCGATCGACTATGTCGTTACTCGACGATTTTTTGGTATGAAATGTCGGCCTTGAGTACGTAGAACTATGCGTTTGGAAATGCAGAGTCGTGGGTGAGTTGAAGAAAAAAGAATGAATAGATTGACGTCGCGAAGTGCGCGTCTTGTAAATTGTTTATCGATCCAGGGACGTTCGCGAACGAGCCCGTGACTTCTGCCGCATAGCGAGACGCTTGATTCACGATCTTCAAAGATACACCGAAGCCGGGAGCGACTAGCGTGGCTCCCGCCCGTTTCGTTGCGTAAATTTCCATGTAGCTGCGCAATATAAGTAGATAATACGCTGAATTCGTTCGGCTCGTAGGAAAAAACCACGGCGCATGCGCACACGCGAGCGAGGAATCCGGATTGAAAAAAAAAGTGTGTAATTCTCATAACTGATGTTTTTTTTTTATTATTACAATTACCATCTTTATATAAAAATACTGTACAATATGTATATATATATAAACTACGCTACGTGTTTATATCGATAACTAAACGTATAAGCAGCGAGCCTGCGGATGAGCGTGTACAAAAAAAAAATTGCCCCGCTTTACCCGCATGCGCGAAGCTGTCGAAGGAATGGAAAACTAATATTTTCTTTAAACGCAGAGACGTGCGCTCCGTTTCTTACGGGCTAGAAACGTCCGCGGCTAGCCGCAACTGTTGCGCGTGAGAAATTTGATATTTACAGGATGAAACACGCGATATACAATTCCCATGTTCTAAATACCACATATATTTACATAGAGAAGAAGACGCCGAACTCGTCGAAACGTAAAATTAATTTTTCTCGGCGTCTCGATTTGTTTTATTTAAAAAATAAATTATTGCATTATCCGGCCTCGCTGGCACGCGCGCCACGTACTGTACATGGGGAAATTTACAGGTTCGTCGAACACTCGATCGTTGATTAATCTTAACTTCTTAAACGAATATATCTTCGAGTCTATGTACAATTTTTTTTTTTTTTCAAAAACGGTCTTTGGTTTTTAAGCTGTATGGGCAAGGCACGATAAAGGCACTTAAGCCATTTTCTAAGCAAATATCGATTATCTTAAACGTCTAACGAAACAATTGTGAACGCGAATGCTCGACACTCTCGTCAATTGAAATCACATATCGCTACGTGGAATATACACATACACATATAAATATATATAGATACATCCGATAATACAAACAAATAGATTATAAATAAATACGCAACGGCAATAAACCGCGAGTGAAAAAGAGAAACCAGGATATCAACGTACGAGCGAATAAAATAAATATCGGTGGATTACAGCCGAAAGAATGTATGTTGTCTTGAAGCTTTGTTTGTAAATTTGATTGCAGCCAGCGAAAAAAATAAAATAAAGAATTAAAAAAGATCAAAAATATTCTTATTCAAAAATTGTCTCGGCCGTCGAAAGATCTCTGATTATTCGCTGCGCAAAAAAAAATAGTGTTCAGCGACCTACAAACTGCGAGTGAAAAAGAGAAACTATCGAACGAAGAAAATAAAGATCGATGGCCTGGAGCCGAAAAAAAATTGGATTGGATTAAATCGAAAAAAGCGAAAGAAAAAGAAAATTCTAATTCAAAAATTGTCTCAGCCGCCGAAGGATCAGGGGCAGTTCGGTGCGGAAAGAAAAATAGTGTTTAGTGACGTTGGAGATTACGCATATTGAGATTGTTTTTGTAGTACCGGCGAGCCGGTTGGGAGAGGACCCAAAAAATCTTTATTTTTTCGGGGTCGATAGAACGTCCCCATAGAAGTCCGACGGACTGCCGTGCGCTCTCCCATATTCTATCTCGAAACGGCGCCAAACGTTACAACGACTCTTCTCTAATTGAATTCAAAGAGATTTATGGTCGGTCGGCTTCTCCTCGTGGACGCAGAAAAAACTGTCTCGTTTCGTCGGGCTCGCTACAAGCTTTTTTTGCTTCTTTTTTACGATCTTGGTCTTCCCGTCGCTCGTCGAAGGGGGGGGGGGGGAAGAAGAGAGCGAGGAACTCCGGTAATTATGAATGAATATTCAAAAAAAGACTCTTACCCCCCCTCCACTTCCGCGAAGGGATCGACGCTCCGAGGACACTCTTTCGAGAGCTCGACACTATTTTGATTTTATTTTAAATAAGTTTCTGTTTTTTTTGCGTGCGATAATTAAGATGAACGAAGTGTTCCTCGATATTCGCCAAGGCGATTCTCGCTCGGCTGCCGAAAAGCCGCCTTTCTTTTGCCGTCACATCCGCGAAAGGATCGAAGCTCCGAGGACAATCTCTCGAGAGCCTCGCACTATTTTGATTTTATTTTTAATATTTTTTTTTCATCTTTTTTTTTTTGCGTGCGATAATTAAGATGGGCGAAGTGTCCCTTGATATTCGCCAAGGCGATTCTCGCTCGGCTGCCGAAAAGCAGCGTTTCTTTTGCGGTCACATCCGCTCGAGACGCCTTTTTTTTTTCTTTCCCATCTCCGCTGCTCTCATAAAGATTCACCGCAGTTAATATAAAGAAAGAAACGCCGCCCGAGAGGGGGGCATTAACGGGCGGCGCGCGGCGTTCGTTAGGCGAGGCAAATTCGACTAGAAGTTTGCTTTGGCTGCTTTAAAATAACTAACTTAAATCTTCCGCCTCGGCTTTCGCGCCGGGGCCGCTGGATCTCGTCGGGCTCTCGGGCTTTATCGGGCGGGGCACGAAATATTCACACGGTCTCGTGCAACCGCGAAACATCGTACGCTGTCTTGCGTAAACTATTATGACCGGGAGGTCTCGCGGTCCTCGGGCGATCACTGTTAACGTCCGCGAGCTCTCTCCGTGGAAACCCTCGGGCATCGGGGAAAAAATAATATTTTGCTCGACTCGGGAGAAAAAGCTCGACGCTGAGCGCCCGGCTCGGATGACGAGCGATCTCTGTGCGCGGACAGAGACGAAAACGGGCGCCACAATGCTCGTTTAAATATTTTTTTTAACTCTTCTCTTTTGGGACGAATCATCGAACACTTCTGACGAGTTGAAACAACTCGAAGGGGGCTTGAAATCATTTACTTGAAATTTCTCCTCGGTACACTTGGCGTGGTATTTTTTTTTTGTTTTTGTTTTACGTAATTTCCATTTAATTTTGATGGTGAAAAATTGATCTTTTTTTTAGATGGGTTATTTTATTCTTGCTTTTTTTCGCGGGCAAAAATTTGGTGTACCGAGGTAGCGGAGGAAGTCTCGTAAATTTTCTCTCGGGGGGTCAAACTGCGTAACCGCACGCCTCGAGTGCCCGAGGGTTTCCGGCCCGATTGCCTCCGCAGACCAAACTTCCCCGAGACCTGGAAAACCCGGCAATAATCGTCGATTCATTCCCTCACAATGTCATTGTTGTGCACGCTCGCGCCACCCCGCCAAGGGAATCCCCGAATGGGCGGAGCGTTTATTCGTCCGTCCGAGCTCCGATGTATTTTCCGCTGGTACTTTCTTCGGTAAGGAATTCCACTCGAATTCTCAAAACTGGCGATAAGCTCAGGATCGGCAGGTCGAGGCTCCCAACGTGGACAATTCCCCGGTGATATTTCGGCAATTTCGGTACTTTCGTTCCAGCGAAAATAGGAAATTAACGTTTCTTCTTTCTTCTCTTTTTTTTTTTTAACGAACCTTCGAAGTATTTTTGATAAAAAAAAGTTTCTTCGAAGACACCCGTCGATCGCACCTTCTTCTCGGCGGAAGGATAAGAAAAGTTCTTCTGACGATCGTCGAAAGCGATCATTGAAAAAGCAATGGAATATTTTGTCTATAACGTCGTGTTCCAGTCGCCCTCCATTCGCCACACGCTGAAAGCGTACGCCAGCTTCTCGTGCGTCATGTAGCTGCAGGACGACGATGCAATTTCTCTCGCCGCCAGCAGAGCGCCTCTCCTTTCGCCTGAAAATTAAAATGAAAGAAAGAAATTAGCGCACATTCGACGGATAACGATATAGAGTGTAAATTACCGCCGCTCGGCAATGAAAATTGTAATCAATTTTTTTAGATCATCTCGACCGTTAATGCTCAAAGGCAAACTCTTTCACGATTTTGTATTGATATCCGCCTATGGGGAAAATTTAGTCGTAAGCGGAAATGGTCAGCATCGGTGCAAAAAATTAATTACATCTTCCGTTACCAAGCAAGCTCGGGCTGGACGTGGAGGAAGGACTGTCGCATCCTGTCTAAAATCTACGGGACTCCTCGATCTGTTCTTAAATTCGTCAGGTGGTCAAACAATTTTAACAATTAATTTCGTTAATTTTAATAATACACTTTGGAAATCAAGGTTGAGAATCAACTTTGACAATAAACTTTAACAATCAACTTTAAAAATCAACTTTGTTCAACCATGCCGACCATCAGCGTACGAAAATGAACTCTTAAATGAACTTGCATCGATATCCGCCCCTCGCGAGAATTTACTCTTAATCGGAAATGCTCAGCACCCGTGAACAAAATTAATTACAATTTCCCTTACCGACCGGGCCCGGTCTGAACGGGTTAAAAGGACTGTCGCACCGCCTCTAAAATCTACGAGACTCCTCGATCGGTTCTTAAGCTCGTAGGTAGTTAAAAAACGAAGAAAGCATCACAACGGAAAGTGCGAGACGACGCTCTATTTCCATCGCCGGTATCGGGATCGCTCTTCGCTCGCCGTAGCCGTTACAACGCCGGACACCGACCAATCATAAACGTCCTCGGGTACTTAGCGTCTCGATATCGTTAGTCACGCTGCCTTACGAGCATCGTTTTTCGCGGCTTCAGCGGGCTAGCTTGTAACTCGTCAAACGGACTCTGAGATATCCGGACCAGCATAAGAAGTGAGAGGAGGGGGGGATGATTTACCGATTCCTAAGGCGCGCCTCGAGGCTGAATTTTCACGTTCTCTCCCACACGGCTGACCGAATGCACATTTTCGCGCGTGCTCGCTTTCACCGGAATCGCGATCGTCCCTACTGTTATTCCTGCGGGCAAGAATAGCGAGGAGACTCGATCAACCGTCGCTCTTCGGCCTCCGGAGGAGGGGAGGGGGAAGGGGGGATTTTCTTTGGTCTCGAAAACTGTTGATCACGAAGGGAGAGAGAGTTGACTAATTGGCCAAATATTTCGTACGTCTTGATAAACGAGTATAATAATTTTCAGCGAGTACGAAGAAGCTCGACCGAGCGAATGCGGCGCGCATGCGCAGCGGCGCTGAATTATACGAGGAGCAGAAGCAGAAGCGGTGAGGGAAGCGAATAAAAAAAAAAAAAACGAAGAAGCCACGGCGACCCGGGGGTCTGTTTTAATTACACTGCTCGTGTAGAGTAAACACAGCGAGGCTGCCGTGCAACGGAGGATCGTGTAAACAGGCAATCAACGGGACGAGGCTCGAGATCCGAGCGAGGATCGCTTCTTACAAACGACCGAGAGATGCGTAACGGCACGAGAAGACGTTCGATTCTCGAGAAGGCTCCCCCCTCTTTCTTTGGGTTTTTTTTTTCGGTTCTGGAGAGCGAACACTCCGGGCTTTCGAGACTCCTGCCGTAAATCTTCGTCTCTCGAGTACTCGAGGAAAATTTTTAAACAAAACAGCGGTTCCAACTATCTTGCTAGGGAAACGTTCCGATGTGTTGACTGAACGCCCGCTGCCGCGATCAAATGCCGGGGGAGCGCGATATTGCACGATTAGGATTGGATTTTTTGAAAGTTTTTTGTTTGTTTTTTTCATTTGTGGAGAGTGAACACACTGAGCTTTTGAGACTCGTTGGCGTAAATCTTCGTCTCTTGAGTACTCGAGGAAATTTGAAAAATAAAACAAAGGCCCGAACTATCTCGCTACGAAAACATTGTGATGCGACCGTCTCGCCGTCGCGATCAAACGCCGAGGGGTTGCGATATTGCACAATTCAGATTGAATTGTTCGTGAATGCTTTCTGGGCGGGATGCTCAATGGGAAGATGCAAATGACGTGGTCGAAGAGGCTCGTGAGTTCAGCGAACAATTCTAGTTCACAAGCATCCGCAATTAAAAAAAAAAAAATAGTTTATCAGCAAAAATCCGCTTTGCTGAGAAAAACAGAAGCAAACTTAAGAATCCTTAAAATAAATTCTAAAAACAAATTGCGGACGTTAGAGGACGGGGAACATTTGCGGAACCTACAAATCTGATCATCACGCTTCAATTTCAGTCCTTCCCCCAATGGTTCGAAAATTTTGCTATTCGGACCCGCGCGGCTCAGCTTCAATTTCCGAACGATTAAAATTAAAAATAATGAAAAAAAAGATAATTCGCTTACCGCTCTCCTCGTTTCCCTCGCTGTTCTCCAGGTTGCAGTGAATTACCTGATACAAGAAATCGATGTACCTCGTCGCGAGCTTGAGGGTCTGTATCTTGCTGAGTTTGTCGCTGGGCAGTGTGGGAATGTTTTTCCTGAGCAACGTGAAGGCCTCGTTGAGGCTCTGTGTCCTCTGTCTCTCGCGAACGTTGGCCATGACCCTCTGATTCTGTATCTCCTCGTACGTGGCTCCGCTCTTTCTGCGTATCTTTGTTTTCGATCCGGAGGAGCTGGCGTTGCTCTCGCCCTCGGAGTCGTTGTTCTCGTTGCAGCTGGACGAGGACTTTCTCTTTCTCTTGCCGGCGCCGGTGGCGCTCCTAGAGCCGGAATTCCCGATGTCCCGATCGTAGTTTCTCGTCGACGATGCCTCGATAATTCCGCCGAGATCGACGAGTCTTTTGGGGCTCTCGTAATCGTCGCCCAGCGACGATGCTTTGTTGTAGTCGATCTCGTGCTTGTACTCGACGACCTGCTCGCTGGTCGGATGGTAACTCGGCACTCGCGAGTTCGCGATCTCCTCGCCGGAGGACGAGTACATCTGCGAGGGCGACGGCGTCAGATAAAGGCTCTGCTCGTTGTCCCGGCTGTGGCTGTGATCGGACATGAAACCCGGCGAATTGTCGTCGAGCCTTCTCTCGTAATCCGGATTGCGAAGCTCCCGATCGTAGATCATCTTTCCGTGATGCTCGAGCTCGTGCTGCTGCTGCGGCTGCTGGAGGAACCTCTTGTCCTCGACCGGGTCGTAGACGAGATACGAGGCAGGTGGCTCGTACATCTGATGATGATGCGCGCTCGGGTGCGACTGGTGAGGATTGAATACCGGCAAGCGGTGCTCGGTCGGACTGCTGAGATCCATCAAGTGGGTCGGCGATGAGAAACGCGCGTAGTGGTCGGGCGAGTTCGAGGCCGAACTTCCGGCGCTGTGAGGGATGCCGGAACTGTCGTTCAGCATGTAAATTCCCTGGACCCGCTGGGCCTGCAGGGCCACCGGGTGCTGCGCCTGCATCATCTGGAGGCTCGACTTTTGTCTCTTGTCGTTGTTTCCTTCGGCGATTTAGAACTAAGAATTCACCGATTCACTCGCGTCCGTCTCCGGCGCTGTTTCGTTCGAGTTCTTACGCGACGCGAATTACACTCGGATACACTTTGAACGAAAAAAAAAAAAGAACTCGTGATTCACGTTACGGAGTTTTTACTGAAAACTTAGGTGCGAAAGAAATGTTAAATAAAAAACAAGATTTGGTCGGAGGAGACGATGAAGAAGCGACCTTGTGCTACTCGTCTGAGGGGCACGAGTTGTCTGATGGTCGAGGCTCGGCGTCTTGCCGATGTCAGCCCGAAGAAGTCTTCGTTATTCCCCCCTCCCTGTCTCCTCCCCTCCCCTCCGCCGGTGCCACTCCTTCGGATGGCTTTGGCCCCACCCCAGGAGTTTTCTTTTGAATCCGTTCTGTCAGTCTCCCCCCCCCCCCCCCCCCCTCGTCCCCCTCCGGCCCTGCCGACACGGGAGGGACGGAGGAGTCGGGGAGGGCGAGCTGTATTAACGAGGGAACGGAACGGATGAGCGAGTAAGAGGGATTAACGAGAAACCACGAGTTCTCTCTCTGGCTCAGCGCGCCCTCGCGACGCGCCGCTTGAACTTGGCTGCGCGTCGCCTCGAGAGTGAATCCTCGCGGGAAGGGGGAAGAGACTAGACGTCCGTTTCTCGCAGCTTTGCAAATTCGCATGGGAACGGGTGGGGAAGGGGTGAAAGAGCCGAGACCCATCTTGAATATTTATATCGTCGCGGAGAGAGGAGACGAGCTCGGCTGGACCGGAGAACGATTCTCGAGCGGATCTTCGAGTTCTTCTCTGCACGGTTGATATTCGACTGTTTGGGGGATATGTGGGGGGAGGGGGGGGGGGGAGGGGGGGAGTTTGGGTCGGGCGCGGAGAATGAAGGATCGGTGGAGACAACGAGATTGATGCTTAAATACGCTACGAAGATTGATCTGGTTGGGCTGGTAAATCAATTTGTCGCGATAACGGATTTGTCGCCTGCAAATTTATATGTAGGCCAATTTTTGTTGTTCGAACATTTTTGTGGTCCGAACATTTTGTTGTTCGAACATTTTTGTGGTCCAAACATTTTTGTGGTCCGATCATTTTTGTGGTCCGATCATTTTTGTGGTCCATCTAATTTGTCATTTCAAATGTATTGTTTATTTTTTTGTTACCGTAAGGCGACTCAAGTAGCTCTTTGGCCCACATATAGCTCGATAGACTATGTATGGTGGTAAAAAAAGTACGAAGCCTCTGGCCTATTTAATTTCTCGGTACGAGCCGTCGACGCTTCAAGACCGAGTGCTTCGAGTACCTCCGGTCTCTCATCATTCTCATCAATTTATCATCTACGTTGTACTATCGATTCTTCTCAATTTTTTTTTCTTCTTACAGGAAATTCCACATAATTTCATTCAGCAACAACTTCGTTGGGTACAATTTATTTTAAAGCTCATATTTACTTCTTACTCTACGTTATTACGAAACAGTCGGGGCACGCATAAATTCTTATAGTTTCGGAAGGGTCTCGGAATTATTTCTGCGCGCTATCGAACGAAGAAGGCATAAGGAATTTACCACGAGAATTCCGAGGCCCCTGACCGAGGGGGAAGTAACGGCGATGAGTTACCGCCCTACGGATGCCAAAAATAGTAGATTTCGGGCTTGAAGAATTTTTTCTAAAAAGCAGAACTCCTTTCTCTTCATCTCGCTGTTTGATATATAAAATAAATTAATACAAAATTACCAATAAAAAAACTTGAACTTCCCGTGAGCGCTATTAATTTTTGCGCACTCACGCCGAGTCATCGTTTCGGTGGCTCTTGGAACCGCCGGATTCTGTTGCGAAGCTGGAGAACGCCGAAAACGCGCTTTTTTCTCCGTCGCGACGAGAAAAGCTCGGCGCCTGATCGATGGCGTCCTCGGATTGGGGACTCGTGTTTGTTGTGACGGAAACAGTCCGCTCAATGACAACGATAAATCGCGTGAGTTACTTTATTTCCCGTGTTGAAATAAAGTTCCTAAATTTCGTATCCTTATCACCTGCTTGCCCGTTCTCTCACAGCTGACGTGCTCTGGTAAGAACGCGCGCCCAACAACTGAAGGTGGATAAACTTTATACCTATAGGCGTGGCGAATAGAGACCCACTCGTGACTCAGTATGTTCCCTTTGATCATCGCCGTCGGAGAATAATTATCCGGACGAGGTCGGGCGAGGAAAACCCACCGAGAGCCTCCGCTCCATTATTTATCGTTTCCCTCATTGAACTTCTGATATTGGAACGTCGCCAACACTTCGTTCACGCTTTGAAAATATTTTTATCCGAGCATGGTACAGAACTATTTTTTTACCTTTATTAAAACGATTAGAACGTTCGGCAAAGAATAATTTTAAAAATCGAACAATTTACGATTTATGGGTATAAATATATCTAACATATTCTAATTATAATTATATGTACAGTTACAATAAGGGTATTTTTTTACACATTTGTCTCCGATCAAATTTTCTTCTTAAAGTGCAAAAAGCTATGGAGGTATTTGTGGTAAAATGGAATATTTTGGTCGATTAAAAAAATTTGACGAATGTAGTACCAAAATTTTTTTAAATGAATCTCGAATGGAGGTGTTCCGTTTCGCCCCGCTCTCCATCTACGAGCCTTCGGTCGATAACCGGAAGATCTTAAATGTACATTGCGGTATAAAAAAAAATTATAAATGTCAACATTTTTTGCTAATCTTTTTTCAATTAATCGTTAATCGTACCGAGCGGATTGTTGTCGATCGGAAATCCACGGGTTGGCGGGTTCTTTGATTTGAGTCTGCAGCCCGCGATTTGCCTGATGAGACAGACGTCCAGACGACCGCGCACGTGGACCATCGGCAGTCGCGTAACGTGTACGCGTGTACATCACGCGTACGCGAGCGGGAAGATTGCACGAGAGTGCATCGCACGCATAATTAAATCTGCGTTAATATCGTGAAACGTTGCGTGGCCGAGAGGCGCTAGCATGTGTCTTTGAGAGCGATCTTGCCAGAGACCGTTCTACCGGGAGGAGCGATGGAACGACGGCAAGACACACCACAAGTGAGATATTAATTACGCGAAGATTGCAGAAAATGATATAATTGCCTTTGGAGAGAGAGAGGGACGGAAGGAAATCCCCTCGGAATTTTCACGCGTGCGTAGACCTTAATTGTTCAGTCAGAACATCGCGCGATATAGACGACAATTTCGCGCGTAAATTCGCACCGATTTTGTTTCTTTTTTATAATTTTGCTTCCTCATAGAGGAAGCTTTGTTTTCGTGAAAAAAAATTTTACGAGATTTTAGTGTCAGAGTACTTAAAAATAGTCCGAAACGTCGGGAAATGTGATTTTTAGCTGGCGTGCGAATTAAAATTTGTTTATTTAGCTTCCTCATAGAAGAAGCTATGGTTTCGTTATCTTCACGCTCGCGGATTGGATATATTGATGGATTTTTTTTCCAAACACTTCGGAAAAGAACTCGTAGGAAATGTCAGGTTCATCCCGTAAATGACCACCAAGTATGATGTATGAACATAAAGGTAATATAGCTGTCATTAATTTCTCGTGCTTATGTGTGTATATGTACGGAGAGAGTATGCGAACATGACGCCGAACGGCGAGCCTCACAAATCATCGATCTGTTCCATTGCGATTCCCTCATTGTCTGAAATTTAAAATAATTTATTTATTCTATTTCGATTAGAATTTATCTGGAGTCGCGGAATTTTTAATTTTTTTTTTTTTTTTATAATTGTAGTATTATTTATTGAATCGGGTACACTGGGTGTGGGGTGGCCCGGCAGGTCTCCGCAGCTAAGGCGAGGTCACGTCCCGATGAATATGCCACCAGCAGAGCAATTAGCACCTAGGAGGCTTTTGCACTCTCTCGCTCTCCCTCTCCGGTTGATTTTCTACCTCGCCGCCGATTTTCCTGTCGTACAATAAAAACGGGGGCGCCTGTAGGCCGGACCTCCCCGACCCCCAGGGCGATCCAGCACGCTCCGAGGTGAATTCTTGCTGGTGGCAGGATTTTACCACAGCTGGTACCTTTATGCGGGGGAAGCCCCGGAGTCTCCGAGAAACGATGGGACCCACTTCAGTTCTCAATAAATCGCACCTTTCCCTTCTCCCCCCGCCCCCTCCCGTAACGCCTTTCAATACTTTCAGAATTTTATAACAATTATTGAAACAGCGAAGATTTTTACTCGTCATCTGTAAGACTTTTTTTTCAAAGCAATTTCCATAGATTAGCCGAAAATTTAATTTTATATCTACGGATTGTTCAACGTCCGGACTACAATTTTACGATAACTATCGTTACAACTGTATGTAATGAATATTGTAAAACGTGGTCCATTACTGACCCATCAATATTTAAATTTACGTTTGATTTTACGTATTTATTTATTTTTATTATAATACTGTATCAATCAAACGGCAACAAAATTGAATTGCGTTCGAACGCTCGTTCGTGAATATGAAAAAAAAGTGTTGCCCTCTTTCCCGAATGTTTCATAGCACGTGAGTAGATCCACTTTGCTCGTCCGGATATTAGTCGGGCCGGTCTGCCGCGGCTTATCGAGTATACACCGTGCTGATACGCACAGGCTCGGAGACACATTGTTTATGAATGCTGGCTTTACGACGATGAGCCGCACAGAGCACGCCGACAGCGGAGACAGCCTCGAGTGTATACCAGCTCGAGGCAGGCAAAGTTTGCCGACGAATGTAAGAGACCCACGTTTCCAGCATGTGTCGAACACACGGCAAAAAGGACCGGCGAAGAGGCTACCTCGTCGTACGGTGGAGAGAGACTCGTCGTCGGTGCAGCCTGCGAATTGCCGTTCCATAGGTGCACACGCAGCGGCGAACCCCCGCACGCACCGGTGATGCGCGTCCACCTCGCTGTGCTCCGACCACCCCGCCAGACCTACGACAACTTCCTCGTACCCTCGGACTCACTCCCTCCGTACCGTACCTACCCATTAAGCTTTACTGGTGGTCCCACCGCCAGAAACAGCGGCATGTGTCCCGCAGGGAAGCACACCGATCACGCCCGAATTTGCATTTAACGAGGACTTTACTTCGACATGTGGCACTCGCGAAAAAAGTTCGAAAATCTTCCTAACGAAATAAATCAGGTTGACTATTATCGCTATTGCTGTTGCCGTTGCCATTTTTTCGATAATGGGTTGAGGTCACACGCTCAAAAAAAAAATATCATTGATTCAAGAACGGTGACACTTGCGGGCTGCCATGGACATACGCTGTTATTTCGAGTCTATTTTGCTTGACATAACGACGCATGATAATGAAACTATCACACATCTTCTCATAAATTTCATAGACATTGGTTCGTTTTGATATATAATTGTTAGAATGAAAATAATAATTACGTTGACTACATCTGTCGATGGCAGCCCGCGAGTTTCACTGTTCATGAGTACCTGAAGTACTAATGTACTTTGAGTACTACCCAGTTCTGGTTTGTTGTAATGATAAAACTTGTTGATTTCGTAATCGATTGAAATTCACAATTTTTTCACCGACGCATTTTTCAGCATTTTTCTTGGCTCATTTTTTTTCGGTAACACGGCAAGGAAAACGTTGTTTCGTCAAAATCGAGGTGGTCATTAGGAAAGTTCATCTGGGTAGGTGTTCGATGCCGGGGTATGCTGGTACCTCATAAAACTCGAAGACAGACCCGTACGCGGTGCGCGAACGCGTTCCCTCGGATTCCTCGCTTCTAGCATGTCCTGGCTGGTATTGGAGAGGGGGGAGGGGGGACCTGCAATTCTCGTACCATGTGTTTCACAGGAGCGCCTGAGCAACGCACCGGCGAATTTGCATTTATGAGGCCTTAACTCGAGAATTTTTGCGCCTCGCACGCACGTACACTGCATCCGTGGAGGCAGCAACATGTGTTGCCGGAATTTCGGTACTCCTCGACTGCGGCTCTGGTTACATTGTAAATCCGCGGACCAACGCATGTTACACCGATGGTGTACGGGGATGGCACGGACGCCAGATTTCGAGGTGAAAGCCCCTGGGAGAAGGTGCTACGGGGCTTGAGAAACGGCGACAGTAAAAAAAAAAAAGGTACCCGAAGTCACGTTTTTTTCGCACCCTTTGCGACTCGAAAAAATGAAAAATTATTAGTCTCTGCTGGGAGATAAAGGGGTGCGAATTATTATCGACGATTGCGAACATTTTTTATAGACACCGATCAGTCTCCGATATGTACTTTAATATGAATATGAATATGAAGAAAAAAATTATTGAAAGAAAAATAATAAATCATAATTATGTTCTCTGAGAAAAAAAAAAAAAAACTATTGGCGATTAAAATTTGTTTCGACACCGATGTGCCTGTGATGTTTATCTTGATATACGAAGAAACGAGTTACATCTATATGTATGTATATAAACATAATAATAATAATTTTTAATCGGCGCTGTGAATTTACAATGATATTTGTGTCCGAAATTTTTTTTTTTCGTTTAAATAGAAATACTGGTATAGGATGGTTTTTTGTCGTTTAGGAAAATGTGTCGAACGAGCAGATCCTTGCTGTTGGTCACAGGTCGGCAATGTGAGGAAAAAAATATTCGTTCGATCGATTTGCGTTAATTGTGGAGCGAACATTGCCGATACCCTCGAATTTGGTAATCGCGCGCCGAAGACATGGTAATTTTTGTCCCAGGATTATTTCGAAGGGCGCGGTAATCGTTCCAAGTGTCTGCGGTTCCCCGGAGGCGTTCGCATAGCAAACGTCACAAGGAAAACAGTATTTACGATGCGCCGTTGAATGGCGACAAGTGCTTCGACAATGGCCACCCCGCAGACTCCGTCGAGTGGATCCTTTATACTCGTCGATGGCGCTGGGTGAACGCTCAACGATGCTGACACGCCCGTCCTTGCCTTTCCTTGCCGAGCCAGCGAGAGCCATTGTACGCCGCATCGTTGTAATACAACCTGTTACGATCCCTCGTTTGGCCCCTCGCAACCGCCGAGACGATATTCGTCGCGTGCTCGAACACCTTCAGATTATCATAATTGCCTCACAAAACGAAATAAAAATAATCCGAAATAAGAATCAAACTTTTTTTGTCTCTAGGGAAGACCGGGGCGAAATGGGCCCCCTAAGCAAATAATGCGGCTACAACGCTGCCGAAAGAATAATTTATTGTTTGTCATCCAACAATTATATTTTCAGTTTTATAGCACGTGCGAAAAAAAAAAATGGTCTGGGGCTAGACGGGCTACCCTTGAATTGTTCACTTTTTTAAACTTAAGGCCAAAAAGGCCGGCGGATTCGTGTTCAGCGCGCAAAAATATGTCGGAATACGTGGCAGTTAATTTTAGAAAAGAAAAAAAAAATTCTTCCTAAAATTGCAAGGATACTCTTTCGAGTCAATTTTTTGCGTTTTTCAACGTCCCCAAACGGCACGATAAAAAAATTTCAAAACTTCGGACAGGGTCCTATATTGTATATTTTTTCCGTGCGTGCGAGAAATTCAGGAATATCTGTATTTTTTTTACTACATTATATTATATTAAAATAAATAATTAATAATCTGTCTTAAACCTTGTTTCCCTAACGGGCAAAGCCGAGTGGAGAGATTTTCTCCTCCACTTCCATTTGCACAGTAATCTGTCCATTGTTTAAAGTCAAATATTGGTTCATTCCTCTAATCCGAATCGTGTAAACTCGTGGCCTGACTTTGCCGTCAATCCGGTTGGAAGCTCGACGGACACGCTGTCCGTTCACGAAGTTCGCGACACGGAACATACAACCGGTGCACGTATTTGAGGATCACGATCCTCTTGGGATTTGTCCCTGCGAGAAAGACGAAGAGACCAAACGACGGAGAGACTTGGGAAGTTAATCCATTGATTCGTTTATAAATTCCATTTTAAATGGCATCCGAAAAAATGTTTTCACTGATTCGATTCGACAGAAATCTTAATTGAATGTCGCCGAAAATCGGTCCACACGTGCTTTTTTCCGTGCACACGGTTCGGCGAAAGTTCGTCGAACGTGAAACCTCGGCACGTGCTACCTGTTTGTCCTGCCGCTTAACAATCCGGTGCACCCTGACCTTACTCGACTCTCGCGCTGGTGAACACGTGTGTCCGTTCCTACTTCCACCGCGCCTGCATACATTTATATATATATATGCACAGTGCTGTCTTCCGCGCTACCCTTATTATTGCCGCTTCTGCCGTTCGCCGGTAATACACGAGTTTGGAAAAATTTGGCGAACACGTGCCCCGCGCGGAGTCCAACAACCCGCGACCTGTTTTCACCTTTAATGAGATTCCGGTCACGTCAAATAATCAAGTGCGCGTAGCTCCGCGCGTTTGCTCTCCAGATTTTTCGTCGCCACTTTTCGGACACATGTGCCGGCGTTGCTCAGCTGTGAAGTTTGTCGGGACCCTTTTAACTGCCTGAGACAATGTCACCGCCAACGCTCCGGAGCATCTGTACCCCTTCGTTGTCTACTCTCGCCCTCGGCCCTAAGTGGCCCGAAAATAATTTTCTCACGCTCGCTGAGCGTCTCTTTCTTTTACGACCGAAATTTTTTTCCCGCGCGGAGAAATTCGGTAAATCTTCTCGAGAGGAAAACAAGGGGCATTTAATTGTCTCTGGCAAAAAAAACTTTTTTTTTTATCGATTCAAAAAAATGCTATCGAAAATCCCACGTGTCGACTCGCTCGCAACGGTCGTTTTCATCGAGAGAAATATTTCTCAGGTGCGAATAAAAAAATGGTCCAAGTTTCGTTATGTTTGAGTTTTTTAATTGAAAATTTGAAAAATAAATTATAGTGTAATTTAAAAAATATAAGTCTGACAACAATTTGTCGTACAAGAATCTGGGTATTTTTTCTGCGATCAGAGCACCGTTCACGAACAGCCGAGCGCGTGGGATTTTTGATATTGTTAATAAACAAAGTATGTTTTAGATAAGTAAACAAATAAAATGTGTTTTAGATAAATAAACAAATAAAATATCTTTTAGACAAACAAATAAATAAAATATCTTTTGGATAAATGAACAAATAAAATATGTGATTGACCGACAGCGGTGGATGCGCGGTTGGCGCACGGCTCTGGTGGTCCCCCAAGTCAAGCTGATTCGTTCGCGGTCAGTACTTGGATGGGTGACCGCTTAGCCGTGCGCTAGCTGGCGCATCGACCGTTGAGCGGAAGGCGCTTTCTTCTGAGACTTTGGTGTTTCTGCACTTTACTCAAGTGCAAAAATACCAGTGGATCAGTAGAATATGGCCGTCTGTACCGGCACGGGTTTTCCGTAGTTTCCCCGTGTCCCCGGCAAAATGCGGTACAGTGTAGCTAAGTCGGCTACGGACGCACAGGAAGTTAGGTAGCTTAGCTGAGTGCGGGTAGGGAGTGCTAGGGGGGAATCAGGATGGGGTTCCGTAAAAACCCGACAAGGGTATACGGTGGAATTGGAACAACAAATATAAAATATGTGATTGGTCTGACATCGTCGAATCGCCCTAAATCAACTACTCGATCCTGCGGTCGATCTGTTCGGTATATTTGATTTATGAATCGTTCGATTTATCAGCGGAATTTAATTGGCGCTACAAACGTCGGCGTGTCATTTTTAAAAATGTTAAATTTCCCGCTTCTCGAGGTCCGACGAATTCCCCGTTAAATTGTTGTATCTCTAATTTGGGAAAAACCATCGTGGTTGTTCTCCCGATCTATCGAGCTCGGTGTACCTGAGCGACCCGCCGAAAAGTTTTCGAATCACCGTGCCCATCCCCTCCCCGCACCTCTGTGCACAAGAGTGAGAGCGCGACTTCGAGAACTCACGGATTATGAGGACTTTATTGGCCGGGTAATCCGACGAAGACCGGACATGCGGGCGACGTATTTCCCCGGCGATCCCGTACCGCATCGCCGACTCTCGCTGCCGACTGCGCATGCGCGAGCGCATTACTTCGGTGCACTTCCTCGTTCCCTCGTTAATTTTCCTCGTAGCGAATTTCTCGTGCCGCAATCCATCATCTCGAGCACGTTCGTGAGCGCACCGCGGTAGGCGAGAATTTTGCTCCGTCGAACGCAAAAGAGAATTCTTCGTCAACGATCTATCAGCGACTTTAAAAAAAAACGATAGATACATCGTGAAAAAGAAATTATAATGAGGAAATTAAAATTATGATCTGTTAGAATTAAACAAAAAAATCTTTTGAGACTTCGTTGGAAACGATGTGTAGAAATTTTATGTAAAACCATGTGTTGGTGTGATGTTTATGATTTACGATTGAAAGATTTGAAAACATCTTTCAATAACTTTAAGAAACGGGTTAGATATTTGAGGTACGAATTATGTCTTGGTGTGGTGAAAAAAAGTACAATTTTGAACATTTACTTTATAATCTATTCAATTTAGAAAAAAATCTTTTCATCACTCTGCGCGAAAATGGCCGCTCTTCCGCCCGCTTCGCGTGCGTAAAACCGCCATTATCGCACCTTGTGATGAAAAATTTCGTACATCCCTCGTGCCAAACACTTTTTCGCCATCGTGGCGTAATGTACTATTTACTGAATTGAGGGAGCGATCTACGGAGATTTTATTTAAAAATGATGTATCTAAGTGATACGTGCCGTATGTGCCATTTTCATGAAGGACGAATTTTACTGGATCGACGCTCCGATCGAAAATAAATAATCGCGGAGTTTCCCCGTGCTGGGTATTTCCAAATTGTCGGTCGTAACAACCGTGAGGGGGTGATACCTGCAATCCATCGTGGGCACTGTGCGAGGCAGAGAGAGACGGAAGGAGAACGAGACGGAGTGAGCGACAGAGCGGGACAGAAGTTCCCAAATCCTCTTTGGTACCCGTGCGGCAAACAATTACCACCCGTCGTCGATGGGATGGACGTCATTGTCGTTCTGCTGGTGGCGTACTTGCCGTAAACCCCAGAAGGCACACCAGCACAGCCCCGTCATAATCGTTTGGCAGCGCCGGCCCGTTTTTATTATACTCTCGACGTTTTTCCCCCAAATTAATTTATATTTTATGGATTCGAGAGAAACAGAATTCGGACGAATCAGTACAAAGAAAACATTTATTTTTTCTGATACTGATCGATTAATGCAGAGGTAATAATGAAAGTCCATCGAAATGTTCGATTTTTCGTAACAAAATTATGAGATATTTTTTTCATTTGACCAGTCACGTAATTTTTTTTTTACAATCGTCAGCACAGCCTCGTAATAATCGTTTGGCAGCGCCGACCCGTTTTTATTATACTCTCGACGTTTTTCCCCCAAATTAATTCATATTTTATGAATTCGAGAGAAACAGAATTCGGACCAATCGGAACGCTCTGATTTGTAAAAACAAAACATTTATTTTTTCCGACACTGATCGATTAATGGAGAGGTAATAAATAAAAGTCTATCGAAACGTTCGATTTTTCGTGACAAAATTATGAGATATTTTTTTTACTTGTCCACTCACGTAATAAATCAAACCGCGGTAAACAAAAATACTGAATGTCAGAAATAAAAACATAGCGGCCAAAAAATTATCGCGAGGCCCAAAATGAAGTATAGTTATATACAAGGAATCGATTGAAACATAGAGGAATAATGAAAAGAAAATAAGATTTCTGCGAAAAAAAAAATAAACCCATTCCTCGCTCGTTTCCAAAATCTCATCCCGGAGGATCTCGGTTTGTGGCCTCGCGGCAGGAATCTCGCGAACAAAACTCCCGTGTGTAATGTCTTCGTTGCCGTTCCTCCATCAATTCTCGCGACCTCGGAATCGTCGCGATGCGCCGCGCGGCTCGCCCTAATTTTTCATTGGAGCAATAAAATATCCGGTCTCGGGCGTCGGAGCTGCGAAGCTCCACCGGGGAGTTACTTCGGGCTCGCACACCGACCCGCTCGCTCGCTAAATCACGGAATATGTGTCGCGATCAGGGTGGTCCGCGGGGCCGCGCTGCGCGCATGCGCGCCCGTGCGCGCGCGTTCCGTGCAGGAACGGCGCGAATGCACAGCGCGGACGTTTCCCTTTTCTCGCTCGGCGACTTTCCCCCTCCGCCGGTCGGTTCGAGACGTCGGACGGGACGCGTCGAGAATACACCTCTAGTCGGTGCATCGCTACGGGAAGTAGAAAAAAAAAGGGAAACGCCTATGTGCGCATGCGCCGGATTGAAATCAAACAAACACCGACTCACGCTTGTCCGAGGCTTTCGAATGCCACGCTTTCTTCGCACTTCCGTCGCGAGAAAGCTCGGTGCAAACGTCGAGGTTTGTATATTGTTGGAGCGGGCATCGGGCTAAGAACTACTGTTCGGCAGTCCCGGGGTGGTCCGCCGTACATCTAGGGACGCGGGAAAAATGCTTCGCTGCGCAGCCTCGAACTCGCTTCCGTTCGGTTAAGAAAAAAATTACTTCCCTTTGGTTATTTGTTTTTTAATCCTTTCTTCGAATACTGAGTTACGTAATTGGCGTCTCTAATTGCTTGAATGTAGCTTTCAGTGACGATACAATTTGATAAAATTAGATGTATAACTTGATCCATAATTAACTCATCTTTTTATCAAAGACTCTCAGATTTTCAGGCTCATCGATAGCTTTTTGCAAAGTCCGGCGATAGATCTTGGGCCAGGTGAGAAAAGATTAAATGTTTGCAAGCAGATAAAGTGTATCGTTGAGCGCCAAACTAAAAAATGTTTGACGGGGAAGATAATTTTCACTGGTTAAAACAAAAAACCTATTTTTATTTGTTTGTTTATTTTTCAATTGTTTCATTGACCCTTGTAATTAGTTCTTCCAATTGCTTAAATATAGTTTTCACCAACGATACAATTTAAGAAAAAGATATGCATAATTTGTCCCAATATTACCTCATCATTTTATCAAGAACTCTTAAATTTCTAAGTTCAACGAGAACTTTTGGCAAGGTCCGACGATAAATATTAGGCCGGTTGCGAAAAAACAAAATTTCCACAGGCAGATAAAGTTCAGCGTTGAGCACCAAAATTGAAATTTTTGAGAGGGGGGGGGGGGGGCGGATCCATCGGCATTGGGAGCTCGGAGGAGAGATGGAGAAATTAGCGAGGTCATAAACGTTGGAGCGTTACGACGACAGTCAATGTCACGTGGCGAAGGGCGTTTAGTTTCTTATTGGATAATGCGAAGTTGCGGACATGTGCTCGCCAGACGACGTAGACTACAGCGCGACAACGACGACGGCGTGGTTTCGCTTCTCCTTTTTTTTCTCGCACGGTCTCCAAGGTGGTTGGTCGGACGCCGGAGAATGAAACGGAATCGCGTGTGGACTCGGTTTATCGAGTTCGCAAAACGGCGGGAGAGGAAGAGACACGAGTCGCGATCTGTGTAACGAACCACGTTGGCTCGCACGAAAAAAAAATAGTGTGCGCAAAAAATATATAAAAAATAGCACATTTTTTAAATAAATTAAAATTAAGTAATTTTTTTAATATATTAAATATAACACATTTTTTAAATGTATCAGAAATAATTAATTTTTCACGCGAAAATACATTCTGTATATAAATCATGAACTTCTGATACGGTATTAAAGAAATTATATTCAATGACAATCTTTTTAATAACGATAAGGGCTTTGATCTTTCGCGGCGCAGTCTCGCGATCCGTCGTTTGACAAATATTTGCGACAAGTTGGGTGTATCGTTTTTAACGAGTACACAGGACAAGTTCGAGGATTGTCACGCAATGTGTTTGTCGTCGATGGAATATCGCGACGATACATGCGAGCGGAGGGCAACGGTTTGACGATAAGGTTCAGGTAGGTATTTGCGTGTCACCTTTGCGCATCGCGTTAAATCGTCGTTTGTTCACGGGCTCTCCATTATATCTTTGCGTTTCTCGTTAACCGGACGGCAAACTTTGCGAAACAGATTTGCGCCGGGAGTTTATCGGAAAAGATTAAGGATAATTGCGGTTAATCCCAAAACCGACGAGTCTCGGAGGAAAGTAGATCATGATCTGCGCAGCCCGCTCTTAGGACAATGCAAAGTGGAATAACACTCGTGTCCGAGAGAAACTGTACTTAGTGAATTTTCGGCCAATTTATTATGTATATTTGTTTTTTATGAGTTTTATAAACTCATAACATAATTTTCTTTAAATTTATTATATTTTTTTAAATGACTTTCATAAATGGAGCAAAGGCCTACATCGAAAGTAACGGACCGGAAGTCCGAAAGATACAAAGTTCACAGAAAAACATAAAGTCCAAGCAAGCAAGTTTACAAGCAAAAACAAAAATATTATTGAAGGAGAATTATTGATTGCGTAAAAACTTACAGACCGAAAGTACGGAAGGTAAGAGCCGAAAGATTCTGAATCTGCGCAACGAATTAAATTTTTTTTTAAGAGTCGATAGAGGAGCAGACAGTCCTGGCGATAGGAAAAGACCGGAAGTGCGGGAGGAATACTCAAAAAAAGTGCCAATATTTTTTTTTATTGGTGCAAAAGGAACCAGCTTATAAATCCTGCATCTAGACACGAGATTTTTTTTTAAGTTGCGAGGGGTAAGTGGAGCAGTGGAGCGTCGTTGATAGAACCGGACCGGAAGTGCGGAAGGTCCGAACGGCCTCCCTCTAATTTTCATTTTACTGCCGCAGCGCGTACGAAAATTCTTCTCCATCTGGCTGATGTGTATACTTCGGTGTGTACCTTTACGTGCCCGGACGACCTGGCTCTTGTCTATCAGGCGACACAGTTGGCCACCAGGTTGCAGAACACGTGAAGGTACGACAAACGCAAACGGTAACTCCGTTCGCTACTCGAGCGAAAAACAGCTTTAATGAGCATTATCAACGCGAGCTCAAAAAACGAAACCTTCTCAAGCGTTCCAACTAAACCGGTCACTAAAATCCAGAGAGGGAAATAAAAATTCGACGTTTCTGTTAATCAATGAAAAGAGGCTTCCTGTATCCGCCTAAACCACTAATTTCGTTAATTAAATAAAACAGGGAAAATGAATTATTGGTCTGCATATGCTTTAATAAATTTTGATTAGTCAAATAAATATTATTAAATAATAATATCATCGTTTGTTATTGACATTAAAAATTTTTTCTCTGCGCGAAGAAATATTTCCCGCTCATTTGGTATTCATTTTGGTACTTCACAATTTCGATCGCTCGACCACCTCGAGCAGCCTTCGGCTCCGAACGGCAGCTTCTTAAGTACCCGATCCAAGGGTGAACGGAGAGTGACGGACTCTGCCAACTGCCGCGTTGGATACGAATAAAAAAAGGGCCTCACGGATCGCAGTCGTTCCGTGCCCTCCCTCAGCGGGGGACCAACGGGCGTTACGAGCGAGCCCTCCAACTTGCACCGACCACGAGATACGAAAGTCATCATTTCAATTCGTGGGACTCGCTCCCTCTCGCCGGAGAGAGACAAAAAGATAGGCTGGACGAGGAACTTTGTTTTTCTGTAGTTCGGGAGGCGTGCAGTGCAAAAAAAAAGAAACACTGGAATTCCGGAGGTAGTTACCGGTATACAACCTCTCCGAACCCGCACATGTGTTTTCGGTTTTTTTTTTCTGTTCTTCCTCCGAAGTTCCGATTGTTTTCTTCTACGGCTGTGCCGCGGACCCAAATCTCTTCGAGGGCTCCCGTGGACGGTGGAAAATCGCCGATGGACCCCTGGCTCGCTCTGCCCGACCCGGTCGAACAAGTCTCTCGACGCCGGGGAGGAGCTTTGGTAAAAGTTTTGCACGAAGCCATTTCTCTTTCGTCTCCTCGTAAAGAAATAAAATATTAATATATATTTTATTCTTTATAATTTTCTTGTTGTTACTATTATAACAATACAGTTATTGTATTGTTGTATAAATGTATAAATGCAATTATTGCATTGTTATATATGGGTACAATTATTCGGTGTTCTGTATAAAGTTGTGTAAAAAAACATAATTATCTAAAACAAATAGGCATAACTTACGATTTCCGGTAGGCAAATTTAAAGAGGGAAATGAATTGAAAAAAATAAATATTCCGCAACGAACTTTAAATAATCGCGTGAAGAAAACATTTCGCAGGTCGATTTTTTATTGAGATAATTAGACCCGCCTGAACTATTGCGGTGTTAATAGAAATAAACGAAACCAGTGAATTCGATTATCTCGGCTAGCAGTTGATACGTAGACGAGAAATGTTTACTGCTTAAAAAAAGTCTTCTACTGCTCCTTAAAAAAAAAGAAGAAGCAGCACGAAATCAACAGAGTTGGTGTTTCGGTGTTTTTTGTCGCACGAAAGTTCGACCTTCGACCTGAGCTCGCGTACGGGCTGGCCGAGGGTCCGCGGCATCGCACGCGAGGCAGCGAAGGCACACAACCGTAGTTCCATCCTGATTCCAAGAAAGTTTCGAGAAGAGTCGTCTCGGGCGCGCGCGCGCGCTCTCGCTCGAGGCAAAGAGAAGCCCCCCGGGATACGCGACACTCATTCGTTCGGCTCTTCGCGGAGCGCCCATTCTCCTCTGTTGGAGTCCGGGGAAGCGTGCCCGGAGAGTTATCCGACTCTTGTATGTTTCTTTCCCTCTTCTCTCCGCTCGGCTCGAGAACACCCGCGGATTTTTAAGGAGCTAGCTGTAGCGGTCGTAGCGGAGCTTCCGTGTGTTCCCGCTTTTACCAAACCGGTCCGTTGAAAGATTCACCGCTGTTTTCTCAGCAATAACTCCCACAGCCACGTCCCTAACTCCAAATCTATCTTTCCCGATTCATCGACTTCCGGTCCCTTGTTCCTCGAAAGTCGGACGAAATCTCGGGACATATTTATCAATCAATTTTATTTTCGGTCGCGGTTATTATTTCTTTATTATTTATTTATCATTTATTTATTATTTATTTATCATTTATTTATTATTTATTAATTATTTATTTATTATTTATTAATTATTTATTAATTATTTCTTTATTATTTCTTTATTATTTCTTTATTATTTCTTTATTATTTCTTTATTATTTATTTATTATTTATTTATTATTTATTTCATCGCTTTAAAATATAACATTCGTTTGAGGATTAAAATGGGTTGCAAAATAAGGATTCGAATCGGCTTCCGTTATGGTTAATAAATGCGCAATATTGTAGATAAACAATTGTAAAAACTTAGCACTCGCTTGACTAGTGTTCGTTAATTTTCGTTTTTTCCAACTAGTTTTCGTTAATTCCTTTCACTCACACATTCGCCCTTTCCCATTTTATTTATTATTATTATTACTACGTTCCTACATCACTCCTCATCAACCATATCTAGCATTTATGCACGCGCAATATCTATATATTTCCTATGTTTTTTTTTTTAATTTGTCAGTATTTCCTGACCACCGGTAATTGGGTTCCGTATGATTTTATAATAAATAAATAAATAGTAGTAGTTAGTTTATTCCATATATACCCTGATGGGTGTTAAAATATCCTTTTCCTTACACAATCCCTTTAAGAGTATTGCCTGGCTTCCAGTTTGAAATAAATAAATAAATAACATATTTTCGTCCGATAATTTTTTAAATCTTCATCCCTATTGGTGCGAAAATTTGATCCGGGATTCGAGAATTCACTTCGACGAATCGGAAACCGGCGAGTCTCGGGACCGTCCGGAGCTTCTGATTGGCTCGGAGCTGAACAGGTAAGACGCAGGTGAGCTCCGCCTTTCACCTGAGACTCCATTCCGGCACTCCATGGATTCTCCCACTCGGGTCCGCTTTGTCTCTCTCGAGCGCGGTGCGAACAGCTGCGCGGAGCTACGAATTGGCCCGACCATCGGGGCTAAATTCCTCGACGGAGTTCCCGTGCCTCTGCAGCAATGGCCGCGGAGTCCTCGACTTTTTGTCTCCCGTCCATAACTCTCGCTGCGACGCGCCGTACGGCTGACGCACTTTGCGTAAGACGCAGATACGCGCGTAATACACACGTAACCACGAAACGTGTGAGCGACACGATGACACGACTCCCGACCGGCTGCGCGGCTCTTTCTCGCTTCCGAGCTGCGCGCGCAGCTGTTCTCGCCGGTCCTCGAGGACCTCTTCTTCGCCGACAGACATACTTTAACGGCTCTTTCACTCCCGTTGGCCGGCCGGTGTATCGGACTTTCGCGATTCTATTGCTTAGGTGAGCACCGTATAAAAAATAGATAAATGTTTTAAAAAACGAAGTAAATGAAGAAGAACGATTTTAGGTATTCGAGGAGTATCGAGGAGAGCGTTGCAGTACCCTAAAATATTATTTATTTGTGGGGCGCCCCGAAAATTAATGTTTACTTGCTTCAAATTAATCTCTATTCAAACAAAATAAATCTTTATTTAATTTATATCAATCTTTATTGAATTTATGTAAATCTCTCTTTAATTTAAATAAATCTTTTTTTAATTTAAATAAATATTTCTTTAATTTAAATAAATCTTTCTTTAATTTAAATAAATCTTTCTTTAATTTAAATAAATCTTTTTTGAAATAAATAATTAATTATTTCCGGTCTAACCATTGAATAAATAATAATTCTGGGTGAGGATCGCGCGGAGAAAGAAGCGAGGAGACCCGGTAGATGCCGCCGAGTTGGCGCCAGCGTGACAAAAAGTCTTCTATTCACGAGACCGCTCGCTCTACTCGTCTTTCGTTTATAATCAGGCGTGTCTCCACGAGCCCTCGGGTGCGCGGTGTAGGGGGAAAAGAGCGAAGGAGAGGAGCGCGGGGGTTATATCTTGGATTTCTTATTGCCGTTCGGATGGCGGCACGCACTGATGACCGGGGGAGGGCCGGGCACTGTGTCGGATCCTTTCTGTACGCATACCCTCTCGGATTCGCCACGACGGAAGCGAGAAACAAAAATGGTCGAGGAGGACGCTCAGGCTGGAAGAAAAATGAGCCACGGTGGGAGGACGGACGAGGGAAGAACAACGATTCGTATGTGCCGAACTGCTCTGACGGAACCCTGTACAACCAACTACGACGTCCAGCCTTGGTATTAAATTTCAACAAAGCACCCTCCCGACCGGAATCGACCATTCTCAAAAGAAAGCTTTTGCCAAAAGAAAAAATTAAGAAAAAATAAAACACATCAAGGGTAAGATTGGTGAATATGGAGCACTAAAAGTTACCTCATTTCTTACTTCCGGAAGTAAATCCCACTTGGGTGGAAGAAATGCTCTTTATAAAAGTATAACCGTGTATAAACAACTACGAAGTCCAGCCTTGGTATTAAATTTCAACAAAGTATCCTCTCTAGCGGAACCGACCATTCTCAATTGCCTTTGCCAAAAGATAAGAAAATAAAATAAAATTTTAAACACATCTAGGGTAAGATTCGTGAATATGGACCACTTAAAGTTATCTTATTTCTTACTTTCGGGTGTAAATCCCACTTAGGTGGAATGAATGCTCTTTATAAAAGTATATAACAGTACTATATTCGATAACGAATGTAGTAGATTTGCGAATATTTGCGGGGCAAAACGGACCATGATCTCCGTTATTTAGGTCCTCAAAAGATTATAAAAATTGTCGGTTTTGCCCCCCTCCCCCCTTTCGCCGGAAAAATGGAATAATTAATATGGTACGCAAGGATGCGTAAGTTCCTTTCCTTGTGAAACACCATCGGTCCACTTTTATCTCGTTATCTGTAAAGCGGCTTCGGTCTTAAAGAAGTGATTTTTCGAGTGGTCCGTTTAAGACGCTGGTTCATCGGAGACTTTGAGAAGTGTCCTCCGGAAGATCGTCTCGTAAATCTCCGTCGAGGAACAACCCCTTTTGCGAGTCCCATTATTTTTTTCTTCACTTTACTTTAAATTCATTCTCTTCCCGCCCTCTCCAGTCGAGCCAGAGTCTCTCTTACTCGGGCATCTTTTTTTTTGCTCCAAGAGCAATCTACTTGTGCGCCGAAGGGGTGTGGTCGTTTGGCGCGAGAAGGGCGGTAGTTCCACGCGGGATACTCTATAAACCAAACTCTCGACTCGAGCTCGCTTCGTGACTCCGTGTACGGGGGAGTGGGGCAAAACGAAACTGCGGGGTAAAATGGACCATATCAAAGAATTTTTCGTTGAAATGGTCCTTCGCGACTGCCTGTATGCTGAGAGCGGGGCTAAACGGAACAGCGGGGTAAAATGGGCCATTTCACCCAATTTTTTGAAGGACCTAAATTTTCTAGAAATCTCGTCCGAATCCGAAATGACGGTCCGTTCTTCCCCGCTAGGTTGTAGTCGTCGACCAAACTATCGGGTAACGCGGAGCACGGACGCAGCGTTTCTCCGTCGACTCGTAGCGTACTTCCGGTTCACATTCACGCCGAGGCGCGGGGCGGGCGGCAGCAATTTTTAAGGATATCTTATGCGTGACAACAGCACTCAATCATTCAGCCTCACCTCTTTTATTTTACAAGCACCGAAGGGAAAAAAGCATCCCTCCGCGTATAAGCCAGTCTTCATTAATCTCCCGCTTTGCCGAGCCATCGGAAAGGTATTTCTGTACGCTACACGTGCGAGCACAATCGTTAAACAAATATGGCCTGATATAATTTTTTTTAAAAGTAAAAAAAAAAAGTATTGCAAAATATGGCTCGACGAGGTCGAAGCGTGAAACTGTTGTTGTTGCCGTGGAAAAAAATAATATATAAAATGTCAATAACTCACGTATGACCTTGCTCGCAACTATCGCGCATTGCGATACTAATGCGAAAAAAACATTTTCTGACGAGTGTGAGCTTGCGGCACGTGCCGAAGGCTTGTGTTGCAATCGCGCGAGTCAAGAATCGCACAAAATTCTATGTAACCCATGCATGAAAAGCGCTATGTACTTTCTGTGCCTGCCGAGAGGTGCATAAGTGGTTCTTTGCAGCCGTGAGTTTAGTAAACTTCCGTACATATAATCCGCTTGCCACAAAATACCATTGTTCTTAAAACTTGTGGACTTTTTCAAATCTGAAAAAATTCATACGTATTCAGAAGAGTGAACGAATCATTTTAATTAAAAAAAAGATAAGTTTCCGGAAGATTTATTGAACAATTTTATTTTTCATCAATTTGTTAATAACATTTTGGAATTATTGTTATGCAAAATTAATATTTTCAGCTCCTTTAATATGCTTGATTTTTCGTCAGATTTTTATACCATCGAGAAGTGTTTGCAATTCCCTCTCATTTCTCTGAAACTTATGCCAGCCGTTTTTTTTTTAATTTCTTTGATTCAAACGAGGCCAGAGTGTCGACCGATTATTATATTGTAAGAGGGACACTTTAGGACGAGTAAGATTGATTGCTGGAAGTCTGACGAGCTACGTAGTCACTTGTCGAAATTAACGAGCGTTCCCTTCATTTGTTTTCTCCGTGTGTCTTCGAACGAGAGCCGAGATAAGTTCTCTCCGGGGCAGGGGAGGAAAATTTACGTCTCCTTAAGATTCTAACCGATTCCCACGGTGAACTTCTGTAATATACGTGTATACGGTGCCAAGACGGATGGTGGAGAAATCTCCGGCGAAATCCACGGGGACTTTACGATTGCGGCATTATTGCTTCCCGGCGTTTACTACTCCGGCTCGGAAACACTCGCCGCGGACCGGTGCGCCCGAGGGTGATTTACCGCCACGAAATCTTCTTCAATCTATTTTCATTCCGGCTCTCGATGCTCGAATTTTCTTCCCGCAGACGTAAAAGAGATTCGTACAAGGTGCGACCCGTCCAGGGCACGAATTGTAAAATTTATAAAAGTTATCAAAATTGATAAAAATTCCGCCGCTAAACATCCAACTCAGCACATCAGCTACGTCGACGGAAAAGGCAGTTCTATTTTTGTACAACTTTCAATCTACGTCAAAAAAATTGTAATCGGAAACAATTTTACGCGCTACAATCTACCCGAACGAATGGCTTCGATGAAAATGTTTATTCGAAATATTTTATGTCAACATTTTTATTCGAACATTTCCATGTGAACATTTACTTTGAAAATTTTTATTTTCAGATTTTTGTTTTAACATTTTTTATTTAAAAAATGTTTATCTTCGTGTGGTTCTAAATTCTTTTTCATCGGTGAAAAGGCTCGGCAGTTGAAGGCCTAAAAATCGCTTATCCGATCCGAAGTATGCGGAAAAAAGTCTGTGTATTACGAAATAAAAACAACAATTATGAAGGAAAAAAAAAGTAACGAAATGCATGGAAATTGTCCCGAGGGAACGAGACGGCTCGCATCCTGGTCTCCGAGAAGGAAGCTACGAGGAACCGCGAGCGGTCCTCGGGGATTTTTCTCTTCCTCAAGACGACGAAGGAGAAAGGGATCGAGCCCAGTAAAAAAAATTCCAGTTTCGAAGACCGAGCAAAAAAAAAAAGAAGTGAAGAAAATGAGTACATGTCGATGAATATACGGCACGAGGAAGCGTGTATCCGAAGAGATAAAAAGCAAGTAAAAAAAAAAATAAACACAAAAAAAGATGGAGCGAATAGCCCGCGTAGTAATACGGTCGAAAGTGCGAATAAATTTACGATCTCCATAATTCTTACGAGTTCTTTTTTGTCGGATGTGTGCGTACCGATGTAGAGCCGGTTTAAGGGAGTTTGTCACCGGGGGTCGAGAGAGAAAGCGTCACGAAACTCGGGGGATGGACGGAAGACGTATTTCGAAAGTACATAGCCCGAAGCGAAGCGTTAATGGAGATACGGTGATAGGAGCGCGCGCACTTGCCCACGTGCTGGCTCGCGCGAGCCGTGACCGAAATGAAAAAAAAAATAAAAAATTAAATAATAAAATTTAAAAAAAGGTAAGAGTATCTCGTTGAAAAATAGAAGAAAATAATAATGATACGTTATGGCGAGTGGAGGAGCTGCGAGAGCGTGAAAGCCCCGAAGGAAGGAGTTGCTCTTCCGTTCTTCATAAATCTCTCTTTACGCGCGTTCGGTAGAGTTTTGAGCGGTTCTCGTTACGGAAATAGATTTTTTCCGTCGTGACCCCGCGAGAGACGCATCGGGTCTCGGCGTTGCTGTCTCACGAGGAAAAAAATAAAATGAAGAAAATCAACGCCATTTTTTTTTATCGACCTTAAATAAAATAAAGGATAAATATACAAAGGTTTTTTTTTCTTTTTTTTTTTTGGAGCGTGTATGACGGTCTGGGGAGTCGAGCTTGGAGCTTTATAGGAGGAGTGGTGAGGGACGAGCAAAGAGGCTTTTCAACGCCAGAGCTTGCTCGACCCTTTCGCTTCGAGTTTCGAGAGTAGATTTTTGCGTTTTTAAAGTCGCTGCGGCTTGTTCTCTCGTGATAAAATTTTTCACTATCTTCGAAGGCAGTGAGCGATGTGGTAGAAAAAAAATCGTATAAAATTTGGCGGAAAAAATATCCGTCCACGGGTTCGATCTTGGGAGTACGTGAAATATGGTCGTCGGTAATAAAAACTGTAAATAACTTTCTTCGACGAGTGATGTAATTTACGATGAGACGAGAGGTCTCGTCCAATGCGGATATCGTCTCTGCTTTCGATGAGACTTTTCAATCACCGGTATTTGCCGGTACCGGTGAGAGAAGTTGATTGCAGTTCTTTTGTACCGACTAAGCTCGGGTTGAGTCAGCAAGGAGATTTTTCCCTCGGTCTTAAATCACGACAAGTAAATAAATGAGTACACGGTAAAAATAAATTGTAAATGAAATGTACTGGAACTCGAAATTCGCTTACATCACTCACATTTATTGAACATTCAAGCACTTTTTGTAAAGTTAAAACACCAGATATTAAAATTACAAATATTTTGCCTGAAATTTACAAAAATTTTAATTAAAAAATTGACTAAAATTGCACCGCAGAATTTAAAAAATGTCAGAAATAGTTTTATGTGAAAAAAAAGCTTTCAATATTCAATCGAGTACAGTCGCAGGCCCGAAAATTTCTAATTCGTGTCTTCTCGGAGCCGTGTTAATGGAAATATAGGCTCCTCCTCCTGCCCGCAGTTTCGATAGCGAGAAGCTCGTAGGGCCGTCCCGTCGGACAGCTGTCCCATGATTGATGGGGACGACGAGACGGCGAGGTAATTTTTGTAAAATCAACTTCTCCCCGGACCAACCGGCTTCGCGTTCGATACCGCGCGGTCTCGTGGGTCCTCGACCCCCGGGGTCACGAGGGGTCCGCTCGAGGCACACCGGGAGTTCTCGCTCTTCCTCGCAACGGTGCACCGAAACGCCGATATACCGCGCGCCGAACGGAAATTGGCTGCCGACAGGCGGATAGAATTTTTAATTGTGCGAGGCCGGAGCGCTCCAGCAGTCGAGGAGATGAAAGGGGGCAGCACGGATCATTTCCCTCGACTTCCGGACAGCCAAATCGATTTCTGGCAACGCGATTTATAAGCCCTTTGGGCCAATCTGTGTACACCAGTAATTTTAGGATCCGTTAAATCGACGGCGTTCTCGGACTTTGAAGCTGAATAATACTGATGTGTTCTTCGCATTTTCATGTGTTTTTTTTGTTTTTATACACTTTAATAACAAACCGGTGGAGCGCCTTTTCAAGGTTCGAATCGATTCGCCAAGCGTGAATCCGTCAGTGACGATAATTTATCAGCCCTTTGGGCCAATCTGTGTGCACCAGTAATTTTAGGATCCGTTAAATCGACGGCGTTCTCGGACTTTGAAGCTGAATAATACTGATGTGTTCTTCGCATTTTCATGTGTTTTTTTTGTTTTTATACACTTGAATAACAAACCGGTGGAGCGCCTTTTCAAGGTTCGAATCGATTCGCCAAGCGTGAATCCGTCAGTGACGATAATTTATCAGCCCTTTGGGCCAATCTGTGTACACCAGTAATTTTAGTATCCGTTAAATCGACGGCAGTCTCGGACTTTGAAGCTGAACAATACTGATATGTTCCTCGTATTTTCATGTTAGGTTTTTTTTTTCCTCCGCTTTAATACGGAGCCGGTGGTGCGCTTTTTCGAGGTTCGACTCAATTCGCCAAGCGTGAAATCGTCAATGACGTTTCCCTTCCGGTCCGCAGCCGTCTTCGCCTCTTCTCCTTCCAGGAATCTCCGTATTGGGTCCAGGTTCCCCATTCTTTTTATTCTTGTGCTCTCTCGAGCCCTGGACACTTGTTTCTCAACGACGGCGAGGAAGAATCTCGCGTACAGGACGGGCCAAACGATCTTCCGAAGATGCGCACTCGGCGACCATTAATTTTTCTACATTGTTTTGTTGTTGTCCTCTGTGCGACTTCCCGAGGGCCGGCCCAGCCGCGGCTCGCGGACGTCGTGCGAGAAGGAAGCAACGAGCCACGACGGAGAAAGAGGACCGCACAAAACAACGTATCAGGGACGTCGACGCTGGCAGCGGCGGAGTCGAAGCAAAATCCGGTTCACATGACCTTCTTGGATCGGTTCCTTCTCTCATTCTCGCCTCGTTCGACTCACTCCTCTCAATCTCGCCACCGGCAATCTTCCGAGCAACGTCGTCGATTCTCTTCTTCCCCATGGCGAATAAATTTTTTGTTAACTCAAACAAAATAAAAACTGTTCGGAAAAATCTAAGAAAAATCGGAAAAATGCAGTGCTGCATGTAAAAATGGTCAAGCCATAACCCGTGATCGACTGATTTTTTCTTTTCTTTTTCACCGTCTTTTCGAAAGGAAATTAGACAGAAAAAAAATAGAAAGTGACGCCAGCCCACTCCGTTAAAAAATTTTACATTTTTTGTAAGCGACACAAGATTTTTCAGAATTTTTTCACATTATTAAACTGTGACGATCGATAAGTTCATTTTTTTTAATCATAAATAATTATACACAATTCTGATAATCTAACAAAAAATCTGAGTGCTTTTGTGAGTTAGTTCAGTCATATGAAAAGATGGGTTGGACCCAGGTGGAAATGTTGGGGAATGCTTCGTATATATTACATATATATTATTATAGAATCATTTTATAATATAATATTATATAAACTGTTTAGGGCGAGTTGGTCAGCAAACGTATTTAGACGAATTGGATCGCAGGCGACGTTGTGTGGCGAAGATGAAAACACTGTACCCATTCATCGCTATACTTTTCTGTACACGCTGCACACAGTGTCGTCGTCGCATCGTTGACTCACATTCGCCGAAATTTCATCCTCCCTGGCCTTCCTCGCATCCTACCAGTTGGAATTTTGTATATCGTCATTTACGGCGGATTTACGGTGAACCGATGGAAACTCGCCCTAAGGCCGCAGATTCGGGGAGATTCTCGTCGGTGTTCATCGGCGACTTTGATCTCGCCGACAGAGCTGCACGAGGGGGTGGCAGAGCAGATACTTCGTGCTGGAGCCACACGCATCGAGAGGATCGAGGATCTTGAGACACTCGTGCGAGATAACACAAGAGGGTGGGTTCTTTGGTGCGAACAGGACGACTTATCCTGCCTGTCGTTCAGATCTTTCTTTCGCCTCGCGTCCTTTTAACGCAGAATTTATGGAGCCGAGAAACACGCCTTGCGATAAATAATCTCCGATAATAAGAGTCGAATTTTAAGGGCTTAGCTTGAAGTTAAGATCGTGATACTGCTTGTTTGCCCAAAAGCAAGGTATCGACAATGGAAACCATCAAGGGTAAAGGGATGATCAGTTACAACTGCCGGGTTAGTTTTATCTACCGGGTTCCAAATGTGGACAAAACATGGTTAGTTTTAAAGAGGACAAAAAAAGCCAAATTCCATATTTTTTAAGACAATCGAAACCGCACTTACGATAAATAAATTACCCTTACCGCTTGTTTCAGCATTGCAATACCGATGAACAGTGCGTTCGCAATTGAAAAAATACAACGATCATTTGTAAAGATGTTATTTTTTGTCAATAAAATGTTTGACTCCGGGTCTCTTTGAAAATATAAGTGAAAAGAAAATGTGATTGAATTATTGGACGTCGAGCAGCTCGAACCGATATTTTTTTCGTCGTACTTTCTATCGCGCTCGTCTATCGTCCAAGCCTTTTTACTACGTGCAACGGTAAGGTCCCGAACGAAGAGCCGGAAATAGTACTGTAATGTCGAGGGCGCGCGGTCGTCTGCGAAAGGAGGCAGAAGAATAGCGTGACGACGACGTGACGGGACGACAAACCACCGTGGTTTTCCCGGCGACGTCGTCGCCTCACGAGCGCTCGCTCTGCGGTTGTATACATTTCCCCCACCTTCGAGCTCGTTCGACGACTATCAGGGGTCGCCCGCGTCGTGGATCGTTCGCCGACTGACAGCCGACTCGACGGCCGCCCGTCCACGCATCTCCTCCGGCACCGCGTCCATTCGCTATCTCCGCTTTGTCCCGAGCTCGGATGCCGAGAGGCTCCGGCGCGAACGCGCTCGAGAGCAAGGATTGACGAGTCGAAATGCGAAGAAAAAATAAAACGAAGCAAAGGGAAGCCGCGCTTCCCTAGAGACCCGCCTTGAGATGGTCTGTTAGAATATTTCACGGGAGTTCGAGCTGTCGTGCGATTGATCTGCGGCGCTGCCATTGGATACAACGTGGAAAGCGATTTAAAAAAAAAAAAAATCGAGAAGACTAATTAACGTTGTTGCTTGGCAGGGTTATTCTGGAATCTACGCTGAAGAAAGAGATCTAGAGCGGCCGATCGATGTGAGGCTGGCGGGAAACGTCGAAACAATATATATATCATACGTGTTCGACTCGAATCGAGTTGTTTTTGAGATTGTTTGACACACACGAATTCAGAAATTATCTTCATGCATGTGAAGCGTGAGGTGGGATTTTTTTCATCATCGATAAAACCGTGGTTGTCGCGCGGTTTAGTTTATTTCCGTATCGACGTTGACGAACGAGTCGAAACACGCTGTCGATTAATTTGAGGGGAGAAAAGGGTCGGGCTAACGTCTAACCGGCAGCTCGCCGCAACGCCGTTCTCGAGATTATTTTGACGCACGGATATTCGGAGCTTCTTTCGTCGAAGAGGTCTTCTTCAAAAGATATCCCTACGCAGTTGAAGTGGAAACGTCCGGACGCTACTTCTCGTATTCTCTTAGGGTTTCGACGAGACAAAAAAAAATGATATAGCGTACGTGTACGGTAGCATACAGAACTACGGTAACTTTGAAGAAAAAAAAATCGCCGCTCTCAACGTTGCGGTGGAGCTACGTTTACCGGTACGGCGAAGAGGAAGCCAAGTGTGAAAACGTTTGTAACACGAATCGCAGAGAGACAGAGACAGAGAGAGAACGCTTTCAGACTTTTGGTAGTACAGGATAGTATAATCGTCATATCGAGTAGTCGGATCCGTCTTCCATCGCCGTAGTCGAAGTCGTGAGGTGAAAAAAAAAGTTTGGGAACAATAAACCACGGGTGTACATAGACACGCGTGGGACCATGTGCACCGAAACAGTATTATCGTTCGGCTGTTACTCAAGACTTAATGGAAATAAAAAAAACTTGGACACTCGTTCCCGGTCGATTCTTTGTCAACGAAATGAGTACGCTTTTTTTACGCAGTTACAAACATCCTGCTTCAATATGAACAAAAAAAAAATGCCATGGAAAGGATTTTCATGTCCGAATAAAAATTCGAGTAAAACTAGGTTGTCCGTTCGATCGAAAAAAATGCGACGCCTGGAAAATGTTCAGCGCATTCTCGATCTTTCTGACGCGCGTTCTTTGTTTACGTCCGCCATTTTTTTTTTGTCGCCGACGTTTGCGGGACGTTAGTTACGCGAATGGGGTTAGGCCGAGTGCCCGGGAACAATAGTTGGTCGCGTTAAATAGATAAAGTAAATAAATAAATAATGGCGCGTTGCAAAGCCACCGACCTTGTTTCGACGATGCTGGATTGTCCGCCGCCGTACACGCGTTACGAGGTCGACGAACATCAGCCGGCCGGCCACGCGACGAATCCTCCTTCCTGTCACGATGGTTTCAGCCTTCGATCTTTCCTCGCCTCTCGCACACCACACACCGTTCACCTCGATCGCTTATTACAATCAGAATCCCTTTACGTCCAGCACTGCGACAGCCAGAAGTCCGCACCGCGATTCGCGACGATACCTCGAAGATGGCCAAAGGACGTTGCTGCTCGTACTGCATCGGCGGCGCCTTCGCGATCGTTCTCTGCACACTACTCGCCGTCACGTTCTTCCCGTATCCCCTGCGAGCCTCGTGCACCGTTCAGTGGTAAATCGTTCGACAAACGTTCGCGGCGCCTTCGATCGTAATCCGCTAAATTGCACACTCGTTCGTTATAACCGAAATAAACCGAACACCGCAAAAAAGTTACATCCCAAAATATCTAACACTCGCTCACTTATCGGATCAAAAACTATACACCACCGTTTCATATTTAACACATGGCAAGTGTGTTGAATACGAAACGTTTGTGAAGGTTTTCAGATTTCTTGCTGTACACGATTCATTTCCATTACAACGAAGCGTGTACGATTAAAGACGCCTCAAACTCTCCGTCGAACGTCGCGCAACGAAAACTGCCGGTGTCTCGAAAAAAAAATCAAGCACACCGAGCGACGCGTCAGCTGTTGCACCGAACATCTCCGACCGAACGGAGTCAAAGTGACTCTATATCTCGTGAAGGTCCTCTTGTTTATTTGTCTTTGGCGAAAAGGCAAGGCGTAGAATAACATATGCGTCGCGTCTATTCAATCCTTTACGGGAACGAGCTTGTGACATTCGGAATATTTCGCTCTTAACGCACTACCATGGTGTATCTCGCTTTGGGACGTAAAAAAAACATTGCCGCGCGAGAGTAACCGCCGCAAGTCCATATAAGAAACCGCAGCAACGTTGATGTTTTGTAACGTTGCTATCGTGCCGCGTCATTGGTCGTTTCATCGGTATCATCCATTACAAAATAAACTCTTATTATTTCGACACTTTGTGAAAATGAATCGTTTGTAACAGTCGGATAAATTCTACGAGCCTCGTGTCTATTGAGAACAATTAAATAATATAAAATAAAATAACACGAAAAAAAAAAACAATTGCACTGCGCGGGTGTAAAGTGCGCGGGAGTCGACTGCGCAGGTGACCGTTGGGCGTCGCGTCGTCTCGTCAGTGTGATCGAAACCGCGGAAGTGATTGTGCCGCGTCGCGTTTTTTTATTTAACCGAAATTACTGAATTTTCAGGGGCTTCGACGAGCCGTGCAAATTCGTCATGCAGCGGTTACGTTGTCAGATAATGAAATGGACGAGCTGCACCGACTGCGGGCATCGCGGCAACAGATGCCTTTATTCGGTAAGTTAGAAAAAAAAAATACTTTCGCCCGGTAGTACATCCGGCGGTATGAACTCAATCGTAACTTCGCACGTTTATTGTTGTTTCTATTAGCTGAAAGAAACAAAGGCTCGAGAAAACAGTACTATTCGAGCGACGCATCTGAGCCCGAACCTCATGCTTGTCGACGACATCAGAATCGAGTTCGAGGAAGCGCGAAACAACAGCTGTATCGCAATGGTGAGCGGATACGCGAAGTGCGTCCATTTATTCAAACTCGCGGCAATGGCCGCCCGTTCGGTTTATTGCTGAACGCAAAAAAAAAAATGCATGTTATTATTAATTTCATTAATAAAAATGAATAAATAATGCATTCATTTTTTCATGAATTATTTATTTATTCATTAATTATTAGCGATGTATGTGAAGATCCATTTAATATGGAATGAAATTTCGGAATTTCGAAATCCATTCCGAGGGCCAATTTCTGAATATATATATATATGTAAGATCATGTGTTTATAATCATTACTTTGTTATTATTAATTGAATGAATTATGTTGAAAAATTAATTTTATATGTTTTTATAACATTTTTTGTTTCTCAAAGGCTAAATCGGTGTCGCGGGCGTGGTACGTGATGTTCGACTACGGAACGAATTACTGCAACCTTCGAAACCTCGTGGACGGCGCGGGTCTCGTAATCGACGAAGGATTCATGGAGCTGACCAACGACGCCGTTTGCACGCAACTCGGCACCGCGGTTTGCGCTTGAAGGCTGCTCGGGTGAGTCGATAAATCTCATCCGTTAACAAACACTCAAAGGGACGTGAAAATCAATGTTTGTGTCTGCCGCCGCGCCATGTATAATTCGTGTAAAGAATATTTATTTTGGTAATACAAAAGTCTGTCGAAAAATACGACTCACGGAACTATGCGAGTACGGTACAAGTAGACGTTGTCGAGCCACACCAAAACATATGTCTATATAAAATAAATCTAAAATCGATTCGTTGTCTAGAAAATTACAATAAATAAGGGACGATATATTACAAAAACACTCAAAGGATAAAATTATTATGCGCTACAGGACTCTTTTAACCCTTAGTGTGCACACCTCCGATGTAAATAATTAATTTTCGGCCTCGAATATTTCGAATATCTCAGTAATTATGCACTTTTCAGAAAAAAGGTTAAAACACTTTTCGGAGTGAATTGATCAAAATGTAAGCTCGCGCAGTCAGATTTCCCAAAAAAAAACCTTTGTTACTCGTAAAAAAAACGTGCTTAAAGTTGACGGTGGGCCACAAATTGGGAATGCACACTAAGGGGTAAGTCGATCGAAAAGTTGATTGATTGAATTTCCAGATCGACAATCATGGTAGTCCTATTGCCGAATTATTTTAATTAAACATATTTACGTCTACGAGTAGATACAAATTGAACGGCGTCGAAATAAATGTCCGCCCCTCCTTCAGACCACCTTAAGTTTCGCATGCCTCAACATGAAATGTTACTGAAATCGATTTTTAAAAAGTGCCTCCAGGGCTCGAATTTTCGACGAGAGAGATACTTTACAGCCGAAACTTGAAAAATTATCACAAATTTACCGCTTTTCACACTCATCTCAGTCGCCCATAATCGACGATCCGCCTCTGTGCCTCGCGCAGAGATATCCACCCAGAACCGCTCGCGATCGACACTTTGATCCACTCTTCGTCGTAGCTCCGCACAGAGGTCGCGGCTGGCTCATGTAGCTCGGTGTCACGCTGAAAAAGTCCTCCGGGATTTAGGATACGTTTGGGAAGATCATGAGCCGGTAATCGAGGCAATCCAAAAGCGACTCAGTAGTTAAAACAAACTGTACTTAATTTTTTTCAAAGGTTCTTCGACATTTTGAGCTGAACAAGAATTATTTACGCCTTAAGGGGAAGTGAAATATCGCGGTCGTTAATAAAAACTGTAATGAACTTTTCTCAAGGGTGCGCATTTTTTTGACGAAAAAGCAAATTCGAGCTGGATGCACACTGTAATTTCGCATATGGCCCGAATTCATCTTTTTCTCAAAAAAATTAGCACCATTGAAAAAGGTTAATTTGAAAATGGCAACTATCTCTCTCACACTCATGGCCCCGTCATGTGACTTTTACTTCACCTTAACAGTTCAGTACACGCTAATAATTTGTTTTGCCTCATGAAAGTTTAATTAATTACTTACCTTCTCGACTCAGACGACCGATAGGCGGAACTCGCCGCCGGCGAATCCCGTTGGGTCAAACGACGTCTCAGGTCTCTCGCGTCAACTATATTATCGGTCTCGTCGATCCTGTCGTATCTCTCGTGCGCGACGTTACCGGAGTTTTCGAAATCCGTACTGTCCTCCGACATGCTCGGATAATTACGTCCATAATCGTTGATAAGATCCTCGCGAGACTTTCTCGACGGTAGATAAGAACACGAGAGCTCCTCTACCGGTGTCGAGTTTTGTCGACACCAAGACGCAGCCGATTGCAGAATCAGCAAAGTTTTGACTGACGATAGAAAAAAAAATATTTGTAATCATACGAGTAAAAAAAAAATCCCACCTAAATCGTGTCGATCGGTATCTTTGAAATTGATTTTTGTACCTTTGCAATCAATCAATTTTTGAACTATGCTTCTTGCCAACTCCTTGATGGCTCCGATTGCCTGCACGTGGAGTCTCGTTCTTCTGACAACTGGATCGGCCTCCGGAGTGGAGGATCGATGGAGAGTTCGAACTTCGGTCCTTCCGTTTCTTTCTACGAAGATATCTTCGCTCCTCGGGTTTCCCTGGTCCGCGGGCTTTCTTCTCGGTCCGAACATGTACTGCACGCTTATCATCAAAAAGTGCACTGCAATGTAGACAAATTTATAGTAGTTTCGATCCGCTAATATGTCTATGGGATTTAAAAAAAGATAAAACCCACTTCCTGTGATCAGGAATATCAGGGCCGTAATCGACGTAAAATCGAGGCAAGCCTCCATTCCGTGCTTCAAGAACGTCGTCAAGTTCAGCGGTATTATTCCCATTATCGTGGCCCTCGTTATGAACGGCGCGTGCAGGAACGCCGCGACTATCATGGCTCCCAGTAGATAAACCATGTGAAGCACCGTCCGGTAAACTCTGTTCAGTTGCTCGCCTGTTGAAAAATTCATTGATCATTTTTGTCGACACACTTAGATATTTGGTTTTAATTTTTTTTAAATATATATTTAAAAAACTGCAATTAATTTACGCACTCGTATCACCGATGTACTCGGTAATCCATCCCAACTTCTCGTCCACCTCGCTTCTCATGGATTCGGTGACATTCCAGATAAAGTGAATCGTCTCGTTGATCTTTCCGAGCTTCTCGAGAGTTTGCTCGTACTGGGCGGCAGCCTCGGCGTTCTGCGCGACGATTCGATCTGTACTCGACTCAATCTTTTCCCATATTAATTTCGCCTGTTCTTGAATCTTGGTCAGGTCCTCGAGTACCTCGTTGTGATTTTCGTGACGCTCCATGGCTTGGCTCATCAAATCCGAACTGGCTTTTTCTGAAATTCTAAGGCGTTAGAAAACTACAAGAAGTCAGGGTAGGAAAGTAGCGAAGATACTGATCCTGAAAATATCTGCATGAAACTAAGTTTCATCGATTTATAACGGCAATGTATTGCGTCGCACAAACGACGCTCGGAGAAGTTCACTTGGAGAATAGAATTCTACAAGTGAACAATTTTTTCTTCTTCCTAAAGCCGTGTATCGACAGAGACTTGCCGAGGGTGAATCTTGATATCATGCAGATATTTTCAGAGTCACCTGAGATAGTCGACGAATGTTTACCTAGTTTCGTTTTTATATCCTCAGTCATACTAGCGAGTTGCGCATGGCCGGCACGAATGAGAGCTTTCTCGTTGTTCAACTCGCGTAGATTGCTCGCGACTAAATTGTGAGCCGTTGCTTGCGCGTCCCGCAAGTAATCCTGTTGCCGCAGCAACGCTTTGTTCCCGTCAGACAGAGAATTCAGAGCTTGCAGGGTTTGATCCTCCAAACGTTCTTGACTCTCCTGGATAATTAAATTTCATTAAATATCACTTTCGAAGTCTATACAGTGGGGCCTCTCGTAGCATGCTCTCTCGTAGCGCAGGAGGGCGGAGCATAGCGACGCGGTTTGCACGGCACTGCGCGAGTGTGGCGGAAGGGGAATGGAAGCGTAATAGCAGACCGGCTACGGTCGGTTTTGGCTCGTGGTTAGCACTTCGGATAGCGTACATTGTCTCCGCATTAAGGATATTTGGGCGAAAGCGCGTTTCCGTTTGATCGCTATAAAACTTTGATTCATTTCAGTCAAAGGCACGCTGAATACCAATTTTTCAGATTTTTGTTACCATGTAGTTTTTTAAAATAATAAAGCTCTATCTCCGTCTAGCCGCTTGCTTTGCAGACTTCGGCTCAAATATACTCATCAAGTACGCTATGAGAGGGTCCACTGTAATTTGATCACAATTTTTTTTTAAACATATTCGGAAATTGCTACCTTCAAGGAACCCAGAGCTTTTATCTGGGAATGAGCTGTCTGCATCAATTTATTGACCGTCAGTTCCGTGAGGGCTCGGAACTGCGTGCTACGAGAGGCGTAGCAAACCGCTCGGGCTCTGTTGCTCATCAGGTGATAAGCGTTCCACATATCCGGGTCCATGTCGGTCGTACATTGTTTCAGGGACTGCAAGAATATAGACGATTAATTACATCGATTTACGAACAAGTCTGAAAGTCACTTTCACCAATCGCGAATACAACGGGGCATCTGAAAGCCTTTTCTTTTTGAGTGGAATAATTGTTTAAACTACGATTGTAGTGTAAGTACAAAAATGTGTATGAAAAATAACGCAGCGACGTCCGAGTCTCGATAGTAAAAATTGATAAAATGAATTCATAAAAAGATACGCGTGCGATATTAATCTGAAATAATTATATCCGAAGATTCAAAATATTGTGTTTATAGAATATTCGTTGCAATCGACTGAGAATAAACTATTCACTATGAAAAAATTTATAAAGTCGGCGTATTAGAGAATGCATGTGTTTTTTTTTTCTGACTCGAATAATTGATTGAACTACAACCTGAGATAACATTAACGACGAAAATTTACAATAAACAATACGGAAAAGGCTTACAGATAAACTAGTAGAAATGAAAAAACAAAGCAACAACAACACTTGTCGAATATTGCGATAAACGGGATAAATTGTCGGAAAAAAAAATATTCTCTAATAAATCGACACTAAAGTTCCGAGAGGCAACAATGCGAGTAAAAAAAATAGCGCGAATGAAACTACACTCCCAACAGTCAGAGCATCACTGCAGTGAATAATCTTTGAGGGGGTCTTCACAGCAAATGCTGGAGGGGAGCGAGTTGCAGGTCTGAACACGTAAAATTTACAATCAACACTATAGAAAAGACTGATAGAAATTAATTAAAACAAAACTCGTTGAGAATTGCGATGAACGGGAAAAATGGTCAATTCCGAAGATTCAGTTCTTTTAGATTTTTTCAAATAAAAAAAAAATGTATTCTTTTAAAAATCAGCACTAAAGATCCGAGAGTGAGTAAAAATGCAAGTAACGCAAGTAAAAAATTCTCGCGAATGAAGCTATACTCCCAATAGTCAGAGAGTTACTACAGTGCTCTTTGAGGGGGTCTCCACAGAAAATAGTGGAGGGGAGCTCTTTGCAGGTTTGAACACGTATAAGAGTCAGCCCCCCGACCGACGAATCAGCCCCTGCTCAGAAGGCCCCTTGCAGTCTCGCCCGAACAGTCTGTGAGTTTTTTTCTTCTCAATCTTCCTATTTTCGCTAGGGACGAAAAAAATGTCTCCCATCGTTACCATTTCTTCGTTGCAAGGGAACATTTTCCTTCCCTCAACGGCCGACTGGCAATTGAGTAGATTAACGCTGAGCTTGGCTAATTCCTCCTCGGACATGTCGCTGCAGGACGTTCTGATTCTCATGATGACTTTGTGCTGGCAAGTTTCCAGCGGCGAGGAAACTTGTATTTCCGTAAATTTTGCTGCCTCCTGCAGAAACTTTTCGTCCTCCGTCATGGACTCGTATGGAATAGAGACCAAAGGTACGCCGTCTGCGACGACGACTGTGGACTCGTCCGCGGACTTGCTCCAGAACCAATTCAACAGCGTGGTGCTCTGCGCGCAGTGCATTGACAAAAGAGCGACAAACAAAATCGCTGGAATTCTCGACGTCATCGTGCGCGTCGCGTCTCCTCCGACCCGTCTGAAAAATAGTCATATTTACCGTGAGCTCCACGTTTTTTGATCTACCGTTTACAATGCGTCGCAACGATAACGACAATTATGTAAGAACTCAAGAACAATCGAACAGTTACCGTTTGGAAAATTTAGGCGGGACGGTGAATCGCTTGGTTATTACTAAATCGTTCGGAGACTCTACGTCGAACCTCGAATTTTCTCCGGTCACGATTCTTCGCGCCAATCGTCGATGATCCTCGTTGCAGATGAAAAATTTACGCGTTTGTTGTGTCAACCGACGTGTGAATTTTGCGACAAAAATAGACTCGCTGCGAAACAATCACTGGCTGACATTCATATTCGTAACGGACAAGCTCGTGCGGGAATCTACAGGTCGCAGCCTGTCGGGAAACGACGGTAAAACAGGAAAATTTATTCCCCTTAAAATTATTTGCAGGTGGCGGGGCAATGAAATTCCGGGTATCTTTAGCGGGAAAACCACGCGTTATTCCACGATCCATAGATCTCGATCCATTTCAAAAGCGCTAGTTCGCGATCGGCGTGCATTGACCCGCGGGCATTATTTTTTCATTTCACTTTCTTCCCTCGAACGAAATCGAGAGTCGCGTTCTCCGCTTACTTTCAAGGTCGATTAAAGAACCTTCACTGTAGAGCGACTTTTTGGGCGTCCGTTGAAAAAAAAAAACGAGCAATAGTCGTGGGTATCTCAAAAAATGATTTCTCACATCATAAACAATAGCGCTGTTTTATTGTAACATCCAGTTTTTCGTTTGAACGTCGCGGATAGCGAGAAAAAAAAAATACACGAATACATTCAGCTCGCCGGTTCGAATTATCCACAGAAGTATTTTAGCACGCCGCGATTGTTTTAAATAAAAGTTGTACAATGATCTCGTGTAAATATAGGTAGAACGATATTTATATAATTTTATCGGGTTTACAAAATCCGAATATAGATGAAAAATATACATAATCTCTTACAGTGTATATAAAATGGCATCAATAGACAATTGTTCTGGAATGTTGTTTCAGGGACTCATTACTTTGTACACGCTCCAGGGCGGGTATTGATTTTCTTTTTTTTTTACATATTTTACATTTACAAATTCACGCTCTCGGAATTTCTTTTCTCCCTACGATACAGTGGCACTCGTATAAACTCCGACAGCTTGTTTTCAATATAAACTTTCGTTCGCATCCTTCGACATTTTTGTAGAAAACATCGAAACGCCTTGTGTCAGAGTTGTGTAATCGGAAACGTGGGTAAGAGCAGGTTTCTACTATCAGCAGCTTCGTTAGGCTATCGTGATCGATAACTCGATAGCGTGCGATATCTTTCTGGGCCAAACAAAAAAAATGGCATAAATAATCATTAAAAATTGCCGATTCATTCGATCGACAGGGACCGAAAAGAAATGCATATATATATATTCGTATCGTTGTTTTTCGATGACTACTCGAAGCTGCAACAACTCGATATGTTTTCAACATGCTACGTATGAAACTTGGAACGTATCAAAAGAATGTTTTCGATATTAATTGCACATACTAAAAAAAATCTACCCTGCATGTTAACCGCACACGAATTACTTAATACTATCAGACTTATCGTCGGTACAATATAACGATATAACACCTAGGCTCGACCGCGAGTTAGCTACGTGTAGGCTGGTCGAAAAACTCGTTAATTATTGGAATTGTTCGAAGTTAATCGTGATCGTTTGAGCCATCGACGCTTCGTGTCATTTTTTCATCTATAATATATATATATCGTACGCTAAACGTGTATTCAAACGTGTGTGTGTGTGTGTGGGGGGATTTTTTTATGTATGTACATCGAACGTGTATAGGATGGTATTATTATGGACTTTTTCGTACTCAAGGCCAGAATTTGTTGAAAAGATCCATGAACGAGTCGTATATCATGAAAGTTATAGCCACGTCGAGGCAGACTCGTCCTAATCTCGGTACTGTTCCCTTGTAGAAAGCTCTTGGTCCTTCATTCTTCCATACTTGTATAGCACAGTCCACACTGCCTTTGTACTTCGCTGCTTCCAGGCCCTGTGACAGAATCATTAAAAAAAATTATATTCCATTATATACCTAATTACTCAACACTCATAATATAATAATTAATAACGTAATAACTCAATAAATAAATAAACATATACAAACGTACCGTGCACGGCACGAACTACATAAAAAAAAGTTATTTAATGCTCAATGTCGTTAACGAAAAATGTATACAAGATTCTCACCTGCATTCTGGTTTTCACAACGTCGATCGGAGTATTGCCGAATACCGATGCCGCGCCAGCGCATGCGCCGAATACTCCGACAACCATCTTTGGTACTTGTTTATTATTGTCACCGCCTCTGTACCAATCCTTCATGGTTTCCATGACGAAGAAACGTATAGCTTGATTGGAACCCTGTTTCATTATGGTTGGCACGACGCCTTGGTAGACTCCCTTCAATCCTGTGCGAAACGAATATCGTATTTATAATGCGTGACGATGTGTCGCAAGTGAAGCGATCGAGTTACGACCTCGCGACCGTACGTAAAACGATAATTGTCCCGCTTCATTGTTCAAACGAGGAATCTAGGCAACTACGTTGTACGAAAGCTTCATAATTTTAACAGACAGTCTACAATAGCGCATCGTTATTTTTTTTTTATTTTATGATTTTTTTTAAGAAATGTAAAATTAACACGAAAAAAATAGTGGATTTTTAATTCCAATTGATGTTTGGTGAAACTAGAAATCTTATTCTTTATCGTGTACGAATATAATTGTTTTCGCTTCGCTAAAGGTCAAAGAGGGTGGAAATACCACACGAGATTGAAAGATAAACGATTTTTCTTTTAGTGAGGCAAAATGGTCCAAAAAAATTGTCGTCGTTAGAAACAATAGTTTCATCCTCGGAATTTCCATTGTTAACTCTCTCTCTCTCGGCTTCGTTGTCACTACTCAAGGTAAATATCGTTCGCGCTAATTTTTTTTCATGTTGAAACTATCTCTATCTTTACCTCCCGGAGCAAAATGGCCGTAGGTTGATAGAAAAAAATAAATTAAAAAAAACCCTCGCTATTGAGAAATTAGCGATAATCCGAATGAGCTGTTAATCACAAAACGTTAAATCAGGGCCGCTTATCGTACCCCTCGCGAACTTTTATTACGCAAGCAGGAGCATTCGAGCGTGCATAAGTCAATGGAACGAGTTCAACGCGATTGAAATGTAAATCAATGCGAGCGAGAATCCAAAGCCGGTCGACAAAGTAGTCGAGAAACATGCGGCGTCCGAATCTTCGACGATATACTAAAGTTATTCTTCTGATTCTCCAACGAAAAAAATTACCATAACATAAATGGATTTATTTAGTTTTTTTCCTAAACATAATGTACTCGTTTGAACTACAAATTAATTTAACAACTTGAATCAAAAAATCTATCGTAATAAAACAAATTTAAACGAAAAAAACAGAACACAATGAAAAAAATGATATTATTATTATTTTTTAAATAATGATATTAATAACGTAAATCTTTTTTACTTTTTTTTTGTCTTTTCGTTCAAATCTGTCGTGAAACGCTGCTCAAAAATATTTAACGAATTTGATAGCTGACAGTTTATTTATGGAATTCCTCGGAACAAATTGCAAAATTTGTTTTTCGACTCCGCAATCTTGCCAGGAGATTGCAATGTCGGAGTGTTTCGCATGCAAAGTAATCTGCCATTGAAAATTGGCAACGATCATCATCGCATTGACGCATTGGCAAAAAGAATTGACGTACCATTCTCCTTGACGATGAGGCTGACACCATGGAAAAATCCTCTGAATCTGGGATTCGCCGATCTCTGATCGTTGATAAATTTAACTTTGACCGTTTCCATCGGCGTGACGGCGAAGATAGCTTCGCAAACTCCCGCGCAGAGACCAGCCAGCAGTCTTCGCTGCGCGTTAAGTTTTCCATCAGAGTCGACGAGCTGTTTCTTGACGGTCTCAAAAGACCCGAATCTCACAGCCGACTTGGGAATCGAGCCGTAGACCAGAACTGACAGCCCGCGATAGAGCCCGAGAACTCCGTTGGTCTTGACAGTTTTGGCAACGCAGTCCCATATTCCGTTGTACTGTTTTCCTGCCCCGGCCTTCCCGTCAAGCTGCAGCTGCGTCTTTACGTACTCCGTCGGATACGTTATGCAAATTTCGATTCCTCCAGTTATTCCACCTGAAGAGTAAACAAAATTTTTTTTTTTTCAAATTTCGACAAACTTTTGGAACAAATATATAAAACACAATTCCCGCTGTTAAGGACTTGCGAAGGTTAGGTGTCAACCATACGCCAGACGCCGTGAACCCTCCGACCTACGACATATGTCTCCGGTCCACAAGGGCCAAGGTCGCGTGCGTTAAATGGACACCGGGCATTTTTATCGAGTCGATAAGACTGCGTGGGTGACGTAGCAAAATACGAGAAAAACAAAAAAAAATCCAGAGACGCAGAAACTAACTCCAGAAAAAAGGAACAAAAAGGGGAGAAAGATCCAACAGGGAAAATTCGATTGGCGAACAAACGGAAAAGTTAGGAAGACGAAAGAAAGAAAATATGATTAAATCACATCTCGATAATCCAAGCTGAAAGGTGGAATCGATACGCCGTCCAATAATAATAATAATAAAGCTGATGGAGAAAAAAATAAAATAAAATTTATTACCAGCGATGATTCCCTTGACGCCGACATTCGTAACCCCGGCGGCGGCCGCCGCCTTATCCTGGAGCCAGGGTCTCCTGGGGAAAGGATTACCGGCGACACCCCGCACTTCCTCCGATCGAAGCAACTCTCGTCCCAGCCAGGCGGTATCCATGCTTCTTTTATTTTCTTTTCTTTCCTTATTTATTGAAATAATAATAAATAAAATTTAATTCCCGTGATTTTGGCGAGGGTGGAAAGTTTAACGTTCGTTGACCGGGATGTATTTGCCACCTCCAACCGCCGAAGCTGAACCGACACGACTGGACGAGCGTTGGAAGTGATCGTTGAAATTGACGGAATCGCGAACTCCCCACCCGCTCGTGCTCGCGAATTTCCTTACTTCACGTCTCTCGCTGCTTCATGCTCTTATCAATAACGCCACCGAGCTCTTCACGGCACTTGAGCCTCTTTTGAGCGGCGTCGCTGGGTCAAGGAACATTGCGAGGCCTCTTTGGTGTTTTTCCCGGCCTCCAGACCGGCTCGTATGTATATTTATCGGCCGTAGCAAAATGAGCCTCGGCTGTAATGAAAATTTAACTCAAAATCCATGAGGAAGTTTTCAGGCATTTTTCAGTTAAATTTTCACTCATTTTGGTTCAACTTTCATTTTCACTCGTTACCTTGAGGCTCTATTTTTACTGATTTTTTTTTTTGTTCGAACTATATTTTATACTATGACGTGCCTTTCTAATCTCTGGACAGCTCCAGCGCGTAAGATGAAATTAACCAAAGTCCGGGCGCCAATCTGTTACGTATAGATATATCGATTGAGTAACATGAAAGGCAGTGTTTTGTGTCATGAAACCTCAGCTGTTTCAAGGTAACGACCAAGTGTTTACACTTTGGGCCGTACAACTCGCGTGTGTATTTTTCCGCTTCATTTTTTTCATCAGGTGTGTCTAATCGATCGGCGATTATTACTTCCGCGTATTCAACATACCGAGAATAAGAATTAAAAAACAAGATAATAAAAAATTGGCCGCCAAAAATGTACAATTTGCTGGTGACGATTTTGACCTCAGAACTATAAAAAAAACAAACCAAAATACGACGGAAAAATTCGATGAAAAATGTACGAAGTGCAGATACAGTTTTTGCATCCTGAAAAATCCAAGTCTCCTCCGAGCGTTGCGTCAGCGCACCTGTTGCACTCAGAAACGTGATCGACGGATTATTCGGCGCGATACGGAAACTCGTGTCGTTCTCCGGGCCCCTGAAGTTACGTAATTCGTACGAACGATGCTATTACTGATGCGCGCACGTTTCCCGTTGAGATAAGATCGAATTGGTCTAAGGTCAAATTTTCTTGTCGTTCGCAGCTTCGAATAAATTTAAAGCCACCTCCCAACGGGAGTTTGTCGAATTTATTTTATTTTATTTTTATTATAAACTTTTCGGAGTCACGTTTAGACAACGTTGGATGAAACTTATATCGTAGAATAAAAAATAATTGTACGCGGGAATACGTCTCGGTGGGGTTTGACCGATGCTTCACCCCGGACCGCATCGATCCAGCCGCGATGAGGCGAGAATAGATGACCCATTCGATAATCCTGACTATTTTATTTCTCCCGTGACTTACCAGCCCGGAGTAGTGTTCGCAAGTCGTCGCATGCGTCTGCAATAGAAAAGTTTCGATTGATACGTCGTATTTTTTTAAAACCAGCAACGTTATTTTGTTCTAAATCGGAAGATAATTTTATCCAACTGGAGAACTCGAAAGCCGAACCGATGTCGGATGTCGTACCGAGTGTTGCGATCTTGGTCTCTTATCTTCTTCTCCATTTCCGCGTCCGTCAGCGTCTCGAGGAAGGGGGCCCACTGGTCGGCCTCCGAGGGAGGTCTGAACGGAACTTCGACCGTAGGTAGAGGAGCCTCCGAGAAGGCGTAAGTTCTCTGGTGCCAGGAGAGCTGACCGCGGACGCTTAAAAAAAATTCGACACCATTAGATCGCCGAATTTTCTTCATTTAATCGATTATCAATTCATTTATCACTTTCATTTAATCAATTATCAATTTATTTGTCTGGCTTCATTCAATCGATTATCAATTTTGATTTCACCAAGATCAATTATCTTCGTTTAATCTTTTTATTACCTGTACGCGATAGCGGTTACGAATTCTCCGCCGAGACCCAATTCGGCGCAGAGTTTCATCGCGAATTTCTCCGGATTGTTTTCCTTCTCGGACATGTCCCACTCGACCTGATCCACGAGAGAGGTGTTGCCGACGTGAATGTTGAGCTTTATTATTACTCTCTGATCGCACTGGTCCTCTATCAACGTTTCTTGCGGGAAAGCCTCGATCTGTTGTCTTATCGCTTGAGCGATCGCCGGTACGAAGGTCAAGGGATTCAGATCAAGATCGTCGCACAGGACTTCGGCGAATTGTTCCGGAGTTATCAGGCTCTCTGCCGATGAAAAAGTAAATTTTTTAATTAGTTCCTTTTTTTTTTTGCTAGCTCAGATTCTATACCATTTTTGTTCCACGTGAACGTGTCCCGAAGCTTTTGACCCTCTATCTCCATGTCCAAACGAATCGGGACTAGCATCTCTTGTTGCGCCGCGTTTTCCAAATTCGCGGAAGGATCCGTATCGTCGAAACTGAAACAATCGTTGACAATGCAATCGTGCGTCAACGTCGATTTGCCCGCGAATCGACGTTGGCTCACGATTTGATGCGAATTTTCGTCCTCACCGATTATACATTGATATTTAATCTTTGATTCAGATGGTACAAAATTTTGCAGTTTCAAATAAACAGGTCTGAGCGAACAACATTTTAGTCCAATAGAGGATCATATGGTAAGACGGTTATAATGTAATAATTTTTATTATCCCATTATATTATCAACTAAATTTTTTGAAAATCATTCACACAAACAATATCTCTCACTGTTTCAAATCCTTTGATGGGATTTCCCGTCAACTTGTAATTAGGCCTCAGCGTGTGTTCATTTAAATACACAAATAATATCCTGAAGATTTCTCACCAAAGCGGAAATGTTCTGACTTTCTTGTTGTGAACTCTGTTGCGATTTATCGGAGTGGCCTGTGGTACGGCGTCGAGATGGGAACTGTTGGGCAAACTGGGTACCCATGCCATTGACTTTTTTGATTTTCCCTCCCTGGGTGCGGGTGGCTCGGTCGAGTGAACGGAGACTGCTTTGTACTTGTCATCGTTGCCCTCGATTATGTCCTCCACCTCGCTGGCTCTCAGCAGAGACACGCTGGACGCGAGGACATGCTGGCTGAGACCCAGCTCCACCAATTTCTTTCTCTCGTCGTTCGTTATCGAACGACGAAACATTCCCGGATAACGTTTGTACAGAGAGCCTCGGAAAAGCCGCAAGTAATTGCCGACTTCGGATCCGATGCAGTAGTACTCTCCATTCTCCTCGACTTGAAAACTTATCGGCTTGTCTCCGTACGTCCTCAGAGCCATCGCGACAATCTAACTCGTGTCCCGTTCCTCAACTGTATCGCAAACAAAATTGCATCGATAAGACAAGTTTCAGTAACAAAATACAACGAGCCTTAACGTTTCGTTCGATACATTTTTGAAAGTTGGACGACCATTTTTTTTTATTGAAATTACTCACGATAACTCGGCACCTGTAAGCCGATTGGGAGAATGTGCAACAAAAACGTGTTTTTAAAAATATATTTTTGTATTTTCAATAATACCGAAACAAGTGCACGTTGTTTAAATAAAAATGTTGAATCTTAACCAAACTTTCGCTTGTCAATAGCAAAACAGCGTCGCTGTTACTTATGGCTATGGCGGCTTGGTGAAACTTCGTTGCAGTGGCAGAACTGCTCGGAAAAGATAAATTCTCTACAGAAACACGCGCCAAAGAGAACGTAGCTTCGAACGTTGGTTTCGTGGCGTTCGACTTGAGCGTTCTCGACAATCGTTATCAATGATAATGGTAGCTGTCCTTCAGACATCGATTGTCACATAACAATTGACTGTCTCACTGCTCCGAATCCTCGAACAAAATCCTAGTTCAATAATAAACAGGCACAGTGGATCGATGTAAACGCACCGATCGACGGTTTTCTATATTCTCTCCTTTACATTCGAAGCTAATAAAAAGAATTAAAAAAAAAACGAAACTTGAATTCGAAATGGAATCATCGCGTAAGATGGCGCGTCCCGAGCGATGAGAGAGATATCGAGTCGAAGTGGTCGACGTGTATGATCGCGACGGGTCGGTAACGGTGGTAGTGCCGTCGACATCTGTTCGAGCATTCGTGTCCGGAGGGAACTCGCTGGTCTTGCAATTGTGTTGGTGCGAATGGCCTTGCGGGCTCGGGTAAAACAGAACCTACAAACTCTGGGCTCCGAAAAATAAATTTGCTTCCCGCTCAGTGAAAGAAAGTTATACAAATATTGTAAGCGAACAGCGGTGAACGTGGGCGTTTATCGAGAAAATTAAAGATCCGGGAGCCAAGAGCCAGGTGCGTCAACGATGATCCACTGTAGTTTCTTCTATCTCGTAATATCGGTGCTAGCCTTCTCGGTCGACCGCGAAGGCCACGTAGCCGGCACGCAGGTACCCCGCGTACGCGGCATACCGATATCTAAGAATTCCCTCTACGATCCCGACAACGATTTCGAGTGCCTCGACGGCAGCAGGATAATTCGTTACGATCGCATAAACGACGATTACTGCGACTGCGAGGATGGAAGCGACGAGCCGGGAACCGCGGCCTGCTCGAACGCTGTATTCTTTTGTCAGAACACCGGCCATCAGGCGAAATACCTGCCGTCGAATCGCGTTAACGACGGTGTTTGCGATTGTTGCGACGCGAGCGACGAGTACGCGTCGGGAAAGCAATGCCTGGACAATTGCCACGAGTTGGGAAGGGAGGCGAGGATGGAGGCGGAAAAAGCTGCCGAGCTCGCCAAGGAGGGCAACAAAATACGCCTGGAGATGCTCACGCTGGGCAAGCGGCTCAAGAGCGAGAATCAAGCCAAGCTCGTCAAGCTACGCGGCGACTACGAAGAGGCTGGTCTCACGAAAAAGGAGAAGGAGGTGCTGAAAAACCAGGCGGAGGAGAGAGAAAACAGCGCTCTGGAAAAGTACAAAACCGCGGAGACCGAGCCGCTGTCGGAAGCGGATGCTGAGGAGGAGGAAGAGATGCGCGCTTCCGAGGCCGAGGAATACTTCAAAATGCTGGACTCCGATCAGAATGGATTCGTCACTGTGGCTGAACTGCAGACCAGGGTCACGTTCGACAAGGACGGCAATGGCGAAGTCACTGAGGAGGAAGCCATGTTCTTCCTGAACAACAAGCCGGAGATGAACTATGAGGATTTCGTGGATGTTGCATGGGCTACCATGAAACCGTTCGTGATGAGAGAACAGGGTCGGCGTTACTTTTTTTTTTCTTATTCGTTTGTAACGGGACGGCTAAAAAAATTCCTTTATCTTATCACAGCATTGCTCATAGCAATTTTTTTGTTGTTATCGAACAGATATAAAATATACCATTTTATGGAATTGACTGCTGTTTTTGAGAAAGTAGGTACGAGATTCTCAAAGAGCAATGCTGCGATACAATAAGGAATTTTTTTTTAGGAGGTTGGAGCGTTTTGCACTAGTCAAACAAGTGCTACATTTTTAAAATTGTTTATACAAACTTTTACATTCCTATCGATTATAACGGATGGTTATCTGTGTTACAGGAGATGTTCTTAATCTAGAAGGTACAATTGCAGTGGATTTGCAAAAATATTAACTGGTTTGCAATAATTTTCGAAAACAAACATTTTCGTTTAATTTTTTCAAAGAATAATCCGTAATTTTTCGGTCGATTTTGATGCAGTACGTGGCACACTCTTCCTTGAAAAGAACCTCTGCGAATTCACCATCTAGATATTCGATAGTATTTTCCGTTTAAAAACGACAGCCTTTTGTTTATCCATCGTCGAAATTCTATAGAATATGTCGGTAGTGAATTCGTGGAGCATCTTTGAAAAAAGAGAATGAGCCTCAAAACATCGAGATCTAGCAAAAATTACGGATTATCCTTTGAAAAAACTGAACGAATGTGTATCTTTTCAAAAATTTGCACAAACCCGGTAATATTTTCGCAAATCCATTGCAATTAATGGTTTTCTAGATTCGGAACATCTGTTGCAATGCAAATAACGATCCACTATAATCAACAGATGTGTAAAAGTTTGTGTATACGACTTTAAAAACGTAGCACTCATTTGGCTACCGTGAAGCGCTCCAACTTCCTTAAAAGTCCTGATTTACATCCTCTGGGATTGTGTGACTCCGATTTTAATTTTTTTTTTAATTCCACACAGGTTCTTTCAAGCCACCGAGTCACGTGGAGGAGAGAGAAATCGCCGAGGACGACGAGGAAGCGTCTGACGTCGGAGGACAAGACGATCCGGAAGCCGAGGAGGAGGCTCGCGAGGAGGAGCATGAAAAAGAGGTGGAAGAGCCGGTACAGTACGACGAGGAGACCCAGGCTCTGATCGACGAGGCGACGCAGGCAAGGGAACGTTTCCAGGAAGCCGAGAAATCTCTTCACGAGCTGCAGAACGAGATAAGGAGGCTCGAGGCCAGAATCGAGAGGGACTATGGAGCCGAGGAAGAATTCTCGTCCCTCGACGGTGAATGCTTCGAGCATAGGGACTTGGAATACGTGTATTCGTTATGCCCGTTCGGCAAGGCCACCCAACGATCGGTTTCCGGCGGTGGCGAAGTCAATCTCGGAAGCTGGCACGAGTGGGTCGGACCGGAAAACAACAAGTACTCGAAGATGAAGTACGACAGAGGTTTAACATGTTGGAACGGTCCGGCTCGCAACACTCTCGTCGATCTACGATGCGGCAAAGAAAATCGTCTCATATCGGTCTCGGAGCCGAGCAGATGCGAGTACACTATGGTATTCACAACGCCGGCTCTGTGCAATCCCAACATCGATGCCAGCGACGTTCACGACGAGCTGTAAGAGACGAAAATAAGAACGGAATAATTCAAAAATTGATTAATAAAAAAGAAGGAAGAGGAAATCAATGAAACAAGGAAGTATTTTCGTAACCGACCGTCGAAAACACAGCACGTACACGCGAGCACGTAATTACAATCTTGTGAGACAAATTTAAAAAATCGGGTGCGGAGCGTCAAGATATCCATCGAAATTTGGACGAATCGCAATGAGATGTAGAATACAGACTGATAAGCCCGTGATTCACGAAACAGCCGCATCCGGATACCGAAGATTTTTCTACTTCGATGGATCACGAACAGATCTCGCGGATGAAAAAAATTAAGTAAAATACGTGATTTTTTTTCGTATGGCCGTCAGTGCCCCCCGCGAGTCCAGCGTACAACCGACCATGTGCATAAAGTCTTTTAGTTAATGGACGAGTTTTACGTAAATAGCACACAAAGTTCATGGATTGAATAAAAGTAGCGCATAATAAGAATAATGAAAGAAAAGGAGAAACGAAGCGAAACGAAGAAACGATGATCGATACGGACTTCGATCGTCATTGCTCACTCTACATATAAAATATGAAAAAGAAACCAGATAAACTGCCTGGGCGGCATCACAGTACCACATGATTTTACTCGAATTGTTGATTTTTTCTTCAATACATCGGAGGTGCGAATCGAATGACAAAAAAAACTATTGTTGCACCGTTTCATTGCCAATATCGGATCACTGTTACATTCCTCTTTTTGTACACGGAGTATTTCTACGGAGGAGACGAATAAATAAAATCGTTAAAAAAAAAATAAAAAATAAAAATGACCTAATGTATTTTAGCGGCGTCCGATAAAAAACGACACTCACCTGTTATTTTCGTCACGTATAGCCGGCGTGCAGCAGGCCTGCGGGTCCGAATAAATGGATTACCAATGTGCGTGTAGTGTTGAAGATTTTATTTACAAAGAGACGCGCAAACTTTTTTTTTTTGTTTTTCTTTCATATACATTTAATATTATTACCCTATCGTCATCGATCCATCATTAAGCTTCGATTAATTGAAATTCTTTTATTTCTCTTCTACGTATATTTCACGACTTACGTATACGTTTGTTTTTTTGATAATACGTACATACATATATATATAGTGTATAGATGGTAATACGATTGGTTCTCTGGTTACATACATTCTGTCCTTAATTAATCGACTTTACCGGAAATAAAAACGTGCAACGGGCAAATTAACTGATACAAATGTTACGAAGAATTTTTTTCCTTTTTTTGCACGAATTCTCTCTTTACGTTTGTTTCGTTTATTTACATGTAAGGAGTAATTACGTACGATCGCGTGATCGTTTTTTACGCTACTATACAGTCAGTTTCCTTACACACAACGATTCTACGAGCCCGACGAGTCTTCGGAACTCGGTGAGTGCATTGCGGTGAATTTAAGAGAAATGCGAGGGAAAGAAAGAAAAAATGTAGTTTGACGATTATCTATGGGACTGAAGGAAATGAAAGAGATAAACGTTACGATTACAGAAAGTGAAGACAGAACAGATAAAAGGCACTTAAACAAAGTTGATTATCGGTACAACGCTACGTAACCTCGGGCGCTTACAAGTTAATTAAGTTTTCTGTACACGCACGTAGAGAATTGCTTTTTCTTCTTTTTTACGACATTTTTAACGATATTAGTATAAATAAACTCGACACAATTCTGTACATACATAATAATTTTTTTTTATATTTCGTGCTCGGTGAGAAGTTTTTCCTTTGGAAAGTAATAAAAGAAAATATTTAAAAAAACGAAATTAACGAAAGGCGTCGATTGGCGCTCGGCGCGAATCGACGAAAGACGCGAATATATATCTTCTTTTTTTTCATACACAATTTCGCCACAATCGGCGAGATGAATCTCTCGTGGTTAGCGCAAAGCTAGACAACAACAAAAACACAAAACACTCCGTGCATTCGGCCAACACACTTATGAAAGTGCCGCGGAGTGATCGAAAACTGTTTTTTTTTCTTTTCGTAGCTTTTTTCGATCGTTTGCGATGTCGATAATTTTCGATGGTATTTTGCGAGTTTTTTTTTTTGCTCTCGCTCGTGATATCTCTACTCGACGAAACGATCTGCGTTCATATGCAGCGCGTTCTTAATCTTCAAGCAAGACAGTCGCGCGTACCTCCGTGCCCGAAGAGCGCGCGAAAAGAAAAAGAAAAACGAATCGCTAAAATCTCTTTCAACAACGAGCTCGTCGACTCGACTCGTATCTCATCACTTGCCAAGCTTCTCGAACATAATGAGTTTCTCCTTGAAGCTCTTGGTGTCGGTCGAGACCTCGGATATGTTGCCGTTAAGCATGTTCTGCAGGTCCTCGTCGTTCTTGCTCGCCAATAAATTGTTGAAAATCATTTTGTTGTCGTCCTGTTGCACGACCGGTGAACTCGGCGGCGATGAGATCTGCTGTTGTTTCTTCTTTGGATAAGCCGCTGTATTGTTGCGCTGGTTATTGCCGTTATCCGCCATACGGGTGACGATGGTTATGGCGAGCAGCTGGTGAATGTCGATGTTCTCCTTCGAGTCGGACGTCTGACGCCAGTAGGACTTGTCCGGCGACACTATCGGCGAACGATTCGAGTCCTCGGTGAGGTCGCCGGCGGACTCCATCTCGGTTCCCATCGTCTTCGCCGACCACGCGTCCTGAGGAATTAAAAATGCATGAAAAATCAACGAGTTAAATGAAAAATCAGCTGATTTCAGATCGATTCTCTGTGCTTTTATCGAACGCTCCACCCTAGCAATATCTTTGCATCTCGACGAAGATTCTATTCACAGACCCATCACTCAACTATTCGAATACAATTGTCAATTCCTGAGATTTAATAGTATTTCAGAGTTTAAAAAAAAATGTTTTCTTAAAGAAATCCAAAAACGGGGTACTTAAAACAGGAAACTCCAAAATCAGTTTCACCGAGTTTCATCGAGCTTGACGATGAGAAATCTTTTTTTTAAACCGTATCGCAATAGGTCACGAGTGAACGACAATTTTCGCGAAGTGGATATCCGAGCCGGCCGAAAACTTTCCCGGAGCCCGATAAGACTCGCTGAAAGAACCGGAAGCCCCGACCAGTTTCGACTCACGTTCTTATCGCGTTTCTCGGTCAGGCTGTCGGCGACATCGTCGTCCCGCGCCTCGCGCTCGACGTCTTTCTCGAGGCTGTCGAGTGTCTCGGTGCTGTCCGACGATTTGTTCCTCCTCTCAGAATCCAGCGTGTCGGTGCTGCCGAGCTCGGAGCTTTCGGAGGATTTTTTTACCCTGTGAGGTTTCCTCGTCGGCGTCGGTCTTCGCTCGTCCTCGCCGGCGTTCTCCGCCGGGAAAATATCGACGACGCTCGTGCTCGGTATTCTCTTCGGGGGTCTCCGAGCTCGACGATTCTCGAGTCTGTCCTCGAGCTCGAGATTGTCGGAGCTCTCCGAGGAGAGCGCGGCCCTCTTGGAAGATCGCCAGCAACCCTTGCCCAGGTCGACGCTCGATCTGTTGGATTCCTCGGTCTTGCTCACCTCCATGGCCTCGAAGCTCTCGGTCGACTTGGAAGTGAGCTTCGAGTATCGCCGAGCACGCGCCAAGTTGACATCGGACGCGCTGCTCCGCTTCTGAAGCTCGGGCCTCACGTCCAGCTCCTCCATTCTCGAGTCCTCCAAGGCCTCGAAATTCTCCGACGAGATCGACATCAGCTTCGGCGGCGATTTCCTCGGTCTCAGCTCGAAGGAGCTCCTCCTGCGCTCGATCGAGTCGTCGCTTATCATCGTCTCGATTGCCTCGAGACTGTCGGCGCACTTCAGCGGTCCCTCGTTCGACTTGCTCGTCACGACGTTCGAGTATCTTCTCACCGGCAAGCGAATCTCCTCGTCCTCGACCAGCCGCTCGAAGCCCTCGATCGACTTCGACATCTGGTGATTGTGGAGCCTCCGCGAAACCGGTCGGATCTCCACGTGCTCGACGAGCTTCTCGAAACCCTCGGTGGACTTCGACATCGAATTCTGGAGCTTCCGGCCGTGCCGGGATTCTTCGTGCTCCGAGAGCTTGTCGAAACCCTCCGTGGACTTCGAGAACGACGCAGGCGAACTCTCGAGGCTGTCCGGCGACTTCGACAAGCGACTGCTCGAGGAACGCCTGCGCGGCAACTTCGCCTCCAGCTCGTCGTAGACGTCCGAACCCTTCGACACTCTGCTGGAGAGTTTTCGCGAGACGGGTTTTATCTCGTGCGAGGAAATGCTCTCTCTCTCCTCGGGCTGATCCGGAGATTGCTCCTGGCTGCTCTTCCCGGTCGCGGTCATCGAGTCCAGACTGTCCGGCGACAGGGACGCGGTGCTCGCCGGCTTTCTCAGCGGCAACTTTGATTCGAGCTCCTCGAAGATGTCGGAGTTACGCGAGAGACGACTCGATGACTTCCTCAGGGCGGGAGAATTCTTCTTTTCGACCGGGGAACTCGAGCTGCTCTTCGTCGCCGGCTCCAGACTGTCCGGTGCGTCGCTCTCGGCGATCGTCGCTACCGCCGATCCAGATACTGTGGCCGATAGTCCGGCGCGCCGCGGCGGTCGTCGGTTCTTCGGACGCACTGATATGCGGTGGTGCGCCGCTGTGTGATTCAGGCTCGCGCATTCCAGTTGAGCTGTTTTTTTTTTTTTTTGGGACAAGATCGATTCATGATTATTTTGGCACATTTGGGTTAGAGTAAAGTCGGCGAATATGAGCGGCTTGAAAGTTTTGAAAAAAATTCTCTGACGTTTCACTGAACAATTAAAAATGTTGCCTGAATAGACTTCTAACGACTATTATGAAAAAAATGTATGATGCTATTGAAAATGCCTAATTATTGTATTAATATTTAATTGTATTTTTTTCCAATATGTTCCCAATTATTTTTTGAAGGCTTCGTTTTATGTACTTCTTTTTATTTATTTATTTATAGAAGGTTCGGCGACAATTTACTTTTTTCCTGACCAATTTTGAAATTCACTGATTTTTCTCTGATTCCCTGACTAAGATTTTTTCCCCTAACTTTTCTCGGTTTTCCCCAGAAAGTATCCCACCCTTTATTAGGAGGCCTGGCAAAGGTTTTTGGAGTTTTTTTTATTTTAGGAACATTTTTAAGACAAAGTAGATACATTTATTCAGATCCAGATTTTTTGACTTTTTGAACCCGCTTTTGGGTCTCGCTGGTCCATCTTACCGCGTCGGCTCATATTCACCACTTTTACCAAATTTTTTGTTTCCTTATTTCTTTTGTGTTTTTGATGGTACATTAACATTCGATTGGGTTGTTAATACTCACGCAAGTCTTCCTTCGGCGAAGTCTCTCGGTCAGTCACATCGTCGGAAATTCTCGTCACCTGAAAATAATATTTATAACACGACGATTAGAGAAAGAAAGATTAGCTCGATCGATCGGAATTCGATATTGATTATCGTCTCGAGCTGGTACGAATGACTCCCTCTCATTAATCCGAGATGGAAATATTTTGAAATTTTTCTCTCCGCGGCTCAACCACCTTCAGCCGACAACTCCTTTCCTTGTACACTTCTTTCTGCACCGAGCTGCAACGGCTTATCTACTAGACGCTCTGCGTCGAAGAATTTAATCCGCAAGGTTGAATGAAAGTTATTCGCAAAGCATTACGGAAATTGAGTCGACAATTTATCGACTGCGACGCTTTTAATTCATAAGCTACATTTTTTTTTAAACCCGATCTAATGTTTTTTCTAATGTTTTTTTTACAGCAAAAAATTAGGAAGCCATGTGCAAATTATTTTGCGCCATTAAAAAAAAAATTATTACAGTTTTTAAAATAAAAAATGTTCATTAATACTACAGGCAATCTTGCGGAACGGCGTCGAAGCCTCGCGACGAGCCATTCGCCGTTGCAAAATGAATAATTGCTAAACGAAATACATCCCGGTCGGGTAATATCGAAACTTCCGAAAAGATCGGAGAGAGACGACGATAGAAATAGCGCCGAGCTCGCTACCGTCTACGTATATCTATATATGTACATTAATAAAACGGCGCGATACGCTATTTCGTTTTAATAGCGAGTGAGCACGAGGCTCGCAGCAGTCTACAATTATTCATGAGCCGCAAGAAGATGAGGATCTTTCGTTAGTTTTCACTGGCTCGGCCTACTCGGGTTACGTCAGAGGAGACTTCCTCGTTGTGCAGTCGGGACTCGTGCTTGTGTACAGTTTGATCGGCGCGCTCGACTTCCACTTGTCTTTGTTTTCCCCCTATAGATGGCTCGCTCGAAAGTCGCACACGCGAGCGCCCTATACTTGGATCGGGAGAGCCTCTTAATCATTTTTCTACTTCTTACCGCTTTCGTATTTTTTTTATTTTCTCTTTCGCATAATGTTAACAATAATTTGGGGCATTGCCAACACGTCGTAGCATCGATGTTGCGACGAGCCGAGACCACCGAGGGGAGACCGCGTCTCGACAGTGACGCGCAAGTGCACCGGGAACCGTCGGCGTGTAACGGTAATCCACTGTGTCAAGTCCCGAACGGAGTGCGCATGCGCGCGCGCGCACCCGTCCACTTAACCGCGATCGTTGCGAGACTAAACCGGTTGCAGGTGCCGGGAGAGAGGACCGAGAGAGAGCGCACGAGGGGGGGCCTCCGTGCCCGTGGCTACGGCGTCTTCCTATGGGAACCTCGCGCTGCACTCTCTCGTCTCGCCCCGAGGTCGTTCGTGAAAATTAAGCCGAACGAGCCCGGCACACGTGTGTGTTACAAGAAAATTATACGAGAATCGATTAACCCATGTCTTCATTAGCATTGTTCGGGCTTCCGAGATCGCTCAGCGGGACAATGTTTCTCTCTTCCCGTCCCGGTAACACCAGCCATCTTTTTTTCACCGCTTCTTTTTCGTAACGATAAGATCGGCACGCTTGGCGGGCTGCAGAATTTCTTGTGAATTGCGGACACTGAAATCGATATTATTTTTGCTTCTCGCGTGAATTCTTCTTTATTATAGGGGGAGCGATCCAATTAGAAGGCATTACCGGAAACAATGGAATTTAAAAAAAAAACATTTTGTTTCTCTTAACGAGCAGAATGGGGAGAGAATCTTTTTTCTGGAACGGAAGAGAATGGAAATTTAAAAAATTGAATTTTGTTTTTTTCTTAACGAGCGAAATTGTCGAGGAATTTTTACAAAAACCGGGAACCGTGCCATTTAACGTTTATGGGGGACGACGACCATGGGATCAATGAATAAAGATTAAAAAAAACTTTTCATTATCTCGGTACATGGCGGATCATTTTTTTAGGCGGGTACAAACTCGACGATAATAATAATAGTATGATACTAATTACAGGTACCGGAACCGGAAGATAAGTGCCAATAATTGGGAATTCACAAAGTGGAAGAACACCGCAAAAATTTGTTGTTGAAAAATTGTATACACCATAACGTGAGTACTCATAAACAATTTTCTTTATTTTTAAAAAATATAATACGGATCTCGGATCTCGTAATTTTTTGAATTAATAAAAACAAAGAAACAAAAGCATATTCCACGTCGATATATGAAATATTAAAAATCAAAAAGTTGATTACTGAGACACGCTGACAGCGTAATTATACACTAACTATTTCTTTTCAAATCAAACCAATATTGATAGAAAGGAAATTGTAAACGGTGATTAAGGAAATAACATTAACAAATATTAAAGAAAAGCCCCTGCAAACTGAACATAAGCGCACAAAAAAAAGTCTATATATATCAAAAAAATCCAATATTTCTCGACCGAACCTTAACTTTCATAGGGTTTACCTCGTCGCGTTCCTCCAGTGGTTTTTCGACCGGCGGAACTCTCTGTCTCATCTCGGCCTTTGACTTCGACCTCGGCTCGACCCTTCCCTTGGGCGCTGCATCCTCGACCTTCTGCGTCCTCTCGCCGTTTCCATAAACACCGATCGTTATCTTGCCCGTGTAGTCCCCCGTATCTATTCTCGTTCCTCCATCGATCGCGTTGCATTCCTCCTGTTTCCTCCCGTAAACCCCGATCGTCACTTTGCCACCGGAATTGCTCGTAAAATCGACGGCGTCGAATTTCTCCCCTTTCCCCTTGCACTCGTACAAACTAATCTTCGCCGTCGAGTCTGTGCAATCGATCGCCGCGATATTCTCCTTGTAGACCCCGATTTTTATCTTCGACGTCGATTCCGTCAGCCGGTCGTTTCTCTCGTTGCATCCGTAAACGCCGATCGTTATCTTCGTCGACTGATCTGCGGCGCTTATCCGAGCGTTCTCACGCGTTCGATCTATCAGTCTCCGTCGCTCGACCGGATTCAAATTCAGCTGCTCGATTATCGCTCGGATGTTCGAGGAAATCGTTGTCTCCCGATGAGACACGACCATCTTGGATTCTATATTTTTTCTTCAATTTTATTCTAAACTGAATTTCTCCGAAAAACCATTTTCAGCTCGTTTGTTTTTATTTTTTATTTCAAAAAATTTGTTTGTAACATGCTCGAGCTGCCGTCAGTTAAGTTTAGTTTATGGAAAATATCGTTCGCTCGAGAGTCCGCTGCCGCGAGCTTTTCTCGATCGCAGCTGCGAGATTGAACGTGCGATCCGGCACGAGACGCGGTACACTTTGCCGGTTGATGTTTATCCCAGGATTTCGCTCGGTAAGCTACCTCTTCGGGGAGCTACCGCAACGCCTCGTCCTCGTTTCTCAGCGACCTAGGCTCGCATCTCGATCGCTTCCCACGCGACCTTCCACCTTGCCGCTGGCAGCCGAAGATAACGAGCCTCTACCGTTAACAGTACTGATATATGTATATGTATATGTATATGTATATGTATATGTATATGTATATGTAGATGTAGATGTATATGTATATGTATAGGTATATGTATATGTATATGTATATGTATATGTATATGTATATGTATATGTATATGTATATGTATATGTATATGTATATGTGTGGAGAAGTGTTCTATGCTTTTATCTTCTCCTCTCGGGAGAGCAGCGTTACTGAATGCGCTTCCCCCTTTAGGCGCGGCTGCTGCAATTTGGCTTCGTCGGGAGGCGTGGAAAATGCGAAGGCGCGCACCGTTTCGCGTGGCGATAGAATGCGTGAGAGTGCTCCCGATCTTTCCCGTCTGACCCGAAGATACTGCTCGGCGATCGATCCTCCTTCCTTCCTAGAAGAGTTATGCCTTCGCACGGTTGACTCCGCCGTATTGCTGACTTGTTTTTTTTTTCTTCGTTTTCCTCTTTATCTGCGATCCTAGGACGTTGCACTTTCGCGCTCGAAGGGGCGGTCGCAGGTGGAAGACTTGCGGATTGAGTCTATATCTTTCGTCGGCACGTCGCTGTCAAATTTTTGCACGGAAAATTTATCGAGTGTCCCGAAATCGTCGCCAGAGTCCCAAATTTTCCACTATTTTTTTTTTTTTTAGTCAAGAGTCATATTGGTAAAAATTATAGTTGCAGAGCTGCAGAGTTGGATAAATCGAGCGTTAACAGCGATCAAAACTAACCCTGGGCCTGTGGAGGTTCCGAAAAATTTCAAATGCTTTAGGAGAAAAGAAAAAGAGTGTGTTTAAGCACTTTCAATGGTATTTTCATTTTAAAAAATCGTATTAATTGAATCTGCAATACCAACGTACTCGCCTACGTTTCGCAAGTAAATCGAGATGAAGAAATTTCGAAAAGAAAAAAATTGAGAATTAAGAAATTTGAACGTCGTGTCCGGAACGTTCCACAGACTCGTGGTAGCCAGGAAAGGGGAATTTTTCTTAGTACGCCAGGATTAGCTTCATTCGCAAAAAAATACCCCTCGAAGTTGAAGTCTAAAATTTTGCCACACAAAACCGAAATTGCACTTAATATTTATATATAACGGTGAGATAAGTGGGGGGATTTTTTCGTCGGTTCCCAAGAGTTCGAAACGCTCGCCAGAAATAACTTCATTCGCAAAGGAAAAATAAAAAAAATCCCCCCTCAAAATGTGAGCCTAAAAAATCTTTCCACACTAAATCGAAATTGCAGTAAATATTCGTATCTATCGGTGAGATAAGTGAGGCAATTTTCTCGGCGGTTCCCAAGAGTTCGAGACGGTCGTGTTTGCGTTTCGAGGGCAAACAGATCGCCCACGCTCGCCCACAGTCACCTCGATCATCCTTCTTCTTCGCGGCCGCGCGTCGGTAAAACAGGGTCGCGAGTTTTTCCGCGAGGATCCCCGCGGACCGGTGACTCAGGAACGGTACCCGGTTCGTAGAGGGATAGGTGCGTGTCGCGTTGCGGGGAATCGACCGAGAGTCTTCGCGTAGTTCGCAGAGAGCCGACGGTGCCTTTCGGGGCCAAAGATCGACCCACGCGCCGGCGCGAGCGTTCCTTCGCCCACAAGTCACAACGGGCCTACAACGCCGACGGACTCGATAGAGCGCGTGACACGCGCAGAACGCAACTACGTCGCTAAGGTCCTCGGCTCCTTTTTCTCGCCCGTCACCGCCCGCGTGTTTGCCTTTTACCTTCGCGCATTACGCTCGCATTCGCGACCGACACGGGGCGTGTCGCTTGTTTTGCTCCTACGGATTGCATTTTACCATTCGACTCTGTCGTGCCGATTACTTTTCTGCAATCCGGGACGGGTCGAAATTCATGGCGAGCCATCAAAAAAAAAACAGCGATCATCGGTCACTTCCGAATCATACACAGTAAAAGAATAATTTCGTAAAATCGGTATGCGAAATTTTGTAAAAGTATCAGTACATTACGATACTAGGGCGAAAATAGTACTTTACGCTACGAGTGCGATAAAACTTTTTCTGACGAGTATCGTACAAAATGTTATGTCACAAGGTGTGAAGATGAGCTTTTATTCACGCGAAGCGTGCGCAAAACTGCCATTACAGCATCGAGTGAAATAAAAAGTTTTTTTTCTTAGAGCAGAAATTCCCAGCCGTTTTGAATTCAATCGAACCGCAAACATGTCGCTCATTGCAATTTTATTGCACCGATATTTCGAAGTAAAATAGAAAAGGAATTCATTTAAAAAATGACGACTCTCTGTCCTCAAAAGATCATCCGATAATTGGCCGATTGAAAACGTTGTCTCGTACACGAGCTATTCCGTAATTCGGTGTATTTCTAAGTCACTTTCAATAGCCGCGGAACCGTGGGCGCCGTATGTATTAAATTAAAAGGCACATATAAGGCTTCCTTATGACGCATAAGTCTCTCCCGCAGTCTTTATATGCCAACCCAATACAATATAACGCGCGGCTAGCTTCCCGAGTCTCCTTTATATAAGACGATTTTTATACCGAAGGGGATTCGCGTTTCGCGTGACTTTGGCTATCCTTTCGATGTTGGTACAATTACCGGAGTTTAACGGCGTAAACTCTTGCATTTTCTAACCAGCGTTTCCCGTCCAGTTATAACATGCAGTTATAAATACATACACATACATGTACGTGTATTTATATATACGCGCCGACTCTAATACTATGTAATTATAAGTGCATCGAGAAGCCCTCGCGGATTTTCCAGGGCTGACTCGAGAGTTGGAATAAATGAAAGTGAAAATTCATTTTATCCTCGAAACATATATTCGAACACGCTACAACGTTCTGTGTTACACTCGTACACATAAACATATATATATACCGTAGCTGAAGTTTGTCCGAAGAGAGGGAGTGAGAGCGTGCGACTTCTATTCAATCTGTAAAAAGCCGGTTTATCGCGAGGCAGCCTTCGCGAAACTGTATCTATATCTCACCTGCTGTGCGCGCGCAGCGTCGAGAGTCTCGTTGCTACAACACTCCACGGGTAATTTACCCGGTTTGTATAAATACGATCTCCGTTATTATAACTTAGAAAATGGGTACGCACAGTCGGACGAACGTGCGAGAGCACGAATGAAATATCTGGACGAGTACACGGGCCGTGTGTATATATATATATATATATATATATGTATATATTTTTTTCATGTTGCGACCGTTTCGTTTTTTTTTATTTTCCTTACGACACGCTGCGTACGGAGCGGCAAAGCGAGCCCGTTAATAAACCGCGGGACAGACGCCCGCAATAGCGAGAACTCCTAAAATGTTTCTTATTTTATTTCTGGCTGCAAAATTTTATAAAACGAAATTTTTTTCGGAAGTAACATTTTTCACATATATGTAGATAAAGATTCTCGCTCCCTGCGACTCTCGGGTCGACAAATATTGTCGAAATATTTTAAGAAAATATTGCCAAAAAAAAAAAATCAAGAAATTGCCGGAAACCTTTTCAGCAATTTTTCGATGTTTCGTTTACACTCTCAAGGCTCGCGATGACTGGCGATAGGTTATGAGATCCTCGTCGCGATTTAATTGCTGTCGAGTGAAATATAAATTGATAGTTTGTGCGCGACGCAGCGTTTAAAAAAAAAGAGTATATCTCAGGTACGCAGCCCTGTGTAAAATTCGCCGATCGCGCCGGCGCCTCCGCGATACGCGCACGTTGCGTCGCTCGTGCTATTTATTACACATTACGGTGTAACCCTTAGTCGGACCGGCAACGAGTCACGCGCACGAGCAGGATACACGTAGGTTAAAGTACAGAAAAACGAAGGAAATTGCGGAATACAATATAATTATCGGTCGTCACCCGAGTCGGCGGTTCGTTGCGTCACGCACCCGACGCGCAGGCGCGATCCCGACGGCGCATGCGCGAGGAGGAAAGCGAAACGTCGCGACACGGTAGACGAAAAAATTCAAAAAAACGATTAATAAATGAAATTAATTAGCTGGAAATTCAAGCGTTTCCGTCTGGCAATGCTAACTCGTACAAAACCGCGCGACGGAAATAAACAAATAAAAACAAGGCAGTCGCCGGAGACTAAATTGGTGCAATGGAGCTTGCGCAGTCCGGTAGGCTATGGACTATTGAATGCGCAAACACTTTCGAGAGTTAAATTGCAATAACGAGAGGAAAAAAAAGAGAAGAGTCTTGTTCCTCGATCGAGTTAATTGCATCAGTCGGATAGTACACGCAGCACGCCGCGGCGCACTTGCCACTCGGCCACCGAAGTCCATGTGTATAGATATCAATTTATATATATAAATATATATATAGATACGGTTCTGAGTGTATTCGGTACAATAGATATGGGAACTCGTTCCGAGCTTATAAGTGCGATAAACGGGTTAGACTCGGATTATAATAGAGAAAGTCTCGGGGAATAATCCAGTTAGCGTAATAATAAAATTCTCGTTCTATCCGAAATGGATGTATTGCTGATGGAGCAGAATAACGAAAAAAAAGAAAAAAAATATATATAGGGGAGAGCGGGGCAAAACGGAACAGTAAGCAAAACGTAATTGTCCAATCACTTATGGATGTGCCTTTTTACCCCATTGATTAGGATTTTCTGTTCCGTTTTGCCCCACGGTCTCATCAGAAAATTGCGTTTTGCCCCATATGTGGAGGAGTTCGGGGTAAAATGGAACAGTGGGGCAAAAAGGGACAGTAAGCAAAACGTAATTGTCCAATCACTTATGGATGTACCATTTTGACCTATCGATACATCCGGATTTTCTGTCCCGTTTTGTCCCACTGTCCCATCCGAAAATGATCGATAACTCGCTTTTTGCCTCACTGTTCCGTTTTGCCCCACTGCGACCTTCCCTATAGAGACATACGCGAAGATTCTATATGAGGGTTTCCTAAGAGACAGAGAATTATCGATCAAACAATAATACGCGGTCGTATGTGCGGCGAGGGTTGCCGGTGAGCTTGATCGATCATTTCGCGATAGAGCCGGCCAGACGAGGGCCAGTTCCGTCGATCGGCGGGTTTACGACTCTACCGAACGAAAATCGTGGCGTGTTACGAGGTAGTTACGTCGGGCAGGCCAGGGGGGAGAACACAGAAAATAAGCGGAGTTTCGAACGGCTGAACTTCCCCCCCCCCCCTCTCCCCCTACTCACTCGCGAACCAGCCAGCCAGGACTATTGCCTGTGAAAGTATATCGCTCCTAGCTCTTGCCAACGACATTGAACCAAACTGCTGCCGACTGCGCACTGCACAGAACTGTATTTCTTTTTTTTTTTTTACTCGGGTCAAGACAAATCCGGGAACGATCACGCGATCTCGAATCAATTGTCAATCGTCCGGCTTTCGACGAAATATTTGTTTGTTGCATTTTTTTTTGTCTATATAATAATATAGACAAATCTTCATCTAATTACATTATTATGGAAATCTATGTTTTCTGAAGAAAATATATCTCTTACGAAAAATTGAATATAATAAAAAATATATATATTTGTTTGTGCTGAACTCTGAAAAAATTGTAATATGCAACCAGAAAAAAAATTAATTTGACGGCCGCAGTTTATTTGGTTTAAGTATTTACTTAAATCAAATGAATATTTTACTTTAACCAAATAAATGGTGCGCGTCAAATAAATTTTTTTTCTGGGTGTGTTGTATTTCACGATTATATACAATTATTTACGAACACAATTTTTAATATAAATTGTTTAATATTCGTATTTTTGTAATCATGCGCAATGTGATCTTCGGCTTTCCCGATACAGAGCGGCGTATCGACGTTAGCCGTGCCGCGCCGGAGACGTCACCGAAGACGCGATAAAACGGTAAACCGTTTAATCGAGAAGTGTTCGCAACTCTCTCTCAATTCTCTCTGAACTCAGGTGAGCTCAGGCTGCCCGCTAGTATTACCTTAAGACGTCACCGAAACGCGAACGGTGCGCGTTCGATTTGTTAAGCGGCCGTACAAAACTTTTACGCTCCGCCGGATATTTTTATGAATCGACGGATGTTAACAGTGGATATACACGGCGTTTTCACAACCGCCGGCTCGTTGTAAACCGTAGAATCTACAACGCTCGTAATTTATTGCAGCGACAGCGTAACGCGCGCGTGCGCTCCTGTCTATTAGAATATCTCTTTTCCGTTTTTTTTTTTTTTTTTTTTATTTCGTTCGTTCTCCTGGCAAACGAAAGAGGATGTTCGATGTATCTGGCACGCCACGTCAGTGTGCCCCGTTGTAGCTTCGCTCGCGTTTCCGTGGCATTGTCGCCGCGCCGTTTTACCCCGCCACATGCGAAAATATGCAGGTCGGGAGAGAGAAGGTACAAACACCGACGCGCCTGTCTTTCAATTGAATTGTTTCGCCGGGAGCCTAGTTTACAACCTTTCGGAATTATATTGCCACGAATTTATATTTATTTCTTCGTTCTCAAAGTTTCGCGCCCTAAAACTCTCAGAATCGAATTTTTACAGGAAGAATAAAAATTAAATAAAATGAAAAATAACAAAAAATGTAAAAATTTAAAAATCAAGCGATTAAACCTTCGAGAAATTTTACGAGAGGGGCGTCCATAAAATTGCAGTGGCTACGATGTCCCGCATTCAGGAATAAAAAAGTATATACATAAGAAGAGGAATTGCGCAGTTTGTAAGACGAGCAAGGTTAATTTCCGGTTCGCTGAGGTTTTACAACTGGTATCTTATTTTTCTTTTATTTTCTCCCCCCCCCCCCCCCCCCCTTTATGTTCTTTCTCGTGTTCTCGTGCACGTGTTGTTCTTTCGTGACGGTCAAGAGCTCACCGTGTGTTATCACCGTTGCACCGTTTAATTGTCGTGGAGAGAGCCGACCGTCCAGTCTCCATCCCTTCGCCGAACGAACGTGTACGCAACGTATTTAATTACCTAGCAACCTTTATATATATATATATATATAGATACTAGCGGGTTATTGTGGCTCGCGCGCTTCGCGCGCTCACACCCATTTCTGGACGTAAATCCTCATTATTCGAAATATTTCAAAAGACGGGTTCAATACATGGATGGGTGACCGCAGTCACCCATCCAAATACTGACCCCCCCGATTCTTGACACGGCGGCGACGGCAGCGAAATCTTTTTACATTATAGAGAGATATATATGAGTTAAAGAATTACGACAATACATAATGCAGTGTTTGAGTTACACGGAGGGGCGATGAACATATCGCAACGCGCCGACAAGTAGTTCGGGCATTCAGAAAGCGAAAAAAAAAGAATTAAAAAAGTAAAAAAAAAAAAAAATGACGGAGGAAGCAGTATACTGTGCATTCTTCTGTGACAGCGGAGAGATAGCGGGCCGAGCCTTCGCGAGGCGATAACTCACGAGGATTAAGATCCGAGAGCGAAGATGTATCGATCGGAACGAACCGCGACATAAATACAGCGATAAGATCTATCGCAGCTCCGGTCTTGCACGAAATCCATCGATCCGTCAAACGCGCGTGTCTCGACTCGAAGAAAGGAGGAAAAAAAAGAGAAGTGGAACGAAAGCAAAGAAAAAGCGTCGCACGTATCATTATCGCATCTAATCGTCCGAGTAACCTCGGCTCCCGTGACTTTTTCTCCAGAAAATCTCCGCAACAACGTCGCAACAACGTCGCAAAAAAGCTTTTTCACGTTTAACCAACATCACGTTTTTCGCGAAAGTTAAAAAAAGTATATATATTGTTTTCATTACTTTTATCTTTGTTCGTTAATTTTATGTTTCGTTTTAATAACGAGTCTCGTTGGACAAAAATAAAAATCGTAAAATCGAAGGGAACTTTGTTTCGAACTTTTCTGGACAATTAATGATCGTTATATGTAATTTGTATTTTTTTTTTATTTTCCGCGAGGTAGGACGAATATTTTGGATGAAGTTGCGCAACAGTGAACATGAAAGCTGTGATATTACAGAGAACAATTTTTGAACTTTCGTGCACAACAAGTGTTCGTTATAGAAGAGAAAAAAATGTTGAAGTTTTGTGACCGAGTGTTCGTTAAATGTATTTTTTTTTTACGGCGAGGAAAACGAATAGGTTGGAACGGCAGGATTATATATATAAGAGTGAAATGGTCGAAAGGCCGCAAATGCCCGATGCGAAAAAGGCCACCGAACCCGATGATGAACGAAAAAAGATAGAGAGAAACGAGACGAAGATATCGTGACTGTGAAACAGTCGTCGCATCGTGGAGAGTTCGCGGGCTCGTTGGCGCGAGGAGAAGGCGGTTCCGTGGCCTGCATTTGTTCAGCGATGCGCGAGAGAGGAAGTTCGAGGAGGAAACATGCTAATTTCTATCGGACGGCATGGGTCCGCCTCCCACTTTTGCCTCGACACCGTCGCCATTATCGTGTTTGCCGATCGTCACGGTCTAATTGCCCGGTTGAATTGTCTCTAGGAAGCTTTTTCCATTTTTTTTCCGATCATCCCTCTTACCGAGCGAAAGAGTAGGAAATAATTAGCTTCGATTTTTTTTCCTTTCTATTTTTCCATCCGACGGTGATTAATTCGACGCGATCATTAAAAATCTTTAATTGCTCTATATTTTGAGAGGCGTTTTGGGGAGAATTTTTTTCAAAAAATTCGGGGCTGTTTCCTACTCCTTGCCGACACGGAAACTTTCATAAATCCAGGTAGAACTCAATCGTCGCCTTAAAATTCGGTAATTTTTCGCGGTATTGTCTAATTCGTTTCTCCATTTTTTTTTCGGCATAATTTTATCTACCGCAACACTTTCAATCTCTCGGGAACTCTCGTCAACCAGCTCAAATATATATATCGTCGCCTTTAAACCGCGGGGTCCTTATTCCTATTTTATTTGACTCTTATTATTTTTGTATATTTTTTTCTCTCCAATCGCTTCGAACTATTAGGAAAACCCTTGGCCACCTAATTCAAACAGTCGATGTATCCGGTAAAAGCACATTTCGTTTAAAAATCCTCGAGTTCCCCACCACAAATACTCACTCGGTAAAATATTAATATTGTTATTGTTATTATTATTATTCTTCGATAGAACGATATTTCGTTCGAGCATCTGCAAACCCTTGAAAAAAACTTCGTAGCTCAAACGAAAGTCGTCAAATCCAGTTAACAAGAAAAATCCCAAAGAGTAAAAAAAAAAATCTTATGAAAGCACAGATCGGCAGCGTATGTCGGGTTATTGCGGCACATTCTGACGATGTTTCGTTCGAATATCCGCAAACCCCTGAATAAACACTTCGTAGCTCACGCGAAAATTCGTCGAATCCAGGTAAAAACAAAAAATTCGAAAAACGAAAAATAAAAAACAAAAAAAAATAATAAGAAATAAATAAAAGCACAGATCGGTAGCGTATCTTCGGGTTAGTAGACCGTCGGTGTTTGCGCCGGTACTCCGAACGTACGGCAAAGCGCGAGGTGACTGCTCGCGGAGCTCGCGGGCCCGGCGATTGCCTCCTCGTCGAGCCGCCGCCGCTGTTGGCAAACCCGCGATAGTTGTGTTACACTGCGGTGTACCCCCTCACTCCCGTGTACGGGGTCGTCCTGTCGTCGCACGGAAGTGAGAGGACCGCAGGTCGAGAACGAGTCGAACGAGAGAGAAATAGGGAGTTGCGTTTTTTGTTGGACGAAGGGCGAGCGAGCGAAAAAAAGGGGTGACCGATTCGGAGGGTCGATCGTCGCGGCGTGGGGGCCAAAACACAACGCGGCGGTAGAACCGCGCATACATAGTAACGGTCACGATAATTCCCTTTCCTTCGCCTCTCAGCTGCGACCGCTTGCCAGCTGTTTCGCACATACCTCGACCGATCTACCACCGATCGCGTTTCTCTACTTGTTTTTTTTTTTTTTTTTTTTTTTTTTTTATTAATGTATGATTCATTTAGCGAACGAGTTTAACGAGCGTATCAAAGTCGAACGACGATTTACTTTCCGTTCGTATCTCGCGGAGACGGAATTTTCGACGAATCGGAAAGACGTTTGGCTGGAGAAGAGTGGTTTCGATTTAAGGTAGCCGTGGTGTGGCATAAGTTTCAAAAAAATGAGACGGAATTGCAATCACTTTTGGATGGTATACATTTTTTTTTTAAATCAAGTATTAAAGGTGCTGAAATGATTGATTTTGTATGATAATAATTCCAAAACGTTAGTAACAAATTGACGAAAAATCAAGATGTTCAACAAATCTCTCGGAAACCTAACTATTTATTAAATGAAAATGATTCGTTCATTTTTTTGAATACGTATGCATTTTTGCAGATCTTTTAATTCAGTTTGATTTTTCTTACATGGGAAGAATGTCTAGTCACATAATTCAAAGTGAATTTAAAAATCTGGAAAAATTCGTACGTATTCAGAAAAATGAACGAAACATTTTCATTTTAAAAAATGTTGGGTTCCGGGAGATTTGTTGAACTATTTTATTAACCATGAATTTGTTGTTGACATTTTGGAACAATTACAATGCAAAATCAATCTTTTCAGCACCTTTGATATGCTTGATTTTTTCAGATTTTTATACCATCGAGAAGTGTTTGCAATTCTCTCTCATTTCTCTGAAACTTATGCGAGCGAGCGCTATTCGCAAGGACCACCTTAAGGCCGAAGAGCACAACGACTGTTTCTCGATCGTCACCGATGGGTATTCAAAGTTTCGTTATCGAGTCGTTCGAGGAACGGGGCTTAAGGGACCGGTAACTGGGACAGGTACGAATGGCACACGAGTGAAGCCTTTCTATCTCGCGAATTTTTCCTCTTTCTTCCTTTCTCTCGCGTTCCCGCTGAAAACTTCCTACTCACCGTGCGCGCGCGGCAACGCAGCGGCCGCGGCAGAAGGAGCCAGAGGCTCCTTCACCTCGCCGTCGGAGAGCCACTTTTCTTTGCCTCGGCATTAAAATGTCTTTCGCAAGTTCTCGCCTGCCGACCGAACGTATTATAATTTTCTGCAGGCAGCTTTTGCATCGTCACAGAACGGTACGGCTCTGCTTTACGGCGACGGTTCTTGCAGCGACTCTCGGATTGTCTCCTATTCGCGCTTTGTTCACGCTCGGAACGAAAAACACCGCTTAAGTTAACGGGTGTGTCCTAAATTCCCTTACCCCCCCCCCCCCCCCCCCCCCCCCGCGCGCCCCTCCAGTGCGCTCGGAGCGAAGAGTCTCCGAAGGGATTCGGAAGAATCCCGGAGGACTCCTTCGCGTGCCATTCTCGCCCCGGCCGATGTCCGACGCTTCGTCGGTGAAGCCAGATACGTGCCAGGCGCGACAAATGTCACGCAAATATCAGAGTCGATGCCCGCACGGCTCGAGACTCGACGGCCGAGCTTCCGTCGAAATGTCAGGCCGCCGATGACTGTGCTGCTCTCACGAATTCACGCGGAATTGCATTCACCGAGTGCGATTGACGCGTTGGATTTACTGGAAAGCCAGAAAATTAGGAACTTAAGGAATTTGAACTGTAAATTCTGTGAAGGTAGTCGATTGATTTGGAGCTCGGCGCGCTACTCGGACATTCCGGATTCTCCAGCCTGGCTCATTATTCTCCGAGGACTCGTGAACGGTAAATTCTCAAAATTGTATTTTTGCAGGAAGAATGAAAAAAAAGACAATAAAAAATTCGAATGGTTAAATCTTCGATATACACGACGCAGAAAAAGGTTTGGTTATATCAAACTAAGCTGCGGTTGCGGGTGGCGAAAGAAATGTTTGGTCGATTGAGAGAAATATTTAGTTGATTGAATGAATGTTTAGTTGGTTGACCGAATATTTAGTTGCTTCAACAAATAGTTACTTGGATTTAACAAACATTTTGTTCAATCGACCAAATATTTCTTTCGCCACCCGCAACCGCAGCTTAGTTTGATATTACCAAACCTTTTTTTCTGTGCATATATATATGTATACATACATACATACTGTATGTATGAATGTGTAACTCTGAACTTAGGGGCCATCTTTCGAGGCTTTTAAAAAGTCGGACAATACAGTAGTACTGAAATATGAGTAGGAGAGAGCTGGGCAAAATGAGATAGTGGGGCGAAACGGGATAATGGGACAAAACGCAAATTTCCAATAACTTTTGGATAGTGGCGGTGATGGTAAGTGGAGCAAAACGGTGTTGAAAATCCGGATGTATCGATGGGACAAAATGGGGCATCCAAAAATTATTGGAAAACTGAGTTTTGTTCCCGCTGTACCGTTTTGCCCCGCTGTCCCATTTTGCCCCGCTCTCCCCCTAGGTCGGGGTAGTAAACCGAGAAAGAGGAGTCAAGCGAAGTCTAGTCTTATGCTACTCGTTAAAATAATTAAATCGTTTAGTGCATGTAATAAAGTCGTAAAACGTCCGAGTATTTTGTAAAGTCCACCTTACTTTATTACCCATGATTATTATATAATTCATCATTCCGAGCTCTGAATTGGGATTCAATGTAATAAAAGGAGAAATCCGTCGAATAGAAAGAAAAATTGAATATAGAGGAAGAGGAATTGCGCAGTTTGTAAGCCGAACAAGGTCCATTTCCGGTTCGCCGAGATTTCTTTTTCGCAAATATCAGAGTCGATGTCCGTGCGCGTGAGACTCGACGGCCGAGCTTCCGTCGAAGTGTCAGGCCGCGATGACTTGCAGGTTTCGCGAATTCCTGCGGAATCGCAATCGCCGAGCTTGGCGCAATGAATTTATGAAAGAGATAAAAATTTAAAAAAAAATAAAAAATTTACTATAAATCATCTCCGAACGTGGTTAATTAATTTAGAGCTCTGTGCGCAACCGGAGATCCCCGTTCTACAATCGCGCCGATTATTCTCCGGGGACTCGTAACGAGAGCGATAAATAATCGCGGTAATAATTGTTGCAGGAAAAAAATAGAAAAAAAAATAGAAGTTTTCCGCCTCCGCGGTACGTCGACCCCGTTGAAATACCGCCGGCTGTCTTTCACTTCTTCCGCCGAGAGCCTCACGGCGACACAGTGTTGCTGCTTGCAATGTTATTTTTTCTTTTTTTCTTTATTTTTTCGCACTGTTTATCCCAAAGACGGCGCGAGAGTCGTTGCAGGGCTCGAGGCTGTCGAATAGAACGCGCAGGGTACAAAGCGACTGGGCGTAGGAGAGGAAAAATTCTTACCGGCGTAGCGTTTTCTAATTGCACAACCGGGAGCAGGCAAGCGCGGTCTCTTATTCGCTCGAACGGAGACAGGAGAGCCGAGACGATAAAACTTTGCGTAAGGATCCGCCGGAGCTCGAAATACGTTGCTCTGCTGAAATCGTACCGCGCATCATGGGTGTTGCGCAGTCTGGGACGGCAAAGCAATACGGAGGCTACTTTTTTGTTTATCGATAAAACCGAAAGTTTTATCATCGAATAATCGGTAATTTTTATTGAATCAAAAATCGATTGTACGTCATTCGTGTTTGTATAATCATACGTAAAGCCTATTCTCAGTAAACTTGGGCCATGCGAAGCAGCCTCCCACCCACCGTATCTGCGCTCAATCGGTAATTAATCATCTTTCCTGTTTAAGGGGAAGTGAAATATCACGGTCGGTAATGAAAACTGTAATGAACTTTTCTCAAGGGTGCTTATTTTTTTTTTTAGGAAAAAGCAAGTTCGAGCCGGATGCACACGGTAATTTCGCATCCGGCCCGAATTGATCTTTTTCTCAAAAAAATTAGCGCCATTGAATGAAGTTAATTTGAATATCGCAACTATCTCTTACACACTCATGGCCCGGTCACGTGACTTCCACTTCACCTTAAGGCTTATTTTGTCGATAAAACGGAAAAAAGTGTACTGTTTGTCATCGAATAATCAATCATTTTTAATGAATTAGAAATCGATTCTACTTCATGTATGTAGAATCATACGTAAAGCCTATTCGTCGTACACTTGGACCATGCGAATCAGCTTTCCGTCGTATCTGCGCTCAGTCGGTAACTAATCGTCTTTCCTATGTTCTTCTCAACCCTCAATATTTTGCCCAAAAGCAAATTAGGCTTGCCTACGCAATAGATAGACAAGTCAAGCCTTCAGAGACTCGAATCATTCAGGACCATAAATTAAAAAATTTACGATTTCGTCTCTCGGCATATTTCCGCTGAACGCTTCAGTCGGTAGATTTCTACTTGTCCGACCGTACTTTGCGGCTTCGATCCGCCGACTCCACGAACTCGCATCCAGCGTCACGCGACAGCTGTTCGCGGCGCCATGTCGGGATCCTTCTGCTCGTTCCGAAGCGCCGTTACCACTGTCGGTAAGGTAGAAACGCCCGGTACGCGGTCGAATGCGCGAAAGATTGTGCAGCGATTTTGCAGAAGTTCCCTCGCGAAAACTGCCTCACCATTCGGCGGATAGCGATTTGATTCGCACTGGGGTCGCTTCATGCTCGCCTGATCCGTTCGTCGCGTGTCTCGCACAAAAGCGTGGCCGCAGACTTTTTGCCCGCACTACAAGGATCGAGGGCCGAGTAACGGTATTTTCACGACGGCAGGCACGTAACGTTAGCCGCGCGAGGATCGTTTAACTCCAAACTCGTCGCACCTTGTTTCTTTTATTTTTAATTTTTTTACTTTTTTTTTTTTGTCTCTTCCCCACAAGCGATCTATTATCTCTGTCTTCGATCTAATGTGTCTCGTCACGATTCATCTGCTACGGCGATAATAATAAACTATAAATTATCCCGGGGAGTTTTTAATCGATCGGCTCGATGCACCGGTAGACTTATTGCGATACACGATCGCAGCGGGCCAGTGGATCGATCCGGTACGTCCTCGACTCGTGTTCTCTTCCACTAACCGTGAAGACAGGAAATACAACCGGCTCGATCGGCCGTGTCGACGAAGCTCGCCGGATCTACGACCGGTTTTCATTAATCGCTCTATTTTCGCACTGTTCATGTATCTTAACACATCGACCCTTTAATGCCAAACGTCTTCTCCATTTTTTAACATTTCGTATTTCATATTTCATTCTTCTCAACCTCCAGACAATTCTCCGTATCGAAATTCGTGAAAAATGTTACTTGCGACAAAAAAAAACCTGTCTTCAAATGTTTATAAGCCAAAGAAATTTTTTTCTTTCGCCCACATCGTTCGGACATTTTTTCCAGAATTTTCGAAAATTTAAATTGAAAAAGATGTTGTCATAATACATCTTTCGCGTATGTTGCAGATAAGATAATCTGGCAGTTAAAGGTTCAATGTAATATATGTACAAAAATATTTAAAAAATAAAAATAATAATAAAGATGTTCTCTCTCCCATCGCGCAGAATTTCCTCCTTCACCACTTCGGAAAACCACCTGACCGACGTTTAGCCCCGAGAGACGCGTTAGAAAAAGCTTATCGCTAATTATCCCGTTTCACCGCTCGCAATCGCGGTAACGGAACATTATCATTACGAGAAGAGCGTCCGGAAATAATAGACACGCGTGTACTACTGGACAGCAATGTACTACACAGTACATAGTACATACTAGTACTATATATACTGTCCAATATGTTGTAAGTCATATATGTATCTATATAAATGTATATATATATATACATAATTACGTAGCGTATGGGCGGAGGAAGAAGAGAACGAGAACGCCGCGCGGTTCCGTAAAAGGTACGTAAATGTCGTTAAAGCTACGGTGACCCGTTTCTCGAAGAGGTTTATTACGTTCGGCTAGCACCGAACAGCACCAGAAAGAGTCATAACGCTTTTTACCGTTTCGCCGATTCGTTAGATACTCATCACAAAAACTGTCTCCGTTGTTGTCAAGATCTGGTGACGAGATAGGTCGAGAGTATTTTCACTTGTGCCGGGGAGTAGAAAACGTGTCGTCTCAATTTGCCAAACGACAATAAGCGTCGGGAAGAAAATAAAAAGAAACCGTACAAAAGCGAGAATTCCTTCGAGCGTGAGTCAAACATCAAACTCTGGATATCCGACCGGTTTCGATTATGTAAGCATGTATAAAGATTGTGAAGTCTCGCAGATCGCATTTTTTTTGTGTGTATATCTGTATATTTATATATCTATCAAGAAGCATATTTGGCCCGAGTCGAAGAGAGATAGAAAGGTGCCGTCGCTATCGGAACGAGCTGCGGCCTCGAGAAACACGTGGATGACTCACAGATCCGTATCTTCCGAGTACCACATATTTACGCATCGACGAGTATATTCCACCCACTAGTCATTGTACCAGCCGACACGAAAATTACCTTCTCAATTGACGAGAAAAAAAAAAATAAGTAAGATATTAAATTGTAAAAAATTCACAGAACTCACCCTGGTCAGAGATTCCTCGACTGTCCTGTCGTGTTTCTCGAAGTGCGTGAAACGATTCTGAAAGCACATTCGAAATTTATTCGATTAACGGACGACACACATATTTATTTTTAGATTAATAATCACGATAACTGTCAAGACGATTTAGAACTCTACACAAAACTGGTTTGAAGAGATTAAAAAAAAAAAATCTCGTACCCCCATCGAAGTTGTCGTGCACAATCATAGAATCGCGAAGAATAAATAATAATAAAAGCGAATGATAACGAGTGTCTTAAGGCGGATGAAGACTGTTTTTAAACGTGTCACTGGCTCGAGTTCAGAGATGTATGTCGAACAGGACGCGATCGGACGGTGTGTCCGTCGATCGGAAGGCGAGCTGCATCACTGGAGGCGCAACCGAGCGCGCCGGTCACTCGGACCCACGGACTCGAGATACGTTGTAGAAAAAGAAATGAAAGAAAAAAAAAACAAAACAAAAATGGCTGCTTTCGCATTATCTCACCTCGGTGGTTTCCTGCTGATAGCGTTCGCTGGCGGCCTGCAACGCAAAAAGAAATCGTGACATCAGTTAGCGAGGCGGCGAAAGAGGGGGGAGGGGGGGGGGGGGGGTTCGGGTGATAGGCATGACTAGAGTGACGTCTCAGGCATTAGCGTTGACAATGACGGCGTGAGTAAACGAATGGGAAGAGGGAAAGAGAAAACAAATTTATTAACACGTGTGACTAAACGGGGTCGAGGATAGCGGAAAAACGGGATGGAGGAAAAACGCAAGGAGCGGGGAGAGATCAAACATTTGTGTGAATCGGAAATAAGTATGGGGATTTATTTTCTCTCGTAATTTTTTCGAATTTTTTCTGACAATTTTATTTTTTGTTTTTTATGATGTGTTACCAATATTACTTGAAAAAAGGCTCCTTATAAATTTCGTCTCAAAATTTACTTCCCAAGGTCTTTCGTGATCGCTTGATTTTTTTAAGGAGGTCGGAACGCTCCGTTTTGGTTAATAGATCGCTCATTTTTTTTTAATGCTCACAGACAGATTTTGTGAATATTTAATTGTAAAAGATTTGCGTTACAGCATGTGTCCCGAATATCGGAAAAATTTCGCTTGTAATGGACTTGCAAAACCTTTACCGTTTTCTGGCAATCTTTGTATGTTGTTTTTTATTTTATTTTTTTCGAAGGATAATTTTTTTGGTTTTTTTGTTACTGGAAAATAAATGTCTGGCTGCGTAAGAAACGCGAGTAGTTCAAAGGTCCTGAGCTTTGGACACGCGAGATGAGTTTCCTCCGGTGACAAACGAGGGAGAGCCGAGAGAGGTCGTATACCGATAAGTGAGCTACTCACATGTGCGGCGTGAGTGGACTCGGTGGAGGTCGCTGAGGCCAGCTGGTTCCGGTTCTCTATCACTGTCTTTATTTGTTCCAGCACCTGTGAAAAGATTAATGGTCTCCTTACTCCTTTCGCTTCGAGAGACCGGGCTCTCTTTATACGTTCCCTTCCCTTTAATCTCTCGTAATTCGCATACACGATATATCTCCAATCCTCTCATTAACATTCCTGCCCACCCTGCAAATCAAAATTTGCGCATAGCTTTCTCGTTACTTTCCTTTTTTTACTTAATTTTTATTTTCATTCAATTCAATTCAATTCAATTCAACTCAATTCAATTAAATTTAATTCCGTTCAATTCAATTCAATTCGAGTCAATTCTATTCAATTCATTTAATTTAATTACATTTTTCAATTCATAAGCAAACCTTGCTCGATGAGGAAACGAAAAATTAACCGGCACACTTTCCGAGCGATCTTGAGCAACGAGGAGGCAATTTACAATTTTTAACAAGTTTCTCTACCGAATAGAACAGCGTCCGCGCGCCAGTAATAATTCACGATCAGTAATCGTCAAGCCAAGTTCTCAGAAAGATAAGTGACCGATCACGAAGAACATGAATATGATTTTTTATTCGGCTGCGGCCGCCAATTCCGCGATGTAGGTGCGGAGACGAGAGCGTTCGAATACACCTGTTTATTAATGTTTCAGTCCTATTTGTAGACTCTCTTCTGAAAGATGTTTATTCTACACATTTGCCCAACTGACTACATCGCGTAATTGGCCGCCGTAGCCGAATAAAAAATATTATATGAAGGTAAACGTCAAGAGTATTTTTTTGGGCACTTCTTTTCAGTCACTTTTCTTTTGAATCTTATTTTTCCTATAAAAAAAAAACACTTCGTTAGAATCTTACCCGTAATGATATCCTGTTGTTGTGCGGTACACGCGAGCCGTAATCTTTGTGCACCCCTTCGTCACTCGCTTTGGACTGCCGTCGCTAAACGACGAACGAAAGAGAAAACATTATATACATTTTTTAAAATTATTATCGTAATCATCGCATTAAAGGTATAAATATAAGGCATTGTTATTCTTTCTTGTTTGGAATAAAATAGATTTTATGTTTAAGATTAAGGGTCGAATTTTGAGACATTAGTTTGAATTTGTGATCGAACTTAAAATCAAACTCAAGTCCGAACTTAAGATCAAACTTGAGTCCAAACTTAAGTTCAAACTGATGTATGAAAATTCGACCCTGAGTATTAGTATAAGAAGAAGACATGTTGGGGATGTAAAAGGCAAAAGCCGTACAGTGGAAATGAATTCTATTCTATTCTAGTAATCATCGTATTACAATAGTCCGACGTGCCCGACCCGATTGGGACGAAAAGATTAAGAAAAACAATTTTTTTAAATGAAAAAAAGACCGTACAAGTGTAAGAGGAGGACGCAGGAGTCTTTAGTGTTAACGAAAAGTTTGCTCTTCTCGGGACTTTCGTAAATTATCAGGACGGAACCGACGAGTTTGTGAGTCGCGCGTAAGTGAAACAGGGTAGTAATAACACGGTGGTAGGCGCATGCGAGCGAAAAAAAAAGTGCACGTTAGATCGATGCCGAGTGCAGTTCAGACAATCGTATAAACATCGAAACTGCAACGTTTGCTCTCGCGCACTCGTGTTTCAATTACAAAATACGTGACGCGGCGACGAGACGTGCAGTGTTACAATGACGAACATATATCACGATTACTAATAGACTGTTATAGTGTCTTCGCGCCTCGGGCTCGCCGGATTGACCTACTCGAAATCGCCACGTAGCACGTTTATCACGTAGTTCGGTACACGTTCCTATGAGTACGTGACGCAGATGTAATTAAATTCGCGTCTCGGAATTACCGGGGGACACATTAAAGATCTCGATACTTGTTCCACCATCTGGACCACGATTGAGTGAGGCAATCGATCATCGAGATACATGACTATATATATCATTTTTGTTTAACTCGCGTCTTTTGGAGACTTCTGCATGGGCTTTTTGTCAAAATGCTTGTTTGATTCTTTAAATTGTATTAAATTTGTTGTAACAATGAATTGTTTTCAAGAATTTTTGCAACCTGAATTATTTCAATTATTTGAGCGAATAAACAAAAATATCTTGAAAATGGATAACAATTTTCCGAAAATATCTGAAATTTTCTTTTCAGTCCATTTTAGACCTTTAAACAAAAAAATTTCGCGGTACATAAAAAGTCTCATCCAAAATGCGGGAGTGGTCCATTTTGCCCCCGCCCCTCCCCACCAGTAGAGCCGATATTCAGCACTTTCCAACGGCGATAATGATGACGACTCGGGCCCGTATAAAGGAACGGTATTGTTTTAATTGACTCACACTATCGGGAAAGACCGTGGTGTTTTACTGTTTTACGGTACAATTCGTGACTGCGAGTGAAAGAAAACGATGGTACTACGGATATAAGGGGCACACGATCTCGATTAGCCGAGTGACCGGGGCGGTCTGGGCAAAGCCGTACCAGCGAGGCCTCGATGGTACTCCTCGCCGCCGAGTGGTAACGGTGCGCGAGGAAGGTCTCTCCCGCAATCACTCTGCTCGAGTGGACGGGAACGCGCTCTCGGTGCAGAGCTACGTGTAACCATGGGTATTAGAAGACGAGTCACGGCTGGCAATGCGATACACGTGTAACCGCGCCTTAACTCGGTTAACTCGTGCCTCGAATACGCCGAAGGATGCACACATGCACGACTCGCCGTACACATAAACGTTAATGTGTCTACGCCATGACCCGAGGGTATTTTATAAGTTGAGCCTCAAACGCCCGAGCAATATCGTTCGTAAATCCCTCGTCCTCCTTCTCCCTGTCTGCCTCGACTTACGGCAACTGAATAACAAGCGAAACACTCCCGTGCATAACGCGAAATTGAGAGATCGCTCCAATAAGACAATAGAGATCGTCCATTCATTCGATTACATCGCTCGACCAATTCTCCTCAATTGCTGTAAAAACCGCGAGATGAAGTCATCAAATTTATCCGTCTAAAAAAATTTAATTTATTTAATTATTTTATTCTGTTTGAATAAATTTGTAAAATTAATTACTTTTATTTTATTTTATTTTAACTCTCGAAAACGCATTAAGGCGGGAAAATAATTATTTACTTTGAGATTTAAAAAATGTGCCAGTTGCTTTATTGTTTGTCCCACTCGGTATTGAGCAATTTTTTTTTCCGATTACCGCACAAATTGCCGAATAGGTGAAAGAAATAAAATAACGCTGTAATGCTTTTTTAGACGAATAAACGAATGACGAACGATTACTCGATAATATCGATAAGAAGTTATCGAGCATTTCCATCCGTCTCTTCGTCCGGAGCCGATAACTTATTTAATGAAACGTCGTGGGCGAGGATTTCGCGTAAATTGACGGAACTCTTATCAGCTCGAGTGGTAAAAATATTCAATGGAATCTAAAACGAGAATAGCCCATTCGACTACGGTGTTTCGCGGGCTTTACAAGTATAGCCGTGTCGGACCGCCTCGCGAATAGAAATTGGATTACGCCCGCTGCGTATACTTGGTTTTAAGTACACGTTGCGCGCGGGCGAAGGGTACGGAGATGGAGAAGATCCGGAGCAACGGAGAGACGAGGCGTACGTGTCTTGCGATTCTATTTTCACGGTTGACCTTAATGCATACCGAAAATAGTCGGCGAACGCCGGGCCAACGCCGTCTTGCAAAGTCGAAGGGAAAAGGTAAACATTTAAAAAACACTATTTCCGGCCATGGAAAATTTTCTCGAGCGCACTTTAGATCGGATGCCGAAAAATTGATCGGGCAAACTTGCGCGAAGTCCGCGTCCCCTTTAATCGAATTTTATCACTTCATTTTATTTATCGTAAGCAGTTGACAAATTCCGGTTTAAGGCCGTCGGGCAAAAGAAATAAAAAAATAAGCATTTGATATCCGACCATGGTTATAAAAAAATTGGAAAATTTCATTGATCGCGCGTTCGACTCGGAGCCAACGCCGTAGGGCAAAATAAATACAAAGTAAATTAAAAAAAAAAAAAAAAATACGCGTATGATATCCGACCATGGAAAATTTCGTTGATCGCACCTTTGATCGCGATTTCGAAAAAAGTCTCCAACAAATTCGCGCGACTCTCTCATTCCCTTTAATTCAATCGAATGTTATTATTTTATCTTGTTTCATTTACCATAAACAGTCGACGAACGCCGGGGGAAAACGCCCATTAAGCTAACAAAATAAAAATAAAAAATAAAAATACGCATTCGATGTCCGACCGTCGAAAATTTCGTCGACCGGACCTTCGATGGGGACTTCGGAAGATTTATCGTGCAAATTCGATATCCGCACCACGGTGCCCGATATCGCCGGGCGAATAATTCAGTGCCCTCAGCCGCGTAATTTTACATGTACGAGAAACTCCGGTCCGCGTCTCTCCGATTATTTAGCGACCGATATAATTTGTGCACGATATTGTGCGACCGATGCGGCGGTCCCGGGAGCCGCGGATGAATATCGGAGTCCGTTGAAGCCGTTCCGCTACGTACCTCGAGGGTCGCCAGAGGATCCAGAGAGGACAGCGGCCGAGTGTGGGGCACCTCCCCCGGGAAAACGCTGTCGTGAGATACGGACAGTTGACCGGCGCCTCCTCGGAGCTTCGCGAAGGACTCCTCCACCCCGCTGCGCCTCAGGAACACACTGGAATTTCAAGTTTGTCTTCATCAATAAAACAAGCCCGGAGTGCGAGGAGCGGAAACGAAAAGGGAAACGGGCTTGCACGGCGGACGAATTGCAAGATAGGCGCGAGACACAAAAGCTCGGGAGCAGACACGATAAGACCGGGGGGTTTGCATACTGCACACGAATGGACCACACGGCTGCAGAATTCTTTTCGGATCTTCGAGATGCATGGCAGGGGATTTTTTTGTACCAATTCATTTTTAATAGAGAAATCGGTTCTTCAGACTCGCACCCAGAAAGATAATTTATTTGACGGCCACCGTTTATTTGGTTTTTAAGTAAAACATTTCTTTCATTCGAGTAACGATTTACTTAATTTGAATACATATTTATTTAAATCAAATGAATATTTTACTTAAACCTTTTTTTTCGACAAATATCCCTGAACCATCACCTGATCAACATTTACTGGTGCTCTCTTTTATTTTTGTTAACAATACTCTTTTGCGAAGAGGCTCTCGCATTCAAAGGACGCACAAAACTAAAGCTTCGACGGCACTGAAATTCGATAATCTCACGGAAAAAGAAAAAACATTTTACATACACGAATTACGTATATATTTACTTATTGAACGACATATGCGTCCTGACGGTAGTGGCGACTCGATATTTTTTCGGCCAGCCTATGAGGCGTCTGAAAGTATTGCAAAATTACGTCAGAATCCGTGAAATTCTTGACAAACTCTAGTATTCCTCAAATATCTTCATTTTCGCGTTTTTTTTATTTAAAAAAAAAAAAAATCTTCACAACTAAATTTCAATACGAAAAAATGCATGCCTCTCTCTGTCGCACGAGTCTGTGAGTAGTTCGCTGGCACTGCGGCTTCGAGCCTCCTCCGGGCGACCCGCTGGATGTCTGAGCGTCACCTCCTCTCGGTCACGGTTTATCAGATCGCTGTCCCGGTCTCCGTTCCGTGAACCCAGTCGCGCGTCAGCGGCGCCCCGACTTTTCCGCCTAAAAATCCTCCTCAGACCGCGCAGTGGATGGAAACGGCGTTTTTTAGGTTCTGCAATTAAAAAAAGGAAACAAATCATAATCAGAGAAGTTCCTCATTAAGATGAACCCGAGAACCGCGAGAGTACTTCTGACTCAGTCGTCACACTGATATCAAGTTTAGCAATAAAGGACCCTTCATCTCTTAGTTGATGATTAAATTTTCCTGTCGACGAATCGCTCGACGATTGTTAAAATTTCGTTGAGCGCGCTTCAGATCGGGATTTCGAAAAATGTAACGGACAAATTCGCACGAAATCCGCATCCTCTTTAATTTGATCGAATTGTTTAACGAACATACAAGACCAACTCCCGGTTAACGACGTCTTGCAAAATAAAAAAATTGAAGTAATTGTAGGACACCATTTTTGTTTGTAATCGCCAAAAGATAAAACCGAACGTAACAATATTTTTTTTTTACAATCATAGGGCTACGTCGAATGAAATCTAACGACTTAAAACTCAGTAACTTAGTAATTTAATAAATAAACTGAAATAGACGTCCGACGTCGAGTGGATTGCATGTATCAAGATAAAATTGCTCCAAGTCCAATCGCGGTCTATATGTATGTTCAGCGGAGGTTCGGCTATGATACCGAATTGCGATATCGAGCGACGGAAGGAATTGAGCGGCTGGTAGTGGTATCGGTGTGGTCGTCGATGCTGGATGGGACGGCATGACGGATCGCGAATGGACGGGCGATGATAATGGACCAGGAAACTACGTTCGCTAGATGGTTCATCCGACCATTATATAGCACCTACATTCCCCTAAGGATATATACAGATATACGTACATACAATGAGGTATAGAAACTCGTAGTTATTCGATTATCGGATCTAGGAGGTACGACCGGCCGGACTGGAAGGATATGAGGTAATCTCGTGAGTGGAAACATAATTGAATTAAGGTGGAGTCGAAGAACGAATGGTAACAATAAAAAAAATTAAAAAACAATGCAAAGGATATAAAGATACGAGTATCATGACTAAAAATAAACTTTAAAAAAGTGAAACATGGTCCGTTCCTCATTCTATCTCTCTGTTGCATTTTCTATATAGTAGTTTGAAAAAATTGCGAATGAATAAGAGAAAACTTCACGGTAAAAAAAAACTGTAAATTCAATGTACCGAACTAAAAGTTTTTGTGCAAAAACTGGTACATTAAATGTATTGTACAATTATGATGAAAAATTAATATACTTTTTCATTGAAATTTATGTAAGTTATAAAAATTAAAGTACTTACATTGCAAAATTAAGGAAAATGATCAAAAATAAAGTATTCCCAATGTTTTTAATGCACTGAGCATTAATTTTTCATCACATATGGAATAGAATTTGACATGGATGGGCAGTGGCTAGAAAAGCGCTTGCAATCGTTGAAGTTTTTTCAACTACAGACAAAAAAAAAAAAAATACAACGGAAAAGGCCGAAGAAATTTCTCCCATGAGAGACACCTTTTAACGCCCGAGGGCTTTGTAATTGCGGGTGTCTCTGGCGCGAGGGTGTGACACCTCGCGTGACAAGCGAGTGTATGTGCGGCGTGACGACGAGAAAAGTGTCGCTTCACCGCCGATCAAGATAAGACCCGGAGTGAGAGAAAATCCTACGGCCGGCCCGTACAGAGGAAAGATTAATGCGAAGGGGTTGAGGAAAACGTTCACACTGCAAAAGAACGAAGGCACGCTCGAGGCGCACACCTCGACAGTGAAAGAATTAAACGGAGGGTGCGAAAGCTCGTCCGCGCCCACGCGTAGGACGGAAGCGACAGAGAGAGGACGGAGAGCGACGGACAGTCTGACTGACTGACTGCGAGAGAGGATTGCGACGAGTTCCTGTCACGGCGTCACCGGCAACTTCCGGCATCATCGCTCAGATGGCTCCGGGAAAAAAAAATCCCGCGCATCCAGACGCGAGGGCGGATTATTTTAGAATGATTATTCCAGAGTGTCGAAGCGCGACGCAGAGAAACGGAAACGACTACAGAGAAACGGAAACGCCGACAGACTCTTCTCTTCGGCTTCCGATTGAACTTCGTGTATGGAAAATAATTGCAAACCGAAATAAAACAAAATTGAAATTTTCAATTCGCTTTCTCACAAGATTGAAAATTGAATTTCTCATAAAACTTGAAAATTGAAAGCATTTTTGGCTTCCTCATCGAGGAAGGTTTGCGTATAAAGGAGCATAATGAGAAAGCGATGTGAACATTTCAGTTTTCAATTTTTATGAGGAAACGATTTGGAATTTGCAATTTTCAACTTTAACGAGGAAACGATGTGAAAATTCAATTTTTTGACCAAAAGGAAGCTTCCTCGATGAGGAAACAATATATATATATATTTATATAAAAATACGATTTTCAATTTCCATCGAGACGTGCAACGAGATAGGTGGGAAATGAATTTCATCGATGGTACGAGACACGCGACGGGCGGAACATTGATTGGAGAAGTGTCCGTCGTTGCCGGTCTATCGAGGAGCGAGATAACGCCCAGTGGTTTATCTTTCTCAGTCGGCCCGTGTGTCATCTAAATGGATGTGCAGATAAAACTCGCCCGTCGCTCGCTGGAAATGCGTCGTTCGATACTAGTGCCATATTTGCATTACGTAAAAGAAAAAAAAACGAAAAAAAACCATGTTTTATGCACTTTTAATGTAAACGATTTCTTTTTTACCGAAGCAAAATTCCAGATCGCCGAAGTCCTCGATACTTTCCATTTTCACTGTGATTTTGCGCAATATTTCGCGACACGAACAAACTCCGAACAGTCACGGAAACGAGTTCTTAATTACAAAAATAAGGAACTCGAGAAAGTTTCGCACTGTGTTCACGCTTTTCAACTCGAGAAATATGATGAAAAAAATTGAATTCACGCTTCAAATATTTGCGCTTTGAAGCTCGAAAAATATGAAGAAAAAAAAGAATTCGAACTTGGCAAACAAAGATTTTTCACTGCAAAAATTTATGTATTTACTTATTTATTTGTTTTTTAAGGCGAGGCATCGATTTGAACGTTGTTTTTTTGATCGTCGCCCGAGAATGTTCGATGTGTAACACTGCGAGTTGGACATTAGCGCACACCTGACTGGCTTTGCGTCGAGTCTAGCGCGAGCCGTGTGCGGTCTCTGATAAGATTGGAAACCCTCGCAGTGTAATATCGCGTTGCCGAGCGATATCTCGCGGAGGAGGTCCCGCCGTTCGCCCCGCCACTTTGCGAAAATCTCCTTATACGGTGTGCTTCGGCGTCGCGTGAATTATCAACGACAGTGTCATTCCCGACGGTCGTGACGCGAGAGAAACAATTATCACTAATTACTCGCGGAGATTTCAAGACACGGTGGATACAGCTCCATCGCGATTGCGAGAAGATTTTTACCCGCTGATTGCACCGTCGAGGCTCTCCATGTTATCGGTTAATTTAGCTCCGATTATTGGAAACGTTCGAGTCGGTGATATCGTATTGAGGAGGGATTCACACTCGCACTCGTCAGTGCATTTTTTGATTATTAATTGATTTACTTTTTGCAATAATTGGTATTAAATAGATTTGAGTAAATCTAATTTAATTAAGCCAAGATAATGAAAACGAATGTTGAAATTTTCGCACAAAAATTTTACAACAACGAGACAATTTTGTAGGTCGGTAACAAATCAGCCGAGCTTACACGTAATCGGAGATATCGTATTGAGGCGAAATTCACACTCGCACTGGTCAGTGAATTTAGGATGGACAGTTCTTTAAGTTTAAAAATAATAATTTGTATTAAATACACTGTAAAAAAAATTTGCATGAAATATAATGACCTGGGATTGGAAGTTTTCATGCATAAACTGGGATATCAAATTTCACGGGCAATTGTGATGAAAAATTAACACGCGGTATATTAAAAACTTTAAACTACTACTACTATTAAAAACTTTAAAAATACTTTACTTCCAATAATTTACTTAAACTTCACTATAGAAGCCCAATAATTTTTCATCACCAATTGCATATGAAATTAAATGTACCAGTTTTTGTGCAAAAACTTTTAAACAGTTTGAATTGAAATCAATTTAATTTAATAAACCAAAAGAACTCTACCAAATATCTACAAATAATTAATCTGACGACTATAAAATAGTGTCGCTGGGACTTGAAATTTTTGCACAAAAATTTAGCAACAACGTCACGTTCTCCTCCATCGGTAAGAAATCGGTAAGAAGTCGAGCGTGTACGTAATCGGCGGCCGGTAGGGAAGCGTGGAAAAATTGTTAATGTTCTCGAGTCCGGTACTCGAGCGGATTGATAGTACGCTGCGGAAAGGCCCTCCCCTATTGTGCAAAATGAAGTGAAAGTGAGCCCAGAGAAGCTGGTAGCAGTTGCCTATACGCTCGAGTGTCTAACAGCGATGAGGGAAGAGCTCGCAAACGAGCGTCAGACAACACGGTATACGCCTTCGTCTGACCCTAATTCGCGTTCAAACTGTACGATCGAAGCTCTCATCCACGGCGCCCAACTTGTGTCAGTAAAATGGTAAAAGTCACGAAGAATCGCGGACGTTCCTCTTTGCTCGAAGAGAATATCTGTTAGGTAAACGCCGGAGCGCCGAGGCAACTGTGGGCACCGCACGAGAAACGATTTCCGAAACGTTTTACTGACCTGAATCCTCACGAGAGTCTGACGAAAACGTATAAATTTATACTCACCGTACAATCATGCATTCGTATAAAGACAACGATTTTCTCGCCAATTTTCTGCCTCTCTGACCGGCGACGACGCTGATTCATTACGGATGATAATTCGGTAATTTAATGAAAAATTATTCGCGTCGATCCGTTGTCAATGGAACTCCGACTTTCACGGAGGGAATTGGCCTTGCAGCGAATTAAAAGCGATCCTTGACCCGAATCGCTCGGAGGAAAATTTTATGAGCGATGGTTTTATTACTACTCGCGTTAACTATGCTAGGAGAACAAAAAAAAAATTGCAATTTTCATCTTCATTTTTTATGTGTGAAACTTATGAAAGGAAGTTAATTTAGTGTGTTTCATCGATGTTAATTACACCTAATCTTCGGCCTGAATTCTCCGAAAGGAAATTTGATGCGAACTTTATGTGAAAGTTTGGCTAGAACTTCATTGCGTGCTTAAGCTTGAACTTGAGTTTGACCTCAAATTTGAACTTGAATTTGAACTTAAGCTCGAACTGGAACTACAATCAAATTTGGGTTCAGACTTCAATTCGAACTTACGATTAAACTTAAGCACGAAATCAAGTTCGAACTTAAGATTGATCTTAAGCACGGAATGAAGTTCAGGCCAAACTTCGATCTTAAGTTGGATCTCAAGAGCGATCTTAACTTCAAACCAACGTCCTAAAATTCGACCCTAAGTATACAAAAAAAAATGATCTTTATTCTTTGCCTGAGTAAAACATTTTTTTCAAATGTCCCTGTAAATCGTGAAATACCTGAAAAACAACAATTCGCCACATGTCGTTAATCCATTCGTAAAAATATCTATTTTTTCCTTTAATTTTTATTTTTATTTTTTAATTTCGTGTCATTGTAGACGACGAAGAGACAGCGCGGATGTTAACGATATTTCACCGCGTTCCACTGACCCGAATCCATCGTCGAATGCGATAACTTCTCGCTCAATATTCTTTGAGCGAGAAAGTAAAAGTGAATGTGCTTGCGCAATCGAAAACCGGATTGTGTCGGAAGAGCGACAGAGGAGGGGTAGCGACGGGGGTGTGGGAGAGGGGGGGGGAGGAGGGTAATGGGGGTCAGCGTGTTGCCCTCACGAGACCACCGACAACAGAGAAATACCGATCCCATTTTAGATTTTCTTCGATCGGCCATCGATCTTGACATTCGTTATCGTTCGATCGAAAGACAGGGCAGGGCAAGTTTGCTCCACGACTCTCGACGCAAATAAAAATTTCCTCACCCTCGACATACTCTCTTAGATTACCCGCGGTGATATCATCGATAAACGATCGTCAAAGATTGCGAAATTGTTATAGACTCAATCGAATGAGACCTTGGCAGAATATTTTTATCGCTATTGCTTCTTAAATAATCAAATAATTTGAGAATGTTTGTTTTTAAATATATGATGATTTGTACAAGTGATATATTAAATAATATAAACACGCCGAATTGATTGTAAATCTCGAATATATTTGATTTCCGTGAGGGAGTTCATTAGCCTCGTTTTTACGATCCGTCCTCGAATAAATTCCTTGGACGGAGAAGTGTTTCAAGGCACGGAGATCGATCGATCGATCAAAGGAGACCTTGGCAGGATATTTTATCTGTATTATGTCCTGAATAATCACGCAACCACCGATATGTTTCCCATATAAATGGTGTGAAAGTCTAAGTTCCTACAATTTTTAATAAACGACGAAATAAAATAAATAAATAAAATGGCCAGTGTTCAACGTGGATAAAGTATGTGCAGTATAAGTCGGAAAACATATCTGCGATATATTAAATATTAAAACTAATCTACTCGATAATAACGTAAAAGGCCAGACACTCCATAAACAATCGAAAACTCTCCCCGTAAGTGTACGTAGCAAATTTCCATTACACGAACATAACTTCAACCATTAGAAAATTTATTCCACTCTACTGACTATTTTTTTTAATAGTTGATTTCTAGTTTACAGAATTTATTCCATTCACTTTTGGAATATATATTTCTGAGAATGAGTGTGTGTCTAAATATATGACAATTTTTGTAATTCACATAAATAATTTATGTAGGCCCGTTGACATGACGTGGACGCAAATATAAATGTATAAATGTATGAATTTTAAAAAACTGTAACGGTCGTCGAGGCATCGTATGTATTGTTAACAAATACACACTTACCACTTCCACTAATTTATATAATTGGCATATTAAATAATATAAACACACCGAATTTAATATAAATATCGAATATTTTTTTAAATACGTTTGACTTCCATGAGCGGGCGGGGGGGTCATTGACCTTGTTTTTACAATTCGTCTGAGCCCTCGAATAAATTCCTTGGACGGAGAACTGTTTAAAGGCGCGGAGATCGATCGTGACCGTCCTCGTCGTCGTCGTCGCTACGGACCGACAGACAGAGCCGGGATCGTTCATCCGTAAAGTTTAACGCTCGAAGAGGTGTTCATCAGGAACGAATTCTATTCGATTCCCCCGCGATTAACGGGCAGTCACTGCACCGAAGTGCACTGCGACGCGGAACCGATTATCAGCTGCAGTGTTGCAGACCTCCCCCACGGCCGCCTGGGAGCGTTGCGAGGCTCTATCGTCGAACCGGAAGTGCATCCCTCGCTCTTTCTGTTTCTATCGCTCCTATCGCCCTCCCGTGTCGCGGAGCGCAGATTGTTCGCGATCAAAGGATCCGACGCTTCGACTGTTAAATTTAATTTTTTTTCACGTCCCGTCCGGAGCAACGTTCAACGTAAAATTAAATCGAGTTCAATGAACGACAAACAAAAGAGAGTCGAAGCGTACCGTGGCTGCAGCAAAAGTTGCACTTTTTATTCGGATTATTTTTATTTTGCTACAATGCATTTTTCTCCAACCTATTTCATTTATTTTTATTTTCTCGTACTGTGTCGGTGATGAGATCTGTGTTAGAATCGATGTCCGATTGAAGCCTGCGATACATTGTTGGTACGTGCGAAAAATTTCGATTATCGAATTTATTAAATAAGGAATATCCTTATTTTATTTATTTTGTTTATTAAATATTTTATTTATTTTATATATTAAATAAGGAAAGAGATCTCGAGATCGAGAAAAAGGCAAAACCCTTTTTCTCGATTTCGAGAAAAAGGGTTTTGCCTTTTTCTCGAGATGGCTTCCTTTAGTCCGCAAAAAAACAAATATATATATATATATCCCGACGTATCCGGTCAGCTGGATTATTCGCCAAAATGGCAAAAAAAATTATAATTTATTTTTAAGTTTTATCTTTCAAGATTACCAAAAAATTTTATCACATTACCTCGTTTCTGTGACTCGACTACATTTAAAAAAAAGTCCCATCGGTGCAAGAACCTTCCGAAATCATAATATTTCTTCCGTCCGAAGTACACAACGAATCTCCATACGAAAAAGATAGGAACATTTTTCCATATTTCGCCTGGCTCGACGTCTTCCGACGACGTCGTAATCCCAGACGCATTTGCCAGCCGTACCTCAGGGGTTTTTTTTTCCGTCCCGCCTCACGTACGAATATATGCACTGCCTGCATGCAGACACACGTGCTCCGCCCGATAGTCCGCCTTCCCGCACATCGTACCTACGCCGTCTCCCGTACGGATTGGCCAAGTTGGAAATATCATTTTCGCCCTGGCCACCGTCTGAATTTCGGGAGTCTCATTTTTCTTCGGGCTCTCGCTCTCTCACTTCCATCTCACGCGCGTCTAGACTGCTGCCCCGGGCTCGCTTCCCGACGCCCTGCGCACACACCCGCGAGCCACCACAGGTGCGCTTGCACCAGACGCTGAAACGTTATCGCGCGATAGTAAGAGAAAAGCTATAAAAAAAAAAAAAATCCAAAGCCCGTGAGGCGAATAGACCGTCGAGAATTACAAAGTGCGATTTTTTTTTCCAGTCCTCTCAGCTCTCCTATTTTCTCTTCCGCCCTCGCTCTTTGTACATCGCGCACAATACTCTACAGTCCTGTGTGTAGTGAAAAATACGAGAAGAGGAATGGAGCGTGGCTCGGGTGGGGGGTTCGGGCGTTTCGGTAGAAATAAATGACAACTCACCCTTGGGAAGTGTATCGACGCTGCGCTGCATGCCAAAGTCCCCGAGGCTGAGGGGATGATGATTCTGAGGCGGTGGCGAGGCCTCCCTGACGCAGCCCATTAGGCTCAGTGCACCTCCGACGGCTCCCCCGCCGCTGCCGGCGCCGGCCCCTCCTCCTCCGGGGGTGCTCGACATCCTCCCCGTCTGAAACACCCGACAGAACCACGCTGCTACATACGACTCTTTGACCCTGTGATACCATCCCGAGAGAAAAGAATTCGTCTTCGTTGACTTAGCTCCGGTGGCGGTTCCGATCTGCGCCCTCCAACCGTCCCAACTTCCGGTCGACCAGTTACCGTCCATCTCCGGGCCGGACGAGGAAGACCTCAGCCGCACGATCGGATCGTTCTCAAGCCAAGCGCCTGTTACCGACAGCCCTAGCGTCACGCGTTACCGTCACGTGCAAATGAGCTCCCTAATCGCGAAAAGACCCTTGCACTGACAGTCCTTTTGTCGGTTTGATCGACTAAGATCGGAACCGATCGAACTTCCGATTTAAATTTCAGAGACCTGACAATGTTACTCGAGGATTCGGGAATTCAAAGCCGGTGGCGACTTTGGTGAATATCCTAAAGTCTGCTGCGCTTGTATAACAGCACTATTATATCCGCTAATTTGAGATCGGCTCGATTTCCATCACCCGCCGCTCTTGTTACCGACCGCCCTAGCGTCACGCGTTACCGTCACGCGCAAATGAGTTGCCTAATCGCGTAACACTCTCGCACTCACGGCCCTTCCGCCGCTTCGATCGATCGACTAAGATAGGAACCGATCGAACTTCCGATTTAAATTTCGGAGACCTGACAATGTTACTCGAGGATTCGGGAATTTAAAGCCGGTAGTGACTTTGGTGAATATCCTTAAGTCTGCTGCGCTTGTATAACAGCACTATTATATCCGCTAATTTGAGATCGGCTCGATTTCCATCACCCGCCGCTCTTGTTACCGACCGCCCTAGCGTCACGCGTTACCGTCACGCGCAAATGAGTCACCTAATCGCGCAACACTCTCGCACTCCGGCCCTTTCGCCGGTTCGTTCGATCAAACGTTTGATTTAAATTCCAACGGGAAAATTGCCTTCGCCTGCGCCGCGGCTCGGATCCGGATGGTCCAGAGACCCGACAATGTCACTCGAAGATTCTGGTCTTCAAAGTGCAGTCCCTTCGCCGAGACGGCCGGTCGCGACTTCGGTGAAGGTCCGGAAGCACTGCTGCGCTTGCATAACAGCACCATACAACGCACTAGTGTGGTATCGGCTCTTTCTCCGCCACCCGCCGCCCTCTCTTACCGACTCCCCCAGCGTCACGCGTTACCGTCACTCGCAAATGAATCGCCTAATCGCGAAACACTCTTGCACTCCAGTACCTTTCGCCGGTTCGATCGATTGACTAAGATCGGCACCGATCGAACTCTCGATTTGAATTTCAACGGAAAGATTGCGTCCGCCTGAGCCGCGGCTCGGATCTCGATGGTCCAGAGACCCGACAATGTTACTCGAAGACTCGGGGCTTCAAACTGCAGTCCCGTCGCCGAGACAGCCGGTCGCGACTTTGGTGAAGGTCCGGAAACACTGCTGCGCTTGTATAACACTGTGCTATATAATGCGCTGCCGTGGGATGTGTATATATATGTATATGTGGCAGTGGGATATAACAGATGAGAATGGGTCAGGAGAGATGGTTACCATGGTGACTGCAGCCGAAGAGGGTGATGCCGGCGCGAGGCAGCAGCAGCAGCAGCAGCGTCGGGCATCGATTACGCCCGCGCCCCTACCGCCCTCCGGACGACCATGACCTTGTCGCAGCACAGCTGATTCTCGGTGCAGCCGCGTCCAACCCGGGAAACAGTGTGCGGGACGCGCTCCCGGCGGGGGAGCTTCGAAGGCTTCAGGAGCTGAACCCCTGGCAATCCCTCGCGCTCTTCGGGACAGCGATGCTTTGTCGTAGGACTTCTTTTGTTTCGAAGCTTGCGTCGATTTTTAGCATGCAGATTTGTTGAGGAAAAATAATCTTTCAGGGTCAAGTTTATTAGCGCTCCGATTACTCTTGTTTCAATTTTGACGAGACAAGTTTTCAAGTCAAGCTTTCAAGCCAAGTTTTCAAGTCAAGTTTTCAAGTCAAGCTTTCAAGTCATGTTTTCAAGCCAAGTTTTCAAGCCAAGTTTTCAAGTCAAATTTTCAAGGCAAGTTTTCAAGTAATCAATTTTTTACCAGTTTCCGTTCAATGATTATGAAGATACATGTTCGATGAGTGACGTCCAATTTTGATTAAAGATCGATTGAATGAAAATTGAATTTGATGAGAGTGTTTTACGGAAGGTTTGAAATCGGTTTATAGGGAATTATAAGGGAGTTTTATTGATCCGTATTAAGTGCTCGCTTTAGGGCGAATCACACTACCCGGCACACGGTCCGATAGTGACACATTCAGTGTTTTCTGATTCTCAGAAAATAACGTTGTGCCTGACCTGAATTGATTTTGCCGCCGAGATTTGATAATATCGTGGAGAGAACGAGAAATCGCTCGGTTTCCAGTTTACCGACAAACTCTGATGTTATTCGGGCGAGACGATAAAGTCGCGCATCTAATGGATCCACAATCGGCACGACGAATCCTCTCCGAGAGCGGCGCACCATCGCATATGCGAAAGATATCGCGATCGCGATATTCCCGTTGCCGCAACACAATCGATAAACATTAGATCCGTTGATAACATCCGCGACCGCGACGACAAAGTGAATTACGAGTTGACTTGTCCGCCGGAGTGGCTAATAACCGCAGGGATAAACTCGATTACGACCTACACAACGACGGTACTAATGGCGCAATCAATTTTCACTCGGGATTGGTATCGGACACGTTCATTTGGTTATCGATCGATCGAACGATAGTCCGTTTGCTCACCTTACAGAAGAAACGGCATTTTTGGGGTGGCTCGCGTGTGCGTGTTCCGAAAATCTGTAACAAAAACGAATATCGATGATATTATTGGAACGTTTGTTGTTTATTGGTGTAATCAAGGTTAAGAACCCAATAAACCAATAGCAATACGATGGTATATATCTGTGTCTGGATAAGAAGTACAGGAAGCTATATAGACGGACGGACAAACAGACAGAAACGGACGGACAGGAAGATAGGAAGACAAACGGACGGACAGGAGAATAGACGGACGAACGGATGGACGGACAGACGGATGTACAACATCAAAGTTTTTGATGATAAGATAAGAAGTCCAGGAAGACAGACGGAAAGACGGAACGATGGAACAAACGGAAACGCGGACGTGTGGACGGATGGACAAACAGACAGATAGATGGACGGATGGATGGATGGACGGACGGACGGACGGACGGGATGGATGAATGGACAGACGAATGGACGAAATCAATGATTTTTCAATTATACATATAGGACTGGTAGGCCATGTTAGGTTCTTAAAATTATTTTCTCGGGACTTCCGGTTTCCGCCAGGCGTGCAACATGAGAAATAAATAAAGAAGCATTTCCAACTCTCTGCTCTTGCGTTTCCCTATCGTCCTCATTCTCTTTGTTCCTTCTTCATCCCGTTCCGAGTGAAGAAAAGCACTCACAAGAGACACTCTTCTTTCTCCGAGGAGCTCTCAACACAAATCTATTTATAATTATTACAAAGAGTGAACGAACGCAATGGCAGCCACGGCGGCTCTACGGCCGTCTTCGCCGAGAGGGAAAAGGCCGCTGGGCGCGTACGGCACGAAAATAAACTCGTCGGCACCGAGCTACCAGCCGGCGCACTGGCGAAGACGCATGGACGAGGGACGGGGCGGAGGGGAAACGGCGAAAAAGTATTGCTCGCAAAAAAAAGCGCCTCGCAACTCGGCAAGCGAGAGGTTAGCGTTTTATTTCTCACTGCCGTGAGAATTTGCCCTCGGCAACGCGAACCTCGGCGATCTTCCGTTGTCCAACACGCGGACGTGAAAAACCCCGATGGAGGTTCTCGCGCAATGGCCAGACTCGCGAATCGACCTCGTGTTTACCCAACGTGTTCAGCTCGGGCAAAAAGTCACCCTCTCGGTGTTCCGTGACGCACAGCCAGCTTGTTCTTGCTTCGTTAACGAACGAGTTGCCGAGGTGGACATTGAAATGATTAAAAGAAGAAAAAAAAATATCGAGGAAAGTTTTTGTTGGCCTGTAAAAATGTATGAATTTAATTTGGCCTCTGGAATTAGTGGTTTGCAATTAAATGCTCTTGCTGCTTCCAATTGAACTTCAAGGTCCGAAATGAACGGAAAAAGAAAGAGAGGAAAAGAAGAGTTCTCCAAAGTGACTCCTGTTTACTGAAAATCCGGAACTAGGAATTTGTCCACCTTCGCTCTTCAATTTTATCATTCTTGCCTCTAGTTTACTTCGCAAGTTTTTATTGTCTTGTAAAAGTGTACGAATTGAATTTGTCCTTTGAAATCAGTAGGTTGCAACGAAATGCTCTTGCCTCTTATCGAATTTCAATATCTAAAATGAAGCGAAAAAAAACAAAAAAACAAAAAAGAAAAGAAAATTTACCAAAGTAACTCGAAAGTATACTGAAAATCCTCAAGGACGATTTTATCCATCTTCGCTCTTAAATTTTTATCTTGTAAAATGTTATCTTAAGTTTCTGTTATCTTGTAAAAAAAAAGTACAAATTTAATTTGTCCCTTCAAATTAGTAGGCTGCAATGAAACGCTCTTGCTCGTTATCGAACTCCGATATCTAAAATGAAGAGAAAAAAAACAGAACAGAAAATGTCCCAAAGTAACTCGACAGTATGCCGAAAATCCGGAAGTACGACTTCGTGCACCTTCGCACTTGAATTATTACCATTCTCTCCCCTGCTTTCCTTCGGAAGGAATGACTCTCGGTCGCCCGAGCGGCAGCGTCAGAAATAGCCGCTGAATGAGCCCTTCGATTCCGTAGGAGCGAGTCTACCGATTTCCCCGGTTTTTGTTCCTCTCTCGTTCCGTTTCAGCGGCTTCGTTCGTGCGCACTGTGCACGGCGTTTCGTACAGCCTCTCGGAACCCAATATCGCCGGTAGCGAGTTCGAGTTCGCACAGTGGTCGGGCGACGCGGCTATAGAAGCCAGGTACGATGTAGGCCACGCTCGATCGACAAACGAAGTCGGCAGCGTCTTTCTCTCTCTTTCTCTCTCCCTCTCTGTCGTGTCTGAAAACAATTGGAGTTTGCATTCGCGGTCTGTGTTGTAACCGCTCGAGTTGCACTCGCAACAGTTACGCCCGAGAACGATGTTTGTGTGCGCGCGCGCACGCACACGGTATGCCGGTATGAAACGTCGCGAATGGGGAAAACAAAGCACGTCACGAGCTTCGACCGAGGCTGTCCCAAGCTTTTGCTTGTCGCGCGCGTTCCTCGCGGAAACTGAAAACGAAGAACGAACTCTTTCTCGTTCTGCTCAATGCGAGTTAATGGACGCGAGCAGGCGCAAGGGAGACCGGGGCAAAATGGGAACGCGAAGAGAAATGGGTAAGACTGTGAACTGCAAACTCGGGGCAAAATGGGGCACGAATTTTTTTTTTTTTTCTAAAAGATGTGAAAAATTGGGCAACACGTGAATTGGGACCGAAGCGAAACATTTCGGGTCAAAATGGGATCCGAAATTTGTTTGGCAATAAAATGTGACAAATTCGGTAACTCCTGAATCGAGGCCGAAGCGAAACATGCCCGGGCAAAATGGGAACGCGAAGAGAAATGGGGTAACACTGTACACCGTAAGTTCGGGGCAAAATGAGGTGGGACAGTTTCGTCATCAATAAGCTGTTCAAAATCTGGCAACTCCTAAATCGGGGCCGAATCGGAACATACCAAGGTATGCCATTTTGCCCCAAGTTGCGATTCCTCTCGGTTATCATTATCACCAGCTTAATGTTTGTAAATTTATTTATAAAAAATAATTAAAAAGTGAATTTGTGGTTACGCTCTCTTCAGAGCTGCTTTTATTTATTAGCTAGGCCGTTTTGCCCCGCTCGGCTCTCCGTACATCCACAGCTCACACGAGTTTGCGCGCAGCATTCCTGGACCATTCCCGACGACTTCGCCTCTGTATACCCGTCTCTCATTCTCCCTGCCATGAATCTATATTTAGACCTCAACAACAAAAAGCTGCAAAATGGAACGTTCTATTCGAGGGAATTTGTGTCACGTTAACACATTGAATCCAGGCCATTCGTGTCGGAGGCTGGAGAAGCCTCGATGCAATCCTTCGACCAGCCGACGCGACTCTCTTGCTTTCCGAGCATCCACGGGCACTTCCTGTGTTTCGCCGATGCAGGGTGACAAGTTATTTATCTGACAACGCGTCCCACGCGGGGAGGCTCATCGACTCCCACGTACGCAAATGAGGAACACTGGATGCGAGGAATTTCCACGAGAGCAGAGATCGTTGACCGGGCTCGGGTCGCCCGGACGGACAGAGAGATCGAGGAAAGATTATTGCCGGGCGTTTACATCCCCGCTTTCACAACCAAAAAAAAAAGAAAATTTATTCGACGGGCGCCACAAATATTGATTTAATAAAAATAAGTAATTGCCATTTATTGAACGGAATAACGGCACATTTATTAAATAAATTGCCGTTAAATAAATTGCCATTTATTTAACGGCACATTTTCATCTCCACCACTCACAGCTCTACCGGATAACTACTCTACCAGAAAACGTCTCTACCGTATTAGAACTCTACCAAAATCTCTACCGGAAAGTAAAATAAAACTCTACCAGAATCAACACCGTTTATTTAGTTGAAGTTAAATATTTATTTAATTTAAATAAATATTCATTTCATTCGAGTAACTATTTAGTTGATTTAAAAGAATATCTATTTAAATCAAATAAATATTTAACTTAAACCAAACAAACGGTGGCCAATCAAATAAATTATTTTTCAGAGCGGACAGTTCCGTCGATTTATGAATTTTTAAAGCATGTCCTGCAGTCTTTGCCCAACCTCGTACATTAAAATTATGTAATACATGGAAAATTATATCATTGTTTCTTGAAAGTCTCGGAGAATTGTGGAAACGATCGACGCACGGGCACATTTCGCCGGTCTCTCGCTCTCTCTCCATCCCTCGAGAGCGGTGATTATTCATCCGGGGATAAAACAAAAGGGGCGATTTTGCAGAGCAACACAAAGGAACAAAAAGTCACCGGCAATTTTCAGTCTCGTCACAGCTTCCGGCTTCTTCTTTTGCATCCTACACAAAAACTTCCATGTCGCTCCTTTATCGATGTATCCGAGAATTTTTAGTTTTTTCTCAAGTGTGTCTAATGCGCAGTCTAAACGCAGCGCGGATGCATCCGTTTTTTTTTTTTTTTATAAGGGTGGTGATGGAAGAGAGAATGAAAGAAGAATCGACTCTTGCGGTCCCCGAGCATTGTCTATCATCCCCATCGAACCCCCCGACGCAGCTGTATAGCGCACTTCTCGCTTCTTCTACCAGACGAGTAATTTTTCAACGTTGGTCCTAGACGAAAAAAAAAGAAACGAAAAACCCCGAAGAACGTTGACCCGGCTCCATTTTCCGCGTCTTTTTTTACGCCAAAGGGCAAAGAACACCGACCCGTATTCTCCTCGTCGCTGAGAATTTTTCGAGCCAATCTCGAGCCATCCAGCGCCGGACAATTCGGACCGACGAGCAATTTTTTTTTTAATTAAATAAACTTTCACGGACAAATTTACACTAGTTAGTTAGTTTTATTATTATGCATTATCATGTATATTTATGATTGTGTTTTATTATTATTATGTTTTGTATTACAATATTTATTATTATGTAAATGAATACAAAGATTCAAAATGTGGGGTGTTTGCGATGTATAATCTTAACAAAGAAGTAATAACACGGTACCAAACACTTGGGTACAATGGTAGTAAATACTAAGGTACTAAACCACGAATCTCCAAATTCAAAGCAGCCCGCTATGTAAAAGTGAAGCGTTTTGAAATCATCGAGTTGTTTACTATTTAACAATGCATTTAAGTTTTCTTCGTGGCTGCGGTTAAGGTTAAATTTTCTGATTAAAAAATACTGCCTGATTGGGACAAATTTACACTATTTTAAGAATAATTTTTTCTTTTTACATTTTTTTTTTTACCGAACTTTTTCATTGCGAATTGATAAGAGGATTTGTGTTTTCAATGTGGGAAGGATCGTCGAGATTTTCGACGATTAATCGTTGAGCAGTCATGGAACAAACGTTCGTGAAGTGCACTCCGAGCGAAAGGCTCGAGGATTCAAACAGCCGCTCGAGAGTTTGATGGAACGGTGAGCAGAGAGAAATATTGCATTTCCGTACGCCTCGTTGAATCCATTCGTGTGTATTTAATATGTACGGTAGGCACGGGTTGCGCGCATCAATCGCAAACACACGGTCAGTACCATCCAAGAATTCGAAAGTCATCGAGGGCGAAGGGTTCTTTTCGACGTATCGAATCGGCCCGTAGACAGAGGCTCTCCAGTGTGCCATTGTGCCGAAAAAAAATCTAAAGCCCCTCTATTCGCGATACAAGAATTTACCGATAAAAAAAATTGTAAAAAAAAAGAGCAGAAAAAAAGCTCGTGACCCATTTTTTATAGCCCGAACCAATAGGCGGGATCGTGGATTTCCAATGTCATTAGAAGGTGCTTCGTTCATTTTGTTTTTTTTTTTCGTCAATAATTTCATCGATTTCTATTCACATTTAATTAACCTACTTCACGAATCTCATTAGTGCACCGTCTCTACATATCTATTCAATTCTTTGATCTCCTGCTTTTTTTCATTAATTTTTTTTTTTTTTTTGTTCTTTCGCACTAATTAGACCTATTTATCTCTGATGACTCAAAGATCCGCGGTGCGGCTCGCCGAGCGCGAATCGCATACGATTGCCAGCAGCGGCAGCGAACGCATCGCCGCTCGCTGAAGATTCGTCGTGTCCTCATTCGGTGGCTCGTAAATTCGTTCGAAAATAGAATTTCCAGTTGATGTCCCGGTACGAGCCGCGCGGAGTTGCGTCTCTCGTTCAATGAGTCACTTCGCCCAGTGCATCCTGCGAGTTACACTCATTCGGTTCCCTCTGGCGTCCCGCACTGCACGAAGCTCGCGGACCGGGCGCCGCAGCCACATCCGTACGCAGCGAGTCGCGTGCGCCCTCGTTCAACCAACTCCCCGGATACCTACAACGCACGTAGCAGCCGAGGCGAGAGTGGCGATGCGTGCACGCATTTCGGGAAAGTGCGAGAGGGCTCCCTTTCTATCCTACGCGAGAAACTCGATACTTCTACTCGACTCCCTTCAGCACCGTCTGCAGTTATCTCGAGCAGACTGAGGGAGAACGGAGGGGAGCGCTATGCTGACTCAAATTCAATTAAAAGGGGCTTCTATATTTAGCGGAAGGTTTATCACCTTTTTTTCATCGCTGGAATACTTCATGTGTTGTGTTTGGTGATAAATATTGTTCTGCACCCAGAAAAAAAAATTATTTGACGCCCACCGTATGTTTGGTTTAAGTAAAATATTTATCTGATTTGAATAAATATTTATTTCATTTAAGTAACTGTTTACTTCATTTAAATAAATATATATTTAAATCAAATAAATATTTCACTTAAACCAAATAAATGGTGGCCGTCAAATAAATTTTTTCATGGGTGTGGTGGAGATTTTCTTGGACGCATATATTCCGGTAGAGTTGTTATGTGGTAAAGTTGACGGGAACTGGTTCGCTCTGGTAGAGTTTTTTCTCATACAGTAGTAGAGATTCTGGTAGCGTTGTAATACGGTAGGGATGTTTTCCGGTAGAGTTATGAGTGGTAGAGTTGCAAATGTGCTCACTGACGCTACCGCGAGGAGGCGCCAGCCTGAGAAGTTACCTCGCGCAAATTGAGACAACGGAGGCGAGCGCTATGCTGACTCAAATTCACTTAAAAGAGTTCCTACATTTAGCCGCCAGTTTCTCACCCCTTTTATCGCTGGAATATTTCATGAGTTGTGTCTACGATAAATATTATTTTTAAAACAGCTCCGAATTCATTCGCGATTCGTTTTTTATTCGGTTATTATCTTGAATTTATGAGTATACATTTTTTGAAGTGCAAGTCGTACTGTTAGTCAGACAACTCACCCGAGAGAGAGTCGGGGTGGGCAGTCGGAGGATGATTCACTGACGCTACCGCGGGGGGCGCCAGTGTGAGCATCGCTTCGTCTTGTTTACCGAACTCGCACAGTGAGTGTGAGGCAGCGTCGGGAGACTGGGATTACCGAGTTGCTCGAGGGCATCACCCCTGGGCTCACTCTCCCTCTCTCCCCACGGCCGACGAATATTAGACTCTACGAATCGACAGAGGAAACTGCTATTTCTATGAAAATTCGAGCACCGAACTAGCCGCCGAGGGTGAGCATCTGTTCTCGAGTGACAATGGGTATTGAGTGGGTCGCCTCAAACTGTCCTATAGACTGCGAGCCTATTATTACGAGGACTCGAGTTCATCGCTCCAGACGCCGGAGCCCTCGCGAAACTTTATGGTTTTTTATGTACAAAAAAGTACGATAAAAAAAACATAATTATCCGAACAATACGAAAGAGGCTAAGAAAGATAATGGTTTATTATATCAGATATGAAAAGCGTCTCTATTTATTCGCGACTCTCCGGCGATTTGACCGCCTCGTTAGTCGCCGGAAACCATAAGTACCACAAAAGTACTGCAAAAAAATTATAAAAATTCTAATGAAACTTTATATGGTATAGTATAACAACACAAAGTTTTTATGGATAAGCCGATAGATTTAATTCTACATTTTAATAATGGAATCTCACCTCGATTACGTGTATAAAGTTTAACATCGCGATTTATGCATAACAATTTTTGCATCTTAAGGACTTTAAATAAACTATCTGTTCAAAATCACTGAAAGCCGTATTTTCATCATTTTTGAAAGAAATTGAATTGCGCGTGTGGGCTCTGTAAATTTTAGAAACCTCCGTACCTTTGCATTCGTTAACGTACAAACGAGTACAAATGTAATACATGTTTGTATTACATTTGTACTCGTTTGTACGTTACGTTTGTAGTACAGTGTAGTACACATGTACTACATAATGTAGTACAAACATGCAATTAAAAAAAAGCAATTTTCTAAAGTCGGGCTCCAAGTTCACACAGCTAACAATTTTCTCCCTCGTACATTAATATTGTTAAAACGCGACGGTGTAATTCTCAATACGAACAAATCATTCTTAAACTTTTTCTGTCACAATCCATTTCATTTTCCCAACGACAGTATTTTAAATCTTTCTTGTAATTTTTCGAAGAAAAAAAGTGTACTCTTCACATAACCGTGTGCACTGTCGATCGCAATGATGTTCTAACTGGCGCGAGACGAGGGTGAAGAATAAGAATGTTGATTGCCGCAATTAGCACCTCGCGGGAGGGTCAAAACGGTGAGGCCCGTTACAACTTCGTTGCGCATGCGCCTTTTGCCGTACGATTCGCATCTAATTTCACCAAAGTATCATTATTGTCTGATCCTCGCCTTTTTCTTGTCCCCCCTCTGCAACCGTTACATTCCCCTCGCGATTGTTCATTCTCCGGTTCGTCGTTTCCCGCAAGTGCTGTACGGTCGGCGGTCTCGGAGCGAAGTCGACCGAGCCGCAGATGGAGGAAAGCCGCGGCCGACGACATCGCTCGCGAGTCACAAACAAATAAAGCCGCGGCGTACAAGTTCACAGTGGTGAGTTCGTTGTTTCGTTCCTCGTCATCGTGTCTTCGTTCGAGTTCGTATTCCCACGCCGCGAAACGCTCGGAGAGGACGCGAACGATACGGCCGAGAGAAAAGAAGTCGCCGGCCGCGTCGCTGGCTCTCGGTGCCCGAGAAAATGTTTCTGTGCGCGCTTGATAAATAATGAATGAAATTGCTTCGCGGGGCTCCGCTTCGACTCTGCTCTCCCGCGTTACCGCGGTACTGTGTACACCTTGATATAGCGTATCGCACAGCCGCTATCCCATTCGCGCTTCGTTTCGTTAACGATCGCTCTCTACGCGGCGAGCGGACGGCGACGACGATAATGACCACGCACTCGGAAAAATAATTCATTTGACCGACGCCCGAAAATAAATGTTTATTTAATTTGAAAAAAATTTCGTTTGGTTTATTTATTCATTCGTTTTTATGATGAAAGGGCGGTTCCCAATCACAAGCGATTAATCCATGATTAATGGGTGATCGGAGCGAGCAGTAGACTTAAAATAACAGTTGGGATTAAATCGACAATTTAAAATTTTTATAAATATCTGTTTCATTTAATGAAATTTCTATTTGGGGGCTGAAGGACCTTCGTCAATTATCCGTTAGCTTGTATTTATAATAATTATATTTATTGTGGCAGCTCAAGTGTATACATTGGTTTGTTTTTTTTCTTTTTACAAAAATAAACATAACTATTAATTAAAATAAATAATCAATTGAACTAAAGAAATATTTGTGGTTTAGGCATCGAATAAATTGTTTTTCTGGGCGCAATTGCAATAACGAAAAGAAAAAGGAAAAAAAAAAAAAGGAAAGCCGTCTGCAGATGTTGGCAAAGTTCGTTCGGAAAGTTCGAGCTTATCCGGGTGAGGCGAGGTGGATGGTAATAGCCGAGATGAGCTGGAAGTAATTAACTGTGCGATATCTTTGATGCTACATTGAATAGCGGTTAGAATTTTAACCACGGAGAATGCCGCGGAGTCGGTAGAATTTTCCAGACTACCGTACACCGTGCGTCCCGCGCAATCTCGTCGGGCTTTGCGAAAGGTTTTTAATTAATGGCGGAATAAGGTGGAAAGATTCGATTTGGCAGGTAGGATGCCCTCGGTCCCGGGAAGGACGAACGATGACTTCCTGCTGGAACGACGTACGCGTCCAATTCCCTGGCTTAATTGCTCTCCCACCGAGACATGTATGGCCATCGGTGCTTCTCGCTCTCGTCTATTACTAATCGGACGCTTAATTGCCGTCCGCGCTTCGAATACAGCGACACACGCGTACTCGGACACGGAGCGATACGAACGTCGTGGTGTCGACGGGGACGATCCGGAGTCTCTCTTTTCTGCCTCCAATCTCGTTGGACGTGTTGCCATCGCACGCGGAAAAACAAAATTATTCGGCGTCCACCGTTTATTTGGTTTTTAAGTAAAATATTTATTTGATTTAAATAAATATTCAAATTGAGTAAATAGTTACTTAATTGACATTTCCAACCAAATAAACGATGGCCGTCGAATGAATTATTTTTGTGGGTGCGGGGGAAAAAAGAATCGTTACTGGTAACTGATAGATCGAAATAGCTGCAGGATAAATTCGACCCAAATATCAACTGGCACAAACCGGAACCGATTTTATCTAAATAATTAAGTCGGTTGAGCCGAGCGCGTGTGCCACGATAGACTAACATCGACACGATGGAACAAAAAAACGGCAACCACGATCGTTAACGGATTGCATAATTGAACTGCAAGATAGAAAATTAATAATAACAGTATTTTTTTAAATGTTCGATGGCGGAGAATGCCGCACTGGGATATCGAGTGGTTGCAGAGAACTGTGAAAGGATCGAACGAGGCGTCGGGGCAAAAAGTGAGAAGACACGTCGAGAACTCACGAGCGAGAAGGATGCTCGGACGCGAAAGGAGTGAGGGAGCGAGCGGGAGAGACGATTTAGAGAGGTCCGACATGAAAACTACTTGCGGTGTTAGCACTGCAGCGAGTGCGGAGTCTCGAGACTCGCGGGTGAGGCGTATGAGAGTCGATCTCAGGGCGGATTCCCACCACTTAGTCAGTCACGACTTCGGAGTCGCTAAACGCCGTAACCCGAACACTCCCTCCCGACTTCTTCCTCTTATTCCTCTTCATCATCATCGGTGATTTTCCTTCATTGGGCTCGAACGATTGGATAATACGAAGTTCTCTGTAGTTCGAACATCAGGCGAACCCAGCTGGGATTCTGCCGTAACACGCACACTCCATCGTGACTTCTTCCTCATAATCATCATCGATGATTTTTCATCGTTGATCTCGAGCGAGTGGATAGTATGAAGTCTCTGCAATTCGAACATCAGAAAGTGACATATTTCCGCTTTGACGTCCGGTCGAAAAAATTAGATTTTCAAACCGGAAGTGACGTATTTCCGGTAAGCCATCACTTCCGGTCGAAAAATTATATTTTCAAACCGGAAGTGACGTAATTCCGGTATGACGTCACTTCCGGTCGAAAAATAAGATTTTCAAACCAGAAATGCATATTTTCGGAACGACGTCCCGTAACCGTGCCGATGGTTGAATCTCACCTCGGGAACTTCGCGTAAACGAACACGCACCTAAATAAACGGATTTTACCGAATAAAATGAGGACACTTATTACCGGAACAACAATAACTGTTGTCGTGTTTAATTTAAGTTTTATGCGTGAAATGAATCCTTTTTTTAAAGACACGAAAAAGAAGCTAAAAAAATGCCTAATTTTAAACCGCATCTTTCGAATTGTAATAAATAACAGACGCCGTGGCTCTGGATTATTGGCTTATCGAGAATTATTCAACAGCCTCGATTACCGTCCGCCATCGCCAGCTTTAATTCCTCAATGTCGCACACCTACTTCCGTGAGAGGAATCAACGAGAGTTACGTGTATCTATGTATATATGTGTATATACACATATATACATACATACATGTATGCAATGTATGTGGATTCCGTGTGTTATTACATTCCTTATTCGCCGAACGTTTCTATCAATTCAAGATAAAATAAATCCTTCCTCTCGGGATAGTGTACGTCAAGTCGTTTGTGTATCTTCAAGCATACAATAAACACCAGGCCGCACGAGAGATAATGGAGTTCCATTGTGAAACGATTTATCGTACAGAACGATTTTCCGTGTAGGTAGGCACCCGATTACCGATTATAAATGGGCGAGAGAGCGTTGGTTAATAGTTCCTGCATGCAGTAGGTTGTCTTGTCTAGGATCTACACCGGAGTCTCGATCCAACGTATACCCGTAGCCCAACAACCTATATGTAGAATAACTCCGCTGGAACGCGGCTCTCTCACGCGCTTCTCCTCGTCTCCTTCGACGCCGTACTCGCTGCTGCGTAACGCGGCATTTTCATAATGAGAGAGAGCGAGACGCGCGGGCTAAATAAAAAAAAGAATTCGCTCAATCCCGTTCGTAATTCAGCGCGCACACGTGGAACCGCGTGGATCGCACGCCGTTGCTTCCTAGAAATTGCATAAGCTTCGATGATCGTTAAACAATCTCTTAGAGCGCCGATGAAGAGCCCCCGAGAAACCATGCGCTCGGGCACGAGTTTCGCAATAGACGGAAATTCCCAAAAGGAACGGAGACGGCAGGGAAGACCAACGGAAGCGAAAAGTCATTAATAAAATTCGTACGAAATTTTGTGTACCGTTGCTGGAAGTGATATGAAGCGATATGAAAATATAAATTTTCAACTTTTACGAGGAAGCGATATGAAAATATAAATTTTCAACTTTTATGACGAAGCAACATGAAAATTTCAATTTCCAATTTTTTGTTTAGCTTACAGTGCACGTACCGTGTAATGTTCAATAGATCGCGCGCCACTTTTTGGCGTTTAGATTCTATGGAAAAGCCCACCCAACTCCGTCCCCGAACGAAAAAAAAAAAAAAAAAAACCGTTCAATCTAATCCCTAATTTAACGCACATACGTGTAATATCGTGGCTCGCACTTCGCTGCTTCCCAGGAATTGCACAAGCCTCGGACGATCGTTAAACAATTTCTGAGAGCGTCGATGAAGAGCCCCGAGAAGTCATGCCCTCGAGCACGAGTTTCAAAATAGACCGCAATTCCAGAACGAAGCGGCGAGAGACGGGAAGGCCAACGGGACCGAAAAGCCAGGCACCGTAGAATGCCCAATATTTCACGCGGCGCTTTCTTGGCGTTTAGACTCTGCAGAGAAGCGCCCGCTTCTGCCGAGACCGTGGCGAGTCCAGCATCTCCCGAGAACGGAGCGTGTCTGTGCTGAAACATTCTACGTGTCGAGTTATTCGCGCGGGCTCCGGAGCGCGGTCACGTTTTCCACGAGCACCGGCTACCGATTCGCCGAGAGCGGCGAACCCTGGAGCAAGGCAACGAGGCTCGAGGGACGCACGGAATTCGCTGCGGCGCTATGATTAATGCGACGTTCAGAAAAATTGTGAGTGGATGCACGCCGAACACCCGAGACGTATTGTGTTTGGCCACGGAGCGAAAAAAATTATTAATAACAAGTTTGAAGAAGAAATGTTACCGTCTATGATTTGTAATACTTTGTGACGCGATAGTTTCCGGGTTGTCAATCGCTCACTAGTAGTGACTCGGCTCTCGGTGGTTTCCCGGTGAAACGACTTTTCGTTCGCTTGCAATCGTCGGGTATTTGCGAAAAGAATCTAGCGACGGCTCGTGCAAATGAAATGCAAACGAAATGCAACAGGGAGTGAATTTTTTATGACCCTGAAGATATCTGCGTGACACAAAATTTCATCAAGTTATAACGACTGTGGTTTGCACAAACTTCGCTCGGAGAAGTTCACTTGCAGAATAAAATTCTACAAGTGAATAATTTTCTTTTTTTCTCCTAAAGCCGTGCATTGATAGAGACTCGTCAAAGATGAAATTTGATGTCATGCAGATATATCTTAAGGGCCGTAATTTTTTTTTTTATAAAAAATGTATCTTTGTTTTAACGAATTCGATTTCGATTTAATGACTCATCGCGGGTTGTGGCTATAGTGCAATTTTTCACAGCGTCGCTTCAATCTTGTGATTAACACCACAGTTATCGAATCTAATGCGTAATAAGATTAAAGCGACCAAGTAACAAAAATGTATAATAAGTCTGACGAACGAATGCTATCATCTATAATTTCTAAATACTTTACAATTTTCTTAAAACAAGTTTGATTACATTTTTTTTATAAAAATAAAAATCGTTTGATTCGCGAGAAATTTACACTAAATGATAATCCACTTGCTGCAAAAGGATCCTCATCCGTCGTATGCAATTTATTCGGTGTATCTCGAAAATTGCAATTTGTAGCGAATTAAAAAAAAAGATTTACGTTAAAGTTTTAACGCTAAACAACTGTGCTCGAGCTCGCATTAAAAATGACTGGCCACTCGGTTTTCTTGATTTATTGACATTTCTTCTTATTTCATCGACATCCCTGCAACTTCCCGCAGTCAGTGCGATATTATTTACATCCCCAAGATATTTATGGAACGCCTGAGGTAGATCGATGGTCGAAGATGTCGAACGGGCATGAGGGAAAGAATAATTAATATTCGTTATTTGTGTATACACTCGCCCGATGAATTACGACGTCGAAGGGTCTAATGAATGTCAGCCGGACACAGGTGTCCGCAGGAGGAACGTTGCTGTAGTGGCGAGGCGTACAAAGGGCCCCGCTGGACATCGTAATACCGTGCCGTATAGTTTTGTCGTTCACTCGTCTCGTTATCGATTGTTTTTCCAACCGGCAGTCATGAGTTTAGTAGTCGCGGGTTCATCGTCCTTTGCGTACCGAGTCGCTCGGAAACTCTCACTCGCCGCTAGAATCGATATCGTATAGTTGGCTCTTGCGGCAAAACGAGGACTAGTTCGTTGAAAAGCTATAAAAAAACGGTAAGGGCATTGTTCGCTCACTTCTCAAAACAACACTTTTGTTTTGTCAATTTTACGGTATTTTTTGTAACAACACATTTTTTATAAACACTTGTCTACTTAATGAAGAATACAAGATGCAGATTTTATAAGTTGTAAACTTCCTTCCTGTAAATAATAAAAATAATAATAATAATAATAATCATTATTTGACCTTTTTTTAAACAGCTTCCTGCAAAAACAGAATCGAGAAACTGTCGGTCGATCGTTTTCGATTTTGATTTTTCTTTTTTGTTGAAATAATTTCGTGGTCACTTATTTTTTCCCTTCACCTATTTTATTTTTATAATAAAAATTTTACCTTTTTTTAAACAGCTTTTTGCGAAAATAAACCCGAGAAACTGTGAGCCGGAAATTGTTTTCAATTTTTGTTTTTTTTTAATCGAAACAATTTCCTAGTAACTTGTTTTTGTTTTGTTTCCGGGCCGTAACCGGGCGTCGTTGCGTAACGACGGCCCTGAGCCCGTAGTCTTACAACGGTAATGAAAGCCTCGACCTGGCTTCCTCCACGGTGTTGCTGTACAGCGCAGGGGCCTCAAGCAAACCCGTTTTCGTTCTCGCTCTTCACGGTTTAATGATCGACCGTTGCCGGACGCCCCTGAATTTACCTGCTCTCCCTCTGCGCTGCGGATCGCTTCGATATATGGCCACTGTCGATGTTGGCTTTGGCAGTCCGACAGCACCTCGTTCCGAACGTCTTTTTGGTCTTCGCCTCCCTCTATCTCCGCGCGTCACATGTTAATGCAAACAAAATGCTGCGCCGCGCCCTACATAGTACGTAACTCGACATTCCCTCTAGGGGAATATGTTAAAAAATTAAGGAACACTAGGGGCTTGAAGGAAGCAGTGTCAGTGCCCTCTTTTCGCCCTCTGCTGCTTCAACCCCGAAGACACTTTTACTAATATTAAAGGACCGAGAGTTCCGGATAGTCGTAAAAGTCCTCCAGTGTCTCTGTGACAGAGTGATTGAATAAACGGGCCGGAAGTTAAAAAAAATATCTTACCCAAATCTCTTAGGACATTTTTTAAAAGATACTTTGGATCACTTCGAAATATGGCCACGTATGTAATATGTAACAAAATTCAGGAGCGCTAAAAGGTTCAAGGAAGTAGCGTCGATGCCCTCTTTTTGCCCTCCGTCTTTGACCCCAAGAACACTTTTACGAGTATTGAAGTACCGAGAGTTGCGTGCTCTCGGTACTTCGATACTCGTAAGAGTCGTCCAATGTTTCTGTGACGAAGTGATTAAAAAAAGGACCGGAAGTAAAAAAAATGTCTTACCCAAGTCTCTAAGGAAATTTGTTAAAAGATACTTTGTACCACTTCGAAACGTGGACACTATCGATGTTGGCTTTGGAACTCCTTTTTACTCCCCGCCTTTCTCTATTTCCGTGCATCACGTGTAAATGCAAACAACATGTTGCGTGGCTCCCTACATAGTACGTAACTCGACGTTCCCTCTAGGGAAATATGTAACAAAATTAATGAGCGCTAAAACCTTCAAGGAAGCAGTGTCGATGCCCTCTTTTCGCCCTCCTCTGCTCCTCTGACCTAAAGGACACTTTTACGAAAATTAAAGTGCCGAGAGTTCCGTACACTCGGTACTTCGATACCCGTAAAAGTCCTCCAATGTCTCTGTAAAAGAGTGAATGAAAAAAGAACCGGAAGTGAACGAAATTACTCACCAAAGTCTCTCAGGTAATTTGTCAAAAGATACTTTGGATCACTGACCGATAAGAGCATTAAGAAAGCAATGTCAATGCCCTCTTCGCCCTCTGCCGCTCTGACCTCGAGGACACTTTTACGAGTATCGAAATACCGAGATTTTTGTGCTTTCGGTACTTCGAGCGTCATGAAAGTCCTCCAATGTGTCGGTGATGACGAGGTCATTAAAAAAAAGGAACGGATGTTAAATTAAGTATCTTACCCAAGTCTATCGGGAAATTGGTTAAAAGATACTTTGGACCACTTGAAAGGTTTACAATGGCTGGTCAATTCTTAAGTTCTCGTCCCGACATATCGTTGCCGAATCTTACGAGAGAATCGAGATTGGACCAGTGTTCCTTCACGTTACCGTCCAGGAATGCCGGGATCGTGTCCGGGCTGTAATTTTCTCCGGCACGTGAGTCCCCATGACCGGTTATACCTATAATAGCTATCGTCCCCCAAAAGAAATTGTGTGTCACATAGCGTTCCACTGCGGCTCACTCAAACGCCGGGTTCGGACGAATAGTTCAGATGTCACGATATAATTCGAGAATATTCGAGATTCGAAATTTCCATATTGCATTTTTTTTCTGGGACCCACAAAATTTGAAGAAAAAGACTGGAATTTCATTAAAAATTTCCGTATTTAATTTCTCGCGGAAGAACGGTTCATCCGTCGTGAAGATTACTCCAAATATTGCCGCGAGTGCGTTCAACAAATGCACGATTTCGACACTGAGAACTACGAGTTCTCAGTGCACACGCGTGTTGTAAAATCACTTGCACACAAAAATCGAAAGAAGGGTTTTGTGTAAAGTGAAACAAAGGAGCCTACACTCCCTTATAGTGATAAAGTATAATTTAAAAAGCTGATAAAGGGGTCGTTAAACAGTGATCTTGGCCGAAACTGTGAAATTCTAGCAGCGGAGATCGTTCGCTCTAAAAATTTCGAAAGGACGAATCTCTCAACTTTCGCGGCAGTTTCGGGTGTTTGCTTTGGCGAAAGTTCCGTCATTAAGTTGTTTCTCATTGCCTCAATTGTTAAATTCCGTGTTATAACGATGAAAGTGATTCTATATTGAGTTATCGAGTTTCTAGTATCGTCACAAACCGCGGGAAATATTGCACAAAATTTTAGTGTCCGTATCGTGCGGTTCGGCGGTAACATCGGAAGACTAACGAAACTTCGGTCGGTTTCATTGCCCAACGTTATTCGAATTGTTCTAACCGAGTTTCGTGGTATCGTTGCAACATCGAAAGTCGATCGAGCTCCACTTCTGTCTTCGCCTCTGCAGAAACATCGAGTACCTCGTTACAGTAGGTCGGTCGGTTTTGCCGTGCGAAGACGGCGAATGGAGATTGAAAATTGATCGCTGTGGGGATCGAATTCGCGGCTGGCCGACAAACCGCGAGCCAAGGCTAACGATCCACCGTGTATATCGTTTTCTCAGCTTCGATCGTCCGGTCCGAGGCAGTTTATTAGATCGAACGGTCAGACAGGCTGCGCAATACCGATTATTATTCTACCATTAAATTTGGTCCGCGGGTCTCGTCAACCGATCGTGCACAGTAAAATAGGAACCAACTTTTCTTGCCCGCAAACCCCCACGATTCAATTCCTGTTAATTTCACAAAAAAAAAAATCGTCTCCTTTCCCCAAAAACGTCGCTTAATTTTACAAATATTTGTTGTAAAATTAACGAGAAAATAGTTGTGGACGTTTGTGGACAAAAAAAAGTTTCTTGAATGTACAAATCTTTTTCTCTCTGCAGTCGCGCACTTTTTGGGGAAAAAATGAATTTCCCAAACAAAGCCAATATTGTTCATCTTTTTCTCATACCGATCACGCACGACGTTTCGGTGTCGCATTCTTCGTCTCGGTGGCCGACTAGGCACGATGATAAAACGATCGGAAATCGAGGAGTTGAAAGAGGATGCCAGGGGGAAATGAGACGTGCGGCCGGAGAGTCCCTGCTGGGTTACGTGCTCTTGTGAAACATCGGAATCTCTGCCCTCCGAGAACAGGATAGGATGTGGGTGGTGTTGGATTTCGTACCCTCCCTCGATCCCCGGACGTCTCTTGCTCCCTCGAGAGAAAGAGAGGGATCTTCGGCGTGAAGGACGTCGCCTCACCAGAGCCGTCCGGTCGTTCCTGGGAGCCTCCAAGGATATACCTAACGAGCAGTATATCCCCTTCAGGACGTGAAATTGACCGAATCTGCTATTGGTATTTATGAGTTCGGTATTACGTCCAAGTAACGCTGTAGGTCAATTTTAACACCACTAAATAGCACTAATAAATAAGAACTGGTCACTCATCTGTGATTCTTGGGCAGCCAAAGATCCACTAAATTTTACTTGCGAACGCTGTAAATAAATTAGTATGGCACGTCCAGCAGATCCTTTGCTGTACTGTGTAAGCGGTACATCGAGTACAGACCATTGAACTGAGCGAATTTACTGTCGGTGTTGATGAGTTTGGTATTTTTCCCAAGCACACTGAGTTTTTCTACGGAATTCTCAATTTTAATCCACAAAATTCTTAGTTTTAATCACGAAATTCTTAGTGTTAATTACGAAATTCTTAGTGTTAACGACGAAATCCTCAGTTTTAACCATGGAATTCTTATCCAGGTAGGCAAAATTTTGCCAACCCGCCTTCCGGAAAACACGACCATAAGAATTCGGTAAAAACTGCTATGGTTTCTATAAAAATCTCACATATCGCTAGTACATGGCGCTGGTGTGCCATGTTGCCTGGTCGAAAATCACCATATGACTTGTTCGTTTTTTCGAGATCCTTCCCCCAGTGTAATGCTATGTGTAAAATTCGCGCGAGTGCAACGTGAAAATAACACTGGTCGCTCATCTGTGATTTGTGGGCAGGCAACGTTCCGCTGAATCTTACCGGCTAACTCGGTAAATAAATTACGACAGCGAGTCCACCTCCAGACCCTTCGCCAGTCTCCACGGGAATCATCTTCCTCCGGCCCGAAAGCGTTCCCTTTGTCTACACTCTCTCAATACGACAGCACAATAGTCACCTCCCCCTCGGGGAGTCGTGAGGAATTTTCTACGTCGAGCATCGTCCGGATTGTCGCCTTGTGTACCCAAGAAATTCCCGAGAGTCTCGGCTCGTGCACGCAGCGAGATCCGTAGGAACGGGTTGCGCGAGTGTCCCGGACAGGAGCAACCTCGGATGAACGACGGAAAGGACGGAAAGGACTTTCGATAAAGTTCCTCCGGTGTCTGTGCGGGGCCGCAGGATTAGGGACGTTGCTACTTCCGGTTGTCCTTGGCGTAGCGATTGTGAGAGAAAGAGATGAAAGTACCAAAAGTTGGGGGACAAAATCTTCGCGCGAAAGACGACGCGAGCGCGCGTACGGAGACGGAGATACGAGTAACGAGGGAATTCCGGGTTCTCCCGGAGGAACACTTCGGCTATTTCGCCGGAATGCCTCCAGCTTCTCAGCTGACTCTGCTTTTGTGACTCGCCCGACCCGTGAAATTCGCGGAAATATATATTGTATAGAGGACAGAATTTCTTTACGACCTCGTGACTACTCCTCTGTCCTGTATTGTAGAATAGATAGGGTACGAACCGTGGGGCAAGAACCGTAAGAAAATATGGTCTTGGATCATCGTTCACATATTAATGAAAACACTTGCAGATTGTAAGCTCGAAATGTGTACGGCAACAATGATTTTTGTTTTAGACGTCGCAGATTAAAACGTCACTTCCGGTTTGGAAATCTTATTTTTCAACCGGAAGTGACGTCATCCAGGGAGATCGTCACTTCCGATCGAAAATGGGGGTTTTCACACCGGAAGTGACATTTCTATTAGATGACGTCACTTCCGGTAGAAAATTGACATTTTCAAACAGGAAATGAAGTTTTCCCTAGATGACGTCACTTCCTATCGAAAAATGTGATTCCCGAACCGGAAGTGACGTTTCCCTTAGATGATGTCGATCCCGGTCGAAAATGAGATTTTTCAAACCTGAAGTGACGTCACGAAGAAAGATTTCAAATTTTTTTCTATCGCATCAGTTCTGGTAGAAAATCCCGAATTCATAAAAGCCGGTTCCACCTTTTTTGTTCGCGAATTCAAAGTGAAATTTGTTAATTCGTATTTCGTTGTGAATATAAAACACTGAAGTCAAGATGTTATAATACCAAAAGGTAAACAAGTTCAGTTACGCAAAAATGTAAGCCCTTTGATGTAAGAAAAAAAATTTCTCTTACGAACCGTCGCCGTCCCGTCCGTGGCTGCGGCGTGGTTTCAAGTTCACGCCGAGCGGTCACGAAGGATCAAGTTATTCCGTTATGACCCGCTTCTGCTTTTACGGTCTCTCGGTCGTTTCTTGCTTTACTTTCCTATATACGAGCGCGAGCCTTCGATACGCATTCGCCAGCCGAAGATTAACGCCCGAAGAATCCGACGAACAACAGCCTAACAAAAATCGCATCTCTTCCACCCAATTAATCACACTTCGATGTTGTTCTTTATTTTGTAATTTTTTGTTGTTGGTTTCTTGTGTTTCATTCCGATTGCGCAATTCGATTATCGGCGCGAATTCCACTGCGATATTACTTCTCCGGCGCGAGCCACAACGTTGCCGACGAACTGCCGTGTGTACGAAACGACCGATGGTAATGAGTTTCGCGTTGTCGGTGACAAGCAGAGCGTGTCTGCGCGGGCCAGTGCCCATCTCGCATTCGTGCCACGGCGATCTCGCCAGCCAGGACGCATACAATATTCCTGCGTTTATCCGTACAACGATTATTCTACCAATGGAAACATAAGCTCCGCGCGCGTGTCGCACGAAAATATCGCGATCGTACCCGCACAATATTTATAACAGATTCTTTTAGAAAACCTATCTGTCCAAATTGTCTTCAAATAAAGATAGATTTTTTTAAAATATAGATACATTATTTATAAATATGGATAAACTACCTAAAAATATAGATAGATTTTTTATCTACACTGTCAAAGAAATTTGTTTGAAAAATAATGAACGGTATCGGGAGCTTTTTTACTCAAAATGTTTCTGAAATTTCAAAGATATGTGCGTTGCAATTTCACAGTAAAATTTGTATTTCTAATGGAAATTTGTGTAAATCTCAGGCGGAAGATTTGTGACTTTAATATCTCATATTTTTATTTTACAATAAAATTACATTAATCTCAAATTGACGTATGTGATGTAAGCCAATTTCAATTTCCAGTGCATTAAATTTACAATTTATTTTTACAGTGTATATTTTTTAAAATAAACATATCCGGTGTTGCATCATATAAATATAGAAAGTTATACCAGGCTATTCGACCTCGGGCCGTTGATATCGACCCGAAATATTCATGGAGACTAAAATAATAGAGGAGGTTTTTATTGTATTATTTGTAGATTCTCCGAGGGCTTTGCCGACCGCGAAACTCGTCCTTGGGTCACGAGCAGACAGATCTGTGTTATACCGATGACTCCCAAGAGCTCACGATCCGGGAGGGGCGTGGGAGGTGCAACGGCAGAGAAGAGTTAGATGATCGAGCTCCGAGAAGGGAATCGAGGTCGAATCTTCTCTCCAGCCTGAGCGGAACCTCTTGCGGTCTCTCGTGCTCATCGACTGCGAGTTTCACGTTCAGATATATACGTGTACGTGGAAACGATGTCTACCGCGACTTCGAAATGTACAACGCGCATCGAGAAATCGAAAGACAAGAGAAACAACTTTTAAAAAATTCAATCCCATATGTGTATAATAATTTTCTACCCAATACTCTCTCCGATGATCTTTGCCTTCAGCCTCGCGGATTGTCCAGAAGGCATTCGTCTCTTTCGGTCTTTCAGAGGAGAGAGAGTTCTGACGACACTCGCGAGCCAACGGGTCTACATTTCGCGATGTACTTAAGGAAAGAAGAAACGAAAAAAAAAAAGTTTTCACCACTATTTTCTCTGAGCGATGGAATAATTCATGAATATAGGAGAAGCCCACTAAATTACCGTGTTTAACATAGTCTGGTAATAATATCGCTCAAAATACTTTTTATTGCTTGAAATACACAACTTTGAAATGCAGGACGTGACAAAAAAAATAATTATAAATCCAATCCTATATGTCTATAACAATTTCCTACCGAATGTTCCTACTCGATGTAAGGAAAGAAGAAGCAAACAAAAAAATTAAGAAAACAAAAAATTAATTTCAACATATCACGTTTTCAGCATTATTTTCTCCGAGCGATAGAATAATTCATGAAGATAGAAGAAGCCCGCTATAACAATATTTCACACAGTCTGGTATAACAGCGCTCAGTTTACTTTTTATTATTATTATTATTATTTTTTATTTATATTCCAAGTATGTTTACGTAGAAAGTCGAGACACTCTCCTAGCTACTGTTCGCCGTGTATTATTATGTAACGGGGCTCGGCTTCGTACAGTGTAACACGGTGCGGTGAGAATAATTTGTATAGAAATCGTTACAATGGATTTTTTTTTTTTTCGAGAGTAGAGCTTCACGTAATGGTACGCGAGGAGGTGTACCGGTTATTCGTGTATGAGAAAGTACGGTGCACTACCCGAGAGGCACGTAAGATACGCAGCCACGAGACTTCCTTTCAATAATTTATCTCGGATATCGGCGAAACTGGTCGCGCGGAACGACTAAACCTTCGGAAACAAAAATAAATAAACAAAAAACTTCGTAGATAGGAAAGATTTCTTATTTTTGCTTTCGATTTAAATTAGAGTGCTCAACAAGAGTCCGCGGCCTCTCAAAACAGTCGGTAAATCCTTAACCCTGGAGCTCATGTATCATTTTTTCTACCTTCCGGGTACATACATAATATACATAATACATACATAATAGCCTGAGACACATCAGGCTATTAGGAAAAAAATTGTCCTATTGTATTCCATTTAAAAAGTCTGAACAAATACGGACATCTAAAAATAGGGAAAACTTGTAACGTGGAAAAAATCGATAAAAAGACAAACAAAATTGGTTTTGGATGGGTTTTAACATTTAGTTCTCTTGAACCCTCGTAGGTAATTAAAGATAATGATAATTATAATAAACATAATAAATTACAAAAAAATAAAATGCCGATATGAGTTCTAGGGTTAAAAGAACAATTTTGGTCTGTGATGCTTTGCGTGAGAGGAAAAAAAAATTATCGTGAAAAAAAGAAACGAGCAATCGCGTAAACCGCAGCGTAAAAAATTAAAGAGCTCTTCTGGCGAGGAAGAAAATGAAAAAAATAAAAAAGATGTATATAAAAAAAAAAAAAAAACAGTAGGCAAGAGGAATGGCTGTTGCTCGACCGCAGCAGTTGCCGAGGCGCATGGTTTATTTTATAATTCCCACTTCATAAACCGAGAGACACCCCGCTGCGTACCGTTCTGCGTGAAACAGGACGGGAGGAAAAATAAACACCGAGAAAGATATACGAAGGAATTAACGGAATATGCGTGGCGAATTATGGTGAGTAGATTTTTTTTGTCTGTACCGCGAAGTTGAGCAGTTTGCTGTAATAGAGTTTTATCGATCTATGCAATAAAATCATTACTGTGCAATAAAAATTATTACGCGATTGTTAAATAGAGTAAAAAAGAAAAGAATACAAACAGTTGTAAAAACCCCCGTGACGCAGACGGTCGTTCGAGAGGCGAAAGCTTAAGGCTTTCGCTCTTCACTCTTTACTCTCTTATGCCATACACAGCTATGTTTGGTGTGTATATATATATACACAAATATAGCAAAATGTGGCAGAGCCTCGTGACCCAACGACCTGAAGAGCCAAGCTCGCGTTAGCGCGTTAATTACACGCATATATGAACGAGAGAGCCTCCGTGTGCCTCGCGCATGCGCAGACGAGCCACTCGAGAATTATCGTAGGCGGGTGAGAAGTTTCGAGGAATCGTTCAACGTAAAAAAAAAATCGTGTTCTCGAGGAAGTTAACCTTTTCCCGTTCTTAAGGAGTGTTTCATTTTTTTTTACTCGGTACAAATTTAGTTACGATGAATCTCGTTTTCGTTAAAGCTGTTGCGATATTGTTGAAAAAAATCGCCAGGTCTGAATATTAAGAAAGTAATATTGAACAAAAGTGACGAAAACTGGGCCGAGCAAGTTTCGCATGCGTTCCGATCGAGACAGAACAGTCGTGTAGAAGAAGTCGTGTATCGAGAAAAAAATACTGTACGAGAGCATTAACTGTTGATTTGCAGACCGCACGTAGATATGAAAATATAATGATACATAATTAAGGATGCGTGAGGCTAATTGTCTTGTTCGTATATTTTTATTTAAGTTATCCGACGACTTCACGTGTGCTAACTGGCGAACGATTATCCTAACATTGAGATGTTATCCGTCATAGTTGTGCATACGTAGTTCGCGTCGAGAATCTCTCTCCAGCTTTCATGATAATTCACCGGAGCGAGAGGGAAAGCAACTTGTCACGGTGAAAACTACGAGATCGGCGCAGCTCGCTCGGGACAAACAGAAGGGACGAGGCTCGATGCGATAGTCGCTTTGATACACTCGAGTGGTATTATGATCGCTCGCACCTGTCGCGAATGTTCGCGCCAAAGAGGTTTGCACACCGGTACCGAGGCAAAAAAAAAAAAACACCTGCCGCTGAATTTTTATTACAAGCGTGTCAGCGCGTGCTCGGCTCTTCTCTCGACAAAGAGAATGGACAACGTAATAGGAGCATCAAACAGCTGCCGAAAAAAATGCCACGCAAATTGATGTCGTCGAAAATGATTCCCCGGAAATGAGCAATCAGGGAACGCAATTCATTAGGCGGTCCGATCTTTCCGATAAAAAATGTTCAACGTATAAAATAAAGCGGCGGTATGTTTGGCAATGATTTATAAGTTGCACATGGCTTCTACGTTTATTAGAATTGTCGCAACTTCTTGAAGGGATTTTGGCTTCCTCGTAGAAATTTTATGAGATGTAGACAACATTTTATGTTACGAAAAAAAGGGCAAAATAATTTGCACGTGGATTCCTCATTTATCATAATTTTGGCATCCTCGTGGAGGAAGCTTCGCGCAAAATTAAAAAAAATGAGGAAGCCATGTGCAATTTACTGTGCACCTTTTCTTGTAACATAAAAAGTGTCTACATCTCATGAAATAGCTATGAGGAAGCCAAAATGGATCAACGGTGTTGCAGATGATGCACGAGCACATATAAAAAATAAAAATGAAAACCTTGGAGCAAGATGCAAGGTGGCAGAAGTTGTCCAGATTCTCGCTCCCGTTTCCTCGTGATGTTCATCATCAGCTAAATATAGATGGTTACTCGGTCACGTGTCGTCATGTTAGTGACATCGAACAGCCCACCTAAACTTTCTCTCCTATCTGCCCCAGGGACGGTTTCAGATCGTCGTTGATTGGTCAACGACGACCGGAAAAGCGGCAACGGAGGAAAAGGTTGAGTCCAGGTCGAAATGATGCTGATGATGGTGCACGAGCACATATAAAGAACAAAGCTTCCTCTATGAGGAAGCAAAATAAAAATGAAAACCTTGGAGCAAGATGCAAGGTGGCAGAAGTTGTCCAGATTCTCGCTCCCGTTTCCTCGTGATGTTCATCATCAGCTAAATATAGATGGTTACTCGGTCACGTGTCGTTATGTTAGTGACATCAAACAGCCCACCTAAACTTTGTCTCCTATCTGCCCCAGGGACGGTTTCGAATCGTCGTTGATCGGACAACGACGACTGAAAGAACAACAACGGACGAAGAGGTCCAGTCCAGTCCAAATAAAAATCAAAACCTTGGAACAAGATGCAAGGTGGCAGAAGTTATCCAGATTCTCGCTCCCGTTTCCTCGTGATGTTCATCATCAGCTGAATATAGATGGTTACTCGGTCACGTGTCGTTATGTTAGTGACATCGAACAGAGTACGCAAACTTTCTCTCCTATCTGCCCCGGGGACGGTTTCGGATCGTCGTTGATCGGACAACGGCAACGACGACCGGAAGAGCGGCAACGGAGGAAAAGGTTCGGTCCAGGTCGCAACGATGCTGACGTTGGTGCGCGCGCACACCCGTCAGCGTAAATTACTTTGCCGAGGCTCGTAGCGACTCTAAACCATCGGAGGCGGTTTAACTACCAGGTAGTGTATAAGGCACGTCCACTTACGGATTACGTGCGTGTGCGCACTGGCGAACTTGCCGGAGGAGCCCCCCAGGAGTCCCAAGCAAAACGTGGGAGATGGAGAAGGAGAGCCGGGCCTCTCTTTCTCCCACGCCTGTAGACGCACCTCGCGCTCGACTAGTCCAGCTAGTCGTAACTAGTATGTACAGGGAAGGTTAAAGACCTTATACCCGCGAACCAGTTCGATCGACGGGAAACAGTGCCGCTGGTTTATATACAACTGGAACGAGCGTGGAACGTCGGACAGATCTTCCGAGGAAATCGAGGTCTCGACCGAAATTTGTTGCAATCAGAATTTTACTCTTTTCGCTTACTCATTGAGGAAGCTTTGATTTCGTGATTTTTTTTTTTTTATACGAGATTTTCATGCAAACGTGTTGAGAATGTTCCAAAGAGTCGAAGAATCACAGTGTAGAAAAAAATAGCTATTGAATTTTGAAAGAATCGGTTTTGGGACGTTTCCTGTATTTCGAAAAATATGTTTTTGCACTCTAACTCCTATAATTTCTTAGATAACGGGTTCAGAAATTCGATATGAACAAACTGTTATGAACCCATGTTTCCTATTGAATTCGGCAAGAATCAGAGCCACTCGTTAAAATTTTATAAAGTTCTGAATTTTTTTTTTTTTTTAAATCCGTACTTCACAACAAAAGCAAAAAATCATCGTGAAATATCATGAGTCGCATAAATATTCCCCGTGTTTTCGAAAGTCGCACACCGGCGATGTTACCGGTAGAGCCGCAAAAAAAAGGAAAATAAATTGAAAGAACCGGTCAAAAATAAGTCGAGTAAATAAAAAAATCGGCAACAAACGAGTAAAATAAATTCATAAAAACTTGCAAAATAATTTGCACATGACTTAGTCATTTATGACAATTTTTAGTATGGCTTCCCTCAATGAGGAAGCCAAGAATTAATCAACAAACTTTCTCACAGAGAAAGCTACGCGCAAAATTGTACCAAATGCGGAAGGTCATGTGCAAATTACTTTACACTTTTTTTTTCTTGTTACTCTTCTGCAACGAGTGCACCCAAACGTCGGCTTGACCAGCGTTTTAAGCAGAAAAGTCGATGGACGTGAAATTTGCTCGAATCGGCTATCGAAAAAAAAAAAAAAAAAAAAAATCGGAAACACACGAACCGCCAGTTGCACGAAAATCGAATGACTGATGGACGAACGCCGCAGGCGGGCGCACCCGACGAACTAATCGGTGCGGATTAAACGTTTCCGATTGCCCGGCGGCAATCGATGACCGCGCACGTAATATCGAGGCCGCGGGCACTCCTGATATGCTTGAAAGAATAATAATAATAATAATAATAATAATGAAAAAGAAACCCCCCGACTAGCAAACGCGAAATAAAGAAACGCCGCGGGTAAACCTCCGCGCTGCCAGATTTAACGCTACGGTACGGTAATAGCTCGTTACGCAAGCCATTGTCCGCGGGCAACGATCGCCGTGGGGAGCATCCGGGTATCGCGCGCGTTCGAGCCTACTGCGGGCGCTTTGACCCATCTTTGCCGCGCGACGATTCGCCTCTTTCATCCTAAATATACCCCGGCTTTCGTCTTCGCGTGTATATATAAAACACAAAATACTTTTTTTCAAAAAAGTAAAAATGGTACGCCAGGTACTCAAAACGTTCAGGAAATATGTTTATGAAAAAAAACCTCTTAAAAATTAAAAAATCTACCAAAACAGATGTTTATTCGAACAATAAAAAAAATATATGCCGTCTATTCACGTCTCGTGAAAATTCCCGAAGATTTTCCGTAGCACGTAAAGATGCGGAAATTTCGTGCGATCTCACCTCACACCCGTATTTCAGGTTCGCCTCATCATATCTCGCAAACCGCTGGACGATTAGTTTCGTAATTAGGCCCATTGGAAAGCTTGGGTCCGTATCATATGGTAAAAGTCCCCTTGAGTTTTCGATGCTATGGTTCGTTGCCGAGATCGAGCCGTCCGAAAATTATCGCGTAAACTCACGCACAATCGATCTCCTCACACCCGTATTTCACGTTCAATTCATCATATCTCGGGAACCGCTGGACGAATATGATCGTAGTTAGGCCCATTGGAAAGATTAGGTCCGAATTATATACTAGAAGTGTCCTTGAAAATTCGATCTGATGCTTCGTTGCCGAGATCGAGCCGACCGAAAATTATCGCGTGAACTCACGCACAATCGAAAAATTTTGAATCGATTGCTGATCGCGATCATCGTACACAAGAATCCACCGAGCGAATGTGTTCGGAATTAAGCGAACTGGAAAGCTTGGATAGACATTCTATAGTAAAATTTTAATATCGTTTCGATCCGATGATTTATTTAAGAGGTATCGTAGTGCAAAAATATACTTCCGGCATTTTGGAGTATAACTACTTGGTAGCGTCCTTCGCTCGCTTAAAATTTTTTTTTTAAGTACTTGGCGTCGAGACGCTACCGCGTCTCTTGATACAAACGTTCACTTTCTCTATATCGTCTTACGCGCTCCATTCCCTCTGGCGACACGAGCAAATCACCATTTCACGGGAACACTCTCGAACGAATCAACTAATCTGCCTGACCTGCCGTCCATTTCCTTTCGTTATCAATTTTCTTATTTTTTATTGCGAAATTGCTCGGGCAACGGCTTCTCAGGGTGAAAGTAGTTAGCCGATTCAATGCAGCGGATCGCTCGGTGGTGGAAATCCGTTCGCAACTGTGATACGTATAGTTGGGACGGGTCTTAGCTGGAACGAAACGTCTTTTCGGGCCTTCCGGATCCACTGAGTCACTTTGAAGGTGCGCTGAGAGAAGGAATCGATGGAAATCATCGTTAATCTGGTAAAAGCTGACAGAACTTATGACTCTGAAGATATCTGCGTGACATCAAAATTGACCTTTGTCAAGTCTCTATCAATGCACGGCTTTGAGGGAGAAAAAATATTGTTCATTTGCAGAATTTTCTTCCCCAGGTGAATTTCGCCGAGCAAAGTTTGTGCGAAGGAAGATACAGCCGTTGTAACTTGATTAAATTTGGTCCCATGCAGATGTCTTCAGGGTGATCAGAACTTTTGGGCACATGGAAACTACAGAGACATCCCGGCAAACATTCGTATTAAGTTTAATAACTTGACACATTCGGCTAGGAAAATATGGTAATTTTCACTCTCGCAGATATTACCCGAATGTCCCGTAATTTTTGCTAGAATATAAGTTCGTCTTATTAGAAAATTTAGTAGTCGGTGGCGTCGCGATCGCGGACCGTTTGTTTTAGGTTTGTACACAAATAAAAAATTCAATTAAGTCAACAAAATGTGGGCTTACAGGTGGCGAAACAAATGTTTGGTTGGTCGAGAGGAATTCCTCGGTGATCAAACTAACAGACCGCCGAGTCGAATTTTTCATTATTTACGGTCGACTTCGATCGCGTTACCTCGTTCGATCAACCAAAAATTTATTTCACCACTCGTAAGCCCTCAGTTTATTGACTCAATCCACGTTTCAATTCACGGAATTCTCAGTTTTAATCCACGAATTTCTCAGTTTCAATCCACGAAATTCTCATTTTTAATCCACCGAATTCTCCGTTTACATTCACGAAACCCTCAGTTGTAATACCCGGAATTCTCAGTTTTAATCCACGAAATTTTCAGCCGCCTTCTAGAAAAAATTACCGCATGGGTATTCGGGTAAAAAAGACTACGGTCCCCCTGCAAATTTCACACATCGCTAGTAACGTTGGTGCGCCATGTTGACTGTTGGAAATTTACCACACGACTCGGCAGTTTCCGAGACCCCTTCTCCCATGCATCGATAAAAAAGTACAGTTGAAACAACTAAGATTCGGGCAGGGACGTTCAAATAAATATTTTGTTGGTCGAACAAAATATTTTAACGACTCAAAAATATTCAGGTGAAGTCAACCAAAAAATTGTTGAACTAAACAATTTTTTAGGTGCACCAACAAAATATTCAGTTGAACGTCCCTGCCCGAATCTTGGTTGATTCAACCGTATTTTTTTATCAGTGTGTAAAAAAAAAAGAAACAAAATTTATTTTTAGCTTTATCAATCGTTGTATCTCGTAGGATATTTGCACCGGACCCGAAATGCTTTCCCGAGCCTTCGGGTCTTCACCCCGGCCTCTCCACTTTGTATGTGACTCGCAGCCGGAGTGCCGCACGAGTCTCGGAGTCGTTCGGCGAGCGGCTTCGCGGTCGTCGGTTGCAGGTCGATGTACCTATCGGGCCGAGCGCACGAGGTGAATATCGTCCCGCCCGGCTCTCCGAGACGAAGACGTCCGAGATGGGATGCGGGTCGCCGTCCGCCTTCCAGTGTTCACCGGAGACTGTGAGGGATTCATCGTGTGCACGCGCTCATGAGAAAACAACACTGGTGTACGCCGGTAGCGATAAGCCACGGAGCACGGTGACCCTGAGGAATCGAGGTCGTCCGGATGTCTCGGATCTCCTCGTCGACGGGACGAGACCGAGCCCTTATTATGTATGCACTTGCCTTCATCTGCGCAGCGCCTCAAAGAGCCGGACGACCAAGGTCAACGGTCCCGACATCCTTCTCTCGCCCATTGCTTTCGAAAATCCTCGAGCCACGAACCGGAGCCTGCGGTGTCGAAAATCGAACTCCTCGATTGTTGATATTGCAATCTGCTGGCTTTCATCTTCGACGCGGAATTCTTTTTTCACAGACGAATCTTGTTGCCCGTAATGTTTTTTCCACCGACGAATCTTTTTGCTTGTAATTCTTTTTTTCCACAGACGAATCTTATCGCCCGTAATTTTTTTTCCACAGACGAATCTTATTGCTTGTAATTCTTTTTTTTTTACGGACGAATCTTATTGCTTCTAATTCTTTTTTTCCACAGATGAACTTTAGTGCTCGTGATTCTTGTGTTTTTTTCAAATCCTATTGCCCGTAATTTTTCCCCAGACAAATATTTTTCTACGTATTTTTATTTCTTAGACGAATCTTATTGTACATAATTTTCTTTCGTCCAGAGATGAATCTTATTCCACGTTATTTTTCTTGACAGCACGAATGTTATTCAACCAAATTTTCGTCCACAGACGAATCCGATTATGCATAATGTTTTCTTCCACAGCCGAATCTAATCGCGCACAATCTTTTTTTTCACAAACGAATATTATAATACCGAACGTTCGGTTTTCCCATCTCCGTTTGTTTTTATCGAATCGTGCAGTTCCGTTTTCCGCCCGCGTGGAGGGACGGCGATGACTTATCGGAAAGACTGACTGTCGACAAAGTGCTCGGAACAGCCATAAAATCGAGAGTACGAGAGAAAGTGTTGCGAGCATAAAATACGGAAAGGGTATAAAAAGGGGTGAAGAGGAATTGAGGGGGACGTCGGCGGGACGTTAAATTTTCATTGGCGGCGATGTGGAAGGAGCGCGAGCCGGCTTCTTTTCCACTTGGACGCTCGACGAGGTAATGAGAGAGGGCTCTCTCGAACGTCGAGAAACGCCGAAGACCGAGGAACGTCTCTTCCGTATAGAGAGCCGCACGTAGTTCCTTGGCGAGTGCAACGAGCGCTCGTGTTACCGGGCGATCGCGGACCCTCCCTCTTCCTCTCTCTCGCTCTCCGTCCCTCGCGGCCCCTCAAGGCCGGCATCATCTGCTACCTCAACGAGGCAGCCTTCCTTCCTGTCTTTCTTCGCTTCTTCGCGGTACCCGGTGCTTAGCATTTAGGTACGCGGGAGAGAACCTCGCGGCACGAGCTCTTTTTCTATCCCCCTCCGTCTCTCTCGTTACCGGTCGAAATGTCTTATATATTTTTTTGGAAAGTTGTTTGTTTGTTTCCTTTAGACGATTCTCAAGAATCCAGGGGAGCTCCCTGGAGGCCTCGACTCCAGGCCCTGATAACTAATCACCTATTATGTTGTTCTGATTCTGTTACGTCCAGGTCGGTGAGGTTGGCACTGACGTCGCGTGCATAATAAACCCATTTTTCTCAACCAGAAATACATCCGGTTTGAAAATCTAGTTTTTCGACCGGAAGCGACTTCATACCGGAAAGACGACACTTCCGGTTTGATAATCAATTTTTCAACCGGGAATTACGTCTTCCAGGGGAAACGGCACTTAGGGCTTGAAAATCTAAATTTTCGACCGGATGTGAATGCAGATGACGTCACATCCGGTCGATGAATGAAATTTTCGAACAGGAAGTGACGTATTTCGGTATAACGCCACTTCCGATCCATAAATAAAATTTTCAAACCGGAAGTGACGAGTTTCCTGTAAATGTCCGGAAATTTAAGTTACCGGTTTGTAAAATTCCACGTTTCATAGCTAGGGCGCGAGACGCTCGTGCCACAACAATCTGCTGGTATATATCGAAGACCGTGTATTTCGGCTTCACTAATCGTCGAGACCTTATCATTATTGCCTCTGGCTCACGGCTGTTAGCGAGTTCCTAGAAAAGTCGGCAACGTCAGCTGTACTTGGGCTCAGGGCCATTTACGGATTGTGAAATGGTCGCACGGAATCGGACCCAGAAATGATCTCACTGCAAAAACTTTTTTGTTATGTGTTTGATCGATCATGTACGATCTTTGGATACCAAAACGTTCCAATCGACAAACGAGATTCTGAAAATCCCGCACTGTCCAAAAACAATTATACATTTTTTAATTATTTACTATTACATGTAATGTATAATACTATACATAAATAACTATCGTAAAATGATCACAACTTCGCAATGATCGAACGAGAATATTACAGTTGCATTGGACACTCGAGTCATCGATGATATTGGAACGAGATCGATAATTTTCGATCATCAAGAGAGATTCCGAAAATTCCGCACTATCCAAGAACAATTACATATTTTTTTATTTTTTACAATTTCACATAATGTATATAGTACAATTATATGTAAATTACCATGATCAAATAATCGAAATTTCGCTGAATTTCGCGACGATCGAACAGGAATATCGTACAGTTACATTGGATAGAAAAGTTTGGTACCGGCGACTTTCGTCATAGATCAATATTGGAACGAGATTGATAAGGCACGGGTCTCGCGGCCGTTATCCTTGCGAGTCGAGGACGAGCATAAAAAAAGCAAACAATTATATTGCATCGACCGGTGAGGCGCGGTCAATCTCGCCGATCTCTCACTTACGTACGTGTGGCGTGTACGGCGAATGGATTACGTCCGCTATGCAACAGCACTGTATTGATTACGTGCCGACCGTGCGCTCGTTCGGTCCCGGCTCGGAGTCGATCGTGTACTCATTATTATCGAGCGTGGGTGTTATTATTGTACGCGAATTCCTCGCTCATTGCACGATTACGTGCCTTTCCCGCTCGTCTCCCTGCGCGGAGTTCTCCTTTGCAGTTGTAACGTAATACTCGCGCGAGCCAAAAACAAAAAACAAAAAGAAAAGACTAACGCGCATGCGCGCGCGGTGAAGAAACCGTAAACGTATTTATTGCCGACGATGAAAATTTCGAAAGAAATTATTATCATCATAATTGGTACGTATGTTATTTCGTCGATCATATTTCTCGATGAATCGATAATCGTGAAGGAAATGACTCACGTCACAGTCCCGACGCCCCGAAGCGTCAGCGATTTGATCGGACGAGCGGAGAAAAGAAGCAGAGATCGTCGATTCAGTCTGGACTGTCACATCGATCGTCCGCGATGCAACGGGACTTCCGAGTCTCGATAGACCGCTTTAGAATCCCAGACGTCAATCTTTGACTGTTATTTTTTATTTATCTTTATTATTACCTGTGGTCGTTGTTAGTATTATGATTATCGGTAGAGCTTTGAGCTCGCGTTTAATAAGAAATAAAAAGTAAAAAAAATCGATAACAATTATTTCAATAAAACCGTAAGGGGCATTTTTTTTTGTAGTACCAAAGAATGTAATTAGGTGGCGAAGAATGTGTTTAATTGCAGTCAGTATAAAATGTTTCTCAGAGAGCTTGACCGGACGTTTTGTATTGTCCAAACTCTGTGAGAGGAAGAAAACGAGATCATCGATTTATTGTGGATTGTCACATCGATGGTTGAGGATGCGACGGAACTTCCGAGTCTCGATACACCGTTTTAGGATCGAATTTGAAGACGGCAGTTTTAACGTAAGTCGACATTTGGCCCTAACTTCATTGCGTGCTCAACCGTGTCGTTCGATCGTAGGATCGACCTTACTTAGAACTTAAGATCGAGCATCAAATCAACAAACTTGACGTCGATTGAGTGCGATCTTTGGTTCGAACTCAAGACTAGACTTAAGCACGAAATGAAGTTCGAACTGAGGTTCCAGTCTTAAGCTCGATCTTAAGCACGCAATGAAGTGCCAAAAAGTGGGACCAAACTTGGATCTTAAATTCGATCTCAAGAGCGATCTTAGGTTCAATCTAAGGTCCTAAAATTCGGCTCTCACAGTACACTTAAATCTTTGATCAGTCAGTCTATTATGATTATCGATAGGCCTCAAAAAAGCTTGCCTCAAAAAAAAAAATTTTTTTTTTAAATAACAATAATCTCCCTAAAACTACAGTGGAATTTTTTTTCGTACTACCAAAGAATATAATCAACGTCACAAAGAGTATCTATAATTCGCAGTCAGTACGAAAGGTTTCAGGGAGCTTGACCGGACGTTTGGTATTGTACGCGCTCGGCGGGGAGGGGGGGGGGGGGGGGGAAAAAAAATGAGCTCGCTTGCGAAGCGAGAACTCTCCTCGCCTGTCCGGCGGATTGAGACGTCGGGAGATCGGATTGCCAAGGTGGAAGAGTATCCTCGCGGATGTACGACAGCGGTCGGTAGCGCCGCGGCACTCGACGGCGCGGAAGAACGCACCGGCAGATGTGTTTGCACGATCGGGGATCAGCAGCGGTCCGGTGTGTATATCGCGCGAACATTTCTCTCTACGTAAAGCGGCGCTCGTCGCCGGTCGCACCGCGTGCTGCGGAGCCCGCGGGAGGAGGGAGAGATATACACGAATTCCATTCTCACAGAGGAGAGCTCCGGCGAGGATACGGCATGGAGAGGCGAAGGAATGCCGCGCGCGGCGCGGCCGAGCGGGCACCGACGTCCCAGCTGGGTGGTCGGAAACTCCACAAGTGGGCGACAAAACGCTCGGCACTCGAGCGAGCGAGCGAGCGAGCTGACGGCCCACGGGTTTCGACGACTGTCGGAGAAAATAACGACGTAACGTCCCGTACTTTCATCGATTATCTCGTAATCCGTTTGCGCACGAACGACTCGTTAAACGTTCACTCGAACTTTGCACGCCGGACGACGTTGTACAGGTAACGACTGATAGTGGTAACGGCTTTTTCGTCGACTTTGTGAAACGTTGTTTATTTTTTTTTATTTTTTACTTCGAGAACGAATGTCGGAGGAAAAGAATAGCGAACGATATTGTGTAAGGTCGAATGTAAGTCAATGGGACCTGAGACTGGACACGTCCCAGTTACCGGACTACATTGTAAAAAAATAAATGTAAATTTTGTGTACCGGGCTGGAAGTTTCGATTCGGAAACTCGTACATTCAATTTAATGTACAATTGTGATGAAAATTGTATATACTTTTTTATTGAAATTAAAGTATTTTTGTAGTAAGATTGAAGTGAATTATTGAAAGTGAGGCATTTCCAATGTTTTTAATATAATGAACATTAATTCTTCATCACAATTTGTACGTGAAACGTAACATTAAATTTCATACGAATTTTTTTTTACGTATTGCCTGCACATTTGAGTTTATTACGAACAGAGTAGTTGAAAATAGCAGTTACTGTTAAAAAAGTGTCTACAATTGGTAATTGATATTGCATGCAAAAGATCGTCATAGACCGTGCGTAAATAATAATATTAGTGTTGCATTTTTTTGTACTATGGTCGAGTTTTGTGTCCGGACTGATAGGCGGAATCGCGAATCGGCAGACGCGACTAACTGGACACCGAGCGAAACCCGAAAAGGGTTTCGTCAGCCGAGCTTTGATGCTTCATGTATTACTCTACGAGTATACATGTTTCATAGCAAGAATTAATAGAACACCCTGTTCTTATTCGTGTTGCTACGAACTAGTTGAGTTCGTGCATCTTCACTCTCAGAATTGTCGACCGCCCGAAACATTCGGGAAATACGTCGTCCAAAAATCGGGACACACCCAAAAATAGCTGTCCAGCAACTGGTACACCACATTTCCCAGCGTTCTCGTGAATAAATATTTTCCGAAGATATCGCAAAAGTATTCAATGGTTCTGTTTTGGAAACTAAAAAGTCTAACCCGGAGATCGGTCACCGCCATTTCCAAAAATGATCGACGAACGATAGCGGATATTGAGTCGGAGGATAAATATGTTGCCTCGAATGTCCGGCGATCGGTGCGTTCAATTGTCCGAAGAATTATCTGTCCCAATCGACATTGGCAGAGAGTTCGTCGTATCGTGCGAAAACAACGATCGGAAGGGCGACTTTTCTGTCCGGAAGTTTAGAAATCGGGTTCCGATCGATTTTCTTTTTTGTAATGCATACAACTGCGGGAAATCGCAGTGGCGATCTGACGAAGTAAACGGGGGTTCATCGCTGTTGGACGCATTCGCTCGATCGCTCTTCGTCGCTCACGATGGCTTCGAAGTTTCCCCGAGAGTTCCCTCGGTTGGACACCCGACGGGTCGGACTTTTCCATGGCCAACAGGTGGCCGCCGTCCCGCTGGAACTGGTTCGCCCGGCATAGCTCCCTCGCTCGCGGTGAATCAAAACAACTCGACGGATACGAGGCCGCTACACCGCGATCCGCGTCTCGAAACAATCCTACGAGTGAAACTTAATCGGCGATGGTCTTACCTTGAAAGAGAATTACGTCCTCCTCTCCTCCGGATTATTCACGAGAAAATGCCGCGTCGAGCACTCCGGGAAGTCCGTGATGAACCGCTGCTTCCGTTTCGTCCGCGCTTGTTCGGCGATTCACAACAGAAAAAAAAAAACGAAGCACGAAAGAAAAAGAAACTCGCACAAACGGACGATTCACTGGTTTAACACTCGGCGAGCACTTGGGGTTTTTTTTTTCTTTTTCAATTGGTTTTACACGCGCTGAGACCGACCGACGAATTCACCGGAGCGTCGGGTGATAACTGTAACAAAAACAATGAATGGTCGCGGCGAGTTTGGGACGCGAACGCGCTTGAACCGTCGACGAGGATGAACGCTCGAGCGTTCACGAGCGAATGAGATTCCGGAGGATCCACGCTACACCTCAGACGCTCGTTCGATCGTCGCGCCGTAAGATCTTCGCGGTGGAGTCGCGAAACAACTACGACGCGCTGACGAGCTCCGTTGGTAATGCAGAGAAACGACTTACCGACGCTCGCGTCTGACCGAACCGCTTACCCGATTCCCTTGCCCGATCGAGAAGACGATTCTGCAATATCCTTCGATTCGATTATCGTCGCACGGTTTCCACGACGAACCCGAGGGTTCGAGAATTATTTGCAATTTTAAACAAAAAAAATTTTGGTGGCATAAAAATCGAGGCGGGACAGTGGAATGATTATTGTTCGACGTGGTCAATGTTTTTTTTTTATTTATTCATTCAATTTTTATTTTTAAACAATATGTTCATTTGGAGGACAGTCACCCCTCAAGAAATGAATATGATATAGTAAATACGTTTCTTTTTACAATTTATACCATATACACAATAATGTAAGGTAATTAGAGAATAATGATAATGCAAACCTAGGGCGCAAGACGTAAAGTGGAAAAACAATGAAACAAGAAAGAAAAAAGAAATAATAAAGAAACGATAAAGAACAAATTATTTATATGTATAGAGTACACGTTACGGTGAACCACATTCCCCCCCTCCGACAGCCCCGACAGGCCATCCGTATCTCGCATTTACAGATTGTGTTGTGGGATTTATTCGTTTTACAATTGTTATTTTTTGTTTTCTTTGTTTTTTTTTCTTCTTTTTTTTTAGTAAAGGCTCTCAATCCGTTTAAGCTGAGATTACTATAAAATAGGTAAAAAAGCCCTGTTCACAAAATATCTCGCAAATATTTTATGTATTATATTGTCACGGTGTTTCTCGATATTTTGTTTTTGTTTTTTTAATTCTCATTATCTTCATCCTCAACTTTGTGTTTTTATTCGTTTCGTATTTTTTTTTTTTTATAAATTATATGAGTCAACCTGCGCGAACGGCAAAATTTTACTACCAAGTAGGCAGGAGAGCACGAATCGTTCGAAATGAAAAATGTATCATTACTTAAATGACACAAAAGTGCGGATAGCGCGTTTAATTTAAAAGAAAGAGCGAAATAAAAATGCCAACTTACACGGATCGCACAAAGTAAAAATTGAAAAATTAGTCAATTTCTCCGTCCCCGTGCTGCTAACTACACGGTAGCCGGAGACGATTAAAGTTGAACAAATCTCTAAATCACCCATCGTTGCGAGCGCCAAAACTGATTACAGCAGGAACTTATTGAATTCACATAAGGAATCGGCGATCATTCAGTTACGTTCTGTACAAAGCGTCGGATATAAATTACAAGGAAAAAAAAACAGAACGAAAAAAATAATAATTTACATCAACGTCGAGAGTACTGCTGCGTCGCGGTATTGAAATATAGATATCTGCGAGGTCTATGATCAATAATATAAACGCTCCCCCAAGTGTCAAGGAGCTTTGTGCGTGGCGGAGAGCTCACGTTCGTATTACAGCCGAGCCAATCGATCACACTCCGATATGTAAATTAATGACACAAAGTGTCGTCGTCGCAATTTTAAAAAAATATCAAGTCTCTTCTCTGAAACATTTCCAATGCGAACCGGCGTGAGCGCGACGTGTATACAGAAGATATTGACAAGCGGGGCTTGTATAGTTTGATTTTTCAGCTATTCTTCGCCAATTCAAAATGCAACTTCTTGCTATTAAAATAAATAGTAATAAAAAAAAATAACAAACATTGAATGGAAAGTAAAAAAAACTTGTGAAAAATTACTCACAAAATTGTATATGCGAGAACCCACGTAATAGAAAAAACACATTCGGGTGGTAAACACGCAAGACAGATAAATCTCTAAGATGCTTCTTCTCAGAGTCATCGATTAAGTTTGTTCAATGAATTTATTCGTTTTTTCCTCTCTCTCTCTCTCTCTCTTTTCTTTAACTCGAACAATATTTGTTAAGTAACAATAAGATTAGTGTCAACAATTTACTGCGTCAGAGTGGTGGCTCGGCCGTCGTCTCAGCCTCCACACCAATAAATATAATAATATTAATAATGATAATAATAATAATAATAATTAAATAAATAAAAAGCGAGTAGATAATTATTTCTCATTAAGCGAGTTTGGTCTCTCCTTGGTGCGGTTGTCCTTAACATGTCTCTCTCTCTATCTCTCACTCTCGTTTTCTGTGTTCCTTCTCATTTTTATTACACTCCTTTACTTTCTTTCGTAACTCTAACATTTGCGTACGCACGGCCCTCTAACTTAGAAAAAAAATTTAATTATAATAAAATCATGTGAACCTGTGTCGGATTGTCCGTGTCTCTCCGTCGCATCCACCGCACTTCCGGTCAATAATTTTGTACAGCAACGTGCGCACACCTCACTCGTGTCGCTGTCTCGAGAAAAAAATTATTTTTTAAATGCACAAAAATAGGACATACGCTCCGCGATATTTTGATATCTTTCGTCTCGGACACAATGTTGCTGTTTTTTTTGTTGCCTTTTTCTCTAGATCAGAATCACACATCGTCGCTGGATGAAATCTTTTGCGAACCCATGCAGAGTTCATTCGACGGGTTTTCCTCCGTTCACGCGTAATTTGATGGTCGAGAAAATTAAACAAAAATGAAAACTAAAATAAAAAATAAAAATGACCCTAAGTAAATTAATCGATTACTTGTGCAGTGCGTTCGACACGCACAACTCTACACGTCGCTGAAATTCCTAAACTCTTCTGTCCGCCGAGCACCACGATCGCTTTTTTTGTTATTCTTTAAACCCTTCAGCTTTGTGTCGCGTACATTTCGCATAAGCGTCGTGATAAACGCTTTGTTTTTTACTTTTATACTTGTTTTTTAAATATTTTGGCACAAACCCGAGAACAGAGTAGTTTAGTTTCAGTGTCACGTTTATCGGAAACAGGCGTTATCAATAATACATATATATATATTGTTCGGTACGAATATAATAAAATAAGTATAATAATAATAATAATAATAATAATAATAATAATAGTAATGATAATAATAATATGATCTAATAATAATCATAATAGGGTTTTTGTGGTGTTTGTGTATATATGTATGTATATATATAAATATATTACAATTATGGTGTAATTGGTGAAAGGCTCGATGAAACGAACAGCAGTAACTTAAATCTCGTCGGGGATTGCTTGACACCTATTCCTTCAATCACACGTCTCTTGATTCGCTTCCTCGGTCCACTCAATCCTTTACATTTCTCTCACGTTTTCTCGCTCGATTTGTAAAATGATTTGTTTTATTGTTTATTCTGATTTCAGAGCTGGGCACTTTCGGTTTTTGTCCGCAACGGAGCTTTGACCTCTGACGATATTCACGAGCAATTATTATAACGAATTCCGATAAAACATTTACTGTAAAAAAGAAGTATTCCTATTCTTCTTTGTAGGAGTAAGTGTCCTACATTCGAGGATTAAAAAAAAACATAAACAAGTATCTAATGGAAAGTTGCACGCATTCAGACGCGAAGTAACAGCGAAGACGAGAAACGATCGGATACGAACCGGCAAGCCTCGTCGGACAGTCGAGCTGGTGGGTTCCGGGCCTGATATACATATCTCTTATAAATATGTGTCTCGAAAATATCGAAATTTGTTTATTCTTTTTTTGTCTTATTTTTGGATAGCCCCCATTATTACGTTTTTTTTTTGTATTATTTATTTCGTTTTTTTTTTTAATCTCGTTATTTCTAGTCAACGTTTTGCTCCGCATAATTGTTGGATATAAAATTGTACCCCGTGAACCATTGGACCGCGCGCTTAGTTACCTAGGGCCAGTGGCCCGCCAACTCCGTGCCGTCCCGCAATCGTTCGATCTCGTCGCGCTCGCACAAAAGTAACAACGAAAATTTCAATCTTTTTACAATTTCCCTTTTTTTTTTCTCTCGTTTACTCGATAACTGTTTACCTATTTGTACAAATCTCGAGCGTTCGTCACAACGCCCGTCCTCGCTACCGGATCACAAACGAATCTCGACCGCGTATTCAATGTCAGCGAGCGGAGATAAAGCGAGAGAAACTGAGGATTTCGCGGTCGCCGAGGTGAGCCGAGTAAGAGAGTGCTCTCATTTCTTCGTCTAAAAAACGCTCGGTGGACACAGTATTACCAGAAATAGCCTGGAAATATCCTCGGTAAGACGTGGTAGCAAAAATTGGGGCGGACGAGAGTCCCGATCGCTCTGAATTTACGCGCGTTGTCGAGACTCTGCCCTCAAGGCGGCGGCACTCACAATACCTATTTACAAAAATATACACATGAGCAACTTACATCTTACTTGTGTTTTCGTAATTGTACCCCCTTCATCTTTCTCAATCCCAAATATACCTCATTCTGCCTCCTTATAAGCCTCTCCACGAAATTCTGCTCTTTTTTTTTTATTTTAATTTTCTTTATATTCTTATCATTCTTCGAACTCTAATCGAAACACACTCGTCCAAATACATCGCGCGGCGTTATTATCATCGTATTCTAGAAACCACTACGTCCCCCGTTACACTGTAATTAATGTAAAGAATTTATATCTGTTATAGGTTTTTTTGTTTGTTTTCGTTTTTTGTTCCTGTTGTTGCGTATTTAAGGACTAAACGTTACTGTTCGATCTTTCTCGCTTATCTACAAAAAATTGCTCCGATCACACACACACTGTGTCAGCTTACGTGTCGCGGCTTCGCTAAACCCGCGGCGCGTCCCAGACGAGCTTTGCTCATTCATTATTCTTGCTTTTTATTTTTTTTAATCTGTCTTATCTCTCGTTTCCGAAAGGCGAGCCATGCTTTCCCTCTCGCTCCCATATACATATACATTTATTCATAAGTATGTATACTCGTATAGATCTATATCTGCATTTTATATATTTTTTTCTATATACGTAATAAACTATAGACTCGCGGCGCGTAGATTTTTTCTGTATCTTTCACCGCGAGACGCCCGAGAGGAAGCGACTGAAGTAGCGAGTTGGGTTTCTTTTTTTTTCTGTAACCGACGATACTCTGTCATCGCGCTTAACCCTCGCCTTCTTCGTTTTGTTCTGTTTTTCTGTTTTACTATTATTGTAACTACGCACATTATACAAAAGCAGGATATCTCGGGACCAAAAAATAGAACGCGACACGTTGTCGCTTACGAATCGAGGCCTACCGATTTTCTCCTCTAAAATCATCGATTGCGATCACACGATACGACCGCTCCCCTCTCGCCAACCAAACATTTTTCTCCATTCGTCACACAGTCGCAGCTTTTTCGTAAAGAGTAAGTCACACTTTCGTTTTTTTTTTTTTAACCATTTCTACAAAAGAGTATTTTTTCATCGTTTTGCAAGACTCAACCGTCAGACCGTCGGCGGGGTCAATTTTTGCATTCAAATTGACTATCATATCGAACTTCGCTAGACGAATTCTTTTTTTTTTTTTTCTTTCGATATCGCCGATACGCGCGTCGACGCTTTTACTGGCGCAAACTTTGTCACAATCGGTGACAAACCATCTTCACCCCCGGGTTCTTTAGGTACGATCTCTCGTACGATTATCCAAACTCCAAGTTCCTTCGAGCCGTCCGACCTGCCTTTTGTTTTTACAGCCCTCATTGAGATTTCATTTTACTTTTGTAATTAATTATTGCCTTTGCAGCGAGTCAGCCCTCGCGACGGTTACGTCAACATACTCGGGTATGTCGCCATGTTGTGTGGAAGCGACGTTATGTAATTGGGAGTGGGCGGCCGGGGGCTGTGCCACTGGGGTCAGAGGGCTCGCAACTTCTTTATTCCAGCTTGGACGTAGCGTACGAGATCGCGCAATGAACTCTTCAGTGTCAGCGGACCCATTTTTTCGTCCAGCTCGATGAAAAATTCTGAAATAAAGAAAAAAACGTGTTCACCAACAATTTCATTAGAAATTATTTTAACCGAGTCGAATTGACTACTTTTCTTTTAACACGCAGAAGGCATCGAAAATAGATAATTCTTTATTATAAATTGTGTATAGAATTTTCTATACACGATTTAAACAGTTTCACAAAAAAGTTGTTAGGAATTATCTTAACGCAGTCGTATCCTATACTTCCGTTTTTATGGAGCACGAGGCATTGAAAAAGAAATAATAGCGCAAGAAAAATAAACGAGTTCACAAAAAAATGTATTAAAAATGATTTTAACGGAATCGAATCGAATACTTAAAAAAAATCAAGAACGAGGAATTGAAGAGCGATAATCGTGCATGAAAAAATGAAGCAGTTAACAGACTTTTTTTTAGACATTATTTCAACGCAGTCGAATCGACCGCTTTCTTTTTTTTATCGAGCACGAAGCATCGGAAAAGAGATAATCGTGCCACATGCGTGAGCACAAGAATAATTGCAATGTTTACCTCTGTGCTTCTCGGTCACGAGAGCGTTCGCCTGATCCCACAGTTCGTGACCATTCATAAGCATTGTAAAATGATGATTCTGTTTCTGCATCGCCGCGTGAATGCCCATCGGTACGCTGACGTACGTGACTGCCGGCGGTTGACCGGAGACTGCACTGCGATTAGCGAGCTCGCCGCTGCTGTAACCGGAACTCTGGCTGCCGACTGAGCCGACTGATCCGGCTGGCGATGGCGTCGGGGACAAGGACGGTGTGCCCTGGCCTTCGGCCTGCACGAGAGTCGCTTGCGCCGGCTAAAAATTAAAGACGAAAGGAATATTTGAAAAAAAAATCCGCAAGACAGGAAGGCCAAATTTGTCATCGACAGGAAGTATTTGCGCACCTTTTGATGATAATCCGCGAGTATTTTCTGGTACTCCTTTATCTCGTGCTTGCGCATTTTAAAGAGTTTCAGGTATATCAGAGACTGGCACCATAGGCTGAAATTAAAAAAAACACGATGTTATTGAAGGCACGTTTTTTTTTTTTTCGAGTTGAAAATATCCGCAAAGTGGGTTCGTTTGAGTAGACACTCACCTCAAGATCGCCAATTTGTTGTGTATACTACTCTCGGGTGAGTTGTTCTGTTGGCTCTTGAATTTCGAGGAGATGTATCTGCGGAGAATTGAGAATGTTAGTAACCAGGAAAAAAAGGAGAAGAAAAACCGAAGAGGAAATTCTCTTTCATCGCGAAGTAATTAGCAGCGCTGCGGGCATTCTCGGAGGGCACGAAGCTCTCGTACTCACTTGATGAGGCTAAGTGTGTCCTTGTACATGGTAAAGGAGGCTCTCTCGGTGACGGGATCAGACTCCATAGCGTGTCCGGTCAACAAGAAGTACAGGACCGCCTCCAAGTACAGCATGCCTTGCGCCGTGAGTTCGCACTCCTCGTCGGCACTGTGCTTCAATCTCTTTGCTTCCGTCAGGTACTGATTCTGGTCCCTATAATTATGAATGAAAAAATTACGTCGTTGAAAAAAGAAGTTCACTGTTATAAAAAAAATTGTAAATTTCGTGCGCCGGCTGGAAATTCTTATGCTAAAAATGTTTTTTAAAAGTAAATTTGATGGACAATTGTAATAAAAATGTAATGGATTTTCACATTGAAATTGGAGCATTTTTATAGTCCAATTAAAGTAAATTATAAAAGGTAAAGTATTTCTAAAATTTTTGATATACTTCACGTTAATTTTTCATCACGATTATATACGAAATTTGATATACTAGTAATATGCATGAAAACTTCCAGTATCAGTACATTAAATTCCACTCGAATTGTTTACAGTGTAGACCCCAACAATTTCCGCGCGGTAAAAAAAAAAAAAATGTAATGACGGATTGGCGAAAGTTCGAAAAAAAATATAAGAAATAAGGTAAATTTTAATGAATATCTTTGCTCACCTTTCCTGGTCCTCCAAAACTTCGTTCTGATGATTGAAGTAGGAATAGTAGACTCGATGAGGTGGTGGTAACGCCGCCGGTGGTGGCAACAGATTCATGTCGGGTTTTTCTTCCCGCTCGTGATTCGTTGGTTGAACGTCGTGTTGCTGTTAAAATTCAAATATCGTTGCATAAGAAAATTCGACGTTTTCTAACATTCTAAACACGTTTTCATTAAAATCTCGAAAACTTCTTTTCACCAAAACAAATCTGCCTCACGAGGAAGCAAAAAAAAATTCCCAATGAGGCAGTAAAAAGAATCCAACCGATATCTGTTATCTAGTGAAAGAAATAGATAAAATAAAAATATTTCCCGAGACTCACCAAACTGGAAGAGGGTCTCGGCGGTGGAGTTTCCTTGTCGGCGTGTTTTCTTTTTCTCTTCTTCTTCTCCTTGTGCTGACCGGTGTGTTTTCCTTTGACCTCGCCGGAGCAAACACTCAAACCCGACACCGAACTGCAGCTCAGATTACGTTTTCGCTTTGGCGCGCTGCCGCTTATGCCAGCCGCTGGAGGAACGACACTAGCACCACTGCCACTCGCGACACTAACAGCCGCGGTCGCACTCGAGTTCGTAGCGGCGGAACCGGAACCGGTGCTGCCGTTATTGCTACCGCTACCGCTCGCAACCGGACGATTTTTCGAGTCCGTTTCGATGGTTTCAGTTTTAATCGCGGACCTCTTGCTCTTCGCCGGAGCTTCCTCGGTCTCGACTTTAACAGCCGGAGTCTCGCCGTGAGTCCTGCACTCCGCCGAGGACGGCGGTCTGGGAGTCTCGACGATCTCGCCTTCCTCGGGAGTCGGTGGTCGCGGCACGGTCGCGGGCGCCGGATTGCTCGCGGCTTGCCTCGACGAGGGTCTCGACGAGGCTTGCCGCGACGATGGCCTCGACGACGTTCTCGACGACGGTCTCGAAGGCGGCCTCGTGTCCGGCAATTCCGTGCGCTGTCTCAGTTCTTGGCCTCTCGATGGTTGGGGTATGTGAGGAATTTTGTTGAGATCGAGCCGACATATCAAGCTCGGCACGCCGTTGACGTAGACGAGGGGAGGAAAGGTCGGCACCGACGAGGCTTGGGACGACGGCCTCTTGTAGGGACTCTCGCTGCCCGTCGGCGTGCTCGCCGGGCCCGTGTACTCCTCGACGTAGATGCCACACTTTCCACCCCCTTTGCCTCCCTTGCCGCCTTTGCCGCCGCCCTTCGCTCCGCCCTTTGAACTGGAGAAGAGTTTTCTCAATGTGTCGCTCTTCTTCTTGTCCTGAACGTTGCCGCCGTCCTCCTCCTGCAACTTCGGTGCCGGACTGTTGTCGCTGTCCGAATTGTCCGGAGACGTCGCTCGCGTCAACGGCGCCCTCGGCCTTGGCGGCACTCGGGCAACCTGGATACGATTGTTTCTCAGCGCGACCTCGGACTCGCTGTCCGAATCCGTCGCGCAACCCGAAGTGTTCGTCACCCGCGATCTCGGACGACGCGACTTCGATTTCGCTGGACTCTTCTTCTTCTCGGATTTCTTCGTCGGCGATTCGGCGACCTTGCTTCGCTTGACTGGAAGCCTTCGCCAGCGGGAATCCTCGTCGGAGCCGTCGTCGTTTTTGTTCGTCGGCCTCTCGTCGTCGCTCGACGAGACGCTGAGGCGAGGTCGACGCTTCTCGGTCGTCGGAGCCGGCGCTGCTACCCGTCGTCTCTCCGCCTCGGAGTCGCTCGAGCGATCTTGCGACCTGTAAAACAGAAGAGAATCGTTTTAGACAACTGGACTTTTTTTTTTGGGTCGACGATGCCGACGATAAGACCTTTGGGAGCTGAATTCTCTGGTCCTAGCATCGCTAAATGTAAAAAATTTATCGTGGTATATCGTGAATCCTTCGAAGTCTAAAACTTGCTTAACATGCGAACTATATTTCGAAATTTCACGATCATTTCCCTATAACACCTAGATTATCCGAATTGTCCGTTGCTCGAACAACTTACGACTTGCCTTCTTTGAATTTCTATTATCCGAACCATGACGCAAAATTGCAATGTAATTTCGTAATTCGACTCCAAGCGCTACTTTGCTGCAAGGTACACTGTTAAAAAATTGTAAATCTAACCTACCAGACTGAAAGCTTTTATGCTGAAAGTGGTAGTAGAGTTGAAATACGGTAGAGATATAAATGTGCCATAAAAAATCTGAATGTTTTTGAGAGTTAGCTCTGTCATATAAAAAATCGCAGGCCCAATCCAAGATATGAAGGGTTAGAGCCAGGTCGAAATGGTATGGAATGCCTATTTAAGTCTCGGGTCTCACAACGTCGAGCAGATCTCGCTCTCGCAATCACGCTCGGCGCGAGGCTCCCGTACGTGAAGGGTTAATCCGAACAGGGCTCAACCCCAATTGATTCGGATAATCGAGGATCTACTGTATACATCGCGCTGATTCGCTCGGACTTCGCAAACGAGCGTAACACGAAGTTTGCTTGCGTACCTTGCGTCGCTCGCGTCGTCGCTCGTGTCGACCGTCGGCTTCGAGATCGGAGTCTTTTTCTTCGGGCTCGCAACGACTCGGGGCCTGCTGCGGGTCTTCCCGCTGCCCTTCGGATCCTCCGACGGCGTTCTGTGACCCTTCGGGCTCTTGGTGGATTTCCTCGGACGTCCGCGTTTCCTCACATCCTGCGGCTTTGGTTTGTCGGCTTGCGACCTCGACTCTTCGACGGCCTGACGGGCCGGCTTTTCGCCGTCCGAATTGTGATCGCTGTCGCTCAGCAGTGTCAACATCGTAGCGTTTCTTGTTCTCTTCAACGCCTCGTCCAACTGCCAATCGTTGTTCGAGTGGCTTGGATCGCTTCGACGCGTTCTCGTCTCCGCTGACGCTTCCTCCGGCGAACTTTCGCGGCCCGCAGTGTCATCCTGAAAACAGAAGAGAGGAAACAATAAGAAACCATTCGGAACTAGCGCTCGTCATTTTCTTGATCAATATCAATGCTCGTAATAAACAACGAAGTCACTTCATTTTTCTCTCAACGTTTTGTAATCCGAATACAAATTTTATTGACGACATCTTTGCATGCAAACTCGACACTCGTCAATGGGGTAAATTTCATTGGTTCCAAATCTTCGATCAATTTCAATGCGCATGACAGATAATGAAGTCAATTTTTTCTCAACGTTTCGTAACTCGAACATAAGATTAATTGACGAAGATGTTCGTGCGCAAGCTCGAATACTTGTCAACCGGATAAATTTAATTGCCAACAAGTCCTCGATCAGTATCAATGCTCGCGACAGACAACGAAGTCAATGTTTTCTCGACTTTTCGTAATTCGAATACAGATTTTTGATTGACGAACATCTTAGTCCGCAATCTTTGCGCGCGTACTGACGTCTGGTATTGACATATTTCTACGCAATCGCAAGTTCGATACTCGTCAAAGGCTCTACATTCAATTGGCATTCAATAAATTCTCACCTGAGCCGGTTTGTTCTCGGAACTCTGATCGCCGGTTTGCACGGTAGTCTTGTTGAAGAAGCTACTGAGGTTCCACCGATGTTTGGACTCCTCGACGGCGGGCGGGGGTTCCTCGACCGTGGCTTTCGGCGAAACGGACGGTGGTGTCGTGGGTCCCTTGGTAGGTGGCGGTGCGACTTCGTCCTCGGAATCGTCGCTGCTGTCGGTTCCAGAGTCGGAACCGGAGTCGGAGCTCGAGCTCGCGCTGCCGGAGCTCTGGGGAGCTTGGCCCGGAGGGCTCGGCGGCCTTTGGTGCATAATCTTTGGACTCGGCGATCGTTTTCCGGGCGGACTCGGCGGCGGTGGGGACAATATCCTTTCGGGAGTCGCCTGTTTCGGGGGTGTCATGGATCGCGGGGGACTCAACGGTCTCGCTGGCGATAAAGGACCCAGCGGTGACATTCCCATCGGGGACATCGGAGCTAGCGGAGGCGGCGCTGGAGTCATCGCTGGTATCAACGGCGCCGAGAGACTGAAAAAAAATAAAAATAAAAATAAACACCCAATTCAATCCCACGGATTAGATTTAATCTTGGATGAGAGATAGCGGAAAGGCTTCGAATGCCCCAGATCGGGAGTGCGCGAGCCGGTTAAACGATTAATGATTATACTCACTCGACCGAGAGATCCGGACTCCTGTTGCCTCTTGACAACCTTGATCCGGTCTCCTACGAAGTAAACAAAACACACGTTTTTCTCACTCCGTTGTACATTGTCGAAATCGTTCGAAAAAAATCACCATTGTTTCGTGCCGTGATTTACATATTTATATGTTTTTTTCATTCCGACTCACCTTGGAAGTTCCCTCATCCTCGCTGTCTTCGGACAAGCTCAGGTCGCGTTCCAGATCTCTGCGACAGAAAGAAAAGAATTCTAATTAGAAAAAAAAATCCATCTACATAATATTTCATTATGTAAATATACTAGCGGGTCATTGTGGTTCGGGCTCTTCGAGCCCTCGCTATTGACTGTGAAATATAAAAACCGAAAATTTAGAGTTCTGCACATTTAACGGAAATCTCATAACTCAACCGGAAGTGACGCCAAACCGTTGATACGTCATTTCCGGTAAATCTTAGTTTTCGACCGGAAGTGACATCGTACAGGAAATACAGCACTTCCGGTTTGAAAATCTCATTTTTCTACCGATAGTGACGCCATGTCAGGAATGCGCACTTCCGGTTTGAAAGATCTAAATTTGCGCCCGGAAGTGACGTCACAACGGAAATGCAACACTTCCCGCCGTATCATTGTGTATTCCTGACTATCGTACGAGTTTTCCAAAAACTCAAACCCTACTTTTCTATGCAACAGATATTCAGCGGACTAAAATTTTCTCGCAGACTCTCGGGAGCAAATTCATACATCACTTTTCGAGTGCTTTCCAGAACGCTTTTAAAACGAATCCCTCAGCGTTACAGTTCCGTTCTCCGCAACTTCGCATCGAGTCACGGTGAGCGAATCCCAAGTCTCGAAACTTCTAATAGATCACAATGTGGAGCGAATGCCCACGGTTACTGCGATTCCATATAACGGAACATGTCGCGCGAATCGTCAAAAGCCCCGGCAATCGTGAAGTTTCGCTCGGAGCGGAGCTGAGTGAAGCGGAATTGTGGTTGATGCTAACACGTACCCGAGTAGACGATAGTGCCGGAGAATGGAGTATAGGACGAGTACGAGCGCGACTGTGTCGTGTACGTGGAACATAAGCACATAGGACAACGAGTCTTCGCACATGTGCGTACAGACCTGCCACACGTATGTATACGTATATCCGTGCAGATAGCGCACATTTATGTATATATATATATATATATACATATGTGCACATAATACGGTAGATGTAGGGAAGCGGAGGACAGCGGGCGTCGACCCCGCTCGCGCTGTCCTACGTCGTCGGCTGGGCACGAAGGTTCCCCTGCCTACGAGCCAGCCCGCTGCTCAGTCTTCCGACTGCACTACCTGACTCTCTTTCAATCTCTCTCTCTCCCTCTCTCTCTCTCTGTGTGTCTCTGTCTCTTCTATCCCTCCCTCCGCGTATGTTGAGTGTATCCACATGTACGCGGAGTTCGCCGCTTTCCCGGAGGGCGATGCGCGCTCGAGACTCGTCACAACTGTATCGGAATCCGGAATGGTCGGAGTTCTCCGATTCGGCCAGTGTCGGGCTCTTTTTTTTCCCTTTCAGCCCTTCATCGACTTTTTTTAATGGTTTTTTTTTTTTTTTTTTTTTTTACATTCGATCGACTGCCATCCACACGCCGTTAACTTCAACTTCATCGTTGCGTGACGTTTCTATTGTTGCAGGGTAGGAGCGGACATGCGGATAGCTTTTTCAATTACCTTCGTTGCTGGAGGGTGGAAGTCGCTGTGGAAGAGCTGCGCGGGGTTTTGAGTCGGGTCTATCGGAGCGGTGTATTTTTTAATAATAGGTCGTTGCTTCTGTCGTCATTGTGATCGCGATAAAGACCGTCTTGGGGGAGAATCAAGATGCTCTTCTTGTTCGCGAATGGGACACAGTGAGTCGGGGAGGAGAAACAGGAAAATGTATTTTGTTTGGGTGTGTGAGACTGTGGGTGTGTGTACCGGTCGACGTACCGGTACCGTGATAACTCGCCGGCTTTACGAGGCGGCTTGCTCGAGTAACTCTGATAAGAATCTGGGAGACCCCGACGTCCCGACAACGGCGACTGTAAGCCAGCGAAACTGCCGGGGGAGGAGCACCGCTTGTACGACCAACGAAAAACCGTAAATCGCGGCTAATCGCGGGAAGGCATTGCGCGTTTATTCTTAAGGGGCAAAATCGCGCCACGGTTCAACGGGCGGACGCACGATATTATTTTTTTTTTCTAATGCGGCGATTATTTGTTTTTTGATCGCTGATTTATTTATTTGTTTATCGCTGATTTAATTATTGTTCGATCGCCAATTTATTTATTTGTTTATTGCAGATTTAATTGTTCATCGATCGCTAATTTATTTATTTATTTATTTATACGTTTATTGCTAATGTGATTAATTGTGATCGAGCATCAATAAATAAAGGACTATTTTATTTCGTAATTTTGTTTTCTTTTTCTTTTAGTTCTCAAATAAAAAAGTTCTTCGGATCTCCTTCCGGTGTCCGATTCACATTGTTATTCTCTCGAATAAAAATAACGAGCAATTATGTATCGCCCGATCAATTCAAAGCTCCGAAAGCTTCCGCGTTCGAAAAACCACAATTTTGCGGCTCAAAATCGTCAAGATTTTTGAAAAACGAGGTAAAAGTTTCGTCGGGCATTCAACTCCGATTTTTCCCTACACATACCAAACACCCCCGCCGTGTCTTATTTATTTACGCATCCATTATAACCTACAGTTACGACCGCGAGCTTTCAATTCAAACCTCCGGGGAGAAAAATGTCGCCGGTTTAAATTCGTCAAGATATTTATGGAAAACTCGGTGAAATTTTCGTCGGGCATTTGACTCCGTTTTCTCCCCCACACGTACGGAACACGCCGGCCGAATTCGGAGCTCCGTCCGGAGATCGTCCGCCTCTCGCTATCTCCCGTTTTTCTCTCCCTCTCGCTTTCCCCGTGCGGTGAAAACTAGTTTGCTCGATGCGGGAGAGACGGTGTGGTACAGGACTGCGCACAACACGCGAGGCCATTTCCTACGGTGAGGAACAGCAGCACCGGCACAGCAATCGCGATCCTCTTCACAGAGAAGAGAGCCCGGGTGTAACGTGACTCGGCTTCCACGAATGCATATGCGAAACTTCGCCGATGTGTGCGTGTCCCTCTATGCATTTATGTATGCATTTATGTGTGTGCGGGGCGCGCACGACACGCGTATAACGAGGAAGTGCCAGCTTCCGGCAAGGCCAGGAACGAGTTATCTCCCCGTTACGGAACGAGTCTACGTATTCGTACGCCTGTAAATACACACGCGCCCGGTACACGTGTGCGTACATAAATTTATACAGACCGAAGCGTGCGCGATACACTGCAGGAGCAACGGAATTATTTGGCCTTGTCGAGGACAAAGACTTTTTTTCTTCGCTCGATTAATTCCTTCCTCTTTTCTATTCGCTCGTATGTATGTATGTATGTATGTATGTATGTATATGTATTTGTCGTCTTAATTGCTCCGGCTCGCGGTGACGAGATTGCGCGTTATCGAGAAACCTAACACGGAGAAGAAAAGGCTGTATAATTAACTATCCTTTTTTGTCCGCGAATGTTCATCATTTTTTTTTTTTCCTTTTTTGTCTATAAATTGTAGTGTTAATAGGAGAGACAATCGCGAAGGCTTCTGGAGAACAAATTCTTCGTTGACTGTACGAAGTTGATTTTTAAAAAATCTTTACCTTTCCACTCAGAAATTGTACTGTCAACGGGAAAGACAATCGCGAACGTTTCTGGAGTGACAATTTTTCGTTCAATGTACAAAGCTTCGTTTTATTTCACCTTTCTACTTATCAATTGTAAAGTCAATGGGAAAGACAGTCGCGATCGTTTCTGGAGGACACATTTTTCGTTTCTGGCAAACAAATTTTTCGTTGGATATACGAAACTTTTTTTTATCGACCCTTTTTTCACTTGCAAATTGCAAAGTTAACAGAAAAGACAATCGCAAACCTTTCTGGAGAACAAATTTCTCATTGAATGTACGAAGTTTTTTTTTTTTACTGCGCGCAGCGGTGTCGGAGATTATGTTGCGATAATGAGAAGTGATATTGGAGAGTTTCGTCGGGAAAGATCCAGCGGGGGGGGGGGGGGGGGGGAAGTCGGGGGATTTAAGGAAAATTCCTCGGGTTCGGATATCTCCATCGAGACACGAGAATCTCCGCGATAGTCTCCGCTCGGAGCCGGATGACAGAGCCGTGCTCCGGCGAGGACGGAGACGCTCTCTCGCTCGGGCCCGCCTTTTATTTTTTTTTTTTTTTCCTCCCGGCCCTTCGTCGGCACCCTTCGCCGGCAGCTCCGAGCTGGAAACTCGGAGCAATCGATACCGGGAATCTTATATCTCGTTCTTTCCACGAGCGGAGAGCGAAGGAGGGAAAAGATGTAACTATACCGAGGGAAGCAACGCTTTCGCCCATTGACGCCGCCGTTGTTCGGCTTTTCCGTCGCGCCCTTTTCCCGACCGGCTTCGCAGTCGTTCCCAACACCGCGGCGACTCTTCAACTTTCTCCCGTCTACTCGCGTTTTTCTCGTTTAACGATTAACACCGCTTTACCCCGGCTATCAGCTCGTCGCTGGATTTGTGAGGATTCACGAACAACCTTCGCCGGGTCTTTGCCTCGAGAACTTCGCTTTTCACCTTTCTAGGGGTTCAACTTTTTTTTTTTCTTTGCCGGAATAGGTACGGATTTTTGTTGTTGTTCTTAATCCCGACGATTCGGATAACTGCGCAGGTCTGGATAAACAAAAACAAGGAGAAAAATTGTTTCCGTTTCTCTAACAAAATGTAGATCGTTAATAATTTACTGTTGTGGCAGCAAGAATATTTGGCTGCTACAGCAAAAATATTTGTTGCCACAGCAAAATATTTGCTGTCATAGGAAAATATTTACTGCCACAGCGAAATATTTTGTTGTCCCTATGTTAACCAGGTAAATCCGTTATGGTAACAAAATTCTTGTTGTCCCAACAATTTGTTCTCTTTCTTCGTGAAGGGTCTTTCGATACTCGGCGGTCAAGCTCGATTTCAATTCTTAGGAAAAAAAAATTTAACGAGTTCGGACGATCTGGACGACCCGCGAAGAATTATATGTTTTTTTCTTCTAATTTTACTACACAAGGTGTGAAGATGGGTTTTTACGCACGTGCGTGCGTAAAACTGCAGTTTTCGCACCGAGCGAAGTAAAAGGCTCTTTCGATCCTTTTACGCCATTTCAAGGGTTAGGAAAAACAAATACCACAAGTTCGGGCGACCAGGACGAGGCGGCAAGGTGAGACGATGGAATTTGATTCTTTCAAATTTTATTTCACTCTTGTACCGGTCATTTCCGCAATGGACTTAATTCACCGGACAGATTAAGAAAAAGAAGAAAAAAAATGTTGTGTTCTTTTTCTCGATCTACTCGGAACTCTTGCTCTCTCTCTCCCCACCTCTCTATTCCTAAATGAACTTCCGCCCCGTCTCTCATTCACTCTCGAAGCGCCTCTCCACTCACTTTCGCGTTATCTCTCGCCCGGCTAGCTGATAAAATAGACTCTCTTCGTTTCCGTGTCATTCCTACCGGTACTCGGGAGGAGCAAGAACCTTCTTTCGTTTGTTTTATCACGCTGCGCTAGACGGGGCTCCGAGATTTTCCCGAGCTGCAGCTGCAACCGAGCTTCACCTCCGCCCGCTCTTCGCCCCCAACTGCATCCGACTACGCTTCTGTCTATTTATTTCCTCCTCCACGGTACTTCCTTCGTGTACAACGCTCGTCGATCTCCAGACCTTTTCCACTTTTTTTTATTCCTCTTCGGGAGGAAAACTGTTGTTTTCGCCAACGTTTATTTTTTTTGGGACTTTTATTAAGCGTGTTCAATTTTTCAAAACTTCCACCAAGGGACGCTCCACATTTAATCTGGCGGAGATCTGCAGAGCGGTCGAAATGGGGAAAAATGTTATTTTTAGGCACTCGCTCTTTAGAGGAAACTGCCTATTAAAATCGCCTTCCGTAATTCAATTTTAACTAAAAGTGAAAAAATCGCAATAAAAATTAGTTGCATTTATTTTTATGCACTTGTATTTTTAATTTTATTATTGCCGTCCCAAATTTATGTTTCTATCGATTTATTTCCTTCTCCACGGTACTTCCTTCGTGTACAACGCTCGTCGATCTCCAGTCCTTTTTCACTTTTTTTTCTACTTCCCTTTCGCGACGAAACTGTTGTTATTGCGAACAATTTTTTTTTTTTCGTATTTTTTTTTAAACGTATTCAACTTTTAAAACATCGACCAAGGGACGCTCGACGTTGAATTTGGCGCGAATCTACACAGCGATTGAAATGGTAAAAAAAAAAGTAATTATTTGCCATTTTATCATCACCGTCATAAATTCAGCCCAAGCGAGCGTCCATCCTACCAGCTAAAACCCCGACGAGCCCAAATAAAAACCTAAAAAAAAACTATTTATTAACATTGCTCCACGAAGAAACCGAAGAATTCCAGAAGAGCTTTGCTGCGGAGCGAGCTTCGTGAATTCATGTAAATTACGAGAAGGAAATGGGAGAGAGATTCATAACTCCCCCTCAACCTTACGCTTCACCTCGAACTTGCTACCCTTGACTCCGCGCCGCAAGAGACGTCTCCGTATCGTCGAAATTTTTGTTGTCCTCGTAATCCGATTTTTCCTTTCTCTTCCGTTTTTCCCCCTTTCCCTCCCGTATCTTACGCGCGAAGTCCTCGTTCGGTGTACCGTGCAGTCTCGGCTGTGCCTTTCGCCTCCGCCCGTGCTTTTATATCCGGACACTCGACGCGTCTTCCTTCCATTCGGCTCGCATCCCACACCGTTCAATTTTCGGGCTTTTCACTCCTATCTCTATATCGGGCCGGAGTTCACACGCGCACGGTGTGCGTGGGCGTGCGTGTGTGCGTGTACGTGTGCGTGTGCGTGTGCGTGTGCGTGTGCGTGTTGTCACCCTCTGTCGTTCGGCAAACCTCTGGCGTGTTACGCCATCCGCGACCAAGCCGCAGCCGCACCCTCGACCCTCCGCGACTCTTCGCTGATCTATATATATATATATATATATTGTATATATATGCATATATAGTACCGATCGAAGAAACATAATGGCAAAGAATTCGCTATAACGACAGGAAGCTCGGAAAGTGAGCGAAACTGGCGATCAATCCGTTCTGGTTGGCTTTATTAATTTTCGAGGAGAGCCCGAGTGATTACTCTCGAGATGCCGCTTGATGGGTTTCCGAGCCCGTTGTACGAGGCGCGCTAATCGACGATCTCCTCCGACATCGACCTCTTCGAATACTCGCCCCCGCGCCCTCGCCTCGCCAGAACCCCCTTGTTATTTCTTCCTACATAACTCTCGTGTAGTTTCATCGCTTCCAGAGTTCCCTTGGCTTTCCACTTAACACCTCGAAAATATCAACAATAAATAAACGAGGGATAGCCGACAATCTCCTGTCGACTTGTCATCGTTATTATTTTTATGGTTATTAATTTTGTTTAGCGTAATTCCGTGCCAATTATTTTTTGAGGTCGATGTCCCAACGGTGTTTAAATATTAAACATCTCGAAATTTTAAAAAGTAAAAATAAGGACAGATACGCGAAAATCTGCTTTGGATTTCTAATAATAATAATTTTTATTATTGTCAATTTTCTTTACCGCAATCTGTGCCAGTCATTTTTGAACTCGATATCCAATGGTACATACATTGTTAATTCCAAAACCGTTTTCATCGTAACTAAAATCTCTCGTATACCGAGCTCCATTTCTCACTGTTATATTTACGAAGGCAACCGACCATTACCCGTTTACTATTATTCATAAGTTTTTAACTGAATGTGATTTTAAAATTTAGTATTTTACTCAACTGTGTTACGCTAAAATTTGATAGCTCACATAAACGTCAGCAATAAACTCAATATAGAATTTCTATACTTTAAACAAATAAACAGAAAAAAAACTACACTCAACACCTCGAAAATATATTTAAAAATATTTGAAAAAAAATAACGACAGATATCCGACGATCTTCCGTCGACTTGTCACTATTATTTTTATTAGTATCAATGTCGTTCACCGTAATCCGTGCCAGTCATTTTTCAGCTCGATATCCAACGGTATATAAATTCGAAACTCCAAAATCGTTTCGACTCTTCGAACGGTCAGGAGAAAACCGCATATTTGTTTGTCCATTAATTTCCAATCGAGCTCGGTGCTCCTCTATCTCTCTCAGTCTCGTCCGCCATATACGATATATATATATATACATACATATATACATATGTCTCGGTGGGGAAGGAGGAAGAGTAATATTGTTTTTATAACTCGTCGCGGTGCACCGCAAATAAATCCTCCGGTGCGGAGGAGATAATGGAATAGCCGTTCGAACGAACGCAGCCACACACCGATGAGAATCCTTTTCGAGCACACGAGTAAACACGCGTCTACGTGCAAAACCGATGTAAAACGTTTGCGCTACAAATTGCGATACAATTTTTTATCTTACTTTATTATCCCCTTATCGTCATGATTCTTCGCTTGGCTCGATTTTGTATTTGCCTGAGAATTAAAAAAAAAAAAAAAAAAACCGAAACATACGAAATCTTCGTTTTCGCCGTCCCATCGTCGTACGTCGCCAATTTTATCGTCGCGAACTTTGCGAACCGGGCGTATGCCGAGCTCGGCCGGGGACGGCCGGACTCTATCGTTGTTATCGCGACCGTGTATTTCTTGCAACTTGCGCGATAACGCTCAGACCCGTCGACGACCTTGACGGCTCTCGAGTGCGTTGAGGAAAATCGAGGCGACTTCCCGCCCGTTTGCACGATCGAACGAACCGAGCCGGTTTTCGCCTTACACCCACTCCGTGCACCTTCGAACACCCTCGCAGCGAAGGGCGGGGTAAAACGGAACATTGGGGCAAAACGGTCCATTAAGAATACATAAATAAACAAATAAATAAATAAATAAATAAATAAGTAAATAAATAAATAAATAAGAAAATAAATAAATAAGTAAGTAAATCAATAAACAAATAAATAAATTCGCGGGTCCTAAATAAAGTCTCATCTCGAGTGGAGAACACAGGTCCGTTTTGCCCCACACTCCCCTGTAATCTTGTACTCTGTCCGCAGAGCGATGCATCGACAAACAACGAGGTCGTTCACGAAACAATAGCGATAACCAAAGGCACCTAATTTGCTATTTTAGTGATAAAAAAAATGAACATTTTTTTTTTTTAGGAACAATTTTTTTTCTTAGCGACCGAATTTAGTTACCAAGCGAGGGCCCGTCAGGTTGGGGGGGGGGGGATTTGACAAACGTATGGTAGAGAGAAACACGTATCGCGAATGACCGGGCCACCTCGTCGACGACTCATTAATTCCTCGGTTCGATAAAGCATATTATACATGACGAGATGAGCGCGCGAACATCGCGGGTGGGCCAAGGGGCGAGCCGAAAAGCTGTTCGCGTACAGCTGGACGAGGGCAAAAGCTCGACCCAGGAAATTGCTGCGCGAGCACGAATGATCATCTATAAACCGAGCTAACGCCCTCGCGCTCTCCACCCCCGGAATCTAATTTACGGAGGTCACGACCAAATTTCGTTGGTTCCATGGACACGCACACGCGCCCAACACGCGGGCCATTAGCACACTACTGCACGCCCGGCCCCGACTTTCGCCAACGGAACAACGCTATCGAGGCGCCCTCCGAGCTTTTATTTCATTCACGAGAAATATTTCACTCGTTTGTAACGCGGCACGATCATTCGCATTCGGGATGAAAATTCTGCCGAAAATTACAACGAATTTATGTCGCGCGCATCACTCCGGACGAGTTTGGAAATAATATATGACATTGTGTTACACTCATATTTCAAAATATTCTGTAATAATGTGTTACTAGTTATTTCTTTGGTTTTGATACTTTTATTCCCACTTTTGTGAATGAAAAAAAAATACTTTTCTTATTTTACGATATTCCGACAGATACAAAAATTCAGTTCGATCGACTCTAAGAAATCTCACTTTGTTATTTGCGTTATCTAAATAAATCAATCAAAATAAATCAAAATTTCGTAGTTGATTAATTATTCCTAAAAATCTTGTTAATCCCAATAAATTTTCGCCTCGGGTACGCTATGTCTCGTTCGGTAAGATGAGATGTATCCGTGTCGACGAGCGATCGATCCGATTGTTAAATGTAACGAATCAACTCGCACAGCACGACATTAACCGCGTTATCGGATGGTAGACGTCGAGACTGGTTGATAAGAAATTCAGTTACAAATGCTCCAAAATTGCATCTCCAGTTGTTGCCGGCGAATTGGTCCAATCTAATAAATCTCAAACCGCGGTTGCTCCTTCGCCGGGTCGACGTGTACCCGGAGACGACATTGAAAGACGTGTGCGCGCGGGATTGGACGTTGCCTCACCGTGCCCCGACAATGGTTCAACGTGTGTCGTGCAACGTCGCGAAGGGTTGAAAGGGGGAAGGGCGGGGCGCCGCGGCGCGGAAGCTCCCCTATTAACGCGTACGGTAATCGCGAGAGTGGTACAAGTTTCGAGGGTTGCGCGGGTGTCGGTTCTCGCGATACACCCCGTCAACGAGAGCCCGCGCCGTTCTCTCGCGCCCCCTTTTGCAATTCTCCTTCCCCGCACTTTGCCGCAACTGCAAACCTTATATACGAACTCGTAAAGTTTACAACGCCGCGGAGAGTTCGAGTTCCTATTTATAGGTTGCCACGGTGTTTTCGCACGCGCGCACACGCAGAGACACGCGCGTGCGCGGTAGGTCGTGAATCGCGGGAAGCGATAGATAAAGCGGCTATGCGAGGGAGTTAAATTCTATCGTTCGCGTTGCCGCACAGTTGTCGTCTCCGCGTCACGCAGGCTAACAAGCCTCCCTCTTCCCTCGCCTATACTCGTTTTTAACCCTTTTTTTTTAACCCTCGGCCCTTCGCCCTCCGGTCTCGATTTCGTTCGACCCGTCAACTTTGTTTGCCGCCCTAACGAACGAGCGCGCACCGGCTCGACGAGCTTTCAGCAATTCAGTCGTCGACTCGCTGCTCGCCGCCTGAAAAACGTTTATGTAATTTGCAGGATTGCGCAACATCGAACCGCGCGGGACTCTCCAACGGGGATATTAATTCTTCGAAAAGAAATTTAAAGACTTCGTTCATATTTCTCTCGTTCGATTTGTTGGGCGCGGCTGCTCGTAGACTATAATGCAACGCTTTGTGTGTCTGGAGATGCGTATCGGAAATTACTCCGTTTTTTTTTTTTTTTTATTATTTCGTTCGATCTCCAGTTTGCACCCCCGGGGGAGTTCCGGAGTGTCGTCGCAACGGCAACGATCTCTTCGTCTCCGTGCGGGCTCTCCTGTTGCTCCCTCGCTCGGCTTTATAAATAAAATTATTAACCCGCCCCGGAGACTCGGTGAGCCTTGTGCGATAAAGTACGCGAACGAGAGAGGATTGCATAGGCGAAGAGCGATTAAGAATTAACGAGGCGAGGGAATGAGCGCGAGGTGCTGCACCGCGAGACTACCTATATGTGTCTTTATGTGTATTGTACTTATATGGGGCGTTCCGCGTCAAGTCGAACTGCCCCAAAGCCTCGTGCTCTTAGTCCAAGTTGAAAGTTCGTGATGTTGTAGCATTTTGTAGTGGGAGTTCCTGGCATTTTTCCAGGGACTCGAGTTTTCGGGCTTTTTTTTACAGGATACACAAATATATCGTATTAAGAAAATTATTCGACGGCTGCGAAAATTAAATGCAATCCATTCTGAAATGCATACATGTTGTTTCACACTGATAAAAGAAGTTTCTGTTACATTTTTGACAAAATGCACGTCATACTTGATGGAAAATAAAAAAAAAAGAATTTTGAAATTTTGAAAAAAATTAATGCAGTCAGTTCAACAAAACTAGCATCTTTTTTGTAGACGACGCTTTCTTGTGCTACCAAAAGTTTCGGAGATATGATAATTATTTATATTAACACGTCTATCGGCTAACGCGAAAACGAGAGCCGATGAAAATCTGAAAAAAAATTCAGGTACTCACACTGTACAATACTACAACATCACGAACTTTCAGCTTGATCTCAAGGGTCAAGGTTTTGCGCCCTTCGACTCGACGTGGAATGCCCCATATATATATACACAAGTACTGTAGCCTGGGGGGGGGCAGAGCGACTTGATAACCCGAAGGGATAGAGATTGCGAAAACAGCGATCGAGCTCACCGAGTACGTGTATTCGAGCCTTCTCTATCTCTCCGTACGTACTGCGGAGAGAATTCTTCGCGGCTGACGGGGCAGTAGCGAAACTCGCTCTCGATAATCTACTCTCTTGCCTCCCGACCCGCCTCGTTCCCTCGCCACTTTACTTTCTCGCTCAGTGGCGAATGCATAATTAATTTCCTCCGCCGACAGATTAATGGCTCGCCTTACCCGGGAGAATCCGAGATGACTCTCTGTAGATTCTCCGAGGCTCGCGGGTTTGTCAACTTACGTACGAAGAACGTAGCCGCGACCACGCTGGTGCGCGAGACTCGCTGTATACTCCTCGTTTTATGAATCCAACACCGGACTCGACGCGCGCGCGAGGAGAAATGGAATAATGTTTGTTGCATGTGTGGAGGGGGGCGGGGGGGGGGGGGGGGGGAGGACTGTTGCATATGTTCGGGTAGGTCCGACCGCAGCATCCGCGCTGAGGGAGTTACTTCTAGTAGGTAACTCTTAAGTTTTTTGTTTTTTTTTTCGACTATTGTGCAATTTGGAAAATTTTGTTGGTGGGAAAGTTCGTTCAGTTTCGAAGGGCGGGTACGCAAGTTCGCGATTAGTTTCTCGATAAACGGTCGAGGAAGATGTGAAACAAACTTGTCGGTAACAAAAACTGTGTGTTTGTCTTTATAATTTTAATTTGTAGTAAAAAAAATCGCGCGATTTTTTTACGAACAGACTTATTAATCTTAAAAAAAAAATCGTGCTATTCTCTATGATTCAATTTATGATAAAAACAAAAATCGCGCGATTGCTTTACTGCTCGTAGTTCCGAGATAATATAAATATCTTTATCTTCGCTTCGTCCCGAGGTTACCACAATGTTTGCAATGACCGTCCCGACGGCCAATGTATTCATATATATATTATATACAAAATATACGTACACACATTACTTTTCATAAGTTTCAATTATGTAAATTATTTAGTGGAAACGATTGATTATTGTACTTACGCGGATAGCCTGGTCGTTGCGTGCCGCTCGCGTTCTGAAACATAGTAAAATGGTAAACGGTTACAAAGTGTTCCGTGCGTGCGCGTGCGTATTTGTGTGTGATCGGTCGGCGGAGCCACGGGTTGTAATATCGAGGCCAATTAAATAATTGAATAATCGGCGTCCTCACTCCTTCGCCTCCGGGGATCGCGGCCCCGCGGACGCGAAGAGGGAGATTCGAATGCCGAGTGCGTGAGTTTAATATCGAATACCCTCTCAAACTCGACTCTCGCGGAGTTTTCACTTTGTTTCTTTATTTTTTCATCATCTTATCCCTCTTCCGACCGGTAATTGAGGGTTTTGTCGGCTCACGTTCTCCCATTCCTCCGCCTCATTTTTTTCTCTGGATCCTCCGTTGCGTTTAATTTTTTTTTTTTCTCAACCCCTTCCTTCGATAAATTTTTGAGAGAGTACCGGAGGCAAGCGGAGTCTTTGAAGCTGCGACTCCGCGGATGCAACATCACGTATCTCGACGCTCTCTCCTTCGAAGCTCTCGGAAAGTATGTAGTGGAATAAATAACGGAGCTTCGTCGCGAGCAGTCGAGCATGCGGAGGGGGGAGAAGAAGGTGCGAGGGAGGGGGATATAGAAAAATGATGAAGTGAGATAGCGGAACAGAGGAGTTACAAGAAAAGAACGAGAGAAAAAAAAAATATATATATAAAAAAATAAAATAAAGGAGTTACCGTATACCTGTATTTGGTGATCGGTGCATAAACAATGGAAACGCGAAGCGCACCGGGCGTCGAGCAAAACGCACGTAGCGACGGAGATAGAGGACGAAAAAAAAAGAAAAAAATCTAACGTGAGCTGGAGATCGTTCACACCCGTTTCGTCTAGGTTACGGGTAAGTCGTGGAAGCGGGACTCGAGGGGTGAATCAATGGAGCGAGCGAGGGTACGAGAGATGGAGCGGGCTTCTGACGTTGAGAATGAAAAAAAAAAAAAAAATGAAAAAGGGACGAAAGATCGGTGGTAGAGGCGATAAAGAAAGATGAAAAGATAAAGGAAAGGAGGGGATAAATATGTGCGGAGCACAGCCGGGAGAAACGAGGATAGCTGGAACTTCCGACCAATCGGCTTTTATCCAACCCCCGTAGACACGCGAATACAAACCCCCCGGGGGAGGCTGGGACTAGTGAAATACTGGTATAGTACTCGCAGTAAACGGCGCAAAGTTTTTGGTCGCAACATATTCCTCGATGCAGCCGGAGATTAATACTCACGGCGGCTTGCGTACCCTCGAGGATTTTGAGAAATCGATATTGTCGTTATTATTATTATTAATCACAGTATTATGTACTATAATACTGTATCAGTATCAATAATAGTTACGGAGGTGGGCGGTGCTTGGAGTACCGGGTGCTTGTTTGGTACTTCAAGTACGTATTCGAAGTACACAAGTACTTTTTAGTACTTCAAGTATGGACTTGAAGTACCATAAGCACTTTTTGAGTACACATCAGTTCTGGTTTGAACGTTTAATTTTTAAGTGACGTATTTCTGGTAAGACGTCGTTTCTAGAAAAAAATTCATTTTTAAACCGGAAGTGATCAACGAATTTTCTAATAGAAGAAGCTATGCAAAATTGTAATAAATGCGGAAGCGATGTGCAAATTACTTCGCACCTTTTCATTTAAAGATAACGCTTAACGCTACTAACCTAATTTGCCAAAAAGGACTCGAGCAATAGTTCAAATCAAAAAGTACTCGAACTATTTTTTTTGTACTTTAAACAGCTCCGAATAACAACAAGAAAATTAATATTTTTCAATTGTAAAATGTTGTTTCGGAAAATCTTAGAAAAATAAATAGCGCTTTCTTGTTTCAACGGTACTTGGGAGTGTTCCGACGACTTTTGTTTTTCTTTCGTTTACGCTCGGGTTTGTCGTGAAAATCACGATCGGAAGTAATGCGTCTCCCCCGCGGAGCTCGGGAATTGTGCCCCGCAAAGCGTATCTATTTCCGTCACGTACGAGGCGACGATAAAGTGGAGGAGGCGTAGAAGGAGGATGAAGGGAAACGACGCGAAGGCGGACGAGCCCCTCGGTCGCGGAACGGAAGTGGAAGCAGCCGAGAACGAAAGAGGGGGCGAAAGATAGAAGCGGGGAAAAGGCGAACCTTTCGAGATCCGAGGTGTCGTCAGCGAGCGGCTGTGTTCCTCGGCGATGGTGTCGAGCACCTGGCGGGCCGGAACGCCGGATGGGCCCGTATAAATTTTACTGGGTTACCACGCTCGGCTTCATTCATTTCTTTTTTCATCTCTTCTCTCTGCATAAAGGTCAGATTATTTTAAAGCTCGTGCAGGTAGTGGATCGTAAAAAAAAAAACCCCTTGCGGGTACAAAAATAAAATTGAAATAAAACAGTTATACACTCGCGTATTGTCAGACGCCGGAAGTACGATGAATAAAAGAGGGAATAAAGAGGCGAAAAAAAAGTTATGAATAAAGTGGAAGCGGAAATCTTCGGGAGGATGGAAACCGATCGCCCGGCTGACCTAATTCCCGTATCTTCCGCTCGATATAGCGTACATGCATGCACGATCCGTGTATGCGGTATGCATGTATGTACGTCAGCGATATTTTCGCGTTATTGTCCGATTGCGTGTCCCGAGAGAGGCTCGCGTGGACGGTGGACGCTCGTTTGGGAATCGGCTATATAAATCGGTCAAGTGGACATGCAAGCTCCTTACTTGACATGGCGAACACCATCGCCCGCCCATTTATATTTTATTCATAGTCCAGCGGTTGACGGGGCGTACATAGAGACCATCATTTTTGTTATCTTTTTTTTTTGAAACCATGTCGAAAGTTCCCGGAGTCGGGAAATTATATCAAATAAGGATAATAATGAACAAAAAAAAAAAAAAAAACAATCGAAAAAATTGGGAATTTAATGCACCGGATCGAAAGTTTTTATGCACAAACCGGTACATTAAATTTAATGACGATAGTGACGAAAAATTAATATACTTTTTCATTCAAATTAAACTAAATTGTTAAAATTAAAGTAAATTGCAAAAGTTAAAGTATTCGCAATGTTTTTAGTACGCTGAACATTAATTTTTCATCACAATACTACATGAAATTTAATCTACGAGCACACGCATAAAAAATTGCGCTCCGGTCCGCTAAGTTGCATACTAATTTTGTTTACAGCGTAAGCAAGGATAAAACGGGCTACAGATCGGGATATTGACACGTTGTCACGGTAAATGATTTAATATAGGTGCGACGAGACGCGACAGTTGGGTGAAAAGTAGTTGATATCCGATGTGAAAGTGACTTTTGAACGGTCTTCGTCCAATTCACGTAATTAGCAAAGTTGCGTGGACGAGTGGCGGTCAAAAAGTTGCGACCGGGCGTATCGAGGTGGGACGGGATTGGAACAATTTCCGGACCGAGTTTACACGGCGATACGCGGCCACACACACGCTGGTGGGCAGGGGAGGGGGTTAATGCGCTACGTAGATAAAACTCGCCAAGCCGTAATGGGCCATGTGCACTCGGGCATCCGTCGCACGTACGACGAGAGGATTAGTCCGGTGTAGCTGTTGCTCCTTTCTCCGGTACGCGGAGACCGAGAAAATGGGATACAGCAGATCGATTCAATCGTACTGCGGTTTTATCCGCGTCGGAGAGACCAAAACCGATTGTCCCCTCCTAGTTTTTTTTTTTTTTTTTTTTTACCGGTCGAACGCTCGGTTGTCGCACCGAGATCTCTCCGATCGTATCGGCGTTATCTCGTCGCCTCTCGCGTATCCTCCGCACGGCGTGGCCGGAGATGTCGAACGAGCGTAGTCTGTCGAGAGATCGTGACTGGAGCTCTATATGTACGATTGATCGGGCGCGAGTGCAGCTTTAATTTCACGGTAATACAATCGAGAAAATTTCTACTTCGGGACGCAGCTCGAAAGATCCACTTCGATGTCGATTTGAATGATTGGGGTTGAAAAAAATGCAAGTGGAGTGAGCTGCGGCGAGATAATAACGATTCTGGCGGTTCGACCAAGAATGCTGGGTCTGAATTGGTTTTATCGGTATTTATGGATAATGGAATTGACCATCTGCAGCGGATTCTTTTCCTTATGGCTCCGGGCATCGATATTAAAATTTATCTGTATCTGAGAAACTGTAATGCGCATAGATAAGTCTATTTTTTTAAATGAGATATTGATAGCAAATTAAACGCGGACAGAGTGGCGAAACAAATTTCATAAGACGTATTCATGTGCATAAATATCTTTCGTACATGTATACATTTTTCTACGAATATTAAATCCAAACTAAATCTAAACTAAATAAAAAAAAGATGAATGCGATTATGTATAATAATTGTATATAATATAAAACGTATGAAAATTAGATACAAAAATCGCATTTGTTCGTGGTGAAAATATTATTTTCGAATGGAATGTTTCATGTCTTTTGCGGTGAAACATGTGACGATATAATAATTGCAAAGTTGCTCGACCAGTAATCTTAATTATTCGTCGCGTTCGAATAGAACCTTTTCTATTGCTGGGAATAATTAATTGTCAAGCAAAAACTACATAGTCATCCAACTGACACGATCGGTCGTGCACGTATATATTTATCCACTGAGATTAAATCGAAACTAACGCCTTGTTATTCTGCGGTTTCGGTCGAATGCTAAACAAGTTAAATACGCTGTATACAAATGTTATCGCTCGTGCTTTTGGCATTGCATCTGTTTTGATCTCATCTGTATCTGGAGTTCGCCCTCAATGACCCCGTCCCGGAGCTTCATTGTCAATAGATAATAATGAAAAATCTAAAAAATAAATCAATGCCATTATATAATGTATAATATAATTCTTATGCAAATTAGATCTAAAAGTCGCAATTATCCGCAGCTAAAATTTTACCTACGAACGGAACGTTCCATCTTGTTTGCGGTGAAACATTTAACCATATAATTATTGCATAACCATATGTGCTCGACCAGTTATCGTAATTATTCGTCACTGTAGCACGGAGGCTTTCCTATTGCTCGGAGCAATAAATCGCTAAACATAAAAAAAACTACGTGGTCGCCCACCTGACACGAGTAGATAGCTGACGATGCCCTGGAGTACCTCGAACTTGGTGTACATGACTTGCCAAGTATGCGTTGGTGTTGAATTTTCACCATTCCCCGGGCCTCACTAGCGCCACATGTTTCACGACGCTCGAACGTCGCATATATCGTTGTGCGTCGTGTGTACAGAAGGCCGGTACGACGGGCGGGAGAGAGAGGGGAATATATCGCGTAATCCAAGCGTTTTGTGCAGCGTTGGGGCTGATCGAATGGAAACACACAAAAGCCGTCCCATGCGCGCCCGATTCACGACGCTATCGCCGTTTGTCCACCCACGCACACCCGACGCGTCCTCGCCGAAGCGTCAAAGCAACTTCCAAATCGAACTTTACAACGCCAATTTGAAGAGGGGAAAAAAAAAAAAAATGTTACACACAAAAAGAAGTCGTTAACTAGTCGCGTCGCGAGCAACAAAGCTCCATTTAAACTCGACACTTCAATAAATAAATAAAAAACCTCCACTCGTCCGCATTGGGAAAATTCACGAGTGAAATTTCACCGAGTCACCTCCACGTGTCTCTCGGCTGAAGCCGATTGCGTGTTTGGCGGGATTTAAAAAATCATCGTGAGTCGAAGCATCGCATATTTTTTATTTTTATTGTTGAAACTCTAACGTCCGAAATGCACTGCCCCGTTCCCGTTTCCTTTGTTCCCTCTGCCGTATCGAACGGTATACAGCAAAGTATCTCGGATCACACGGCGAAGCAAACGCCGGCCGGGCCCTCGTCCTCTGGCCGGTCGAGAGTTTCGACCCCGTTGCCGTTAACGCGTCGCTCGCGATTTGTTTTTCATCAGATCTCGGAAGGCGAAACGTGCGATCCGGCCTGTGCGCTATGGCTGCTGAAACGCGTCGGTTATTTAGTTCGTTGGAACGCGCGCGGTGACTCGGTTGTGTCTCTGCCGGCTAGGCGGGTTTTAGAGTGGTGTTGTGTGTAAAGCATTCGCGGACGCGGGTCTCGGTTGACTGAGGCCAGTGTGCAGCGGGGACGTCGACTATACTCTACTAGCCGGGGCTTGGTAGGGCAAGGCAGAGCAGTGAGGCAGGCGGCACGCCATCAACCACTACTGTGCGCTGCGCTGTCTCTCGCTCTTTCTCTCTGTGTGTTCCGCGCGCTGTTTCAGACAGCGTACGAGGCATTCCACGTCAGATCGGCAACCCGTCTCCCTCACCGCCGTAGATTGTATTCATTTTATTTTTTGTACCATGGTGTTACCATCCTGATACTCCACAGATTTTTTTTGCACCATTTTTCAATCCCCGAAAAACCAATTCCGAAAAGGCTGTTTAAAAAAATCTGAAAAAATGCACACTGATTCTATGATTTTAAATGATTTTTAAGCACGAACCGATAATGGATCTCAATATTTACTATTTTATTTTATTTTAATTTTTAATTATGGAAATTGTATTCGGGCATTCTGGTATTTTTATAAACGTCAGAAAAATTGAAATTCATTGACATTTGAGAAAGTTACGAACGATTTGAAAAAAATCCAATTGCGACATGAAAGAAGCTAAAAACTTGGGGAAAAAAGTAAATATTGACATCCATTATCGGTGGTGCTTAAAAAACATGGAATCAGTGTGCATTTTTTTCAGATTTTTTTACAACAACGTTTCGAGGATTCAAGTATATTACTGGCGGTGAAAAAAAATTTGAAAAAAAATGCCGACTGCTGTTTCGACGTGGAGTGGCCCATGTGCGACCGGGGGCCCACGGGGGAGCGAGAGGGACGATGAAATAAGAGAGAAACCCCCATTGCCGTCGTTTCGCTGGCGTGGCGCGTTTGTAAATGTGCGCGTGTCGCGCCACGTCGCGTCCACCTCCTTTGCTTCTGCTGAACGTGCGTTCGTCGAATGCGTTGTTCGCGAACGAACGAGGCTGCCGATCGCCCCTGGCTCTGCCCGGCAGCGGCAGGAGCAGAGGCAGCCGGAGCGTTGCAGACGCTCGGTTAGCTTCACCTGCGTCGTCGCCGGTCGGCCCGCACCGCCGTCCTGCTTCCCCGACGACGGCGACGACGACGACGATGGCTTTGTTGTGTGTGCCCCACTACTTTTTAGCTACGGCGGGGCCCGCGCGCGCATCCGTGGCGCAATGTGCGTGCCCTACCGGTGAGCCACTGAATCGACGGCGTGTGAGTCAGCGACTGGATACACAGGGGAACCGATGCAACGACTGACGCAACAGCCGTCTCGCAAGCGCGCATGGCGGAAGGAGCGCGGACGAAAATTCACGATGGAGTTTCTAGCAACGGAAATAGATTTAGGAGGAAGTTTATTTTCTTTTTATTCATTGGTTTCCTTATTTAGTTATTTATGTTGTGTATTTGTTTATTAGTTGTTTATGTTTTATGTTTCTTTGTTTAGTTATTCAAGTTGTGTATGTGTTTGTTTGTAAATTCGTAGTGGAGATATTTTTTTCGGTCGTGTCGAATTGGCGCGCATGCGCTCGATGTCGCGGCGCATGCGCACTGGCAGGAAACTTCATCGGCTCGTAGCGCGTCAGCTACGGCTCCGTTTGGAGTTTCGTCGAAGGTAATGTTTACTCAATCTTCGAAACTTTACGGAATGGCCGAAAAACTTTTCACGTTAAAATTGACAAACCGCTGATGCCGAACCATCGAGCGGGACGTATTCAAGGGATAATTCGATTATCGGGCGAGGTTAATATTGCGCGGGGAATTTGATCGAATAAAGTTTTACCCGCTTCTCGACGCGACGGTAATTCACGCTGTCAAGTTCGTTTTGTTTAAAATTCATTTATTGCTCTTATTTAGTTATTTATTTGTGTATTTACTTTTTCATGAATTCGCGGTGGAATTGTTTGTTTTGTCATCTCGAGTTAGCGCGCATGCGCGCGATCTTGCGGTGCACCGCACAATGGCAGGAAACTTTGTTTGGAGTTTCGGTGATGTTTGCCCAATCTCCGAAACTTTTTTGCATCGCCAAAAAGCTTTTCACGTTAAAATTGACGATCCGCTTATCGAGCCATCGGACGGGACGGATTTACGGGACAATTCAATTATCGGTCCGATTCAATATTGCGCGAGGAATTTAATCGAATAAAATGTTCTACACTCCGGGCTGTCGAAGAAGTTCGAAGAGCACCGTCGCTCTTTGTTGCCTGCAATGAATGGAGAAATTACCCGTGATTTCTCCTATCCGGGAAATCGATCTTCCACTTTAACAGTACAAAGCCGCGGTGCACGACGAATCGTGATGTACCATTCAATAAACCGTTAAGTACGCGCACAGTGCATATGTACATTAGTATAGACCGATCAGTGGAAGTCAATGAGAATATTTGTTTTACAAGCGTGAGAGGAAACGTTTTCGAGCTCATTACTGCCTTTGGCTTATATAATAATATACGACGATGCAACACAACGGCTAGTGGGTATTGGATCTCACGTCGTCAGGTCGACCGTGTACTACCTACATCCTCGGCGCCCCGTTGACCGGTTCATTCAGCCGATGGTTGTTCACACAACGAACCAAGCAGGTTTTACTACTTAGCGAGATCTTCTCTTGCTCCTTCAATCCTCCCATATGTATATATGTATATATGTATATGTGTATATGTGTATATGTGTGTATGTGTATATGTGTGTATATGTATATTTGTATATATGTATTTATGAGCTTTGGCGCGAGATGGCTTTCCAATCTCACCCGTCTCTTTTACAGAGGCTGAATAATTTATGGCTCGTAATTAATCGTTCGGTAAATAGCAATAGATTGATGTAATAAACGCTCGAGTGCGTGACTATCGAATGGGGGCAATAATGTGCGATATATCGAGAAGCGTGCCGTTCCGGTTTATAATAATTGTAATTATTATATAAATTGACATGTAAAACCTGATTTTTCTGGGACGATCTTGATCGAAGACGATCTCTTGAATCTCCGGAGAACTTCTACACCTGCCACGAGCCAGACGATGCCGACACGCTTATCCTTTGAAATTTACTTATGGAAAGTCGATGTAACAGTCCGACGATGCACTGTGTGCAATGTGTGTTTATGTATGTTGTGTGTGTGTGTGAGAGAGAGAGAGAGAGAGAGAGAGAGAGAGAGAATTACGAGAAGACAGACCGGACACTTTTTTGTTCGCAAACGTGTTAGTGAGTCGAGAGAACTTGACGGCTGGCACACGCCGTAACAGCCGGTCCTGCGCCACGGAACACCTTGCACCTGTTTCGATTCTTTCTCCGTATCTCTCCCAGCCGGATAATCTGATGCTCGAACCGGCCACCTTGCCTCCAGACTGTAACAGTTGGGTGTCTCCTTTCGCTAACCGATCGACGATTGTCAAGCTGTTTGTTTTATTTTCACTCGCCGGGAAAATTCCGGTTTTTGCGCCAATCCCCATTTTCACACCTTGTGAAATAAAATTTTGTTCGATACTCGGGTGGAAAACGTTTTCTGAACCCAGTGATTGCAACATTCGCCTTCGACTCGTGCTGCGAACTCACACTTGTCAAATTTTTTTTTCACACTCGTATCGAAATGTACTCTTATTTAATGTTATTTAATTCAATTTTATTTAATTATTATTCTTAATTTTATTTTGTAGCAAAAGAAACTTTGAAAAATACCTTTCTTTACATCTATGATCTTGTACGACATTTTATACCTGAGGACAATTAGGTACATACATTGACAAAGGGCCATCGACCTGAGTCATTCAGCCGTTATTTTGATTTTATGTGGAAATGTTTGGTTTTACTTTCGGGTAGCTTTAGAACGTCACGATAACGTTGCTATACGAATGGGCGCATAAACAAGACTGCAGTCGTTAACTGGGTCGGCACTTACGTGGATGTAAGAGTCGAAGGCGTATGTTCCGTTGTGTACAGCGTAAGTAAGCGTAGCACGGCAGCAGGTACCGGTCGAAGTTCGTCAGCCTTGAACCGTCCCTCTCGAGTCATGTCAGGGACGAGTGAGTGAGTTCGAAACACTGCACTCGTGTGCATCGCACGCCGACGGAGATCGAACGGTCAGACGGCGATCGAATCAACTCGGACGGGGAAAAACGAAAGTGTCTCAGTCACGGAACTATTTGTCGGGAGAAATGGTACCTTAGTCCACGAGTTAGAAAAAGTGTTTTCATCACTTGGTGCGATAAAGTGGCCATTTCCGCCCGCTTCGCGTGCGTAAAACCGCCATGTTCGCACCTTGTGATGAAAAATTTCGTCATCCCTCGTGCGAAACACTTTTTCTAACTCGTGTGATTTTATTGTGATGATTGAAAATGGTTTTTCGCCCTCGTGGAGTAATGTACTATTTCGCGCTAGTCGCATTATTTTGCATATAATATATGCGACATTGTCTTCGCAATTTTTTTTTTTCGATGTACAAATCAAAATCAGTTTTCAAAAAAACACATTTTTTGTCATCAACCGAATTTCGTATTGTAAACCCTTACCTGTAAAAAAATAAACGTGTCTCAATAGCGGAAAAATCTATCGGGACAAAAATCATTTTCGTCCGACTCGTGTTTCGGTGACTTTTCGTTTTACCGTAAAGTTATCTTTGTGAAATTTCAATTAAAAAATTGAGTTTATCGTTATTTCGTATCAGCGATGTTGACTAAATAAATTTAAAAAAAACTCTTCAAACAAACGTTGTATTTAAAACTTTTAACGATCACGTGTGGAAATCCAAGCTAGAAATATTGGCATAAAAATAATCTATTCGCGAAGGGATATTTCCACTATCCGTTGACGGGTTCAACAACCGAATCTCCGAATGTAAACAGAGAATATTTCTATCGGATAGACCGTTAAGGGATAAGCCATAACCGTACCTCCCAATCCCATAAATCATCCCGAAATATTCCAATCTCGTCGTGTCTACGAAACTGCTTTGATTCCCTCCGGCTCGGTGTCGCCGTATCGCAGTGAGCAACTGCTGGAAGAGAGCGAAAGGAGCAACGGGTAAACCTCTTCAGGAGTTCCCGTGACTGCTGAAACTTTTCGAGTGTGTCTGTCAGTGTATGCTCGTATGTGTTCGTGTGTACCACTTCGCGCGAAGAGGAATAGTTTTTCAAAAGCGGAGTCCCGAGCATCGGAGACCAACTTTTTGGCGATATAGCCGATAAGTCCAAGTTCGCAGACGTCGAGAAGGTGCCGGTGTGCACTCCGTGAAATAATCTCCGGTAGTTCGCACTCGATTCGCTCTATCACCGATATATAGCCCTAAAAACTCTCCCACCGGCGTGCGCGCGCGCCTCTCCGGAGCTCGACTCGTCCTTACCGATCGTAAAAGAGAAATAAAAATAAAAATCAAACACAAGCGAGTAGAGATGCGAAAAAAGCTTCATGCGAACGTAACCCGAAACAACGAAAATATTGACAGCACGAATTATCCTCGGAAGTAGAGATCGGTATATTCTGTAATTAGAATTTACTTAATACCGATTGTAAAGTGGAAATTCGTCGAGAAACAAATTAAATTAACAATTCGAATGTTCGATATCCGGTGGTGATTTGGTCGGAGTGTTTGGCCTGTTGGCGGGTGCCAGATGCGGAAATTTAAGAGACAGATGGAAAGCCGGAAAGATGGAAAGATGGAAAGATGGAAAGGCGGAAAGACGAAGAAAATAAAGGAAATAAAAAAAAAAATAAAAAGAATAAAAAAAACTTAATGCAAACGTAACCCGAGAAAAGAAAAATATTGAGCGTACGAATTATCCTCGGAAGTGGGGATCGGCAGATTGGATGATTCAAGTATCCGACATTCGGTCATGATTCGATCGGAGTATTTGGCCTGTTGGCGGAGCTCTGGATATTTAAGGTAATGAGGAAAAAAGTCATAAAAGCTGAAGCGAGTGAACGAATAAACATTAAAGAAAAAAAAAACAAAAACGGAATGACCCAAGAGCCTCGATAGAACGTGGGAAACTGTGACGGAGCAGAATCTGCAGGGAGGGAGGGAGGGAGGGGGAGCAACGAGCAGTAGCTTCCTCGAGCAAGGAAATAAAAATAAAAACAAACCCGCAGAAACGCGAATAAAAAAAAAAATCACCTAATCGTAAGCCAAGAAAATAAAAACATCGAGTGTAAAATATCGAATTATCCTCGGAAGTGGAGATCGATAGATGGTATAATTCGAGTATCGGATATCCGGTCGCGATTCGGTCGGAGTGTTTGGCCTGTTGGCGGGTGCCGGTTACGGAAATTTAAGGGAAAGAGGGCACGAGCCATGAACGTTGAAGGGAGTGAATGAATGAATATTAAAGAGAAAAAATAATAAAAGAAAAAAGAATTTAAAAAAAATGAGAGAAGAGCCTCGATGGGAAGTGCGAGACTGTGACGGAGCAGTGTATGCAGGGGGAGGTAACGAGAAGAAGCTTCCTCGAGCGAGTTCCGACTCGGCGAGAGATTTGCATTCGAGATAGGTTTTTATCGGCTCCAAGGATCGAGTCCTTCCCCTCCCCCGTTCCCCCACCTCCGGCCTCGTGAATAACAGCGCGCGCTACGTGTAACGATTATTAGGTGAAGAACCCGGCGCGGTTGCGCTTTTACGAGATACATATCGGACCGCTTTATAGTCCGTAGCAATTATGACTCTCTATCTCCCGACCGCGCTGCGCTTTTGGATCTGGCTCGTCCGCGCGGATACAATATAATATGACCGTTCGCCTGCCGCCCGCCTGTTGATAGACACACTCGGGGGGATCCGGCGCAACGTCGCAATATATCATTGTTTCGTCGCCTCTCCGCGGAGAGCTCAGCCTCCATTCGTTATTATTGTATTTTCGTCACGCGAGTGCCAAATAAAAAAAAAAAATTATTAAAAAAAAATTGGTATTTTCGTTACTGTCAAATATATGCATGGCTTGAAAAACAGCAATTTATATGTTTGACACATTAATCGTACAGGAATCATCGAATTTAACGTATCTCGAATAAATGTATGTATTTGTTTATTTATTTATTTTATTTATAACAGGCTGGGTTCAATTACAAGGACGGTGAAAAACCGTTCGCCCAGTGCATATTTTTGCGTATATATAAATATCGTTTAAGTTGAAAAAATAAGCAATAGATGGTTTCGTTACTCTCAGCGTGTCGACTTTTAAAGTATATTTCTGCAAATGTAATTGTCAAGTATGTACGTGTCTTGAAAAATGTAGCAATTTAGATGTTTGACAAATTGATCGTATAGGAAACACCGAATTTAACGTATCCCGAATAATTTTTTTGCCTAGACATAATTTTCCTTTGAGTTGAAAAAGTAAAAAATAAAAAATTTAAAAGCTACAAAGTTATCAGTTAAAAAAATCGTTCTGGGCTCCGTGTGTAAGAAATGTTTGTTGAATGCACGAGCGTTCTTTGCCTCGTGGCAACGCTGTTGATCATCCCGTAGCGATAATCCGTTTTGCCGGAAGTGCCCGATTCGACGCACGGTCGGCAATTATTACCGCGAACCGAGTGCGCTCGCGCGTTCAAATTGCAATCGTTGATGGAAAAGTCTGAGCGGCGTTTGGGTTCTCGAGAGGAGCTGTGTACGAGGGGTTCTTCGGATTGATGGAGGGGCGAGAGAGAGAAGAGAAATAAAAGGTTGCATGATTCTGGAGGCGAAGAAAAAAGGCCTCGACGAGGGTGGGAGCGAGGCTGATCGTGAAGGGCTTTGGGATTCGTCGTAGATTAGATCCGTCGGTCGGTTCTCGTTGAATTAGATTCGCCACATCGACGGGACATTTTGGCAGGGGGAAAACTGTACGAGAATGAGAGAGCTCTTCTCGCACACCTCGCCGAGCAGACGATTGGATCGTGTCGCGATATAGACTTGTCTGTATATATACATACATACATACATTTATATATATATATATATATATATATATATATAACAGTCGCGAGACACAGTGTGGAAACACGCTTGAAGCACGATCGACGGTGGAGTGTCGGACCGCTTGGAGACGGGATTCCGAAGAGAGGGTAAAATCGCGCGATGGAAGGGGTTAATCAAGTTGAACGTTTCAATTATTCCAATTCCAGTGGAGGACGTAAGAGAGAGTCTTCCGGTCCAGCGGACCCGATCCTTCTTTCTACTCTTCCGTGCGGCTAACCAACGATCGATGGACCGTGGGCTTCGCACCACCACGTACGTAGCGAAAGTGACCCATCGGCGGCTTTACCCGTTTTTTTATTCCGTATTAAGCTCATCGAATAAAGATCAGCTTCTTTATTAAAATAAAAGTATATCAAGAGACGCGATAATTAGCGTTAACATTTACTCAAATATTTTTCACTAATAATCGAATACACAAATGTCCCACTGCACTTATGCACAAAAAGGCCAGCAGATTTATGTTCAGCGCACAAAAATACGTCGAAATACGTGGCAGTTCATTTTTAAAAAAACATTTACTGAACTAAATACACGTTTTTTAACAAACTCAAATTTTCGGGAAATTAGAAAAATCAAGGACATTCGACGACTTTTTCAAGGTCAGGCAAAATTCAAGGACAATTCCAGGACTCCAAGGACTTCAAGGACCGCTGGACACCATGATTACGTGTATTGTATACTAAATGTCATATATATCGCCCCACCCTAAGTCATCGTAATGGATAAAAATAAAATATATATGTAACATGCTTGATAAGTGAGGTCAATAAATGTATATAACTACTAATACTGTTATTCGCTAATCATCGACCAATGAAAATGTACGATTATCGAGAAAAAACGACAATGATTTTAAAACAACATACAACTTTTCGTCGATTTGATCAAAGACTGATGCGTCGCGAAAAAAAGAAAAAAAAATCCCTAAATACATGGCTGATGAGATTATTAGCGGAAAAGAGCTTCGAAGGAACGAGTGCTCGGGTTGGCCGGTTCTATCAACTCGACTCAATTCCCTCGGCGATCGGTCCGATCGCGATAAATTTAGAGCGGAACGTCGAGCTCGTAAAGCATTCCTCGGTAGACTGTAGCAAAAGCGCGCTCGGGGGAAGGGGAGAGAAAGAGAGCGAGAGAAGGAGACGGGGAAAGGGAGGAAGGGAGACGGAGAGAGGGAGGGATGGATATAGGTGAGTGCGTGCCCGACTGCACGCTCGTTTCGTTCGTTCACTCGCGCACGCGTTGATATATAATCCCCCGTCCGGCGAACGTGACGAACGAGTTCGGTGGTGTCGGCGACTGCGTGCGTGCATCCGTGAATATATGAATACTGCATACATATATACACGAAACTCTACATTGCTTCCCATCGGATACGAGTTTATACCGCGTTTACTCGGCTCGGGGATTTCGTGCGCCCCGGCTCTGTTACTGCAGCTCCTACTGCCCCCGCGTTTCTGTCAGCGAGCGGCAACCCTTCCACGCGACCGGACGGACAAACAACTGCCCCTGCACTTCGGCCCCCCCGCACACGCACACACCGCTACAGCTTTTGCCATCATCCATTCGACGCAAGAATGACGATTGTAACGTTGAACTTTGTATCAATAAAAAAATGGTATCGGTTTTTCCCCACTTATTGGATAGAGTACGAATTTTTATGGATTTTTTTTTAGCAAATTAACTTGTTATTCAAATCATTCGGATTTTTTGTCTAGCGAATTCTAGGTTCTCATTGAACAAGTACCCAAGGTAGGTGAGAGCTTAAACTTTGTATTCACAAAAAGGCATCGTTATTTTTCTACTTATCCGATAAAGTACGAACATTAGATAGAAGTTCCGCGACAAACTTTATATTTAAAAAAAAACTCTTTTTTATCTAATTATAAGATAGAGCACGAAAATTGGAAGGACAAACTGCCCCAGCACTTTGGGCCTCCACGCACACACACATACATACACCACGCTTGTAACATTATCCCTACGACGCATGAATCCCGATTGTTACGTCAAACTTTGTATTAAAAAAAAAAAAAAATGTTTCTACTTATCCGATAAAGCACGAAAATTGGAAGAAAGTTCTGCGACACGGCCTCCAGTCCTCTCCGGGGAGTACGAGAACGGGAGAATATAAACACACAGAGGCCGGGAAGGCTGTAGTATGATAGTTTCGAGGGATACGGCAGTATCGCAGTGCGATATCACGGTGGAGCTCCGGGTTTGTGGTTCATGATCGTGGGCAAGTAGGTCGAAGGTGCAGTGCAGATAGGCAACCAACCCTCGAGCCCCTATCCAACGGCCCGATGAATGTCTATGTGTATATAGGCGTATTATGTACAGCGGAATGCATATGTACACGTATATAGGCGTTATACGCGCCACGATCGATATTCGATATTTAATTTGGACACACGAACCCAATTTCCCCCCCACCGCCCCCCCTCCAACGCCCCCGCACCCACACCCACGCGAAAGGGAGCATGTGCTCTCCGGGCCGCGGACGTCGACTTCCGGTGTTCTCTCCGCTATACAACACAATCGCTAACCAGCTACCCGACGAACTATAAACCCACCCCCATTTCAATCGCGATGAATGAACCGAGAGGACGTGAACGCTCTTTCGAATCAATAACGCGCATGCATACAGTCATTGTGTGTACTTTTTGTTATTACAAAAAAATTACATTGGGATTCATCGCTTTCAATCCCCAGACGCGCCGACGGAAACAACAATCGTGCGAGACACTGTTCCAAAAAAAGTCGTGGATCTACCGTGAAAAATCTACTTTTTAGTGAATGTTTTTTTCTCTTCTACATGTGATTTTTTTTTCCCACGCGACCGGTATGCTCGATATAACTCGTAACTCGTCGCAAGTTCTCGTCTCGCTAAGTTCCGATTTAGCGCTGGATGAGGTTCGACGTATACATATTTATCGATGACCCAGTCGTCTGTGGTTTTTTTTATTGATGGCTTATTTGTAGGGCTGATTTGGCGTCTTTTTCTGTTTCTCGCCTAGATGTGAATCTTTTTTTTTAAATCTGTTTTTAATTTTCCGAGCGACCGATATACTCGATGTAACTCGTCGCTAGTTCTGATCTCGCAGGGTTTCGATTTAGCGTTGGATGAAGTTCGGTATATACATATTTATCGATGACCCAGCCGTCTGTTAATATTGTGACTTATTTGCAACGATAATTCTTTCTCTAACGCAGGTATTCCGGATATCCGGATCAATAAGTTCTTTCTTTTAATTATAGATAATCAACTTTTTTTTTTGTCTCAAAAATCTAAGTGCTTTTGAGAATTAGTTCAGTAATATAAAAAATCGCGAACCCAATACAAGATATGAAGGGTTAGACTCATATAAAATGGTGAAGAATGCCCATATACATATCTATGTCTTGCCTAGAATCAAAACGGATCGTCTGATTCATTAGTAAAAAAAAAATTTACGTTAAAAAATCCAATTCGCCTCAATTCTCTTATTTCTCGTGTAGACCCGTATTATATATTTTTTTAAACCTATTTTTAATTTCTAAATCAAAAGATATTTATCGATGACCCTGTGATTATTCCAACGACGTCTTTGCGACTGTATTTCCTCGCATAACGCACTTAGTCCCGATATCCACTACTCGCCCAGATTACAACAAATTGCTCTCTCGCGAAAAAAAAAAACAAAAAAAAATGTCAGCGAGATCGAAGCCCGGAACGGTATGATAATCGAAGCTGCCAAGCCACGATGGAATATCGCGTCGGGTTATCGCGGCAGCGATATTAATTTATCGGTTTCGTTTATTTCTGAACAAGCGCCTGAGGGTTACATCCTCGTTGGCAGCGGAGAGACAGGGAGAGAGGCGAGCGAGGAAGAAGAGCGAACGTGCCGAATAGAGATAGAATAATAGAGCGACGGAGTGAGAGTACGGCGAACGATGGAAGGGTACAACGAGAAAGCGATTGAATATTAAGTGGGCCCGACTCGGGCATCAAACTTGGTCGAGGAACGGAGTCTGCCTTGGTAGACGGTAAGGCGGGTGTACGCGCTTTCGAGCAAACCCCACGGTAAAGCTCGACGGAGAGGAGGAGGGCGAATTTTCGGAGGGGCAGAGAGAAACGGCGAAGGCTGTTCGTAGTCGTTCGTCGTCATAGCGGCGGAAACTCGCGGGAGTTCGAAGAGGTCGCGTGACGGGAGGTGGGGTTGGGGGGGGGGGGAGGCGATTGCCAACGGCGATTTCAATAATTAATGTCACGGGAATTGCTCGCTGCCGTGGAGTCTGTACCCGTGCTTGAGCCACGGGTAAATTCTCTTCCGGTGTCAGCAGGGTTAATGTACCAACCCGTTAAGGACACGGACCGCATTGTGCTGCACGATTATTGTATAATGCATCTCGTTTGGACGATCTTTGGCGCTGGCTCGACGATAGATAAAACCTCGCTAGAATCATCTCGTGGGACCAGGAAACGTTTTGTCGAAAATTCTATTAAACAATGACTTTATTGTATGATACATCTCGTTTGGACGATCTTTGGCGGTGACTCGACGATATTTGAAAACGAGAAATTAAACTCTGTACTTGTGGTCGAGACTTCGGTAAATTCTCTTCCGGTTCCAGCAAGGTTAATGTACCAACCCGTCAAGAACACGGACCGCATTGTTCTGCACGATTATTGTATAATAGATAATAGATGAATCCTTGAAAATACGAATAAAAACGAATTGCAAATACGATAATGTCTGTTTGACTCTACGAATTTTTGTGGATTATTGGCGAATGACCGAGAAATATTATTAGCTCGCCGGCGACCACAAATAAATATTGCATCTACTCGTGCCCATAAAAAAAAAAACAGAAACAAATAGAATTATGTTTAGAACATGATAACCGAAGAAATTCTTGCGATATATTTTTTTCGCTGCTAGTAAACAATTTTTTTTGTTCTTTTTCCATCAAAAAACAATTAAAAAAAATTATTCGATGCTTTTGCAGGCTCGTGGATAATCCTGTGCGACGGGTCGTTCGAGCTCGTGATTCAGCGGGAATTTTATCTGCCCGATGGTTCGGGCGTGACAAAACAACATGCTCGAAGTTCGATATGAGAAATCGTTAATCGTTCTCGCCGTCGAGGACAATGAGAGAGCTTTTCGAGAGCTTTTTCGGCTTCGGTTCGTTGAGCCGATAATGGGCGGTCGGACGATTCGACGGTGGAACGAGACCGAACGGTGCTCTATCTGCGTTGTACAGAACCGGCAATGGTACGCGCAGTCCGATTACGTCAAAAACGAATGCTTAATTCATGGGACTCTACAACGGCGCCCTTTCGTAAAACGGGCTGCGTTCATTATATCGGCGAGAGGCACGGCACGCACACGGATCCATCCAGTGAATACGCAAATGAATTGGCAAATGAATCCACAGGTATATCGGCGTTACCGCCCCGTTGTTAGTTTTTATATTGTCGTGGCATTAAAGCTCCGGTTGCTTTATCAGGCTCGAGTTGCTCATTGCGGTTATCCGCCGAACCGAAAATTGGGCGTGGATTTTCACTGATTAATGCATTTTATGGAGGAAGTTGTTGCAACACTTACGTGGCGGCTTGGATGGCTCGTTCGATGGCAACTCGGTCAGCTGCAACAGAAAATTAGGGAAATTAAATTAGATTTTTAGATTTAAAAAAAAAAAATTCCTAAAATAAATTAAACCCCTCTGGAGACGAAAGGAAAGTCTATTTGTTATTTTCCTATACTTTTCTTTAGCTCACTCGTTGAATTAAATTCTCTTTCTTCGATCAACTATCGGATGTGAAATATCGAACGGTATTTTCTGATGTGACAATTAATGGTTCTTTCTTACCTCACTAATTGTATTATCAGAAGCTCTAAATCAGATTCCGCCGGACTCAACTCTGTTTCTATTTCATTCGAGAAATTAAATGAAATGTTTTGTTTTAATTCTTTCCGGAATTAAATAAATTCTTCCGAACACAAATGGAAAGTATATAAATTATTTTCCTATACTTTTCATTCGACTCACTCGTTGAATAAAATCTTCATTTCAAAACCACTAAATCGACGTGCAATGCCGAACGGTATTTCTGGTGTCACAATTATCGGTATTTTCTTACCTCATTAATTGTATTATCAGAAGCTTTAAACCAGATTCCACTTCCACCTCAGCTCTACCCCATAATTGAGAAAGTTACCCGAACCCCGTTAATAACGGCGTTAAACAAAATCTTCCATCCGTTAATAATCCCCACCCGGGGAGTTCAAACTATTTTATTATTGCCGTTCCTTTCGGCCGCGAGTCTGGCGGGGGACGGCGAAGGCATTTCGCGATACACGCGCTCTGTGTACGGCCGAGGTGGCGCGGCGAGCAGTTAGGCGAGCTTACGCCACGTAGGAAAGTCCGCCAGGGATGAAAATTTATCGTACGAGAGCGCTTATCCCTCTTTACGTTTAGCATTCGTTTTGCCCGGTCTTTCTGGCGAGTCCGCGCGGAGGAAACCCTCGCTGGAAGCGAATGAACCGGGAGAGGAGAAAAAGTGGTGAAAAAAAAACACATTAGCGCGAAAATGGAAAGAATGTGGAGGAGGGAAAGGTACGAAGCTGCGGGGAATTTACGTTCGCGAAAGGGTGAAGGGCGCGCGCGGAGCCCGAGAAGTGCGAGACCGAGTTAACTCGAGCCTTTACGAGCTTATTTCCACTGGGACTTCACGGCGGACTCGCGCCGTTTCCGCTTTCTACGTCTTCCTCCCGTTTTCCGAGCAGTACTTTTCTTTGTTTTATTTTTTATTTTTCGCCTTTTCCGCTCTCTCCTCTCCCACCGTGCAGCGACACACGGAGCACCGCTCTCGTTCCTTCGCGGAGGCACGCGAGTTCGCAAATTTCTTGAAGCGTTGCCAAGTGGCACGAGGAGGATACGAACGCCGCCTGGCAAGTTGATCTCCGTTTCGGCGACGTACGTGCGATAGCTTCTCGTGCATGCTCGCCTCCCTTCGCGCGACAAGTCGTTGCGCTGTGCGAGAACGGACTGAAGACGCCGCACTCTCGAAATCGATCCTCGTCGGATCGGGGAAAAAAATGTTACCGGTATTTTGAGAACTTGTACGATCCTTGGGCAGAAACGAATTGCGGCAATCGGTGTTGAAAACTGTAATGAACTTTTTTCTTTGTTATAATGGCGCGCATTTTTTTTTTTTAGCGAAAAAATCTAATTCGAGGGTGATTCGCACGGTAACTTCGCTCGAAATTGATTTTAAAAAATGACAACTCTTTTGCTATTGAAAAAAGTTCGCTGAAAACGTGGAGTTATCTTGGAGTGTCACTTCGCCTTCAGGGGATTCGAGCGTTTCACACTAGTTAAATTAGTGACGCATAAGAAAAATTCACAATTCCATTTTGCAAACAATTCTATGCATCGAGCTTTTCCATCGTGACTCGTGTTGATTCGATTCCATTGATTCGCACGATAATTAAATAATTTGTCATACGAGCCGCGCGCCCCGGCCAAATGTCAATAAGGATTAATTAACCGTGTTAAACTAAGTAATATGTTTTGCAAAATCAACGATACGCCAAATGACCGAACGAACGAAATGTGTTTATGTACCAAACGAACGGGAAACAATGCTATTTTGCTACGCACCACGACACAAAATGTAATAAATAAATTGTCCTTCGTCGAACAGAAACAGTTGTATTAAAATCTTTTTCAAAAAATTCAGAAATAATGATAATAATAATAGTTATGAAATAAAAGATCCTCACCTTGGCGAGCACCGGGTTGAAAGTGAACTTTGATTCCAGCTCCTTCCTCGGTGTCTGGGCTATGGCCGTGAGCGGCGTGGGCGGCATCGTCATTTCCTGCAACGACAAAAGAAGAAGAAAAAAAATGAAAATTATTTGTAAATTAACGTTTCCCTACCGACGAGTTCCGCGGAACTCGGCGGGATGCACGTGAGGAAGTATCTCGCATGTTTACGCGGCAGCGATAGAGCGCAATGCGAACTGCGAAATTGCGCGAATAATGTGTGTAATAAAGTGGATGACTTATGACCGCGGTGTTTCATGCGAGCGAGAGAAGTAAAAAAAAAATAGAAAAAAAATATGGAAAAATAAAAAACAAGACAAAAAAAATAAGAAAAGGCACGTATCTCGAGGACGCTTCAGAGTTCGAAATTTATTTCGCCCACGAACAGGTCAAACTATAATGATGCATCGTTGATAATGAAAACACATAAAAAAAAAAAAAATTATGATTAAGTAATATTTTTCTTATTTGCAGTTTTATGCAAATTGAAACTCTAACTGCAGTGCTTTTGTGCCGACAGTTCGGAAAAATTTGGCCTCCATCCAGATCGCTCCTAAGAATCGAGGAAATAATTTCATTCCCAACGATGTCTTAACGCTTCGCTGCAACGGAAGTGACTGTGCACAATCAAACGTCACTTGTGTCGCGTGAGAGGAGAATACACCTAACTGAAGACGTCAGAAACACAATATTTTCCATAACTATAACAACAACAAAAACATTAATATTCGTTCAAAAAAACTCCATGAATACTAATGACCCAAGAGGAATAAATATGTTTCCCGCTCGTCAACAGCAATCGTCACATATTTACGGATTCGTCGGTAACTTATCGACATTATTACTATTTTTTTTGAATAAAAATATAAAATATACATTAGTTATGAGACACATTTACACATTTGTAATTTGACAATCGGTCGAGGAAAAATCCGTCAATGAATAAACAAATTAAAACAAAATAACAAAATAATCATGCAAATCGCTGTTCCTTCGCGTCTCCTCAATCGTTGAATCGCCACATACTTTTATGCCAATGTGTGAAAAGAAATGCCTATACACGCCGTATCCATCGAGGCGTCGGATCAAATGTTTCCGTCGGTTTATCGTCAACGCTATCGGATTTCATCGAGCTATACATCGGCGATGGGAATCGGGGTCGAAGAGCTTTCGGCGAAACTGCTAAGGACGGTCGTACACATCGATTGCCAGTTGTGTGCCGAAGGGGGTTCTTCGGTCTCTCTGTGTGTGTCTGTATCACAGCCAGTGTAGCGACGAAAGGATATAGTTGGACTCTAACGACACCGGGTAGTTGAGCAGTGGTCGTTGATGAGTGGTTGGGTGAGCCGACTTCGTGTCACAACTCTCGTAGGTAAGTGAGAAACGATGGTTTAGCCGATAGCCTACCTTCCCAGGAATACCAGACACCATCCGGCGACTTATCGATTCCTGAGCTTCCAACCCGACCACACAAACCCGCCGTATTAACTGCGCTACGGTTCGCACGTTTGTGTGTGTGTATGCGGAGGGGGGGGGGGGGGGAGGTTGTATAGAGTCTGAGGGTGGAAATAGGAGGGTGGTTGCACCCTGCGACTCTCTATCCTTGCCAAGCCGTACCTTACTCCACCTCAGACTTCCGAGGCTGCTGCGAGAACAACTTCGGAATCGTCTCACGTGTATAAAGCTTCCTCGGCGGGAGGCTACGCGATACACACCGTCCTCGCCGTCGCGCTCCGAGAAACTTTGAGAATTAACGAGCAATGCCCGGGAGCGCGCGTTTGCCTTACAGGGCGAATTTCAGACGAAAGGTTTTAACCGGGAGGCGGGAAGGCGCCACACGATGAACGCGGGGTATCAAGTAAAAATATGTTTGTAAATTTTATTATTATTTTTTTATTGTTTATAACAAGAGGACGTAGAGCCAAAGAGTGCTGAACTACCGCTGAACGTGTGCTACTCGCCTGCACAAATGTTGGATCTTGCTGTGATACGAAAATTGTGGAATAAAATCGTGATAAGCTGTGATGCGCCAGTGCGCGCCCAATAATTTCCTTGGACTGATAATTATAGATAATTGCTCTATTTGATCCAAATCATATTATATTATCTTACGTCAAAATAAATGGACCTTATCATATCTTTTGGAAGAGGAAATTTTACTTGAATCATTGATATTTTTTTCAGCGTGTACTCTTTACGTACATTATGCATATAGAAAATTATATAATTAAGATACGTTAATTTCGGCGATTTTCATAAGACTGATATATCGAGCGTGTATCAATCGGTGTGTATTTGTTATTTCGATAAAACGTATCCGCATTAGAGAAGTCGACATAGCGTCTAATTTATCACCGATCAAATTAACTGATCCACTCACCATTTTATTTAATTACGCTCCGAAAAGATCCGTTCTCCCGATTAATTCAGCGAGGTGATGTAAAAACGCCGAAAACGAAGAAGAAAAAAAAAATTCGCCGGAGGTGAGGGTATTATCGTAAAAAAATCGATTGTCGACAGGTTGCATCGTTACCGGAACAAATTTATCCTCCGCAACGCCCGAAGCAGAGGCTATCTGGAAATCGAGGTGAGTTATTTTACGAATTTATTATTATTATATTTTTTCCAACTACCAATTCACCGCAAACGACCCATTTACGGCTCCGATTAAATTTCCCATCGAAAATGCACATTCGTATTTTCGGCTCGAAATAATCCGCGAAAATAAAAACCCTTCGATAACTCGTGTGCGAACTCCCAGGGAAGTGAGAGGTAATAATAATGTCGAGCTGCCGTGCAGCGGCGTGACAGACGCGAGCTGAAATACCGTCGCGAAAATCAATGATCGATCAAATGACGTTGGATATTACGAAGCAAGTATACATATAACCGATTAAAAAAAAAAAAAAATTAAATAAACATAATCGATAACAGAGACAAGTGGGCGTGTGTGTATGCAAACCGGAGAGAGAGCGTACAGGTATCCGAGGCTGTACACGTGCTCGTCCTGCGGGGCGTGCAGGTGACTGCGCACCGAGTTGTGTGCACGCGACACACACGCACATAGTTATAATGCATCGTGCAGCGTACAGAATTTATACAGCGGGCGCGAGCCTCGCCGCGAGGACGGTAATTATGCGGAGCACGTGAACGAGCGAGAAAACCCGTTACGACGTCCGTGTCGAAGGTGGTTGACGACGTCCTGCTGTTCCACCGTGCCGGGCGTGTAGGCCGGACCAATAAAATCGCGTGCGGGTACACAACCCTACAAGTTGTTCTGCACTTCGAGCTTCATTCCGCTTCCATATCCGCGCGTTCTGTCAACGCTGAAACTTGCTGTTTTGTGGACAGCTTCGACTACTTCGAGCAGCCCATAAGTGGGCTCTCCACCTATCGGCGACACTTTCCAAGCTCGTATTTCGAATTCGCTACACGATTTGTCACGTGCAATTCGATGCGATTGCATAGCCGGGCGAATCGCAGGCGTCGCGGATAAATTAGGGATTTCGAAAAATTCATGGCAGTTTGGAGTTCAGATCTTGTTTTGTGTTTTTTTTTAGGCTGCTGCACTGGTGACCGGTAAATAATTCAAATGGTAGTGGGGGAGAGCAACAGCGTCCATTTTGCATGGTTGCTTCCCACTTCGACTTCATCCCGCTTCCATACGTGTGCGTTCTGTCAGCGGTGAAACTTGCTGTTTTATAGACAGCTTCGACTACTTTGAGTGCAGGTGTAGAGCCCATAAGTGGGCTCTACACCCATCGGCGACACTTTCCAAGCTCGTGTTTCGGATTCGCTACACGATTTGTCACGTTCGATTCGGTGCGATTACATAGCCGATAAATCGCAGGCGTCGCGGATGAATTATGGAGTTTGAAGAATTAATGGCAATTTGAAGTCTTCTTTTTTCCTTGTTAGGTTGCTGGACTCGTCACCGGTAAGGAATTCAACTGGTAGTGCGGGAGAGCAACAGCGTCACTTTTGCACATGTGTTCTCCACTTCGACTTCATTCCACTTCCATATCCGCGCGTTCTGTCAGCGCTGAAACTTGCTGTTTTGTAGACAGCTTCGACTACTTCGAGCAATCCATAAGTGGACTTTACACCTATCGGCGACACTTTCCAAGCTTGTGTTTCCAATTCGCTGCACGATTTGTCACGTCCAGTTCGACGTGATTACATAGCCGGTGTATCACAGGCGTCGCGAATAAACGACGGAGTTTGAACAATCAACGGGAATTTTGAGCTTTTTTTCTTGTTAGGTTGTTGCATTCGTGACCGGTAAAGAATTCAACTGGCAGTGCTGGAGAGCAACACAGTCAATTTTGCACAGGCTTGCGGGTTTACTATCCTAAAAGTTGTTCTCCACTTCGACTTCATTCCGCTTCCGTTTCGACCACTTCGAGGAATTAAAATCATTTATGGAGTTGGGAAAATTGATGGCAGTTCGGAGTTTTTCTTTCCTTTTTGTTTTCTTGTCAGGTTGTTGCACTCGTGACCGCTAAAGAATTCAACTGGCAGTGCGGGAGAGCAACGACGTCAATTTTGCACAGGCTTGCGGGTTCACCGCCCTAAAAGTTGTTCTCCACTTCGACTTCGTTCCGCTTCCATATCATCGCTGGAACCTGCCTGGTGCATAGATAGCTTCAACCGCTTCGAGCAAGCCCATAAGTGGGCTCCCCCCCTATCGCCGGTAGTTTTCAAGCTCGCGGTCCGAATTCGCTACACAATTTGTCACGTGTAATTCAATGCGATTACGTAGCCGGCGAATCGCAGGCATCGCGGATAAATTATAGAGCTTGAAAAAAATGAACGGCAGTTTGAAGGTTACTTTTCTGTTTTTTTCTTGTCAAGTTGCTGGTTTGGCGACCGGCAAATAATTCAACTGGTAGTGCGGGAGAGGAACGGCGTACATTTTGCGCATGCGTGCGACGGGTTCATTACCCTAAAAGTTGTTCTCCACTTCGACTTCATTCCGCTTCCATATCTCGTGTTCTGCCAGCGCTGAAACCTGCTGTTTCATGGATAGCTTCGACTACTTCGAGCAGCCCATAATTGGGCTCTCCCCCTATCGCCGATAGTTTCCAAGCTCGCGTTCCGAATTCACTACACAATTTGTCAAGTTCGATTCGACGCGATTACATAGTCGGAGAATCGCAGGGCATCGCCTGTACATTACGGAGTTTGAAAAATTAATGGCAGTTTGGAGATTATTTTTTCTTTTTTTTCTGTTATTCTTTTTTGGTACTTGTTAAGTTGCGTCACTCGTGACCGGTCAACAATTCAACTGGTAGCGCGGAGGAGCAACAGCGTGAATTTTGCACAGGATCGAACAAGGTAACAGCGGAAGGAACAACGCATTTGTGTTCCGAATTCGCTAAACAATTTGTCAAGTCCGATTCGACGCGATGACATAGTTGGCGAATCGCAGGTATCGCCGATAAATTTTGGAGTTTGAAAAATTAGTGGCAGTTTGGGGGTTTTTTTAGGTTGCTGCACTCGTTACCGGTAAACAATTCAGCTGGTAGCGCGAGAGTAACAGCGTCAGTTTTGCACAGGATCGAATGAAGGACCAGCGTGGCAGCCTTCGTTGTTCGCCTTCCGGATTCACTCAACAATTTTTCCCGACAGATTCCACGCGATTCGACAGTCTGCGAAACGCGGGCATCGCCGATAAATTTTGGAGTTTGATAAATGAATGGCAGTTTGGAGTTTTTTTGTTGTTGCTGCACTCGTGACCGGTGAACAATTCAACTGGTAGCGCGGGGGAGCAACAGCGTGAATTTTGTACAGGGTCGAACGACGTAACAGCGGAAGGAACAGCGGGGCAACCTTCGTCGTGCGCGTCGTCGTCGTCGACTTTGCTCGCACTCGAGGCGCACTCAACTTAAAGTGGTCCTCGGGCCACGTGCGGGTAATCGGCCTCGGAAGAGTAACGTTTCCGTCGACGAGGCGAATACCGGCTACTGTACCGGTACTGCGCATTCGTGGTGCTACCGCGGCGGGAGCGAGGGCAAACAACAGCGAAAATAATAAAAAAAAAACGGGTGTTCAACGAGTCGGAAAGTAAATCCCGGGGCATGCGATCCGGCCCGAGTAGATTTGAATTGTAAAATTGATTCGTTGCTGGTACGAGGACGACAAGAGGATTGCGCGAGCCGATTGGCAAATCGCTGGCGAATTCCGTAGAAGGGAAAATTGTTTTAAAAATCACTGGTGAAAAAAGACAGAATGGTTTTTCGATTGAACAAGTAGTAAAATATACCAATATGTTAAGCCAACTTTGGAATGAATAAAACCCGAAAATTGCAATTTATTTCAGCGCGCTGGCGATATTCATCGATCTGTTGATAAACACTATCGAGAGATTTCCTATTTTTTTGAAATGTATTGGAATGTAAACTGTAAAACGGAGCCTTCGTTGGGAGAAACGTGAGATCAGATTCGCAACGAATTGAAGCTGCGTGTAATCGGACACGAATAAAATCGGCTTTCCCCATTAACATTTCCCACTCATCCCGACTCCTCTAATCGATACCGCGAGGTGCGCTAATCTACCGAATTGCAAAGCCCACGACTTATACATATATCGTCCAATAACAATTACTCGGGACTACCCGAACTCAATCACAATCGAGTGACCCGCGAATCCTTCCTGATCGAAACTAATAATATCGACAATTTAATCGTTCGATAATTTCTCGACTCGTCGCGACGACGAGTCCCGTTAATGGACGTATCGCGTGATACAACGCTCGACATATTTGACATCGGCCTTTCCACGACGCTCCGTTCTCGGTATATCGCGTCGTTTATTTGTCCGTCAAGTCGATGGTTTGTTTGATTGTTCGATCGATGAACGCGACGATGTACGGTAACTTGTTCCGCCGTTGGCTCCAGCGTGGAATCGGCGTTGCCCAACGGGGCACGAAGTTGTCCGCCGACGTCGCCGCCCCTCGAAGGGGGTAACCGATGACACAATCGATCCGGACTACTCCTACCTCGCCTCTTCATTTCGCGCCTCGCGATCCGACCGACGGACGATCTGCCGGACGATCACCGCTCCGCGGCCGGTAGAAATAGTTGGCCCAGTTTCGCGCACCTGTACACATATCTTCGTGCTCGGCGAATGCGTCTACGTTCGCTCCACGCGCTTTGCATACTTCCCCGTTCCCTTTGTCCTGTTCGTCGCGACGACACGATCGACAAACAAAAATCCGACGAAAATAATTCCGGAGGACCCGCGAATACCGGTACTCCGGAGGGAATACCTTAATGTCCTAGATTTTAAGTCCGAATAAAATTTCGTTTTAATTTTTTGAACAGATTTTGAACGGGTTTGGGATTAGCAAAAATTTAAGTCTCTCCCGTCGCGACGACACGAGTGTTTGCGGAGAGCTCACGAATACCGGTACTCCGAAGGAAAAACCTCAATATCCAAGAGGTAAAGTGAAGTTTCGAATAATTTTTCATGTATTTCAACAGATTTTGTGTAAGTTTGGGATTGGCAAATACAGAATTCTCTCGTACCGCGACGACGCGATCTGCTCCGTCGTCGCGAATCTCGTACCAAAAATCCGACGAAAGTAACGGAGGGGCGCTCACGAATACCGGTACTCCGAAGGAAAGACCTCAAAATCCCGGACCTAAGGTGAAGTTTCGAGTACATTTTTTGAAAACTCTCGAACAGACTCGCTGCAGGTTCGGGACCGGCAAACACGGAATTCTCAGCTCGCTCCACTCGCGAACTTCGCCGAAATTCGCGAGCCTGTTTGGAGAGGAGATAAAAGGAACGAAAAAAAAATGAAGTTATATAGATGAAGATGACGAGACATTCAGTAGCGTTGGGCATCGTGGCACGGTCTTGGGTCGTGAGCGCAATTAGCAGTAGCATTTACGATGCCTACCGGCGCAACCCGTATTTTCCCACGGGCAAGCCGTGAGAATAATTCATGCCACGCTCGGGCGAGTGTGCGTCCGCGCGGCGCTGCTTCTCCTACTAGCCGCCGCCTGCCTATTGCCGGTACTCCCTTCGTGTCCGTCGTGCTTTTGCTCTTGTGGTGGAGGAGCCGGTGCAGTGGCCACGTCCGTTCGTATCCTCGCTCTCTCGCTTCTCGAACGTCTCTGTCTCCCATTCTCTCGTTACAGTTGGTATTCCGCGGCTCGTTCCGGAGCCAGCAGAAAGTACGATACGGTACTGACTCCTCCGCTGGCCGGAGAGCGGCCGGGGCCGGCCGGCGGAGTCGTAAATTCCCCGGGAAAATCGAGCACCACCGCGAGAGGCCAGCCGGGATCGCGGATGAGATGCGTCGGAGGTTGCCAAGTTGTAGAGCTCATACAGAAGTACATATAGACACACACTCATATATTTGTATGTATATATATATATATATATATATATATATATATATATATATATATGTGGGTTTGTGTTCAGAGATGTGTACAGGAGACTGATAGTGGATCGCACAGACGGCGTGCAACTGACGTAGAATAAACTCGATCAATCGATCGCGTGCACGCGTTCCGTGCGGTGAAATCGAAAAAAATATATATACATATATATATGTGTATAAAATAATAGGAAGTGCGCTTCTCCATCGCGCGGTTCGAGACGGCTATCGAGTAGAGCGTGACGTATTCATGACGGAGACCGAAAAAACAAAAATTGTACGAGAGTAGAAAAATGCAAAATATGCGACGGGACTGTAGCGCTGGGGATTGAAAAATAATGTATGCATTTTTCTTTGTTGTTCTATGAAATTCGGGTAAAAATTGATTCGCTTCTTTTGTCCTATTGGAAAAATGGATTTTTAAAAAATGTCTATAAAATTCGTATGTGATTGATTCGCTTTTTTTTTAAAGAGTTTTAAACATTTTCTGTGCAACTTTTAGGAAGAATGAAGAAAAATGAACGAAGTGCCTTGAATATCAACAAGGGGGTTTGATAGAATGGATGTCGCAGACAGAAATTGTTTGAGAGAGGTCGGATGAGGCAATGGCAAAAATAATGTATACCATTTTTTATAAATCTATAAAACTTGTATAAAAATTGATCCGCTTTTTTTTTAAAAAGAATAGTAAACATTTTCCGTGTAACTTTCATGAAGGCTGAAGAGAAAACGACAGAAGAGCGTTGAATATCGACAAGGGGGTTTGATAGAATGGATGTAGCAGATAAAATTGTTTGGGTGGCGAGGAATTGAATGGAAGAGGGCCGGAGGGGACGTGAGATTGCGCGACTCCATTGCGTTCGCAACAGGGCCCTTTTTACACTCCGATCGGAGTGTCGTGGATGCGTCACGCGGCTTCGAGATGTAGTTGTGCGCGCGAGTGAAAGAAAGAACCGAGCAGCGCTGGGGGGCGAGACAAAGACCAGTTAAGCCCGCCGACAGATGAATCACAGGAGTGATGGTTCCGTTGGCAGTCAGTCCATCGCTGCCAGGAACACCGGAGAGTTGTACCAACAGAAGCGGCGACAACGGAACCGAGACGAGAAGGGCAACGGTATTACTACAACGTGCCGCACCGTCAGTGAGTCATCGGTCGGGCGACACGGGCCGGTTTGTTTCGCCGATCGATAAACTCGTGTGCCTATTATGTTTTAGATAGGCGTGTACACGACCGAGTTGTACGCACACCGGCGCTCTCGCAGTCGCAAGAAAACCAGCCGCGAACACCCCGTTGCGGATGGATAATCGATCGTAATTTTCAACCCCCTCGTTTAAGTTCGCGCAGTTACTTTCTGATCAACTGCCGAACAAGCGTCGCAGATTAATGTCCGCTTGTGACAATAATAATTTTTCGCGAAAGGCCGAGAAACTTCATTGGCTTACTTTTCTTCTCCGTCGGACACTTGTCGATAAGAGCGCAGATAAAATTGTTTGGTGGCGATGAATTGAATGGAAGAGGCCGGATGGCCCAATGGGAAAAATAATGTATGCAATTTTTTTATGAATCTCTGTAAAATCCGTATAAAAATTGGTTCCCTCCGTTTTGAGAATTTGGAACATTTTCTGTATAACTTTTAGGAGGGATGAAGAAAAATGAATGTAAAAAGTTGAATGCCAATAAATGAGTTTTTTCTGATCTCTATAAAATTCGAATAAAAATCGTTGCGCTTTTTTCGTAAGATGTTGAACATTTTCAACATTTTCGAAACAGCCTCGAACACGCCGCAGCGGATGGACAATCGACCGTAATTTTCAACCGTCGTTCGAGTCCGCGCAGTTACTTTCCGCTTAACTGCCGAACAAGCGTCGGAGATTAATGTCCGCTTGTGACAATAATGTTTCGCGGAACGTTGAGAAATTCCGTTGGTTTACTTTTCTTCTCCTCCCTCCCCCGCGAACGATAACTCCATTACGGGGGTAACCGAGTTCGGGGAGTTTAACGAGCAAACAAGCCGTAAACTTCGGGACCGCTTACCTTGAGAATGTTCTCCAGTTCTGGCGAAGTCTCGATGACGTCCTGCCGGGAAGTCGTACCCTGTAACGAATCAAAGAGCAAAGTTAGAGAAGAGACAATTTTTAGCGTGAACAACGTGTGTTCCCGGTGAGGCGGGTTGGGGATCGGATTCGGAACAAAATGGAAGAGGATGGACGGGGTCGATGCAGGAGGGGAAATGTAGGTTGAAGGCCTCGAGAGACAGATATATCGTTTTCATTAGTCGCCTAACGCTCAGCTCCGACTCTCCTCGCTCTTCGCTCCACCGCACCCGGCTCGGCCTTTTCCCCGTACTGTTTCTTTCCCTGTCGGATCGCCCGTTCTCTCCGTTTCGCGCTTTCGCCTCTGGGGGTCTCTCCTTCTCACGCTAGGGCGGGCGAACGCGGGTCCGCTGTAATTTCGTGAGGGATAACGAATGGCTCGCGCGACTCTCCGGTAACGAGCCGAATCAATCCCGGCTTATCGCAACGCTCGATTCACGCTTATAGGGGACTACTGTCCAATCCCCGATGGTCCACACTGTTTCGGACGGGCTCTCTATGAAAAGAGATTTCGCGAAATCCAATAAGTCTCTCGGGACTTTCGTTATGGTACGTGCGTTTTTTTTTGTTTGTGTACGAAGAACTTGAGAGCAACGAGGGAGACAATAAGCCTCTGGCTGATGCGATAAACACACGTCGGGTTTGAAACTCCGAAGCACCGTTCGGCGTCTTGATCAAAGTAAAAAATCAACGTTTCGGCGATGAATAAATTTTTTTTATTATAACATTTTAATTTTCGAGACAACTTCTTTGAATGCGAATACCGAAAATCGTTTTTTTTAAATGTCGACCGCGGAACGCCATTTAATATCAATTGGTAGGAGGCAACATTTAAGTGATTACCTCGTTGGACAAGATGACACAATGAATTTATTCCGATAATACGAAAAACTTGAGAACAATGAGGGGACGAAATAAGCCTCCGGGCCATGCGACAATCATACATAACTTTCAAAACTCCCCAGGATCGTTCAACACCTCGCTCAAAGTGAAAAATCAGATTATCGACATTGCATGAAAAAAATGAACAAAAAAAATTACGATTTAATTTTCGCGACAAGTTATTCGATTCCAGAACCTAAAAATCGCTTTCTTTTTATGTCAACTCGCAAACGGTGTTTAATCTCAAAATTGGGAAGGGGCCAAATTCAGGTGATTTCTTTGGACGAAGTGAATTTATCCCGAGACGAATGTACTCACATTGTCCAGGGGTAGCCTCGATAGTCTGGAAGCGGCCGAGTGCGTCCTGGCGGAATTTCCAGGGTTATTGGCGGTGCTGTTAGTAACGCTGGAAGAGCCGTTACCGGAAGTGGCGAGGTTCCCGCCGGGAGCGCCGCCGCCCGACGCGCCGGTGTGGGGATTCGTGTTGGTGGCGTTTGAGGACGAGGATGAATTGGTCGACGAGGGGGGTGGTCCCTTGGCCGGAAGAAGCCCGTGGCTCCGATGATCGTTGCTGTTTCCACCGTGTTTGACCGGCTGGCCGGGATATCCACCTCTGCCGCCGTACGGCGGTTTGCCGTCGGCGGGCTTAACGAAACCTCCTCTCTGCGAGGCGTGACTCGAAGAGGCGGAGGTGGTGTTTGCCGACGAGGACGCCGAGCTCGAGGACGATCTCGGTCCGCTCCCGGGCTTTTTGAACTCCTGCGACGAGGGCGAACTTCTGCAGGTACTCGTCGCCGACGGGATTCTCGCCGACGACGACGCGACCGAGGGCGCTGGACTCGCCGGTACTCCCTCGATTCCGATCAAACGCTTCGGCTCGTCGAGCAGATGCTTCACGAGCGAGTAATTGCCGAGCTTCGATTGTATCTGCTGCGTCGTCCGGTCCTGCGAGTCGGGATTTATCTGTAACACGAAAATTGATAAGACGATTAGTTTAATCGAATCGATCACCAAAGATAGACTTATTTTTTTAGTCTCTTAAAATTGACCCACTCGTGGTAAAATTTGACTGCATAAAAAAATGTATTTCGATCAAGAATCGATTGTTAAAAATTAGATGAAATAATAAACTAATTCTTAAAAATTAGATTAAGTTAGAAATTAATTTTTGGAAATGGGATTAGTTTAAGAATTAGATTGAATTAGAGATTAATTATTAAAAATTGGGTTGGATTGAAGATTAATTATTGAATATAAAAATTGTGGAGCTAAAATTGGTCACGTTTGCCGTGAGCCACTCCGAGCCGTTTGGCCGGACGCTCCTTTCATTGAGAGATACGGACAGTTGTGCGACGGTTGGATCTCGTAGACGTGGAACGGGAGTAAAGACGAGGGAATCGAGGTCGATCCTTTGGTGGAAGGAGAGAGAGACTTATCCGGAGCATCGAGGTAGAAAAAAAAAAAAGAAGAAAAAAATATATGAAGAAACACTGAGAAAGGGGAAAGGAAATACTTCGGGAACAAAAATGCCTTGGGGTATCGAAATTACAGCCGGCTAGACGTCCTCTCGCTGAGGCGATTTTGACGACGACGGCGACCATCAGGCCTGGCTAAACCGGGGCCTTGGACGATTTAGACGAAACGACGGTCGAGAGCCTCCATGCCGAGAAAGACGCGAGCGAGCGGTGCCTCTACAGGCGGCTTTGACGCTAGAAGCGGTTCGAGGCCCCGAGGAGACGAGAGGAGTGGAACCGGTGACCAGGTCAGGGTTTTCACGTCCGTCACGACCTCGGCTAACCTCACCTTCGAAGGAACTCTCTACCCCGCTTCCTTTCAGCCGTACTGTTGCGCAATATCCGACTACGTAACTGTATCGCACCCAAGAAAATTGGATGACCAGGGATAACCCGCCCTGATAGACATGGACCTCGGCCGTTGCCATCCGGCTACGAATATTCATCTGTTTTTCAGTTCAGCTTCGTTCGATTAGTTTTATATTTCATTTTTTTTTTTTTTTTAATTCAATAAAAGGGAGATTGACTCTATTTTATACGTTTAAAATGTCTCAGTCGAATTGATAATTAGTACGACTCGTCGTTTTTACTTGACTTCCTTATGAAATTTGAATAAACATTAAACTTCATTTCTCTTTTATTTTCGAACTAAATAAAAGAGATTATTGATTTTATTTTTATCGGTCTAAAATGTCTCACAAGAATTGTAAATTATCCCGTCCGTTATTTGTACTCAAGTTTTTTAATGAAATTTGCATGAAAATGAAACTTAATTTTTTTGAGGTGCTCCCTTTCGCCGTTTTTATTTTTAACTTCCATTATCGCTGCATTCGTTCGCCGAGCTCTTCTCTCCGACGTTTTCTCACGAGCTATTTGCCTCCCGGCTATTTGCAATTTTTTTTCTTCTCTCCTTTCTTTCAGTTTCTCGTCGCGAGGATTGCCCGGTCAGTGTTTAATCTTCACCGTTTCTCCGCTTCCACCGGTAACAGTTAGAAAAAAAAAAACAATACTCCATACAATGCATAACACTGTGGGTGTAATAAAAAAAATCCAATGTCCCTAATTTGTTACACCCAAAATAAATCCCGTTTGCTCGTTAATTAATTATGAATTTGATAAAAGAAAGATGAATTCTCGACTTCCGAGCTTGGACGGCCTGCCAGATAATCCAACCTCCTCCAGTCGAGATTTCACTCGTGAGAAATTATCCGGCAAGCTCCGCGTGTTTCGGTGTAAAGCCTTCGAACGAAAAAAAAAAAACCCAAAAAAAAGTTGCCCCGAACCGCGAAAAGAAAGCCTGGATTCTTTTATTCTTCCGCCTCTTTCTTGCCATTTTCATTCGCCGTTCGACGCGGTTGGCAAGCGGGATGAAACGTTTACCCGTGTGTGTACGGAGCGTGTAGAACTTATCGCCGGTATTGCGACTCGGTGTCTGAGCGAGGAGGAAGAGATAGGGATGCAGAAGAAAGAGCCAAGAGGGCAAGGAATAAGAAGAAGAAGGGAAAAAAGGTGCGGTGCGGAGTGAGTCGGAGAATCCTGAAGCGTATTCGAGCAAAAGCCCGTGTGCTCTATGCTCAACGTTCGGGATCCTCGCCGAGACTCCCGGGCATGGCTGTAGAACGGAAAGCCTTGAAGATGCGATGGGATGGAAGCCAGGAGGACGGAACGGGATTTACTCGGCTAGGACAGAGAGAATGTTGCGGAGTGTGTGTGTGTGTGTGTGTGTCTGTGTATTTATTATTATGTGTGCGCGAGTAGATCCTCTTGCTTCACTTCCAACAGCAACTTGCCCACTATTATCTACCTTGTATCCTCTGTACATTATGTCTGTCCTTAGTGTGTATATCTCTCTATAATGTAAAAAGATTTCCCGGCCGCTGTGTTCAACAATCGAGAAGGGCGGGGTCAAATGAAACAGAGGGGTGAAATATTCTCCTATTATGGAAGGGGTCGAATGTGCTAAGGGTCGAATTTTAAGACTTCAGTTCTAAGCCAAGCTTTTTTAGCCGGCCAAGTGCATAAAATCGAGCCCCTTGATGTCGCATTGTACTCAAGGCTGAAAAGGCCGGCGGATTCGTATTCAGCGGACGAAACTATTTCGAAATACGTTGCAGGTAACATTAGAAAAAATAAAATAAAAATTTGTCAAAAAATTTCAACACTGTTTTAGCTTAGCCGGCTAATATAGTTGAGCCAGCTAATACAGTTTAGCCGGCTAATATAGTTTTGCCGGCCAAGACGGCTTAGCAGGTCAAATTATAAAACCATTAGCCGGCTAAGATATTTTAGCCGGCTAGGCCGGCCAATCTGTACAGCCCTAGCCTGAACTATCCATACATCTTCAGTTTCCCAACTTCCGCCCATCAGTAGTGCTCATGCGCCAATAATCCGCCGTCGCAGCCTGATTTTTCGCCAGCCCATCTCGCCCCGGTCCCCCCTATATAAACTGAATGGGTACTCCGTTACGTAGCATATGTTTGGCTAACAACTTCGTAAACTTGTAAAAAAGACGTCTCGATATACACAACGATATACGTATACTGTATACAAACTTTTTTCCCCGGCGAAGTGCGTTTTTGCCGTCAAACTTCGCACGCCGTTCAACAAGCGGAAGAATCGCAGTACGCTTCATATAATATGTATTAAAAAAATATATAAAAAAGGACTAATAAATCTCGACTGTAGGAGCAGCAAGAAAGGGATTCAAGGATTTGCTCCGAAAGATTTCGGCAAAGCTCTTGTAATGTGTACACAAGAATAAGGAGGAGAGGAGGATGGAGCGGAAGCCCTCCGAGGAGTTGGCTTCTCCGTCTGTAGCGGCGATGCTGGTAGATGCTCGACAACGATCACATCTTCACCTCGAGCCTCTTCGCTCTTCGCGTGCCCCCGGTTTCCTTTGATGCTACATACATTTTTATAGATATATATATTGATATATATATATACATATATATCTACGCATTGCCGAAGAGCAGTGCTGAAACGCGGTAGCTGCGAGTCTCGAGTGAACGCCACGGCGAGCCGTGGATGAAATTTTGCTCGAGAATAAGAAGCGAACCGAGGAGGATGGAATAAAAAGGCGCGGGTTGGGAGGGGGAAAAAGCAGCAGCCTCGGGCGGTAGAAACGGTAACGTGCGGAATGACAAACAGAAAGGTAAAAAATAAAGGGGAAAAAAAGACGAGAATAAGAGAGAAATGAGATAGCGTGAACAAGATGTAAAAGCGATGAAACGGAGAGGGTAGAGCGGCGGAGCGGAATGACGAAGGTGGATTTAAACATTCTTGGGTCGCACACGGCATTGAGATGAGGGAAGGAAAAGTCACAGCTGCGGGCACGGAGAGAGTGCTGCGCGGTGGTTCTTCTTCTACTTTTTTTTTCTTCTTTTTCGCGGACGATATGTATAGTCGTGCAGCCTCGCGAAATCAATAACGCCCACAACTCTTCTCGAGTCTCTTATTACACTGGCGTACAGGCCGATTCAGAATTAATAATGGAGCTGCTCTTGGATGGCTGCTCCGAAAAAAAATACTTGACTGTTGGGTTTGTTTGTTTTTTATTTTTGTTTATTTATTTTTCACTTTTTATTTTTATCGAAGTCACAGCATCGAGGGAAGGTCGTGACGGTGGGGGGATCGATTTGAAATCGCGTCGAAACACTTTCCATATCGAGTCCTCGCCGCGAGCGGACCAAAGTGACACGGACCAGTAACAGCACTCGTTTAACGTCCGGTTTGGCGCACGTCATTGAGCGTGGGTGTTTGCGGTAACAAAACGGATACTGCACGAGAGCAGCTGTTGAGGCTTTGACGCGCGTTGCGTTAAACTGAAACTCGGCAACGCGTGCGCCATTTCGACCTCAGCGGGAATAAAATGTAATCAAGTAATGTACGTTCGGAATTTATTGAAGTCGGTCCATTTAATTGATATTTAAATAATTTATGAGACACACTCTTTGTATTTTAATGTACATATACAAATAAAAAATAATAATAAATACAAAAATGAAGTGAATATATTAAAAATTGTAAAAAATTGCTGTTTAAATATTATATTTAATGACACACACAACAAATTTCTTTGTACTTCAATGTATATATTCAAAAAAAAAAAAAATTTAATTGAAACAAATTTGTATTACTAAAAATTGTAAAAAATGTATATTTAATATTAGTGGATGACTCTCGGGTTCGCACGTAGCGGACCCAGGTTCTATTCGCGGCCGACACCACTGGGAATTTTTCCATGTGTTTTTTCCGTGATCCCGGTGGTCGAGTTCCCACCTTTGATAAATATGTGCCCAAAACACCTCTCAGTGATGAGTGGGCGTTCGGTGTTCGACTTTGGTGTGACTCCCGCGAATTCTTATCTGGCGGATGGTGCCTGCCGGGCAGGCTATCGACGGCGCATCACTGAGAGAAGGTGTCGCTCTGAGCGCCTCTGGTGGCCGTGCTTGTGTTTACTCGCATTGCGATTGGGGGACTCAGGAAAGCACCGGCTGTATCAGCAGAGGTTTTCCGTAGTTTGCCCGGGTCCTCGGCGAATGCGATACAGTCAGGGGTTAAGTCGGCTGCGGACGCAATCTGGCTGGGGTTGAGGGGGGTAAAAGGCGAGAGCCATACCGAGAGGAATTACTAATAAAAATAAAAATATATATATTTAATATATGGCATGTTAATTTTTCCATGCATGACGCTTATCCTTTTTTTTTACTTGGCCGCTACGAGGTTTTATGAATAACGCAGGACACCGTGCGTGGGAAAACTGATTGCCGAAAAAGCGCGTGTGCCGAGTTCCCGCCATAATCGAGGCTGTGCGCGGCGAGACGAGTTTCACAAGCCCTTCAGAGAGGTTTTTTCCATCCGGCGAGATGTCGGACAGGGAGCGGAGAGGTCGTGCGAGGGAATAAAAAATTCCACAGCAATTTCAGTCAAAGCAGGTTGGACGTTTGCTTTGACTCTGTCGTGTCGTGTTCACGCGTGTGTTTTATCTCTCCTCTCCGCTGCCCCATCGCCGCGCCCTCCCCGCCCGGCTCCCTTCGCCCTTTACCCTTTATCTTTTCCTTTGGCCGGTTTCGCGGCTCATTTGTTTACCGTTGCGGCAAATGAAAGAGGAACGGATCGCGGCGGTCTAAGGAGGCAGAAAAAAAAAGAAAAAATGAAAATAAAAATAAAAAACGGTGAAGCGAGGAGGAGCTTAGGATTCGTAGAGCCCCCCCCCCCCCCCCCCCACACACACTCACTCACACACGCAAGCATCCACACAGCTTGTACTTGTGCGTACTTACGCGCGTATTGACGCGACACGCCAACTTTCCACCAAACCGCTAACTCTCTCTTTTATGCACGCGAACGAGGTGTTTTCTCTATCGCCATTTGTTTCGATTGGAGCCTTTTTCCCACGGGGCTCCTCGGAGCGTCGTCGACCACATACACGTGCGCACCCGGAAACGGAAACGGAAAGTTAGGGGGCTCAGAGGAGTCGAATAATCAAATGCATCCCAGTTACGTCCCAGCACCGGCACGGGCCCCACCAGTGTTGGGTCGTAACCGCCAGCCGGACCCACCCGATCTGGTTGTTCGCTCGAAATTTCAACCTCACAATCCCAGAACCTCACACAGTTTCATCGAGAGTTCGATCAGAAAATCGATCGATCAAACCGTCCGTGCGGAACGTGCGGAACGTGCGGTCGGAAACGCCTACAGTTCACCGGATTATCTCGAGGTGCAAACACTCCCCCCCTGTGCACGGTGGAATAACGGTGTTGAGAGATTGGCCGCTGATACTTCTGATTCCCGTTGACAAGCGCCGTCGAGGGCGGACGGGGCGGTCTTTCCTGCTCGTCGGCAGATCGTTGGATCGCCGCACACCTGGAAAGCCGGTCGGAAACTCATCCACGGCAGGCCGGTGCACTTCGGCGTGCACTCGGCTCCCAAGGTGGTGAAGCCGAGCGGAGAGTTGGCCCGGTTTCGCGAGTGCAACGGCTATGCATTCACGCTCCATCGCGAGGAAGCCGCTTCGCCGCGCACCGGCCGCCCGGTAATTAATCACGCACGAGTCAAGGTCCCGAGGGAGGAGGGACGAGGCGGATGGACCGAGCGAGCGGGGTGGACAGGAGAGTGACGAAGAACAAGGAGATGTGACGGAGGAGCGAAGCGATGGGCATTATATATATATATATATATATATATATATATATATATATATATATATATATATATATAGTTGTATATAGAGTTGTATATGTCTATCGCGAGAAAACATATATATTGTATGTAAATACATGTTTACGTATATGCATGTGGGTATGCGAAGAAGAGACGGAGAGCGAAGAGCGGTTCTCGGTTAAGCGTTAGCGGCGGATAACCCGCAAGGCGTTTCGCGCCGGGGCTTCGAGTGAAACGTCAATTAGCGTTTCATTAGTGGGATGCTTGGACTAACAGGTAACGAGATGAACGGCGTTCGCGTTCGCCAGTCGGGGATGTCCTGTCAACGCTCCTGACGATTATAGCGGGATAACGCGAGTGACGCGTTAGATTACGAGGGACCAATGCGGTGAAGTGCTCGAAATACGAAACGCGCGTTATCTTCAGATTTCCGGACCGCATGTCCTGACGCTCTGGGCGTAAAACGTGTTTGATCCTTTTTTTTTTTTTTTTACTGAAAAGTGTTTGATTAATTCTATGTGGTTCTTGAGCCAACGAATATGATACGATTATAGCGTGATATTGGGAGTGAAGCATTAATTTATGAGAGACCGATGCGGAGAACTGCTTGAAATACGGGACGCAGTTTCGTTCCGAGTTTTTTGGAACCCGGTGTCCTGCCTCTTCGGGCATGAAACACGTTTCATCGTTTTTATGAAGAGAAAAATATTGAATTTAATAAATGTATCGGGATATGAGAGTAATATAAATTTCGTGCTCGAGCCAACGAAAATTAAACATGAAAAAAATATGGTAAAATCGTAAAAATTACGTCACGAGAGATAACGCGAGTGACGTATTGGATTCCGGAAGACCAATGCACTTTATTCCCCCGTTGTAGAACTCGACATTCCGCCTCTTCGAGCATGAAACATGTTTTATCCTTTTTTTGAAGAGAGAAATATTGAATAAATGTATGAACAGATGAGAATTATATGAATTTTATGTAATTCTCAAGCCAACAGAAATTATATTTGTTCGATACGTGATTTAAAAAAATACATATATATACAGGGTCTCCCATGGGACACCCTGTATATCTATATTTTCGCGAGTGAATATAATGCAGTTGTGACATGGTTAAACTCTTCACGAACGAATCATCATCGGTCGAATTCGTGCGCGAATTTCAATTATTTTCGTGAAATCCAAAAGCGCTTCAACGCACCTGGAATTTATAATCACCGAATGAATTTTGACGATTTTCATCAAATGCGCATAACCGACGATATCCGATTAATGGACATTCGGTGTACGGCGAGAGAGCGGGCATCGCCAGGCAGAAGGGGGGGGGATGTTCGATGTCATTTTTATCGGTGCAGCCGATTATTTGCCGTACGGTCACACGTACGGAATTTGATCGTTTCATCGAAAAGGATCGAGGAAGCTTTCGCCGCCCGAAGTCGACAGAAATGGAGTAGGAGAATGAGGAAGAGGGAGGGGGAAGGGGGTTGAGTAAGTGAATATATATGCCTGGGTGACTGCCCCGGCGTCTCCCCCGTTCTCGTGTACACGGTACGTGCACCAGCAGAAGCACCGGCAGCAGCTCGACTGCATACAGCGCAACCCTCCGCCTCCTTTACATTTTAAAACGTACGTGCACCGCATCGTCGGCTCAACCGGAGAGCTGGCAAACTCTCCCCGCGAGGCTCCCCCTCTCTCCCGTTCGCTCGTTCACTTCTTCTCTTCCACCCTCAATTCCGTTCGTCCCACAGTCGTGCCGGGGGTTGCATGCAAAATTTTCGTTAAGCGTCGACTCGTTCGACGAGAAAAGGTGGACGAGCTTGGTGGAATTCACGAGCAAAATGTATGTGTATGTTTATATACATAGACACATATGTGTGTTTCAGTATACATGTATGCATATACACTCGTATACATATAGGTTCATTGCCCTATTGCTTGTTACGCTGCTTTTCTTTCGCTCGGCGATTTTCCTTTGATTCGCAAATATTTTCGCTGTAGCGGCTCAAGATCGGAGAATGGATCGATGCAAACATTTCATAACGCAAATCTTTGTTTGAATCTACCCCTAAACATTTTTTTATTTTCGTTCTGTAAAGATTTTTTTTAAACCTAAGATATCGAGGTGGATTTGCGCCATTTTGCTCGTGCTGTGACGATCCTACAATAAAAGTAACAACGACCCAAATTCAGTAATGTTTCGACTTTAAAAAAAACGTATGTCGCACATGTCATTAAGTTTTCTTCCTAACCGGATCTCCTTAATTCCGCGTGCGATGCATTATCTCAAATGAGACAATCGTCTTGGTAGAAAAAAAGAATGCAAATTGTAAGGTCTGAGCGTTGTCGCGCTCATTGCAGCCGTGCTCGTCCGACGATGGCGCGGAGTTTATTCAATCATTCGAGAGCGAGGAAAAGCGAAGTACGTTAGAAAAGTCGACAAGGCCGATGGGCTTTTTCACTTAGTCCGTCATACCGCGGATAAGTAAAAAAAGATAAGAATAAGACAAAAAACGGAAACCGCAAAAAAAAGAAACCAATTTCTATGCCGGTGTGTGAAGAAAACAAAGACGTCTCCGCGCCGTTCGGGGCCGCGGTTGGAACAGTGCGCTTCTCAAAGTGACGAGCTTTCTAATCATTCGACGAGAGCGGATAGCGGAGGAGTGTCGCGAGCGCGCGCGAGCATAAACGGGAGGAAAGATAAATGAGGAGGAACCGAGAATAAGGAGGGAGACGGAGGGAGCAAGAAAAAAAAAAGCTGCTGGGAGATCCGTCCATAGCCATCCACTCATCCACGATTATTTTCCACCCTCCGATAGTCGTCGCAGAATCCGCCTCTTCTCCCCCCCCCCCCCCCCCCTCGCCCCTTCGCCCGCAGCCTTCGACGTTCTCTTACGCTTCCATTTCCACATCCATCCTGCTATCGTGTCTATTCAACGAGACTCGAGTCCTCTCACTCCTGCCTCTTCCTCCTCCTGGTTTTTTTCCCTCCGCCGGTTCGCGCGACCAACTTTCATCTCCCCCTGTCCGTTCTCCAGTCTGCTTCCCCCGTTCACCCGTTTACACCCCCAAACTAACGCAACTTTATTCCCAACCGTGAGCGGCGCTTCTGCCGCTTCTCCGAGCGACGAGTCTGCCTTGCGCGATCCCAGCGTTACTTTCATTTTTTTTTTTCGCCCTCGTGCGATTCTTCCCTCGCTCTCGTTCTCTTTATTTATTTATTTCTCTTTCGAGCTCCCGGTATTTCCGAATCCGAGCTGTGCCTCTGGTTCGCCCCAGAACAGCCCCAAGGTCTCGACGCTACCCTCGCGCGAGCGGGTTTCATCTCCCCCGCGGAGCCCCAGTCTGTTTCCCCTTTCGCCCGTTTACACCACCAAACGGCACCTTTATTGCCAACCGTGTGCGGTGCTCCTGGACCGAGAAAGAGAAATTGTTGGATCAACCAAGGCGCGGAGACAGTGAAAGGTGTTATTTGGTTGGGACGACTGCAGTTGCGGGTGGCGAAAGAAATATTTCGTCGATTGAAAGAAATATTTGGTTGATTGAACGAATATTTAATTGATTGAACGAATATTTAATTGTTTGACCGAATATTTAGTTGCTTCAACAAATAGTTACTTGGATTTAATAAACATTTTGTTCGATCGAACAAATATTTCTTTCGCCACCCGCAGCCGCAGCTTAGTTTGATATTACCAAACTTTTTTTTCGGTGTATCCTTGCGCAACCCCCGGACCACAACCAAGGCACGACAGGTCTGTGTAAGTGCGGAGAAAAGTGTTGCTCGGTGGCGCGCACGTGGGTGTGTGTGCGGCCACGGATAGAATTATACCCGAGAGAATGAAGAATGGTGGCGAGAGAAACGAACAACAGAAAGAAAGAAAGAAAGGCAAAAGTAACAAGTGAGTCGCGCTCGATCACGCCAAGCCCACGTAGTCATTTTTCGTACAGTGGCCTCTTCGGATCATCACCCGGGCGAACCGGGGGTCGAAGGTCGAGGGGACGTCGACCGTTCAGCCGGAGTCTCTTCTGCCTCTTTATTCGTCTTTTTTACCGCCATAAAAACAAAACAAAAAATCCTACTTCAGAAATACATTCCCGATTTTTTTTCCGCTATAACGGAAAAAGTGGCGTGTAAACTGCCTTCCGAACGACATCGCCAACGAACGATACTTTCTTTGTTCGAGGGCTTTCGTGTTTTGGGAGTTGCCTCGGAAACTGATCGATGCACGATTTTGTGGAAGATTCTGAAGAGTAAATTAAATAATAAATAAAACCTTTCGCGGAAAATTAAGACGAGTGTTGAAGGAGATTTTTTCGAGAACTTACCGTCGAGCCGAGACACCTGGGTGAGGTTTCGAAACGAGCCGTCAGCCAAAACTGACCGTTCGTCGAGGAGAAATATTGCACGATGAGAGAAAGTTTGGCGCGATAATTTCAATTGAGCTGTTCGTGATTCAGTCGATTCTTCGTAACAGAGGAAATAAAAATATATTTTTGATTCGAGACTGAGATTCCGAATTTCTTGATCCGCTACGCTGCGCGAACAGCATTGTTTTTATCAGGTGAAATAAAAAATAAATGAAAATTTGATTGGATGCTGAAATTCCGATTTTTTAAAATCCTTCATCCGACATGTTTCTGGCGATCGCCGCAGTCGCGATCCTTGCAAAACAAATGCCTGTCGCCGATGAGGCCAAGTAAAATTGGAAATACAAACAAAAACGCCCCGAGACGATTACACGGAATCGCCGTATTTAGCCCGGTTGGAGTTACGGAAATAGCGCGGAGGACTCATCGTCCGTGGAATCTTCTCATGCTTCGGCTAATGTCGTATATAACCTGCCGCGAAAGTTATTTTCAGAATTTTCTCAACGCAATAATAACGTCCGGGGGAGGTGGGGCACGTATCAGACACTCCGGTTTATATGAGACACGCGTTTGTAATCTTCCTGATGAATCCTTTTTGCCACATCGGTTATCGCCCAGTTACGCTATGTCTGGCGGGTATTTAAAATCCCAGCACCGGCACGAGACCGGGCCAAGCCCGGACCTGTCTAGTCGTTCTCGTACGAGCGCTGGGATGTAACAGCCAGCCGGACAAAATCCCCACCCGGCTAATGGCGCTAAATACTTCAACTGCCGTGAAATTTATTTTCAGAATGTTCTCAACGCAACAACAACGTCCGGAGCGCGTATCAGACACTCCGGTTTGTGTAGGACATGCGTTTCTGATCTTCCCAACGAATCCTTTTGCCACATTGCTTATACCTCCCTCTGTCGCCAGAGGACAGTATTAAAGTCCACCCAGTTGGGGCATGTCTGGCCTGTTCAACATCCCAGCACTGGCACAAGCCTGGGAGAATCCGGCCGATCTCGTACGAGCGCTGGGATGTAACAGCCAGCCGGACCAAACCCTACCCGGTTGATGGCGCTAAATACTTTAAACAAATCCCCGGCTTGTGTACACCGGTGCTCGCAGAGGGGCGCGCGCGCGGTCTACCAAGTGAGTGAATCAAATTACCGTAGCAGCGAGAGGGTTCGACTCCGCTGCCGCTGCCGCCGTTGCGGGCCAAAGTGGGAAATCCTTTGGTTTGCAAATAAACGAGTCCGGAGAGAGTGAAAAGCGAACCGGGCGGCCAATGTCCTCCGTACCGTTTTTTCCGTTCCTCATCGTAGTTGTATCGTCGCTCGCGGCAACTGCACAAAATGTTTTTCTCCTTTCGAGTGTCTTCCATCTTTCCGATGGACGCTCTCGCCATTCCGCAGTACAACCGCGATGCAAGCACACGGATTTCTCGGCGAAATATCGAGGCACGTCATGTCTGGCTCTCGACGTCCCGCGTTAAATACGACGTCGGGCCGCGAGCCGACCCGGCACGACGCTGCGAGAAGAGGCACAGAAGCGGGAAAGCTCGCCGACCAGACACGAATCGCCGGGAGGAGAAAGAAGGTTGGTAGGGAAAGCAAAAAAAAAAAAAGGAAACGCTTTATCAGACCAGCCACCAGCCAGCGAAGCGAGGAACGACGGAAGCCACGAAAAAGAGAGAAAATAAAAGAAAGATGCAACGAAAAATAAAGAATCACGAAAAAGTGAGACGAGAGAGCGGGATGGTTGAGGAAAAAAAATATGCGAAGATGGAAAGACAAGTATCCGTGCAACCCGGTTCGGATCGAGGCGTCGGTCGAGCGAAATTTCTTTACATTTTCATCTTCGATTTTTATACTTTTTTTTTTTTTTTTTTTTTTTTTTGAGGAAATTGAAAGAGATACGAGTTTTGGTGTTAAGAGGAACTTATACCTATGGCGAAACCCAATATTTCTTCGATGTAGACGAGGGGTGGAGCGAAATGAGATTTACCTCCTGAATTTACCTCGTACGGTTTATTCCCTAACCGTGTGGGCTCAGTGGAGGGTGCGAGGATGCACGGTAACGCGATGCGATTTAAGGAGATTGGAGCGCTTCGCACTCGTAAAAGGAGTGCTACATTTTTAAAGTCGTTTGTACAAAATGTTAGGCTTCTATTGACTATAGTGGATGGTTATTTGTATTCCAGCAGATGACCTTTATCTGGAGAAACATTGATTGCAATGGATTTGCAAAAATACTGACTGGTCTGTGCTAGTTTTCAAAAAGGTACAGATTCGTTCAGTTTTTTTCGAAGAGTAATCCATAATTTTTGCTCGATTTTGATGTGTTATGGCTCATTGTCGTCCTCCAAAACGGTTTTATAAAGTAAAAAACGAATTGTAGAGCTCCTGCATTAACAAAATACGCAGCAAGCCCCATCATTAGTTTTTCATCTTATAAAACCGTTTCAGAAAAAAACCTATTCAAAATTTAGCGTTAATGTCTCTCGCACCGTCAATTGGGTGATGAAATTCCTACCATCCTTGTGATTAAGCCCACCCGCAAATGAATAACTAAACACATAAACAAGTAAACAAGTAAACAAGTAAACAAATACATACATAAATAATTTTACTGTCTCTCTCCCGTTCATACGTGTTTAGCTTCCCCTTAACGCGAGAATCCAGACTCTGGGCTGTGCGAAGTTGGCCACTTAGAAAGCGACTATTGAATGGGTAAGTGCCAGAGGCGCGGGGAGAGGGGGGGGGGGGGGGGGGGGGGGGGGGTATTAGGTATTGAATACAGAGTCGGAGGGCGCCGGTTGTCGCGTTCGCGGCGCGAAGGAGCCAGATGGGCAGGAGAGGTTAATTAATCGTGCCCCTTGGCACCGGTCCACCGTGGCGGTGCGCTGCTCCGGTCTCCTCGCGCTACTCCGTAGCTGTACCAGAACGTACAGGGGGATGGCCCGATGTTCCACGTCCCGTTCCACCCGGCGGCAGTATGCACCGGTTGTGTAGATGCAGGGACGAGCAGTGATGCGGTCAAAGCGAAGGGGTGGGCTCTGACGCGTTAGTTTCGCCATCGCCCCCCTCCGCCCTCCCGAGCCTCCCTTGCCCGCTGTCGTCCGCGAACCTCCGCGTCGCCAGCCTTGGTCCACGCCTGTGCCGCCACCTTTACCCTACGCTCTCGACTCCTGCACGCGGAATGGGGAAGCGAATTTATTTTTTCAGCGTTTTATCCCTTCAATGACAGTCTCGACGATACCGCAACGATTAGGGCAGGGGGTGGAGAGAGCGATGTTAATTATTCCTTTTGAGCGAAGCTTGTTCGGATTGTCTGCGGTGAGGCGACAGCGCCACAGCCTCGCGCGCCGCGGCGCTCCTAGCGGTGAAACGTCGAACTTCGTGAGTGCGAACCGCCCTGTGAAATTTTCGAATTAAATGCACCGAATGCCTCGTGCAGCGGAAGCTACAAGGACGACTATCTGGAGTCGAAGATCGAACAATTAACCAAGAAATAATTGATTGCAATTTGAAGATACATAAATAAATGAATGAATAAAAATCTTGTTCAATTTGGAAGTAAAAAAGAAAAAATGATGTTTGATCGATTTTCGATTTTCGGTGAAAATCGATCGTTCGTGAATGTAAAATCGACTGGTAAAAGCGGATTAACGGCTTATCGACCGTGCGAAGGAAGAATCGCCGTCGCAGTACGTAACGGCGGGCGCTGTCGGTGCAACAGCGATGTAGTAATGAATAAAGGTCGAGCAGCGCCGAACGACTGCACGGGGGACACGCTGATGTGTGTACACACATCGGGACGGAGGTGTGGGCAGAGGAGCGTTGCGCCACACGGGTAACCCTCGTGCCACGAGCGAGTAACCCGTAAAACATGAGTTAGCGGAGAGCCTCGCGGTGCAGCCAGTCGACGGTCGCGTTGTTTATTTCTCGGTTTAACCGTGGCCCACGCGAGCAACCACGTGAAAAAGGGACTCCCTGTGTGACGTAGGCAGGCGAACCGCCGCGCGCTACAAAGGCCAGGCAGTCATGCGCGCCCCCGAAAGATCGCTGCCGGGAGAAAGAACGAAATGATTCTCTCTTTCGCATATTTCAAGAAAAAGACAAAAAGAAAAACATTGCGCAAAAAATTACAACCACATAAAATTCAACTCCGCCACCCGGCGCAAACCAAGACGGAATGAGACAAATGTACACGAACGCGGCGAAACCACCTTCCATAGAGAAGAGCGGGGGCAAAATGGGCCAGTCGGACGAAACGGAACGGTCCTGCGAAGCGCAATTTATCAATCATTTTCGTACGGGACAGAAAATCCGGATGTTTTGATGGGGCAAAATGGCACATCCACGGGCGATCGGAGAATTGCCTTTCGCTCACCCGTTTTGCCCCACCGTTCCATTTCGCCCCGCTCTCCCCTGCATGCATCTGAAAAAAAAAAATCCCGAAAGACCAAAGAGTGACGACCTCTCCCCGTCTCTCCTTTTCTCGTTCCACCTTTTTTTTTCCTCCCTTTATTTCGTTCTTATTTCACGTTTCTCTGTCCTCCGTCTCTCTTTCTCCCTCCCGCTCGCCACTGCCATCCGGAGCTAGCGGCGTACGACTCTCGTCAAGCCACCGCATTATCCCACCCACCCTCCTCACACACCGGTATTGATTCCATCCCCCTCCCCCTTTGAACCCCCGGACCCTTCATGCCAGCCTCTGACTCTCTATCTCTCTCGCCCCCCCTCCCCTCTCTCCTCTCGGTAATGCCGCGAGAGAACAGGAGAGTCGGTGGACTCGTGGCCACTGTAGTATTAGTAGTAATAGTTATAGTAGTAGTGGCAGTCTCGTCGTCAGTTCGCCCAACCGGAGCTTCCAAGCCCGACCCTGTTTGTGTGATGAAATCCGTGAGTGTGTTCCCCGGTTTCACCCTGCAGGCTCTATAGACTCTCACCCTACCGCTGTAGCGTCTACGCGACTCTGCCTCCATCCACCACTCCATCCACCACCACCCCCCCCCCCCTCCCCTTCCCACGGCGCCCCCTTTCCAAAGCTACGATTTTCTCTCTTTCCCGCAGGCCATTTCTCTCGTGCATTCCTCCTTCCGTTGCCGCCTCTCTTTCCCTCACTTTGTCCAAAGTCCTTTGCCTCTTCTCGCTTACCCAGACACGAATACGAAGAGAGAGAGACACATTTTCTGTACATTATTCCCCGAAGAGTTTCTACGCTCTTCGTCCGCTTCCCATTCTCACCGGGAAAAAGAGCGTTTATTTTATGTTAACGAATCTTTTGGTGGATATGCCGGAATAAATACCAGTTTGTTGGTGATACGTTTCTTTTTTTTTTTTTAAGGATTTTTTTTTTAATGTTGTATTGGTTCGATGGTTTGGTTCGGTCGATTACGTTTTATCTGGATGAAATGATTTTTTTTTTTTACAATTGATGAACATTCGTTGTGACTGACGAAAGATTTTTTTAAACCCTTCGTCAGACACACAAATTTTTGTATATTATTCTCCGAACAGTTTCTCCTCTCTTCGTCCGTTTCACGTTCCCACTGGGCAAAAGGGTGTTTATTTAATGTCAACGAATCTTTTGTTGGATACGGCGAAATGAATACTCATTTATAGTCGACGAATTTTTTCTTGAAACGAATCAATTCTTTTACTCATCAACAAATTCTTCAACACTTTTGTTGCGTCAATTACATATTAACTGTCTCAACCAAAATTTGTATATAAAAAATAGTCGATTGAAATTTTTGTTTAACGTTAAACAAGCTCTTCACTCAGTGCCCACCTTGCGCCCTTTCTCGTCGAATATTCTCTCCTCACCCCCCGGCTGCAGTCGTCGAGGTACATCTCTCTTGCCCCCTCCCTCCCCTCGTGAACTTCGCGTTTTCTCACTCGAGCGTTCGGCTACCGGTTACCTCTTGGCATTCCCGCTAAAACTCATCCTCCTCATACCCCTCCATCCAGCTATAGACGCGGGCACAGGCCAGCAGCGAACCCCGCGCGCGCTACAGTCAAAGCTGTCTAGGGCCCCCCTTCCCCCCCCCTTCCAGGCCGCTCGAGTGGCTTAATAAATTACGCTAAATACCACCGGGCTCACGTAACTCTGTGCCGCCCGTCGGGGCTACCGCTGCACAGCTTCTACGTATCCTGTGCACACACACACACGCGCGTGCAGAGGTCGAGCTTGTGTAGGGCATTATGGAATATTACACGGAGGAGCGCGGGAACCCCCTCGCACGACGATGATACCCGAACGGCTTGTAGTCCGCTCGCGTGAACACACGTCTGTGCGTCATTGCGATATCGCTTCGATCTATACCTATGGGCACGACTACGTAGAGGCGACTATGGACTCCAATATGTGCGCACCGTACTACAATATCCAGACGAATGGGCCGTCGAGGCTCGAACGCGAGGGTTCAAAAGGTCGCACACGTACCGCAGATTTGTATATATATATGTACTTTTTTTTTTTTTACGTTCCCGAGTCTTTAACGAGCGATATGCAAAGCGCCCTGCAAAATTGATTACACTTGGCGGAACAACTTCTTGGAATGGATGTGTAGCGCGGATATGGAAATGAAAAGTAACACGTTTTCTCCTTTTTTTTTTCTTTTTTTTGTGCGATTGTTAAGAGTTTAGGAGATTGTCGTTAGTTTAAAGATTGAATTACGTTTTTGGGCCAACTTAGAAAAATTAGGGCTGGAAGATTTGTTTCGTGAATAAAAATAGATGGGTTTGTTGGTAGGAGTAAAAATTAATTTAAATATTTTTCGAATGGATTTAACGGGAACGGTTTTTCTTTAGAGTCGAAGGAAGCTGAGAAGTCGAGGCGCGGGTCATTAGTTTGAATCAAGTTCGTTACAATTTTTGGCCCAACATGGAAAAATTAGATCTGGAAGATTTTTAGGGAATAAAAATAGATAGGTTTGTTGTGACGAATGAGAAATAATTGTAATGTTCTTCGGATAGAATGAACTTATCTAGACGGTATCGGTTTTTCTTCGGAATCGAAGGAAGCCGACAAGTCGAGGGGCAAGTGTTCGCTTTCGGTTCGAGAGAATTCGCGACTGGATGGAAAAAGCCAAGAGGGACTTATATAGCGTAAAGATTGAAGGCGGACTGCGAGGGGGAGAAACGCTGCGAAACTCGGTGGAAGCTCAGCCGGATCCTCCCAGGACATCCGAGCTCAACTGTGCTCTCTTGATAGTACACTCTTCGTGTGCCTTCTCAGGATTCATCGCCCGACGTCTGACCCTCGGCGCGCGAGAACCCCGCCGGGGATGGAGAGGGAGGACTTGAATTATGCAAGGGTGCCCCGTGCAAGAAAAGTGAACGTTCTCTCTCGCCTTCCCGATCTCTACTGGCGGCGGCTCGGAAAAAAGCTCGTGCCAGCCGCTGGCACATTTTTGCAATGTGCTTCGCACAATCGTCAATGGAATTCCTCGGGACTGAGAAGATAAGATGACCCAGCTTTCTCGGCAGATAATACAGAAGTTTTCACCCACAAATCGATAAATCATATTTAACATACAAAAATTAGGTGAAATTAATTGATCGGTGTGTCGTTAAATGCGAAAAAGTTCGACTAATCGTAACGAGAACCAGTTTCAACTCAAACTTTTATGTAGCATTTTTTGTGCTGCATATTCACCGTATATCATTACTGTACTTTAATTTAAAAAATTGTGTTAATGACTAAAAAAAAATACTATTTTTTCAACTAAAAAATAGAATTGATTTTTTAGATGGAAAAACAATTACTTTCCAAAGTTCGAGCCTGCAGATTGAGAATGAAATATGTTCGCTGGTTTTTAAAATTCCAGTCGAGTCGAGCGCCGCTTCGATGTATTATAGAACAGCTGCGATAAAATCTTGTTTGAGTATATTTTTTTTTATCGCTCAGTTCGAACGATTCCGACGTCAATATCGTTGTCGGACAGACACAGATGTTCCTCGACGGATTTTTTTTTTTTTCAAATGGCATCACGCTCAGATAGCTATTCCATTACCGTGGCTGAGTTATCATCCGTTATGCGGTGTTTGTGCAACAACCATTAGAGTTTCTCGTGTAGCCGTCCGTGAGTTTATACGACTGACCCATGGCCGAGAATATTGTACAACTGCACGCTCGTCGGTACGTTAACGAGATATAAACCTCGCGGGCGTGCGGGGTTCGTGTACACGAGTGGCATGCGGACGGAGGGATACCCGAGCGTGGATACCGAACACCTACGCATATTGACAGATCGCCGAGCGAGCTCCCTCGCTCCGCCCCACCTCACGCCGGTTCGAACGATTATTCGACTTTGTCGAGCGAGCGGCAAAACCAGTCGGGATTCTACACCGAATATTTATTACAAACGTATATTGTTTAAATTTTCATCATTCTCTTTTGCTTTTAAGTGACGAATATTTTGTACAAATAATTATAAATCAACAAAGTCGAATATTTATAATATTATAATTATAATAATATTAGTCGCAAAGTCGATTAGTTCATGGAAAGTCAGCAGCGACGATCGACAAAGAATTATAATTATAAATAATTATATCGCACTATTTATCGGTTATAAGCACTATTAGTTTTACCATTACATCTTTTTATTTTTTATTTGAATTTAGGAAAATTTTGTCGGAAGTTCAATATTGCGACTTCATTGATTTAATTATTTGTGTTTTTTTTTTAGATATTAAGGAGTTAGTTGACCAGTACAGATTCATTTTATATCCGGTCGGTTTTGAGCAACTTCGCTCACGGGCGCAGACTCGGGCATGACAACATTTGGGGGGACGGAGGATCGATGGGGAGCTCGGCAGAGTCAACCGGCGAGCCAGAAAGGCATGTATAACCGAGGAGAACAAGCTCCGGAGGGCTGTCGAGCGAGAGGATCGATAATCGAGAAACCGGAAGACGGCCGATATCGAAGATACCGTGACTAGTGATTCACCAGGAACGCGCTCGACGATAATAGAGGCTGCAGCGGCTGTCGGCTACATTATTGACCTTGAGGATCGATAGCGCGCCCGGGGATCCTGGCGATGGCGTGACGACCGATAATACGTATATTAGATGGATATATATTTATATATACATACATACACCTATGTATATGAAGGTAAAAGGTACAAGATACAACATCGTCGTAATCTACTTTTAGCCAAAAAGCGTAAATTAGGTACGACCGTGGCCTTGAATCATATGATTTTTTTATTTCCATATTCTTCTTCGTAATTGGATGATCTATAAATAAATTCTCTCAAATACCCGGCGAGTTTTTTTTTTCTGCCGCATAATTAGTAGATCGTGACGAGTGAAAAAAACGCATTTCAATGCAACGACCTCTGCACAGAATCGTGACGAACGATAATACGTATATCAAATACATGTATATATTCATTTATATACACATATGAAGGTAAAAAGGACAACACACGACATCGTCGAAACTACTTTCAGCTCAAAAGCGTAAGTTAGGCACGACCGTGGCCTTGAAATATGCATCTTTCTTTTATTCCCATATTCTTCTTCATAGTTCGATGATTTATGAATAAAGTGTCAAATACACTCCGCGAATAATTCAACGATTATTACGTTTCCCGACGGGTTTCTTTTTCATTTTTTTTTTCTGTCGCATAATTACTGGATCGCGATGAGTGACAAAACCACATTTCAATGCAACGTGCATCTAACAGGATCGTCCGGTATACGGTATACGAGTGGGATATCATCGGCTCGATTTCATGAGGACGTATCGGCTTTGCGCGAGCACAGTCGCTCGGAGGAGCGACGAATCGACTACCCGACGTCGATCACCGGAGTCGCGAGGCTTCGTCGCTGCTGACCTCGAACGTCTATGAGAGTAATTATGGAACCGTCGGCACGCCAGCGACCGCTGCGTCTCGGAGCAACTGAAGCGCGGATCTTCCGCGAGCCTTGAAATGGACGAAAAAAATGTGCTTAAAAATAAAATTAAAACAAACTCGCGAACTAACACGACGACCCCGTCGAGGATATTCTTCTTTTTTTTTTAACAACTTTTTTTCTTAACAACGAAATTAAAATCTGCAGAACTGTTAAATACGACCTTTTTTTGTGTACGCTTTTTGCTGCGGAATTATGTCGACAATCTTGCGTCCACGATCGGTAAAGTACGATCTTCCGCGGACCTTGAAACGATGCACGGTTGATCGGGCGCCGCGACGCACTCGCGCGACTCGAGAGACTAACCTTACCGGCCTATAATCTAGCGGCACTGTAGCACGGACACACTCGGACGGACGAACAAACGTATGTGCTACGTGTCTCATATATATATATGTGTATATATATATACACATATACGCGGATCGACCGAGCTCAGATAGAAACGTGAACGGCGACGCAGACGATGCCTACGGAGTGTCGCAGTAATCTCTCGCGAGCAATACGAAGTTGTCCGAAGCAGTATCGGAGGCGCTGATGTCAGGATAGAGAAAGATTTAAAAATATAGTAATAAAAAATAATAATTATAAAATAAAGTACTTGCTTCGCCAGTACATTTACCAAATATAATTATTGAATAAAAATAAAATTTATAATAAAAAAATAATACAGGGAAAAAAATGGAGGAGAAATGTTTACGGAACGACTATAGGAGATAGACCGGCGAGTGTGCGAGAGGCACGTCGGAACGGAAGGGGTGGGGGGAGGACAAATGGTCGAACGGAGACACGCGCCCGGATTACGTAACTGAGCACAGCGTATAATACGATCGAGCCGACCTACAAATCATGGGCTTCGCTTTCCGCTTAGCTGCGCTTTAAAGCTCCTCGACACGACCGAGCCCCGTGGATGATCGAAGCCAGACTATACCGTACGCCCTATTGCCGAAAGCTAATGTCCAATAATAAACACGCAAACGATCACATTCGGCGATATTGGCGACCCGATTATTTTATCGAATTAGTTCTCCCTCGAGGAGGAAGCTTTGTTATCATGATATATTATGTATATACATATATATGTTTTGAAGGTTTTAGAGTCAACATGCTCGGAATTTTCTGGAGCAATGCTAAGGAATTTCTCGGACTTTGTTACTCTAACGACGATATTGAAGCCCGCGGACTGACAAAGACTCCGGGACAGTCTGCCGGCTTAGATTGTTCGACATTTTTCCGGGGCCGTTTTTAAAATAGCGAGGAATACATTTTTATTTTATTTCACCTCCACATGCAAGACACGCCGTTCTGTTTACGCTTATGCAAGTCGGTCGCCTCCCCAACTGAGTAAAAAAAAAATGTAAGGTGTTTGGAATTTTCCGGAGTGATGTTAAAATTTTCAATATTCCGATTTTTATTTACGTAATCTTGCAATGGCGTTTTAAGAAACCTCTGTGAATTTTTTTCTTCTTCGGACTTGGTTACTCCAACGAGGATATTGAAGTCCGCGAAATGCACAAACACCCGAGACATTTTTCCGGTACCTCTCTTGAAATAGCGAGGAAATATATTTTTTTTGTTCACCTCCACATGCAAGACACGCCGTTCTGTTTACGATTATGCAAGTGCGTCGGTTGCATGCCTCTCGAACTAAGTCGACTCGGGGATAATAATACCGACGAATGGGCGGTTGAAGCTCCGTTCGGCATCGCGCCATGCGTGCATCATTGTAAATAGAGGTCCGTCGAGGACCGATCGAAGTCAGAATCGTATTTCCTCGACTTTCCTTTCCGCGTATCTCGTCGTCCTTTCGACACTATAACTAATTGTTCGCGCTGTATTAAAAAAAAAAAAAAAAAAATTAAATTAAAGATAAAAATTGTATTCGTATGAACGCTTTCTCGTGGCGAAGGCGCGTCGTTTGTCGCGGCGGGCGCGACTGATCTCTCTCACTCTCGAGGAGTGCGTGAACGCGCGCAGCTGGTGGTTCGCTTAATTAGGCTAATTGAGGACGCGAGATATCGCAGACATGCAAGATCCCGCTCGGTCTCTACGCGCGATACTCGAGACATTCGCTGCGGCCCCGGCGGACGAACTCGCCGACTTTATCCCTCCCGCTAATCACGAATAATTCAATTATTAATCTTAACGCGAGTGATACCGCGACGAGAAGTGAAAGCACAAAGAAGCACCGAGTTTGGAGAGGAAAAAGAAACGGAAAAAAGTTTCGCAACTCTCGCGGCCTGATTAAATTTTTATTATCCGCTTTTGTACTCTTCTGCCATTCGTCAAAATTTAACGGCAATTTTTAATTTTTTAATTCAATTGAATTTTATTTTATTCAAAGAGAGCAAGGGTAATTAAAAAGGTTGAAGAGACCATACATGGAAATAATAACACAATCTATCTACCTTTCTGCCATTCGTCAAAATTTATCGACGTTCTTAAATTTTTTAATTTTCTGATTCAATTTTATTTTATTTTATTAAACGCCTCCTCTCCGCCTCTTTAAGCCCAGCGCTTCCTGGAATTCGATTTCGATGCATTAACTGCGATCCAATGTTTTGCGCAGTTCGTAAATAAAATAATAACAATAAAAAAATCTATCTAGTTAAATCAATAATTTTTTGAATAAATAATTTAAAAAATGTTCTTGGTTTGGTCGACGATTTTGTGTTCGCGCAACGTCTTCATCGAAGCGATAAAATTTCAGCAGACCGAGCTGTCCAATGAACGTCCGACGATTAAGAAAATCGGGAATGGGGATTAATAAGTGGCAAGTTCGTTTTTGTTGCCTCGGATGAATGGCGATGCACCAACCGGGAGGACGATGCAAGCGATTAAATTATTCAACGACTGCGTGACCTACTGGGAGACCGGAATAGCCGGGCGGTACGCGTGCGTCCGTTTACGTGTGCGCTGCTCGTGATTGCTGCGGCCACGCTCGCCGGATGTGGGAAGGGACGGTCAGAGAGAAAAGAGGGTTTAGCTCACGGGTGCCTTTCGAGTGCTTCGGACAACGACACACCGATATGTGCATTACGTGCGCTGTCCGCGCATGCGTGGACGCACTTATACACATACACACATGCATATATGCGCAAATGCACATATACACATACATACATGGACATGTACGCGTACATGCATAAACGTAGGGGAGAGCGGGGCAAAATGGGACAGTCGGGCAAAACTTAATTTTCCAATAATTTTTTAGTGTTCCATTTTGCCCCGACACATTCGGATAGTCTGAACCGTTTTACCCCACTGGCCGGCCCAAAAATGATTGGAAAATTGCGTTTTGCCCGACTGTTCCGTTTTGCCCCACTATCCCATTTTGCCCCACTCTCCCCTATATACATACATTCACACATATATATATGTAAATACGCTTTATATATTCTTGTATGTACGCATATGTATACAGTATATATATATGCCCAAATGCGAGCACACACATCGGCGGGCAGTTTGGCTTGTAGAAACTCAGAGTGGGAGCCGACCACCACCTATTCCCAAGCGCACCGCCGTCCGCATGGACATTATGATAATACAATAATCATCCGCGAATTTATGTATGTATTTATGATTACACGTCACTCTCGCTATCGTACTCGTCAAACTAATGTACAGATAAAGCCCACATAGCGTTTTAGCCGTTCCAGTTCACGCGCCTCGCCAGTATGTTTATATATATATATTTCTGGCCTCGAACATTGCGCATTGACGTTCTTATCGCAGATCGCGTGATTTGGCAACTCTTTCTTATTTCTAGTCTCTCCCTCGTTTGCCCAGCCCACGACTTTCGTTATCGCCCGATCGAAGCACGAAAGGTCGCGAATTGCTATCGTGAAAAAAAGCGTTTAATAACGCTAAACACCAAGCGGAAGCGTGCGCTGAAACACCCGCGAGAAAATACGTGAAAACGTGTGCGAAAGAGAAGCCTGTTGAATTTTTCGAGGCAGAGATAGAGAGGGGGACAAACGGGAGTTTTATAGAGCGAGAATTTACGGGGTTTGTGTTGACTATATAGCGCGCGCCGTTTCGGATACCGGGAAGGTCGATCCGAACGGGCGGGACGAAAAACTACTCATCCGCCAATTTATTTCGAATATTTTATCGACCGATCAATCACAAAAGATCGATTGAACGAAATCGGCGAGCCTCGATTAGTTACCGAAAAATCGGCCGATCGACACCGGAAGTTTCGACTCGTCCCGGCGTTTAATCGACGACGGCTCATCGTCGGGAACGCCGCGTTCGTTGAATCCTTCCCGGTTGGTTTTGCACCCGCTCGACGGGCGCGTCGATATCCGGTCTTCGGGGCGAAACTTTTTTGTCCCGATCGCCCGGACTACGGTGAAACTTTGCGGACAGTTGACCCGGCTAGTGGCGGAGCCTCGATTCTCCGCACCCTCGGCAGTTACCGAACGATAAATCTCGAGGGCCAATCTCCCCTCGAAAAAAATACAAGTTGCATGTGTTTTGAGCCGGAATGGGCCACTTAAAGCCAATGGAGGTGGTAAAAAATCGATACCTCGAAAAAAAATATTTGGCTATTTTGAAAGTGGAAAAATGAGAAGGGGTAGTAACGCTTACAATTTTTCGACAAAAATGGTATTTTTTCAAAAAAATTTTTTAGAATTTTTTCTTTACTGAAATCGGTTGGTAAATATGCCACTTGAAAAGAATGGCGAAGGTTTTAATTCGATATCTCGAAATTTTTCGAAAAAAAGTGCCGTTTCGCAAAATTTAACATAGGATTCCCTATGTTAAATTCCCCTGCGAGAGGCAAGAAACGTCGCCGGGTAGGTTCACTCTCGACGGCGGTTGGTGTCCTCACGAGCGATCCGAGCTCGGAGAGCCTGTGGGACGTTCGTAGCGTCGCGCGCATGCGCAGACGCGCGCACGCACCCTCCGAGTCAAAGAAACGGACTCGGAAGACCTAAAGTAGGCCTTCACGCCACTCAACCGCCTTCGCCGACCCTCTTCTCGGACACTCATCCTCGAGGAATCCTCGTACAGTCTTACACTAACCGCATGTGGGCCAAGCTCCGACGCACTCGCGCGTCGATAAAAAAATGGCACCCGGAAAATTGAACTAAAACGAATTGAAATAAAAAATAAATAAAAAAATATACAAAACGTGAGAGAGAGGAGGTGAAAGGGGACCAGCCGATTGTCGACGATGAAAAGGATCATAATAATGATCATAAAGGAGACACTCTCGGTCCATTTTACGAGGAATAAAACGCAAATGGTATTATCGGGTGGGGAGAGACGAGAGGCGCTCGCGTATTCAGCGAATGTCGGACCAAGATACGATCTGTCGATACGATCGCGACAGAAGCTCTCTCTCGTGGGTTTGTATATAGCGCATCGGTTTAGCTGTATATTTCCTTTTTTTTTCTCTTTCTTTTTTTATAGGATTGTTACGCAAGGATTGTGTGTCTGAAGCCGGGTGAAAATTCGATCACCGATGTTTTCGCGACCTTGCGTCTCGACACGCTTTGTCGAATTATCGATGAAATGTTTAGGCGCGAAATTGACTCGCCTGCTACTATTCGATTATAGGTATTCGATGTGCCGCATTGACTCTTCGAAACACGTTATTATGTGCAAAATCTTTTTACAGTTAGAAAAAAAATTAAATTTCATGGCATGGAAGAAAGTTGAGGATAAAAAATGATTAGCTTAATTATTAATTATTAGTTATCAGCTTAAGTACTTCAAGCTTCGAGTATAGTGTGTAATAAAAATGTACCAAAGTTTCGTCGCAGCAACAAGATATAGTGTTTTGACTCTCCAAGTACGAAGACTCTTTACCGTCGAAAAATAATAATTAGGCTCAACTCCACGATGCCTTTTCTGGATCAAAATTTTCGACAAATATAACGCCCGAATAATTTACTTCCATTAATTTTCAACGCCAAAATTAAAAAAAAATTAAAGTATTAACAATAATAATAAAAGAGCTTATCCCGTGTGTACAGAAAGTAAATAAATGATAATCGTGACTATTCTTCAGAACATGGATTACTGTTCATCAATTTTTTTAATTCATAAGTGCGACTATCTTCGGTCACGCGATTTGCGCTTAAGTCTGCTTCAAAGGCTTTAACGGCACTCGTTTACACGATAATTGGATTAAGGGATCGTTGGTCCAAGAGCCAGAAGGGCGTATCAGTCATGTTTGTGAGCGCGGAAGATGCTTCCAGGAGCCTTGAATTATCGATGTATTGCGTGTGTTTGTGTGCGTGATGATGTTACGAAATTTGAGACTCACCCTGACTGGGGCACGGGGAAACAGGGAGGCGGCAGCGGACGCGTGGGGATTCACGTGATGATGGTGGCCGTGATTGTGATGGCCGTGATGATGATGGCCGTGGCGGGTGTCCGGGCCGCCCCCCGCTGCCGCCTGTTCTGCCTGGACCGACATCGCCGCGCGGGCCTGACGTTCCCGCTCTCGAAGCCGGTCCCGGTCCACGCTGCAAAAAATTAAAAATCAAAATTAAACAATTATTCTAAAAATTTAAATAACTTAATTTAAACTATCGAAATTAAATGCACAGTGTGAGTTACGAATCAACAAGCGATGCGAATATGATACACGCTGCTGTATGCAAGATTTCGTCAGAACTCACGACGAAATTTTTTCGTTGCTCGACAAACAGCCAACATATCGCTACAAATATATTAAAGTTTGCGGCAGTTGAAAAAAATAATCAGCCTCATGAGACTTTTGTATTTCTAATCCCATTAAGAAATAAAATAAATAAGTAAAACGGAAATTAATTTTTTTTTGTAAAAGGAAGGAAATTGATGTTATCCGAGTGAGCGTCAATTTCCTTCGGAGGCAAAAAAAATTAATTCGATTTATTATGTATTATATACTTCCTGTCACTAATTTTCGCGAGCAGAAAGTTCTTCCGGATATTGAATTTACTATTTGCTATTTACTGAATGCACGATTTCGTCAGAATTCACGATGACATTTTTTCGCTGCCCGTTAATCAGCTAAAACATCACTGTAAATATATTACAGTTTGCAATGGTCGAAAAAAAAAATAAGAAGAAAACATCGTCATGAGACTTTTCTATATTTAATGGCATAAAAAAACCCAAAAAACAAAACAGAAATTGTTTGGCTAACGAGAAGGAGATCGATGTTATCCGAGAGAGCGTCAATTTCCTTCGAAGCCCAAAAAAAAAAATCAATTTATTTTCATTTCCTGTCCCTAATTTTTGCAAGCTGCGAGTAAGATCCGTTCGGGATAATAAATTTGCTATTTGCCGCTGATTAAGCGGGTAGGTCGGGGAAGCCTCGAAAACGAGATAGCATAAGCCGACTCGTAAATAGCTGAGAAACGCCCGTGTAAAAAGTGTCGCCGGTTAATATACGACTGCTGGATCGCTCGAGAAAGTGTGAGGCGACGTGGTTAACACTGACGGGAACGAAGGAGCGCGTCACCGGCGAGCTCGTAGCAGCCGCGAAGCAACAGTGGCAGCGGCAGCAGCCTCGACACTGACACACTGACACCGTTCGATCGTTCGCAACGCGACAAGCTCGACTCCGTCCTGCGTGATGTCGATGATTCGAAAAAGATCGAGAGACCGAGATCGCAACGTGAAGAATCAACTGGTCGCGGATAAAAAGAAAAAAAAACATAACGAAGTCCGGAATATCGATGAATCGTGGAGGAGCCGCGAATTGACCGGCCCCTCACTTGGTCTTTAAGTCTCAAGCCGTTTGCCATTGCTCGAGAAAGAAAGAATTTAAAAGAGAAGAAAAAAAAGCCAATAAAACTTCGACGATTCCTTTAAGGCTTACGCAATCTTATTTTCCACACCCCGATGGATTTGAGAGACCGTAAATATGTACACTGCACTGTAAAACAAAATGTACATTTAATCTACCGGACTGGAAGCTTTTATGTAAAAACTTGTACACTTCATGATACATGTAAATTTACTGTATAGTTGGCATGAAAATTTATGGGCTTTTGGAGTGAAATTAAAGTAAATTGTTAAGTGTAAAGTATTTCTAATGTTTTTAATATGCTGTGGGTTTATTTTTTATCACAATTATACATGAAATTTTATATACCAGTTTATGCATAAAAACTTCCAGTACTTAAATTAAATAAAATCGTAAGAAATTAAATTTCATACGATTTTTTTTTGCAGCGTGAAAAAAATTCGTATGAAATTTAACGAACTAGTGCTGGAAGTTTTGCCGAACAAACTGTGATACTTTTCTTTAAATTAAATAATTTACTTTAAATTCACTATAAAAGTACTATAAAAGTACAACTCCAATAATTCACTTTAGTCTATTAATTTCTATGAAAATCGTACATCAAGTTTAATGTACCAGTTTTCGCATAAAAACTTTCAATGCAAAACATTAAATTTACATTTTATTTTAACAGTGTATAAGATGCAAAAACTTTTAACCTTGACTCTAATAGTTTATTAATTTTTTTCTCACAATCTTGATCCATTCAAACACTAATGTCACAAAAGCTCGATGATTATATATATATATATATGAACAATAATTTATGGATGACGAGAATGCATGTCGGTCAGAAAAAAAAAATCACGTGCTAGGAATAATTACAGCGATGTCAAGAGTTGTAGATGATTGCCGGCGATCGACGACACGTGTAAAATTTTTCCTCGTTACCGTTTCCGAGCGGCAGGCTAATATGCGTTGCGCTTGCGGTTATCGTTAGAGCTCGCGCGGTACGAGTTGTAAAAATGCGCGAAAGAAGTAACGCGTTATCATGTCCGGACAGGAAGGCGAAGCACGTGGGACAAGGTCGCAGCCGGACAGTGTGACGATCGGAAAAAACTGTCCGCTTAAGCGGCACGCACGGGCTCGAACGCTAATTGAAAAAGTTGGCCGGTATTATCGTCCATTGAACACGGGTAACAAGTGTTACGTCCGCAGTTAAATTTCTCACTGTGGGTGGCTATTTTTGCATCCTCGAGATCCTTGTTGTCATTCAGCCTTTTACAGAAAAGAAACAAACAAGAGAATACCAAAAGATCTAAGAGATATTGTTGCAGAAAAGAGAACAATCAAAACAAGGTCAAAAGATCTAAGAGATGTTGGTGCAGAAAATTAAACAATCAAAACAAGGTCAAAAGATCTAAGAGATATTGTTGCAGAAAAATTAAACACACAAGACAAGATCAAAAGATCTACGCAATATTGTTGCAGAAAATCGAACATCCAAGAGATGATCAAAAGATCTACGCAATGTAGCTGCAGAATATTCGATAATATATTAATAACGATAACAATTGTACGACAAAGTATTAAAAAAATTATTAAAATGCCCGCGACTTTGCCGCAAAATAAAACCATCACAGTCTACCGTAAAACAGTTGGTGCAAGCGCCGTTTCCGCAGAAGTAAGGCATTCCTATTATTATCCCGTGATTCATGAACTCGGGAAAGTTCAAAGCTTGAAGTTTAAAGTGTAACCGGAAAGTTATATAAAACTGCAACCGAGAAATATCCTTTGAGAGGATTATTTTTGTACGCGGAGGTAAAATGTGAACACCCCTCGGTGTACACGGGAATTTCTTACGGCACGGCGAACCCGAAAAAAAAATCTCCGACCAAAAAAAAAAATCTTCCTCGAATAATTCGGAAAAAAATAAAAGTAAAAAAAAAGTGAAATTCAACGTTTGCGAAGGAAGGAAAATTGTCAGCATCCGACGGACTGGTCGACTTTTCCTAACTCTCCAAACTCGAGAGCAGCAAACAGCCTCGCTGCGCGAATCCATCTCCTCGATATTCGAAGAATCTCCTCCCGACCGCAGCCGCGCTCGTCAAGTTCATGGATTCTGCGACAACCGATCCGCTTGACTCTTACTATTTATACCGGGTGACATTTTTTTAAATATGTGTATATATATATATATATATATATAATAGATAAAAGCACAGCCGAGAGGTTGGGATCATATCTCGCGTTTATCGGTACGGTACGAGAGTTCCCGAGCGTATTGCAGTTCACGGGTGTCTCGGTACGTTCGTGAGCGGCGTTCGGGCGCGCCGGTCAGTTGTATTTATAGAGTACAGAGAGTTAGAGAATGAAGCGTGTGCGGGAGAGTGTGTGAGGGAGGGGGGTGCGACCGGTGAGGGAATGAAAAATTCGGAGAGCGATATATATATACGTATACGATCGGCGGTGGACGAGAGGAGGGTACATAAGCGAGTACATATGGGGGGGGGGTAGTGCTCCACATAAATAACGGTTTAACGCTGCTTGTCGATAAAACTCACGTGAATTTCCAGCGGGCACGCAAACCCCTTCTATCTATCGGTGCAGCCGAGCGAGCCGCGCTCTCGCGCGTGTTACCGACCGTCGGTAAAAACGCACACGGGGAGAAAAATAAAGAGCGCGGAGAGACTGCACAGGCGAGTTCAATCAGCTTATTACGTACGGCCGGTGATATACGCCGTTAATGCAACTCTAATAAATTACGTCGCTCCTCCGGGACGAGAAGTATGTATGTGTATATATATATATGCGGCATTGCCTACCATTTCGACCTGGGTCTGAACCTTAGATCTTGGATCGGGTCCGCGATTTGTTATATGACTAAACTAACTCTCAAAAGCACTCAGATTTTTAAAGTATTTACAATTATTTATGATTTAAAAAATGGGCTTATTGATCTCCATAATTTGTAAATCTGAAAAACCGTGTGTCATATATTTTTAAATTTAAGATTTGTGATTCCTATTTTTTTCGAATAAACAATTAGAAAGACATAATCAGTCGATTATTATCGCGTCAACCATTTTTAGTATGCAGCACCGCATTTTTCAGAATCTGTTCAGATTTTTCCGGAGAATTCTTTAAATTTAAAAAATTTTATAATGCCGCTTATATATCAAAATGTAAGATACGAATTAACGGAAACGAGGCTAGCGATATGACTAATCACTAATGACGGTGCTAACACCGTTTAGGAAAACAATGTATCGGCGGTGGGACGGAGAATAGAGATTGAAATAGGCGTGAGACATGGCGCGGATAATCGTATACGCCGCCGGTATCGAATATACACGTGGAAACGCGCGTTGAACGTTGTACGTTGAATACGTTAACGCCCGACTTGGGTTCGATCCACATACGTTATTCATCGGTTGTGTATTCTCACGGATGAATATGGAAATTTCATCTTCATCGCGTCTACCGGCGTCAGCCTCCGTCAACAGGTTTTCGGAGCGCGATAAACATTCGCCGAACGGCGATACTTCGTTATAGATGTATCGAGCCCGGCTGACGATGCTTACAACTACATTATTATTTTTATTCTTCATAAATATTCATGTCATATTTCAGAAATATTTTTCGTGTAAAATAAATGAATTTAAAAAAGAAAACGCCGTTCGGTACTTGACGGCACGGATAGGAAACTTATCGAGCCCCGTGCGTGTACTCGAGCGTGCGCGCGCAGCTCGAGCGCGCTGCGAGCCCGATGTGTAATTCGAGCTTCATGCAAGTCTCTTTGCATCGGGACTCGACGGAGTTTCCCTTTGAGAACCGAGCATTCCCCTGTACTCGTAGTTTGTTATCCGCGCATCTGCGCCTCTCATTCCGGCCGAGCGAGCTCAACCGGCGCCGACGTTGTACACACTCCGCGACTCCCCCGGCCGCGCCGCGTTCGCGACTCGCATATCAAGGAGCCGCGAGCTTCGAATCGCCCGAACGGCGAGAAGCCGCGAGCAACCGTGTGGCCGACTTTGTCGGCCCGAGCGGCGGTCTCGAAAAAATTGACAGGAATGAAAGGCAAGAAAAAATAAACACATGAAAGTATATATTAAATGACTGTGCTTAGCAAATCTGGAATATTGGAAACACTGCTTTTCACACCGATTAAATGTCGAGTTTAAATACACGTGACTGGGTCGATTGGTGTAATAAAAATTGAGTTGAAAAATACAAGTTGAACATAAAGCTAAGGCGTACAAAAAAACTTCCGTGGTTGGATAATGTTTCCTTGTTAATGTCGAACTTTGGAAATAGACCCCAATGTTTCTTGTCCGCAAATGTCCAAGAATCTTGTTGCTTGTGCCAAAGAAATGTGTCCGTTTCCCAGAAATGTCTCCTAATGTTACAAATTGTTCTTGGTAAAGTCAACGAGAAAATAATTGTCGACGTTCGCGGTCAAAAAGGCAAAGGTATGCGATCAACCGTAATAAATATGCACCTGTTATGTTAACTTTCAATTTAATCCTGATTTTTATTTTAAGTCGTCTACTGCTCGCCCTGATTATCGATTAATCACTTGTAATTGGGCATTGCCCGTTTGTCATTAAATAAGTATATAGGTACATAAATAAATGAATAAATTTTGAAGTTTGTTGAATGTCCAAATTTCTTTTGTTTTTGCTACCCACTCCATAAGTTGTTTACATTGTGGGAGGGTGTTCAAGTAAAATTATATATCTATAGGTCGTAGGATTTAGTCCGATCGATATCTACGGTGTCGAATGGCATTGGTTTTCGCGAATGTATATATATATATATATATATACGGATATCTGCTTATCACACCTCACCAGTATAAGTCTACTTGCGCACTGGAGTGGGCATTTATCCACAGATATGTATCTAATACCTGATTGAGGTATATAAACGTGGGGTTCCCCGCCGAGCTGTATACCTGGGCTTAACGCAGCACAGCAGCAGTGCAGGCTTTCGAGGCGTGGTTGCTGATACGGATATTAGCGATATTACACGTGATCCACGTGACACGCAAACAGTGATTCGATCGAGCATACTGCCCATGCCTACTTCCGCATCTATGCTTCGTGGCAGATGGAACACGTGATGGAGAAAAAAAAAATTAAACGATCGGCCAGTTACGATAGCTCAGTGTTTGATTTTTTTAAATGTCGACGCACTTAATAATATATGTATATAGTATTTCTTTATCTAAGTTTTTTCTATTTTACAAGTATTACACACAGACAGTCGGTACGAGAAAAAACGATAGGCCAGTTGGCTGTGTGTATTTTAAAAAAATCCCGACTCTCGTTAATAACAAATGTTATTTCGTTATTTAATGTCATTTTTTTTAAATTACAAATATTATTGCAATTACAATTACAAATCACAAATATTGTGTTTACACGACCGGTACGAAAAGCAACGATCAGCGAGCTTATTAGTTCAAAGTCCGTTTTTTAAAAACATCGACTGTCTTTAAAAAATCGTAAAAGGAAAGTAAAATAACTTTTTTCTTTTTACTTTGCGCTAATGCGATTATGTCAAAGGGTGCGAAAAGTTCGCGGACCCGACAAGATCAAGGCTGAGCTGCGGAGTAGAAATTCGAGGCGAGTTTAAACACCGAAGAAAAATTATTCCCCTCGAGAGCGGCGAGTTTTTAAAAGGAAGGAAACCGAGCTATCTCGAACACGCGCCGACAAACGATGTCGTTCGCGCTTTGGGTAGTTGCGTAATCGCCGTCGGCTCCCGGTGAAACAGCCCGGAATGCGCGCGGATAGAGGAAGAACGGGGAGGAAATAACGCGGTAATGTCGTTGAAACGGCGAAGATTTATGTATATCGGGGAGGATGGAGGATTTTTGTGCGAAACGACTCGAAGTCGATTCGAAGCGCAGGAGACACGAGTCGCGAGACCGGGCTGAACATAAAGACGGAGGTAAACAATGTTGGAATGTATTTAAAAAAATAATAATAAAAAACCCGAGGCCGGAGCTCCGCGAGTTTAAACGATTCGACTCCGCGAAGAAAAATATCAACAAGTTACAATCATCAATCACGTGATTTTTTACGAACCTGAAGATATCTGCATGACATCAAGTTTCGTCTCTGGCCAGTCTCTATCAGTGCAACAATAATCAACTGTTCACTTATGTAATTTTAATCTCCAAGTGAACTTCCTCGAGCAAAGTTTGTACAATGCAAAATACAACCATTATAACTTGATGAAATTTGGGCACATGCGGATATCTTCAGGGTCATGATTTTTTTTTTTTTATTCGAATTTATAGTCAACTGCCCGAACGGACGAGACTGACGTCAAGCGGAACTTCTGTCTACCCCTTTTTAATTGTCTCTTATCCGTGTAGACTCGGCCATATCGCGCGTGCTTACTGATAAGGTGAAACGTGCTTTATCGCTCGAACGATAGAAACAATCGGTCTCTTTCAATAATACGACGAGCTATCGCCATTTGTGCTTGCAACCGGGTCAACGGGAAATATTATCGTAAATTGAGAGTCACGAAATGGATTTCTGTCTTCTTATTTTTGTTTATCAATCAAGCAGCATCTGCGCGCTGGAGAACGTTTCGTAAATGGTACACCGAGAACCGATGATAATCGACAGAGATAAAAAAAAATTCGTAATTACACATTTTTGTTTTTGAACGACGTCGTTAAATTTCCTGACTGCAAAAAACCGAGAAACGATAATAATAACCGAGAAAAAAAATTCTGCAATTACAAATTTTCGCCGTTGAATGATGTCATTAAATTTCCTCGAAGTAGAAAAAAAAAAGGAGCCTCAAGTTTCGACTCGCCGATAATCGAGTCGATCGTGGGTGATCACGTGACCACAAAAAAGGTTAACGATTTAAATCACCAAGAAAAAAAATTATTACAATTTTTGATGGTCATTAAGTTTCCTCGAATTATAAAAAAGTAGTCTCGACTTTCGACTCTTTCGGTGATAATCGAGTCGATCATGTGTGACCCACCACGTGACCCCCAAAATACCCGAGAAACTATGATAATCACCGAGAAAAAAAATTCGCTAATTACATATTATCGTCTTTCAGTGATGTCATTAAATTTCCTCGAATTAGAAGGGAAAAAAAGTAGCCTAACGTTTCGACTCTCTGGTGATAGTCGAGGCAATCGTGTGATCACGCGACCGCAAAAAAAGAAAAAAGACAAAATCGAGCACGTTACACACAGTATGCCGGGGAGAGCTGACGGAGGATCGCTCACCGGGTGTTCAGGAGTGCGGCGCGCGGCGCGCCGCTTCCAAATATAATTCTGACGTCGGTCGGGTTGTCGATGCTGTTGCTGTTGCTGTCTCGATGTCGCTGCCGGGACGACGACGACGTATCACCGTTAGCAGCTTCGCGTCAGCTGAATACGTTCGGCGCAATATCATGCTTTATTTTCCCCTCGCGCTAATCACACGGGCGAAAGAAAAAACAACTTCTCGCCCGTCGATCTGCCGCAGAGTTCGTTTCACCTTTTTATCTTCCTCCGAGAAAAATAACGAGGTAAAGGTTGGGAGAAAGGAAAACGAAACCGGAGATTAACCGAAGAGAGTCGTCGTTATCAACGAAGAGCGAGCAATAGGATCAAACACCCACGCACCTCACTGTACAAGCGCACACACAAGGTATATAATATACGACGCGGCCTCGAGGAAGCGGCTAATCCAGTGTGCGCGCCCCTCTCGGCCCTCCGCGCTCGGTCGTTACACGCGTTCGAAGAAAAAAAAATAACCAAGCCGACGAAACTCTGTATCCGCGCTTTTCCGTTCGCTCATCGCCGTCGCACCGCTCGGCCTAATCGCCGCGCCATTGCCGAGCGGATAGTACGAAGCACACTCGACGCACTAGCATGAAAAAAAAAATCAAGTTGCAAAAACGAGCGTCGAGCGAACAAAAACTTGTCGAGAGTTTCTCAACGCGAACGACGCAGCGAGACTTTCTCGAAAAATTTCGCGGACCACCAGTCGGGAATACCCCGGTTTGTCACGCACCGGATATATCCGAGCGACGCGCACGCATCTCCCGTTCCTGTTAAAGATTACGATTATCTCTTTCGAAAGGACGTAAGATTTTTTAAGTTATTTAGTTTTCGATTCTTTATCTAAAGCATTTATTTCCACTGCGATGAATTCACGCTCGGAAGGAGAGAGAGAGCTCGTAGAATCGTGAATTCGAGATTGGCTCTTTCCGTCCCGTGTGCACGGAAAGGTCACCTCTGCGCCGTACACAGAGCGGAGGGAGCTACGGTCCGACACTCGCGCGCGCCCGCCGACCAACACCGGATCGGGCCGATGCTCTTCGACTGTTATTGAATCTCCGTTCGAAGCGGGGAAACGCAAAAATGAAATACGGAGAATTTTATTATAAAGAAACGCGAGTGAGGCGAAGTTAGCAGTTTCCGAGAGCGAAGGCGCTTCGACGATGAGAAGCGGGAAAAACACACTCAGCCGGGCCGTATCGCGTACAAAGTGTGGTACGTCACTGGACTCGTGACAGTGGCGCGTCACTGCGTCGAACAATTGCGTCAAACTGTTTGATAGATCATTCACGATCGGCGAGCGTTATTGCGTAGTTTTATCCTCCGATGCACACAAACACATATTCATATGTATATGTATCTACACAAGTACAAATTCCCGATCGTTACGAATTTTGAGATCGGTCGAAAAAAAAAAGAACACTCGAAGATTTAAACCAAACAAATGGCCGAGACGGTCGCACGGGGAATCGACGTCGTTCGCGGCGGATCGTGTCCTCGTTCGGAGACCACCGAGGAGATTATCGGACTCACTAATTCCGTGTTGAATTCACAACAGAAAAAAAAATCTAAAAAAATTTCGTCACACACGCGCGACCAATATTTGTCAAGGAAAAATAATACGATAACAATTGTAACGAGAACGAGAGGCAAAAAACCACCGTGCGAGTGAGAGAGAAACGAGCGAAGGATGCCTCAGCGTTTCGCGCGGAGACGCAACGAGGCAGATTAGAGCTCGAGAGAAACTGGCACTTTCCGGTCGTGACTGAACAACGCACACGGGTACACTGATACGGGAGAGAACGACGGAGATGGAGAGAGACCGCGCTGAGCGAGATAGCGACGGAGAAAGAGAGAGAGGAGACCGAGCGATGTCGGGGGCTAAGCGATGCGGCGCGAGGGAGACGGAGAGAGCGAAAGAGAGAGAAGGCCGAAGGAGCGGACGAGCGGGAGCGAGAGAGACGAAAGTGTGCGAAGCTGCGGCCGAGCGAGAGAGACGAAAATATGCGAAGGAGCGAGGTAGCGAGAGAGATGAAAATATACGAAGCGGCGGAGGAACGAGAGCGAGAGAGATGAAAATATGCGAAGGAGCGAGAGAGAGAGAGAGATGAAAATACACGAAGGAGCGAGCGAGCGCTAGTGGGAAAGAGAGACGGTGAATACGGAGATACCGGAGGGGGAGGGGGGGAAGAGTACGAAGGTGGGAGCGTGACGTTGCGCGCGCGGTGGGAGGGGATAAGAACAGGAGCGCGGGCGAGAGACGAGACGAGTAGATATACATATACATTGTGTGCATGTATATATATGTATGTATGCACATATACATTCTATATGGGAAATTCGCACACGAGCACCAGCAGCAGCAGCAGCAGCCGGCTCGCGCGCACGTTCATCCTTTTGCCGCAAAAGCTCGCGACTCTCCGGTACGAACGAGCGAAGTCGCGACTGCCGAGAAATAGCGAGACGGAGAAAACGATGGGGAATAACGGAGGTGAGAGAGAGGAAGGGAGGGAAAGAGAATTTGTGGAAGAGATTGGAGTGTAAGAGAGAGAAGATGAAAAAGGTAGAACGAAGACGAGCTCTAGACATGGTGAGGGCGGGCGGAGAGAGGGGGGAGCGCGGTACGGCGGGGGCGGCAGGAGCAGCCGACGCGCGAGCCGACCGAGTGAGACGGAGAGAGACGGGTAAGTGGCGCGGCGGGCCGCGCGCGGAGTGGGGGGGATTATCAAAATGGCCGCTCGATCGTCACGCCGCCTCGCGCGGAAAGCGTGGATCGGGCCGCGCACGTAGATGACGGCGACGACAACGGATGGGTATTGGGATACGCGCGTGTGTGTGTGTGTGTTCTTGTTTGCGTATATGCACGTAATACGTGCGAATACCGACGTAGTACGCGCATCGCTCGCTGCCGATGGAGAACGCGCATGTTACGCGCGGCTAAAACATTCGAGAATTCGAGACAGACGGAGAGAACGTTATTCTCGTCTTGAGGTTATGATGATGATTTCGATACAAGACTCACTGACGAGGGGGGGGGGGGGGGGGGGGGGGGGGGGAGAGATCTTTGAGATTTGATAACTACGCTGTTACGTATCGATCATTTGGGATTCATGAGTCGGTTAATATTCATTGGGAGAACTCGGGGCTTCGAGAAGTCTGGCTAATTAATTTGTACTGGGAGATTGAGTTAATCCCTGAAGGACGAGGGAGGGAGGAGGGGGGAGTTTGTAAATAAACCGAATGTAACAGCAGACGGAAGTCCCGTAATTGCAACGCTGGTAACATTGTTTTTGGGCGGATTAAACGCGTTTGACTGATAATAGGATTGCTCGAAACGGCTCGAGCAGTTATCAAAGCGTACCGTCGCTGCGGATCAAATTCAACCGGCATTCGACACACAGTATTTTTTTTACACGTTGATTTTTTGGCAAATTATATCTACGGATATGCGTTCATGAATGTGCAAAGTTTTTATGATAATTTTTTTTCTGAAATTTGCCGCATTTTTTAAAATTGAAAATAGGTTCAATGCGATCCAGCGTAACTTTGGCTGGCCTAAATTACACATTTTTTTCCGTCTCCCAATCTATGCTACTATAATGACAAAAGTCGGAAGTACGAGAAGCGCAATACTGATCCGTTTCCACAAACGGCATCTTAACGCAAGCCCCCCGCAAACTAAAATCAAAATTTAACTTCGGAAAAAAAAAGAAAAAAGAACTCGACCCACCAGCCATCGTCCTTGATCGTCATCGATCCGTCTGCGCCAAACTAGGCAAAAAATGGGGTCGATGTGATCCGGTGTGACTTCGGCTGGTCTAAATTTCAATGTCTTTTTTCCGCTCCCCCAATCGATGAGACTGTAACGCGTATCAAAAGCGCGATACCGATCCGTTTCCATAAGCGACATCTTTATTTAACATTTCTAAAAACTGATCCTAAAAAAAAAAAAAAAATCGACCCACCAAACATGGTCCTCGATCGTTATCGACCGGCCTGCGCCAAACTAGGCGCAAGCACGCGATCGCGTTCGCGTCGACAGCGTGTCCGGACGTTCCTCGTGCAATAATCGTCGAACCGCGTTATCGTAAATCAACGATCTCTCCGTTACTCTATCTACAACAACGTATCTGCGCAATCAAAGCATCCTAATTAGTGACGATAATCAATGACGCCGTTCGACCTTCCTTCCCGGTCGTTTCACTCCCGCCGGCATGCACCGCTGTATCAACTCGAATCCGGCGTTCGTCGCGAGCGCCCTCTGACGCTCGGTCTCAAAACTCTCGCTACATCAATCCCCGCTCACCGTTCGCGTCCAGCTACGATGTTTAATACTCCCTTTGGCCTCCCATTATCCCGAGCCACGGCGAAATCCCATCGATAAAGAAGTATAAACGATTTAACGGCGTCGAGAGGAGAGTAGTAGGCGGTAACGGTGGTGACTCGTAGCTGGCGCGGCCTGCGGGTTTCGACTCCCGATCGGCTCTGCTCCCGACCTATGTCACGCCGCTTCCGACCGCACTGCCGCTCCGCCGTGGCCCCGCACTATAGCGATGCCCTCTGCATACTCTCGCGCCTCGACAGCTCGGAGGCAGAGGGGCGTAACTCGCGCCATTCGCCATTGGACTTACGCCCCTCCGTCGGCCGGCTGCGCTGTACATAGACCGTGGCAGCTTTATTGGCAGTCCGAGAGCTTCTCGTCGGCTATCGAATGGCGACCGAGCGAGCGACGACGGGGTGAGTTTTATTCACGGAGACGAGATAATAGTACGCGCGTCCGGCGGTGGAAGCGCGAAGAGCCGTTCCCTCCGTTCCTCCGAGGATAGACGAAACAGATGGAAATCGAAGCTGCGTCCGACGGGGAAAAACGTCTGCGTCGGGTTTTTCGTGCCCGACGAAGAGAGAGAGCGGAAACCGGAGAACGAAACACGGGGGTGTCACAGGATGGAGAGAGAGAATTACAAGTCGAGCGGGACGGGGAGAGATGTATACGGTTGGAGGTAAATGAGAGAGCGAACTGTTGGAACGAAGGGGAGAGAAAGAGGGAGACGGAGGTCAGTTGTGAAGTAACGAGGAGGGACGAGCCGGCGGTTGGTAGGAGGGTACATATTCGCGTCGGGCGCGAATACCCCCCTCCCCCCCCCCCCTTCTGCCTCCACCACGGCGGCCCCCTCGGGCATCCCCTCTGCCCCTGATGAGCCGCCCAACGCTCGGTTCGTGCCGCTACACCATCCGTCCACGAGAGTTCCATACTACTGTTACTCTTCTGGTCTTCTCTCTACCGATACTACTACCCCGTCGCTCAGCGTATACGATTTTACACGCTGATATCTTCATGTCTACATACATATACATGTCCATATGTAAACATGTATGAGTGTACACATGTATGAGTGCACATGTGTGCGAATGTACACTTGTGTAAATGTGCACATGTGTAAACGTACACATGTAGAAATATATCCATCGGAGCTCGGGAAATATTCGAAGTACTTGAAATACGTATTGAAGTATTCACCGCTGCGTGGTTATTGAGTACTGACGTACTGAGTACTGGCAGAACGGAATTGCTGACGTTCTGAGTACTGGGCACTGACTCAGTACTTGGTACTTCAAGTACTCAGTGTATTTGCCTCGCCGTGGTGCACATGTATCAATGTCCACGTACATCCATATATACTTATGTGTATATATGGATGTATGTATGTGTAAATGTACATATGTGTATGTATGGATGTACGTATGTACGTATGTACGTATGTACGTATGTACGTATGTACGTATGTACGTATGTACGTATGTGTATGTGTCAATGTACGTATGTGTATGTTTGTGTGCATATAGTGTGTGTACAGCGGGGTAGAGCATGGACGAGACAAACCAAGATGGCATAGGGTAATAGTTTGAATGCGGCGTGGGCGAGACGTAGCTGCGAAACGGAGAGTGGACCAGTGATTCGAAAGAGCTGCGCGTAGCACGCGTGTATCGAGGAACTCGTATCGGAGCTGAAACGCGAATGCCACTCGAGACACCCGATTGTTTTCGAGGCGGGAGAGGGCGACCGAGGATAAAGCAATGTCGACGAGCGCGGAGCTCTCGCGGATTGCGATAATAATTGTCACGTTTTATCGTCGCATCGTCGATAAACCGCGAACATGATCGATCACACGCGCTCGATACAGCGCACGGAGATTCTTCGCGGTAATCGAATATATCTTTCGACGATAATAAATAACCACGACGTACCGCAAAATTTTCACAATATTTACGAAACGAAATTTGACGCATTCCGTGCGAGATAATTCCATCGATAATTCGGTAATTGTTAACCGCTTAAAAAAACAAAAAACTCGCTACGTTGAGTTTTTTTTCCATTCTGCTCGACCACATTAAAAATTAACGGGTCTCGAAATTGAGCATTTCCCATAACGCTTTCGTAAAAAACAAACAATAATAAAAATAATCATATTAATAAAAAGTACTGCACATTTTTCATAACATTTGCTAAACGAAATTTCACGCATCCCGTACGATATAATTCGATCGATGATTCGTTAATCGTTAACCGCGTTCAAAAAAATAAAAAAATTCGCTACTTTGAACATTTCTTTTTTGTTTATTCTGCTAGTGCATGTTCAAAAAGGACTGTCTCGACCTTGGGCCTTTCCCATTATCTTTTCCTTAAAAAAAAAAAAAAAACAATAAAAAAAATTTAATAACAATAATAATAAAAAGAGGATAAGAGGGCATAAATAGGCGTAAATAGAAAGTACGTGCGAGCGACCATGCATGCAGAGGTAGTTGCGCGCGTACCCGGGGACTGCGCGCTGGCTCGTAATTAGCTACTTTTACGATTACCTTTACGTAAGGATTCTACCGCTCTATCTACCGTCGACGATGTTTCGGCGAGAGGCCACCTCCTCCCGCCCATGCTACCGAAGCCGGTGCTGCTGTTGCAGTTTGCCAGTTTCGACCTAGCCGAGTCATATAGAGTAAGGAGGGAGGAGGGAGGGGGGACGAAGTAGGGGGGGGGGGGGGGGAGAGTACGAGAGCAAAAGCGGGGGAGGTTGTTCTATTGCCCCAGATAAGACGGGACTTCCTCTCTGTCTTTTCCCTCGAGTTCTCTTCCCTTCCTCAAGTTTTCCCCTCTACTTGGCCCGGCACAACCGTCGACGTCTCTTTACCGTCCGAGATATAAGAAACGGAATAGCGTGCGCGCCGTCCCGCTCGGCCTCAACAACCCACCGCGAGAGCTCTCTGGGCATAACCTCGGAGATCCTATAACAGGGAGGATGCCTTGCGGTCTCTAGTTCTCCCGTTTTCCTATAAGCATACACCCATAGCAATCTCGCCTAGCTACCTCCCCTCCCCTTCCCTCCCCCCTCCCCGCTCTGCCGGGCCGTTCGCTTATCCTCCGCATCCAGCGATACAACTGTATACCTTATAGTCGCTCTCCGCACACCGTAACGAAACTCTGAGAGAGAATTCCACTACTCTCTTGATTTCTTCGTTTCACGTTCCTCAATTGCGCAACTAGGAATACGCTGATTGTCGGAACTCGGAGGGGGTTTGAGGTCTGCCCGGTGACGAGATACACACCGGTATGCAATAATCATCTTGTCGCGCAACAGCACGACGGACCCAAACCGCTCCGTGACTCTGCGGGATGGATTTTTGCTGCGAGAATTAACGTAGCGATAAAGATTACCATAGCCTTGCGATGGGAACGAGAGGTAAAAAAAAAAGTTTGTCCTTTTTACAACTCATTGTCCACGAACCTTCGCAATTTTTGTTTGTTAATTTTCCGATCGCGCCATTTGGCTTTAGTTTTATTTTTACGAAAATTCGTGTATCGATTTTACGAAATTATTTTTTTACTGTGCAAACTGACTTCTCATCGTCGATTAATCGTCCTTGAGACTGTTTTCTTCGCTTCGACACGCGTGGATATAAAATTTGACTCATCAAAGAAAACATTTTTCTTTTCAATAGAAAAATCTTTGTACCGGAGCGTCAACTTGCCGGTCGATTAATAAAATTTAACCCGAGCGATCCCACGGGATGTTTGATAAAAGAATAAATTTCTCGGGGGATTATAGATTGACGGACGGAACGGGAGTAGTGGAAAATAATGTGCGGAGAAAAATTATTCCGACGAGGGAGAGAGTGAGAGGATTCGTTCGAGGAATTTTTGAGCAACCGGCGTCCCGTCGAGCGAGGCGAGAGGCGCGGGGGTTTCCGGGTATAGAGCGAGGAGGAGGGGACATGAGTGAGCACGAGGGAACGCTTTAGGGGTCGGTGCACGCCGGGGTTGAAGCTCTCTCCTTCACTCTTCGATTCTCTCGTTCGTGTCGGGAGTGCGACTGTCGCCCGGCTGTAAAAGTTGTGACCGAACCTCCCATTCGAACCTATATATATATATATATAGAAAACTGAACGAGTGGGAACAGAACGAAAATAGTCGATTTACTCGGTATTGGAAGGGAGAGAGGTATTTTTCGCATTCACGAATTTTTTTTCAACCATCATGCCTCCCGCACTTTTTCAGTGGCCCGACCGATTTTACAGTTATACACATAGAGGCCCCCCCCCCTCTCCGATGTCCCCCACTCCGACCTTCGTTAAAACCACGAATTCGCCGCAGGCACGACGAGTTTGTATGTGAATTCATTGTGGTCGTATTTAGGTGGCGAAAGAGTTAATAAAAGCTCATCAAACGCTATCATATTTACTCTACCGTTCTTGATGCTAATTACCTTATAACGGATCCGTTCTGAGGAACTAAAAAGCGAAGAATTATTAACGCTGGGGCGTCTCGCTGATTAAAAGTAATTCAATCAGCAATCGGTGGGGATTCTTTTCAATGAAAATTTGCATACACGTTCCGAAGGAAATTTATGAAATTATTGTCAATGAATAATTGCATGAATTACAGAGAAAGAAAAAAATACAAGCGTTTAGTAACAACTGTAGCGAGCTGCGAATTAATGTTTCACTTTTTTTTTTGTTGCAGAAGCAAGCCCGGTACGTTGTGTCGCAATTATTTTTTAAATTATTGTCAATGAATAATTTCATGAATTTAATTCCGGCAAAAGAATAAAAAGACAAGGGTTTGATAACAATTGCGGGAAGCTGCGAATTAATTCGTTTTCTTTTATTTTTATTTTCTGGAAAATTGGTGAGACAAGCTCGGTAAGTTAGTTGGCGACCGACCCTTGTTGTCTCGTACCGGGAAAGCGTGCCTGCGACGGACGAGAGTATACAGAGAACAGAGAGGGAGCGCCCGTTTACGCGGTACAATGAATCGGGCGTGGGTGTGCGAGCACACGGAAGGGACCTCAGTCAATGGAGGCTTCGTCGGGGAAGACCCATCGAACGATTTAAGCCAAAGAAGATTGCGAGTTTCAAGGACCAAACTGTTGCGCTTCGATCTCAGCCGGGCTTTGGAAACTAAATTGAAAAGAACAATTCACTAAAAAAAAAAAAAGAGAACACCGGCGGACTCAGCAAAAAAAAAAAAAAAAGAAAAATTTAACCAAAATCAAAATTCAACGAAAGGAAAAACAACTTTTCCTTCGGCTAATCGCCAAAATTAGTTTATCAGTGTCAAAGAGAAAAGAAGAAAAATCGGTTAAGTGAGGGAAAAAATTAACTGAATTGAATTTTTCCTTCGACTAATCGCCAAAATTAATTTATCATAGTCGAGGCTGCACGTCGCGTCCGGGACAAAATTTCGTCCTCCGGCAAGCGACTCCAATTAAATCATTACGCATCGCGTCTCACAGGGTGAATGCGACCGTTCGGTGAATAACATTCAGAACAAACTTCCACGTCAGTGCCGCCGCGGATACGAGCGGAATATTCTCTCAGACCTGCGCGAGCCTCGATTGACTTGAAAAAAAAATAATAATAATAATAACCAAAGTAAAAAGAAAAAAAATTTATCATTGACAGACCTTTACGGGATTTCTCGCCCGAGCTACTAGCGCCGTCTCTCAAAGCTTTTTCGCGTGCATTACCCTACACTTTTCACCTTCGTCCACCGACCTCTCGTACATACAATTTTTCGCTTACTTTTTTTTCCCTTCTTTTCTCCACCGTGCAAAAAAGTAACGAACGAGCTCGCTCGAACGATCCATAAAATGAAGAAACAGTTGAAAAAATAGGGTTGCGAAGGTGATAACGAGGGGAACGATGCTGCAGAGTCGGGGTCGAGCAAGGTGGAAGGCGGCGCAGGTGACTGGACGGAGGGACGAAGTAAAATCGAATAAAAGAGTGTAAAGAGTGTTCGAGCGACGGGAGCGTTACGCATCGTTGGCTCTACTCGTGAACCTTTGCCCGTCGGGGTATCGAGGGAGAGGCGGTTCGCGTGTGCCCGGCGCATCGGTCGCATGGATTTCGTCCGACGCAGAGGTCGACCTACGACCTAACACGTGCGGCAGCACAACGTCTGGATCGAGTTGCACTTTGGATAAGAGCGGAAGGTGCGCGTGGGTGGCGAATGTTGCGCAAGGGTCTGCGATATTTGTGGGCGCTCTCGAGTTTCCGGTCTCACAGCAGCAGACGATCGGGGGTTGAAACTGCACGGGGGGTGAAAATTCATTCCACCGACGAGCTCGACACGGCTCCGAACATTTCATCGCGACCTACGATCGTCCCACGCGCAGCAAACAACGAAACGCGTGCGATAACAAAAGTCTGGACGACCTTGCGCATAATTTTTTTCTTTCTCATTTTCGCAGGGACGAAACTGCGCAACGTTTTAGGAAGGTTTATGATTTTTCGAAAGGGCGGTGAATGAAAGGTCGAGGGAGTCGAAACCTCTGCGTTCATTGGGAGAAGAGACTCGACCGACACTGGCCGATGCTGGGCCGATGCCGGGCCGATGCCGGTTCAGCTCCCACTAAGCTGCATTCGAGATACGTTACAAAATGAGCATTGATTATTGATAATTAAATAGGATACAAATTAATGAATTATTATTTTTTTTATATTAAATGTTGCAATTGATTTACCCAAATCATGACTATCGAGATAAATTGTAGAATGTTCAATGCAAAAAAATTCAAAAACTGATCCAGCTCCCACTGGGCTGGATTCGAGACACGTTCAAAAAATTAATTATTAATCATCGATTAGACTAAAAATTAATCAGTTGATTTATTTATTTATTATTATTTTTAAGGGTCACGCCTTTTTTCACAATACTGATTGTACACGTACAAGTGTGAACATAACGCGCATAATGCGTCCATAAAGCATCGGAGAATGTTTGAAGCATAAAAAAAGAAAGCCGTCGCGGCAGGTGAGGATTTTCGTGCGACGGATGTTCGACAATCGCGGCAAGTTGTGTTTACGTGTATTCCATAACGTTGTGCACAAGTCTCACGCAGCGAGCTGAACGTCAGCACAAAGTACAGGAGCACGTACGGATATAGCTGCGGGCCATTGATCCTCCTGGAAATTGCAAACAACGGGGAGCAGCAGCGAGAGAGGAGCGACGAGTACACGCCCCGGGAGATTGAAAGAGAGGGAGAGTGCGGAGCGCACGGTCGAGACGGGCCTTTATCAAAGTGGGTTGTCAGCCGCAGCCTTTATCACCCGTACTACATTGTTATCGGAGAGTTGTGAGAGCGCGCGCGGACACTGAGGCACACTTCTCTCTGCTCTGACTTTAATTTCTCTCTCTCACCCTTACTCTCCCTCTCTGAGAATTCAACCATTAGAAAATTGATTCTATTCTATGAGCTCATTTTTTCTAATAGCTGAATCGGGGCTCATCGTATGGAATTTATTCCATTCTGTGGGCAACATTTTTCAATGGCTGAATTTTAGCTCGTGAGATGAAATTCATTTTGTTACATGGGCACATTTTTTTAACGGCTGAATTTTAGCTCGTGGGACGAAATTTTTTCCATTCTATGGGCTAATTTTCATACTGGGCTAATTGTGAGTGTGGATAGAGTAGCGAGAAAAAAAAATTATATTCATAAACTATGCGCTTAAAAAATATGTATTTATGTAACTCATGTATGAAAAGCGCTACTTTCCGTGTCTGCCGAGAGTGGCGTAGGCGGCGCTTTGCAGCCATGAGTTTAATAATTTACTTTTTCGCATGCGTAGTTCGGCGTTTTGCAGTTTTGCGTGCGGTTTCTGGAAATTATTGCACGCTGCTCGCAGCGCCACAATCAGAAGGCACGGAGGAGCGCTTCTCCTGCATTTGTTACATAAAATAGTATGCGATACTTGTACGTAAAAGCGGACTTTCGGCGAAGGTTGGGCTGGGAAAGTGGATGCTCGATCCGGCTCGTGCAGCCACTTCCCAACCTTCGCCGAAAGTCCGCTTTTACGAACTAGTATCGCAATGTGCTATTATTACGTTTCTTACAGCTTGTACTCCTGTACGACAAATAATCGGTATAGTTTTTACATCTAGTTGACTTGACTTTGAACGCGAGTTTGCGTACTCCAATGATACGTCTCAATGTATGAACTATGTAAAAAATAAAATGAACATAGAACAGTACTGGTACTATTGCCAGTGCTATACGTACCAAGATTAATGTTAATCGTATCAACGTCACGAGTATAGCATAGCACTGACACTATAACACCGGCTATACAAAAATCCGTTCGTCTCTTCCGATGACTTTTATTCAACATTCCATTTATAGATTATAGATTTTGCACGAGCAGTGGGTATTCATTTTGTCCCGTCCCATCTATTATCAGTCCGAAGCCCGATTGTATTATACGATGATGCGCTGAATTGTTTAATGGTTAAATTTCAGCAGAACAGAATATATTTCTTTCAGCGCGAGTGTCTGCGAGTGTGGACTGCGCAGTGACAAAAAAATTACATTAATAACTTATGGAAGAGATAAAATAAAAATAGAATCGTAACGGTACTACTGTCAGTATTTCTCGTACCTACTTAATATTAGAATCAACGACTCGAGTGCAGTCCTTGCACTGTAAAACGAGCTATAGAAAAACCCATTCGTACCTTCCGATGAATTTATTCAAAATCCTATGTATAGATTAAGGACTTGTACGTGCATTGGGTATCGCCTTCATTTTGTTCCGTCCCGTCTATTATCAGCCCGAAACCCGATCGGATTATACAATGTCGCACCAAATTTTTGTAATTGTTCAATTTTAGCTCATGGAATAGAATTCATTCCATTCACTGTGAGTGTGGTCAGAGCTGTGAGAAAAAGTATGATATCAATTAACTACATCAAACAAAAATAGAATACTACTAGTACGACTGTCAGTGCTATCCGTACCAATTTGATAAACGCCTCAGGTACAGTTCAATCACCATAAAATCAGCTATACAAAAATGCAATCGTACCTTCCAATGACATTTATCGAACATTCTGTTTATGGATTATAGATGTTGTACGAGCAGTGAGAAAAAAAAATACATTAACAAACTATGTTTAAAAAAAAGAAAAAAGTAGAATAGTACAGATAATACTGTCAGTGATATTCGTATCAACGCCTCAAGTATGGTCCGATCGCTGTAAAACCAGCTGGACCAAGATCCATTCGTACCTTCCGATGACTTTTAGTCGGCATTCCATTTATAGATTATAGATTTTGTACGAGCATTGGGTATCGCATTCATTTTGTCCCGTCTATTATCAGTCCGAAACCCGATTGCATTATACTATGTTGCGCTAATCGGTGATGCCAGAACCAGAGAGCGAGAGCTCTGTTTCGAATATCACAGAGGACACAATCCGGAATCGTTCGCCCCCTATGTTCGCCAGCGCCGCAGCGCCGGAGTATCAATTTCTCTCGTCGCGTGCTGAGAGCGAGATAGCCGGTTTATACTGTGCGGCTCTATCGGTGTGCGGACCGAGTTCGCATTAATACTCGCGCGCCTTTGCCCTCTCCGTCCTTGCGCGTTCGTTGCGCCGTTTCTCTCTCCCGCTGCCCGTGCGACTACCTCGTCGTCGTTCCCGCCATCGCATGTGCTCTCGCCTGTCGGTGGACGAGACCGAACGAGCTAGCTCGCTACCGCCGAGGCTTGCTCACCCGCCGCCCTCTTGCCCGGTCAACCGAACGATATCTCTATCCCACTCCGGCAATACTCTTGCGTTACCGCTGTTAGCGTTGCCGTCGCTGCTGCTCGTCCGCCATCCGAGGCGAACTCTCCGCGAGAGCGAGCGCGCACGAGTAGCGAGCGGGACGGAACTATCGCGAAATTTTACACCGGCACAGTTACTGGCCACTCAGGGGAAAATTACAGAACCGCCGGCTAGGATCACGGAATAAAAAATATATTCTTGTATATAATACATGTATTATATAAATACGTGTTCTCTCAAACTGCTACTGACCATTTCACCGATACGGTTGCATATCGAGCGTGTATTTGTGCGTAGCCCGCGATTATACTGATAAATAAATAAATAAGTAAATATATGTGTATGTATTTGTATGTAAATATATGATATATATGTATTTTTTGTTTGTTGAAATACGTTCGAATGAGAATTGGACCGATGGGTCAATGGACCAAATTTTTATTACTGACATGAACCGCGACGTCGAAAAAGTTACTGGCAGGAAGAGAGCACAAAAAAAGTTTGGAGTTTAAAAAAAAAAAAAACTGCATAACAGAGAGGAATAATGGAGACCATCACTTTGTGCTGACAGATGAAAATTTCGAGTGAACATGTGTCACGGACGGATGGAAATAAAAGGGTGGATTAATTAATAATTTGTTTAAAAAACGAACAGACCGCATCCGGTGAAATGCTGTTTTGGCGTTGATTTATCATTTACCGTGTTAGCGCTATAAATGGCGTTATAAATATCGTAGTTGGATAATTGCGGTGAAGCGCAAACGGAAGCACAGTTGTTTCCGTAAATGGGATTTATAACACACTGCCGACGAGTGTACCGTGGCCAATGACTGTGTTTATTTGTCCGTCTCCCTACCCCGGGCCGCGGCCGTCATTGCCCGGCTGGGATCTGCCACTTGGCGCGCTCAGTTCGCGGCCCGTGGTGTTTACGTTCGGTCTCGCTGTTTGCGATACAAAGGCCAGGTAATATACCCCGCGAGCTAAGCACATAAGCACGTTACATTGCATTACAAGTTGAGTGGAAACGCACTCGGGGGTGTAGAATGGAACTGGCGGTTGGTCAGCGAACGAGAGAGGATGAAGCGACCTAGCGCGACTATAGAACAACGAGGTATAATATGGCATCGCATGCGGAATTTCGATCCTGCCCTCCCCCTCTGCCACGGTTAATATACGTGTAATGGACGGTAGTATATAAATTTAACACGTGTATCTCGACGATCTGAGTTGGGGCACGAGGACGGATAACACTGACTTCGCAATTTGTTATGTAAACGAAATGTATCTTTTATATATATATATATATATCAATATATATCGTAACGAATATGTAGTGGACTATTCGTTTAGACACATGACATTATTGGTATTGGTAAGTTTATTATGCCCTAGTTGTACTATGGGTAAAAAAAAACATTAGTTAGGTTTGAGAATAGACGAACGAACGGGCGATCGATGTAAGATCGATCGTGTCAGAGAGTCTGGACTGAGACGTCTGAGCGAATAGACGTGTGACAATTCTTAGTCCCAAAAAGGCCGGCGGATTCTTGTTCAGCGGGAAAAAATTAAGGCATTTTTACTAGATCCGTCTCTCGGTTGTATAGAATGGAATTTCGTAATTTATTGTACATGGTATGAAAACCGGCAGAAGGGCGTTTGAGGTGGTTGGTGTCAGCTTTACCGAAGGGGGCTCGGCTGGGGGCGGAGGTGGAAGGACAAACATCGGAATCAACAAAGTAATCCACAATAGGGGGGGGGGGGGGGGGACCAAATATCCAAACCAACAAACAAATCATCAGTTTTCCAAAATATATATAAGATATTTTCATGTATTGTACGAGGGTCATCCACCTGGGAAATCGTACGGGACGTTTCGATAGTAAATATTAACGGATGGGAGTTGCGAGAGGAGAGAAATTTCGGTGTTCACAGACTGTTGCTCGGAGTACAGGAACTACTGAACAGAGTTTCGAGGTAGCACAGCGCCTCTCGCGGCCAAGCTTGGCGCGAAACTGGGTATCAGCTTGGATGCACAATTTTGAGGTAGTACTGAGAATCGTTGGAGTAAAAATTGACAGTAAAAATAAGAAGGTGGAAAATTGATAGTAGAAATGAGAAAATTGAGTATTCAGACCGCAAAGGATTAAACCCGTCGTTATTTGTACCAACAGTTGGGCCGTTTCATTAACGCGGCTGCGAAAGCATGAATGTCGACGGAGCTGTGCGTCCGATCCAATTAAGCTTCGCGAGGGAAATAATGAACTTTCTACTACACATAATTTCATACATTGTCGCGAATGGCAGCTTTGTCACTTTTCCCCCGAGTGCGTAGTGTATAAATTGAAGGTCGAGGATAAAAACAAAAAGTAGAACTTACGTTTCTCGTTAGTTTTTTCGGGCCACTGTGAAACGATTAAAATCGTCGAAGAGGGCTGGACTATCGAAACGTGATACGTAGATAAAACGGTACGCGTGAGACCTTGCCGCAGCGAGGCTCAGAAAAATTTACGAGAATGCTTATTATAAGAATGTACCAGCAGCAGCACCACCAGGGGCCATGTGGCGATCGAACGAATTCTTGCATACACATATATATATATATATATATATACACACACTTTTTTTTTGTTCTCTTCCTCACTCTTATCCGGCGCTCCACAGGTATACGTAGTGTGACACACTGCAAAACTCTCTGTGTGCGGTGCGCACGAGAGTATATGGGAGAAGAGGAATATCGACCGCGCCGAAGCAGCAGCCTGTGGCGGAGGCGACGAAGGGAAGTGAAGGAGAGAAAAATTGAAAAAAAAAAAAAAAATGCTCTAGCCACAAGAGACAGAACGCTTATAAACGTGAAACGAAAAACCATTTGTGGTATTGCGGTAATTGCGACTCCGAAATTAAACGCGCTCGATATGAAAAAAATGTACATATTTTTTTTCAACCGGGCCAAGTTTTTTTTATTTTATTTTTTCGGAGAACAATCTTACCTCCTGGTTCCACGAACCGCTCGACAATAATACGAATCTTGTCACCATTGATGCCTAATTTGAATCGGATTTTTGTTTCTTAATTCTCCGCATACTTGAATAAACGTCCGGGCAAACGGGTGATACACATATTAGTTCGGTACGATATTACGCACGACAGGACAATGGACGTAGTCGCATAACCTCGTTACGATCCATTGCCGATGGGCGGGAAGAGGGGAGGGGGGGGGGGGGGGGGGGCGAGAGATCTGCAATCGCCAACGGAGCGACGGTAATGTACGTGATATATAATGATATACGTTTAGTTACGCGTGTAAATAACCGTCCGACAACCCATCAATTAAGGCCATCACTCGGACTACGGACAAAAAGGTCATTTAACGCTTCGAAGAGTCTGGAAGTCCCTTTTTTTCACGTACAAATTTTTACACCCCAAATCGATTCCAGTCGTAAAATTTTTCATTCACCAAATACCCATGCGTCGTCGCGCATTTTCATATTTTCCAACCGCGGCCAATTTTTTTTTTGTTTTTCCCCATGGTACGCGAAACAACTTCGGCAGCAATTATTCACTGAGCAGTTTGACGCTTGCCGTCCCAAGCCTTCCCGAGAAGATAATAAGAAGCACGTGAAAATATATCTGCTTAACGGTGTAATTTTCGCGAGAGAAGATTGTGCGCTATTGTCGTTCAAATCGGCTGTAAACAGCGCCACCGTGCTTCGGGTGCGAGTATCGCGTAGTTGGATGAAAATCTAAGAGCCTCTCTCTTCTCTTTGCCCTGCCCCCTCCCGCGCGCCGCGCGCACCAGCTCCGTCTTCGTTCCTCCCGGGCCACCGTATATCCACTCTGCCTCCATCTTTTTTTTTTTTTCTATTTTTTTCCGTTCCGTATCCCAGTAATTCAGCGAGTCGCTCGACTACAAAAGACCGAGGGGGATAAACGAGCGAGAGAAAGAGGGAAAGAAAGGGAAAAAAAGGAGAGGGCCCACCGCTGGTGTGTCGGCGGCGGCGGACTCGATCCGCTCGTCGTTACCCGGAGAGCGACCCATCTGGTCGTTGCACCGCCGTTACCAACACCGCTCTCCCCGCCTGTATACCACCACGAATCTTCGCCTCCGGACGAATCTCGCTTCACCTGCCTAGCGCAGGGCCGCCCTCGAACCCCCGTCCCTCCCGCACCCCGCTCGGCCGACGTTAATTCTCCGAAACAATAATGCCAAGTGTCACGACTTCATTACCTTACTCTTCGGACCCTATTCGTTTATTTGTCCGATGAGGGTTGAAGAAGAGAAAAAAAGATTTTTCGGGATTCATTTCGTTCAGCTTACACGGTTCAAAATAATATCTAAAAGTTCGAATTTTTCTGTGACCAAACTGTGTGAATGGGGAACAAAAGAAGTTGTAAAATATGCGATGTGGAAAACAAGTTGAAACTTCTGTGACTCAACTGTTTTGAACAAGGACCGAAAAGAATTATTATAAAATGAGGTATGAAAAAATCGAAATTTTTTACAGCTCTACTATTATCAATGAAGACTAAAAGAAGTTGTGAAAATTAGATATCTACGACTCAACTGTTACGAATAAGGAGCAGAAGAAGTCTTAAAAAAAAAAAGAAATTTCCATGACTCGACTGTTATGAATGAGGAGCGAATGGAGTTGTGTATCGAGGGTAGAATGCAACGGGCGTTCGGGAAGAAACAATCGTATCTCGAATTGAAAAATCACTAGGCAAAAGCCGCGTCCCTCTTGCCACCTGACAAGCCTCACCGCGTCACGGTGCGCAACATGTCACGTTTATCGAGTTTACTGACAATCCAGACGTCACGCGAGACACTCGAGCCCTCCGCTACCCTGATGGTATCAACGGGATAAAAGTGAAGGAGAATGAGGGACGCCCGTGCGTGCGCGTTTCCATCCGCGGGGCGAACCGAGCGTTTCTACTTGATCGATCAACTTCGACAAACTCTATACATGTGTAATGTCCCAATACATATGTTTACTATTCATAAATATTTCATTCGCCCGCGCGCAACTTTTGCACGCGATGTATACAGGATCGCGGCTTGGCTCGGTTTTATGTAACGAAATATTAAAATAAATTAACTGTATCGGAAAGTGATCGTATATAGAGTTACAATTTTTGTAACTTTTTTCACGCTGATCGTGTTGATTGTGTGTTTTAAATTGAAATGAAATTTTCGACCTCTAATTATCATCGCTGCTGACCGTTGCCTTTGGGGCTTTCAATGGATACAGTCATGAAAGCGCTCTTCTCCATAAAATTTAAATTAACGGATAATTGTTAATTAGCTTTTGACTCTTCCAATTTTACCTCTAATTAATAAAGCTTTGATCTACATTTGTGCAGTTTCGTTTTCTTTTTTTTCATTACCTCAAAAAAGTTTCTACCATTTTGCGTCCTTTGTGTTTTAATTCTTCCCAAATTTTAACTCTAAACAAATCTTTTGGGAAACCCAAAAAAATTGATCTAACTCAGCTAAAGCACTTCTCACTCAGCGAGCATCGTCACGGTTTAACCGAACGCAAAAATTCATTATAAGCATTTGAAATATTGCCGCGGACAAAAGCAATCCACCGGTTTCCGGCAGAAAACTTCTTCCCACCTAAATCTTCAAGACTCGGTAATTGAAGAAATAACAAACAACGACAAAAATCTCTGAACGTAACATTTTTTTTAAATTAAAAAAGAATGAAAACTCAATGGAGCAATCTCCGAGTATCCGCAATAAGCAACGACATCGCTAAAACGGTGGTGTTTTTCCGAACCCACCCTGGGGCTTCTCTTCATGGCGTTCAACACGGTTTAATCGAGCGTAAAAATCCATTACAGGCATTTATGATATTTAACAAATGAAACCCACCCGTTTTCGGTAGAGAATTTCTCCCCACACGAAACTTCTTCTCTCAATAATTCAAGAGAGAATAAACAGCAGCAAACATCGTTAAAAAAAAAACAGCATAAAAACTCGAAGTCAGAATCTCAAACTACCCGCAATGAATAACGACATCGTTAAAACGGTGGTGTTTTTCCGAACTCACCGTGGCTTCTTCATGGCGTTCTCGAGCTGCAAACTCGTGCTCGTAACTCGGTGTGTCACGTGTCGTCCGCCACCTTGTCTCTCATGGCATCAGCAGTGGATACGCTCCCTCGAGAGCGCGGTGTCCCGAAAACTCTTTCGTGATCCCCGGTCGAGCCGAGAGTCCGATATCTTCCTCCCCGCAGCGCCTCGCCTCTCACTGTCTTTATCTCCGTTTTAAAACCCGAATGATCTTCCGTCTTTCCGTCCTCTTTATTCGTTCCTCCCTAACGTTTTTCCTTCCAGCCCCCTCGTTTTCTTTATTCGTCTCTCTCGCCTAACTCGCAGTTATATATCGCGTTCTGTTATTCCGACTCCCGTGTATACACGCGCACAGACACATACATTAAAATGTATACACATAGGCGCACGCACACTAGCCGTGTGTGTGAGTGTACGACGACTACGGGCACGAGTGTCCGTTCCGGGGGTGGGGGAAGCTGTGGCAACGTCGCTGCCTTTGCTCGCTCGCACCGCCGTTTTACACAGCGCTCTTCTTCTCTCGCTTTCTCGCTCTTCCCCGTTTCATCGTTGCGCCTCGTCGAATCCCTGTCTCGGCGTACTACGTGCACACACACACACACCCACCCACACGGACGCGGAAGATCGACGGTTGACTACTGGCCTCTTCTTCGCCCTCTTACACACCCAACCGATGTTTCTGTCTCTCCGTCACTCGCGCGCAGCAGCGCGTTGAAAACCCTCCGCTCCGGAGAGAGACTGTGTATCCGTGTCGATGTATTAAAGTCTCTCCGCTGTACACACGAGCGTCCTTACGTTAGCTCGATCGGAGAGCACTCTCCCGTATTCGTGGAGAGAACAGAGCTCTCGCGCACACACTTCGGCGATCGACGGTTTTACACACCGACGTTGGGGATTGGTCGGTTGTGTAGCGGGCACGTACACGCGCGCGTACCAACCGCGACGATACTGCCAACGTTGTGTGTACGTAACTCGAGGATAGGCAATGTTTCTCAGAGAGAACGTGCGCCTCGACACGCTTTACGCGAACGACGAAGACGGGGAACTCCGTCGAGAGGTTGTCGGGATAGGAGGGGGGGGGGGGGGGGGGGGGAGGGGATACGGGCTGAGGGAGAAAGATTCTTCTTTCTCACATACACTAACCAGAGATCGTATAGTTTCAGCGCAGATCTCGGAGAAACTCACAAAACACAAAGTACATTGGCTCGCGAGGGTTAACCGTTATAGCACTCGTAACTCAACAGCGCCTCACTCGACGAGCTATATTGTTCGATAATTTTTTTTTTACAATCGCAAGTATTTTCTTTTTCCGTTACTTTTCTCCCGACTCGAATCGTCGGGAGTTTCTTTTCGAATTGTTTGATCATTTATTGTTGTCACGGGGGAGACGCGCGGACGGGGAAAAGAAATTCGAGCGATCGGCGAGACGCGAACCCGGGTTTAAAGCGCGTTCGCACGAAGGAACACGCACACGGATTCGTTTCGCTCGCGTGTTAGAAAGTGGTCGGTTCGAATATCGAAGCGAGGGACCGACATCGAGGTCCGACGGTGTGCAAGCGGGACGGGAGTTATCCGTAACACAATGCGCGCGCGAGTTTTGTGTACCGATCGACGACACGACGACTACCGTGCCTCCTCACTCGATCGGCCCCCGTCTCTCTCGTCAATCTCGAGATTTCGAGACTCCGCCGTGGCTCTAGCGAACAAGCGAATCAGCCGATCACAGCGTATCGACGTTCCTCGAGCGAGAACTTAGCCCGCAAGGGTTTCAAAGTACCATTGCCGTCTCACTGTACCACTGATATTTTGCACATTAGATCAATTGTCACCTTGACTACTCTCACTTGCTCGCGGTGGCGGAAGCCATATTGCCGTCCCTGCACTCAGCGCCGGAGCGGACAGCGGACAGATGCAGGAGAGGGGGACGACGACAAACGGACGACGCGCCGATTGGACGATTCGAAGAGCAGGCGAGCATCGCGACGCCATCTTGCGGAACTCCGGCGAACCGCGTAACGCTGTCGACTCGAACTGTTTTATCCGACGAGGTTTCAGATTAATACCATCGGCACGGAAATTCGACACAAGTGTCGGGAATTTAGCGGTGCTTTGCGGGAGGTAGAGATACGTGAAAATGGGAATAGAGGTAGATTGGATTGTTAGATTATTGCCGTACGGGTTAATTCAGCTTTTCAGAATATTTCGACCTACCGGTCGGCTTGGAAACCTGCACGAGACATGGTCGTACAGGTGAAGGTGCCAACGCTCGGACGGTCAAGAGCTTCCCCAGATTCGAGCAGGTACTAATTGGTCGGGAAGAATTTTTTTGTGACAATAACCGAAACCAACGTCAAGCTGATAGTTTCTAGTTCCCAAAAAGCATCGATTAACTACGAAAAGATAAATATTTTTTTGATTACGGAAAAAAATAAGAAGATAGTTCAAACGGGCCAGTCTACAAACGCGGTTTTTCTGCACGTCCCAATGTTTCGAGCAATCATAGATTTCGAGAATTCTGATGCAGGAATTCGTGTATGTAGTAACGCTTGTGCCAATTTCTGGACGCCGCATCGTCCGTCTTTTAACAAAATGCAACAACAAAAAAGTATGTAGACTCAAACCTTGTATAAAATTTTTTCCGTACATCAAATAATATTCGCGGATACGGTTGTAAGTGAAAATTTGGATTTCCAGTGCTTCAATTCCGAATAAATCGAATGTACATAGTAGTGTCCGATGACTGCGACGAGTCCGAGCTGCGACGAGCCGAGTCACTGATGTTTTACCTCACCACCGTTCGAGCGTATCTCGAACTCCAAAGAAGCTTCTCAACTATCGTAACAAAAGTATCCGTCGATTAGCTAATAGGCATGGAAATAGCCGTTGTAAATTGGACGTTGAGTGTAACAATGAAATACGCGGATCGCAATAATTCCGAAGGGGTCTCTCGTTCGTTCTTCGCCGAAGAGTTTACGAGTAAATTTAACATTCTGAAACACGAACTTTACAAAGTAACGGAGGTTGATTCTTTGATTCGCCTCTCTTCGCGAAACAGATTCACGGTCAGAGCTATTATTAATCGTCGCCACGGAATCGTCCGGCTCAATTAACGAACTCGGGCTCGTCACTCCCACGTGATACATCGTCCAGCACGTGTCGACTACTGGCGTACGTACAAGCCGCCCTCCATAAACGGCCCGACGAGATGCTCCGTTTTTTTTTTTTTTAATCCACTTTTTCATTGACTAACGAAGTTTCGTCGTAAATTTTCGCAACTGGTTTACGGAGAATGTAATTTCTTTCTGCACTGTCAGTTTTCCCTTGAAATATCAATTCGACTCTAAACCGTCTTTATACGAACTATAAATATGTAATTTTAATTCGAAACAGCAATCTCGTAAAGTTTCGTCATTATATAGTTCGTTCTACACTTCCAAGCTCGCGCTCGGGAATGATAAAATTACTGGTTCGTATTGATGCCTTTTCTCTAAAATTACGGTCTCTTTGTCCATATAGCTGGGTGCATCGAGTCGAAGCGACTCTAGCGTCGGAGCCGCGCTAAAGCGCGGCACGAATACGGACCACCCGGCTTTCCACCTATGTCGGTTAATATTTAATTAAAGACGTTCCCCACATGTGCTCGAACCCCGATACGAATACGTTATAACGTAAAAAATATATGTGTATGAAGGTCGATGTAAAATTCGCGAAACTTTCTACTTTTCGAGTGAAAGGAAGATTCTTTATCCCGGCATGGTCAATTTGAAAGGTCTCACGACGTTCGTTTCTGCGTAGTACGGCTATCGAATTTTCGTGAATTTTGTCCCGTTGCCGGCAAATAGTGTAAAATTTTTATAATTACTAAGTTAATTATAATTATGGAATTTAAATAATAAAAATAATGAAAAATACCGTATTGGATACGTTTTTAGCGGTTCCGCTCCCAAGATCCAGACACACCAAGCCGCCTGTCGGCTGGACTAGAAAAAAAAGGCCGCTTTTTTTACACGGAAGCGCTTTTACAACAATTTTAATGATTGCATCGAAAAAGAAACAAAAATAAATCAAATGAATTGATCCATTTCGGCTTTCATAATCCAAACACACTAAGCCGCCCGCCGGCTGGCCTAGAAAAAAGGGCCGCTTTGCTTGACACGAAAGCGCTTGAAAAATCGGTGCTCCCGTTCGAGACGATGTCAGCTTATTTTCGTCGCCGGTACCGATTCTAATGATTGAAAAGAAAGAAATTAATAAATGGAACGAAAAAAAAAATGAAAAAAAAGAAATTAATAATTAAAATGACAAAAAAATCGAAAAATACTGAATTGATCCATTTCCGCTTCCATTATCCAGACACACTAAGTCGCCCGTCGCCTGGTCTAGAAAACAAGGGCCGCTTCTCTTATACGGAAGCGCTTGAAAAATCGTTGCTCCCGTTCGGGACGAACTCAGCTTATCGGTGCCCGACATGTTACACCGGCGAGCTCGAATATTATCGGCAAAGCAGGACGACTCGTTACGACAATCGCTCGTGTTTCTATTTAACCTCCGCTTACATTAGGCCTTCGCGTATCAACATGCCTCCTATAAATATTCATCGTACGAGCCAGATCATTTTACACGGAAATGTTACTTACGAAAAGCGACCGCGGCGCGTCACCGATGTTTGGAGCTCGCATCAAAGTATCAACAGAAACAAATATATATATATATATATTAACACGTTTCAACTTCTCGAACAATTTTTATTTTTACTTTCAGCGACTTTTACCTTCAGCTTTTTACAGACAGCTTTCGCGCGAACGAGCCGATTCGTACAGGAAGTAAAACGTCGCGATAGCGATAAAACTCGCCGAGCCATTTATACCTGTCAGGGTTTATAATTCTATTTGCTGTATTTCTTTTTTTTCTTTAATTTATTTAAAAGGGTTGCATTGTAGCGATGGAGAAAAGTAAAATTCGAAGTGGTTGTTCGAATCCATTTCCGATAAAGTCGAGTGAGGGGCGGGGAGGGGAGGGGGTCGAAGAGACCGAGGGGGAATAATTCTCCGACCGAAAAAGCGCATCGGCTCTGCCTTGACACGGGATGATGTGCGGTCAGGACGAGGCCCGATTCGAGCGGGCTGTGGGCATCGGATGCGGATCTGGGAATCGTGCCAGCGTCGACGTATCCCGCTGTCTGTTATACCTCGTCCATATGCCGTGTGTCCCACTTCCGGTGGCCCCAAGGCAAAATACTATTTTCCCTCCGTGTGTTTCACGGTTACGCTTAGGCGAACACTCGCTTCCCCGAACACCTCGCACGAAACACAAATTCGCATCTATTCGCCGCCGCGGCACGAAGGCAAAACAATCGTTTTTCGTGACATTGTATTCTTTATTTTTCCGAGAGATTCGTTTCATATTTTCGTTATTTCGTTCTATAATATTTTCGTTTTGTCCTTTTATAATATTTTCGTTATTTCGTTTTATGATATTCTCGTTGTTTCGTTTTATGATATTTTCATTATTTCGGCTTATAATATTTTCGTTGTTCCGGTTTATAATTTTATCGCTGTTTCGTTTTACAATATTTGTCATAAATATGAATAATATGGACAATGGTAATAGGTGAAATTTATCATTGTTTCTTCTCAAACAGCGTTTGATTAAAATTTCAGATACTTTACCGCCTGGAAAAGTCAGGTAGTCCGCAGCATTATAGTAGCGCGGGCGACTGCCCGCAGCTATCATTGTTATTTTTTTCCCTTCAATCGATGCCCCGATCGGTCGCAAAAATGGGTTATGTTGTTGCCGTCGGTGTAGACGAAGAGGCGAGGATGAATGTGAATAATATTATCGGTAATCGTAATCGGCAACGTTTATATTTCTTTTTTTCTAAACACCCTTAATTAAAATGTCATAATAACAACTAATCCATTTTTTTAAATGTCGATCCACGAACTAAATTGAAAAAAAAATACCCAACTCCGAGGAAAATCCGCGTGGCCAGCCACTGTGCGATTCCTCTCGGACGTTCGGTCGATGGGCATGCCCAGTTTGGTTGGGTTCGTTTCATAATATTTTCGATACTTCGTTTTGTAATATTTTTCACATGTATATGAATAATATTATTGATAATCTTAATTCTCGACATTCATAATTTTTCCTTTCTCTAGCAAGGTTCGATTAAAATTCCACGGAGTAAAGATAAATCAACTTTTTTAAATTCAATAAAATACCCAAGAGGCCACGAGAGTTCGATAGAGTTAAGCATCCGAGTGGCGAGCTACTGTGCGATTCCTTACGGACTTCCGGTCGATGGGCATACCCCGTTGGCTGACCGGTCACCGGGACGCTTGCCTTACCGTCAGGAAAGGTCGGGCAGTCCGCAGCATTATAGTAAACCGACAGACTACCCGTAGCTATCATTATTTTTTTCCCCCTCTCAATCGATGCTTAGCGATCGGTTGCAAAAATGGGTAAGTTCCATTGGCTGACGGGTCACTGGGACGTTTACCTTACATGGTTAAAATCTTTTTTTTTTAATGCTCCGGACGAAGTTTCATGCAAAAACTGGTACATTAAATTTAATGTACAATTGCGATAAAAAATTAATGGGTTTTTTCATTGAAAGTAAAGTAAATTATTTAGAGTGAAGTATTTTCAAAGTCTACGTTCCAAAGTCGGTACGTTAATTTTTCATCACAATTGTACACAAAATTTAATATAGCAGTTTATTCATAGAAACTTCCAGTACCGGTAAATAAAATTTCATACGATCTTGTTTTTACGCTCTACCGTGAGGGAAGGAAATACAGATCTGAAAATAGTCCGCAGCATTATAGTAACGCCGCTTACTACCCGCAGCTATTATTATTATTTTATTTTTCCCCCTTCAATCGATGCTTCCCGAGGGGCCGCAAAAATGGGTTACGTTGTTGCCCATAGTGTAGAGTTGAGGGACGGCGGTCACGAGGCGAGGAGAACAGGTAGGTACTTGAAACGATCGTGCAACAATCCTAACGCGCGCGCTCCTTCCGTCAATTAAATTTAATGTACAATTGCGATAAAAAAATAATGGATTTTTTCACAGAAATGAAACTGAATTATTGAATTTGAAGTACATTTACAGTAAAAGTAAAGTATTTCCATAGTTATACATTAATACATTTAATTCGATCTTTTTTTTTACGCTCTATCATCAGGAACGATCGGGTAGACCGCAGCATTATTACTTTATTTTTATCATTATTATTTTATTTTTATCATTATTATTTTATTTTTATCATTATTATTTTATTTTTATTATTATTATTTTATTTTCCCCCGGTCAATCGATGCTTCCCGATCGGTCGCAAAAATGGGTTAAGTTCTTGCCGATTGTGCAGACTCGAAGGGACGGCGGTCACGAGGAAGAGGCGAGGAGGGCAGGTACTCGAAACGATCGTGCAACAAGTCTCGCGCGCGCGCTCCTCTCGTCAACGGGAGGAGCGTTATATAGGCGCAGTGTGCAGCGCAGTAGTGTGCGGCTTCGTCTCGGTCTCCCGGCTTTGACGTCACATCGCTCGCCTCGTTGCACGGTGACGCACGGCTTCCGCAACGTCACACAGCCCGTTACGCGTGTATACGGTTTTGCGGCGCGGGAGGGGAAGAGAGGGAGGGTTTATTCATCGATGACGTAGATCGTTCATTCTGTTCGGACTCTTGGGCGAAAACTCGTTCGCGTACGCGTTCGGACAATGGGGTAAAAGCACGCGATCGTTGCCTCGACGCGAAACTGGATATACGAGGAAAATTGCGAACAAAAGGGAAGAGGTATCCGCCCCGGCGAAGTGGGGGGGGGGGGGGGGGAAGGGGCGTCTCAATGATCCATTCATTCATAGGATTATCCGCGGGGAATTTTCTTTTGTCTCGATTTCAATGCCAATAACGCAAACACTGATATACTGTGTAGTGAACTTGTCCATGAACGACCTAACGCGGTTAGGGTGAGACCGTCTTTCGCCGACTTTAACAGAGAGACATCGTAATTGTCGGTATATTTTTTATTTTGTTTTATTCAAAAAGATGTATTATTTTTATTTTTCTAAATTTTATTTTATTACAAAAAAATAACTGATGGTAAATAATTTAGATAATTAGATGAGGTCGATGGCTGTGAGCTTGAACATTAAATTCGATTTAGCCTAAGAGGCGAACCTGTAAAACTTTGTAATTTTATAAGAGAATTTGAGTAAAATTGTATGGAAGGACTCGGAAAATGGAGATGAATTATAAGCCTTGGAGTGCGTGAGATGAGTAACGCGTAGACCCGAAAGAGTATAAATGCAAATAAAGACTTATTTGTCTTTTTATTTGAAGAAAATGCATTTATACGTAGTAAAGTTTACGATACGTACGTAGTAAAGTTTACGGTGGACATTCGCACCGATATTCGAACAATTTATTATTTTGTGATGGGGCCTCCCCGTTAACAAAACGGGACCTCAATGATTCATTCGTTCATCCGATTATCGGCGGGGAATTTTCTTTTGTCTCGATTTCAATGCCAACAACGCAAACACTGCCACATGCAATGCAGCGAACTCGTTCATGAACGACCCAACGTGGTTACGGCGACACTGCCGTCCGCCGACTTTGCACGAGCACCTCGTGATTGTCGGTATATTTTTTAATTTTATTCATAAAACAAAAAAAAGAAATCTTCAGCCAATCTACTTGTCGGATCGACTATCAGCGTGCATAATGAAATTTATGCTGGACTCTCGCACCGACATCCATTCATTAATATTATTATCCGTGGGAAATTTTCTGTTGTCTCTTTTGTCGTATAATGCGAACACTGCCGTTCGCTGACCTCGATATATCACCTCGTAACTGTCGATATATTTTTTATATCATATATTTTAAAAAATCGTTAATTAATCAACTTGTCGGATTGAATATCTAAGTGCGTAATAAAGTTGATTACTTTATTACTTTACGTACCTTGAAGTGTTTTTTTTTTTTATAACGCAGAATAAAATTTCTTACGAACATCCGTATCGTTTTTGTGCTTAAAGGAAGGCACGAACGTTTGCTCTCGAAAAAAAAAGTCCCCCGTACTCGAAGGGTTAACCAATCAACTTGCTAGATCGCAGAGAGCGCGCACAGCTCTTTGCACAGGCGAGCCAACCAACGGCGGAAAAAAAAACACTTGCCCGATACAAGGAAAAAAAACACTTGCCCGATCTACAGTTCAGGTACATAATAAAGTTTGTCTTGGACATTCGCAACGATACTCGCACAATTTATTATTTTCTTAATATACTGTGGTGCAGTATAGAGTAAGCGGACCGTATTTTTTTTTATTTTTTATTTTTGCCCCTTTCAGAGACCGGTTGCTGCGGCAGTCTCTCTATTGATTTCCTGCGGAGGTCGGGCGACCGAAGGGAGGATTAAGTATCGCCGTCCAGGACCCCCCGAAATCTCCGGAGGCACCGAAAAGACAGCGCGAAAGAATGCACGCGGCGGACGAGCCGAGGAGAGCGAAAATATATAGAGATTAAACGGAAGGGAAGTGGATAAAAAAAAAATTAAACAAAAAATGAAACATCGTGGTCGCGAAAACTCGGAATCGCATCGGGAGCGGATTCCTCGCAACAGCGAAAATTCCTCTCTCGGGGCGATGGGTGGATGGGACATCTGTCTCGGCCGTTCGTGCGAAAGAGATAAATCTCCGAAATGTACATAATATCCCGAAACACGAGAAGAACCCCGCCGCCCAGTGTTTTGTCACTGCCAGAGGAGCAAAAAAAAACCGCGCAGTCAATCTCTCACGAAACGCTATCGCGGTCCCGTTAAAAAATAATAATAATGAAACGAATAAAAAAAAGTTAAAAAAAATATTTACGAGAATGCATCGTCAACCGTCTCAATCTCCACCTGAAATATATCGTCGAACGTTAAAAAAAATATTTATCGTCCCGTTACAAAAAAATAATAAGAATAAAAATGTAAAAACCAAAAGAAAAATCGGCGCGAATACATCGTAAACCGTCTCAATCTCCATCTTAAATATATCGTCGAGCGTTAAAAAGATATTTATGGTCCCGTAAAAAAAAAGAGAAAATAATAACAACAAAAATAAAAAATGGAAAAGAATATTTCCCCGAATACATCGTCAACCCTCCCAAAGTCCATCCGAAATACATCGTCGAAAGATGAGGTAAAATATTTATCTGCCCGACACTCGCGTGCGAAGAGTAATTGGCGCGAAGTAAATATTTCCCGAGGTTTTACGAACAAAGCGGGCGTACGAGAGTCGAGAGAGAGAATGCGAATGAGATAACCCGCAGAACAACATAGATGGATAGCGGTAGAATTATTTATCGTTGCCTCGCTTCGTCGAGCTCTCGCCGCCGATACACTCGGAGAGACGGATAAGCTTTACTTTTACGCTCTCTCCGCTGTGTATATTGTATACTACAGCGTACTATAGTGGCATCGAGGTATCGACACGTGTGAGCGAGGAAAGCCCCTTGCGCCCCCCCCCCCCTCCCCCCTCGCCGCGCCGCACCGTACTACGGGAGCGCCGGAGTTCTCCCATCGACAATGCCCGCTGCTTACTTCTTCCTTCTGTGCCCGTCGCTGTGCGAGGCACGGCCGACTCCCGAGAGTCACCGCAACTATAAATCGTCGTGTATTCGTTCGCCGGCTGCTAACACCACTGTAAAGAGCAGTGAAACTCACGCGGCGTTCGATTGCCGGTCGAGAGACCCGAGAACGATCGGCGGACCGGTAGTTGCGAGATCAACGTTGGTGGCGCTTACCGACCGGGCCGGTGTCGTTACCGACCGAGCGTCCTTCGTGCACGCGCTCTGCGGCTCTCGACATATTTCTATACCTTTTCTCGATTGTTTCTCTCGATACTTTTTACTATTTTTAATTTCCGCCTGTTCGGACTTCTCTCTCATCGACAATGTCCGCTGCTCGCTTCTTGATTTCGTGCCCGTCGCTGTGTGAGACACAACCAACGCCCGAACAGCACCGCCACTATAAATCGTCGTGCGTTCGTTCGCCGGCTACTAACACCACCGTTAACCAGAGCCGGGCAGTACTTTTAATACTGGGTACTTGAAGTACTTCAAGTACTTTTTAGTAGTTCAAGTAGTTTTTAGTAATTGAAAAACTTTACAGTAGTTGAAGTACTTTATAGTAGTCGAAGTTCTTTGTAGTAATTGAAGGACTTCTAGCATTTCAAGGACTTTGCAGTATTTCGAGTTCTTTTTAGGATCTCAAATACAAGTTCTTTTTGCGTACATGCTTGCATTACGAATTCTCGATGAGTAGCAAATCATGTTTCTATTTATATATGATTATTTGTCCAAACTTTTCAATAATTATAATTTTAACGATAATTTTTTTTTTTTACGTATATATAACTTATACTGGTAAACTGGAGAGGTGTTCGATTGCGGGTCGAGAGAGCCGTGAGCGATTGGCGGACCGGTAGTAATGAGCAGTGTTGGTAGTTACTTACAGGCCGGTACTGTTACCGACCGAGCGGCCTTCGCAGACACTCTCTTCAGCTCTCAACATCTTTCTATAGCTTGATAACACTTATACATCTTCGATTTTTTCTCTCGATACTTTGTACTTATCTTTTCCCCCTTATTTTTTATTTCCGCCTCTCCCGATGTCGGAAACTCCAGACGGAACAGCGAACCGGGCGGGAAGTAACGAGAACGGGCGGACCGAACGACGAGCGCAATCCCTGAATCCTCGAGCGTGACAACGACGCCCAGCAGCTTTCTACCGGGCTCGGTTACGACTCGTGCAAACTCGAGCGTACAGACTTTGCTGCTGGACGATTGTGTTCTAGAGCCGTGGGTTTCTATTTTTTAATTTTTTTAAATTATAAATATTTTGAAAAAACAAAAAAAAAATTATTCGTTCAGTTTTGTTTTATGGGTTTCTCCGGTGGGGCGGATCGATCTCGTTAATCAGCGGCGAAGGAGTCGCAGCTCGTTAACGCTGCTCCCCGGGCAATCGCGAACTAGATCGAACGTGGTTATGCATAACTTTTTTTTTTTATCGGCTGTTAAACTGTCCTAACGAGGCTGGATAGACACAAATGGGAATGTTTTTTTTTTGTCTTCGATGTTTTACGTAATATTTTTACGCGTTTATGGCGCGTGTGACATCCGGTTCAGCGAAGTCGGGAATTAACTTAAGTTGTCGAGCTGATTAACCGACGTCTAATTTGCTCACTGCTAGATCGAATTTTTGAAAACAGTATTTTTCTTCCTAAACTCTCTTTGGAATCCATTACGATTCGGTAGGATTTTTGAGAATTTTACTTTGGTTAAATCGAAGATATATTTTTAACAAATTCAAATATGTTATGATGGGAGTTAAGGGATTGGCAGGTCGATTCGATCGCGACATCGCGAAATTTCATGCCTCGAAATACAAAATAGAAAATATGAAATATATATTTTACAAAACTGTTTTACCGACAAAAATATGGTACTGAGGCTGACTCGATCGCAATATCGCAAGAGATTTCCTGCCTCGAAATACCCCTGTTGCGAGACTTGATCGAGAAACTCGGCTGCCGAAGCGAATTCTCTTACAAAAGACGAGGATAACTATTATTTTCGCGGCTGGATAGATTCGAAGTTATAACTGTCGGTAATGAGTACTATTCCGCGGAGATGAAGCGATGACGAAAATCTGCGGTACAAAACTTCCGGGCGATTCACGCTCCTGCGTCAATCAGAAACTTATTTATATATATATATATATACACACACACAGATATATGATTGGGGAATAAATTTACAATCCAATACGGCAAAACACCGGATAATAGAACGATCGAGGTCGGGGTAACATACTGTGCGTGACTGTTATAAATTACGACGTTCCACCTAGGAGTGAAATCCTGCAGCGCCTTTCAACGCCTCGGGACTGATCGAGAAGCCAATGGCTGTTGTGTAGCCCGTGCACGAGTCGCTTCTCGTGTCTTCCCAGAGAAGCACCGCGAGGTATTTTTATGCTATAATCCAGCTTTTAAACATCGGGAGACATATTTTACACGGATTACACCTTTTCAACCCCCCGCCGAGGCCGAAACCTATGAGTTTTCTTTGAGTTACATACCAATTCAGTAAATAAACAACAAAAAAATTATAATTGTGATCAGTATAAATATATATAATTTATAAGTTCAATATTAATATTATTAATTATTAATTATCATTAATAATCAGTCATTTAAATAACAATAACAAATTCTAATTTTTTTTATATCTATTTGTTTTTTAATACCCTTTAGGCAAGTTGTGATTGTGACTTTAGCCGTGAGATACGCTTCGGTGCTATGCGAAGAAGCAAACATTAGCTTCCTCTATGAGGAAGCAAATTTGAAGGTTGAAGCGTGTTTTTCGAGCCTGGGTCTTCCGCCTTGTCAAGTATGAAATATATTCTCCTATACTCCGAGAAGAGAATTCAATTTGTTACATCTGTAATTTTGTTCATGCGCTTTACGCACATTTTCAAAGATACGCTTCGGAGCTATGTGAAAAAAATATACTGAACGTTGAAGCGTGTTTTTCGAGCTTGGATCTACGACCCAAGAATGTCGAGAATGAGATGCATTCTCCGACGCTCGGTGAAGAGAATTTAATTTTTTACATCTGTAACTTTCTTTATACGCTTTACGCACATTCTCAAAAAAGGCTTCGGTCCTGCGTGAAAAAAACAAAAAAAAAGACATCGAACCTTGAATCGTGTTTCCCGAGTTTGGATCAACGACTCGAGAATGCAAAGAACGAGGTATATTTTTCTCCGCTCGTCGAAGAGAATTAAAAATCTTCAGCACCGTCGCGGAAGTGGCGATCGCGAGATGGCAAGAGATAAACAGAGATAGCTGGAGAGACTGGTGGTCGGGGGTACGGGGGGACGGGGGGGGGGGGGGGGGGGGACAAAAGCCCGCGAGCAAGTAGCGTAACCGCACGAGGAAAGGAGAGAACAGGCCGGTGAGCGCGCGGACACAAATCCACATGCGCCCGAGAAGTGTGGATATATTTAGCTGGTGCGGCATTTCTCGACCCACATACTCACCAGGAGGCAGAATGCCGCGTATGCGCGAGTTCATCCCGCTCGCGAACCGCGACAAAGGAATTACTTTTACATATCCAATCCGACAAACGCGAACGGCGTTCCCATAGCCCGCACTCGGTCAGCCGAACGAAGAGGGCGCGGAGAACGGACCGCTGAGCGGCAGCGACGCGCACCGGTGATTTAATTTTTTTTGATGTTTTTTTTTTATCGCACCCTCGAATGTCCCGAGCACGCGCCTGCGTTCCTCGATTATGTAATCCCCGCTGGTTAATTGAAATTTAATGAGTATTATGTACCAGCGAGGATGAGGGGATGGGGAGGGGGAAGCTGGAGGACGGCCGGGAAGACCCGTGACGGCGTCCGTGCGGCCGGAAGGTCATAATAATCGAGCGCGAAAACACACAGGCGTCGGACCAAGCGCAACAGCCCGACGAGACTCTACGACGCAGATTAAAAAAACACTCGTAACAACGATTCTCATCGAATTATTCCGGGAAATTGCGAAACTTTCGACGAAATAAACCATTCAGTCCGATCTCTACTTTACCGGAAGTCGTTAAGATCGTTTTCGAGGAATTATCCGACTTCCGTTAGCCGAACGGGAAACTTGCCTACCTCGTCGCTCCGGAAGCCTCTTTGCGATAATTCTATTTAAATAATTTTAATATATATAATTAAATACATATATATTTTTTTGAAAATTTTACCGACAATTTTCATCGAGCGAGTTCGTTCGAGGTGCGTGTAAAAAACATTCCATTCTCCATCGCGCGATCAATCCGTCCGTAGATCTTACGAGGGCGATAATACGATTAACAATCCTATCCGCCAATTAGCAGCAATCGTTGAGTTGCGGTCGATGCGTCTCCGCGCGCTGTGTGCACGTATAGATGTATGTATCGACCCCAGAAGTGCGTGTTCTCGCTGCGAGTGTGCGGCGCGAGAGAGCGATAAGATCGTCGGAGCGATCCGTAAGGACGCGCTGGGGTCAAGTGCAGTGCGAGTGAAGAGCTCGAGCGAAAAGAGAGTTCGGTTCGGTCTCAAGGTTGCTCGCAGGAAGGAAGAAGCGAACGAGCTTTTGTTCCGAGGAGCGGGAAAAAAAAACAATGGGAGGACGAACGATAACGGGGAGGAAAGAGTTCGGGCTTGAAATAATTGAAACAGCCCGGACGGTCGCTCGGTCGGTAAACGAGAACACGCGCTTGTAAACGGGAGTCTGAATTCTCTCGCGTCGCGCGGACGCCCCTCGAGCTCCCTTCGTTTCGTCTTTATGTTTACTGTACTGCAGAGACTCTCGTGCGGCGCGTAGCGTCGGAGTATCTGGTAGGATGTATTCGTTTATACATAGGTGCCGGGGTAAGCGGGTCCCGCGGTTCATTGGCCAGGCAACTTGTCGCCTTGAAGGCAATCGCGTCTACAGCGAGAACTCTCCTCGCTCTCCCGACACGCTCTTTTTTTCGCATTCCAATCGCCGTCCGGTATACATACAATATAGACGCACCGTAGAGAGGTTGCTCGCTCGCTCTGTAGGTAAGGACGCGCATTATACAGAGTCCGTGAGCAGTTGGATTTTTTAGTTTTGAAGAAATTTTATGAGATCCAAATTTTGTTGTCTTTGCTGGATTATCGAAATTCGGCGAGATGCTATTTTTACTCACCGATGGTAAAAGGATTTAAAGAGTATATACCGAGCTCCCTTGAGCATAAAGGCAAATTAATAAAGTCATAGGGTAGGATGTTCATTAATTCATCTATTTATTTACTTATTTTTTATGTTTCATGTCTTGATCTGAAGGGGTAACGAACAAAAATTGATACATTTTTCGCTCTCTCGCGCAGAAAAATTAATCCTGTCGTTTTTACCCGTTCCGAGCAAAACATAAACCATTTTAAATAAATAAATACATGGATAAGTAAATGAATAAATAAATAAATGAATAAATAAATGAATAAATAAATGAATAAATAAATGAATAAATAAATGAATAAATAAATGAATAAATAAATGAATAAATAAATGAATAAATAAATGAATAAATAAATGAATAAATAAATGAATAAATAAATGAATAAATAAATGAATAAATAAATGAATAAATAAATGAGGGTTTATCGAGTGAAGAGACGACGAGATTGCGAATGTTCTTCACGAGTCCGTGATTCGCGGATGATTGTGTTCGGACCGTGAACGTGTGTAACGTAATGCGTCGCCAAGCAACTCGTTCCGACGTCGTCGTCGAAGAGAGACGTCGGCCGGTGGCGTCGACCCGTCGGCGTCGCCAAACTCGCCGTCGCACTCCCTCTCTCTCTCTCTCTCTCTCTCTCTTTCCTTCTATCTGGCAGCGTCGGGATGGACGAGAGACTCCTCGAGGGTGACACAATGGCGATGGGAAAGTATTAAGTATATACGCGGTCGCGAGACTCTCCGCTAATCGACTCACCTTACCCAACTGACAATGAGAATTCTTATTTTTTTTAGTCAGTGCCGAGTCTGCCGAGGAAATTAAGGGCACAAAGGGACAGGGTCGCTGCCAGAGAGAAATAAAGAATCCGGGTCGATGAAGAAGAGAACGGGGTTACGGACGGTGGGCGGAAAGGCAACCGAGTCCCGAATGATAGATTGTTAACATTTTATTTATTTAGTTTTTTTATACCTGTTACTCGGTATACTATATTCGATTTTTTACGTATACTATATTCAGTTTTTTTTTATTCGCAACGAGAGAAGTGTCTCCGCGCGCGCAGACAAATTCAATCATAACTTGTAATTTTCGTTCTATATGCAATTTATAATCACTGGCACTTTTTGTTAGTTACTGGCCAGGTTGGTACAATCGACGTTCCAAGTCGGTACTTTATTTTCAAACGATAGTATAAAAAAAAATTTTACACCTGAAGATCGATATTCGCAAATCGTTCCGCCGATTCTTTCTTTTTATATTCATTCATGAGATATAAATATATATATGTATGTATGTTAAATATATGCATTTAAACAGATATTCGACAAATAAATAAATTTAACATAAAAAACGGAGATTCCTCTATGAGGAAGCAAAATGAATGCAAACATGATTTAAAAAATCGTATAAACTCTATAATTCGTTATGCGCGAAATAGTCGAATCTACGGTCCGTCTAATTTCGATTGGGAGCGGATCTGGAGGGTCGAGACCGTAAGTCGTGTTCGACGGTGCTCGCCGACTCGATAATCGAAGCGGAGTTGGTAGTTAAAAAATAACAGTCGAATTATACGGAACTTCCGGGAGAATGTAAGCGCGCTGGCTGTGGCGCACGGCTGACGGTCGTTGGTCGGTGCATCCAACGAATCGAAATGGGTCGACCGGCCTAGCTCTCTAGAATCTTGGTCGCCGTCGTCGTACTCGTCGTCCTGATCGTCGGCGCGAGGCAACGTGCATGCCGTTGGCTTTATACTGTGTACAGCCTCATACCGACTCTATCCTTTACGGTATATTATACGCAGTAGTATACACGCCTCGCGGAAACTTTCACTCCACGCGAGAGCACCGGGGCTCTCGAGCTAGTACGACGTAAACAAAACGAGCGTGCACGTGACGCCTTTATTGCGTCGCTTATTTCGCAGTTACGAGAGAGGCTGTAGTCACCGAGGCGCGGGCGTAGAACGGCTCTAATGGAGCTTCTCCCTTCCCGTTCCGAGTCGTCACCTTCTCCAATTTCTTTCTTTCTCTTCCTGCAACTTTCGTCCGAATTTTTTTTTCTTTGCTCGCCAATTTCAATCTCACTCGAATATATTTCATTCGCAATTTTGGCACATCAATTATAATCGGTTTCACCGGATTCATCAACTTGTTTTTCAATCAACGCTGTAAGTTGAATTCAACCGTCGATTCGTGTATCGCTTGAACACTTCAATGCTGTAGGCAGAATTCAACCGTCTCGTCAGACTTCCGTACGCTTATGTAATTCATGTCTGGAGCGAAAAAAATTGAAATTTTTTCACGACCTCTTTTCCAAGGTTGTTTTCATCTGGAAAAGTTTTTCGATGATTAAATTATGCCTCAAAGAGTGAAAAATGAAATGGTATCGAATGAAATCAAGCGGAATCAAACGAAATCAAACGACCTCAAACAAAATCAAACGAAACCAAACGAAATCAAACGGAATCAAACAAAATCAAACGAAATCAATCAAAATCAAACGAAATCACAATGACTACGAATTGCACCATCGGGAATGGTCAGCTGATCGATGAAAATCTAGATTGGGTTTTTCGAACGAGTTCAGGATCGTTCTTCGGAGTCTAAAGTGCTCGTCGAGTTGCGTTCGAGTGTATACGACGATACGATTTCGACCCTGGGCAGCGCTCCGTACAGGGTAAGAGAGACAGCGAAAATGGTAGATTCGCTAAGTGATTCACGTTTCGCTGTCACTGCCACTGCCCCCGACGTCAGCGGGCCGAAGCGATTTGGCGGCGAGAGCAAGGAGCCGTCCGGCTCCCTCGCTCCTTCCGAGCGTGATGACCGGCGGGGCAAGGGACGGCGGGCGGGACAGGGATCGGTCGTCGCCAAGAAGTCGTGCAGCTCGATGACGCTGCGGATGGAGGAGCCTAGCGAGATTAAAGCACAGAGCCCCCTCCGAACGGTATTTCCGTCGGCGGCAAACCCGAAATACCTACTCGCCCCGTGAATTTATTGTGTATGCCGCGGTTAAAATTAGAAAAACGATTTTCGACGAACTCGGCACCACCTCGGCCAGGCACACTCATCGCGTGCATCCGAGAGATATTTGTCGTTACGAAGTTCTCCCCCCCCCCCCCCCCCCCCCCTGCCGTCGCTCGGTCCCGGAGAGCACAGCTGGACGAGGGCGAGTAAACTGTACGAGAATCGCGGGTCGAACTTGGAAATCGTTGAAGCGATTGTGCCGAAGTTATCGGGCGTATTTATATATATTTTCCGGTATATTACGGAAGGAAAATGTCATCGATGCAACAGACAAATTGCATTGAACATTTTTCATTAAAGTTTTCTTTTTTAATTTTATTTGTGGAAGAACAATGTCGTCTGCGATGCAGACGATAAATTGGGTTGAGAATATATTTTAATATTTATATTTTCGACTAATATTTTTTTTTATGCAATAAAAAATGTAATTTTTGTTCACGAGCTTGTTTGTATGCTCGCCGGTAGTTAAGTCGCATCGTTAAAATGTCGCGCACTTCGGGACCTGCTCGCTCTCCGCGTTTACGTCATTAACGCTGGTTACGCTAATCCGTGCGCGCGCTTTGTGCTTGTCGCACTATCAATTTATGAATACGGTAATGCAGTTCTCAGTAAAGCTTGTCGACCATTCTCGCCGAGGTGACGAACCCAACGAACGAACGAATTAACTGACTAATAGAATTCACTAGTAGAAACAATCATTCGACAACACCTTCGCTCTTTCGAATAAAACTCCGTCTGAATAAAAAATAAAATAAATATTTATTTAAAAAAAAAAAAATTAAATACAAACTTTAGCGTAAATCTCTCTCGTCCTCCGCGACGCGCGCGTTTCCCACGGACTTTGCCGTGGATTGCTCCCTGCCTCCCTCTCGTTGTGCCAGCCTAACGGTAAACTCTTATTCCGCGGGATTCTGACGTCACGCCTTCAGAGAATCGAACAAGGTTTATATATGGCGTATACATATATATATATATGCAGTAGAGGGACGAACGAGTGAAATTATTGGCCGAGGAATTTCCCTCTTCGCGAATCAAGTCTCTCAAGCCGGTTATCTACATAAATTCCATCCTGCTAGTTGCCTTACCCGATTTTCCAATAATACGAACGATCGAGATTAAACATTCATAGGATTTTCATAATCCACCTTTTCGTCCGTAACTCCGTCCCCGTTTAATCTGTTTCTGCCTCATCACTCTTCAAGGGGGAGGGGGGGAGGGGGGGAATTCACCAGCTGATTCACTTCATCACATGCATTATTCCTCACTAACGAAATACCTTCGAGAGCCCCCTATGAAATTCTTTGACTTATTTCCGTCGGAAATATCCTCCTGGCGATTTAACGGGCGTCGCGCAGTTTAAACGATTCTTCTAGAAATCTTACCAGAAAGTTTTATATATATATACATATATATTATATTATGTGTGCCAATAAGAATTCGATATTCGAGAAGATTCGGTGGAAAATATGTATCTTACGTATACGTAGTGGTTGAAAGACGTGTCAAGTGCCGCTAATAATACACACATAATGACTCGTGTGATTTCAGCTGTTGGAGAACGTGTGAGAATTTGCGAAAAACCGTCAATACGAGCCAACCGTCGGGGAAGCCGAGACCGTGAAACACAATTTGAAGATCGAGCTGACAACAATCTTCGTCACGTACGCGTCGTAAATCGAAGGTCACTTTCATCAGTATCGGTTTTTTCTAAAATTCTTGCTTCATTAATCTATCGATTATAGTTTTCAAAAAGTTTTAAAAAAATCACAATCGAAATCCTGAAATGAGAAGACAAAGATTGGTAAAAATGCTACAGACAAAAGTGCATGCGCTGAGGCAGTTTCAAGAAAATCTTGCTTTTTTTAAGAACTTATCGATCACACAAAAAAAAAAATCACCATAAAAAATCTTTAAAAAAGCGTAATTTCTAAAAAATATGCTCTGCATAAAAGTGCATCTGGTGAGGAAATTTCACGAAAAACTTGCTTTTTTAAAAGAACTGGTCGATGACCTAAAAAAATCACGATCAGTCTAAAAAAAAAACCGTTGAGATTTTTTTTTCCCCCTAGATAACAGTGCATTCATGTCCCAGAGTGCATTGACACCTTCGCCCAAGTATATGCCTCAGCGGCAGCACCGAGAGAGAGATATATAGACACGTGGTTCGGTAGTGTTCCTGCTGGTCTTTCTCGAAGACGAATAGCGGCGAGAGAGGAGCACTAGCGGCCATCGGGATTCAAGGAGCATTCACACCGCGACTGGGGCAACGCGGCTAACTACGTGACTCGTCAAATACAAAGCTGGTCCGTTTTCCTCGTTCCTTCCCCTCGTTTCCATCTTTTTTTCCTTCTTTATTTATTTTTTTCTTCTCTTTTCCTCAAACAAATATACATAGGCATGCAAGAACGAGGCCACGCACGCGCGCCTCCAACGACGACTGGGCTATCCGAGTCTTCCGACGTTTCTGTTGCCGCTGCACAACTTTCACCTGCGTGTACGCTTCGTACTTACGCGCGCATACCTCCGTTCCGTCCGACGGGACGAAGATGTACTTTGGTATGGTTTACCGGATTTATTGATCGTCGAAAAGTAGAAATAAAATTTTCAATTTAAAAATTCGACAAAATGATTGGTCCATTTTTTCTGATTACGTGTGAATTTTTTCAGATTTTTAAAGTCACTTTAAATTTTTGTGATTCTCTACACATTTTTGAAAATATAAAAAAAAATGCAATGAGAATTTTCAAAAATTGAAAAAATGCATACGTATTCAGAAAAGTGAACGAATGATTTTCATTTTTTAAAAACACAGTTAGGTTTCCGGGAGATTTGTTGAACGATTTTATCTTTCATGAAATTGTCAATAACATTTTCGAATTATTATTGTGCAAAATTAATCTGTTCAGCACATTCAATATAGTTGATTTTTTTTAGACTTTTATACCATCCACAAGTGTTTGCAATTCCCTCTAATTTTTTGGAACCTTTTGCGAAGTAAGCACTATTCGCAAGGACTACCTTAAAGCCGCCGGACGAATATCATTTCGTCGAGAGGTCTGTTTGAACAGCGAGTATAAATTATGTGCGCTCACTCGAGCGATAATCGAACGTCGACCCGGGAGAAACAATAAACAAAACAAAAAATTACAAAAAAAAATAAATTAAACGACGATCGCGCACGTGTGCCACAACGAACGATTCGCACTCGACGGCGTGACGCTGGTAACCCGCTATCTTATCGTCGGTGAACGATCTCTTGTCTACCGGATAAATCAACGATACAAAGGAGCGAGAAAATACAGCGTTGTATTTATTCTTTTTCTTTCGCCTGTAAACGATTTTTCTTATCGGGGGAAGATAACGAAAGAGCGAAGCGATGTGGGGAGGCGAAAGAAAAAAGCGAATTTAGCGTTGCCCTGAAAATCGAGCTGTTTGCATTTAAAAAAAAGAATTTTCGACAATGGCGTATTTATTAACTATCCGATTTCTCGTTTAAAGCCGCGGGACAAATATTGCGCTGAGACGCCTGTTTGAACAGCGAGTATAAACTACGAATATTAATCAACGATATAAAGGAGTGAGAAAATACAGCATTTTTTTTCTGTAAACCGTAGACGATTTTCTTAATTGGATTTCTTATTACATTTCGTAACAATTCCTCGTCTAAGCCCGCGGAAAAAATATGATTGCATTGAGACGGTTGTGTGAACAGCGAGTATAAAGTACGAGTATTAATCAATGTTATAAGAGTGAGAAAATACAGCATTTTTTTTCTCCAATCCGTGATCGATTTTTGTTACCGGTAGAAAATAACGAAAGAGCGAAACAATGTAGAGGAAAAAGAAAGATTAAATTTGACGTCACCCTGAAAACCGAACTGTTTGACGAAAAAGAATTTTCGTCGATAGCGTTTCAATAAACTATCAAATTTCTCGGTTAAAGCCGCGCCACAAATATTATTCCCCGTTAATATTATTACAGTCCATAATATTATAAACTGTGAGAATTGATAAACTTTACAAAGGAGTGAGAAAATATAGGTTTAAAAATTTTTTATGTCTGTAAACTGTGAACGATTTTTCTTATCGAGGGAAGATAACGAAAGAGCGAAACAATGTTGGGAGGAAAACGAAAAATCGAATTTACCGTTGTCCTGAAAATCGTGATATTTGCATTTTCTTACGTAGGAATGGAAGTTACGATTAATAAAAAAAAGAGATGTATATATATGTATATATATGTATGTATATGCGCGTATGTGTATAGGAATCGTTGTGAACGATGCCAAAGCTCGTGCCAGCAGTTAGAAATCCGTCGGTGAAAGTGTTGGCTGCGCGCGGGGCACTGCAGCATCGAGCAACCTAAGCGAGTGAGCGAACAGCACCAGCAGCTTCGTACGAGACCGGGTGTATATTTTACGCTTGTATAGAAGAGAACCAGTAGATTATCGAGAATGTCCCGGTGGTGTGGAAGAGCTCCGTCGCGTATCCGACGCACGTATGCACTCTGACCACTCTATCCGCAATTGAGAAATAATATCATTCGCAGCCCGGGGAAAGTCTCTATGAAAAGTTATTTTTCCTTGTTTTTCAGAAAACGGTTCAGTCACCGCAAGCGCGAAAGGCGCAAGGAACCGCGAAAGGCGACTTTGTGAAACAAAGTTTCACAAAGTCGTGCAAAGCCGAACTAAAAAAAAATGTATATATATATATATATATATACATATACATATACATATACATATATATATAATATATATATATAATTGAATAATTGAACAAATAAATAATTGAATAGACCGACAGCGGCGGATGCGCGGTTGGCGCACGGCTCTGGTGGTCCCCCAAGTCAAGCTGATTCGTTCGCGGTCAGTACTTGGATGGGTGACCGCTCAGCTGTGCGCTAGCTGGCGCATCGACCGTTGAGCGGAAGGCGCTTTCTTCTGAGACTTTGGTGTTTCTGCACTTTACTCAAGTGCAAAAATACCAGTGGATCAGTAGAATATGGCCGTCTGTACCGGCACGGGTTTTCCGCAGTTTCCCCGTGTCCCCGGCAAATGCGGTACAGAGTAGCTAAGTCGGCTACGGACGCACTGGAAGTTAGGTAGCTTAGCTGAGTGCGGGTAGGGAGTGCTAGGGGGGAATCGGGATGGGGTTCCGTAAATACCCGACAAGGGTATACGGTTGAATTGGAACAACAAATAAATAATTGAATAACTAAACAAATCAATTATTTAACTTCTTAACAAATAAATAACCGGCTGACGTATGTGGAAGAGAACGGTAGACTGAAAAATTTAATCGAAAATATTTTTTTTACAGAAATTAATTACTTTACATTAACGAGCTGCTCAGATAACGAAGCGACGATATGCGCGCTTTGAAAGAGCCGGAGTTCACGATCCGCGAACAAAATCGAGCGACAAAATGAAAAATAATTTGATTCCAGTATTATCGAGTGTGAAGAAAATTTTTCAGCGGTTATTCTAACCCCGTCATTCCCTCTCGCCTCGGCGAGCTTATTATGGACGAGCACGTACCGTCCCTTCGCTTCTCTTTAATTCCTCCTTCCTACCCCCCCCCCCCCCCCCCCCGCCCGCCCTCGCTCCCTACGTCTATCCCCGCACTTGTCACGCGTGAAAAGAACCGTACGATTCGCTTGGCGCGTATACCGGAGAGTAATACCTGCCGTACATATATAACAGTGCTGTGGCTGGCAGTCGGGACGATAATGAGGGAAAAAGCGAAAAAGCGACGGAGGGGGCGGGGGTGGAAAAAAGAGCAGAGTCAGAGAATTAAAGAGAAACGGCGGCGAGAGGACGAGGAGGGTGCGAGGACAGCAAGGCTGGTTGGCACAAACCCTGGCCATCTAACAGTCGAAGCTTTCGTTCTCTGCTCTGTATATATATGGGGCATTCGACGTCAAATCAGCCCACGTCCGTCATCACTGTCGATTTTGTTCATTTTTTTGTGTGATGCTATTACCGACCCTTAAGGGTCACGGAATTTTTTTTCAGATTTTTTTACTACCAGCGACATTTTTGAATCCTCAGAAACCAATTCCCAAAACAGTCCAAAACAAACAAAATTCCAATTGCGACTTGAAAGAAACTAAAAACTTGCGACAAAATAGTAAATACTGAGAGCCCATTATCGCCTGGTGTTTAAAAATCATATTTAATTAATAGAATCGGTGCAAATTTTTTCCAATTTTTTGAAACGGCTTTTTCAGAATTGGTTTTTCGAGGATTCAAAAATTTCACTAGTTTTGTGAAAAAGTCTGAAAAAAGTCCCGAGAGCCTTGTCAGTCTGTAACAACATCGTACTAAAAAAATGAACAAAATCGACGAGGGTGAGAGATATGGGCTGCCGATTTGACGTGGAATGCCCCATATATATGTGTGTCTGTGTAATGCACGCACACACATCTGATATGTATAGCGACGAAAATCGTCGGAACAAACGGGAGTGCGAGAGTGCGTGGGCTCGTTAGCCACGAAGAATACCGTGGAAATACTTGACGAGAGCTGTACGGCCAGGCTCATACCGGCGGTGCGCCAGCGCCGGGGGTTTAATTCCGCACGGTACGATTACACCATTACCGCGTTGTTCGCGCCGCTTCCGCGATTGCTCTCTTCTCTGTTGCTTTCGGCTGTGCGGGAGCAATGACCAAAACGCGGTTAACGAGAGAACCTCATCGAGACACCCCGTCCTCCCTCCCCCCCCCCCCCCCCTCTCGCCGCTCCGGGCGAAAAAAAGAAGACGATTTTTTTTCGGTTTCTCTATCGAACTTTATTCCAATTTCCCCTGCGCCGACCCGCCGCTTCACTCCACGGGGACAATGAAATATTATAGGGTAATCAATTAGTCGGGCGAAAATCTCGATTTTTCATGGGCGAGGAAATACATAAAAAAATATGTATATGTATATTCTTTTTTATTACGTAAGGATATCTTTTTTAGATTGCAATGAAATTTTGAAGAGTGGAGAAATTTATCGTGGAGGTTCCGGGAATGCCTTGAAATATGTTTCTCTGTAGTCCGCTCGAGCGGGATTGTGTTCCAGTCGAACTTTTGCAACGGCTCGTCGCCGTCCGAAAATCCGTTTTTTATTTTGCAGCGAAATATTCTTTAATCCGACGGGACGAGTAATAAAAAAAAAGTTGTAAATTTGTCATCGATAATTATTACAAGCGTATCAGTGCCCTTGAACCTTTAATTCTTTATATTTCACTGGCAAAAATTATTTAAAAAAAAATTTCCATTATTGTCCCAAGCGAGAAAAGTTTTGATGGTGACCAAAAAATTTAAGAAATAATAAGGGAAAAAAGTAAGCTAAATTCTTGGTAGAAATGTCGACTCAGTGAATCATCGATTTATATTCTTACGCGCGAAGGATCGTAACCCGGTGTGTGTGTATATAACATAACGAGCGGATAACAAGCCGAAAGCCCCGAGCGCAGCGATTTTCGTATGCTCGACCCTGTCCCACATTTGCACCGGTGGTAAGCCGAACGGCGAACGCGGGCGGGCTCGCCGAGAGCCAACGCGGGGACACGAATATAAACGTGCACGGACCCGAACGGTCTACAACGGGAGCATCGAGAGGGAGAGAGAGCGAGAGGGAGAGGTGCCAAGCGAGTGTGTGCACGTTAACCGAACAGCGAGCTCGCAAGCGCGATCCTTCGAACGTCCGTGATTTTCTCCGGCGAGGCTCCGCACGGAGGTCAAACGTCGACCCAGTAAAGAGAACCTGTTAAGCCTCCGGGCATCCTCCGAATCCTCCGGTATTTTCCTCCGCGTCACTCCGACCCACCGAACATCACGTCGACGTTTAACAATGGAAGACCAACAACCGTACAGCCCCGGAGAATTTTCACTCCGAGGCTGGGGCGCCTCGTGAGATCCGGAACGCGGTACAGTTGCGGACGATATTATCGGAAGCGGCTCAAGGTCACCCCGATGAGTTCTCGCTAAAGACGAGCCCCGGCTTTGTGACCAGTAAGGAAATTAACGCCCTGCGACAGCAGCGACAACTTCAGAACTAAGAAATTACAGATCTCGTTAATCAGAGAAAAAAGGAATGTTTTGTATTCGTTTTAGAATACGTCTGGCAATTGATGGAAAGTAAAATACGAACGACTGCGAAGTCGACGAGAGAAAAATGCCTTTGAAATTAATCTAGAGTGCTAAAAGATGCACCAAATTTGTTACCCAAAAAAATACGCTTAAATCCCAACTAGATAGATATTTTTCGCGGTCTGACGATACTCGTGATCTCGAACAAAACTCACGGTCATGGCACAACAGTTTCTGTAATGAAAAAAGACGGTAATTTTTTGTTCAACTGACGCTTACAGAAAATGACCTTCACGGCACGTCTCTAGTCCCGACATCCGGTTCCATGGTTCGAAGTTGCGAGAAAAAAATTAATTAATATTTATAATAAGCAAAAAGTGAAGTGGACGTTTAGGAATGAAAGACCGACAGTCGCACGGCCAAGGAGAATTGTTACACCGAGGTTGGGACGCCTCTCGTGAGATCCGGAACACGGTTCAGTTGTAGATAATATTATCGGAAGGGGCTCAAGGTCGCCGCCTCGAGAAGTCCTGCCAATCCGGTTTAAGCGTTCGAAGTTGCGAGAAAAAAATTAATAAATATTTGTTTAAAAAAAAAAGTGAAGTCGCCGTTCGCACGGTGTGTGGGGAAGTAAACGAAATAACGGGAGGGTGGGGAAGAGAGCGAGTCTCGCGAGCGACTGGGTGAGTTCTTGGAAAGTTTGATTTCGAATATCGAGGTCGGGATCGACGCCGGATGAGGAGCGAGAGAGAAAATGATCGTTTCACTTTTCGAGATAGCGTCGCTCACGTCGCTCACAATACGAGCGTGAGAGAAACGAAAATACACACGACAATCGAAGCGTAGAGTGTGAAATAATGAACGAAGAAAGAAAGAAGAAAAAAAATGATACGTGTATGTGGGTAAAGGTCATCGGTGTCTCGAGATCGACGTGCGGCTTAAATATCGATTATTTCGCTTGTGCGTTCACTTCTTCCTACCGAGCGTAACTTCCTCGGTTCGAAGTTGCGTAGAAAATTTGTCGAGAAAATAAAATTAAAGGAAATTAAGAACCTGTTGGTAATCACTGTTACTGACATTGAAAAAAAAGACTGCAACGCTGTCGTATTACTTATCATCAGCGAATGTGAGAATTATCTTGTTTTTTGCCCCCCTCAACGCGCCAACGTCAAGAGTCCGTTCGAGTCAGCCGTCAAGAAAGTACGGCGTGTTACGTTTGCCAACATTACGGCACCGTGTCAGTCAGTCAGTTCGACCGATGACACGCCGCAACGAGTACACAACTCCCTCGGTTCAAAAATGTGTAGAACATTTTTTTTTAATTTACAAATTTTTGTAATCTGCAAATGCTAAAAAAATTACTTAAAAACAGATTTAATTTAAAGTTTTTTTCAATCAAAAAAATTACGAACATGTTACTGAAATTGTAAAAAAAAAAAAAATACACTAAAACGCGAGGAATGAAAAAGAAAATACTCAGTGACTGAGAATTATCATAACATTTTTTAAAAATCAACGCGCCAAAGCCAAGAGTCCGATCGAGTCGGCCGTCAGGAAAGTGCTGTTGACTCGTGTTGCGTTTGCAAGCGTTGCGGCGCCGCGTCAGTTAGTTCGACCGATGACTCCCCGCCATGCCGGAAAGAGTAAACAACGAAAAAAAAAGCTATATAGCGAACGAAGGATTCCGCGGCGAATACGGTCACTGTCAGAGGCAAAACCTATAGTGAAATGAATAAATAATAATAGCGTGACTCAACGAGAGAATACAGCTAGTTGTACCTGCAGCCAGGCACGCTGCATCCTCGCTGTTCCTCGTTCAGTTGGCCGTCCCTGTGGGCGAGCACGTTGTCTTCTCGACAATTACGTGTTTGCACCAGCCTCCTCTCCCCCCCCCCCCCTCCCCCCCTCTAGACCGACGTCGGTACGATCGATGAATCTCTCAACGGAGCGGACAAACGCAATAAAATGTTTTCGTCCGCATGTCTCGAACACTCGACACGCAACGATATTCCATACTATTCTACGCGTGTTATGCAAACAACTCGAAAGCTCGAGCACACGTGAACCCGAAGAGATGCCGCGGAGTGTGGACTTGAGAGGTAAAAAAAAAATTTGCGCACGCATGGAGCGTTGTAAGAATTTAGGCGCTGTACGAACTTTGGCGTTTTACGAGTTTAGGTGGTTTGCGAATTTAGGCGTTTTACACATTTAGGCATTTTGCGAATTTAGGCGTTTTACGAATTTGGGCGTTTTGCGAATTTAGGAGTTGCATGAATTTTGGCGTTGTACGAATTTACTCTGCACCGAGAAAAAAATGTTTGAATCATTGTTTTGTTATGAAAAAGTATATTAATTTTTCATCGTTGTACATCAAATTTTAATGTACCAGTTTTTGCCCAAAAATTTCCAGTCCGGTGCATTAAATTTGCAATTTTTTTAGTGTATCGGCGGTGTGTTGTGTAGTCGCGCGTTCGTAAAAGCATGCAAACAAATCTGTTCGTTCGCACGTTTCGAACACTCGACACGCAACGATATTTCGTAGGGCTGCACGCTTGTTACGCAAACAGCTCGAAAGCTCGAGCGCACGTGAAGTCGAAGAGACCTCGCGTGGTGAGGGTTCGAGATGTAAAAAAAATATATATTTGCAAACGTTTGGAGAGGGCAAGTTCACTGCAAAAAAAAAAAAAAAAATCTTATGAAATTTAGTGTACTGGTACTGTAAGTTATGCATAAACTGGTACATCAAGTTTCGTGTACAACCGTGTTGAAAAATTGACGTGCGGTACATCAAAAACTTATGAAATACTTCACTTTTCATTATTCACTTTCATTTCACTATAAAAGTACTTCACATCCAATAATTGACTTTCATTTAACCGTAAAACCCCATTGATATTTCATCAAAAATGTACATTAAATTTAATGTACCAGTTTTAGCGTGAACGTGTTCAGTCCGGTGAATTAAATTTACTTTTTTTTTACAGTTAGCTCGTTCGAGGCGAAGGCGTTGTACGAAATTGCTGCATGCATTTGTGATTTTATGTAGCGCTCGAGAAAGGATTATGTCCAATGGTATTGTGGTTAAGATCTTAGGCGCAAAGATAGGGAGGGGGGGGGGGGGAAGCGAAGGATATATATATATATACGTCCGGGTATGCTAACGGTGTGTTGTGTAGTCGCGCGTTCCTAAAAACATCGTACACGCGATCGCTACTCGCTGAGCGACACACTGGCCTAGTGACTGGCCGACCCGAGCGAACGAGAGACAACGGCCGCGGTTGGCGGAACGGAGACAGACCTCCGAACGGGCAACCTCGACACCTAGACCAGAGTAGAAACAGTCGGCGATCGCCCGGACGCGGAAATTCCTCGAGGGATCGTATTGCTCGCTTCTCTTACACGGCCGCAAATGTTTGTCTCGTACATTATCATCGCGCTCACCCGGACATCGCTTGCAATATAATGCGCGCTACGAGTCGGCGTTCTATACACATGCGCATAATTATCGGCCGCTTCGAACTCGAGGACTTTAAAATGTTGAAAATTATTCAAACATTTTTTTTTTCTTACCGCCACAAAATTTTATACTCGCGGAAATGTTGTCCGATAATTCTTATCCTGATTTTCGGGAGAGTTCCGTTGTTCGAGGGGAAATATTATGGTGAATTGATTTTTAGGGGAAAGTATGAGAAATATTATAAATTTGCACAATTTGAATTTGCTCGGACACGCAAGTTTCTTCAGCGTTTGTGTTGTTCGCTCTCTTACACGACCGCAAGTGTTTGCTCGTTCATTATCGCACGCATCCGGACATCGCTTGCTATATGATACACAGTACAAGTCGGCGTCGTATACCTATGTGTATAAGTATCGGCCGATTAAAATTTTGGAATCGTAAGTCTTTAACCCTATCGCTTGAAGAGTGTTTTTTTTAGAATCATTTAAACAATTTCTTTTTCTTATCACTATATCATTATATAAGACCGTGGAAATGTCGTTCGATCATTTTTATCGTGTATTTTTATAAACATGAAGTTGTTCGAGGGGAAAAAACACTTTAAATAGACTTTAAGGGGAAAAGATGAGAAATGTTGTAAATTTGAGTCGTTTCAACTTTGCAAGTTTCGGCCTGATTATCGGATAGTTGAGGCTTCGTATTGGTAATGTAAATCAATTGGCGACCCCGGACTTACCGAATTAACCCTATTGCTTGAACGGCCATTCTTAAAAATTTGGACAAAATTTGTTTGCAACCGTTATAAAATTATATATATAAGGAAACGTTATTCGATAATTCTTCAAATTTGCGTCATTTGAATTTTGTAAGTTTCGCCCGACTCATCGAACATCGTTAAGGCTTGATACTGACAGTGTAACTGAATTACCGACTCCAGTCGAAATCGTGATTTTGTGACACTGTAATGACGCTTTTCCCCGCGAGTCTATCGGTCACGCGATAAGCGTTAAAACGAAGGGGAAAAAAAATGCGAATGGTCGATTGCTTTTTATCCCCGAGATAACGAAAAAGCTTTTACATATCTACCGAACGACTCTAAACAATTCGCGACTCCGTAGACTTAAACCTAATCAATTTCAGGAAAAAAAAGATAAAAAAATTAACCGCTACTTCCGAGTCACTAAAAAAAAAAACCAACCGGAAACCCTAACATCGACACTCAAATTACCAGCGAATTTGTCGATCGTCATCCGAGTTGCCCTTTGACAAACTTTCCTCACCAGCGATAAATGTCGAAAAAATAAAATTACTTTAAAAAACATCTCGGTGTCGCAAAACGCTTTATCCATCGCACCGAAATGTTTACGGTAAGCTACGAGTATCTCAGCGTCGAATGCATGTGGCAACCACATGTATTGAAGCCATGTATAACTTCGCACTATCAAAAGAACGTAAAAAAAAATGAGATTAAAAAAGTCAAAAACTCACCTCGATAATGTGCCCTTGAGCAGTGGATTTCTGTCGTCATAATATCCCGTGGACGAGGGCATCTTCAAGTAATCCAAGATTTAAGCACGGGGCACTTGGCACTCACACGACGGCACTGCATCACTGTACGCGCGCGATCTCTCTCCTCGGTCTCTCCATTCACCGTCGCCGTACTGCCGCTGTTGCTGCTCTTCGTCCTCGTCCGATCGTTGTTGCGATACACATCGCGACTCGCGAAGGCGGCACACCACTCGCTCTCGCCCGATTATATATATATATATGTATATATATATATATATATATATATATATATATATACGTGTGTTATACTTTGTTTTAAAATGCTTCGTTCCGTCCGAGCGACACCGGCGTGCGCACACGAATGTAAAACCGAGAAGAAATAAAGAAATAAAAAATAAAATTTAAAACAAGACTATAAACCGCCGTCACTCGGATTCGCCGAAACTCGACGCTCAAAGCGTTTCGAGAGTTTCAACCCGGCGACGCGAGAGTTTATTCGCTAACCCGTTATTAAAATCCACACTTCGATACACACCGGCGACGCGCATGCGCGCGCGCTCCCGCACCAACTGCCGCGTTCAAACTCCACCCGAACTGTGTCGCGTCGTTTGTCGGGAATTTCAACAAATGTTGTGACCGATGTGTCACTTGGCACTCGAACAACGCACTGGCAGCGTTGATTTTATCAATTGCGATGTGTTTTTCTCTTTCGCGGAAGTTGCGGCGCTCGAAACAGCTGACGAGGCGCGCCGTCCGCCTCGAAGACACTCCCGAACTTCGTGGGATTCGAACTCCGCTTGTTGTTTATCTTTCGGCCGCTGCGCACACGTTCGTGCTCCACCGAATCCTTGGTCGTTCACGGTTCTGAAGGACAAAAAAAGATAACAATAACAATGGAACGATGTGCGCTAAAAAAATCGATTGCGAAATATCGATACGGAAAAACACCCGCGGCGTCTGACGTCACGCGACGCCATCGCGGGAGCCTCGATTGTGTATCGGCATTGCTCGCCGGAAATTCGAGGTTACACCGTGAGACACATTATTTGGATCGGCAAATCCCCTATAGAAACCTCCGTGTGCCGCCCGGTTCGATAACCCGTTATTAAAACCCACTTCGGCAAAAGAGTCGCACGCGCCTACCCGAGCGCCCTCCCCCTCCCACGGCCGGTTCCGGTCCGTTTGCGATTGAACAGCGTGACGCCTCTAAGGGGCCTCTAACGCGATCGTCGCTCCCCCTGACTCTACGCCTTTCGAACAGTGACACACACTGTACAACGTCTCCGAGTTTTTCTACCTACACTTCACTGGGTTTCCTCGCTGTTTCGCCTTTTTCGATTCAATCTCATACATCTGTATACACGTACAAATATACTGCGGTTTAGGTGTATGCGGCGTGTCCGGAATCACACGTAATCGATGCTCGTCGATCGAACGCCACGAAACAGCTGAGCGCTGCGGGCCGGACGGACGTGTTCGGCCAAGATCGACTCTTGTCCCGAACCTAATCGGAATTTTATGTGTGTCAGTGTGAACTAAAGCGCTAAGACCCCCCCTCCGTTCAGGCGATCGAGTTTTCGTCTGCAAGGCGATCGTAAAAATAAACAACAAATTATCTTTATTCGATATAGCTGGCGGCGAGTCGAGTTGCGGGAACAAAGTGTCGACAGTTTCGTTGCGCTCGTACTTTAGACTTCCCACATGTTATACACGCATTCGATTTAGGCAACTGAATAACACACACCTCGTCTTTCCGAGCACTGTCATAAACCCAACGGATGTTACACTTGCGATGCGGCGTTCGTTTGGATGTGAAAAAATAAGTAAAAGAAAATTCCGCAAGGAAGTCCGCGAATGCAGAGGCGAATGCTTCGGTCGAGGCTGGATCGGCAAGACGCGCGGGCGGCTCGTGGAGTGTATATATTGTTCGAAGATTAAAAAGGTACCCGCATCGCGCCACGACCACCTCTCTCCGGCGACTGACAGCGGCCCGGGTAGCGGCGGAACACGTGCGATCTCGGTTTCGAACATGGCTGCCGCCGTCGATCCCCCCCCCCCTCCCTCCACCGTTCCCTTCGCCGACCAACCAACAAACGCTGCGGCTTACTCTGCCTCTCGCACGGCGACGACGACAACGACAGCCGCGAAGAACCGTTCTCCCCTCGGTTAAACGAGGCGAAATGAAAAAAAAAAAAAAGAAACAACAACGGAATCTCTCTATCCTCTTTACACTTTTAAAGTCTTTCGTTTTCTCGGGGCTTGCCGAACCCTGGTTAGTTGGGATATTTTTACCGTACGTCATTCATCGAGGCGTCGAACGATCGCGATTACCGTTCGAAATGTTCATGAAACTTAATTATTGATTGATTTTTTTTTTCATTGTGATAAAGTTGATTCGAGCTACGGACGCGGAGTAATAATCACTCGTCGCAAAAAAAAATAATGATTCTGTTTTATTTCTGCGATATCTCAATAGGGTGTAATCCCGGTATATTGTATCTTATTAGAATTATCATTACGCGATAAAAAAAGAAAATTTTATTCGATATAATTGCTGTGAACATTTATCGTATTTGTGAAACTATTTTCGCATTTTTTTTACGAAAGATTTCTCGAGCTAGAGACGCGACGTAATAATCGCTCATCGCAAAAGAATAATTACGCTGTCTTATTTCCGTGATATCTAAATAGGATGTAATAAGGATATGATTGCGTTTCATTAGAACGATCCTCGCGTGATAGAAAATAAAATATTCATTCGATCGAATTGCCACGCACATTTATCATATTTGTGAAAGAATTTTTTTTTTCAACAGTTCCTCAATCTACCGACGCGAAGCAACATTCGCTTGTCGCAAAACAAAAAAAAAGATTATATCTAATTTCCGTGATCCTTTAATAGGATACAATCAAGGTTTTATCATATCTTATTAGAATAATCCCCGCGCGAGGGACAGTAAAATATTAATTCGACCGAATTGCTCCGAATATGAATGTTTGCGAAACTATTTTTTGGTCCTCGTATTGGCCTTCAAATGTGTTTGGAAACACAAAAAAAGAAAACAGGTAGAAACTTTTCGGACCAACGATTATAAATACGGGTGAAGTACGAGAGGAAGAGGAAAAAATAAATATCGAGGTCAACACGGTGACAGGGATCCGGGCTGGTAGCACGTGCGACTCCGATCGTAGGAGCGTGTGTCATAATGAACGGAAAAAGACGTCCGTCGTTCTCTCATCCCTCCGACGGAAAATAAATGTCTTTCCACCACGACTTTTGTCGGAAGAATCAGGGGGGCTTGCAGCGATAACGACCCCGAGGATGCCCCGGCTCAAGACGTAAGGTACAAGGGATCGGGTGCGCGTTGCGTGCACACGAGGAAAAACCCCTCCGTACGAGGGAGCGTCACGTGTCGCTCGTGAGGACATAGATATGTAACGAAACCAGTGGGAAGAGCATCAGCACGCCAGGTGAGCTCTGAGGGCCGCTTGAGGCTCGTGACGTTTATTTATAGGTCGGTTGGAAACCGATGGGAACGCAATGAACGACGAACAGAGATACAGTAGAGGCTCGATCATCCGAATCTCGATCATTCGAATCTCGATCATTCGAATATCGATCATTCGAATATCGATCATTCGAATATCGATCATTCGAATATCGATCATTCGAATATCGATCATTCGAATATCGATCATTCGAATATCGATCATTCGAATATCGATCATTCGAATATCGATCATTCGAATATCGATCATTCGAATATCGATCATTCGAATATCGATCATTCGAATATCGATCATTCGAATATCGATCATTCGAATATCGATCATTCGAATATCGATCATTCGAATATCGATCATTCGAATATCGATCATTCGAATATCGATCATTCGAATATCGATCATTCGAATATCGATCATTCGAATCTCGATCATTCGAATCTCGATCATTCGAATCTCGATCATCCGAATCTCGATCATCCGAATCTCGATCATTCGAATCTCGATCATTCGAATCCCGATCATTCGAATATCGATCATTCGAATCTCGATCGCTTGGTTGTCCGAACGTTAGCGCGAAATATGCTACATTGTTGCTTGTCGCGGCGGGATCCGCGCTCGGGTTTGAGGGTGTTTAGCACGGTTTTCCTTTTCCAGTGTCATTCCGCTAGCGCACCGGCTTTCACGAGCAGTTTCACCCACCCTAGCAGAGTCGAAAAGCGCGGTTCGAAGCTTAGTTTTAATGCCAAACCGTTTGAATCAGAGCTGGGCGAAGTACCAAAAGAATACTTCAAGTACAGAAAGTACAAAGTATCACAAGTACTTTTCGCAATTAAGTTTGTCGCGTTGAACGTTATCCAGACTTTCAAAAAAGGTTACAAAGTAAATTGCACCTGGATTCCTCATTGTAAAAAAGGGCTAACTGAATATTGTTAATATTTTTTATATTATATACTGTTATTTTATTTATATATGTCTCATTTATATAAATATATTTTAATGCCGTAAAAACAAAGCGTTTCGACAATCGGAATTTTCGATTATCCGAACAAGACCCGGTCCCGACGGGTTCGGATAATCGACGTTCGACTGTACTGTTATTTCATTTGTGTACGTCTTATTTATGTACATCTCATAACGCCGTAAAAAAACAAAAAAATTGCCTCTCGATTATCCGCATTTTTTATTACCCGAACCAGACCCGGTCTCGCCGGGTTCGGAAAATCGATGTTCTACTGTAAATGTCTCCGCGCCTCGGGTGTCCAGCGATTCTCCTTGCTGCGCGCTGCAAGCGGAGCTCGATTTCGGATCGCCAGTTCGGGTGCATTGGCCACTCGATAAGACGAGAATTTCGTCCCCCCCGAGCGATAACCCTGAGAGAGCAAAAACGCTCCGACAGCCTAGCGCAATATTTTCGCACTGCGAAGATCAACCGGGTTACGAAATCTCTCCGTCCATATGGCACGTTGAGCAACGCCTGGCTTTTCCGCTATCGTGGGAGGGTTAGGGGAGAAAAGAGCGCAGGCGCCGGAGCTCGCCTCGCGTACGCTCGGCGTGTCGGCCGTAGCGCGAGAGAGAGAGAGAGAGAGAAAAGTCGGAAAGTAAGAGTGTTTCGCGCGACCCAAGGACGTTCGCGAAGCGGGAATCACGATCTTACGATAAGCCCGTAGGTAACGCGAGTCCGCTAGGTGGCAAAGATCTCCCCCTACCGTTCGGGCTCGCCGATCGCTCTCGAGGAACTGGTACTTCCCCCCCCCCCCCCCCTCCCGCACGCCGGCCCGTACAGTTTCTCAATGGCGGAGGAGCGCGAGGAACCGCGTCGAGAGCTCTCCGCCACTGCCGTCGAAGCCCGCCGCCGGTTCACGGTGGAAATAGCAGCCACGAACGGACGTGGCAACACGATCGTCTCTGCACGCTGGAAAATAATGGTACCGTAAGCGTTCCACTTCTCGATGAAAACGCTCCGGAATCCGCGTCTCGGAATGCGTGGCTGCTTTGCCAGTCGGGAACGCAACGCGCCGACAGCAGCGATTCAGAATAATTTTTTTTTTTTTTTGACTCTGGTTTAAGACGATTGTTCGATTACACTTTGCTTGGTGTCTATGTATCGCCGAAGCTTCTGAACGTTTTGTGGGAATGGAAGATCGTCGGGCGGAAGAGCTTTAATGAAAACGGAATTGAACTTTGTTGAAAGGATTGTAAAGAAACCCTTCGGTTCTCGGTTAACGACTGTGAGCTGCGACAATATTACTTCATAGCTATAACCTACGGGACGCTGTTCGACAGCCTTTCAACCCATATCGATCGAACTGTCGACACGTTTTCAAAATTTCTCGGTAAAAGCAATTTTCTTTCCGCCTTTTTCTTTCACGCTTTTTTAATTTACATTCAGTTACTCGTAGTATGTCATTGAGGCGATATGTTACGCCATGGAACTGTATCGCTCAGGAATTATTTTAATGTTCGTTAGCGTTGCATTAAATTTGTCTCCGCAAACATACACATTAAGTTTTATCTCTGATGAAAATTAATCGCTCCGCAACTTTTGTTCACGAGCGAATAATGTGCCTTTTAAACGTTTCGCGATAATATATTATATGTTATATGTGTCTTTTTTTATTGAATATTTTGGATATAAAATCGTTAAAAAAAATTGCCGTTACCTGGTTTGGTAATTTTCGTATCCTTTCCGTCAACTCCGAGTCTCTCGAGAAAGAAATGGCGCGCACTCCATCTATCGCCCTCTCGTCGAACCGCTCGTAATTCGTCGACTGGCAGGGTTCCCTCGTCGAATCATCGCTGCCGGCCCGATCGGTCTCCGAGCGTCGATGCTATTTCGAATCTATGACTGAAAGTATTATCGTTTTTGACACGCAAAAAAGATTGGGTCGAAACTCGAGACGGAATGTATAAAGAATGCGAGTCTCCGAGACTCTATGGTAAATGCGCGAATATATCTTTTTGTTTAATACCTCGGAGCTACGAATTTCGACGAGCGCTCCGTTGCGACGTGCGACGTTAATGATTTGTAATTTACTTCGATTATTCATAAACGGAGCCGAGAGACATCGAATAAGAAGCACGAGGATAAGAATGTAAGAGAGAGAAATCGAGCCTTATCAGTTAGAAGCGTAAATTATTGAAACGTATCGTCTGCCGTACTGTTATGATTGTTCGAGCAACTTCGTTTCTCCCACTACGCTCTTCCCACTTCCCCTCTTGGTCGGACGAGCCGGCCGGCCCGACGGCAACTTCACCGCTTTTTCCGTCGCTCGAGTCTTTCCTTTCCCTCTATAACTTACCAACTGCTTTTATCGACTTTGAGACAGGATATTTTCTCATTCTTTCGTTCTTTTTTTAGATCCGTCAAGCCTTTCACACTTTTGTTGCGACCGGACAGCATCGCGTAAACATGTTTATTAACGGACAAATACGAAAGTTGCAGAGGGCGCCACCGTTCCGGCTACGTACGACCCGGCCTGTGTTGCATCGCAGACGTCACAGCTATCTTCGTCAACGGTTCGCGGCGCCGATTCAAAATTTATTCTCGACAGGCTAAGTAATTAGTAGAGATAGATTGTCCTATTTTTTTTATACACATTTATTTTTCTGACGGAGCGCTCTACAACGTAATCTTGAATATCGTAGTCATATTTGAACTCCGTTAATCGAAAAAAAGGGAATCAAATCTCTACTGGAATGGTCACTTTACGTTACTTCCGAGTTCGAAAGAAATTTTGCGGACGGAATTTTCAGGCACTTTTGATCCAGATTATCGACAAAAAAATTTACGACAAAAATTTATGACAAAAAAAAATATATATATTTTTATAAATCGATCTAAATAGGACTGCAAATCGGTTGGCCAATATTTTTTTATCGCACCTACATACACTGGCACCTTACGCAGCAAGAAAAAAAAAGTTCGGTTCCCTCTCGGTCAGACGACCGCACTTCGCCGTTTTTTCCGTCGCTCGATTCCGTCCTTTCCCTCTGCACTTACCAGCGACTTGCATCGACTTCGAGACACGATATTTTCTAATTCTCTTGTTTCTTTACATCCATCAATCCGAGGCCTTTCACACTTCTACTGTTGCGTCCACACTGCATCGCGCAAACGTGTTTACTAACGGACGAATACGAAAGTTGCAGAGGGCGCCACCGTCTCGGATGGTGGCGTCGATTCAAAATTAATCTCGTTAGGCTGAGGCCGCGGACGATAATTAGAAGAGATAAATTGCTCTATATTTAAAAAGAATATTTTCTTGATGAACGTTCGCTCTACATTCGCTGCCTAATCTCGAATATATCACTTATATGCATATTGAGCGTCGTTAAGAGCAGGTTGAATACCACGGTCGGTAATAAAAACTGAAATCAACTTTTTTCACGGACGTTGATATCTAAGCTGAAGAAGTATCGCCGAAGATGGATTACATGCTAGCTTTCGATGGCACTGTTTTTTTGATCGTACATGCTAACAACAAAAAGTTTATTGTAGTTTTTGGTATCGACTGGGCACGGTATGGGTGGGGGGTTCACATTTTCTTGATCGAAAAAAAGGGAATCAAATTTCCGCCAAATGTTCATTTTACGTTACTACAGAATTCAAAAGAAATTTTACGTTTCTCATCATTTATTTTCCAGATTATCGCATACGCGAAAACAAAACGATCCAAACAGGACTGGAAATCCAAAGATCAATGCGTCCTTGCCACTTCCGCTTAACCAATTTGTTTTATCGACACTTGCGATTAGCGCAGCAAAAAAAAAAAATGCTATTATCTTTGGTATTCCCGAGTCTCTTCGTTGCATAGGTCACCGTTTAGAATCTGTGCTACCCAGTCGTCGCGCATTGCCGCGCAAAGGGAGCACGCAAGCCTCCTCCGCTCGTCTCGCCGGCCTGTCGCGTTTTCATCGGCAAGGTTTCATTGCGCCGTACTTTATAACCTCCCGAGAAAACATCGCTTGCGCAACGGACGTAAATAAACGAAGATAGACAGCGAGAGCGGGAGACGTAAAGGGGGAGGGGGGAGGCGTCAGGCACGACAACGATTATCCCATACTATTATGCAGCAAATTATCAATCGCCGTCCAAAATAAGTGAGACCCCTCTTGGGCGGATATACGTACATGTCGTGCGAACGCTGAGATCTCTAGAGAGCACCGCGTGGTAATCGTATCCGAGCGAGATAAACTCGTTTGCGTATATTTTTTTACGGCGTACGACACAAAGAATCTAACCGGATGTCTTTCGATCGCCCTAAAAAAAAACATGGCGTCGGGTTTTGTTCCGAATCGAAAGAAAATTCAAATGCTCCTGCGATATTTTGATCCTGATCTCGTGTCTTTCGGAACGCTATGACGCAATGCGAAGAAAATTGAAACATTAAGAAACAATAACAGAGTCATTGAACATGTGGGAAAAAAAACAAAGTAATATCTCGTAAATACTCTGGATAAACGTAATTTGATCCGTATCGAAACGAAGAAAACTTTACGACGAAAAATACTCCCGCGAAACTTTCTTCCTGATCTCGCGTTTGTCGTAGGGCAACGATTTAATGTGAGGAAAAGAAAGACATTGAGCGACTATAACACGGTCGCTAAACGTGTGTGAAAAAAAAAGTACGATCGCAAATACTCTGGACAAACGTGTTTCAACCTGACTGAACAAAAAAAAAAATGGCGTCGGGTTTCGTTCCGAATCGAAAGAAAAACGAATCTTGCGACGAAAAAAACTCCCGCGACGTTTTCTTCCTGATCTCGTGTTTTTCGAAACGCCACGACTTAACGCGAGTAAAAGACAAACGTCGAGAGACAATAACAGGGTCACTAAACATGTATGAAAAAAAAAAAACAAAGTAATATCTCGTAAATACTCTGGACAAACGTACAAGGTCTGAGAGCTGACGATCCGGAGACCTTGCGGCGCGTGACGTCGGCGCGTTTCGCCGGTTCTCTTGCATAGGGTACGATTAACATCGACGAGGCGCCTCAATGGCCGAGTGTCAACCGTCGTGTGTCTCCCTCGGCATGATAGAACGAGAGGAAAATCGCGGTGGCGATCGGGAAACGGTCACTGGTACGGGGACAGGTGCGTACGTCTGTGACACTTGGGGGAAGCAAGTTTACGTTCGTCTATCGCCTCTCGTGCACGTTACGGTTTGGTCACGTGGCTTTATACATGCAACTCTGTATACACACTTCTTGTGTACGAAAAACGTTTGACAACGCTGTTTCGTGAATATAGACGCGAGTGGACAGCCGCGACGGGACTGATCGAGACGACCGAGCCACAGGTGTCATCAGTCGAGCGGCTTCCCCCCTCCCCGCCGCCCTCGTCTCTCGCATTGACCGAAGCTCGCTCTCTCGCTCGTGCCACTCGCGCACCCGAATCTGCGTTGCGCTCCGATCTAACCTTCCTTTTTTATCTTACGCAAACTCGCTTCGGCACTCGTTCGACTTGTTGCACCTCTCTCTTTTCTCCGGTTCTTTACAGATATCCGCTGGTAAAGAGCAAAGAGTCGGCTCGCCTCGTGTAATTTCTCTTTCTCGCGTACGAAACTATCGGATTAACTTCGTCTACGTCGCCGCGACTCCGCCTCCGCCTGCGTCGAAGCGCGCGCTTTTGCACCGTCGTTTCAACGAATTCAACCACTTCGCGCTGCTTTTTTTGAATTATGTTTTCACTCGATTTTCGGAACTTGTCGTAAGTATTTAATTTGGGTAGTCGTTAATTTTTTTTCTCCCAAATGATGATCGCATTTGCGAGTTTACGACCAGGTTTGTCGCGCTCCGTCGACTCAGCAACTGAGTCGTTTGCTTTAGTTTATTGGTGGGTCGTGGCACAGTAACTCGACAACAGAGGCGTGACTTAATTCAAATAGATATTTATTCAAAAACCAGTGTATTTCGTGACAAAACATATAACGCGTATCGTAGATGCAGCGTATTTATAACGTGCACTTATTTTTAATTTTTTTTTTTTATTCCACTCACACATACACTTTTCTCGTCATCATCAATGTTTATAATATAATATTTATTTATCTCTCTCTCTTTTTCTCTCTCTCTCTTTTTCTTTCTTGTCCTTCTCTCGACAGATTCTCACCTTTTACAACTATCATTATAATTCGTATGGTAGAATGTGTAATTAATTATTTTGTTTTTTTTCTTCACTTTTTTTTTAACTCTTTTAATTACTTCGCCTATCGTATTATCTCTGGCTTGAACATCGCACGCGTCACAATCTATCGTCGCGTGTAACGTAACACAACTGCGTCAATAGTTTTCCATAGGGGTACATGATATGGGCGAGCAGACGATAGCAGCAACTCTTTCGCTAATTATTTCTCTTGTTTGTTTTAGTTTTTTCTTCATTTATTTTTTTCCTATACGTCCATTTCGTATTTTTCTCCCGCGTTCGGCGCGAGAAACTCGTGAAGCGGAAAGTAACGATGTTTTTTGGGAGATTAGAGATGGAGAAACGAAAATTCTGAATTTTCGTTCGAGCCCGTTCGAGTCTTTCGAGCCGGATAGGCCGAACGAGGCTCGGAACGGGAAAAAAAGCGAAATTTGTTAGCGACTGTGACGAGAAGAGCGTGTCAACCATGTCCGGTTGAGAAATTCTCACGTAAGCGAAGAGATTTCCACCGTTTCACGGTTCTTCGCTCAGTGTGGAGAATTTTATTTTTATTTTTTCATTTGGCCGGTGAAATTAGTCGAGGCAATTAATTAACGGGCGATCGACAATAATAATGTACAATTCGCTTCGGTCGTTACATTCACCCGCAAACTTATTCTCGATTGTTAAACGTTTTTGTGACAATTTGTCATATTACACGTGCATTTTTTTAATCGCAATTCAAACGAAAATTTTTTTATATTCTTTCAATGCGAGATGTACCGCTCACTTTTTTGTTTTGTAATTTCACGACGATACATCTCAGTTTTCATGATTTATAACGAATTGAGAAAAAAAACGGTTATTTTTTAACGTCTCGCAAAAAGGCTTAAACCTGTACGCCTATCTTACGCGTCTACTTCCTTCGCAGAATTAATTAAATCTATTAAAAAGGAAAAAATAAAAAGAATATATATGTAGGGGAAAGTTTCCATGAATCGTCCGGCGCGAGTGTCGACTTTGTCTCGATTTTTTGGGTTCTTCGCGTCCGAATTTTCGATCGAGATACGTCTTAGTCGACCGAGTTGCAGATTCGCAATCGTCCGATTCGATGTCTGCACGAAACGAAATTTCATCAAGTTATGATGGCTGTGTTTTGCATTGCACAACACTTCGCTCGGAGCAGTTCACTGAGAGAAAAAAATGCTAAAAGTCAACAAGTTTATTTTTCCTGAAGCCAAAGATGAATTTCTATGTCGTGCAGATATCTTCGAGGTCACAATTCGCACAGTTAAAATTCAGATTATTCATTTTTTGCGCGTACATCGACGCTACGACGGCCTCGTGACCCAACACTTGATCTCATTGAAGTTTTCCCGAGCATAATTCATAATCCGCCGGACACGAGGGAATCTCAGGCGCTAACATGATTGATAGATTCATCGAATTGCGAATTACATACGACCCGGACTCGACACGACTTCATTAACAATTTCGGGCAGTCGATGACTCACAGGAATGTTAATTTTACGATAATCGCGCCCGCGACCGAGAACACTACTTATATCATGATCCAATAACAGTTTTAATTTTTTTTTTTCATTCTCTTGATGGCAATCGAAAAGAGACATTTATATTCACTCTTTCACGCTCGACAGACTTAATTTTATTTAATTTTTACTTGATATCAAACTTTTTATGTTTATTGAAAAAAAAAATGTTTGGCTCCATTCATGGTAACGTTCCCGCACGAATATAAGATAAGCCTCGACACAAAGGAGATCTCCGCAAAAGATACTGAATATGGGATGCGCATGAAGGAAGAAAGCCGAAATTAATGAGAATTGTAGGCTTTTTTTGATTTTTTTTTCTTTTTTTTCTTTGCGTCATGGTAACTACTCGAGTGGAGTAACCAGCGCGTATCTTTATTATAGAATCCATCACTCTAACAATCTCTCGTCGAGCAGTATCGTTAAGGCACATTCTCTCAAAACGCGCGCGGGCGCACGTGTCTCTCCGCGCCTCCTCGTTGAACCACGAAGCCCGACCGCGCGGAGTTTATTGTTTTCGCCTCTCGGACGACGAGCGAGTATTAGGGGGGAGGGCGGGGTGGGGGGCCGATAATTGTTATTAAAAAGAAAAATAGTTGTTCTTGCTTCGCAGGAAAGTTCCATTTTTCAGCCACGTGCGTGTTTCGACGATGTTAGTGTGTTATTTTAATTAAAATAATAAAAAGTTAGATTGTCGCACGACGGCTCTTATCGTTGCCCGTTAGCGATCGAAATTTGTTGAATCTCGAAAAAAAAAAAATTCATTATGACGATCGTGGAGGGGAGGGCGGGAGTGGCGGCCTCCTTCGATTATCTTCTTATTTTCATTCCCCGCGACATCATTCATTGTCGTTATGTCCAATTGTTCTTCTTGTTTTTTTATCTCTCTTTCGCTATGTTCTCCTATCAATTTATCCCTATGCACGTGTCTATTCGTCTCTTGTCCATAGGCGCCGGGTTTTGGGTGGGGGAGAAAACAACGTTAGGTATTGCAATAAATATTGATATAGCAAAAGCCCAGTTATCGGTCGGCCCCGGTTAGAACCTGGCTCTGATGTATACGGCCGAGGCGTCGTGTTCGCCGTATCCTAGACGCTTGGCGTGCTTGTAGACCTCGTTCGCCGCTGCTGCCAACGGTAGAGGCTGTTCGAGCTGATCGCTCATACCGAGCGACAGTCTGAGGTCTTTCTGCATGTGCTGGAGAGGCAATTGCGTTGGGAAACCTCCCTCGATAATTGCTGCGAAAAAGAAAGCAACGATAACAAGACCCGTTAAAAACATCGAGTTTATTTAATTTAAATTTTTTTTTTTTTTTATCTCTTGAGTCGAAGGAAATATATGACCCACCTCGTCCCTTGTCGACGATCGCTGGACAAGCCAGCGAAGTCAGTTCCAAAACTTCGAGTACGTCCTTCTGCTGCAGTCCTGCCCGATCGGCGAGCGCCATGCTCTCCGCCAGTCCGGCGAGTGTAACACCGGCCATAAGTTGCAACACGAGATTCATCTTCGACGCGTTGCCCACCTCGCCGAAATAAAAGCTGTTCTTGCCCATCGCGTCGAAACACGAGGTGCAATCGTCGAACAGCGATCTATCGCCCGCCGCGAGAATAACAAGGGTGCCCTCCTGGGCGTGAGTCTTGCTTCCTTGTACCTGGGCCTCGAGATAACGTCCACCTTTGGCGTTTATCGCCTCGGCTATGTCCTGCGATGTCTCGGCGTCGATTCCGGTCATCTCTACGTATCCCTTGTCCGGCGAGATCTCCATCAGTACCCCACAGTTTCCGAAAACCATCTGTAATATCGGTTTATTATTATTATTATTTTTCCACGTTTTCGAAGTATGGATAAAGATTGTTGAAAATCAATGCGATCAAAAAATTTAACTCGGTCGATTGAGAAAACTCACGTGTTTCGCTGCTTGGGGATCGGCCACGCAGGAGAAGGTGATGTCGGCGGCGAGAACTACGTCCGAGGGTGTGAGGCCCTGCTCCGCTCCCGCTTTTACGAAATCCGTGCACTGCAAAAATTAAACAAAAAAAATCAATGAATAAAATATTAATGAAAATTACATCTTGTGTATGCTTTGGAAAATGGTTTGTTTGTTATTATCATATATATAGTATTACATATTTATAATAAGATCATAATATATTATGCACTAAAAAGAAATTGATTTTATTATATTTTTGTGACTAATGCTAATAAAATTTTATTTTATTTTATTTTATTTTCAAAAACATGTGGTATTTTTATTCTAACGAAATATGTTGGAAATATAGTATAGTGCAAATTCGAATACGAATCCGTCGATATGTTCCGAAGGGAGAGCTGAGAGTTCTATATTACGTTCCGGAGTTTATTATCCGCACTCATTTTCGGAGCCTCGAGCGCCATCTAACGGAGAGCGCGGCGTTACGAAAGTGGTACTGAGAAGCGTCGAGCGATGGCGCCAGGACGAATCTCGTGTCGCGCCATTCGTTTCCCTCGTCTCGTCACGTATATCGCTCGGTCGCCGAGAGAGCCTTTGCGGTACCGGGACGTGCAACGGGCGAACCGTTTGTGGCGCATTTGCCACATCACCAATGGACGCCATTATTCGCCGCGGGGACTGCCTCTTTCGACGCGATCCCTCCGAAATGTGCAGCAGCAAACTCTTCCCCCTCGGCTCGTTCCGTCTCCCAACCGAGTCGCTAATCGAGTCACATCAGCCCAGAGAGAGTTATGCACTCGGTCAGCGTCGGGCGAAAATAAAATCGCTTGAACGTATAGCTCGAGTCTGGAAATTTCGTAAGTCTTTGCGCTTGGCGCGGTTATCAAGATGGCCGACACCGAAACGCGGTCTCCAACGAGGCGAAACAAAGCAATGTCGTTTAAGCCCGGCATCCATAATTGCGTCACTGCTCTCTAGTTTCGTAATGCTATTTTCCTACTTCTATGTATACGTACATATACAATGCAATAGAAACGGCTGGAGTTGACGAACGAACGAGCGCGTCGTAATTGTGACGACGAAACTAATGGGATTCTCTCTATTCCTCCGCCGCTCCCCGAAATCGTCGGGCGGATATTGGAGTGTCGACGTGAACAAGCGACGTAAGCAGGTGTATGAAATATTCGCCGGGACGAGAGATAATTCAACGGCGTTGAATTATCAGAGTAGCAATTATCGAGAATTCCGACGGGCAACGAAGCTCGCCGTCCGTAGAAACGAGGCCTACAAAAACAATATATAAGCGCGGAGATACGAAGATTGCACGAGCGCTCTGGCGAGAACGAGACGCCGGAATAAACCGGCGACGGCGTGCTTATTAAAACCGATCCTACATAGCCATTTCTCGAACGGATGTGAGGATAAATACCGTGACGGAGGGCACAATACTCTCGGAAGACTTTCCCAAGTTACCGAGCGCACAAAGACGCGACCGCGCATGCGCGCGCCGTTGTAATTGCGAGAAAAGCATTAAGGCCTGGCTCGGCAATGCGAGAAGCTGAACCGGAAGTAGGGAAGTCTCGAATTACGATCGGGTGAGCGAGAGAGGGAGAAAGAGCCAGAGCCCGATGATATACAACGTTACATCGGACGTTTGCTCGCTCGTGACGTATACGGATACGAGAAGCGCCGAGTAACGATGAAACACACTCCTGGTGTCCGATAACAGGCGCCGTTGCCACATCCTCCTCCCGACGTCGCGGCGAGCGGATGGACGAATACGAGCTTTCCAGACGAGTTCCTCTCCGCTGAATCCGCGGCTCGACATTTTCCATAGACTTAAAATAAAATGGAATGTGGCAACGAGATAAGAAGAGATTCGTATCGGATCTTCGATTCTACGACTGTAAGCCTTTCGAGGCCGCCCGGGACCGCCGCTCTGGCACCCAAAATCGAAAGGAAAATAATTATCTCGATCTATTTACATGAATTGATCTCAAGGACAATTTTCGCGTCGAGCCATGTTCGACGTCTAGGAGCAATTACGCTCTTGGCTTGAAGACTCTGACTGGTGCAATAAAAGAGCATAGGAAGACAGAAATTCCGGCCATTAATATCAATGTCCGGACCGGCTGGGTCGTAATTGACGCTAGCTCGGTCGAACACGAGCTCTCCTCTCTCTCTCTCTCTCTCTCGAGCTTTTGCCAAACGTGCAATTTTCTCGCCGCTTCGAAATTTTTTGTTAAAAGTCGACAACTGAGCTAATAATTATTATATTTCATTCAATTACGAATGTTGCGTGGTACGAATGACCTGCATTAATCAGCGGATGAACTGGGAGATGTGGCGCGTGTATGGAAGTCCTTGGGGAGGGTGGGCGGTGTCGGCAGCGCGCCAGTGTCAATGCTCGTCCCGCCCGGCGTAATTGTTGATGGTCTCTTTGTGGCGTAACAAAGGACGTGGTAGCGAGGCTGGACTAACCTATTCGCCAATGTGGGTTAGGAATGCAGCGAGCATTGAGCGTGTCGCACAACACGACCCGGCGGATTATAGCCAGATACCACGAGTCGAAAGAAGCACCTCAGTCCGAAAAGCTCTCGGTGAATTAAACTATAATCTAGGGAACGGCTGTAATTCCGACCGTTCGCAGCACTCCCTTTCTCATTTATCGAGGCACGTTCGTAAGGGAAAAACAGTACGCTTCGATAACAAAAATCGATGCTGTTTAATGGCACATGCACTGCCATTTTTTGCAATTTGAGTTATAGGCTCTGTCAGAGACAGTAAAAAATCATACACACGTTTCGTGATTGAATAACAAGGCTGAGCGTTAAGCGGTGCTCGAACTTTCGAGTAACCCGCTCGTGGAGGAATGAGCCATCCGGCTGATGCTCAGGTTCCAACATAATGAATACGGCTTCCCTTCGACACAGTGGGAACTGTTACTTTGCGCGCTATAGGTGACACACTTGTTACGTAGTTCATGGCTTGGCCTTGGAGCGAAACAACATTTCCCGAGTCGTCGGGCTTCCTCCATGCTGCTGATCGTCTATTTTCGTGGCGTCGTTGGTGAAAGCGAGGGGTGAAGGCTCTCCCGACGAGTACCCGACGATGTACGACCTTTTGACCCTCGCAGGCCATTCGGCTCAACGTGAATAATACATCGCACGATCGTTCACATTATTGACAATATTATTCTCGAAGATAGCCGGGCATCGCCGCACTGGGACATTTATCGTTTCAAATATTATCGAAAGAAATTCAAGTGGACGCTTGTAAAATTTCGAAGCGTACAGGAGGGTCAATGTGGGGCGAGCTATGTCGATTGAAGAACCGTGCGAATCGGTCCTCGAGACGGTATCGTCGAGTCGACCGAGAGGGTCCCGTTGATTACATGTGTACGAAGTCCGAGAACACTTGGTCTCACTGGCGCTCGGAACGATCGTCGTCCGAACGCCAGGGTTATTATCGAACAGATATTTAGATAATTTAGGTAAATATTTATTCGTTTTAAATAAATATTTATTCGTTTTAAATAAATATTTATTCGGCATAAATATTTATTTTTACTAAATGTATATTTATTTGCGGGGCGCCCGTGAAATATTTTGCTTTCTGCGTGCGCTGTATAGTCCATCGGTATTGATGAACTGTCGATGCCGTCAGTGCTTCGATTCGATGATATGTTTATAAACAAAACAAAAAATATACGGAGACGATTATGGATCGTAAGAATTGTACGACAGTGTCGATCCCGATGAGCGCAATGTACAATCGATCGGTCTCGATGCAGTGCCGATGCTTCTTTCAGCGCTTTCGAGGGCGGGGGGAAGGGTAATTCGCAAGAAATGTCTCTACGTTGGAAAAACCAGACTTGTCGCAAACGTCGTTCGTCCGTAAATATTCTTCAGACTAAATATACGAAAATATAAATATAGAAAATAATAAATCGGACGAAAAAAAAAAAAATATATACATATATATATATACATGTGTATCAAACTTGAAGCAAGTCGAGTCTGTGAATGGCGAGAGTAAAATCTTTTCCGTGCGACAACGCAGACGTCGAAACATTCCGCGCGTTAACAAACTTCGAGGCATTTCGAACAAAAAGAAAACAATGTATTTATAGCCGGAGCTGCGAGCGATAAGCTTCTGCCGAGTGACTCGCTGACTCCTCACCGCAAATATTGTGTGTTCCGAGTTCCCGAGCAGACTTTGTCGGGAAACTAATTCTCCTATCTCTCGCCTATCTCGCCGATCTCCCGTTCGTAATTCAAGAGTGTACCGTCGTTAATTGAGGCAAGCCCCTCGGCCTCCCATCAGCCGTGAATACGGAACACGCGAATGAACGGCGAATTAGCGCCGAGAAATTGCACCGAGCGCCGCCAGCCAAAGTTTCGAGCTGGCTATGTACTTTGAAAATTACATTTTCGTCGGGCGGATCGACGAAAATACCGGATCGATGGGAAGCGTACGGAGAGACGGATGCAGCCGAGCTAAGGGCGGAGGGGGGACGGGGAGGAGGGGAACAGTGTCTGCGCGTGCCACAGGCACACCCGACCTTCAACGACCCGATGGGAACGCGACCCTGAATTTCGCTGGTCTTCCAACCGACCTTACCGCAAACGCGAAACGCCTGGCGAAATGCCACGGAAATACCGACAAAATTTTCTACGCAAGAAACGTCGACTCATCGGCGACGTTGAACGTTCGATACGAAAGAATGAATGAACGAACTGAGTTATTGTTTAACAAGACAAAGAATCCACCAGGCACATACAGGAAAACAGAAAAACCTAAGCCGAAACTGACGCAACTAAAAAATAAATATAATGATAACAACAGTACTAATAAAGATGAAAGTAGATCAAAAAAATTTTAATAAAATAAAGATAAAGAAAGAGAGCACTATTTTTATTTGGAACGTCGCGAGAATATATTCGTATTGGAACGAGGACCGTCCGGTGGATAAGCGGAGAGTCGACGAAAATAAGAATCCGTTGACATTTTCAAAGTAGCAACGGGAACGAGCTATTTGCATTACGATTTTGCTTCACTTTGATGACTGCGCAACAGTTGAACTTTCGACGATTCGCGAGCGCAGAGATATTTTCAACGCGGTGGATATAACATATATATATGTCTATCGAGAGGTTTTAACCGAGTCGCGTATAATCTTGTTAGCCGCCGTAAATAGGCTATAAATATTTTATATTTTATTTTCGTTCGTATCCAGCCAAGCGCTGCCGGATCGGCGCGAGACTTGGCCTTTGGGAGTGAAATGCAATGGTTTTCATTCGCGGAGGATAACACGAGGGAGGCTTAAACGTTTATTACGAGCGCGTCTCTGTATCTACGTGCGAGGCAAAAACAACGTGGGAGAGGTCGAGTGAAAGAGCCGTGCGACACACTCGGCGGGACGTTAAACTCCCTTCTCATTTTTCTTCATCTCCGCTTTCCGCGTGGTTAGTGCACAGGCCCGCTCTCTATCACTCGCCGGTTTACCAGTCGCGGTAACCAAACCCGCCCACGGGCGAAGCACGAGGGCGTGTGCAATATAGATAAGCTCGCGCAATGCACCGCTCTCTCTGTATCCAGTTCAAATTCGTGAGCGGTGTAAATAAAGAATTTCGTAAAGATATTCCGCCACCGTATCAACTCGATCGACGAGATTTAATCGACGAACAGAGAATTACCATTTGCCAGATGTCAACGAGTCGTTACGCTCGTAAGTCCTGCCGATCTACGATCAGCGAGTCTCCGCTCGTCCGCGAGAGACGAGGGGGAACAAGAAGGAAGGAGGTTTGCCGAGAGGGCGGCGAAGAACGAGCGGAAGAAAGGGTCGAGTGAGGATTTTATTTATTCCTTTTTTTTTACCGAGAGAAAGAAAAAGAGTGCCGGCACGGATAGCACAGAGTGAATACGAGGAACAGCGCGGCAGCGGCCAGAGGACGAGACGGAGCGAGGGCGAATAAGGAAGGAGCATTGAGAGGGACGGAGAGAGAAAGACCGTGCCAGGTTCCCGAGCGCGGCCTGTATTTATCCCCGTACAATGTTGCCGGCTCGCAGTCGGTGACCCAGGCCCGCCTAGCGAGCCGGATCAATATTCTCCGAGCCGGCAACTGCGCATCCGTGCGCTCAGCTGATTCGAGGGACTCGTCGTCTCGCTACGAACCCGGCGACTGGTGTGTTCGAAGTCTCAGGAGGCCTTCCTGGCTTCGCGTGCGTACAATATACACGGCTCATTCGATGTAACGAGGAGAAATCCTCCGAGCTGTACGGAGTATTTCAGTCGCTGGCTGTGGCGACCACTTGTCCTTCGATAGGGGAATAGGCGAGGCGGCGAACGAGGCGCGCTGTTCGGACTCTCGCCTCTATTTCACTTTCGTTCGTGAAAACGCTACATCCCAAATTGGACGGTAAACCGCCCAAAAAAAGTCTTCGGACCTAAGATACCTCGGCTTCCGACTTCTGCTTATGTCGGATGGAACAAAAAAAAATCGACGAAAGATATTCAGGATGTTACACCGCGGTGTTAATATTGCCGTAAAGTCTTCGGCATCGAGGATGGCGGGCTCGAACTTCGTTCGTTCCTCGTCTCTCTCGCTGTTCGCACGTTCGAATCCGTTCGAGACGATGACCTTCTCTCTCTCACACGGTTTCCGACTCGTATCCTTCACGAGTCGCTAATCTCCCCTCCCTTCGAAACCGCCCACCCATTTTACCCCCACAATTTCGCTCGTTCTTCCAATCGGCGTTCGCTTGCCGACACGTTTGACACGAAGTTTCTCCGCCTGTGCCCCTCTCGTTTCGCCTACTTTGCCAACAGAGAGAACACTTCGGGAACTATTCTCAGCTGGTTTCTCCATCTTATTCGCGCCGAGTTCCTGCCTTCCCCTTAGACTCCGCGGTTCCCACCAAAAGCGCCGATCGCCCAGGGACCGAAACGCTCCTACGCTCTATCTCGCCTCGATCCCTCCAGCCACGTTCCGACCCGCTAAGTACCGGTTCGCAATCGTTCTTTCGTCGAGATACATTACATTGTCTCCGGTCATCTCGATTTATCCACGCCGTGAGAAAGCTTTCACCCGTTTCCGCTGCATAATATCTTCACTTATTCGCGACCCGAATTTTCGCAACTGATTTAGCTCGCTCCTAAAATATTCCCTAACGACTCTCCGCCTAATGCGCAATTAACCCCCTTCCAGCTCGGAAATATATGATTGGCCTTCCTCGAAAATGTCGCCAATAATAAACGTACCGCTTAAAACCTTCGGGACGACGGAAAGAACGAGTTTGAGTTATCGAAAAAAGGTACCCAAAATGGAGAGTTATTTTTCTCTGTAATACTTTTGGCGCGAATGGCCCTATTTCATTGTACATAAATATATACACTAATGGAAACAATCGATTATACGTTGTGCTCATTGGGACCGACAGTGTCGTAAAATTTTTACAATCCATAATCTACTCTTTATGAATAATACAGACGAATCGGAGCGCCGACAGCCTCGACAGTGCATCGAGGCCGATCGATTATAGTATGCACCCAGAAAAAAATTGATCACCGCCGCCCGCAACTAAATATACATTTCATCAAAATAAATATTCATTCGAATTAAATAAATAATTATTTGCCCGATACCGATCAAATACTTTTTTTTTGTGTGGTCATCAGAACCGACGGTATCGCACACTTTTCACGATCCACTCGCTACTTCATCGTTCCTTCGCGGCCGGCACCTCGCCCGTTCCTCTTCCCTTCCAAAGATCACCTTCACACCTTTTTCCGTCCCTTTCTCCCTGACCATGACCAACCGGCGTCGGAAACGCGCTTTCGCGGCCTCGAGACGTGACCCGGAGCTCCACCGTCCGAGTGGGGGGGGGGGGGGGGGGGGGGGGGGAGGAGGATCGAAATTCGCTCTTGCGATAACGAACGACAATCCATTTTATCATTCTCTCGCAACCGGTGCCTCGACCGATCCTCTTCCCTTCCAAAAAAACGCCTCCAACCTTTTTTCGTCCCTTTTCTCCCTGACCATGACCAACCGACGACGGAAACGCGCTTCCGCGGCCTCGAGACGTGACCCGGAGCCGTGCAGGCGGGGGGCCGGAGGGACGAGAGGGTTGAAAATTCGCTCTCGCGTATATGTGTTAGAATCCACCTCTCGCACGAGGCATCCTCCCCTCGACGATTCCCCCGGGGAAACACGGCCACTCTCCGAAGGCGTATAGTCATGTTATACAGGAGAAGGCTCCTTGAACGACCTTGCCGAGTGTGCAGAGTGAAGACGAAGCTAGCGCACCACCGGCGGAGGTCGGCCCGGACGGAGAGAATTCTATATCCGAACGTAATGATTCTTCGTTAAGTTGAAAGTTTACGGTCGGGCTTCGTTACATCGTTCGAATCCGGCGATCGTGGGCAGTAAAAAATTGTAGGTGGAAGTCAGCGCCGCACGGCGGGAGAGATTATAAGGCTCGTTCTTCATCCAATCTGCTGAGTGTTGGCTGATTACGCTCCCGCTGAAAGTCCCATTGATCGGCAAGCTCGCTCGAGTAACGGCAAACATTGAAACCCACGTACCGATCCGTCCGCGGCCACACTTTCATCTACAATCTCGCCGGAAGTCGCGTCGTACAAAGGTCGATCCATTTGGGGAATTATTTTTTATAAACATTACAACCAAAACGCGGAAACGCCAAGATTATAAATAAATAACGAATAATGAATAAATGGTTAATAATAATTTTTGAAGTACGTTTAAACACATTTTCTATATATAAACTAATAACATACTGGCGGCGCGACACGTGTTCGAGGTTATAGTACACTATAACCTATATCTATAGCATGCGCTATAACTATAGTAAACGTTGAGTGTACTCAATACACTACAGTATAGCACACAGCTACAGCATTTTTATAGCAGACGACAAACAATCGCAAAGGCAATGGTAGATAGGCCGTCTTTCGATATGTTTGAATAGGACTTTGGCCCGTTTTTGAAGTTAGTTATCTCCGCCACTTCAGATTTATTTTCCCAATCCATCGCTACAAACACGCTCCCACATCCACAAATATGGTGAGTCAAGTTTTGTCAAGAGACGTAGAGCCTTTTCGACAAACACTGGAGACGACGAAAAAAGCGGCCAGCCATGAGTTGTGGAAGATCAAATGTAAAAATTTAAAAAACAATGTAATCCCTTAGCGATACGAGATTTCATTGCCTCGAGTAGATGGCACATCGAACAAAGGTCGAACCACTGAGAAAATTATTTTTTAAAAGATCGAATGGCAGAAAAAAACAAAGAAAACAATCCATCAGCGGTCCGAGACTTCATCACCTCGAGTAAACAAAAATATCTTAGGAAAATGAAGAATAATGCATTTCACTTTTATGCAAATTATTATGCAATCGCAATATGCAATAGTACAGCAATTAGAGGTCGTACAGCGGCTCGCATCAGGAAGCGTGGCGCACGGAAAAACAGTTGCCACGTGGCAGAGACTAATTTGCAAAGTGCGGAGAGGGTTTTTGCTCGCTCATTCGTACGTTGCGAGTCGATGTTTTCAGACTCGAAGGTGACTTGCCCGCTGTACCCACCCGGCCGGGCAGATAAATAATTCGTTCGCATGTTCGTGTCAGAGTGGGGGGGACGAAGGAGAGCCAGATACTTGTGAAGTCGCGATAGCCGCGCGATTATCGCTACTGTATCAACACTCGAGGGACTTCGCGAGCTGCTAATGTTCGCAGGATTGTTGGCTCGCGGACTTAAAAAAAAAAAAGATGCAACGTTCTTGTTCGACGAGAGATTCTCGCGGTTAGGAAAAAAAAACACCGAAGAGCGACTCTCTTCGCTCTCGTGCGAGGATTGTGAAGTCTTGGTTGACAAGTCGGTCGGTCTCAGTTGTATTTATAGGAGGGACGAGGATCACAAAACGTATGTGCAGCAACAGCCACGACCCACGCTGACTGACCGAGTTTGCAATCGATAGCCAATATCGAGGTTGTCCTTCTACGGTGCAAACGGGGAGCGCTGAGCCGCGTTCACCTTTACGGAGAGTGGATCAGCGTGATTCACAGAGCGACTCTATCACCTCGATGTGCCTACAATATCATACAAGTTCGTGCGGCGTCATATAAGAAAAAAGAAAATAATAGGACGAAAAAAAAATTATAATAATAATTATCACCGATATATCGCACGGGGACGGAGAGAGAGCGTCACGAAAAAGTGAAAGCCCGTTTCGCTCGTAGAAGAAAAAACATTCGTAACTGTCTCGCGAGCGTACGGGCGACTGTCGACCATGCGAAGCGATTTGTATGTTGTTCCGTACGTGCGATATATATTTTTTTTTCCGAACCCTTCGCGAGTTTCGGCAGGGCACACCGGTCCGTCCTCGACCCGGACAAGTAACAGCTGCTACCGCCGGGTGAGAGACACGTTGAATTCTGCCGGAACAAAGCGACTCAGCGAGGAGGCAGAAACCCGAGGAACGGCGGAGGGGCAGAGGGACGGGGGGAGCTCGATTGCAGCTCCTTATACCTGCCGCGAATGAAAACCCTCGCCAGACCGAGAAGGAAACCAGACTCATGTTCTCGGAGGAATTTAGCAAGATCCACCGACCGCAATAAGCTAAGTTAAGCCTTCCATCTTTCTCGAAACGAGAACGCTGCGATTATCCCTCGAAATTTTGTGCAGAAACCAACAGGAATAAGAAATAAATTATTCAATAAAATCTGTCTTGCCTTGTCCCGTATTAAAAAAACCCTCGGGAGACCGACAAGGAAACCAGAGTAACATTTTCGGAAGAATTTAGCAAGATCCACCGACCGCAATAAGCTGAGTTAATCCTTCCATCCTTTTCGAAACGAAAACGCCGCGATTATAGCTCCAATTTTTTTTTTTCTTCTAGGACATTTTATTTTAAACCTTCCCAACGATAATCCATAGAGCGAACCGGAAAAAGGAATAAATAATTTAATGAAAACTGTCCAAACGAGTCCCTTATGCAATAGAAAACTCGATTGCAGCTCTTTATATTTCCCACGAATGAAAACCCTCGTCATGCCGAGAAGGAAACCAGACTCGCGTTCTCGGAGGAATTTAACAAGATCCACCGACCGCAATAGGAAAAGTCACTCTCCTATCTCTCTCGAAGCCGGAACGCTGCAATTATCGTTCGAATGTTTTTTTCATCTTCCCAACGATAATCCATCGAACCAACAGGAATAAGTAATAATTTATTCAATAAAAGCCGTTTTATCGATTCCCCGCGAGACTCCACTATAGTTCAACGTCATAAGATGCTATTTTTATTTTTCTATAAAAAGTTAAAAAATAAATAAAATAGAAAGCTTAACAGCGATAGGAGAGTTTCATTTCCGAGTCCTCAGCAGACGATCTCTTGCATATTGGATAAGTTCGGCTCCGTGTTACGTAGCCCGCTGAATTTTCGTTGCAAACGTCTTTCCCCGGGCGCGATATACGACAGGCTCCGGCGGAAGAAAGCCCTGCGAGACGTTCGTGTTCGGTCACGGGGTTCCCCGGATCGTTTTCTTCCTGGCGAGCGTCGAGCGCGGGTTAGACCTTTCTCGCAATTTCGATAACTCCTCCCTTCGTTCGGCCAGCTAGCTAGAGCTCGCGCGAAGTTCGGAGAGCAGCCCGTGCCGGTGTAGCCGTTCGCGTTTGCGACGTTGCCATGCGCGTGCTTTCCTACAGCCCCGTCCCGCGTCCGTGTACGCGTCGCTCGTCTGTGTGCGCGCGCGCGCCTTTCCGCGACGTTGCCACGTCGATCACGGGGGGAGAAGCCACGAGGAGGCCGGGTTCCATTCGACGTTCGCCAGTCAGTTTTTGTGTCTGCTGCGTGCCAGATACGCTCGGAAGCATCGCGAACGGAGCCACACACGCCGGAGGCACCGCCGAAGAATATTATCGCAAGAATTCACTCGAGAGCTTCGGCCGCACTCCCGGCGTCATGTGACACGCGCAGAGAGCTTATTCGCCGCCCGAGAAATCAGAGATATTCACGTAACGCGGGGACAGACACACCGAGGCTTTAACAAGGTTTGGCGCGCGCTTATGCGCGAGGCCAAATGAGACGAGAAAACTCGGAAGGATCAAAAGAAGGAAAACAAAAATACGTATAGTTTCCGCACGACGTTAGATCATCGAATAGTTCTATTCAAGAGTTTATCGTCGCTGATCAACGGTGTACAGAGCCGTGATTTAGCCGGAGTTACACAATCGCTATGTCGCCGTCAAAGGCGGGAGCCGGCACCAGTGAGTACGCTGGCCGATCGAGTGAATACATAGCGAACGGTTAATAAATCACCGCTCCCCCCCCCTCCCCGCCCCCTCCCCCGCCCCTCGCCCCGCTTCTCATGGAAATAAAATTTACCGGTTAAAGAGGAGAGACCTCGGTTTCGTCGGAATTATCCCTACAAACGAAAAGTGACTGAAAGAAAGGTAAAAGAATAAAAGAATTAAATTAGAACAGACGAACAGTGAATATCGATAATAATTGCCGAGGTTAATTTCGAGGATCGTGCGTCGATTCGACTGTTCGAACAGTAAAGTTCGATCCTTTCGGTAATACATTATTATCCGATGTGTATTGTCGTAGGATAATATTTTGTTACCGGAAAACTGGATGTTCGGAGGAGGCTTTTTTTAAGTTTGATCTCGCGAAGCTCGAGAACCAACCGACGGCTCTAGAGCCAGGAGATGGGAGGTAGCTCGCGCTACAACTCCATCGGACGATATAAAGTTGAATGTATCAGCCTCAGTGATGAGGGTAAGAGTGATACTCGGGGTGCCGCGATGCTTTATCCCGATCGCGTTGCAGCTCGTACTGCTCGTCGGCCTTTTGCTGGACTTCAACGAGGTGGTCTCCTCGTCGAGCCTGCCACGGGAGGAAGTCGACGAATTTATAAAGAATTGTCCGGCCGGTTGCCGCTGCGACGGTTGGAACTTTTACTGCGAGGAGAGAAGCTTCCTAGGTCTCGGCCTGCCGTCGGAGGCCCAGAACGTCGTTCTGCGGGAGGTTCGAGCGGCGACGCTGCCGGTAACGGCACTGGAGCGAGCCGGCAAATTGCGAAGCCTCGCTTGGATATCGAGCGACATAGAGCGGGTGGAAACTGGCGCTTTTCAATCGACACCGCTGCTGGAGAGCCTCAACTTAGGTGACAATCGTCTAACGGGATTGCCGATCGACGCGCTCAGGCCGCTCACCGATCTGAGACACTTGAATCTCACGGGCAACCGTCTCGTCAGTTTACCGCGCGCTTTGTTCCACGGATTGGATAAACTCGAGGAGATCGTCGTGTCGAACAATCGTCTGAGCGTTCTGCCCTTTCAGGCCTTCACCGAGGCGAGGTCGCTCAATCGGCTGGACGTGTCGAAAAATTTCCTGGTCTCCCTGCCCGATCACACCTTCAAGACCAATAAGGAACTGCTAGTTCTGAGGCTCTCGAAGAATCGTCTGACAAAACTGCCCGGACGATTGTTCTCGGGACTGCAGAAGATCCAGCGTTTGGAACTCGGCGACAACGAGATCGACAGTCTGCCCCGCGGTCTCTTCAACGAGCTCGGCACGCTCGAGTACCTCGACGTATCGGGGAACCCTCTGACTAACCTGAGCAACGTGGCCTTTCAGGGACTCGACAGTCTCGTCTGGCTCGACGTAGGAAGAACGAAACTCACGAGGCTAACGCGCGATCTCTGGCGACCGGTCAAGAATCTTCGGAGCCTCAATTTCTCAAAGACCCGAATCGAGATCCTCGGTAACTTCGACCTCGCCGGTCTGCGGCGGTTGGAGAGCCTCACGATAACCGACAGTCCGCTGCGCGAGATCGGCACGAAGACCCTCGACGAGACGCCGTTTCTCAGGAATCTCGATCTCCGGGACAACGATCTGGCGTTTTTGCCCGCTAACCTCGCGCACCTCACGAGGATATCCCAGCTGCAGTTGGGCGGAAATCCGTGGGCCTGCGACTGCCGGATGTTCTGGTTCCTCAAGTGGGCGGAGAGCCACGCTCACCGGACAGCCTTCGACAGCGGTCTCAGGTGCGGCCACGAAAAAGCCACCGTCGACACGCTCCAGGCTCTGAGATACTTAAACTGCACCGCTCCCTATCTCTCTTACGTTACCGGCGAGAACGAGCTTCATCCGCTTCTCGGCACCGTCCTGCTCGAGTGCGAGTTCAACGGCAATCCGGCGCCGACCTTGACTTGGGTCACTCCCACCCTCGAGGTCTTCCATTGGATTCCCGATCCGTCTTTTCCCGATGTCTTTCACGATCATCCGAGCGCCCATCGGGACAATATCAAGTCGCCGGCCAACGCCGGCGACGAACAGGCCGACTATCGCGCCTCCGACAGAATTCGCCTCCTCGACAACGGATCCTTGCTCATCACCGGCCTCCTCCGGCACGACGTCGGCCGTTACAAATGCTACGCCGTCAATCCGATCGCCAACGTGACGACTTACATCTATCTCAGGATGGATCCCGTTACTTATCATCGGATCAAGATATTCAGCATCGCTGTCGGGGCGGCGAGCGCCACGGGATTTCTTCTCCTTACACTGTTCGTACAGTTTCTGCGCTATCTCATCGGCAGGTGAGTATCTCACGCAATCGTCGCTGCCCGACGAGAAAAATCGTTGTCATTATCGTATTCATTTTTCTTTTGCGAAAAAGTATTTTTACGTTTTTTTTTTATTTTATATTTTTTATGAGATCAACTTTTTTTATCTTGCTTGTTTCGTCGGTGTATCCGGTTTCTTTTTGTTTCTGTACAATTATCGATGTCATAATGATTGTTATAATCGTATTGTCATTACTGTTCATTGACTTTTATATATTTCTGTGTACTTTTTGAATGCTGCTCGCCGCATCGCGAAGATAGAGAACGAACTGAACGGAAATGAACAAAAAAAAGTCTGAAATTAAATGAAAAGAAAAGAACAAACGTAACACACACGCAAAACACGCAACGTTCTTCGTGGTTTTTACGTCGGCGTCAACAGAAATGTTTTGACCCCCTCGGAGTTCACGAGTTGGAAGTTTGACGGAATAAAAAAAAGTTATGGTCTCGAAAAAGCAACAAAAGCAAATTAGAAAAATCTCATTTAAATTCATCGCCGAAATTATCGTAGGTGCGGCTGTGGCAGATGGTGTTTATGCTGCAGACGCGTTGGGGTTACACCGCGAGCCAAGCAGATCTATCAGATGCTGGACAACATCGAACACTACAAGAGTCAGCAGCTCGAGCGTCTACGTGAGAATTATACACAACAGGTGCACAGGATTAAGGACAACTGCGCCGAGCAGGTCGAGTGGATACGCGACAGCTACGAGGGACAGATGAGGCACATTCGAGACATCAGAGAGTACGGAACGAATCATCTTACTTCCCTCAGAGATCAGTATTACGATCAGGTAATCATTTCAGGTAGTTTATAGAGAATATTTAAAAAAATCAAAGCTGGCGTTGTTTTCTATGCCGCGAGTTTCTTCTCCCTGGAAGACGCTAAAAATCGATCTAAACACTGTGCAAACATTTAATTTGAAAACCAATGAACGGAAGCTTAGACAAACTGTTTCTAAAATCGTATAAATTTTTTTATATATATATTTTTAAAAATTGCAGGAAAAAGATTCCTAATTCTTATATCCGGTATTTTAATTGTACAACAAAAAGTGCATTAACGTTCAATCAATGTAAGTAATGCAAGGAAATTTTAAGTTCCAGTGCATTAAATTTACAATTTATTTTTACAGTGTAGATCGCAAATATGTTTCGATCATTCGATTGAAAATCGTTCCTCACTTTGTTTTTTTTTTTCACTCCCATGAAACTCTGCGAGATCTCGGATGTGCTGGTGATGGGGAGGGGTGTAAGGATGAAGAAAAACCAGGGGTAATCCTTGCATCATACGTTTGTCCCGACAGGTAAAGAGGGTGCGAGACTATTCGACCGGGCAGCTGAATTGGGTACGAGAGAACTACGTCTTCCAGCGCAACAAGATAAGAAAGTTCAGCGCCCACCAGGTTTTGCGTCTGCGAGAGTCGTACAAGTATCAGCAGCAGACCCTTAACAAAGTGCTGGAGAATCTGCCGAACTTGTATTTCGACAACTGCCGTAGCGGTTCGTGCGGCAAGAGCGACTCGGCGGTCTTCGATCCGAAGGACATGAGCTCGGCGGGTATGGACACTTATTTCAAGGCGAAGCTCCACGAGTTCGCCGCGTGCAACAACAGCATGGAGGATCTGAACAGCGAGTACTACACGCCCACAGATTTTTCCGGCACGAGTCCTCACGCCCTCGGATTCATCGACGGTATTCACATAAACTACATCGAAGACGGTCCGCCACCTCCCCTGGATCCGCCGCTGGGACCGAACTGCGCCGTCCTGCAGAGGATCGAGGAATTCGGAAGCAGTTCGTCCTTCGGTGAAGTCGGCTCCGAGTACTCGGTGCGCGTCTACTGCGGCAACAGCGCCGACGCGCTCGCCCGGCAAGAGAACGGCGAACCGGAAGCGCTCGGGCTCCTCGGACCCAGCACCAGCTTACCGGACTTGCCTCACGAGACACGACTGTAATCTTTGGCCTAATGCAAGGGACACTGTTTTTTTTTTCTTGTCTCGTCGTTGGGTCGAATGGAAGAAATAAAATAAGCGCGAAGTGATCACAACTAGCTGCGCCTCTTATCTCTATTTTTTATCCCTCTCAAACAATGTGATTGTGAATGGTGAGAAGAAAAAAATAATGAAATGAAAAAGATCGAATCTGTTTTTCTACTCTTCGTCGGGTGTAAAAAGCTGCGTTAGAGTATCGACGTTTTATTTTCACTGGATGACATTGAGCGGGGATCGTGCCCGAGGCGAGGTGGACCAGTGTCGGGGAACGAACCGGAAACTGGAGTGTCTTCGCTAGTCGGACTCGGATTTTGTTCGAAGTGTGAGAAACATGGAAATGGTTTTAAATGGTGATTTTTTTTTCTGCGAGGTTACGAACGTTTGAACATTGTCGTGTCTATTTCTCGAAATCCTGTCGACGCTGATGGACGAACCTCCGGAGCGGAAGATTGAAAACTGCACGCGGATGATTACAAAGATTTCCAACCGTAAACTCGCGAGAGAGAGGGAGAGAGAGAGATGGTGAGAGTGAATGAGAGAGATAAAAGTTTGTAATGCCTAGGCGTCAATTGAAGTAAGGTCAAAGATTCCTAATTAATTTTCACTTGTAAATAAGAAACTCCGTGGGAGTTTGGAACTCGGTCGACGAGGTGCGAGAACGTTCGAGCTAGCTTTCTCAGCTATTTTTTGTTCTGTTTTTTTTAAATTGTTTTTTCTTATTTTTTTTCTTTTATTTCGGGCGCCGGGTCGAAACTCGAGAAATTTACGATTTTTCGAGTCGAGTGTCCGAAGACGTTCTCGTACCTATGCGGGTCCACGAGCCGTTTCAACGCGCGGAAATAAATATTATAATAATACATAAAGAAATCATGGGAAAAAAAACCGAACGTTTTTGCGTGGAGCAATCTGCGTCTCTTCGAACCATCGTCGTTGAATTATTATTCGTCGTCCGACTGTCTCGCGGGAACTTGTTGTGCTCTTTTCGACGATTGAGCGAAAACCGGACGTGAAAGTTGAGAGTGTGGCGAAGAGAGGGAGAAAAAACGCGAGAGAGAGCGAAAGATTCATCGACGAATTTTAACGTAATTTAGGGTAACGAAGCAAAACTCATGCGCTTACGCGGTGACGCGACTTAAAGCAAGATGTAAGTAGTGAGAAAATTCTGTGATCTCTTGGGCGAGTCGCATCGACATTAACGTGGTCCGATTAAATTTTCTCGTGTTTGAAATAATTTCGTTACTTTTTACTTTTTCGTCTTTTATCGGTGTTTATTTTTTCTATCTCGTGTTTGAAAAACCCGAAGTGAGAAAAATGCGAAAAATATTATTACCATGAAAACGGAGTGGGTAACCGTAGAGTCCCGGTCTATTGACCGGGTTTACCGTGCAATCCTCTTATAGTGTGTTATCGTTTCGTGACGGTGCAGTGTTAGAAAAAAAATAAAAATAAAAAATGTTTTAAAAAAATGCTCAAAAAACGTTCGAAAGCCGGCGAACGACCGGATTCGATGCGACTGGCTCAGCAAAGATGACTGTAGCGATGGTGCAATTTTGTGATCGATCGGCCGCGTGCCTTGTACGGAGACGAACCTTTACGCAATAAAGCATGGCGTCGCTTCAATGGGGCCCTTTCGTTATTATTTTTTATCATAATTAATTTCACGTAAAAAAATCGGTTACTTTATGGTTTCCTTTTTCGAGAATAAATTTACGGTGAAAAAAATATCGAAGCGAAAATAAAAATTCGCGAGATGCCCGTAGCAGTATCAATTTAATCTTCGAGTCAATAATGCACCGAGTGGAGTGTCGGATAAACTACTAATACGAAATAATACCAGCCCTTCACGAGTACCTCTTATATTATCATTTAATTTTCGCAGTCGAATTTTGAAAAGTTAATTTTTGTATCGTTCCGCGGCTCTGCGCGGACTCGCGAGATTTTAATAATGAAATTACAAAGATTCAAACTTCTTAACTGAAAAATATACGAAACTCGATCGAGTTTGCTGTATCGACGGTTTCTCAGGTGCTTTAACTTTGCGAACCTTGAAGATTGTCAGTGAGAATTTATTGTCGCGATTGGCAAAACGTATTCTCACACATTCGGCGCTCAGTGTATATATGTGTATATATACATGTATATACGTATATGTACATATATATAAATTACATATATCGACTATATGTAATTCGAAACTATTGAACGATGATCGATCTTCGCGACTCGCGATAAATACCTTCGAAACTCGATAACCGCACCGGGCAAAATCTTCATTTCTAATCGTAAAAACAAACTCAATATATAGTGTTCTGCATTGTGCAATCGTCAATTTATCGACGTATGAATGAATTACTCCTTGGCGAAAGCTACGGGGGTGAAAAATCAAACAAGTTAACATTTTCGTAGCTTTCACCGAGGGTGTGTACACGGTTCAATTTTACCGATTAAAGAATGCACCCGATAAGCCATCGGGATGGAGCATCCGGGTATGAGTTCAAAACAAAACTCCCTACCGAGTAACAGTTACTCAATGGTAAAGATATTAATAGATGGCAAGTCGCGAGGGGCATGGTCGTGCGTAAAGACTGCTATAGACGAACTCTCAGTGTATGCACACATTGCCGCCAGAGTTCATAGAAAAAAATAACGCAACGCGCGAATATAGGGGGTTAAAAAAAATGTGTATGATGGATCGTCCGACGCTGTAGTAGCCCGTCGGACAAATGTATCTCCTGTATTGTATCGACGTTGCAACGAGAGCTTCCGTCAAAAAAAGAAGAAAAAAAAAGAAATAGATAACAAAATAAAAAATGAAAAATAGAAATGAAAACAAAATGAAAACAAAAAGAGAAAAAGCGTAATCGTGCGGGCATACTTGAAGAATCTAGCGACTATAGTTGTGTCAGATTAGATAAAACAAAGAATGCTTAGATAAATCACTTCCTCGTGACATTTTTTCTCGTAAAATTGTTGTGGAAAGAAAAAACAAAAATATATTATTGTGTCAGTGTGCACGATACGCCAAAGTCGTGGAGTCGATTCTATCTCCGATAATTGTCATTTCTCGCGTATATTTTCATAAGAGAGTAAAAAACAAGATTAAAAAAAAGTTTCGAAACTGAAATATCAATTCATCGAATTAAAGATGAACGATAGGATGCACGATCGATACTTCCGACTGTTATGTAAAATTAATAAACTGAATTAAAAAAAAAAAGGTCCCTAAGCAATTATCGATTTTTCCGACGTGAACCTTTGCAGCTTTTCGAGGAAACTCGAGCCCGAAGTTTGGGTCGGTGGAGCGAGGGGACTTTTGACGGAAAGCCTCTCCCAAGTGCCGAGCGCGCCCCGAGACGGGAGTCCAGCGCGAAGAGCCACCGTGAAAGCAGAGTGCCGTTCGTGACGTCACCGATGCGGAGGAAGAGCGTGGACTTACGTCTCGGGCTTGCGTAAGCCGTTCTACCGGCGCGACGGGCTCTCATTGAGTCGCGCTCGACGCTCGCTAAGATTTTCAGTCCCACCGTAAGTACACCGTAACTGGAAGCGTCTCATAAACTGATTCGAGACGCTTCAACAAAGGGCGTGGAAGAACAGAAAACGAACAAGCGAGTAGCCTCGGCTCTTTGTTATTTCCGTACGAAACGTCTTATCGCTCGTGCACGCTCGATCTCTTATCAGTTTCACGGGATATCTTTGACCCGACTTTGGGCACGTCTGGACTATTTTTTCATCGTGGAGTTTCACGGCAAAGTGTGAGAGACCTAGGTGGCCGATCGGCTGCGTGCAACCGATGAAGCGAGTCGGCGAAGAAAACAGCTCAGTTTTTATTTGTCTGCTGCCGTTGTCGTGGACCGACGAGCTACTTCTTTGCGGGAGACAGAGAGAGACAGAGCTTAGAACATGAGGTTCGACTTAAGAATTTTTTTGTAAATTTTACCTGAACACGAGATTAATTCGATCGAAGGTTACACCGTCGATGCAGTCGGACGAAATTCTCCGTTGATAAAGCTTGCGGGAGAAAGAGCTCAGAACGTTATGTTCGAGTTGAGAATTTTTCGTAAGTTTTTACCTGGACACAATCGAGGCCTGACCCATAAAGAACATTGTTTGGAGCACGAGATTAATTCGAACGAAGGTTACACCGTCGATGTACCTTACGATGTGCCGCCTTCGGCATGCGGACTTCCCGCTTTCCTTCTCGATCAAAATTCTCTGTTGGTTTGGAGTAGAAGAAGTGTGTTGGAAGCTTGTTTTTTTGACGTACCTTCTCTTGAGTCCTATTCCACACGATGACGCTGTGGCCGCTGTTGATGAGGTTCTTGACGATGCCGCTGCCCATTATTCCGAGTCCGAGGAAACCGAACTTGAGGGTCGACGGGAGGATGTTCTTCTCCTTGAGGGTCTCGGAGAGAGTCTCGACGTCCAGGGGCGGTGTTACCTTCGGCAGGGAAAAATAGTATCGTACGTAAACGACTGGTTAATTAAATATCCGCGAAATTTAGAGATATCGTTAAATTAATTTCTTCTGTTTGAGAGCTGTTGGAGAAATTGATTTTTAGATGATTTTTTTTTTTGCGCGGCTGCATAATTATTGCTAATTCGGATTTGAAAAAGTTGGTCGCGTTTAAGTCGATGTTGTAACGAGTGTCATTGAAAAAAAAAAATCATGCTTTAAAAGAAAAGTGAGCTTCAAGGAATGATAAAAAGCTGGCTGGTGTGTCGAATTTATAAGCGAGTTACTTTCGACAAGGAAAAATAATATTGTGCATAAATGACTAGTAAATGAAATATCCGCGAAAATTACCGATATCGTTAAATTCATCTTTTCTCTTCGAGAGGTCTTGGCGAAATTGACTTTTGCATGATTTTTAACCGCGCTCCGTAATTACTGGTGATGCGGATTTAACAAAACTTGGTCGCGTTTAACAGAATATTGTAACGAGTCTCATTGAAAAAAATCATGCTTTAAAACAAAAATGAGCGCAAAGGAATCATAAAAATCTAGTTGGTGTGTCAAATTTAGAAGCGAATTACCTTTTGTAATTGAAAATAATATCGTGCTCAAACGATTGCTAAATTGAATATCCACGAAATTTATCGTCGTGATGATACGTACATGATTTTTTACCGCGCGGCATAATTACCGCAAATTCGGATAAAAAAAGTTGGTCGCGTTTAGCTCAATATTTTAATGAGCCTCATTTAAAAAAATCGTGTTTTAAAACAATAATAATGAAGAAAAATTAGCTTAGAGGAATAATAAAAAGCTCGCACGATTAACGATCACGGTATTCATGGGTCAAATTTGTAAGCGAAAAAATTCATTGATAACAACGATATCAAAACGAAGGTCGGTAACTCGCGATCGCAAAATCTTTATCAAGTTGCAAAAAAGTATTATCGTCGCGATCGATTCGACAGGCGAACTCAACGGCGACGATCGATCGCGTCGAATGCAATCGGTAAAGAAATGTCGCGGCAGTGAACTCATCCGTCGGCGATACGGCGGATGAGAACCACTGCCGCCGCGAGAGATAGCATTGCCGGCCGCCGGACGCCTCCCCCGGTACGTGAAATTTGAAGCATTACAACGCGGACGTGTCTCGGCGGAGTCGTCGAAAAGAAATTGTCTGATGTAGCGGATTCCATGACCAAATAGTTAAAAAAAAAACGTTAAAATTGATTTGCCGAAAAATGGTAATTGACTCGATCCCGAATTGCACAAAAAAATAAATAAAAGTACATAGGTTTTTTCGATCCGAAGAGAAAAATCGAAGACACGAGACACGTGTCTCGTCAGTCAAATCGGATTTTTTTGGAGCAACAAAAAATCCGATTGGAAGACAAAATAAAAACTAAATTTTTAATTATTTTTTTCGGGTCGAAGAAAAATATCGAAGACACGCGCCGTATGTCTCATCGGTCAAATCGGTTTTTTTTTAATCGAACAAGTGTAAGGCTTTAAGTTGACTCGAAGATGTAACGAGAAATTATATATATATACATATATACATTGTTTTTTTTCGGGTCGAAAAATGTCTCGGCCATTAAATCGGGATTTTTTTCCAACAAGTGTAAGCCTCCAAATTGACTCGAAGATTTTTGAAAAAATTTAAATGCATCATACAGATTGTTTTTTTTCGCGTCGAACAAGAATATCGAAGACACGCGACGGGTGTCTTTCGGTCAAATCGGGATTTTTTGGTCCAACCGGTACTTACAGGTCTGGCTATATTGGCCGGTCTGTTGAGAAGCGTGGATCCGGATTTTCTCGGCGGAGTCGAGTGATTCATTGCTGGACTTATGCTACCGACCCGATTGCTGTTGCTGGTGCTCGACTCCCGCCTCTGCTTTTTCGCGGGACGTCGAGGCTCGCCACCTCCGCTGCTCTCCAGTCTCTTGGCCTTTGGAGTTTCCTGCGATCATCAATATTTCGTCTCAATTATTTGTTTCGCGTCTAGTCGTCACGCCGATCTTTCGCGCGCGAATAAAATTACTCGCAGTGCAATTGATCAAGGTATCGAACGTGAGTCGTTCGAACTGACCTTGCGAGGCTTCGGAGTCTTCGGACTCTTCTTCTCGACGACCATCGAGTCCTCCTTCAGTCTGTCGAAGAGGGAGTCCGGGTCGAGTCCATCCTCAAACACCTGACACGAATAATATTTGTTGGTGTTTTTTTTTAATGTTAGATTTGATTAGTTTTTCACAATGAAGATGGCGATAGAAATTTTTACCTCTCCTTTGGCGATGAACTCTTCGATAGCTTCGACCGCGTCTTTGAAAGCTCCCGACTTACTCGACTTTACCAGAGTGTCTTTGAACTCGTGGTACTGCTTTATATTCGACTCCTCTATCCATGCACTAAAAGAAATATTTTTCATTTATTTATCGGCATTCACTACAATTAGCGTAAAATCTGCAAACTTAATTTTTTTCGTTCGTCCCTCGGACACTTACTAGTTGTTAGTTCCGAAGAAGAATATACATTGCACAGGGCCTTTCTTTGTATTCGACGGCTTCTTCAAGTCCTTCGAAGGGTGGGAGACCTTGGAATGCCAAGGATGCGTTAGTTTCAATGTATTTGTTATTTTTTGTTTTTCATTCGCATGGTTCGATGCCTCATACACGCTTGCCTTGCAAGAATTAGCGAACAGTTCCGAGACTCAAGGTTTTCCTTAAAAAATTTTTCCGAATTTACAGCTCCGATTACGGCCGATTGCCTTCGGCAAAAAAACATCTGCGCTTCGGCAAACAGACCAAGTGTACATAATTCTTTTTTTCCCGCTTTTTATATTTTATAATTTTTCCGGAGCAAAAGCTCGACGTCGAAAGACGGCGTGCGGAACGAGTTCGGTCGTTCGGTGGACAAACAAGAGCGAGAAATCCCGAGCGTATGTGAAAATTTGATTGCTCGGCGTAAAAAATGTTTCCCGCGTACGCGCTCGTCGCAACACGACGGGTGAGCGTTAAAATTTAGGTTATATTTTCGCTATGTATGCGCGCGAATTCAAATTCAAACAACGGGTGTGGTGGGAGATCGTCGCGGTCGTAACACGCCCGAATGGTCGAAAGCGCGAGTGTTTTGAAAAAAAAAAAATATTTCGAATGTTAACAAGGATCGCGAGGGTTCGACGTGCGACGGTGAAAATCCCGCCAAAACGAACGGCGGGAGAAGTCGCCAGCCGATGGCGGGGACGGTGGACGTAAAGTGACGAATGAACCGTTAGTAGGCGCTCTCTCTCGTAACTTACCCGGCCGGGCCACGGCGAAAATCCCTTCATTTTCGCCCTGCAAAAATACGACAAAAAAACAAACGATTAATTCGTGACTCACGAGGTCGATACACACTTTTGAACGATGTACTTTGTCACGTAATCGATACACACCATACCAGATCGCCCAGTTTGAATACCTCGCGTGTCTCGGACATTTGTACGTAAGCTTGTTCCTCACTGACGATCGCCAAGCGACTGACTGACGAGGAGCGCTGACGAGCAAGCGTCGTTTGTGTACTACGGCGTGATCCAAAACACTCGCTGCGGCCGCTCTTCGCTACTACGCTCGTCGTGCGGCTCTTCTTGCTCCACAAATTGTGAAGGGCGCTCCAATAATCCACGCAGCTCATAACTCATGAACGGCGAGTCTTTTGATCGAGCGAACAATCGCTGCCGGGCGAATTATACGAAAAATACTATTGGAGTTCAACGTTGAGATACAACGGCCGTTGGCTTCCGGATGCGTTCAAAGCTCCGTGGTTACAGACGCGACGTTCCATCAGACGCCATCTTCAGTGACGCAATCTCCGCTCTGACGACACGAATTTTATGTATCAAAAAAAAAATTCTGCGTTCAATGGTCTAGCGGAAACTTTAAATTTTCAAGTTTTTGAAAGATTCGACATCGAACCGATTTAATTCCGCACAAGCATCGGATGTTGTGTACGTTATGAGAAAAAAAAAAATGGTTTCCACACTTACGATAGAAAATGCGGCAATCTAAAAATGAATTGTTACTGAAAATCTATAAATCCTAGTCTACAAATAAAAACTCTTTCAACCACGTTTACTGGGAGAATCTCCACAGGGGGTTTTCGTATTGAATTAGCGAATGTACTTTTTATTGTAAGAAAGGGGCCTGTAAGTAAAAACTACCAAAAAACGGGACTCTGCAAGCGTGAAGCGCGCTGCGAGAAGATCGAGAAAGCGGGCGCATCGTGGCGTTTGGTCGTGAGCTAGAGTCGATAAGGTAGAAATTTTTCGAAAAATACAAAGCAATGCGGCGTGTCTTTAGACACTCGGTGAGACTCAACGTCGCAGCAATATTACCAGCTGTCAGCCATCGATTGTGTGTTAAAATTTTGCTGCATTGGCAGACAGAAATTTTGCGTCGAACTACCGGGTAGTTCCACAGGATATTATGAGACGTCTGCCTCGTGAATTGGAAGCTAATTACGAGGATAACGACAGTAACATGGTACGTCATTCGAGCGAGTTTTTTTTTTTACCTCGTACAGCTTAATAATTCGACGCAACGTCACGCTCTTTCGCTTCTGCCAAAGTTTACACACCTCTCGCTCTGTCGTCTCCGATGTCTCCCACGTAGCTTCGCGATCGCTTGTTTACGTTGCAAAAAAAAACGTTGAAAGTTCGTTTCCGCGATAATCGCACGTAACTTCAAGACGATTGTTGAACTTTACATTCCCACGCCTAATAAACTGTCATATTAATGATAATGTTGATTATTCTATGGCCTCCGCTCGGTGCTATTAGAACTTCTACATTTTTATCTAAAGCACATCAATTTTTGAAACATTTCGCACTAGATAGACAAGTCGGGTTACACGAGGCTCTCCGTTGCATGCGCATGCTTTTCGACTGTCCAACGGAGAGCTGTTCGGTTGAAAATTTACAAGGGGCCGGTGACTCGCTCAAAGTATTTTTTTTATTAGTTCAAACAAACAGCCACGAGCGTAACGGCGAGCTTCCATCTATCTCTTATATTTACTGTGCTGTCTGCCGCACAGCACTGTTGCAATATTATGAAACAGTTTTAAAAAAAATATTTTCTATGCGAATCTGAAGATTCTTGTATGATTAAACATTGGATGAAATATTTTCATTGGTATCGCGAATATAATTTCAGCTTGAAACTAGCCGACTACGTTCAGTTATTTGGAAGACGATTGTGTTACTCGGATATTAATAAATTGCAAACTAGTTTCGGTATTTCATCGATCCTACTAGAATTACAGATAAACTGTACTAATAACTGGTATAAACTATATTGCTAGTAGTATAGATTAACTAAACCAGCTTGCAATTTTTTAATATCGGAGTAATGCAATTTTTTTTCCTTCAAAACCCCTGCTGAAGTCAGCCGGTTAAACTATACTGCTAACAGTATAGATAAGTGTAATAGTATACCAATAGTATACTTAAGCGAATTAGTTTGCAATTTGTTAATATCGGAGTAATGCAATCCCTTTCCAAACCACTGCTGGAACTGGTCAACTGGATAAACTGTACTAATAGCGGTATAGTTAAAAATACCTTTTATTTCCCGTGTCATTATCGATTGTACTTTGTACTTTTGTTCGTAAAAATGGAGCCGGATGGTTCGGTCGAAAAATTAATAAACCAAAACTGTGGTCGTTTGCGAATAACGAGTTGTTGTAAAAAGTACAAACTTTTTTTTACTCTGTATAGATACAGTACTTTGTGAATCTTCTACTGGATCTCTAGTACTTTCAGTCCAATAAGATTTGCTCTGATTGTTCAAATTACCGTATGACTAATCTCAGGTATTTTTTCCACAGGCCCAAACAAACAATGATACAAGCAACGCCTTGCCTGCACAAGCCATGGTTCCGCAACTGACCGTTGCACTCCCGGCCATCGAGGACGATTTGCCCGGCCACTCCGGAGCAGCAGCCGGTATGAATCAAACCTCGACCGCACATACAATGGTAATTATTTTCTCAACCCCGATAGATATTCTATCATCCCGTTCTCAATCTCGATCGACCGTTCGTTTTCAGATGGGCGCGCCGGAATTACCGCCGCCAAAGCCGGATTTCTCAGCTCCGCCGCCGTACGAAGTAGCCACGAAGCTGCCCAGCTACGAGGAAGTACAACGCGAGAAAACTTTGCAAGGCGAGCCAATGCCACATCCACAGATTCATCTGGTAGTAGATAAATGATTTAATGACGATATATTTTCGCGCGATTTCTAATTTACGAACGTATTATTTTAATCCCTATACAGCCAGGAGGAATGAGAGGTCAACAGCCTCTGACCATTCTAGCGATTGATGCTGACGCGACCGAAGCCGATCCCGAGAGCGCCTTGCTCGGCACCGACTTCACCTTCTTTACCGCTTTTCTGCGTAAGACCGACCCTTTCGTATATTATCAAACTGCGAGATTCGTCGAGATCAAGTCGCTTTTTTTAAAAGATTTTTAAATCTTAAATCGAAAGACCAGATTAATAGATATTAATTATTATTAGAGTAATTAATTCTATTAGATTAATAGAATCAGATAAAATATTAAGATCTTAAATCTTAAATTTTTTTTTTAATCCCGCAGTCGCTTTCTTCTTCAACTGGATCGGATTTTTGCTGTTGATGTGCTTTTGCCACACGATCGCCTCGCGATACGGTGCTCTCGCTGGTTTTGGATTGTCCCTCACCAAATGGACTCTAATAGTGAAACATTCCACGGATTTGGCTTCTCGCGAGAACTCGTGGCTGTGGTGGCTGATCATGGCGTTCGGTAACTTTGTCGTTATTTGATTTATGTTTTTTTTTTATTACATCGATCGTGAATTCTTACCAAGAAAACTTGTTCTTTTTTCTCTATCTTGCAGGTGTCCTTATTTGCATACGCGCCATTATCCAATACTTGAACATCAAACGCGGCTGGAAACTCTTGTCCGGCAGTGCTCAAGAGCGTCTGCTCTTTTTCTATTGAGATTAATACTGGAAAAAAAAACAAACAACAGAAAAAAGAAACAAAATCCACTTTCGCTTTAGAGCGCCTGGCATTTCTATCGGGGATTTAAACTTGCACGATATAATAAGCAAACCACCCGTGAACAATGTTACTTTACGTAGATCATACTATAAACGGTTTTAACAAACGCAAAGGATAGGATCGAAGTCAGGACAAGAGCCGAGGCGCGACAAAGCAACCCCACGCGATCTCTCCCGGTAAGGGTTCGCTAAAATCATTAATTCAGCGGATACGAAGAGGTAATGAAAAACAATAATAATTATAACGAAAAGACAAACGATAATCGCAAAATTCAAGAGTACCCCGCACGTTAAGCACTTCGTTCACAATTTTATTATAAATTATGCAACACGTTTCGATTGAACAATCCACACGATTCCTCGCGCGAGCGCGCAACACTCTCTTTGCTTATTGCTGTCGGGAAACAAACAAACAAAATCTGTCGCTTGGTTCGACCCGTACAAAGGGATTCGGTTACCGGAAAAAAAAAATTATCGAAAAAGAAATGACTGGTTTTTAAACGCGTTGATTGCAAACGCGACGTGATTATTCTTTTCCAACAAGTATTAATCTATTAAATTCGACGTTAGAAACGTATAAACTGTACGATAATCGTTAGGCATGTGGCGAACACAACTTTTTTTCTCAGTTTTTTTTGTTGCGGTTTGTTTATCTTTTAGAATCTGAACTTATCGATACTTTACACGTTTCGATATACCGGGTCGCATCTTTTTACAATTTAATTTATAAATGTATACAGAATTTATAAAAATTAAGTTACATTATTATAATATGAATATATATGTATATACATGTACGGAAACGAGCACATTATTGCGATACGGTATGGTGTTTGCATAATATGTTTAATCTGTCGAAGAAACTCATTGTTATGTATAATTATTGGCAATGATGCGAAAAAAAAACAAATTAGTTCACGATAAGTCAAAGTTTAAACGTCTGTGAAGTATCCTCCCGCATTTTTTCGATACGATACTCTTCTTCATTCAACAACAAAAAAAAAAACATCAACAACAAATGAAAAGTTTTACTCGAGGCAACGATTGCGAAAAAACAATTGTAAATTACAGATTGGCGATGACAAAAAAAAAAAAATTCCGTCGGATCCCAGAATAATCATATCTATTCTGTTTACATCCGTCCGTTAATCTGTTCGCGGTATAATGATGGAATTACCGATCCAAGCTTTTGGTAATAATCGAGAGTAAAGCACGAAGCTTTTTTAAAATAATTGTCGCTTCCGGGACGGTTCGTATGCTATATTCGACTCAAATAGCAATGAAAGTTATCGAATGTATGAATACTTGTGTCGATGATTCTTCGCGGCTAATAAAAGAAATATGTGTAACAATTAATGCCTACAGTGTTTAAATTTTATTTAGCGTTTCGTACAGACATCATCGTCACGCCCTGAAATTCGAATTCGCGCGAACTGCGTGAAAGGCCAATGGGCGAAAGGGACCGCGCGCTTGCGCAGACGTCGTTGCCGAGTACTATTTATAATGCACGCGTTTCTTCCAGCCGTGTTTCTGCTAAATGCGTCCCGGTCGCCAGACTAATGATGCGCTATATCATCCATAAAGTCTGAAATTCGCGGGTACCGCAACGCTCACTATCTTCCCCTAATCTCTGCGAATGTCCACGTTGAAATTATGTCAAAAATTGTGAAAATCGACGGGAGTCTCGGCGAAGGCGTGAGTATAAAATTTTCTGTACTCAAGTTCGCTGTCAGTTCAGTATTTTTTTTTTAGTACATTTTTTATTTCCTTTGGTTCGCCGATCAAAATATCATAAATCATTTGTGCGATTGTCGATAGACAGGGTGGTCAAGTTTTGCGAGTCGCTCTCAGCCTGAGCGCTCTTTACGGAATACCCATCGAGATCGACAACATTCGAGCTGGACGTCCTAAGCCGGGACTCGCTGCGCAGCATCTCAAAGGTACCAACTCTCTTAATTTTTTTATGTGCATAGCTGGAAACATAAGATACTCTATACAACTGTTGAAATTTTGTAGTAAACTGAAATTATATTTTGTTGTCTGGCATTGGTAACTTAGTAATGATTTTTTTTTTCAGGCGTGGAGTTAGTTCAAGATTTGTGCAATGCGGAGGTGAAGGGAGGATACATAGGCTCGACACGATTGGAATTCTATCCCGGTACCTTCAAATATCAGAAGAGAGAATTCAAAGCCGACACTCAGACCGCAGGATGCATCGGCTTGCTGGCTCAAGTGGCTCTGCCTGTAGCGCTTTTTTCACCATGCGAAGATCCTGTTACATTGATCCTCAGAGGAGGCACCAATGTGCCTATGGGACCTCACATAGAGTACCTCTCTGAGGTCTTCAGACCTCACCTCAACAAATTCGGAGCAGACTTTGATTTTACAGTACTCAAAAGGTAGTTCCATATGCTATAAAAACCAAAATTCCAAAATTATAGAATATAAAGTGGAATTTCGAAATTCATTCCATATGCTATAAAAACTGAAATCCTGAAATTATAGCATAACAGCTCTTTCATACTTGCTACACAACATGAACCGAATATTTTATTATTATTATTTTACTATACAGTGAGAGTGTTTTACTGTGTCGTTTGGGCCAATTCTCGTGCAACATTAAACGTTGAATTTGATTGCTCATTCAAGGGGATATTATCCTAAGGGCGGCGGGGAAGTACATTTGCGAATAAAACCCGTGAAAAATTTGAATGCAGTCGAGATTACGAATCCGGGGGATCCGATCGGGATATCCGGCTGGTCTTACGTCGCTGGCTCGGTCAATATCAATGTACGTAAGAAACGCTGATGTTAACGGTAAAATTGATGATGTTCAACGATAACGTTAACATAAAAATTAATTTATCCACTTCTGTTTGCTAAGGAAGCGCACAGGATGGCCGACGACGCAAAGAGGACGATATCCGAAAGGCTGGCGTCGAGCAGCATCCCTGTGCCCTCCATCAACATCGAAGCCTACCGAGAAGACAGAGGAATGGCAGTAGGCAATGGATCCGGGATCAAGTAAGCTTGTCTTACACCGCACGCAAATATTGCTCGTGTCGATGACGATCGGCGAATTATTATGGGATCGTTCTTCCGAATATCAGCATAGTTTGCCAGACGAGCAGCGGATGCGTCTACGGTGGTTCGGGTCTCGGCTCCAATCGGCGCGAGGATAATCCTCCGGGTGTCGAAGCGGCAGATCTCATACTTAGACCATTAATGAACGGCAGCTGCGTCGACGAGCATATACAGGATCAGGTTGGTACATTTTTTCGACCGGACGATCGCCACTTCCGGTTGGCGAGATTCCTCATTTTGAAAAGTTATGGATGAGTTACAGAGCCACTTTATTCAGCCGAAATTTCAATTGCCCGAATCGTCGTACGGCCGAAAATCATGGGTCCGAACGCACTTCTTTCGTATCGTCAAACTTCTGAATCTTTATTTTTCCGAATCGTCAAACTTCCAAAACTTAATTTTTTCGATATGGCAAATAGTAATTGACCGAACGTTATTCTTCCGAATCGTCGTTTAACCGACCATTCTTTTTCCCCGAATCATCATTCTGCCGAATAGTATTTATCCGACAAATAATTTATCCGAATCGATTCGTACTGAATGTAAGATTTTTACGAACAGGTATAACAGTAAACGATCAGCCTAGTCACTCATATTATTTAATTTCGTGATTCAGTCAATCGGCGATTCGGCGACTTGATGTTCGGAGGTTCAACGATTCGGAGATATGAAGTTCGGTGAAATTGTTATTCGAAAAAATGACGTTCGATTAAATAGCCATTTGAAGGAATAACGTTCAGCCAATTACCACTTCCGGAGAGTAACGTTCGCTGAAATGAAGATTCGGATAAATAAAGTTTGGGAAATTTGACAATTCGGAAAAATAAAGTTTCGGCGTTTTGACGACTCGGAAATAGAATTTTTTTGAAGTTTCACGATCACAAGTTTCACCATCTCGCCAAAGTCGCAAGTTAGTCGATAACTTTTGGAAAATGTCCATCCTACGTTTTTGCTGTCGATACTTCGCGAACGATCGGTCACATTGAATACCCGTTAATCGATTTCCAATGTCCAGATAATACTGCTGATGGCCCTGGCGAAAGGACGTTCCCGAATTCTCGTCGGCGATAGAAAGTTAACGAGGCACACAGAGACGGCGATTCAGATCGCCGAGATAATGCTGGGTAATCGAGGACTTCGTTTCAGTCCCCGCGACACCGTCAACGGTGGCAACGTCGGACCCTACGTCCTCGAATGCGAAGGCTGCGGGCTCGTGAACGAAAAGATTCCCCCACGATCTTAATGGCCGCGAGTCAGTTTTTGTGTTTCTAGTTTTACTAGTCGCTTCGCCACCGCGTAGAGACGCGAAGAATTCGCGTTGATTTTTCCACACGATTTCAGAGAATTGATTTCGTAACTCTGCTATTCCGATTCTATTCCGATAATATTCCATTTGTCATTGATTGTATATCGATCGTCATGTAAGATTATTTCCACTTGTGAATAAATTTAATAATCGTAGTTATGTATTTACAACATTCGTGTGATTTGTCGCTTTGCGGCCTGACTTTCGCCCATCATTCTAACTTCGGTCGGAAAAACGCTCCCGTCGCTCGGAGAAATTCCTTCTGAAACTGCTCGCACGAGAATCTACTGACCGATGACCTGAAAGATAATTTTAGCGGTGTTTACATTTTTACAAAATAACCATCGGATTTTGAAAAAGAAATTAGAGTTATTACCTGGCCGCTTGCCTGATAACGTTTCTGTCTTCCGGGTGAATGCTTATCACGTAAGCGAGGATTCTCGCGTACTCTTCGGCTTCCTCGGCGAGAAATCCCGTTTGGCTGCCCGACTGCGTTTCAATTATATCGGCTCTGGGTAAGAAAAAAGATAAATTATGTCGCCTTCGAGCCGTTGAAACGGATGATTTCAGTGAGAACTTATTTTTGGCATTCCCTTACTTTGGTCCACCGGACGCGTGAGCAACCATGATCAATCCAGCGGCCATTCCCTCGACTATGCTGATGCCAAAATGTTCGTTCCACATCGCGTGCAAGCCAATCGTACCGCGTTGAAGCTCGTCCACCATTTCCGGATAAGGCATGTTCAACTTGAACTCGACGTTATCGTCTAAAGCGAGATGCTTTGCCAAGTCTTGCATGTCCTTCACCCGAGCCTCGTCGGCGGCGTCGCGGCAAGATCCGATCATAATTAGACGAACCTAGATTTAGAATATCGTACGTTAGTAGAAATTATGTCCAGGTATGAATATCGTTTCCACTATTTTTTTTTTTTATTAGGTAATAAATAAACAAAAAATATAGTGAGAACGTTTTTATACAGACTAGCAATCGTCCAAATAATGCAATTTACCCGTTCCCAAACTTCGTCCCGCAAAAGCGACCGCAGTTCGTACATGGATCGCAGCATCAGAGGATGTCCCTTCTCGGGTCTGAACTGCGCGACCGAGACGATCGTGATATATTCGCCTTTCTGATCATCGTCGAGTAGCGGCAATTTCGTCAAATGCTCGACATCGCAAGGCGGATAGACTCGGTGCGTCTTCAACGGACATTTCCATATGGAGTTTATGTGATCCTCCGTCCAGGATGAATTTACCATCACCGTTTCGGCGCATCTGCCGGTCCAGCCGTAGATCTACAATAGACGGAGTCGACGATCTTCGTCGTTAGATCAAAGACTTTCCTCGATCGTGCCCTCGAGACACCCCAACGATGTTACATTTGGCGCACTCACCAAGGCGAATATCTTGTAGTAAACTATTTTGGCCGCTGAGAACAACGGATTCCTCGCTATAATTCGGCGATTGTTGTGCGAGACGGTTCTCTTATAAACGTGCCTGAGCATGTCCGTCGATATCGTCGGATAGTGAGTGTATGTTCCGACACGACAACCACCGACGTACTTGAAGAGGGGATACGTGAATGCGTAGCCCATTGTGTCCAAGAAGATGTCTGGGGAAAAAATAAAATAATAAAGTGTTGTTCGTAAAATCTTATCGGTATTAATAAATTTTTTTAAATTTTTTCCTCTCTTTCTCATGCTAGTCTCACTGTTGAAAAAACCGTAGATTTAATGCATCGGATTGGAAGTTTTTATGCGACAACTGGTACATTACGTTTAATGTACGATTGTGATAATAAATTGATGGAGTTTTTCCGTGAAATTAACGGAAATTATCGGATTTAAAGTACTTTTATAGTCAAACTAAATTAAATTATTAAAATTAAAGTATTCCTAAAGCTTTAAATATACCGTACATAAATTTTTCATCACAATTGTACATGGAATTTAATTTACCAGTTTATGCATAAAATCTACCAGTTCCGGTACATTAAATTTCAGACAATTTTTTTTTTTTTTGCGGTTTAGTAAAAATATTGACTATTGCATATTACCTGGCTGCAGAGCGTTGAGAGCTTCGAGGCCCATCCAAACAGAGCCGAGGCTCTGGCCCAGCAGCGTGAAGTACGGATACATGCTAGCCTCAACCCATTTTCTTCTGTGCAAATATACAAATTCGATTGTCGGCTGGATCTTCAAGGCAAAGTTTCTCTCCACCCTCCTGAGTATCTGTTCTGGATCGACGCCCAGATCTCCTGTGTAAATGGCTATGCTGATGTTGGAGTATCTGCAGAAGTTGTCAATTCAATGTACCAGCAATGTTTAACTGCAGTATTGGATAATTCAAGGAAATTCATACTCCTTCTGCAGGGCTATAACGGCTTCCCATAGAACTCTCTCGCCTCCTCCTCCGGCGTTGCAGTAAGGATGAAATATTCCTACTATCGTCTTGTTCCCTGTTCTCAGAGCTCTCCTCTTGGCGAATTTGTGTCGCCAGTAGAGTATCAGTATAGGAAGTATTATAGCGATACAGAAGATCTTGCAGGTGACCAGGAAAAATATCATCTTGGCCGTGGCTATAATCGTACCGCTAAAAAAAAAAAAGACAACAAAAAATATTGATACAGATTGAAAAGCTGTAATTGATTTCTTCGCAAGCACAAACCGTTGTTATTTATTGACAAAAGTACGAACGAGAAGCAAGGACGTCGCTACATCGACGATAAACAACCTCATTATTTTTTGCTCAGTGTAAAATGAGGATTTTTTTTTAATGAACAATCCTTACGGTAAGCAACAAATGGTCCACATCTTTGCGACCAGTTTCGTCAAGATTTTTCGTCACTGATGCGAATAACAAACGATACACATGTCGACGTGGATTGTGCTCGAAAACACGGGTACAGTCGATCGCAAAAGTCGGACAAATCGGAGAGTGAGTCGCGCCGGTTCGCAATGATGTTAGTCCGTTAACTGTAATAAATTAATAATGCATGTCAAAAAGCAACTACCGCATGAAAGGAATCGTTCCTAAGGCTGAGCTGTTTATTTATGATTTAACTGATCGAACGGAACAGGTGCTTTTTCGAAGACTAGAACACACTGCGTCAGCAGCTGACGATCAGCTGGCGATGCAATCGTGTTGTGTTAGTTGCAGGAGATTGCATCTGATATTTCCCAAGCTTCTGCGGCTCGTTCGAAAGAGCTTTAGAATTTCAGACAAAATCGTTAAAATTTTTAGGGGTCATTCCATTGATTTCGGTTTAGTCGCGATTTTTTAGCAGTAAAATTACCGGCCGCGTGACCAGCTATTTAAGTAAGATCAATCCAAACCATGTCGCTTCCGTTAAGCATCAGCAAAGCCATAGTTCATCGTCAGCCTACGCATATCGACGTGCGTTCCTTAATCAGTAATCGGGTATACGATCGGAGAAAGTGTGATCTCTCGATGTCTTAGCAGTAGTCCGTGAGTGTCGGCTCATCGATAAATGAACGAACCGTTGATCGGTGAATGAACGTGAGTAAACAATCCTTGCGGAAACCTTACGTCGCACTGTCAACGCCATAATTTAGGAGTAAAAAAAATCACTCGATCGACCAGTGCCTTTTTCGTCTGCTTTGACTAAAAAAATGTTCAAACTTGTTTTCGTCACGTACGAAGCAGTCCCGTATCGTTGGCTGCAACGATTCGGCGTTGACAATATTCTCATCGTCGTTGCGTCGAAGATAACGCAACGGCCATGCGTTTGAGGTTAGCTTTCGTGTTTGTCATCGGGCATTGAACATTTCATCGGTCTTTCCCCGTGCGACATTGTTAACGATAATTTCATCGCATAGCCAGAGACTGGTCGATGTTTTAAAAAAAAAAAGGATTGCATCGTCCGCATTTATGTCAACGTTATAATTTAGGGTTAAAATGAAGAATTTTCGTGCGCTTGACGTTTAAAATTTTTCGGTCTGTTTTCGTCGTGTGGAAGACCCGCAATGTTATCTAAAATTTATGATCCTGAAGATATCCGCACGAGATTAAATTTCGCCAGGTTACAACGTCGGTGTTTCGCATCGCCCAAACTTCGCGCGAGGAAAGTTCACTCGGAGAATGAAATTCTATGAGTGAACAATTTTATTTTATTCCCAAAGCGTTGACAGAGACTTGCCAAAGATGACTTTTCATGTCATGCGGTTATCTTCGGGGTCACTAAAAAAACATCGGTGTTGACAATATTCTCATTGTCGTTCCGTTCGTCGGATCGAGAGGAACGTGACGGTCGTGCGTTTGAGGTTAGCTTTTGTGTTTGTCATCGGTCATTAAACGTTTCGTCGGTCGTTCTCCGTGCGACGTGGTTGTCGATAATTTCATAGCGTAGTCTCTCTTCGACTGGAGACTGGTCGACGATTCTAAATAAACGAATCGCGGTCATTCGCACTTATCGTTCGCTAAGTACCGAAACTCGCTGGCGCGCGAACATTATTCGCACCCCACGTTACCATCATCATCTTTCGTTCTCAGGTGACGATGGAAGTATGGAACAGCCATAATATTGAATCGGGCAAGGAAAAGAATATCGGGGACCTCGATATCTGCGCTGGTTCGTATGAACACATAACACCCATTTCTCATCGAACGATATCCGTTGTTTCTCATCGAAGTCAAAGGGCGTGAAGCAATTTTTTTTTTCTTTATCGTATGATTCATTCGTCGGGCTTCGTAGGCAACGAACTTTGTCGCTCACTGCTCGCTTATCTGAGTTTCTCTCTGTGCTTTGGTATAACGTGAACAAGCTCGTAATGTAACGACTGTTGTAATGTTCGGGATTTGCCGTTCATAGTGAAAGACTACATTTATTTTTGAGCATAACATTCGACTTGTCGTACCTTCGATAGTTGTTACAGCGTTGCTGCATCGTCCCTCTTATTACCGTATAAAATCTTTCATCTGTAATCGTTATCATTAATACGTTTAATTTTTTTTGTTTTTCTTTACAGTAAAGAAAGATGAAGACCGGTCACAAAAGTCTAGAAGTCATTCTCCCAAAAAACGGTGAGTGATTAAAAATTCAAACTCACGTTCAATGTAGATCAGAGCTGGACAAAGTACCAAAGAATACTTCTACTATTGTACTACTAGAAGTACAAAGTATCACAAAGACTTGATGAAGTATCAAATACTTTTTGTACTTGATGTATTTCTGAAGTACATTTCACAATTCGATTCATAGCATTAATCATTATCTAAGCTGTAAGAAACGGTGCAAAGTAATTTTTACATGGCTTCCTCTTTGCAAAAAACTGCTAACTAAAACTTTTGCAATTCGTTGTTTTGAGGGTATTTTTTTTTACCTATTCTTTACTCTTATTTCTTTATTTAATAAAACGGACATTTCTTCAAAACAAACGAAAGGGCACTTTCTTGTTTTTTTGGAATTAAATAAAAAAGGAAAATTCTCGTTACAATCATAAATATTTCAATGTTTAGATAGATAATCATATATACGAGCGTGTACTCAAAAAGTACTTGCACTTGGTACTTTAAATCGTAAAAAAAGTACTTGTGTACTTCAAGTACAACCTAGCTCTGACATAGATTGTACACATAAAGTATTTTTTTCTTGAGCATTTATTTAGAAAACTCAATGAACTTTGGCCAAACAATTAATATACGATCAATAAAGGATGAACAATCAACAGAAAAAGCAATGAACTTCGACCTTACAGTCTTTGAGAAAAAATGTAAACAATGGACTGTATTGACTTCCAAGTTATACAATAAGCTCAGAACAAACGGGGTCGCGCTCTACCATTGTTGTCACTCTCCGGACGTAAACTTTGCTAAAAAAAATAACAACTACAATACAAAATAAGAGACAATTCAAACTAAAGAAATTCCGAAGTAGAGGATCGCCGTAGGCATCATAGTCATTCAAAATTATCGCCGTCTTTGCATGTCTGAGCAACAGCGGCTTATCGACGCGATGGGAACGGTTCGTTTTCGCGGTTGCGCTTGGGTGGGCTCGTTGCCGATCGTTCTTCCGGCGAAAAAAAAAGATGCGATATCTCGCATATTTTTTGGTTCGTGTATTTACTAATAGACAACGTCGAGGGAATGCTCCGAATTCTATCGTACGACGATTCCGGGATTAAAATCGCTATAGATAAGTGATCGGAAAATCAACGAGTGCAAAACGCTTAAAAAATTCTATAAACTAATGTAAAATAATTTCGAATTGATCCGAGATGTCCAGTCAGTCGTACATCGATCTCGATAAGTGCAGCTACACTGTAAAAAAAAATCCGCATGAAATTTAATGTAAAATTGTGATTCAAAATACTATACATTTTCATTGAAATTAAAGTAAATTATTAAAAATGAAGTATTTCAAATGTTTTCAATACACTGTACATTCATTTTTCATCACAATTGTCCATGAAATTGAATATACCCGTTTTGGCATAAAAACTTCCAGTCCAGTGCATTAAATTTACAATTTTTTTTACAGTGTACCTTGGGCAATTCTCTATTAAATCGATTCAAGGTCTACAGAAAAAAGAATACCAGAAAAAATAGCAACAAAGCGGTTCAGACAAAAATAACGAAAGGAATTCTGAAGTACAGGGTCGCCGCAGGTATCATCGTCGTTCACAGCGACCGCCGTGTTCGCATGTCTTAGCAACGGCCGCTTATCGGCGCGATGGGAATGGTTAATAAATAAGTAGCCCGTGAAAACGTTGCGAACGCTCGACTGATACCGGCAATCAGGGCACTTTCATTTTCGCGGTAGCTTTCGAGCGGGCTCGTTGCCGAACGGTCTTGCACCGAAAAAAGAAAATGTGAAACAAAGAGCGCTTCGAATTCCACGAAAATCGCGATAGACGCAATGACCGGAAAATTAAGGAGCGACATTTTTTTTTTTTAATTCTATAGTTTTATGTAAAATAATTCCGAATTGATCGGAGATATCCAGTGAGTCATGAGTCAACCTCGATAACTGCAGTTACCTTGCGCAATTCTCTATTAAATCGATTCAAGGTCAAGTGAACCGAGGCGCGAGTGCATCATTGAGAATGACATAGATTCGAGAACTTAAAGGCCGAGTGTTTACGCCAAGTGTTCATGCTTCGCGGTAGAACAATTCACATCACTTCCGGTATCTCGATCCGGCTAAGCAGACCGTAAAATGTCTCGCAATCCGAACTGACTCTATTTTTATTAATTCTTCATTGAAGTATTTGTTAAAGAGGTCAAGATTTTTCTCTCTCTCTCAAAAGTGAACGTGTCGAGTGTCAGATTATTTTTTTAAAGATGAGAAAGTTTTGGTTCAACAGGAGTTACAAACCGCTTAAAAATGTGTTCTTCAACTGGTGAGTTCAATATCATTTTTAATGCGAATTGTACGATGACTCAGGCTCGGCTCGTCAACTTCGAAATTGAGGGAAAAAAAGTATTGAAAATATTTTTGATTGTATCTCGCGGTTGCATCGAGCCGTAAATGACGTACAAATGAAAAAAGAACAAATCGTCACTTACAGTGTCAAACGATAAGACATTAACGTGCGAGATCGTATCTTATCTTCTCGTCTGTACGACTTATTCGAGGAGAGAAAATATTGTTTTCGGCTACTTTTCCTGCAAAATTTATTCATTTATTTTGAACAGTCATTACATCTTTGCTGCTCAGAATTGATCTAATTTAAAAAAATATATATTAAAATGCATCTTGCGAAGCCAAAAAGATTTCAAGCGTGCGATTTCAAATTTCGCTTGCGTTCAATCGAGACAATAGGCGTTTACGTTCCGAGTCTTCGGAACTTTCGGAATTTCCATCGGCGATGTACTTGGAGCTGAGACCCGCGGTACCTTGCGACGACCGAGTTGCGGTTATTCGCAGTCCTCGGCTTTGCTTTGAATATCGCACTTCCGCTCGGAGTAGCCATTGAATGAAACGCTGAATTGATCGGTGAAACTCGGTGTGAATGAGAGCATAAAGTGCTCCGATTTATCAACGAACCGTTCTGTATTCGGCAGGATATCGTTTAATCTCCCGCGGCCTTGAGTAATCTCGTGGATTTTATGGAACAGTGACGTTGTCTTCGAAGGTTTCTAATATTTAGCCATTACAAATAATAACAATAATATAAATTCGAGCAACTAAATAATCCGGAAGGTGCAAAATAGCGGGGCAAAATGGGACAGTGGGGCGAAGCGGGATAATGCATGGTGTCCAGCGGTCCTCGAAGTCCTTGGAATCCTGGAATTGTCCTTGAATTTTGCCTGACCTTGAAATAGTCCTGGAATGTCCTTGAATTTAACGTAATGTCCTTGAATTTTTTAATTAAAATTTGAGTTTGTTTAAAAATGTATATTTAGTTTAGTAAATATTTCTGTCTTTCTTTAAATGAACTGTCACGTATTTCAACGTATTTTTCCCAGTCCAACGTAAACGAAAGCGGTTATCGAACTAAATGGTATTTTGTACGTCACGCGCGGTATGCATATTTTCATTTTTTATAAATGTCCCAACACAACCTGTAAATTTCCTGGCAATTATCCTTGAATGTCCTTAAATTTCGTACAGACTTTTTACTGGATGCCATGTAATCGGACAAAACGCAACTTTCCCATAACTTTTAGATGGTGGCGGTGAAAGTGAGTTGGGCAAAACGGTGTTGAAGATCCGGATCTATCGTTGGGACAAAATAGGGCATCCAAAAATTATTGGAAAAATATATATATAAATTGTGATTTTGCTGTATAAATTAATGATGGACTCGCGCCTTCACGAAACTCACTGCCGCCGGGGAATTCTGAGCGCGCGAACTAAATTGACGTTTAACGAGAAATGTTGCGAGCCTCTCGTTAGCTCGTCAATCGCTTAAGAATTGCCGCTCTGGGATTATCAGGAAAATTAATAGCGGGGATCCACGCGAGATCATGGAAATCGATGCTGTGGAGTTAGTTCCGCGAATAGAACGTTCAACGTCGTCCAATCGAGAAATCACTTTTACATTGTTCGGTTTGTTAATAATTAATGAACCTCGTCCGGCGCTATACCACAGCTTTTAATTCTCAGGCCGTTGTGTCAATCGAATGCAACTTCCGTCCAACGTCCCAGTTCGAATGTCGCGTCGCGCCGAGTGGAACTCAAGACTGCGATGCTCCGCGCATTATTCACTTTAAGAGGCTTCGAGCAGCTACGAAATCGAGAAATTAAATTTATTAAAGATCGAGACTAAACGACTCGGCAAAGTAAAAATTAATAGCTAAGTAAAGTTTCTTTATTGACGAAAAAAACGAAAAATAATACGAATGAAAATAATTAAAAAATAATCAACAATATTTTTCAATTCTTTAATATTGATGATCGAAGTTTTCATTTTTTAAGACTCTGAGAACAATCGTGACGATTAAAATTGTCGGTATTCGGTAAAACTTTGTGGAACGCTGGTGCATCGTGTGATAGAATTTGCAGTCACGCTGGTCTACGTCACAAACGTGAGTGATTCGTGCAGGAGATAAAAAGCATCATAAGCGACCGCTACGAACGTGCGGCGAATCTCGTTGCGAATCGGAGCAGGCGCTCCTTTCTCTCTGGGCGGCTCGCTCAGAATTTTCTCAGTCTCCGTACGAAGTCAGTCGGTCTCGAACAGCCTTCAAATTCGAACGCGCCGAACCGAGAGATTTTCGACCGCGATCCGCAACGCTCTCCAATAGTTTCACGGCCGAAAATTAATCTTGATAATAATCGGATCAAATGTTTAAAAAAATAGATAAAATAAATTAATTAATTAAAATTAACGCAATGTCGTGTACGATTGTCGGTGATATCCGGATGTTTCGCTCGTTCACGGAGACACTGTGAACCATGCAGTTGTGAAAGTTCTGGGAAAGCATGATAGCGCGCGTTGTACCGTGCGTTGACTCGTTTTCAGGCCTTGTGCGTGCCGAGTGAAGATAAATCTTTGGTCGATTGAGAAAGAGTTGTGTTTGTGTTTTTTTTTTCTAACTTTACCAAAAGAGAAAATTAAAATGACAAAATTTACTGGTCCACCGGCGCAGAAAATTCGTCAGATGTACGACAGTTTTGCGAGAGTTGGATTACAAAAGTCGAGCGAGGCGCCTGGACGAGACAGCAAATCGTCGTCATCGCCGGAAGACATGCGTTTGCTCGGGTCGGTACTTTCTAATGATTATATCATTTTTAATCTTTTTTTTTTTTAATTTCATTATGAATACTTTCTGATGGTTCAATGCTAGACGCATTTGCATCACTCGGTCACGTATGTGCGTCACGTAAATAAGGAAACCGATTCATTCGACGATCGAACGAACCCGCGTGACGGCAAAATTGCTCGGTACTTTAATGAAAGCGCGACGCGTTCAGAGAGTGTGACGATTTCTAGATATCGAACCGATCGTCCAGAATCGCGTTTTTAGAACTCAAACTCTTTATCCAATTTTAAAAAAGTAAAAGGAAGAAAACATTACAATTTTAGCATTTTATCAGCTAATTTTTAATCTTGGATTATTACTGTTGTGGCAGACAATTAAGTGAATAATTGTTATTAAGATTCATTTCTTGTTCCAATCCAATCTCATTTGTATAACTCGATCACGTGTGTACGTCACGGAAATAAGAAAACCGGTTCATTCAACATTTTATCGACGATCGAGCAAGACCCGCGGGACTGCAAAATCGCGTGTTCCATTAGACACGTCACTTTTACGAAAGCGTTACGAGGTCGAAGAGTGTGACGATTTTTAGATATCGAACCGGACGTCCGGAATCGCGTCTTAAGACCCCAAACGTTTTACCCAATTTTAAAAAGGTAAAAAGAAAGTAAACATTATAATTTTTACATTTGATTAAATAATGTTTAATCGTGGATTATTATTGTTACTATTATATTACTGTTGTGGTAGACAATTAAATGAATAATTAATTTTGAGTTTTCAATTTTATACGAAATTTTCGATGGTTGAATTTGTTGACCGTGACAAGGGTAAATAATCCGAGAAGCGAGTTAAAGCGATTGGGACGAAACGAGAAGAGTGTGGAGGCATTTAATATCGTCACGCATCGAAGCAATAAAATGTTCGAGATTAAATCGGAGGGCCTGTGATGATGGCTGAGAGGGACAAGGCGGGGGAGGATCGAGGGAATTGCGCGAGCAAAGAATCTCAGGAATGCGACGCACCCCCACCTACCATAGTTGTCGGTAAATAGGGGCAATGAGGGTCACTCATAAACTCTGCACGTTCGCATCTCTGTCCATCGGCGACTCCGTCAAAAAGTTCGACGCTGATGAATGCACCGGAATCTAAAAATCTGAAAAATTCGTTCGTATTCAGAAAAATGAACGAATCACTGTCATTAAAAAAACAGTTAGGTTTCGGGAGATTTGTCGAACAATTTTGTTTTTCATCAATTTGTTAATAACATTTTGGAATTATTATTATGTAAAATTTCACCGTTTCAGCACCTTAATAGGCTTGATTTTTTTCAGATTTTTATGCCATCGACAAGTGTTTGCAATTTCCTTTCAGTTCTCTGAAACTTATCCTTAAGAGAATACCTTAAAAGCTGAAAGTGCGCTAATGCGTTAGAGAAAAGATTTTTTTTGTTGTCTATGGACTGAAATAATGGGAAATAATGGCTGAGCTATTAATGATAAGGGTGCGCTAGGTGATTCGTTCGAAGGTGGAAAGCGCACTGAGAAAAAAATTGTTGGATCAACCAAGGCGCGTTCACCTGCGTTCAAAGGCGTTATTTAGTTAGTACAATACAAATTTCGTTTGAATCGAAACATTTTGAATCGACTGAAGCGAATAATCGTTCAACAAAAGAATGATTTAGTTGTATGAACAAAATAACAGCTGTGAGCGTATGTGACCGCGAATTTGGTTAATACAATTTTTTTTTCCTCAATGCGGGCACCGCGGGAATATTAATAATACAAATGCGTCCCTTGGATTCGATTACAATAGATTCGAAGCACGAAACTGGTATAGATGAACGGTGCGGGTGCACCTGTTCAATATCCACTGGATATCCGACGCTGGCATGTTCCGTCGGTCGACCAAAGAAATAGGGTGAGGCATCGGTTAAATAGTCTCTGATAAAAAAAATAGTCAACATCGCATTTTGCTATTGCACGCATCATCGTCGAATTACGACAGCGGAACAGGCGTCCGGTTTCAATGCATAACAAACATATATGTGGCTTACACTGTTCAGCCAGCGATCGTCTGCGTCGGACGGATTGCCCTTATCGACGACGTTTTACTAATCGCGCACGCTTCCGAGAGTGCGTATCCTCTCTGCGTAGTTGAAACGTGAAAAATAAGATAAAATTTAAAAAATTTAAAAATCACGCGACGTTCAATTTTCAGTTATCACAGTGGATAAAAAATCTTTCGAATTTACCTATAGATTTTAAACAATTATTCTGTTGATACAAAATGGAGTGAAGAAACTATAAATTTGACAATTCATTGATATAATCTTTTTCGTATAAATTAATTAATTTTTCTAAAAAAAAATGTTTACATTTTTATCACAATAACGTTTTTACTTTTTAAAATTGGGTGTAGTTCGGTTATCGACGCGTCGTCATTCCCGGCCGGTTGAAGTTAAGTTTCGAGTACGTGTATGCTTGTATGCTCCATGCGTGGTCACTATCACTGTAATCATCCGTAAGCGGTGTAAACGCTGGAATATAAGCCACGAGGCACAGTGATAAGCGGGCCGTAAGCAGAATCAACATTGAACCGGACGTCGTGAGACGGCGATAACCGAAATTATCAGTCAGGGGACAGTCTCATTGCTCGAAGATTTTAGTTCGACGTGAAAAATCATTAAAGACGTTTTGTTCCATGTCCCTATAGAGATCACTACTTGTCGATACATCGGACATTTAAAAGCGTGTGAGAAATCGAGGATTCCAATTTAAACAAATTAACAGTTCACGTTCGGTGCGTTTTTATTTTTTTTTTACAAAAATAAAAATCGCCGAAATGGTTGATTTCTTATCGGTGATAGTTGCGGTGCGAGTTGCATCGTAAACGTGGTCGTTGAACAAAAAATCGTAAAGCACAGTGTGACGGTAGAGCCACGATGAGGGGAGACGATAAGAAGCCACTTATCTCGCGAAATTATGGATCAGTCGATGCTTATTGGTAAGAAAAAAAAGTTGCAAAAAAGTTCAGTCGATCCCTACTCACAGAAAGATAGAAACCGAAGTCTCTTGCACTGAGTCTCGATTAATTCGGTGAAATCAAAAGAACATTTTTTATTGATAGAACATTCTCCTTTACGTGCTGCGGCTTTGGAACGGTCTACTTTGGAAATCCTGTTCTTGGTTTCATTGAAGTGATTCTAGAGCTGCGGCACGTGAGGAAAAAGTTATCGCCTCGGACACAGTCATCAAAAACTAAAATAAAATAATTTTTTTTTTTAAGAAGAAAACGTCTGTCATATGATTCATGGAATAATTTTTATCGTTGCAGGGATGGCGACGACGATCCCGATTTCGAGGGAACTACCAACCTGGTCCGGGTGCCAAGAATGCCGGGTGGAAGTGAAAAAACCGGCAAAGTTTCGACGGTCAGGATAGACATCGAGGGAATGAGTTGTCAGAGCTGCGTTAAAAATATCCAAGGAACGATCGGCGCTCGTCCGGGTGTCGTCAATGTCAGAGTAGTTCTTGAGGAAAAGGCTGGCTACATCGATTACAAGATCAACGAGACAAAGCCGAGTGAATTGGTCGAAGCCGTGAACGACATGGGTTTCGATGCTTCCATTTCGGAAGATCGTACCGACAACTCTCACTCGAATGACCGAGAAATTCGACCGGTCGATAGCACTTGTAGTATACACATAGGCGGTATGACCTGCTCATCCTGCGTCAACAGTATTACAGGTGAGATTCACCGTCCACTAATGTTAAAAATGAAACATTTGTTTTGCCCCAAAGCGTGTGTACGCGTTAAAAAGTAAAACGATTTTTCTTATATCCGAAGTCGGTGAACCTTTTCCTTAAGCTGGAGTAGACACTGCCACAATGACTGGCAAGCTGTAACGTTTCATTCAATGGATAAAAAAAAAGAACGGAATTTTCGTAGCAGTTGATATTTCAAGGCGTGTAACTCTTGTCAGCGTTGATTCTTTTTAATTAATGTTTTTCTGCATAGAAAAATAGTAAATTATAAAAATAATGATTTCAGGGTTGAAGTACAATTATCATTAGGAATAAAACTAGTATAAGAAGATAACTGTATAAATATAAAGCATTGCCGATAAACCTCTTTTACTACTACTAATGATTTGTGATAGAAAAGTGATAATTCATAAAAAAGTAATAATTCCTGGAATTTCGATACAATGCAGGTGTAATATCAGAGAAGCCGGGTGTGAAGGAGATAAACGTGAGTCTCGAAGCCAAAGAAGCCAAAGTGTCATACAGTAGCGGTGACGTGACTGCCGACCAAATTGCCATGTACATAGAGGAGATGGGTTTCGACGCGTTCGTGATGGAGGTCAATGGTCACAATCTCCTTCCCCCCGAGAGGTCCTCGACTACCGTGAAAAATGGCACCGTGGCCATACCGATGAGCGGAGCTGGCGACGGCAACAAAGAGGAACAAAGACTGTCAAAGTGTTTCCTACACATAAAGGTACGCGCAGTCCTGAACATTAACCGCCCCGCATCGGGGTCAATATTCTTTCTCCTGTGCGTAGGAAATTTTGATGGAATTTAAAAAACGTAGTCTTTCATTACAGGGTATGACTTGCGCATCCTGCGTAACGGCGATCGAAAAACATTGCAAGAAATTGTACGGGGTCGACAGTGTTCTCGTGGCGCTGATGCCCGGTAAAGCTGAGGTCAAATATGATTCCGAAAAGATTTGTCCCATCGACATAGCGCTGAGCGTTACGGATCTGGGATTCCCTACGACGCTGATCGAAGAGCCTGGCACAGGCGAAAAGGAGGAAGAACTGAAGGTATAACAGTTTCTAGTTGCTTGTTCGTTAAAACGACCGTCGTACGCCGAAGAATAATTTAACATACTATTATCTTCAGATTACGGGAATGACGTGTGCATCGTGCGTCAATAAAATCGAGTCGACCGTTAAAAAGATGCCTGGCGTACGTTCAGCGGTCGTAGCTCTGGCGACCCAGCGCGGAAAGTTCAAGTACGACACGACGGTGACGGGCATTCGTGACATAATAGAGAGGATAAACAAATTAGGCTTTGAGGCGACTTTGTTCAGTAACAAGGACAAGGAAAATCGAGGCTATCTAGACCAGAAGTAAGGAAAGCAAAAAAAAAGTACATATATTGACTCAGTAACTGCAAAATTAATAACCATAATTTTATCATTTTATAAAATGATTTTTTCGTACATAATCATTCACGTGAAGTACTGATAATAATTTTACTATTCGATGTTCCAGAGAGGAGATACTAAAATGGAGATCGGCTTTTTTGATCTCGCTGGTCTTCGGTGTTCCGTGTATGATCATAATGACTTACTTCATGTTGGAGATGTCGATAGGTGGGAAAACTCACGAGGAAATGTGCTGTATAATACCCGGTTTGTCGTGGGAAAATTTGTTAATATTTATCTTCTCCACGCCTGTGCAAGTAAGCCAATATTTTTGTTTCATCACTCGGTGCGGAAATGGCCACTTTTCCGCCCGCTTCGCGTGCGTAAAACCGCCATTTTCGCATCTTGTGATTAAAAATTTCGTACATCCCTCGTGCGAAACACTTTTTCGCTCTGGTGGAGTAATGTACTATTATCATTCACTTTATCCTTGGACCAGTGCATAATTATTACTATTATTGCGATTGCAGTTTTTCGGTGGGTGGCATTTTTACGTCCAAGCTTACAAGGCCCTGAAACACGGCACAACGAACATGGATGTCCTGATCTCAATGACAACGACGATATCTTACGTCTATTCGATCGGAGTTCTCGCCGCGGCGATTGCAATGCAAGAGCACACGAGTCCACAAACTTTCTTCGATACGCCGCCGATGTTGTTAGTTTTCATAAGTTTAGGACGATGGCTTGAGCACGTGGCGAAGGTTTGTCGATTTTTTTTTCATCGATGATTTGATAAAAGTAGCTACTGCGCGGCACACTACTTAAATGGGTACTAAATTTTGACAATTGTTTATCCAAAATTGTAAGCATTTATTGGCCGTAAAGGAGATTGATTTGTATTGTTTCATGTTTTTAATTTTTCGTTTTTCCATTACAGGGTAAAACTTCGGAAGCTCTGTCGAAGCTTCTGTCCCTGAATGCAACGGACGCGGTTCTTGTGACTCTCGGCGACAACAACGAGATACTCTCGGAGCGTTTGATAAGCGTCGATCTCGTGCAGCGCGGCGACATCCTCAAGGTCGTGCAGGGTGCGAAAGTACCGGTGGACGGTCGAGTCATATCGGGTCACTCGGCATGCGACGAGAGTTTGATTACCGGCGAGAGTATGCCGGTGACGAAGACGAAGGGATCCGTGGTAATCGGTGGTTCGATAAATCAGAACGGTCCTCTGTTGGTGACAGCGACGCACATCGGCGAGCACACGACGCTCGCACAGATCGTGCGTCTGGTGGAGGAAGCTCAGACGAGCAAAGCTCCGATTCAACAATTGGCGGACAAAATCGCCGGCTACTTCATACCATTCGTTATCCTCGTTTCCCTGCTGACACTGATAACATGGACGATCGTCGGATACGTCGACATAAGGCATTTGCCGATATCCCTGGACGACTGGGCGAACGAGTCTGAAATAAATAGAGAGGAAATAATCTTCCAGTTTGCATTTCGATGCGCTCTCTCGGTGCTGGCGATCGCGTGTCCCTGCGCCCTGGGCCTGGCGACGCCGACGGCCGTGATGGTCGGCACCGGCGTCGGTGCGCTCAACGGAATTCTCATAAAAGGTGCCGAGCCGCTCGAGAACGCGCACAAAGTAAAGTGCATAGTGTTCGACAAAACTGGCACTCTCACGAACGGCGTGCCGATGGTCTCGAAGATCGCGTACTTCGCGAACGAGAAAATCTGCTCGATCGTCAAGCTACTGGCGGTCGTCGGCACGGCGGAGGTAAGCAGCGAGCATCCGATAGCATCGGCGATAGTTCGTTACGTCAAGGAAACCTTCGGCACCGAGGTCAACGGACAATGCTCGAATTTCCAAGCCGTCGCGGGATGCGGCTTGAAGTGCCGCGTCACGCACCTCGAGACGATGCTCTCGTACGCCGCGAAGTCGGAGAAAATCGTCAATTACTCGAATCAAACGAGAAACGAGTCGACCGGAAGTTTCAAGCTCAACAACGTACCGCTCGATATCGTTCCGCTGGCGGCGTTGGATTCGGAGAAGCGGAATCAGGAACTGGAGCTGCTGCTGAGTCCGGAGAGCCACGGAGATCAGGAAGTGGCTAACGATATATACGACGTTTGCATCGGTAATCGCGAGTGGATGAGAAGAAACGCTATACCGATACCGCAGGAGGTGGACATGCAGATGATGGACGAGGAGGATCTGGGAAACACGGCGATATTGGCTGCGGTGAATGCCACGCTTGTGGCCATGATCAGCGTCGCCGACACGGTGAAACCGGAAGCCCATCTGGCGATCTACACGCTGAAGAGAATGGGACTGGAAGTTATTTTGTTGACGGGCGACAACAGGAAGACCGCAGCGTCTATCGCTAGACAGGTGAATCATTCGTGACTTGCAAGCGAAGGTGGTTACCGTCGATGATGCAACTTTGTCGTTTCGTTTTTCAGGTCGGCGTCAGAAAAGTCTTCGCGGAAGTTTTGCCCTCTCACAAAGTCGCCAAGATACAGAGACTCCAGGAACAGGGCTTCAGGGTCGCCATGGTCGGTGACGGCGTCAACGACAGTCCGGCACTGGCCCAGTCGGACGTTGGCATAGCGATATCGTCCGGCACGGACGTTGCCGTCGAAGCCGCCGATGTTGTTTTGATGAAGGTAACAATGGAAAAAAAGATGCCCGCGAAAATATCAATTAATGCTCTTCGAGCATATTACTTGACTAACGATTATGTTGGCCTGGGCGCTCGCGTGGAACCCATGGCTCATGGCATGTGGAAATTTATTTTATATGCTATAAAAACCGAAATACTTAAGATATAAGATGTGATCGATTTTGCACATTTTGCGATTGAGTAACGCGAATGTATTTGTTCCTTTCAGAACGATCTGCTCGACGTTATCGGGTGTCTGGATCTCTCGAGGAAAACGGTTTACAGAATAAGATTGAACTTTCTGTTCGCTAGCGTTTATAATCTTTTAGGCATTCCGATAGCCGCTGGGATATTCAGTCCCTTCGGTTTCTTCCTACAACCATGGATGGCTTCCGCAGCTATGGCACTGAGTTCCGTTTCCGTTGTCGCTAGCTCGCTGATGTTAAAACTGTGAGTACTGGAGAGATTACACTGTAAACAAAAAATTGTAAATTTAATGCACCGAACTCGAAGTTTTTCTGCCAAAACAGGTTCATGAAACTTTTATAGTAAAATTAAAGTAAAGTATTAAGAATGCAATACTTCCAATGTCTTTAATACACCGAACATTAACTTTTCGTCACGATTGTACATGAAATTTAATATACCAGTTCTTGCACAAAAACTTCCAGTCCGGTACATTAAATTTCATATGAATTTTTTTTTAACATTTTGACTTAATGTTGGAGTCGTTATGTTCTATATCAAACTTTTTGTGTCCTTTTTATTTTTAGATATCGCAAGCCAACGAGAGCGACGCTGGAGACGCCCGAGTATCTGCAGGCGATGCGAGCGTACTTCGCCGCCAGATCGACGGACACCGACGCGATATCATTGCACCGCGGTCTCGACGACGGTCCCGAAGCGCCGCTTCATATCAGCGGCTCGACGATATCCAGGTACGGACAAACTAACATCGAGATACTGGACTCGCCTTCGCTGAATCACGATAACTCCGTTGCCTGAATGAAACAATTATTAACTCAAAATAGTTATTCTCATCTACATATTTTTTTTTCTCGAATGCAACCCCGGATCTGCTTTCTCCACGCATTTTCTAGTTCTAATGTCAGATAACTGCGAGCTTCTTACATCCGTTGTCCGCGCTAGATAACGATCGTACCTTCCTCTAACTACATCCCAGTAATATTTTTTGTAAGTAAATCATCAACCAATTTGACTGATCCTAGTGACTTGCATGTCGAGCAAACGGCGATTTTTTTGTTGCTACATATGGACAAAAAATACTGCGTTATTGTATATTATAGTTTTGTAATGTTATGTGCGTTCTTCCGGAATTGCCATTGTTGAATCGTTCAACGTCTTGTGTGTTCAACGTCTCTTTTCAATGTACATTTTTCTAACATACCGATTTGGCCGTTAATATTGCCATACGACTGAGGCAACGAACACTGCTGTTACTATTTAGCGTTAAAACAAACAAAAAAAATACTGCAATGTACAAGTTAGCTTGTATTGATCGAATTTGCCTGCCGTGAAAATCGAATTGTATATTGATTTATATTTAAATTTAGTCGAATGGCCAAACGCATCGTTGATATATTTTTTCCTATAGGCGAGACAAATTATCCGAAACCGCTGTTTAAAATCGACGAGTGTGTATAAATCGTAAGTTCTCGAATCGATGAGATTTCGAAACTAACTGCCTACGTTTTCTGCAATGTATATTACATGCGACAATTAATATATTCGTATAGTCATTATTGTTACGAGACTTAGCTCATAAGTCGGAGTGTGATGCGACCTTTTTTTGGTGCTTTTCCTTTTTTCTATCTTCATATATATCAATTATAAAACATGTTTATTAACAAATCTTATACTTTCATTTCCTAGAAAAAAAAGAAGAAAAAAAGTAAAACCTTATCCAGAGCACGAGGCTTTACTTTTTTTTCTGCTATAACATTTTTTTTTCTCTCAGCGTCCGGCTTCCTCTCTAAAAACCCGCTTGAAACTTATAGTCCTCCGTCGATGCGGTAAATAATCTTTAACATATTTGAACACATTACAGAAAATGCCTTGAGGAATCGCTATCTCTGCTACGTTCGTTCTATTTCGTATCTCTTATTTTCCATCCCCGCAATGCCATAATCACTGTAACAGCATGTCCAGCACTCTTGTAGAAAGCGACGATACGTACTTTGAGAAGAAATCGGTGAAACGATCTCGGCTCCTGTACGGTGCATTGAAACTACCAGTGGGTACGACCAAAAAATAACTATACTCATTAATGCATGGACTTTTAACAACAATCCTATTAACTTTCATCTATTTAAAATTAGTAAAAAAAACTTAAAGCGTTTCATCAGTTTCAGGCTATTCGGAAGAACGAAGGACGAGGTGGAGGGACGACTTCTCGGCGACGACACGAGCGGAGTCGTCGCGATCGTGGATTTTTCCGATACTCGAAGAAAAGCCAAGAGCGACGCGGACACGTCTATCTTGTAAAACTTTTCGATATACGCAAAGATACGTATTTTATTCGCTTAATCTCGAACGAAAACGATTGACGGTCATATTTGACGCGGCATTAATACTTTTGCTAAAACGGCCAAATTCTCTTTTTATTGCGTAAAAAGAAAATCCGCGTGCGAACGCACACGCAAATCGACAAGCACAACCATTATTTTTTTTTTGTACTTATTCAATCCACTCGCCAAGACGCTCCCACACCATTTGGTGTGGAATATAAACTTCTATGTAAATATATTGTATCATAAGCGTGTACATTTTTTTTGAGAACTATCTATTGACTATACTCGTACGATTACGATGATATTTTTCTTTCGCCAGACTATTTTTTTATACTAATCTCGATGTGACCGACGCGATTGTGCAAAATGAGAAATACCAGCTGGTTTAAAATGTTTTTCTTTAATTTTGCACAAGTGCCTCGCTTCGCGACAACGTGTATTTAACGGATATAAATAATTCATTCAAGAAACATTTCTAAGCCTTTATTTACTTGTTAAGAAGTAATGTCATTTGTACTTATCGTTTACTTGTAATTAAAATATCATATTTTCTACGCGTTAATACACTTCTCTTTTGTATTCATTGACGACAAGACTTTGGCTGGAATGTGGAAAAGCTCAATGACTTTGGGAACTTCAATCGTGTCCTGCGACATGTAAAATTCAGCAGTGAGAACATTGGATATACGTGGATAATCTGCTCGAGAAACATGTTGAGGCACATAAGTATCCTCGTTAAAAATACGTAAATTTGTACGTACAGTAAGACACACGAAAGTTTCATATTTTCTATTGATCTAGAAACTTCGAATGGTTATCACAAGAGTGTCCTCACAGATAAAACAAATTTAAATATTAAACTTTGGCTTTAAACAAATAGTTGCGGGTCGGTCGTCTCGCGACGGAACCCGGCAACGCGACCGGCGCGATTTCGGCCCATATCGTTCTGCGCGAGCTTCGTAAATCGCTTCAATGTCGCGACATTCCGGCGATGCAGTCCGACGTGTCGATTTTCTCTCTCTTGTTATCAAAGTCGTGAAAACCAGAAGCGGCGAAATCCATCGAAGAGTCGTTGTTGACCTGAGAGTAATTGTACTCTCCGTCGGACAGCGGTCTGACTTCGTTCCTGACGTTCATCAGCAAGTTGGAAAAAAATCCACCGTTCTGGGTCGAGGAGACGATATTCTCGTCGTTGCGGTCGACATTCTCGTTGTAATTCTCGTACGTGATGTCGTCGCCGTAGGGACAAACCGACGACGCGCTCGGATCGAAAGCGTTGTCCTGAACGTTGCGGAAATTTTCTCTCGCTGGCTGCGCGCCATTGGTCAGTGCGAGATCGTCGTCGAGATTCGTTATAACCGGAAAATTCTCGATGCTGTGTTCGGCAGCGTAGTTCGAGCGCCTCGAGGCATCGTCGCCGCAGTTGCTGTTCGGAAGGAAACAATCCCTGTTCGGCTGTTGACTCTCCGACCAAGAATTAATCTGATTGGTCGAATTGTCGAAGCCTCCCGTTCCTAATGGGTCGTAAGTTCCGCCTGAATTTTGCGCTCCGTACGAATTGCCGTACGAGGAATCGCTCAGGGACGAGTAACTGTTGGGCAGAACTTTAACCCCGTTCCAGGACATGAAAGACGACGAGCGATACTCGCTCGTGTTGCCGCTGTTGCCGACGAGACCGCAACCGTTCGCCGGTATCGCGTACATACAATTGTTGACGCTCGTGACCTCCGAATTGTAAGCGATTATACTCGGCTGTAGAGCATTAATCGAATTCACCGTCGGTTCGTTGATCGTGTTGCTCGAAATCGTCGTGGAGTTGTAAGCTGCGAGGGTGTCCGAGCTAATCTGCCCGGCGTAGTTCCAGTTGCTCGACAAATTCCCCGCAGAGCTTTGGTTGTGAAGAGGAAATACAGAATTCCGTGAGTTCACGCTCGTACCGTTGCTGTTGTATCGATCGTCGATCGTCAGCGAGCTCGGATTGCAGCGATTGCTGTACGGGTCGTCGATCGAGTCGCAGCCGAATCGATTCGCAACGCTTCCGTTATATCCATTCTGCGAGGTGTTGCCGATAGGAACATAAAATCCGGAAGTGCTAGAGCAGTTTTGTTTTTTGACAAACGAGTTTGCCGGTCCGGGTGAAATCCACGTGCCCGAAGTTGGACGAAGTTTGGACTGGGCCGGCGCGACGGAAGAGAAAGCGCTGCTGCTGGATGGAATTCCGGGAACGTTTTGTAGACTGTTTGCTGTGAAAGGCTTTGCGAGCGCGTTGAAGTTTCTCGGTTTCTCCGGCAGACCCTTTCCTAGACCGGAAGTTCTCTGCGCGCGCGACGCAGAGTCCTGCGAAGTTTGACCGCGTTTCTTCTTCTTCTTTCCTCTCGCGCTCGTGTCTTCGGCCGGAACGTAAGGTCCGTAGCTCGGGTTTGAGTCGACAGTCGTCGAGCACGTGTCGGGCAGAGGAGTCGAGAAAATAACGGCCAAAGGATCTTTGCCGTCGTCGAGAAGAGCGTGTTCTTCGTTGTAGGTCTTCGGCGACGTCATCGTCGCGGCCAATTCGCGCATCAGATATCTCTTCTGCTTATAGCACTCGATCTTTGTCGTGACGACCTTGCCGTCCGTCGTTCTGGACACGACGAGAGGCGCCGGCGATGTACTCGGATTCAAAAAGTAGTGATGGTCCTTCGTATATTTTTCGTACAACTGCTGCAACTCTTGTTCCGTCAGTGGCGAACTGCTGAAGGAACGAGATGTTTGCTCGCTCTCCGGTGACGATTTTGGTTTTTTTTCTGGCGGCGTTTTGGCCTTCGCGGTGGATTTTCGTGCCGGCTTTTCGTCGACCTTCTTTCTGGATTTCGTCTCCGATCGAGTGATCCTCTTGCTGCGGCTGGGAACGCCCAGCGACTCGGTCGGCGGATGGTAATCCTCGTCTGAATTCATCTTCGAGATTCTGTGATGAAGAAATAGAAGAAAATTAAAAATAATACGAAGTTGGAAAAAAGCAGAGATGCAGGAGATTTATAACGATCGAGAGTTTCACTATCGAATAGAGAAAACCAATGCAATATAAGAAGACAATGAAAAACATGAAAAATGATGGATTTTGTCATCATCAAACATTCTATGTTATACATTTTTCTTATGAAATTTTCTCTTTAATTTCTTTCTATATTTAATTATTATTAAATACGGATCATATTTCTTTATATATTAAAATGAGCCAGAGATCACTGAAAGATTGTTAATAGTAAATATTAACTTTGTAGCACAGAGCAAATAAAAAAATTTGCAAGATTTTCTAAGTCCAAAAATTGGACCAATGTTATGGATTTATCTACAGACAAAGTTTTTTTTTATTCAAGGGTACTAGCGCATTTGTTATATTTCGTCGGAGAGTGCGAGAGCCTGAATTAGATTTTGAAATCACATTGGACGATCTAATGAAGATTCGAGGGACCATTCTAAAATTTATGTCAAATCACTCGCTTCAATTCGTCGATCATCCCCAACTATTCGTTGAAATGATAGAAATAAATCTCAGCAGTGAAATACATGCAGAATCAAGGATATTTTAATTACTTCAGAATAATCGTAGCATCTGTCGAGTAGTATATTCCTGATATACAAATCTATCAACGACGATTGCTTCGCAAAACGATGGTGTTTTTGTAAATTTAGTTTGAACAAATATTTCAGAAATGATGAACCTATGAGGATTTCTTTAAACAAAGTTTAATAAAACGCTATTCGAACCAATCGTCTTGCGAATCAATCATCATTAACATATCCATATATCAGAAATGTATTACTTGACGTCTGCACGATTATTCTGAAGTAATTGAAAAATCCTCGGTTCTGTGTTTATTTCAGTACATAGAATTTATTTCTATCGCTGCTATAAATACTAACAGATAATAAATGAATTACGGTGACTGATTTGACTTCTTTTTTTGGATACATAAATTCTAGAACAATCCCTTGGATCTTTGTTCGATCATTCAATGTGATTGCGAAACTTAAATGAGACTCAAACCCTCTGACGAAATATAAAACTGTGCTTGCACCCTTCAATAAACAAAAAAAATTGTCATTTTATTTTAAAGTTTCATAAAAAAAATTAAAATGAAACAAAACCATGCTGCAATTCCCATTGGTTCGCACAACCGTCAATTACAATCAATTACCGCTATTGGTTCGTGTAGTAATTTCTCTCACAAACAATAATGGCTTCTTTCAACGATCTTTACGCTTGTTTTACGCGAAGTTTGCGTTAATCGTGTCTTAATCACAGCGAGCAAATACATCGTAGCCCGAATTATCATGACAGTGACAAATTAAATCCAGGCAAATCGTTAAAATACAATGGATTCTTGATCGGCGAACGATAATTAGATGCAGCGGTTACTCACATTGTGTTGTTCTCAACGGTGATCTTTTTATTATTCCGTCAAGAGACGCGGCGCGTTCGATGTTCCATGCGCTACTGACGTGTCCGGACGTGTCGTTCCCGAAAAATTGTATCTATCCTTCGGCGATCGGCGCGACAACAACACTTTTCTCTGAATACGAACTCGAGCGTGAAATATAAACAAACCTCTCCCCGACGCCGGTACACGTGGTGGGTGTGCGACCTTTCGACCGACGATTCAACGCGCGCCGGTACATTTTTGAACGCGCATCTACCCCTCCCACCTATATCGATGTTTTGTCCGTTCGGTCATGAAAAGCCGTTACAAGTTCGGCGAAATTTATGGAACTTGGCCGAGCGGCATAAACCCAAGAAAAAGAAGAAAGAAGAAGAAGTTTGGCGAAACAAACTTTGGTGAGTGCAATATTCGTTTTCTTAAGCACAAAGAGGCGCAACTTTATTTTTAAAAAAATCTGATATATCAATGAAACTTTACATTAAATCGTGAACAAATTCTAGAAAACAAGAAATTCGTCCATCGACGCCGCGAAATGACGTTGCTTTACGACGAAACAATAAATAAATAACCTTAAAATATCACAATTGGTATGAATTAACGAACGAACGATGTTTCGGCGATCAGCGATAACACGCCAGGCACTCGGTGTGCTCGCCGTCCTCGTATCTGAAAGTAAATTCATTTTGCGTTACGCTCGTGAAAAACGCGTTGATTCAATTTGGCGCCGGCACGGGTGCACGGGGCCGCTTTACTCACACAACGAGAGAGCACTTGTCGCAAAAATATTCCAGACACTTGGTGCACTCGTTCATGCAATCGGTGCACTTGTGATCGCTGCAGTAGAAGCATCTTGTGTAAGCCTCGACCGCCGTGGTCTTGCAAGCTTCGCACAATTTTTGTTCCCACAGCTTTCGAGAAAGAAATCGATTAACGTCTCACGGTAAAGATATAGTCATTTATTTCGATTGGTGCGTGAATTGTGGTTTCGAGCACACTACGTCTGCATGAAATCCTCATTTTCACACCTAGTGATATGAAATTTGGTACGACACGTGTGCAAAAAACTTTTTCTCAACTCGCGCAATTGCCGCACTCATCTTCGACTCGTGCTGCAAAGTCACACGCGTCAGGAAAAGGTTTTTCACACTAGTATTGTAATGTGCTATTACGATACTAGTGCGATAAAACATTTCTGATGAGTGTGATTTTGCATTATGGGCCGAAGGCAAGTGTTGCGATCATACGAGTTAAGAAATTTTTTTTCGCACATCTATCTTACAAAATTTTACTTCACAAGGTGTGAAATTGAGGGTTTTACACATGAAAAGCGTGTGTAAAAAACCATTTTAACACAGAGTTAGGTAAGTCAAATTGAAATCCACAACGAAGCGGCTCTTACTTCTATGTCTTTGTCGGAGGCTTGGAGTTGCAGCTTGCTGTCGAATATCATTTGTTTCAGAGCCGACTTGTGCTGGGAGTCCTCGGAGTTCTTCTCCGAGGAAAGAATTTTTTTCACGTCTCCCTGACACAGAGCCAATTTTTGTTGAAACTCTTTTCCACCTTTTTTCAACAGATCGAGAGTTCTTGCTGTTTGAAAGAAGAATAAATTAATCGAGTAAACGGACCGTGGTTTCGCACGTTAGCCGTCGATTCTACCGGTCCGCTGGGCTTAACCTTCTCACCGTAAACTTTTTTCATTTCTTGTTCCTTGTTGACGCCGTTGCTGTATTGTCTCTGACCCACGTGAATCTTCAGTTGTGGCGATAGATCGTCGTCGAAAGGACACGCTCGTTTCGACATTGTTTTTTTTGTGTTTTAATTGAGAAAGGAGAAGAATTATCGTTGAAGCGGAACAAAAGAAAAAGTAGCAAAGAAAAGTGTGCGTTTACGAGCTAAGCCGAGATCGCCGACATAAAGTTCTGATAAGGCGAGTCTCACAGCTGGACAGCTGATATCCTGCTTTTGCTTGCGGAGGTTATTCTATTCGGATAACGATGAGAACTGCTGCGATCGTACACTGGAAGCATAGAACTCTGCACAGCTCTTGCCTTTATCGATCGCGGTTAATCCGAAAGGTTTAACCGAGTTCAATCGATTGGGCTGATTCGAACAGAAATATTCGAATGAGTCCAATCGATCTGAGCTTCTCGGTAATAAGCCAGAGCTGAATAGAGATTCGATGCGGCAAAGGTATTCCTCGTCCGTGTGCTCGAACGTTCTTAGAGTTTTAGGGATAATCACGAATATTAACGGGAATACTAGTCGATTACATTTTCCATGTTTTCGTGTTCGAGGGTTATGAGAGAACAGTTCAGTGTTTTTTCCTTCTGTTCAAGAAGTTCCTATCGAAAGTTGGTCGACAACAATAATAAGACTACGAGTTAGTAATGTTTCGTTTATTATTAATGTTGCATTATTAGTATCATCATTATTTTTATACATATTTGATATTGGCGATCAACAAATATGTTACAATTTTTCTTTTTTTTTTTTTAATTCTTCCATCCATTACCTGTTCCATTCGTTTGCAAGAAAACTGTTGATATATCATATAATAAATACATAATAATTAATAGTCATTACCTGATAATTTATCATCAGTATTAATCGTAATCGTGATAACTGTACATCGTAGCTATATATATAATATATATATATCGTAAAATATACATAGCTATCGCTCGCGTTATATTAGTTTAATGGTGATGACGAAGTAAATGAACGAATGAGAGTTATTTATTTGGGTTTCTTTTTTTTCCTTTTATTTACGAGAGAAAAAGAAAACGTTTATATATAAATCGATAACAAATCAATCCGAACCGCGTCGGCCACGCCAAATTCATCATTTCTCTTTACTACTAGCGATATTATACATATAAAAATTGTTATTACAAAGCGCTTTGACGATTAATCCACTCTCTAAACGAGTGTATTTAAGAATGCTGTATTACCACAAGTAACTTTTTTTGTTTTGCCGTTCTAAGCGGGACCGTGAATGATGGTTATTGAATCACATTACGCATTATTACACCGTACCGATAGTTCATTGGCTGTATGTGTGTCGATTTATCATCTGATTATTTCTTTTGCCTTTTTTTTTTTAAGCATTCGCACGAACAACATCTCAGTTCGAAAATAATTGTTACTATTTCTTGTTTACTTTTTTTTTCTTCTCTTTCAATGCTTTGTTTTAAATCTAGATATCTAGATTATAGGGACGGGGACGGTGGCCAATTCGTGAATGGCCTCGTTATCCATTCAGCACTGCGCGATTAATCGCATAATGTTTAAAAGAGAAAAAAAAACGAAAAAAATACGTTTTGCCGCCGGAACGTTCTACAAACGAACCGCGAGTTTCAAAGTATATGCGATCGAATTTTTTTATTTTTATTTTTATTTTTTGTAACCTTTCAAGTTCACACGGACACGTCGATCGAAACATTTATGCCTTATCTCCCTCCGTCTTATCGCTCTCTAACTTTCCATCTAATAATTTCTTTCATCTTTCGTTCTTTTTTTCTCGATCTAATTTGGAGAACCCCCTTGCAACCACACTCGTTATTGTCAGTTGTCATGGACGTGTCACCAAATTTACGGCAATTGATTAATCGCAGACGTGCGCAACCGCATTTATGGATCATTGTATTTTTTTCCATTTTTTTTTCTTCCTGCCATGTGTTTTCGATCGTGCCAAGCGATAGAGTATTTGTATATATATGTGTGTGTGTGTGTGTGTATGTGTTTTTGTTTGTTCAGTGTTTTCCCTTCTGCAGTCCTCGCTGCTCGGTTATCCGTCGTCAAATCGAATTATTCGTTGTTCGACCCTTCTCCCCTACAAATATCTATGCCGCTAAAAATTTATTGCATTCACTACGTTTACGCGCACGTTCTATAAATTGAAAACTTTTTTTTAAATCGTCGAACGTTAAGAAACAAATTAGACTATCGTACAATTATTCTCATTTTTACAATCATACTTAAAAACATTAAAAAATAAATTAAGTTATACTTTGGATCATATATGATTTTAAAAAAAATTTTAATTAACATCCAACACTTTTTAAACGTTAAGCGTGGTAAAAAAAAATGCATAGAATATTTATTTACTTTTGTCGTCTCGTAAAATATGGGATTGGGTGAAAACGATGAAGTTTCCCGATGTCCGCGAGCAATAATTGTCTCAATTGAACGCGCGTAAACGCAATGATTGGCTAAACGAAGCGAGAACATTAATTCGGTCGATCGAATAATCAGTTTATCAGTAATAATTAATGAACGATCAATGCTCGTGTCGGAGATTCTCATTCGTCTACGAAATATTGTGTGTTATGTGTGCTGCTGACTCACAGTCGTATACAAAATATATAGCGCGACTCGGTGTTGCGGATTTAATGCAAAACCTTTGTTTGTTTTTTGCTCTATGTTTATTTTTTTTGGTATTTATTTGTTTTTCTTTGGTGTTTAGTTGCATGAAGAATCATCACTCCCCGGCGAGCGGTGCTGCGACGACTCGCGGAGAAGAATAGAGGCTGAAAGCAATGGAGAAATAGGAGCCGACAGTTTATAAGGTGAGGGACAAGCGTAAGGGAGTCGTACGATTTTTCACGTGGATACCACTCGAGAATAACAGCCGGACCGAAGGTGAACTAAAATCGATGTCCCACTCACTGACCTTAAAAAAAAATCCTTTTTTCCTCAGAGATTTACTTTCGGCGGGAGGAATAAAGTTCATTTTTGGGATCAAAGTAATCAAAAAATAAAGTAATTTCGGCAATTAAATTTTTTAAAATTTTTCCGAAAGTAGTCGCGAGCGTTCAGAATTTTTTATCGGACTTAATTCATTAAATACTATTTTTTTTCTGCAATCAAACATAAATTAGAAAATGGTAATGTATGGAATCGGGCAATGACTGGGACGTCGACCTTCAATTATTACGCCGCGAAGAAAATATCGATTTCGAAGGATTAATTTTTTGTTTGTTTCTTTCTCTTCGCTATCACTTAATTGATTTAACTACAACGAGCAACGCAAGGTAATTACAAAGCACGCTGACTAAAAAATCTTGACTAACTAGTGACCGTACGGGCGATCTCTTTGCGCTCGCAAATCTGCAACAGAAGCCATATGCAGCCAAAGAAACAGTCGAGTCGAAAGTAAAAGAACATTTTTAAAGCTGAGCAATAAAGAATGAACGACAACGATTTTTTGCTCATTCCTAAAAAAAATTATAAAAAATAATGAAACATTTAAAAAATATTATTCCCTCGTCTTTATGTATAGGTAGAGAGACTGGTGGGACGTCTGGTATCTTTGGCTACAACTGCGTTCTGCCAGTTTCATTATCGTGCTATCATCGTCGCCCTCTCGTAATATCTCGGACACATTTTTTTTAAATTAAAAAAACGGTCTATCGTATTTCCTTACGGTGCACATCGACCCGACCGCTTTTTTTTCTATCGACCAGAAAACTATTACGATAATTATATAAATATATTAGATGCACAGTGATAAATTATTCAAACATCAAGCGAGAGATATATTACAGGTAGGCTCCGCGTTACAGCGTCGGTTGTGAGTGCGCGGCTACACACGTATGCGCCTCGTATGTAGTTAATATACACACAGTTACGGTTTCTTATTTTTCTTTTTTCTCCACTTTTTACTCAAAGTAGTTGCGTGTTTTTTTTATATATTATAAAGAACACTGAGTGCACGCACCGGATGCACTCACGCATAAGAACATATGGTGCAGCCCGGACGCGAGAGAGCGCGCGCGTTTCGTCAACATAACTTTTCCAACAATAAACATGCAATGAACCAATAAACGTCGCGACTCTTACTCTCCTTTCTTTTTTTTTTCTTAACGTTTCATCGATTGGCGAATTGTATAAAAAATTCTCTACTACGCTACTTCGAAAGCCTTAACTAACGTTTTACAGGATTTCTTCGGTGATAAATGCGTTGATAGACTTTACATGTCGCACGTGTCGAGCGCTGAGCCCGAAATTCGGCGGCGCTTTTTCTTTGCTTTTTTTTTTATCGTAAAATATATATAGCATTTCTTCATTTTTTTCTCTCTTTTTGGGTGGGAGAAAAAGTTACTACAAACAATAGTCGACGAACAAGCGAAACGATATGGATATTACTAGAGTGAGTTATATAAATTGGCGAGCTAATTTTTTTCATTTCTTATTTTTCCCAGAATCGCGCCAGTCTCTGCCGTTGGGAGCGGAAGTAGCCGCGATCCGGTGAATAGTCGATCGAACAAATCGTTTTTTTTTTATACACACAGCGAAAGGATAGAATTTATCATTCCTACTTGCCGCACAGAATACCTTCGTTATCTTTCATTTCAACACACAACGCGCTCCGCGTCGATACAAAACTCTAGCTTTTAAGTATGGCCGGTAATTTTTTTCATCTTTCATTTCTTCTCCAGATACAATTAATTTTTAATTCTTCCTTTTTTAATAATAATAATAATTTATTAAGTCTTAGCTAGGTTTCTCTTCCGAGTCGATTTTTTTTTTTTGCTTTAAAGATAATTCGCAATTACGCAAGTAGATAACCGCACGATTAAATCATCTAATCACAATTCTTTCATTATCTCGCTTAGCGTTTATATTTTTTACTAAACACTCGCTGTTTCGTGCCGATTCTATTTGCTCGATATTCACTTTCAAAATTCATCGCTAAATACACACTCGCCATTTCGCGTTGCTCAGCTTTATCAATCGCTTTAATTCTTCCGCTTACATTAATCTCGTATTGCCAAAAGCCCGATATTCCGAGTTATTTCAGGAGCGACCTCTCCCGCTTCGGGTTTTTTTTTTAGTGATATTTGATATTTATTTCTTTATCGCTCATTTCTCGATATTGCTGATATAATAATTTGTGGTTGACAAACTTTGTTAACAGCCCGCGGATTATTTTCTGTGTGAGCGATTTTTTTTTCGTCAGTTTTTCTCTAACTCCTTCTCGTGCTGCTATTCGAGCCCTCGCTAGTTGCAATGCTTTTTCACACACGTAGGACTTAATAAACCCATAGGAACGCGACGCCGTCAGCGGATATCTATTAAGTGAGCTACCCTATTAATACATAATAATATAATAATAATAATGATAAAAATGACAATGATAATGATAATAATGGTAATAATAATAATAATAATAATAATAATAATAATAATAATAATAATAATGATGATGATGATGATGATGATAATAATAATATAATAATAATAATAATGATAACGTCAGCGATGCTCGCCGTGTTTTCGAAAAAAAATTGATTCTCGAGTTACACAAGTTCCAACTACGAAGCGCGATTTTTGTTTACTTTTCTTTTTTTAAACATCTTTCGCTTTGCGTTTACATATTTTTTTAGCACTGTCTTAACACTTTTCTACGCTTCGAGAGTCGGGCAATTTTGAAGCTTCCGTTAATACGATTTACATCAGTGATTAGATATTTCGGAATGGTTTCTTTTTTATTTTATTTTTTTTAACGAAATACGAGATTCATAGATCGCGTTCGGTCGAATGAATTTTCAATTCTTTATCTCGACCCCCGGCTGCGCATTTGGCAGAGAATTACAATTAATTCGGTTTGCCATTCTTTCTTTCGTCTTTAGTCTTTTTTTTTTCTTCCTTTATCTTCAAATAACGCTTTAACACGGATTCCTCTCTGGCTCGCTTTACGCTTCGTTCTGTCGTGAGATATGTCTGTTGAGAAAATATATCTTAAGTTTACATGCTATTAGTTAACACTAGCCCGCCGGTCGACGCCATAGCTTTTATTCGACACCTCTTCCGGTTTACACACACGAGTTTTCGTCACAGTAATCGCGGTCCTAACGCGAACGACATATATTGCACATCGAAACTTGCACCATTTTTACTTTTTTTTGTAGCATCTTTTTTTGTTACTCAGCCGTTATCGTTGGCATTTCTCATCGATTTTGTTGTTATTCATCCTCGCCATCGAAGCGTGCTCCGAAATTTTTTTCCATCGCCTCATCGTCAGCACTCCGCTCGTACATCCTCATTAATTTGCTTCATTTTTTTTGTGTTCCAGGTAAGGTTCAGACAGAACAGCGGAAGTTATTTTTCGGTCCCGAGAACGATTTTCTCTTCGAACTTGGCCTCCTCAAAATTCGAGCTGACCTCGGACACCTTTCGAATAAAAACGATTCGAGGCGCCTCGTCCGATGGCCGGAAAGCGTCTTCCATCCGCTCGGAAATTTGGAAATCCGTAAAATATTTTTGCACACTTTTTTTTCCGTCGCTCTCGAAAAAAAACTTTCGCGCCCGTCGTCGGCGGTTCGTTTAACGCAGCGAGGGGTTTCGAGGATTCATCGTGCAGACCGCCGGAGAACGACTTATCAGAGAACGTCTTATCACCAGAATCGTTGAGCGCTCTCCCACATGTTCTTGAGGCTCGATCGAAACTCGAAGCGAAAGTTCTCATAGTATCACGCTATGTTGCTTCCGCTCATCGTGGTGACGCACTTCTTCTCCGGTGTGTTTTGACTCTCGGAGTTGCTGCGAACGGCGGCCTTCGGGGGACTCCCCGGTGTCGGCGTGACGTCGCCGGGCAGAGGGTTGTTGTTGTTCGTCGAGGTTGAGCTCCGCCTTCCGTTCTCCCTCGTCGGCGATTTCACGTCGAACGCCGAAGTGTCGGATTCGAGATCCGAGTCTATCTGTGTGACGAGAACGGAAGAAACGGTAAATCAACGATCCTATGCACTCCCGATCGACGATCACATTCTCGACACGAACGAATGGAAAGGTGCGAATGAAATTGGAAAGTCAATGATTTTTTTTTGCTAATTTTTGCTTTCTCGTAGAGGAAGCTTTATTTCAATGAAACATTTTTTTTGTTGAGATTTCAATGAAGGTTTTCTGAATGTTCCGGAAATATCGGAAAATCATATATTTAGAAAAAAATGCCTGGATGCGTGTGTGAGTCCCAGCTCGGAAAAATTGAAACTCTTATAACATGAGAATGGCTGGAGATATCAAGCTGACATTTTTGAGGTAGGCAGAGAGGTCAATCCGTAATGTATTGTTAAATTTTTAGCGAAATGCTTTGAGTCATTAAAATTTTACGCGGTTTTGAACTTGTTGAAAAGAAGTCTGTGCGCACGCTTTTACAATTTTTAAGCTATCGTGTTAAAGAGTTGATACACAATAACTGCTCCGTATTCAATATTGAGCTGAGAGTAAAATAAGTGGCGGATTCGCGATCGGTGGGGAAAAGTAAATCAGAAAAGTCCCCGAAACGGCGAAAAATTCCAATTTTTAAATTTTCTATTTTTGACGTGCTGTACGACGACGATGAAAAGATGTTGCGATACCTTATTGAAACACACTACCTGTCTGGTAGCGGGATGCGGATTGAGAAAAAGCCTCTCGCTCGTGTCGCTTCCGCAGCTCGAGCTCTCGCTCATTTCCGTGGTGAATTTCCTGGAGGCTCTCGGACTCGAAGGCGCCGCTCTGCTTTGATTCCCGAGAGCGAGACCGGCGTTTCTCGAGCACACTTGGGACTGTATGTGCTCGCAGACCCTTCGAAATCTTCGTATGTTACCTGCGGGAAAGAACAAAAAATAATGGAAAATCATTTCATCTTTTTTTCCCCTCGAATATTCGTCAAATATTGTCGGAACGTATATGTACACATATGTATACGTTTTCGTCGTGCAATATCGAAAACGACGTCCGTACGGCGTATAGATTTCCGATGAAATTCTAGCCAGCGACGAGCCCGCTGTTGCCGCCGCACGTAGAGGTGCAGACGTGTGTATTGGAGTGAAAAATAAAAATAAAAGGCCAACTCGCACGGCCACATAGGACTTCTTTTGGGCTCTTGTTCGAAAGTATAGATAAGTCATAGACTGTAGAGCGAAACGTGCCAAGGTAACATCGATCTAGTTGCGCTTGGATGGGTGCCAAACGCCAAATAGCAAACGAGAAACTGCACCGAGTCGCCGCGGCGAGTTTACTACCCGGTCGGTCTAAACCGTCGCCCGTGAGGGAGGTGCACGATCGAGAGGAGAGTGCACGAGAGCACGAGGAGACTCCCTAATCCCGCTGTATTACTGTTTCTGTCGTCGCGAACGGCACAGCCGAGAACGGGGAGAACGTCGAGGCTGATAAGTCAACCGTACGGAATTTCCTTAATAGCATCGACACTCCCCGACGTTAATCTCGTGTACGCTTCTCTACAAATGTCCGGCAGCTTTCATCAATTTCCCCCTTTCTTGCAGTCTCTCTCAGCTTCGCACACTCGAACATAATTAAACGCTAAGGAAGACCGTCGGCTTTGACGCGTACCATGGCGTGCTCCGAATTTCACTTCGTTTGCACGTTCAATTAACTGCTCTTATTTTTCTTTACGATTAATTCAATTATCGCGGATAAGAGGCGACTCGTTAGGTGCGCGCAGAATTTAGCGTCACGGCTCACGGATTCGCTGCTTTTTTGAATGTCAAATTCCCCCTGGATTTTTGTGATCCGAAAGTTATCTGCATTTTGAGAGTAAATTTCGTCGAATTATTAACCACTGGATTTTGCTTCGCACCAAAAATTTTACAAAAGAGCAATTTTTTTTTCCTACAGCAGCGCATTTACGGAGACTCGCCAGAGATGAAATTTGATGTCATGCTTTTGATATCTTTGAGGTCATGAATGCATATACTTTAAACTGTTGCCGCAAGGCCCGCAACCCTTTGAGAGGAAGTTATTAGATTTTCAGGCTGAATAACATTATTTTTTTATATCGCTTGGTAACGAAAAATTTGCTGGGAAATCTTCCACGATTGATTTGTTCGCAACAGTGTTCTGATCGAATGAAAAAAATGTGGATAACAATTTTTGAAAACTGTGACTTTTGCCAAAAAATCATTTTTTTAAATGTTTACACCTAAATATATATTTTTAAATGACGCATTTGGTGCATTGGGCATTAAACGGTTGCAACACTCTGAAAGACTTACCGCTCAGCAGCGTGAAGGTTATCGCGAACAGGGGTTCACTTGGTTGTTTCGAAATGGCACTGATGTCCACCTGAAACCGTACTTGTCGTTGAAACATCGCCGGCGCTGTGCTGCCCCGCTTGTACTCGACCCTGAACGACATGGGCGAGCTCACGCTGTGAGACAACTCGGCTATCTGCAATCACGTAGATTAATAAGCGCGTGTAGTGCGCGTCGCTACTTACTGCCGAATGAAAAATTACCACCCCTCGTGGAAAGATCTCTTATGATGCATTGTACGCCGAGCAGAGGTCGACGTTATCGCTTACCATAAATCGATCTGTTCTTACCGATAAGAAAGCATGAATGAGGTCAGCTTTAACGTTCGCCAGAAGTTTACCCTTAACCAGAACCGTAAATGTCTCGTCCTTCTCAGTCGTCATCAGACTGCCGAACCATGATTTCTTCGTCAACTCCGGCGAAGAGTCCGGCGTCAGGTGCACCTGAACAGTCGTTAAAGTCAAGTCAAAATTGAGCAAAAAATAAAGATATTACGGATAATCATAATTATATCATACAATTATATTTTTGATAATTTTTCTACAATTATATTTTTGATCATTATATTATATGATAAATTAATAATAAAAATGGGTCGTACCTCCTCGGTACTGGTGAGCAATTTGCGCCGATGAAATCTCGGACTTCCCAGGAAAGAATTTTTTATCGTGGTGAGCCTCGATCTCCAGTGGTGCGCCCCCGAACCGGCGCCCGTGTGCGGCGAGCCCGGCGGTGTAACACCAACTGCAACCACTTGAAAATCCCAAACGACTCTCGTGAATTCTCAGTTGCGAGAGTAACTCGGAGCTTTAAACTTCCATATACTCGTGACCTTCCAACCCTACCCTCTAGCCCCACCCCGCGTCGCTTTCACGTACTTCGGGCTTAAATAAGTTAAAGGGATTTCCGCGTGCCGAGTTTACTAACAGCGGTTTACTAGTTTCGTCATAAGTGCGCGTGCCTCGTAGAGGACGATGAAACTTTGCGAAATTTCTGGGAAAATGGAAGAAAAAAAAAGCTATTCAGCTTTCAGTTCTTCTTCGTATCGGGCTTAACGAGTTCGGGCCGTTATAAACTTGTATGAAAGAAAAATCTTCACCGACGTAGTAACAAATTCGTTAGTATACAATTTTTCAATCAATTTTGCATTATTGTATAAAAGTATGAATAATTTTGTCGGATAATCGCGTTCTCGAGAGTTTCGAAGCTGGTAATGGGGAAACAATTTAATTTTTTTTAAATTGCCATGTCACCAATGTAATAGAAGAGTAAATATAGCATCGGCTTTTTTTTGTCGTAGAGATAAAATGCTGCTAATAAAAATGTCTGGACGATATAATTCAATGAATTTCGTCGCTCTGAATACGAATTCCGATGACATTTTTCATCTACAGTCGAGCGGCATGTTGGTCAATTTTTAAAAACAGTTAGAATTTTTTTTATTCCATCGCGAATTGATCTCCTTACAAAGGCGTATCAGCTTCGGCTGTTTGTCGGTGTAGATGGGGGGCAAGAAATGTTTGTCTCCGCATAATAGGAACGTGTTTGTGAAGGTTTTCCCTTAATTAGGCGATTCGTAGGCAAACATTGGGCGGTTAGGGGTGGATGGAGTACAAATATCGATTGCTACACAAGCCATCGTCTTCCTTCTTTCCGCTGGGTTCAATTGCCTCGAATCTCGAGGTGCAACGGCAAACAGACGTGAACACTTAGCGTAATTCGATATATGGGCAGTGGGCGACTAGCGTGTCCTTTGAGAGGAGTTTACCGTCTCCAGTGATAGATCAACGTCAGGTTGTCCATCGTCGGGGGATCACTTCTAAGGGTTTAACATGTCTGATCTCCTCTGCAGCGTTACGTCATCCTCATATATATTTACAAGGGTGATTGGCTATCCTGGTATAGCACAGTGCATTTCTCCCGTATGAGTGGACATGTACGAAAAGTTAATACACGGAGCCCTTTGGGTTTTTTCTTTCATCGATCAAAATAGTTACGAGTTTCATGTGCTGCAGACTTAAATAAAAATTTCGACAGAATATTAGTTCGGATGAAACGGGGGAAATAAAAATTGAAAAAAAAGTTAAATGCAAGTCACGAATCATTAATGAATCGTATATATTTCGGAACGTTTCGCGATCGGTTGAACGTCGTGTTGTAATTATTGGAAAAGTTTTCTTCAATGTCACGGGTTTTGTATCGTTGATAAATCGATTTAAAAAAAACAGGTTTAAAGTAATTATCGTTATTATTAATTTGTTGCGCATAGGGTTAAGTGACCTTTAGCCGGCCGATAAGCTCGATAATATCCGAGGTGTAAAAAGCCTTTTTAAAATATGTAATTACATAAAGGGTTTTTTTTTTTAATTTTCAACTCACCGGGCTGGATCTCGCTGAGCTCGATGCCGACGTTCGAGGGTGGCGGCGTTGGCGCTGGAGCGCCCGGAGTCGGGCTAGCGCCGTTACCCCCGACGCTAGCACTGATTGCCGACAGACGGTGAGGACTTCCGGTTTGACTGTGATGCGAGCTCGGAGGCGCTCTTCTCGGGCTCAAAAGGCCGGCGACGTTGGGCCCGTGAAGTGGCGAACTTCCAGGTGTCGAGGCGTGGGAATGGGACGCGTGGCTGTGAGATCCGGTGCTCGGCGAACGTCGCGGGTGATGTCTTGCGCTATTTATTACAAAAAAAAAAAATAATTATAATAAGTACTTCGTCACGAGTTTGATCGATTATCGATTATTGAGCGCTTTACGTCCCGTTTGCTTCGTAGGAATGATTCAGAGATTATTGCAAGCGATTTTCTTTCTTCACCACTAACATGATAACAGCTCGACTATTTCTCTCATTTTACCAACCGAAGTCCTTAAATTTTGTGGAAAGGAGAGAAAAAACAAAAAAATATATATTTCGTCACAAGTGTGATCGATATTCGACTATTCAACCCTTAATGCCTTGATTGGTTCATAGCAATAATTCAGAGAAGTTTGCAACCGATTTTTTTTTCTGCTCCACTAACATGAAAACAGATCGACAATTTCTCTCATTTCACCTAACGGACGCCTTAAATTTCGCGGAAAGCCGAGCAACAAACAAACATAAAATAAATTTAAAAAAATTGAGAACTAAAATTCGTGGCTCTCGATGCACGAAGAAAAGTCAATGGTTTCGAAGGTCAATCCGGCGAGTTTTCTTGTACGCGCGTAATCAATGATCGCGCTCGGTTAATACTTCAAAGGGTGCCCGATAAGGAGCGAGGGAAAAAACGAGAGTGAAAATGGCCGAGAGGGTGAGAAGGCGATTGCGTGCGACTGTTGGCAAAATGCGAGCCACGCGAGCGTTTTGCCGAGTTCCGCGTCGGTTCACTTTCGCGGACGTCGGTGTGCTTGTTCGGCTCGGTAATACGTGCGCCAGTTGGGGAATCGGTGTACGGAAGGTATAAAACGAGGAATAAGTGTCGGGCACGTGTCCAGCGCCTTGCCACTCTTATCCGCGTTCACACGCGTAAAGAGGAAGAGTGAGAGAGAGCGCGAGTGGGCAGCTCGTAACTCGACGAATCGTTACGATCGATACGCAAAAGCCCATAACAATTCCGTCCGTGTATCAGAATCGGTAAGCGCGAAACAGTCGCCGGCACGCGAACGGTCGTTACAGCGTAACTGTAGGCCATTAAGTAGCTGGACTACGAACGATGCGAGGCTTTAATTTCGAGTGATATTATTAACTGGCTGATTAATAGTCTCTCGCGCAAACGGCGGCGTTAAAGTCGTGTAGAACGAACGTGACGATCTTCGAAAAAATGGAAGGGCTCAAGCCGTGGTGGCTTAAAAAAAATTACTCTGAATAATTAATAACCGAGAAATAATTATATCATGAATGTGAATAACCGTGAATGATGAATAAATAAAATAAATAAATGAATTATAAAATATATTAAAGGGCTAATATATTAAGCATATTAGAGTCGGGGTGGTTTAAAAAAAATTACTTCGAATAGTTAATGACGGAAAAATATTGGCGAAGGCAGAACGATGTATTTTATTCGTGGAGAAAGCGTAGGATGACGTATATTGTAAAATATTTATGTGATGCATAGGAAACGTGTTTACCGAAAAATTGATTTTGGAATATTATTCCTGCAAATATACGTCATCGAACGCAAAGTCTGTAAATAAAATTTCCACGCGATCGTGCGAGAAAAATGCCCCAGGCTCTAACTATAACGAATTGCAGGACTTCAATTTTTGTTTCACATTAACTATATAAAAATTCTAACTCTTACAATTTTTTATATCCGTACTCGATAATTTTTTAAGATAATTCCAACATCATTGCCAACATATGGATCTTTTTGAACAATTATTTATAGTTGTTTAGGGTGAGAAATAAAAGACGCTTTTCGCCTGAATCCGTCGAGCTCACCTTAACGGAAAATTCGATTTCTTCAATCGAGCTAATTTCTTACCTCGACTGTCTTCTGGGCGTCAGCGGCGATCCGTGCGAGATCTGTCCGAGGTTCAGAGCGGCGCTGCCGTTGACCCTACAAGTGTCGACCCTCTTTCTCGGCGGGTCCGCCTCGGATTGTCCACCCGTGCCTCTGATGCTGCTTCTCATAACTTCGAGCTCGTCCTCGCAGGCGGGTCTTCTCCGTTTTCGCTCCAACAGCAGGAAATAGATGACTTTCTCGGTGTTGTGACTGAAAGGTTCGACAAAATTGTCGATTCACTCGAAATCGCGACTTCCCTGACCCGAGGACTTACAGTAGAACCCCAATTAACCGGGGACAGGTTAACCGTGTGTCTTCCAAGGGTTTTTTTTAATTTATTTTTTATGCGCGGAGTGCGGCTCCACACAGTAAAAAAAGTTTGTACTTTTTGCAACAACTTATTGTCCACAAACGACCACAATTTTTCATTTGTTGTTTTTCTCGTTTTACAAACAAAAGTACAAACTGAAATTGTTAATTGCACGAGAAATAAAAGGCCAGGCTTGTAATATTCAAACCTGAACAAACGAGTTTGTGACTAATTCAACAAAATTATGTTTACGAAACTTCGTATTCCGACTTTACGAAATTATTTCTTTACTGTGCAGCACACGCTTCCAAAAAAAAGACCAGCTTCAGTACTATCAATGAAAAAAATATCCAAAGCTTTACATTCCAGTTCACACTATTTGAAAATTAAGTACAAGTTGTACCAAATATGTCAATGTAACTAGTAACAATAAAGTTGTATTGTTGGCCATTATTGACTTACAATAGTTTCGCTGTCTAGTTCAGATTAACCGAGATTTCGATTATCCGCGGACTTTTCGGTCCCGAACATCCCCGTTAATCGGGGTTCTACTGTATCTCGTTCGTCAACGACAAAAATTATCTCGGCGTTGGATTCTCCACCTATATAGCTTACTTAGGACTGAGCAATTCCTGGATGAGTTTCGCTCGTTCCTTGAAGCATCCGAGGCTCGCGATCGCTTGGAGCACGTCCGGATCGATCGCATCCACGGACGGAATAACGTGCGTCTGAACTACGTCCATCATCGACAATTCCAGCTCTAGTTCACCCTTGCCGGCCGCGGTGACCCAGATATGCCTGTTGATCTCCGCCAGCTGTGAACACGAATCCAATTGAGAAAAAAAAAAAAATCGGTGAAATCCCCTCGAATTGAAGTCTTTCGTTCGGAAACTCGAAATCTGTAATCGCATACGGGAAATTGAAAATATTCGAGCTCGAATTTTGTGGAGCAGAAAATTTGGCGTTTGATTTCTCATGTGTGAAACAGGTTTTTTTATTTTATTTTTTTATCTTTCGATACATTTTAATGGACTCACCGTAAGCCTCTTGTCGGGGTTGACTTCGATCATTCCGCGCAGTAGATTCTGACAGTCGGGCGGAACGAAGTGAGGTATGTGAAAGACACCGCGTTTGACTTTCTCCAAGAGTTGACGAAGATTGTCGTCGTCGAACGGCAAAGCGCCGACCAGAAGGGCGTAAAGAATGACACCGCATGACCACACGTCGGCCTTCCTGCCGTCGTACTTCTCGCCCTGTTGGAATCGACGTGTTTTCAATTATTCCGCGGTTCTTACATATTCAGCAAAAAAAAAACCTTCTAAGAGAAATAATTTAATCATGTGAAAAAAATCTTTAGCGAAAGTTCTAAGTAAGAAGTGTCCTTGAAAGGCGTTGCGAGGGTGACTGTCGGGGGATCTTGGAAAGCTTGGAAAAGTTAGGGAATTTTTAATGCGTCGGGGAATTCAGGAAATTTTTTCATCAGTTTCGAAATTGTGTATATATAATTATTTTTCAAATTTAACTTCACACGTAGGACTTGGAACAATCAGACTCAGGTGATGGATTCCAATATTACCGATGATATTTTCACAAACGACTATTCTTTTTCAACTTTTCAACTTATCTTCAATAAATTCTTTGAATCAAATTTTAACTAACAATTTTTTTAATTGACCGTAAAAGGGTTAAATTCAACGAGTCGAAAGGCATTACTTTCGATTGAGAACGTGCTCAATGAGAAATATGTACGATCGTGACACCGAGTGCACGGGAGCGAGTCGCGGCCTTCTCGGGAGGACTCGAGAATTAATGGTGGCCTCGGCGCAGCTTTGTGCATGCCGGTCGCGATTGATAAAGCACGGCGCTCGACTCTCTCCGCGCACAATGGCTATCAGGGCCGACGAGGACAACGACGACGACGAGAAGAGATTTAATCGGTCGATCTCTCCGCGGCAATAATATCCGCGGTGAAATTTCATTAGCGAAGCGGATGTATTGTATGGATCGCGTCGAGCGATCTAGACGGTCGCGGAGTCCTCGAGAGAGGGAGAGAGCGTTCGGAAAACCAGCGGGGGTTTCGGACAGTCATCCACATTCCGTCAAGTGGTGTACGGAAAAACGATGCTTCTACTTAGGTACAGATCGTTCCCGAAATTGCTCGTAACACCGAGCCGTAGGGGATACCGGGGCAAAATGGCACAGCGGGGCAAAACGGGCAGCGAGGGCGAAACTCAATCTTGCAATAATTTTTGGATGCCCCATTTTGGCCCAACGATACATCCGGATTTTCAAACCCGTTTTGCCCCACGTACCACCATCGCCACCGTCCAAAACTTATTGGAAAATTGGGTTTTGTCTCGTTGTTCCGCTTTGCCCCGCTGTGCCATTTTGCCCCGCTCTCCCCTAATACCGGTCGGGAGGACCTTCCGGCATCGGCACACAGATTCCGCACCGGATTCGCTGCACGGTCTGAACGCGGGCTCTTCCATGCCCGGAGTCCCTGGGTGTTTGCGCTGCTCGGTTGTTTCCTGTCCGGCTTGTTCACGATAACGAGAATGTCGTCACGAACCACTTGAGCGACTGTCGAGAGCTTAGGTGTATGCGCGGGGAGAGAAAGGGAGAACTAACGGGAGCAATCGCGAGTTCAATTCGCTGCGGCACGAAGTATCGCGTTTTTCGTCGACACTTCAGCGAATACGTCACACAGCGACTTTTCTACTTTCAGAACTAAAAATCACAAGTGTTATAAAGCAATGAATGAAGTTTTTTTTTTGCAGAATTTCTAATCATTTTTTCTCCACGGGAATTCCGAGACACATGAGCTTGAAGTTGTGTCGGTATTTTGGGTCGCTGAATTCGAATCTGAACTCGATATTCAGAAATTCAAAGTGGTGGATGAATGTAGTGAAATTTCGAGTGAATATGCAGGGAAAAAATGTATGCATCAAAGGGTTAAAGGTTACACAAAAATAAGCGTCTACCTATCTCCATTGACTTTCTGACTTCCAAAATTTCAGAGTGCACATCTTCGACATGGAAAACTATCGTTATTAAAAAATGATCGCTTCTCGTGAAAAGATGAAACATCAAGTTTAGTCGTGCAGAAATGAAATTTACGTTTGCCGCAATGGTCTGAATTTACTGCTCTTGCAGGGCCGAGAGTTTTTAATAAATAGTTCAAAGTTTTGCGAGCTAAAATACGTGTCGAACATCAGTTTTAAAAAAAATCATATTTTATAGTAACAAAAATCAAATTTATGTCTGTCGCAAAGGTAAATTTACCTTTCACGCGAGAGCTTTCAGTGAGTAGCATAAAAGACAAATGCCTTTGGGGTATGCTCTCGTGGTATGCACCTGCGTGCTGTATTGCCGGTCATCGACCTCGCGCCCAAGCCCCCCCCCCCCCCCCACTCCTTTTGCCTTTCTTCTCTTAATTTATCGTCATCGCGTTTTCGTACCCTATACGAACGCTCGTTTTCGCTATTATGCCCTTACCCTAATGACTTCGGGACAGGCGTAGTGAGGCGAGCCGCAACTCGTTTCCAGCATCGAACCAGCGGGCTGCAACGAGGCCATACCAAAATCCGCTATCTTTATGTTGTTCTTCTCGTCCAGTAACAAATTTTCAGGCTTCAGATCTCTATGACTGCGAACAAAAAATATTTTACGAACATTTTTATCGCGTACTTTAAGTCATGTATTAAAATTAGATTCGTGCAATAATTTTCAAGTTGGGACTTTTTTGCACGTTAAATCTATATGATGATGTAACACTGCAATTTAGCGTGTATAAAAAATATATGTATCGGGGAGAATGGGGTAAAAATGGGACGGTGGGGCAAAACTCAATTTTCGATTTTTGGATGCCCCATTTTGTCCCAGCGATGCATCCGGATTTTCAACCTCGTTTTGCTCCACTGTACCATTTTGCCCCGCTCTCCCCTATATATATATATATACATAATTTGGGTTAGGCCCTTGCGTTATTCAGCATTCAAGGTACGTTGGTCGGATTTGGCAAATCCAGTTTGCAGTCCACGCGAGTGAAACCGTGAATAATTGATAGGGTTTCCCCGGTGCCGAAAACTCGGAAACTATAATGAATCGACCGATCGACCACTCGTTGGCCGTACGTATTTTCGAGACCGTTGCGAGATTCGTCAAGTAGGCCTGCACTGTGAAAAAATACTATAAATCTAATGTACTGGAACTTGAAATTAGCTCACATTGTTTACAGTAAATGAACATTAGTGTACTTTTTTTCTAAAATTAAAATCGGATGTGATGATTACAAATATTTTACCTGAAATTTACAAAAAATTTAATTAAAAATAAAAAATTTACTGTAAAATTGCAACGCACACGTGTTTCAAATATCAGCAACAGTTCATGTAAAAAAAAACTTCCAATGCCGTTCGTTACTTTTCAAACAAATTTTTTTACGGTCATGACTCGAAACTTCGTGAAATAATCTTCATTTTCTCGTCCCGCCGAGCTCGCTCTGTCAGTCCATTATTTCGACTTTCCTGGCCAAGAGAGCGAAACGAGTGGCGAGAAGACGACAACGATGCCTTGACCCCCCCTCCGCCCAGAGAATATGCGAGAAAATTTGTATTTGTTTTTTATTCTATTTATTTATTTTTGAAATTTATTTTCTACGCTTAACAGGGACGAGCAATTCTATGAATAATTCATTTTATTTTGCGGAAAAATACTCACCATATACTATGACTGTGGCAAAAGTCTAACGCGGAAATGATTTGTCGAAAGAACCTCCGAGCTTCCTTGGGCGTCAGTCGTGCCTTCTTCACGAGGTAGTCGAAGAGTTCACCACCCGAGACGTGTTCCAGTACGAGGTAACTGTAAAACGAGGCGATAAAACATTCTCCCAAGGGTTGCTTTATGTCCATACAAAAAAAACCGTCGCTCGAGTTTATGATGTTATCTTAGGTTTATACGTGGGATTTGTGTAGAGAAACTCGAGTCTGAACGTACAAGGAATTCGCTACTTATCGCTGGTGGGACAGCGAACAATAATCGTGTCTTCTCGGTACGGGTTGAATCTACTTTTAGTTGTTCAGCAAATAGAATTCTAATTTTGGCAGCACGAGGCGGGCGAATAACCTGTCGGAAGTTTCTATGTCGAGAAGTCAACTTTCTTAAGAGGGCTCCGCTTGTAAATTCCCGAGCGAAAGTTTTTATTTCGTTAGAATTTTCGGACTTCGCGGAACAACAAAAATCAGAAAGAAATCGACAGCACCAAGAACCGAAAAGTTATAAAAGTATTGATTTAAAAATAAAACGATAATCGTTTGACAAATAATCAGGAAAAAAATGCATGTAAAATGAATTCGTTCATTTTTTTAACGCAAAAATGTCTTCAAGATTTTCTTGTCCATAAAATGATGAAAGATTTCGCCGATTATTTCTTAGAATATTTTTTTAATCAATTTCTCGATAAATTCTCAGCATTTTTATTGTTATGAAGAATCAATGATCGACACACCTCCCCAAGGGTCGATTCTTTTTACATTTTTCTCCCATCCGGAAGCATACGAATTTCTTATCGAATCCTCGAACTTTTAGGGTTCGCATCGAGCGGTCGCGAGTGGAGATCAACAATTCAAAAATACAAAATAGGCTTACAGATATTTTTTGTTTTCGTAAACGTCCGAAAGTCCGAGTACGTGAGGATGGTCGATCAGTTTCATGATAGCGATTTCCCGTTCGACCTTCATCAACACGGACTCCGACAGCTTCTCCCGGTTGATGATCTTGATGGCGACCTTTTTACCCAACACGCAGTGGACCCCGAGTTTCACCAGACCTGCGAGCAGTACAAAAAAAAAAAAAAACAGAGAATGAGCGAAGAGAATAAAGTTCGTTGAGACGACTAAACGAATACAAGAGAACAGGAGAGAAAATGCGGAAGATTGTAAAAAAAAAAGGTGTACAAAAAAGGTAGCAACAGCCTTTGGTACTCTCGTCGGTGACACGATGATATGGGGGAAGAAGAATTATACGCAATTACGGGAAGACGGGATCTCCTGAAATTAAATTGTCGAGCCTGTAGCGAGGTCGAGTATAGTACGAAGGGTGGAACACGGTACCGGTGTACATTATAGTATGTACAGTGAGCGCGGAAGAAATAATTATTTTCTTAAAATGAGGAGAGGGGATCCTTCCGGCGTTACATGAGAAATACTTTTTATATCCATTTTCTACGTCGCTGTGCTTGTCCGAGAACTCGATCGCTCATAGTCCAATAACGATCGCGATCTCGGGTTACCTGCTGCGATGGGACGATGCACAGTTGGACGGAAGAAAAATGAAAAAATAATGTGGAGGAGGAAATGTAAATAAAGAATGGGAAGAAAGTAGATTGGACGCGATCGGATATCAGGGGACATTTCTCTCGAAGGACGCGTCTACAACTACGCAGAACAACATTCGCGATGACAAATTGCCTCTTTTCTTATTCTTTTTATAACGTTTTTCGTATTATTTATTTGCGATAAAAATAAAAATCATAATTCGTTGACTGGATGGTCGTGAGCGTAGACTCTTTTACGTTCTTCATATCTTTAAATACGATAGTCTCAATATAATATACAATTTTATTTTTTTATTTTTTCTAAAAAACTTTTTTATTGATACTATAAAAAAAAGAGCTTAACGAACCTCGAGCATCCGCTACGAAACAAAGATGCATAGTTCAATCTTCTTAAGGTTCACTAGCATTCCACAAAAATGCGAGCCCGCTCCCTTTTACTTTCACTTCAAAGAATTCTCTTTGGAAACATAAAAAACCAATTTCGCGTCGTGGGCGATACATCGGAATAAAAAAAGAGAAGGAAAGAACCAGCGTTTGACGCCCGAACGTTCCCTCCCCCGTGTGTACGATCGATCTAAAAATATCAGCAAGCCGGAACGAAGCTGCTTCTTTTTTTTACCTTCGAAAAAAAGCGTAAAAAAAAAAAAAATGGCGCAAAGCTCGGCGAAACGTTTGTAAAAGGCAATTGTCGAGGAATCGTTCCGAGTTCTCCGGGTCGTAAATTTTCCGAGTTAAGGGCGCGAGTGTGTTGGGGTGAATTGGCTCGCGCACGTAGAATATCCAGACCGTGGAGTTGTAACGTACGGCAGGGATGCGAGGGGGCGGGATGCGAGGTCCGCCGTGCAACGCTCGGCTTTTCCTAATACGCGGGTTCGAGGGTAAATTCGGACGTAAATAGCATCGCATGATTTAGGACCGGTACGCGGGGAACGGTTTACCAGGGGACGGTGTACGGCTGTAGTCAGACACACGAGGAACTCTGCCGCTCCGGCTCGACTCTCCGAGGCGAGAACAGAGGAGCATGCGAGGGAGGGCGAGACCCGACGACGACGGGGCAGAATCCTAAGGGCGGAAAGGTGGGCGTCGTGAAACATGCGGGTAAACTCTCGATGAACGAGGGAACGTATTTAGAGCACCTGATTTGTGTGAAGTACGCGGACGAGGACGGCATCGCAAATGCCGTGCTGACTAAAGGAGACATTATGTCGCGGCCCAACATTCGCGTACATGCCGGCCTATCGCGGTCCCGCAGAGGGATTTGGCGAGGTTTCGATTCTTCGAAGGTGCCAAAAAAAAAAAAAGAAAAATACGATTTTTCCTTGATCCTCCCTGTTGGAGGTATCAAGGGTATTAATGTGAAAGCTCGGTTTGTTTGTACCGCTCGGTGTTGAAATACCTCAATGCATAAAGCTCGTGGTTGGTAATCGTTTTTTTCTACTTTTTTTTTTTAAACACGCGGTGTAGAACAACGAATGGTGGAGTGGAAGAATAAGCGGTACGCTCGAAAGGGTGCATTGTTTGCACTCGTAAAATTGATTTTTTTTTTTATTGTGTCCGTGTGAAATATGCGTAGGTATATTTACGTAGGTTTGCGGTTCAAAACGCAAATAGAGAACGACGAATCATTTTTTTTTACTTCACTTCATGTACGGTAAAAGCGGTGAATACGATGGTCCGATTTATCGTGGAACAGCCAGGGAAAAACAATATTCCATATTCAGCTTTTTTTAAAACTATTTTAATACTGCGATTGTTTACTCATTTTCGTCCGAGAAACAAATTTTTTTACACAGTTTTCGATACTATAGGGATTGCGAAGGAGACAGCCCGTGAAAGTTGAGTGATAGGAAAATCGTGTGTGCGAACTGTATAGTCGTATAAAACGCGTACTTTTGTTTGTCGAATGGTAGGTTGGACAGGTCGCTCTTGCCTCACGCGTCACGGAGAAAGTGATAAAGCAAGGGAGCGATATACAGTGGCGGCTGCTACTCCACGATGATGAATAGAGATCGCAAAGCGGCTTAGGACAATAAAAAAAAGAAGAAGAGCCGAGAAGAAAAGAGCTAGAGTGCTGGAGCGAGCGGGGGTGATTGGAGACGGACCGACAGAAAAAAAAGCAAACTGAAATTTCATAGAGCCATGGTCGTTCCCGTACAGTCGTCCGCGCCCCACAATGCCTGGAGAAGAAAGGGGGGAAAAAGATAAAAAAAGAGAGTTCTCTCTGTCACGTCTAAATGCAAGGTACACCTATGACGTGATTGGAAATATAGCGGTACTAAAATCAGAATGACATATTTTCCGTGTGTAAGCACATAAGAATACGCTTGTTCGGTTTTAGTCGGGCGATATTAAGAAAATCTTCCGAATTCGCTGACTAAAGTGCGTGATACTTGTTTCTAAGAATCCGACCACGCGCGGTTAAAAAGGGTTTGTACATTTAACGAACGTTACTCGTCACTCGTACAAACGTGCATCTAATAAACGTTACGTTAAACGTTCATAATTTTTTCATTAAAATCACGGTAAGACGACAAAAAGAGAAAAATCGTGAAATCAAAAAGGAAAAAAAAGATGTGTACATTTGTGAACGAGGAGCGTTTGTTGAACGTGCAAACCGTTTTGTTTACTGAGTAGCTTCCACGATTTATCGCGGACCGCGACATTTTCACACCACCGCAGTGAACAGCATCGATCTCGAAGCATAAAATAAAACACAGTCTGGTAGAGATGTTTTGCGAGACCCGTAGTCCGGTAGAGTTGTTTTCCGGTTGTATTATGTTCCATTCTGTAGACTTGTATACCGTTACAGTGTGTACAGTGGCTTTCATTCCGATAGAGTTTCCCAGTTATGTAAGTTATACGTGGTAGCGATGTGCCTCTCACCGTCCGATCCGATACTGAACGCTTCGAAGCAGATACCGGCAGTGAAGATTAGAAACCAGTCTGAAGCTTTCGACAATTCGAGACGGTTGATATCTTGTGGACTCGGCAAAGTTCCCGACTATCGTTTCACGGTAGTTTATCGAGTCTCGTCATTGACATAGTTCAGACCGGACTGATATCAATTCCGCGTAGGTATAAGTTGGATCAGCGAAGGATAGGATGCGGCTGTTTCCGGCAGTTGGGAATAGCGTGATTTCGGCAGTGAAGGCCGGAAACCGGTCAGAAGCTTTCGATAATTAGAGTCGGTTGTCATCTTTAGGGCTCGGCAAAGTTCTCGACTATCGCGTAACAGTAGATTATCCATATTCATCATTGACACAGTCCAGACTGGACGGACATCAATCAATTTCGCGTAGGCATAAGTTGGATCAGCGAAGGAAAGGATGCGGCTGATTTCTTGAACGAACATCAGCTGGGAACAGACTGATTTGGGCAGTGAAGATCAGAAACCAGTCAGAAGCTTTCGACAATTCAAGGCGGTTGTTATCTTCTAGACTCTAATCTTCTGGACAGATTCGTCATTGACACAGCCTGGACAGGACGAACATCAATTTCGCGTGGGTACAAGTTGGATCAGCGAAGGATAGGATGCGGCTGATTTCTAGAACGAATGTCAGCTGGGAACAGACTGATTTGGGCAGTGAAGATCAGAAACCAGTAAAGCTTTCGACAATTCAAGGCGGTTGTTATCTTCTAGACTCTAATCTTCTAGACAGATTCGTCATTGACACAGCCTGGACAGGACGAACATCAATTTCGCGTGGGTACAAGTTGGATCAGCGAAGGATAGGATGCGGCTGATTCCCAGGACGAGTATCAACTGGGAATAGCGTGATACCGGAGGGGGTCGCTATCGGCCGATTCCCAACGAGCAATCAGCCGACGACGACCGCTTGTCTCTGAGGTCCCTGGTGCGCGTATGCCAACGTAAATATACCATTGCCGCACGCAAATTAGCATTCGGCTAATCCCGCACACAGTCCGACCCGTCCGTCTCTATCTGCGCTGCGCCAGCATTAGACAGGATACTATATCGAAACCGATAGTGGGTACACCCGCAGAGATAGTGAGGAAGTAAGGGCGTTTGCCCGCGCAGGTTTAACTATCCCGAAGCTTCGATTCACCCCTCCTCATCATGAAGATAATCCCTTCTTTTTGTCACCCGACTCAAAGCCGCGACGGAACGCTAATGAGCAATTGAATTCTTTTCGATCGTGGCGACTGTTACAGTGCCGAATCGTCGAATCGAATTACAATCGGAAGAAAAGACGAAAGGACGAAAGAACGATGGCGAACGAAAACCTAAAGGCCGGGTGGATGAAAGAAGAGAATGAAAAAACTGCCAGTAGAGGATAAAACGAAATTCTGGAGCGAGGACGGACCTTGCCCGTTGATGGCTCTGGCGCTCTCGCGAAATTGGCTTAAACCGTCGCAAAGGTACGCCGAGCGGTCCGCCCGAGACACGGACGGGCGTCTTTATCCACTTAAAGCCCCGGCTCGGGCCTCAAGTTACCTGGCTCAATCCCCCTTCGTACTTTCTTCCGCACTTTCTTCACGGTTTCTTCGACTCCAATTTCCTTCGGTACATCCCCTAAAGTCCTGCACAATGGCGACTCGCAGGCAATAAGCCATTGTGATGAAGAGATCGGGGAAAAAAATTGAATAAAAATCGTCACTTAAATAAATGGATGGTTTGAACGACGGAAACAACGAATACCAATTTTTACACTTGTGAATACCTCGCGTGTACTGAAGTGGTATTATTATGAGAAAACAATGTTCCATGTGCCTCCTAATACGGTTGACCTCAGTTTCAGTTTCAGATTTCTATCCCATCGGGAAATAATAAATAATAAGTTCTCACCGCATCAGTTTCGACTTGGAATGCAATATGTGACGAATCCTTAAGTAACTACTGTTCTCGAAGTTCACGCATAGTGCAGTACATACATGTTCTTTGAGACAATATTTCGGCGTGCAGAATAGAATGCTTGTACGGAGAGTGTATATCATGGGTCGGAACGAAGTTTACACAATAGAAATATGAAACGTGTGTAAGTGTATACGCGGTGGCTTCGGATGTACATTTTTCCGGATTTCTATCTCATCTTCAAGTAAAAAAATGCTCACACTGAGAAAAAGAAATGGTTGGTTTAACCAAGCAGCGATGACACACGTTCGAAGGGGTTACTCGGTTGCTCGGTGCAAAAAAATTGTTATTTGAATCGACAAAATTTGAATCGATTGAATCAAATAATCGTTTAACAAACAATGCGCAAATAAAAGCAAATAATTGTGGCAAATAAAATACAGCTTCGAATGTAAGTCACTGCAACTTTTGGTTACTCCAACATTTTTTTTCCTCGGTGCACCCGATCAGTTTTGACTTGGGAAGGTAATACGTGATTAATCCTTAAGTAATGTGGGTGAAAAAAAAACGCAAACTGAGGTAAAGGTACCAATGCTCGGCTTGAGAGCATCCCCAGATTCTAGCGGTTATCAATAGGTCAAGAACTAATTTTTTTGTGAAAATAACTGAAACCAACATCAAGCTGATAGTTTCTAGTTTCCAAAACGCATCGATTAATCACAAAAAGATATTGTTTTAATTGCAGTAGAAAATAACAAGAGAGTCCAAATATTCGGACGTTCCTATATTCGGACACTGAATGTCCCAATGTTTCGTACAATTATAGATTCCGAGAATTCTGGTACACCAACTCAACTACTTCATATTGACTAAAATAATTTCTTTGTCATTTATTAATTAAATCAACGAAACAAATTAAATTTACGCGAAACAGTATTGAAGATAAGCTACGTAGAAAGCTGGCTAACCCACTTCGAACTATCCGATTATTGGGTCGCGCATGTGGTAACGCGTGTACACTGAGAAAAAGAAATGGTCGGATTAAGCAAATGCGCGGTGACATAAGTTCACAGGGGTTTTTTCTTGGCCCAACAAACATATCTGTTTCAATCGACAAATTTTGAATAAACTAAAGCAAATAATCGTTTAACAAAACAATGCTTTACTTGTACCAACCAATTACCAACTTTGAACGTATGTCACCGCAACGTTTGGTTAATGCAACCAATTCTTTTTCTTAGTGTACAAATTTTCGGACGCTCCATCGTCCGACTTTTAACAAAATGCAACAACAGAAAATAATTTAATGTTAAACCTTGCATAACTTTTCCTGTGCGTCAAATAACGTTTATAGATGCGATTACGAGTGTCAAATTGAATTTCTCAAATGTACCTAATACATAAATTCGTAGTAAATCAAATCTGCATAGGCGTGTCCCGAGACTGGGACGTGTCCAAGCATTGGTACCGTTACCTCACCATTCTCTACTATGTATGACGTACACGTTCTTCGGGACAATGCTTCGGCGTGCAGAGTAGAATGGTTGTACGGAGAGTGTATACCATCGGTTGGAGTGAAGTTTACACAAGAGAAAGATGAGGCGTGTGCAAGTGTACACGCGGCGGGTCGAGTACGATGCAGGCTTCGGACGTACATGAAAACGCATGTGTGTGGGCGTGTGTGTGTATCGTAACATAGCTCGAGGGAGGCTCGGGAAGCCCCGTAGCGTCTACGATGCACTGGCAAGCATGTAGCTCCGACATGTGTTCGAGGGTGGTCTTAAAGTTTAACCCGCGAGAAAAGTGTGTCAACAGTCTTCCTTTCCGTATTCTCCCTGGCTCCGCATCTCTCTCTCCCTTTGGCGCGACTAAGTCGCCGGAGACTTCAAGGTTGGTTTTGTAATAAAGTATAGAGGTATAGAAAAGCCGATCGTGAAAGAGAGAATTCAGCGAGTAGACACATATATATCTTTGTATATAGCGAGATGATACATTATGTAACATAAATATACGTTGTAGATGTGAAGTATGTGCTACGGTAACAGAGTGCGAGGAGTCTAGAAGCATCGACAAAGGAAACTGTGGACCAATATTCTCTCCCTGGTCGCTCTTCCGTTCCACACTTTCTTTTTTTTTTTTTCATTAAAAAAAAAGCTCCGATTCGATATATTTTTCCGCACGACTGATGTCCCGATGGAATTATCGTTTCCATCCATATTTTTCGTTATTTTACTTTTTATATCACTCCATCGGAACGAGCGTGCGAGGGCAACGATTTAATTCATTTTTTTTTCTACTTTTTTTTTCATGACATTCGTGCAGTGGCTGGTTCTCGCCCGACTCGGCTTTCCGTCACTCTTTCGGGTTTATAAAGTATGCAGTGCGGCACAGTTGACTGGCACACGTTAATGGAGACCCGCACGTCCGAGCCGTCGGTGCTGGGGAGCGTTCGCTGGAACGCCATGCAAATATTCCAAACCCCCTTTTCACGTATTTTTTTTTTTAATTTTTTTCATTTTTTTCTTTTTAACCCGTGTCTAATAAGGAATGCGATAGAAGGGGACTTTTTTTCACGGTTTCGAATAAATATGAGGACGGCAGGAACGAGTGAAGTTATTACTCGGCTCATTCGGAATGTATAAAATTCTCGGGGGAATATTTGAGGCGAGAGTCTCTGTTTTTATTCCCCGCGAATAAAAATTGGTAAAAACGGTCTGTTTTGCCCCGCCATCGAGCTTCGACCACACCTCCTCGCGCTCCGCCGGTACGGAATGAAAAATCATCAATTTTCATGCGGCATTATGGACATTTTTTTTTGTAATTTGCGACGAAGGTTGAAAAACAGCCACCTCCGACTTTTCACTCTTTTCTCCCTATTTCGCTCCCCCCCACCTCTATTCCCGTGAGCGCGCGCGCCCCCTCGTTCTTCTGTCTCCGTGGGTACCTCCTGGGCCAAGCCGGCCTTCGACGAGCTGCGACCTGGTCTGATGCGAATATGTTTATGTAATTTTTCACCACCTTCAGACTGCCCACAATTTTTTTTTCTCGCCATGGAACCGCCGTCGAATTATCTTTTGACATTATTTTCTTTCTCACCGGGAAGCGATTGTAATCGTTGTTTTTTATACCCGACGCTTTAACAAATTTCTGAATTTTTTGCCACGATTATGAATTGAAAAGAAATCTTTTTTTTTTGCTTTCAAGAAAGTTGCACTTAAAACTGAAAATTGATTAAAAAATATCTTCACGGAAATAAACTACTGTTTCTGTAAATACGACATCAAAGCAGCTACGAATTTTTCTATTCTGACCAAATTAAAAAATTCGGGAAGTTTGACGATCTCATTTTTTATACACAAATTTAGAAAAACGTATGTTTTTAGCGTCACCAATTGTTCCCGAAGACAAATCAGGATGATCTTATCGACCGGGGGTGTCTGGGGGCAAAACGGACCATCTTTAGAAAAATTATTCAGAAAACATTTTTTTTAAGTCTCATCGTCCAACGGAGAAGGGTGGTCCGTTTCGCCCCACTCTCCCTCTACAGCTCGTCTGTGTGCTTTATCGACCGGGATGGACACTCTGGTTTTCAGACCGAGAGATCAAGTTATGCATTCTCGTTTCTCCCATCTTCCTCTCGCGTATGCACCGAACTGGGCAGTGAGAGACAGACGTACCGAGGATAGGGCAACCGCACGGCGAATTGGGCAATCCACTCGGCCTAACGGAAAATTAGGCCCGGCCATCTCGTTGGACACGAGAGATTAATTAATCGTAACGACACTATATCTCTCGGTTCGGTTCTTCGATCCGACAAATTTCGTGCACCATACGTACGAACGGTCACGCCCAATCGTTCGTCCTCGGTGCCGTGAGTCTCTCGATCGTTCCTGCACGAGTTATATATAGATAGATAGATGGAAGTAAATTTATTTTGCTTTGGGACACAGTTATATAAAAGCGTTTAGAGAATATCCAGTGACATATAGTTAACATTTACGGTATGTGTAGTGTCACAAAGCAGAGGTGGGCAGTACTCGAAGTACCGAGTACTTGTTTGGTACTTCAAGTAAGTACTTGAAGTACACAAGTAAACTTTTTGAAAATACTACTGCAAGTACTTTTTAGTACTTCAAGCACTTTTCAGTACGTTAAGTACTTTTCAGTACTTCAAGCACTTTTTTGCGATTTTAGGTAGGAAGTCCAAGTACTTTTTGAATAGGCGTTACTTCCGGTTTGAAAATTTTATTTTTCGACCAGTAGTAACGCATTTCCGGTATGACCTTACCGCCGGTCGAAAAATGACACTTTTAGACCGGAAGCGACATTTCCCCTAAATGACGTCACTTCGCCAATTTCATTTAGCGATTCTCCGCTGTAAATTTTTCGGTAAATTTCAAACGTTTCAATTTTATGAGATGTAGACATATTTTGATGATACGAAAAAGGTGCAGAGTAATTTGTACATGGCTTCTTCATTTATTCCAATTTTGCGCGTAGCTTTCTCAGTGAGGAAGCCAAAATCCATCAACGAATTTTCTCATGGAGAAAGCTGTGCGCAAAATTGTTCTAAATGCCTTCTCATACTTTTCACATACAGAGTCAATACGAAAAGAATCTTGAGCGATAGTAAATTTGTATGCCCTCCCAGCCGGGCGCCATTATCATGACATCTCGTTGTAATTACGTGAAATATAGTCTCAAAGAAGTAATAAAATAGGGCCGGAACATTCACTGTTCCACGTGAATAATAATAAATCCGATAAAATTTGTCGAATTGTCTTGCGAAAATAAAAAAAAATATTGGTTTAAAAAATATAAGTAAATAATTGAAATTTAATATTTATTGTGTGTGTAAAAAAATATTGTTATTGGTTATTACATTTACTTCAAAAAAAATTCTTATCTCATGAAATGATTTTATTTTTTAATTAAAAAACGACAAGAGCCCCGTTGAGTTAATTCTGCGTCGCTGTGCGTTGAATTACACATCCCGAATGATATATAGAAATCCGATAAAACCCCGGAACTCTCGTGTGGCCGTCGGAGTAATCCCGGTACGCACATGCACAATAGAGAGATCGGAATAAAAAGGAAATTGCATGAAAGCCCAGACAGTCGTAACGAAACGACGAGCCCTGCGTCAGTTACGAAACGAAGCGGGAGACTCTCGTTGTGTCTCTTTGCGAGACATCAAAAGATGAATATAAAATCGCATTGCTCGGGGCAAACAAAGGGCAATTTCACTGGTTTCTCGAGTGTCGCCTCGTGCATAATCAGTAGTAAGTACGCGGAACGAGTGGCAATTAACGAACCGTAAAACTTTCCGGTTAATACCAATTCGGAGGTACGCAGCCAGCGGGAGATCGAGCGAAAAATTTTCTCTCATCGATCTCGCTCGAAAAGTTCACTACGAATAACTCGCTGCTACATCTCATTATAACATCGGGCAATTACAAAAGTTTGATGCACCGGAAAAGTTTTTGCACGGGGAAGAGAAACGATAGGTAATTTTTTCCCAACTTCACGGAACTCTAGGTCTAGTTATTTTTTTTTTTTCATTTTACTTCTCGCACGCCTTTGCCATCGTTGAATTTTTGTGCGCCGTCGAAATTTAGCAGCCCACGGTCTGTACTTTTTTATTGAGTTTATAGGAAAGTTACGAGCTCGAGGAATCGAGTCAAGGAACTTAAAATTAATTTATCAAACTGATAAAAGATCAGAAGAGATAATCTCCGGATCGATTTTTGTTTACCGCGAGATCGTCGGGTTGACAAATCGTATTCGACTTATTCAACATTTCAATTAACGAACTTAAATTCGTCGGTGTAAGTACGATTCTCGAGACCGTCAATCTCGTATGAAATTACTAATCGATCTGGAGATTCTGATTTTTAAATCGACAAAAATGTTTCTAATAAATATCAAAAAATTTTGACCATTTGCTTATAATTTACACTTTACGAAATTATCAACCTGTAATCAATAATTTGCATTGTCTTCGATCATCCCATTCTATTCAACGATAATGCAGCTCTACACAGTAAAAAAAATTCGTCTTTCACTGCGTGAGTCCACATGGAAGAAGCATATCGAGTACAGGAAAATATGTAATTGACATATTAACTGTATTTTCCTTAAAAAAAAATGATATATTCCGAATATATCTTCGATTGTTTTTTTTTTTACATATATTTGATTTTCGTGGATTTCAGCTTAGCTCATATTTTTCTGTGTCCTGCGGGCAACGACGGAGCTTCTTATTTCATCGTAAGTAGCTTTCCGTTCTCGAATCGCCGAACGAAGAGACAGAGAGAAGGTACAACGTACCGGAAATGAAAAAGTGGCAATATAGCAGCATCGGGATTGGAACAAATGTATCAAAAAAAAAAAAAAAAAACCCACCAGTTTGTCCCTTTCCCAGAGTCTTCTCGAGCCTGTACGGCCCGACGTACTGATGGGTCTCCTGGGTGTTGGACCCGACGGGGCTCTCCTTGCCCTGCATCGCCGCCGACTCGGCTTTCGTTTCCGCCAGGATTGCACGTTATCACTGGGCAGGCGGAAAAATCACGCCCGCACCTTCACGAACACACTTGCACAAACGGCCACTCACCAACGCGCACCCACACGCCCCGCAGCACACACACTTCCACCTCAGATCTTGTGCTTTCCGCTTCTTCTCATTATTTTTCTTCTCTCGTCTACGCGCGGCAGCGTCGGTAGCGTCGGGAGCTGCCCTCGAGTCCTGGTCATAATACCTCGCACTCCCGAGTAACAATTCTTTACATCTTCCCTCTCAGCCAACCCGCTCGGCACGAATTCGAAAGAACTAAAAAAATACCTTTGGTCGCATGAGCTTTCTTCAGTTATTTTGAAAAAAAAAAGAAAAACAATAATCAAACAAGTAAACAAATAAAAAAATGTTCTCGAACGAGATACAAATGTATTTCCTCTTTGGATTTATCTATTTTTTTCTCGAAACGACCAACGCTTCGTCGTCAGACTCTCGATCTGTCCTTTCGCCTCCACTCGGAACGCCTCTTCCGGATTTTCATGTTGCACCACCGCCGTCCACACAGTCGAGGTGCGCTATTTTGCCTCCTCGATAAACGATTCTCCAATCTCCGATTCGCCGTGGATTTCCTTGGCGTTGTCGTCGATCGACGATCGCCTCGACTACGAGACGAGTGGGTTCTCCCTCGCTGCCCGACGATTCGATTGCGAGAATAAAACGAACCTCGCTTTTAGCATACGATCATCGCACAGTCGATCGGTTCTCGCATACCCGATATCACCGTCCACCGATACGAGCACCTCCGCCCGCCGTTTACCACCCTCATAACTCCCCTTCAACCCTTTGATTTTAATGCACGCGGCGTTTCGCGCGTGTGCGCTTTTGGGCGTGTGCGCGCGGCTCTCAAACCGATCCTACGCGCTTCCCAACGCTTTCCTATTACGCCGATAATCCGAGCCTCGATTATCAAAGATTGAGCAACTAATGCGAGCGACTGCTGGTTGTACGAGGCTGCTGCCCACGTTAGGCGCCATTCCGCGTACGAAACCCCCCCCCCCGCTACCCCCCACCCCCCCCCGCCCCACGCCGGAGTAGTAGAGGAAGCACCCCGAGTCACACACGACACGAGCTCTATGCACAGCGAGCAGCAACCCCTCCGCTGCGCTTTGCACGTTCAAACAATTTTCTTTTACTTTTTTTTACAAACGATGTTTTTTTTTAAGATGGATAATTTGTTTTAATAGTTGTTTATATTTTTTTTTTTTTTTGCGTTGACTGTATTCGAAGCTCTATATCGGAGACAATTTTGTCATTTGCTGGGTGGAGAGCCGAGTACGGATTGACTGTGCATCGCTCACGCGACTCTATTCCCAACGCACAGTCCACTTCGATCACGAAATCGTTGAGCGCCGAGTGGTTTCGTTTCTATATTAATTCACTTCGTTTTTCCCACTCGTTCAGTTAAATTGGCAGAGGCAAACTGGCGCGAGCCAGTTACATCACACACACACACACACACACACCCCCGACGAACGATCGCGGTCTCTCGGTTCACATTTATTTTTGTTTCTCCCTTCGTGTCCCTTCACTGTGATTTTTTCTCTCTCTGTTTTCTTTTTAATTCTTTTGAAACAATGTCTTCTTTTTTTTTTAAGATAGATCCGTTTTCAAACCTTGGTTTTCGTTCTTCGAGGTTTTTTTTATTTTGTTGTCGTTTCGTTTGTCACACGTATTTATGTACAATCCATTCTGTATACAACGATCGCGCGACCTTGCCTTTCTTTCTCGGATACACCACGTAGCGAACGAGCGAACGGACGACGGTGCTGACGGCGAACCGCGGCGCTCCCAGTTCGATTATGTGGTCGAGGGGTGTGCGCGCGCAGCTCGAGAATCATCCCCTAACGCGGACTCCGTTCCCTCGTATACGTGCAGGCGACGTTCCTGGTGGCGGCGCTTCGGCCAGTGGTAACGGCTGCGCCAAACTAGGCTCGGCTGCCCCTCGACGCGAGGCAGGAAGCTCGCTCTGATGGGGGTGTACCGGGGCCGGTATGCGCTCCCTGTGCTGCCGCTGGATAAGGGTAAAGGGATACTTCCCCCGAGCGATAAGCGCGACTGCGAACTCGGCGAACCGGGGTTCGTGTCCGGGCTAAAAGCGAGACCGCGTCCAGAGGCATCTAAGTGCGTATCCGTCCGACTATTAGCGGACGCTTTCCACTGCGCTTTTGAAGTAGGGCCGGTTCGTAATCTCTGCGCGTGTTTCGGTAACGCGTGGGAGAGAAAAAAACAAGTGTGCGAGGTGCAAATACTAAGCTCCGGAAAAGTGAAGCCGGCTTCGGAAATCCTATCCTTGGGACTCTTCGATTCCTCATAGAGGAAGCTTTGTTTCTCTCGTTGAGGAGGCTGAAAATACGAAAAATGCTTTATCACGGAAGAGGCACATTTACGTCTCTGCCAGAAAACTAGTCAGAAGTCTACCGTATTGTAACTCTACCACGTAATAACTCTACCGGAAAAGATCTCTATCATATTACGACTCTACCGTATTAGAACTTTACCAAAATCTCTATCAGAAAGTAAGAAAACTCTACCAGAATCAAAATAAAACCCTACCGGACTGGAAATAAAACTCGAGTTTTTTTACTTTCGGGTAGAGATTTTGGTAGAGTTCTAATACGGTAGAGTTGTTAGAGCTGTCTTTTTTTGGTAGAGTTATTATCCGGTGGAGTTGTTTGCTGGTAGAAATGTACGGGGACAGATGTAAATGTGCCATAGAAGAAGCTTGGCGAACAGAGGAATGTTATGAGAAAGCGATATGAAAATGTCCGTGTTCAATTTTTTCGATCGTTGTTATAGGTAGTTATGGTATAAGCTTAAAGCATTATGTACTAAGCCTACAAATGTGTAATCCTCCATACATATGCGCCCAAGAAACTTGATGATTGCGACCGTATTTTAAATAATTTGTAGTTTACAGATAATAATAAAAAGTCGATCGACCAATAAAACCTCCCTTCATGGGCACTCGGATTGCAATGAAAATAAAAACAATGATAACAAAATGGAGAATATGACGGTCCTGGGTTCGCTGAGGAAGGGTTGAACCGGGCTTTGAGGGTTCGCTCGTACATCTTTCTGCTGCGGTATGTTCGGATCAGGGTAAGATCCTCGGGACATCCCACCCGTCTCTCCTCTTCAATGGTGCTTCTCTCCACTGAATGCCCGATTCGTCTGAATCATCGTGGAATGACGCACCCTCCGGTTGAGCTTCTCGGTGTCCCAGGCTGGCAGGGGCAACCTGGGCCAAGCGACGGAACGACCGAGCAATCGGAGAAGCGTGCCCGGTCTTCACGACGGACGGACCACTCTATATCTATGCGAACGTTACACCAACGTACTGTACACATGTATTCGCTTTCCGTATTGCGCGCCGCAGCGTGACGCGTTCGAGTCGCAATGGTTTCGTGTGCTCATTTAGTTAGGATACAAGGGTCGCCAGGGCTTGGGGATTCGTGTCTGTGCTAAATCGAATGACACCGGTCAACCCTTGGGCATTCGATCCACAAATCGGTAAATAGAGTAGGAGGCCACCGATAGCACTTGCGAACACTTACGAGCTTATTCGAAGATAACGCAGAATGCGATATTATCGACCGCTTGCGTCGGTCAGATAAATTTGCATTAGCAGCTCCGCTTGACCCTTCGTAGTCACACTGGGTCAAACTGACAATATTTTGTTCATTACATCAAACCGTCAGATTCGGGCAAAAAAATTACGGTGAGTGCTTAGGATATTGTAGAACATGTTTGGACAGTCATCATACGAAAAAATTGATAACTGCGTACCGAAAAAAAATTGCATGTTAAAAGACGAATGTGTTTTCGATCCCGGGTGAATCTGACCCGCGGTGTTCGATTCGATTGTTCGATCAATCGGTAAAAGGGACAAACAATTATTCGAAATAGTTCACACGACAAATACGCTAAAGTCGGGTAGTCAAGTACGTGGAATAATTCATTGTCATTCGGCGGTCCTACGTGTTAGTTTCGTTGATGGATTTCGGCGAAGCCACCAGAGAAGGTTGTTGTAATAGGATAGACAGTGGCAGAGACAAGACCCGGAATCACCGATGGCCCATTTATTATTCAGAGAGGACAGAAAATCAGACTACCGTTGGACGAGCCGTTGGACCTGAGAATCCAAGGTTTGATTGTTAATCGCAACTATTTTATTATTAAACAATCGAACTGGTCCCTCTGGCTAACGAAATTGAAAGCGCTAATTTACCGTGCGATGTAATGAAAGTCCTGGAAAGTTTAACGATACGACCCTAATAGCTGATCGCTAATATTTTACGGTTAATGGTATGGCTTTTCTTTCGGACCATGATAAGTGAATTTTTTATTTCGTTATTGTGTATTGACCATTTTTTTCGTTATTGACCAGTTTCATCGAAAGGTCGTAGAACTCGTGAGACATGAAAATCCGCGACGCTCTTCATCCACCTTTATTTCTTCCTTCCATCCTTCGTTTTCCGCGCTTGCTTGCTTTTCCCCATTTAATCTCGATTAAAGACGTATGCCAGCAGCGGCTGTAATTCCGCTGCGTTTTACTAATTTGATCGAATCGCTCTTCCAACGGGCTCCGACAACTCATCCCCACCGTCCGATATCTTTCTCTCTCGCGTCCTAAGGTACAGATTGAATTTAAAAAAAGAAGTAAATAAAAGTCGAATACATGAATGAGGCAGTCTTAAAAGTGATTCTAGCTACTGCAATTCCGACGGCTTAAGCGAGTGCTCAGAAAGATTAAAAAAAAGTTCTCAAAGGATCGAACCTCTTCGAGACGAGACATCGCGAGGAAAATATACAGCTACAATGGAGGGGGAACACTTCTTGAAACTTTCAATATTGGCGTATCGAGTGATCTTTCGTATAAAGCTAATGAAAAAAAATTTGATTGAACGAACGAGGATTACCGACTACTGCTTCATCGCCGGTTTCTCGCAAAAAAAAGTAAAACAAAAAACGAAATAAAATAGACACAACTGTCCAAGTAAGTTTATAAAATTCAATTTTCGTCGTCAAGCATGTTTGCAAAAAAAGAGGCGGATTAGTGTTTCTATATGCATTTTTGTAAAAAAAAAAGAAAATTTTAACGAAATCGAATACGTATAATATAAGGTAATGGGGGACCGGGAGCAAGGTGTAAATCTGAGGACACCCGGTATAAGGATACGAATGCAATATAGATCGAGAGTGAGGGAGAGGTAAAACGCGAGTAGTTGGTGGCACGCGGAGCAAGCAGGAGGGTAGGAACCGAGGGATCGATATACTATAGAAGCAGAAAGGAACACAGGAAGCGTCTGACACGGGAAAGCTCCTAGGGATGGCGAGCCGGCTTTCGCCTTCGCTATGCTTTCGACGCAAAACCGCTTTTCCGTTTCCTTCTTACAGCGTAGGCCTTCTCCTTCTTCGGTCTATAGCCCTCTCTCTCTCTGCTCATAATAGGTCCGTCTAGATGCCTTACGTGCTTCTCCCACGTAAATTCCTCGACACGATTTATCCCGCCACCTACCATATACCAATTCTATCGGTAGGATTCCTTTAAGAAGCATCGGCAAACCTCGTGACTGTGCGCACGACATTCTTTCCCCTCTACACGAATTCCCTTTTTTTCGTTTCCTTCTCATTTTCTTCCAACGCTGTATTGTTAACAAGAAAGAGCATCTTTACAGATCATCGATGCTTTGACTTCGGTGCGTTCCCAATCAATCATGGACGCACTATTTCTTGGCGCTGCAATGCTGCGATAAGCGACAAGCGTAATTAATTTACTGTAAATGGCTTAAATTTTGTAAATCACATCGATGGTCTAACGCCAGAAAGGTTTCTTGTACACGGCTTGTAAAGCCGTTAACATCTTATAGAGGTTAATGATTGTACACTGCTTGTATGCCCTTATGGAATGAAGCCATCGATGTAGAAACTCGTTTCTTTTTTTTTTTGCATATAATTTGGAACCGACCGATTCTATCTCGACCTTTATTGCCAAGCTTTAACAGCCTGCGCAGGCTTCCTCCTGTTACCCAGCGTTGACGCTTCTCGATCCGGACACGAAATTGGCTCAATCCGCTTAGGCGCAGCATCGTCCGGTCTCGGAATTTGTTGGGAACGACGTGGCGACCTCCCGCTACAGCCGTGCGGCGTTTGTTTTTAGCGAGGGTTCGGAAAACAAATCGCAGGGAAAACAGCGAGACGCCCCAGGGCCATCAGGCAGAGTCAAAGGGGCTAACAGTGAAAGTGGTAAAGAGCGAGAGCGGGCCAGAGGGAGCACGCGACGAGACCGAGCAAATACAACCGCAACCGCATGCAAACATAGTCTCTCGCAGGCGTGCCATCTGCACGAGGCTCGAATCGCTCACTCTCTGTATCACGAAGCCGACCGAACGAGCGTACAAAATAATACCGAAATGCGAGCCGACACATGGACACATGCGAGGGGTCATACAGTTGATTGTACATAGCGGTGCAAAAGGAGCGCAGACAGTCAAAAGGTCGAGTCGCAGTAATTCGAAACTGCCTGCCTCGGGGATATTGAAAAAAAAATATATATATAAAAAAATAAAATACTCGGCGAGGAACGCAGGTAGCCGGAAAATTTAAAGCTCCGGCTCGTTTCCTCTTCGAGGGCGCGGAGGTGTAACGCAGTGAGTCGGAATATATGTGTACTTACACATATATTCCCTAATATGGGTAAGTAAATATAAGGGTACACATATATGTGTACGGAATATATGTGTACCCTTACCATTTTTCGACAAAAATGGTATTTTTGAAAATTAATTTTTTAGAATTTTTTTGTTCATGAAATCGGTTGGTAAACATGCCACTTGAAAAGAATGGCGAAGGTTTTAATTCGATATCTCGAAATTTTTTGAAAAAAAGTGCCGTTTCGCAAAATTTAACCCAGGATTCCGTATGCTGAAAATTGTCAATTTTTAAAATTCCGAAAAAAATACAAGTCGCCAGTGTTTTGAGCCGGAAATAGGTCACTTGAAGCCAATGGAGGTGGTGAAATATCGATATCGCGAAAAAAAAAATTGGTCTATTTTGAAAATGGAAAAATGATAAGGGCAAGTATATATAGGAAAAAGCACTCAGAGGAAACGAATTCCCTGGTTTTTTTGCCATATAAATTAGGCTCTTCACGCACGCAATCTCTTTCCATTAAGATTACAGTTTAATGAATGTGCCAAGTATGGAGGATGTAAGGGAGCAGAGAACAGAGACGAGGAAGAGCACCGGGCCGGAAAGAAATGAGGGGGAAGGGTAGATTAACCTAAGCATTGCAAAAATGTTCTTGCTGGCTGCGGTGGAAAAAATTTTGATGTACGACCGAGAGCCGGTCCCAATTTCTCGCAACTACCGTGTAGGCCGCACGTAAAAATGTGACCAAGAATCATTTTTTTAAATGTTTTTAGAAATAAAATGTTTAAAATAAAATTCGTGAAGCTTCCTCTATGAGGAAGCCAAAAATACAGACAATGCTTCCTGATAGAAGAAGCTTCGCGAATAAAGAACCCTTATGAGAAAAAGACATGAAAATTACAACTTCTAACTTTTATGAGAAAGCGATATAAAAATTTCAATCTTCAACTTTTATGAATAAACGATATGATAATTTAAATTTTCAGCTTTTTACAAATAATGTATGCAGCTGTATGTATAAGACCTCAATGTTCACACCTTGTGATGTTAAATTTTGCACGATGCTCGTGCAAAAAACTTTTTCTCATCTCGCGCAATTGCAACACTCGCCTTGGGCTCGTTCCCCAGACTCACTCGTCAGAAAAAGTTTCATCGCGCTAGTATCGTAAATTACTGTTTGTTCGCATTCCACTAAAGCTGTAGTGGTACCGACTCGAATCGGGCAGACGCATTGCCTCCCCGGGTTCCCACTATCCGGAGGAATTCTCATCGACCTCAAACAAAATTTCGTTCGGTCTTTCTTTTTTCTCAATTTCGGACCGGCCTCTCTTTGCGCTGCAAACAGGTACACAGAACACGTACAGGGTGCGCTTGATTTCTCAAGCCCTCCGACGTTCGCTCTCCAATCGAGAGTAAATTTCTGACAAAATAAAAGTTCAACGAGACGAACACGTACACGCAATGTCATCGTGGTTAATGTCGTCATGGTATTGGTCAGGTATATACTTTGTGCCGGAGTCGTTCAAGAGAAGGAAAGCTGGCCCGCTGGTAGTTCGCCGCTTGCGCAGTAGTAAAGGCTGAAGCTTGCCAGACCGTGCAAAAACTCGTTACGTTCTGCCGCGATGCGGAGGGCGAGAGAGGGTACAAAACTGTATATAACGGTCAAACACATACACACATACACGCTTCATTTCCTTCTTCACCTTTTCTATAATGCCTTATTTCGGTCATATGAAAATCTGCACATGCACTCATGCCAAACGCAGCTTGTGCCGCATAGCATTAGAGATTTTTTCGCTCTAGTCACACAACGATACGAATACGAATATAGCCATGAAACAAAAAACATTGATTGAACAACGTTTTTTCACTTTTTGAGCCACTTTTGGAGAAATGTCGATTTTCGTGATTTTTGAAAGGTCGGTATTTCGCCCCCCAATGGAGCTAAGAAACATCAGGGGTGCCCATCGTGTTATACGGGAAAAAATATACAATATAGGGCCGTATCCGAAGTTTTAGAATCGTTTTATAGTGCCATTTGAGGACGTTGAAAAACTGTATATAACGCTCAAACACATACACACATACACGCTTCATTTCCTTTTTCACCTTTTTTATAATAATGACTTCTCTCCGTCATATGAAAATCTGCACATGCATTCATGCCAAACGCAACTTTTGCCACACACGAGCTTGAAATACAAGGAAAATATAAGTGAGCGTGATAGGTTCGGATCTTTTCGCAATTTGCTACGAGTGGTTTACAAGAGTGAGACAAAATGGGTCTCGAACGTTCGCTTCGAATCGACGGTAAAAGATGTATGAATCTGGAGACCGCGGTATAGGCGAACGATTAATTTTCATTTTGTCCAATCATCCGCCATCCCCGTATCCTCTCTCACATTTTTCTCCGGGTTTATCGACGATTCTTGCCGGGGGAGGAAAGCTCTCGAGAATTTTTCCTGACGAATCGAAAAAAATCGACGCTCAATCATGATTCGCGTCGTTCCCTGGCTGCTCCCGTGGCAGCCGGCGGCTGCGACGGAGACCGCGGGCCTCTTATATGGGCCACCAGCAATTCGACTGATTTACGACCTGGCCAATAATCGTGATACTACCGCTCGAGAGGCACGGCTGAGGAAAACTTGTAGGCAGGGAGCGCTTTTTTTGTGCTTTCTCAGTATTTCTTTCATCCCTCGTTGCACCCTCGCAGCTCGGACGCGGAAGTGGAAGCGAGAGGCGAAAAAAGGAAATCGCGAAAACACGGAAAGTTAATTCCCGGCCAGTCAAGGGTCGACGACCGGCAACTATACCCGTGCCACACTCTAGGAAAGAAAGCTCGATGCGGTGCACAAAGAATTGCATACTTGGCGCGGGCTGGAGAGGCGGGGCGGATAATGCGGGTGTCTGGAGGTGAACATTTTTTTTTTCCTTCTGTCTCGATTGATTTATTTTCAATCGGTGGGACGCTTAATGTTCCTCCGATAAAATAATTACCTCGAGTTATGCTTACTTCGGTTGGAACAAAAATTAACATAAATAGGTTTCTGTCGTTATGTCTTTCAGAAAACAAAATGTAAAAAAAAAAAAAAAACGATGAGTACCGCTTTATTGGCCGAAGAGGAGCCGGTATGAAATATCTGCCAATAACTTCGGGATTCTATGTGACGAGTGCGACCTGTATTGCCCCAATGGCAGAATACGTGTTTCACAAAGTCTAGCGAGCTGACATGCGCAAGAGCTTTTTTACTTTCCCCACTTTAAAAAAATTGGATTTTCTCATTCAGTCTGTCAGAAAACAAAATGTAAAAAAAGTAGCGCTTCATTGGCCGACGAGGAGCCGGCATGAAAGTTTTCATCCGCCAACAACTTCGGGATCCTCTGGGACGAGTACGACCCGTATTGCCCCAATCGCGAAATATGTGTTTCACGAAGTCTAGCGAGCTGACATGCGCAAGAGCTTTTTTTTACTTTCCCTACGATCCGCCCGAAGTGCATGCGGTAGGAAGCAGATACACTGCAGTTCCGAGGTACACGGACGATGACGTTATTCTCTCCGGTCGTTCCATTGAATTTTGCGTGAAACGCATCGGTGAAAAGCTCACCGGGCCATTATGCGAGCGCGCATACGTTCACAGGCGGAGATTCGAGAGAGAGAGAGCTTCGTTCGCGTAAATAATATTCTCGCTCGAGTTCACACAGTTATTCATGAGCGAAGTAGTCGGCGGCAGGGGAGGGTGACGAAGGAAGGAATAAAACGCGCGGAGAGTAACCGACGAGGAAACCACGGAACTGAATCAAAACGGCGCAGAGAAGAGAAGAGACGACGCAGAGACGCGAGAGGCTTTGCCCTAACGCTCCGTGCATATGGACAAAGTTCGACTTCGACGCTGGTTCTACCGACGCTTCCGCTTATCCGCCCTGGGTGACGAACAGTGTCTCATTCATAAAACGGGTCCATTCGTACTCCGCGCTGATATATGCTTTTTAACGGGGCATTTATCGGGACTCTCTTCCATAGAAGAAAGGACTTCGTTAACAGTGAAAACTTTATCGTCATGCCACATTTTGTCAATCTTTTTTTTATCTTTGCTTTTAACTTGTTCGCTTTCCAACACGTCTTAAGAATCATTAGATATTTCATTCATTTTTGCTTCCTCATGGAGGAAGTTTTGTTTCTGGGAATTTTTTTTTTTGAGTTTCATGTAAACGTGTTTAGAATGTTCCATAACGTCGAACAATCACATCACGTCACATCTAGAAAAAATGTCTCCATGAATGTGTGTGTGTGTGTGTGTGTCAGGTTTGTAAAATTAAACCGTCCATAACTCAAAAACGGTTCTAGATGCACCATATTCCGAAGTATTTTCGCCCGCTGAACATGAATACGCCAGCCTTTTTGGCCTAAAGTACAATGCGACATTAAGGGGCTCGATTTTATGCACGAAATTATTCACGATTCTACGCACTTGGCAGCTAAAATAGTTTAGCCGGCTAAGACGGCTCAGCCGGCCAAACTATAAAATCCATTAGCCGGACAAGATATTTTAGCCGGCTAGGCCGGCCTATCTGTACAGCCTTAGTACAGGCAGGGGTTAAAAAAGTGAACAATTTAAGGGTAGCCCGTCTCGTTCCAGACGTGCTAAAAAACTGAAAATATTATTGTTGGAACGACAAACAATATATCATGCTTTCGGCAGCGTTGTAGCCGCATTATTTGCTCAGAGGGCCCAGCTCGCCCCGGTTGCCCCTACTCAAAAATACAACCGTTTCTCCATATTTTCATAGTTTCATTGATGACGCATCATCCTCCCCTGAATTTTTCGTCCCGTCCATTGTCGCCTCGGCACGGTTTAGAGTTCCCGAAAACTTCGAGGCCGAGAGTCCAAATATTTATCGTCCGATGCGCAAGGTCCCGAGAACGCCGTTGAACGGAAGCAGATGCAGCGTAGCGGAAGCGGAAGAGGAAGAGGAAGAGCCCGCGAGGTCCTGAAAATGCCCCTCGAAGCCTTGAAAATCACCCCGGCTGAAAGAACCTCCCGATAATTTATGAATATTGAAATTTTACCCGTGAAAGTCTCCTATCACTTTTCTCCCCCGGTCTCGCTGTCACCCGGACTACTTCCGTGCCAAAACGTAACGCAGTGTGATATCATTCTCTGTCTGATCACGCCGTCCCTCTCCGGCAGCGACGCCCGCCTCGCGACCCGGCTGTAAGCCTCGCGCCTTGTATTGTTGCCGAGAACTTGTCTCCGCTGCATTCGCGAATCGTGCGTATATATTCTGTGCGGGAAAGAAAACGGCGGGACAAAGTTACAGCGGGTACGTAGAAGCGCTATCCTTCCGACAGGCCGCAGCTTCTTGACAAAGTTTCACGGCTCCCGAGTATCTTTCTTCTCCGCTCCTCTGTGCGCAAGATATTATTCCCCTCGGGACCCGCGCTCCGACAGACTCCCCCGGGTTCCCACCGAGGTATGTACGAAAATAGACCCGTCGGCTCACTTATTATGTATTCATAAACGTATAATATAATGGTATATTCGAGAAGAGCCGACGAATTGAATTATGTATTAATTGAAGAGCCGCACTCCGGGACTCCCGCGCATTTACCTGCACCTCTCCCAGATTAATATTCATCTGCCCCCCCCCCCCCTCCCCCCTCCCCAAACGAAATAATTATCACACTCCCGGCGAACTCACGAAAAGCCTCCGTGTACAAACTTCGTCAATAATTAACCCTACGACGGGGAAGTCAGGACACGGAACTAAAACTTAAAGCCTTCGGAAGTATAAATATGTACAATATTCTTTGAAATATCATTTTCTTAACGCATGCACGTAAAATCCCGCTTTCCATTTCCCATGAAGTTGCGCAGAAACTAAAAGTGCCTCTTTACGTACACTTCACGGGAACGGAAAGAGCGATTATCGTGAACTTGTTAGGGAAAATTATGTGAATGGCATGGGCGTAGAAAAGGGCGTTCTGACTCGTGTGGACGCCGCACTTGCCTTCGGCTCGTGTGCCCGTGTGGCATTTTCGCACTAGTATCGTAACATACTACTTGAAATATAAAATATTTAAAAAAACATAAAATATATAATTCCGTAATTCGATAAAACCGACTTTTCGAAAATAGTTACCGAAAATAATGTCGAAAGCTCGAAGAGAAAATATTCGAAAAGGAGCAGCGTCTGATCATCGTTAAAAAAAAAAGAACTCCCCACTTCCCTCAAACCGCTCTTGATAGTCCCTTTTTTCGCGCAAGCGGGTCTCAGTGGCCACATTCGGTGGAGTCTGTATCGTTGCGAGCCTTGTAACTTTTTTCATTTTGGGCGACACAGCGGGACGAGGAGCGAGAGGCGAGAAGGCGTCGTAGTCTGGAAGCGACGACGTGTCGCCGTACACTTGCGCCAAGCCGAGCAAGGGAGAGTCTTCGGGGAGACAGAGAGAAATCGTGAAAGCTCCCGTACAGAAGCTCGTACTCGCGGCGCGCAACACCAGCGCTGACTTTATGAGTCAGTCGGAGCAAGTTGTTCGTACGAAAGTTTTCGAGTGTACCCGTTCGGCGTTCTTGCGCATAGCGGGGTAGTACATAGGAGCGAAGAGGGTGGTAATACGTAAAAGGGAGGCGTGAAGTGTTAGCATAGGCCTCGGGAGCAGCGAGCAGATACTCGAGGCAACCCTACGCCGGCGTAAGTATATCCTCCGTTTCCACGTTCCACCACCCTGCCGGTCCACTGTACCACCGGAGCTTCTCGTCTCATTCCACTACCCTCAGCCTCTTCCTGGCCTTTTGATGCAACCCTCAACATCGGCTTTGCGTCCGCTCGTTGCTTCGCACGTTCCCTCAACCGTCGAGTCTCTATGTCACATTCATACCACTTCCTGTTACTACTACCGATAGCACTATTACTCGTCATAGACAGTGGATTGAGCCTCCATTTTTTTCACCCTCATCCGCACCCGCTCAAATAACCTGCTCTTCGCCGGAAGAGTCAAAACTATTCGATTGAAGGATACTCCTTCGAACGAAATGCCGAGCTTGGAGTCGCTACACGGAAAAGTAGGCTCAGTTTTCACAACCAATTTTTGCGCCGGCCGAGAAATCATTCAAATGGTTATTTTTAAATGGCTAATTTGGTGACGCAACCGATACATATTTTTGGCACGACCAATTTATCGTCTGGCTCTAGGAACTCTAAGAAGCCGATTGGACCGGCCGATCAATTTTTCCAATATAAGATGGCTTTCGTAAAGGTACGACCAGGGTCGCCGCGGCGAGGGAAAATCTTTAAGTTTCGAGAAATTTTAAGTTCGTCGGTGACAGCGGGGATATGTCGGGAATTATTTTTTCATCAGATTTAGTGGCCGTTCGGATGCTGCTGGGATGATTCCCCGATTGCCAGGAGAACAGAACGTAGTGGAGCGCACGGCGCGCGTGATGGGGCTATAACCGGCACGCTGCGACGCTCTTCTTCATCGCTCCGGTCTATGTCAATAGCCTGCTGGATACTCATAAGCTGGGCTGAGAGTAGTAGCAACCCCAATAGCAGCAGCAGCTGTAGAAACCTTTCTCGTTTCTCTATCTGGATGTATCCGAGGAGTCGCCTACTTGCCTATACATCTCGCTCTTGCAGAGTTTCTCAATCATCTGCACGTGATGAACCATCGGATCCAGGTGTCTCGTATCTCCGTCTTCATCGTTCTCCTTCACGACTCGTGAGTCAGTTCAAGGTGATTATGTAGTTCAATTATACGCTGCTCCAATATTCTTCCGAATACCGGATCGGACTGATCCAAAAGTACGTACGAGTTTTGTCGCTCACCCTAAATCAGTCTTCTGTCGAACATTTCATAACTTACCCAGCTAGAAACTATAGCAGTAGAGAAATGTTTTAATCAGACTTTACACGATTTTTTTAAAATGATTACCAAATGTTAATTATTCCTAAGTGCAACTTATTACTGAATGTTAATTATTACTACATGTTAATTATTACAAAATTATTATTCAATTACTTCCAGGGAAGATCCCCCTGCATTGCTGAAGGTGGTCAAATGGAGAAAATAAATTAAGGAGTCATAAATCGCGTACGAAACGATCGTCTCAGTTTTTCGGAAAGACGCTTTGGATGCGATCGATCGCTTTCTCTTTCCCAAGAAATTACATTTTGCGTCTTAATTCTCAGGTTCGGTTGACTTCGTTACATTTTCCTTTATCACGAACTCCATATGGATTTTTTTATAGTCGCTTGTATCGTTGGTTCACGTCCAGTGCTCTCGGGAGATTCGATGCCGTAGAGCTCGGAGTAAACTCTTCCTCCTCTGTGATTTCCTTTACGATGTATTTCCGCCATTCTGCCGGTCGTTCCGACTCGTACGACACGTCGTTGCGCACTTTATCTGCCGCAATATCTCGATCCAACCAAGTGCTCGAGAACCATTCTGTTTCCCCTCCGTTCTCTCCAAAAGGATGGAGTAGATATTACATATTTTTTTCGACGCTAGTTTCGATACGGACTTTCCTAGAGCTTTTCGGTATTAAAAAAACGTCACTGATAGCAGGTAAACGATAACAAAAAAACGTTGTGCTTGACCTTTAGGCAAAAGGGCTGACCGATTCCGGTTCAACGCGAAAAAATACATGGAACTTTGCACTCCGATTTTTTTTTTGCTTTCGATTTTTATTCCAGAAATACAAATCATACCGATTTATCTAGCTTTTTCAACCCCGTCATATCCATCATCCTGTATATTTCATGCCGCAGAACATGATATGCAGGATTTTTCCGCGATGCCATCGGACAGCTAAGATATCGCTGTTCGGAAATATGCGAAATCACTAAATCTCGCAACCTCGGCTATAAAAATACCCGACAAACTTTTTTCTTACTTGATGTTCCGGAACTATATTTAAAATATTCTTTCACGGTGATTACGGATCTTCAACTTATTTTATTTACAGATAAATATTTAATACGAAAACTTCCGTCGAATGTCAAACATGAAATTTTTCATGAAATTCAAAAAATCCAAAACGGTTCGACCCAAATTTAATAGAAATCGTCAGGCGTTCAAACTACAAGAGCTACAGCGCGAACAGACAAAAAAACAGCTGCACGTTTTTCGATGAAAATTTCAAAGAACATTGACTATTAACCACACACACTGTGTGTGAAATTCCAGCTCGATCAGTCGAGCCATTCTCGAGTTACAACACCTTGAATTTTTCGCGCCTAATTCATACACACGCACATACATCCAGAAATTTTTGGTGAGTGTAATTTTTCGATGCTTTGGAACGTTCTGAACACGTTTTCATTAAAATCGCGAATTTTTATTTTTTTACGCCAAGTGAAAAGAAAAAATTTACACAGTGTACCGTGACAACTTTCCAGAGAAGACCCGATCGGTTTGAGCACGAGAAGTATGTCGCGCGATACCTAGGGGGAAATCCTAATATTTTAACCATCGGGAAGAAATGAAAGGACGTGAACGAGCACGAAAAGGGAAAAGGGTGTGCGGAGCGTGTGCCGCGAGGGATGGAGACGGAGCAACGGGGCTTTCGAACAAGGGTAGTGTAGCCCGGTCGGAATCATCCCACCGGGTCTTTTATAACCAGGAGCGTCGCGCTTGCGGTACACCCCGAGGGAAGTACTTGCAATTAACGCGGTAAGATTGTACGTCTCGGTGCGGTTGAAGGGAGTTACGCGTAGCAGAAACGAAGGGTAGCGGTGCAAGGAGAAGAACGAGGAAGCCGATGGATGGTCGGGAGGAAGGGTCGGGGGGGGGGGGGGGGGGGGGGGGGGAGGGCGAAGGAAAGGGGTAAAAAGGGAACGCAGCAAAGCGACCGAAGCCCTGGAACCGGTGGAGAACGAGGCGGAATGCCTCGAGTTCGGTTATTTGTCAGGGGATAATGCGCCTGGGGTTGAATTTCGCGTTCGTGCGGCTGCCGGAAGTGCACGAGTGCAATCTCCCAGCAGAAGGAGCGAGGAAGAACGAGCGAAGAGGCAATACAGTTCGAACACCCGTAAGTTGCGACCCCGGGACCATTTTTTCTCTCCAACTTTTCACGTCGAACCGGCGGTCTTGCGGATGCGTTTCAACCGGAAGTGCTTTTGAGATTTGTCTTCCCGTTTGAGAAACAGGAAGAAAAACCTCGAGATCAGATTTTCCCTGCCTTGTAGAAAGGAGGAAGAAAAATCTCAAGATCGCTTCCGGTTGAAACGCATCTGCAAGACCCCGGTTCGATGTGAGAAGTTGAAGGAAACAAAAATTGTTCTGCAAGGTAATTCACGGGTGTTCGAACTGTATTGCCGTTTCGCTCGTTCCGTTTCACTCGACATCTTTCCGAATCGATGTTTCGTTTCCCGAAACTGATGCGGTCGAGTTCAGAGGAGGGAAAAAATGTTTAGGCGAGTCGCCACTGTAGCCGCGGAAACCGACCCTCCGACGATCGCTGGGGGGCGATCGCTCATCGTCTCATCGCTGTGCCCATCGCCCGATGCGCCGACGACCGTGGCCCAGGGCGATCCTCCAAAGAAGCGTAAATATTCGGTCGTCTACTCGCATATCGTTAAATATAAATCACGCGAGGAAGTTCTCGCGCACACTCTACATACTCGTGTTCCAACTGTACGAAGGGTTTCTCTTTAGGTGCCATTGCGGCTTCCATTAGATATCAATCCCGGGTGTTTTTGACCCGCGCGCCCCCTCTCGCGTTACACATTACACTGATATACACTGGGGAGCCTTATAAATATGATGGACGTTCTACCCCCTCGCGCTTACCCTCGTCTCCATACAACAACGGTATCAACCTCGTCCCGTACCATTACGACACAGATAAGGGACGTCTGTCCCATCTTCCTACTTCTGCAAGGTATTTCGCTGGTGTTGTAGCAAACCCGAAACATTTGTTATAAATATTCATTCGGCTCTACTCAGAGGAGCGTGTTTCGGTTTTACTTCATCTCCCTCTCGCGTAGGCTCCGAGTAGAAACCAGCGTGCGTGCAACTTTCGGTAGCCTGTTCAATTCACACCTCGGAGTGTTTGCTCACGACGCAGCTGGTTCGGACTATCCAATAAAGTTTGTAGGGTGAACTTTTTTTTTCGGATAAACTCATTTTGCGATGCAGTCAGATGGTTAAAGTGTGAGGGTAATTTGTCTACTATTTTTCAACGGTTAATATAGTCGCGTTGTTCAGCGACTTCGATCAAAGAGAAGAACTATAAAATAGCGACGATTCATGTTGTTGAAATTCCGTACCGCAATGTGAAAACAGAAATTTTGAATTTTGAATTTTGAATTTGTGAACAATAAAATCAATAGAGAAACAACGGAATGTCAACAAGGGAAACAACGGAATATGTACAAAATAAACTTTAGTATAAATCAAAGTATCATCTGCGCTGCCGACCAATTTTTCGATACCCCGAAGTATTGATTTCCTATCGATAGATGATCAGAAACGACAATATTTTATTTTTTTATTTTCAAGATATACAATTTCGGCCGCCGTCATGGCGTACATAACTCCTTGATGTAAATCCGAGGTTGTACATCGCGCATCGGATATACGTGAGCCCGTGTGTTCCCACCCTACCGTCGGCGAGCGAACAGCTCGTTTCTCTATTACCCCCCCGAGGAAGTACTCGTAATTAACGGGAGGCATTCGGTGAGACTGGGCGAAGGGGTGCAGATTGTCCCCTCGTGCAAGAGCGTCGAGCAGTGCGTGCTTGTCTCCTGAACGGGAATATACATACCCACCGGAATGCCTTCGCGGAGTTTGGTTCCGCATTCAGGACCCTCCCTGAGTCACTCGCCGTTTTCCGTCCTGCATCGGTTACACAACTATAACGGTCGTGCTTTGCTCGGTTTAATTCCCAACTCTGCAGACTCGAATTCTATCCCCGAATCCATCTCCTCGTCACTTTCTTCGTTCGTATCTTCGGATGAGTCACCGCTGATCCAATTACCGGAGGGACGGATGTCGACTGCTGAGAAGCAAAAGGGCTTAAATGGGAAGCATCGTCACGGTCGATACGCCCTTCAGTCTCTCAGCGCTCGATATAACTTTGGCCGAGCTCCGGAAGAGCTTGTACGAATATGCCGAGAACATTAAATTCGCTAATATCAGCTTTCCAATAAATTGCAACTTGCAGGCATTCGTGATTGTTTTTTTTTTTTCACAAATCTTGATTCCGTTGTATTTAATATATGCGGACCTGGCTTTACATTTGCGTCATCTTAATTATTGTCAATTTATTTCTGCAAGAACTTCGCACCTCCGATGAAATAAATTACTTCCTTCCTACCAACTGTTGAGGCGTAAATTCTCTTTCACGCCCGCTTGCAAATTCAACGATGTGTGTACGGCCGGTATTAAATGCCATTACTATTGCATCATCGGGGCCGCGATTCCCTCGACATCGGTGGCTCGATCGTTGATGCGATTTTCTCGACGTTTCAATCAACCGGGAAATACACAGATATCGAAGAGCCGTATAGAATGTGATAACGCGGGGACATTGATGATCCTCGAGGTTCGCACCGATGAAACTCGACGCGTGTCGTCGACGCTTGTACTCTCGTCACGTACGTGCCGTGAGGAGTTTCAGTCCCATCGGGTTTTCGCGCGTTTCACATTATTCGCTGGTCCGCAGCCCACCTATAAATTCCCATTAATAAAACTCGGTTCGCTCGATGGAAATAATAAAATGACGTGGACCACGGTGAGTATCGTGTGCGGCAACTTCTCGATTTTCTACACCGTTCCCATCCCGGCTGGAGCCGCTGTCGCTCCAGTTCCACATCCCTTCCGTGCATTATTTATTCGCTGTCACTCCCGGTACGCCGCCCGGCACGGCCAATTTTATTGAATTTCAGATGAACACGTAGCTTAAGTGAAACGTATTGCGTGTTTTACAAGCTCCGAGCCATTGCATACATCATTATGTTCGTAAAAGGCTTTAAGGCACTCATATAATTTTGTAAGGTTTTGGTCCAAAAAAACAGGTCGATTTTTTATTGTTTTTTAACGCGCGTATTAGAGCAAGGTCGGGTTTTTACACAAAGTTGTTAGAACATGTTGTGAAGCTTAAGGGTTTTTTTAATTGAAAAATATGAATTTACAAGGTACTTGTTAACAATTAAGATCGGAGATCGTATCTCAAAAGCTATTCGTCCGATTGAGTTGAAATTTGGACGGTCGTTGATGATGATATTTTTTATCTCATGAAAGGATGATTTAAAACAATGTTCATTTATTTGTTAATAACAGACGATTAGGGTCGTTTTTTTCGATTCGACGAACTGTGTGTAAAAACCCGACCGTGTCCTTCTGATAACCGCGTTAAAAACAAGTTGAAAGTTGTCCTACTTTTTTGGACCTCGAAAAAAACGAAAAAAAATTATCACTTTCGTATAGTACAGGAGCTGAAGGATATTTGTGTAAAATATTATAGCGATGTGTGCAATATTGAATGTGCAATATATAAGACCGATGTTGAAGTATTTGATAGTACCCATGATTTTCTTTTAAACCTCGAAAAGAATCCTCGTTAGACTACAAGACTCACTTAAGAAATTCTGCGAAAAAATATAGTCAAACAGTGATGCATCGTATAATAAGATTTCGACCAGAATTTTAATGCACAAAAAAATGGAATCTGATAATTAAGAAAATTAATTAACCGAGATATTTATTCTTTTTTATCGATACATGCAAGAGCGTACGTGTGTAATTCTCGAGGCATCCAGACAAGATATAAATCAGTGTTATCGAGCGATCAGCCTGATTGGATCTTGCATCAGCGATCGAGCCGGTCGCGCGTTTTCCCACTGCAGCGCCAAATTCAGAAATACCGTAGAGGCAAGCACGGAGGCTGCACACACGAGCACACATACGAGTTCACGAGAATCTATCGTGTACACCGCATTCAGCGGCCAAATGTTGGGATGCGATGACGACGACGACCCTCGCCCTTTACATTTTCGCAGAGTTGGGCATTTCCACGAGCCATGCAATGACGTCATACGCGCGAGTCTTTACTGCCCATTGGAGCCGAGACGAGAGAGAAATGCAACCCCAACGATTTCTCCCCCCCCCCCCCCCCCCCCCACCTTCCCCCGCCGCTGTACTTATTTTCTCCCCATTCGCTTGATCCTTCGTACTTCCTTCGTCGGATCCCCTTGGCCAACCCTCCTTGCTGATGCGGATGAGACTCCGCATCGAAGAGAAGATAGACAACATAATTCCGGTGTTAGTGTATCCTGCCGTATATCCTGCTTCAGACCGGACAGTCAGAGAACTGGATTATGTTGTTTTCGCTCGAACTTCATCGAAGCGGAAATGATCTTATATTAAAAAATGTCCTGGTAAAGAATTCAAGTGCAAGAGTTGTGTGGCTCTGAAAAAAAAAATGAAATGATGCAAAGATGTAATATGTAACATAACAATTTTTATACACCAGGCGATCCGAATCTTTGCACACGAAAAGTGTACATCGCAAATACCATTGCTAAATAAAAATAAATTTTGATCCAAGGAAATCTCAAAATTTTAATTAAAATGCTTGCAGCATTTAAACTACATAATCCGGCTCTTCGACTGACCGTTCTGAAGCACGACACATTAATAGCCCAATTATGGTTAATTTAAATGCTGCAAGCATTTTAATTAAAATCTTGAGATTTCCTTAGATCAAAATTTATTTCCATTTGGCGATGGTTTTTGTGATGTACACTTTTCGTGTGCAAAGATTCGGATCGCCTGGTGTACAAAAATTGTTATTGAAAAAATGAAGTTTTATTTAATATTATTAATTACTAATACGATTCTTTTTATTTTTTTATTACGTGCTTGTAATTGGTACGGATTTCAAACGATGGTATAATGATTATCCCTCCATTCGGTTACTGATTTACCCCGGGCATAATGTATCTCTTCGTAATTAGCATAATTGCTGCTGAGAAGATTCTAGATGCGAGGCATGAAATAGCGGTGATGCTCGTACCTGGCTGCGGAGAATGTTGATGAATCGGGTACAGCGACGAGCGTAAAATAGAGACGTACTCGTATGCTACAACGAGCGAGAGATGGATACTTGCTCAGTCATTAATTAAATTCGTTATCATCGTTAATGCAGCGAGACGGTTGAAAATACTGTTTGCACGTATGTGGAGCACTGCGAGTATGTGGAACACTGTCGACGTTAAAGGGGACACACGCGGCTCGTAAGTTTGCTTTCTGAGTATATTTAAAAAAAAAAGTATGAAAACATAAATCTTAGTTTTTCAACAAGAGCAAAATAAATTTCCAAAACGATTTATAACGATTGTGTTCATCAGTTATGATTCTTGTATTCATATGGCCATGTAGATAGAAATAATAATTCAAATCTTCTTACTAAATGTTAATACGAAAGGGAATATATTTATCATATTTTTGGTAATCTATTTTTTTCATTATTTGTTAAATATTGTATTGATTTTTAAAAAAATTATTTGATTCAAACGTATTTGGTTGAATGAGACGAATCGTTTGACCGAGCCAAGAAAAGGTCGCTATAAAGCGTAAAGCACCGCGCATGTGTGCACATACACGCAGTGGTCGATGAATACATAGACGGCCCGGTGTAAGAGAGAACCGCGACGGGTTGGGCCACTTGTCTTGGAGACCGTGCAACAACTATACACAACATTCCTTTCATTCTGAATCCTTTCACTTTTTAACCCAGATTCATTGTTGGAGAATTGTGTAGAATGCGAGGTCTCGGCTCGTTGCCGCAGCTGTAATACTCCCTGTCGCGACCGGACGAACGATTCTAATTAGCCACCTGAGAAGCCTAGGATTGTTGTGGAAAAAAAAAAGAAAAGAAGAATATTGCCCGGACGAGCGATCCGTACATCGTACGATATTTCCTTTCTCTCGACGCGAGAGTTTTCTATCGCTCTCCGTCGATCTCTCTCTGCCTCCCGCATGCGTGCATGGCTTACATATTTATGTTTACACACATGCTTGTTTATTTGTTTGTACGTATGTTTGTCCCACCCCCACCCCCTGTTGCGGTGAAGCCCAATAGTGCACACAGTGGAATAGAGCACTGCCCTTTCGTGTACACGGCGTAGCAGCGCACAGCCCTTTTGCGGAAATACGTCACTGCCGGTCGAAGTGACGTCACTTCCGGTCGAAAAATAATATTTTCAAACCGGAAGTGACGTGTTTCCGGTATGACGTCACTTCCGGTCGAAAAATGCTATTTTCAAACCGGAAGTGACTACTATTTCCGGTAAATCACTAGAAATTCAAATGTCCGGTTTCTAAATGCCATAGTCCATGGCGAGGGCGTGAAATGTTCGAGCCACAACAATCTGCTGGTATATAACGTCGGACTAGTTTCAACGATGTTGCGCGAACTCTTGGCAAAGTAAAGACGGTTTTTTCTCGCTTCCCCGGAAAGCTCCCCAGCCAGGCGCGAAAGCTCGTGTAAATCCCGGGCCGAATTCATCGCTACCGTGAAATCCTGCGTCCTTGCTCCTCCTAATGAGAATGCGACACATAAATCTAATGAGCTCCTCCCGAGTTGAATTGGCGCCTCACCGAGGAAGGGTTTTATTGTGCATGCTCGCGCCACCTCGAAAGTAAGTTTCACGGGTATCCGAGCAAATCTCCAAGAAGATTCCTATTTGTTGCTTTACATTTCTTAGAAATAATATATATATATATATATGGCGAGGAGGATGATTAAGATCGAATGTGGGTTAACGATCAATAAATCCTTGGTAAGCCCTTGAAGGTAAAACCTACTCAGCGCGGCAGGCACCTTGCCTCTCTTTTGCGTCGAGATTTCTACTCCGAGTGTGCGTATGGGAATCGCAGCGTCTCTGCTCTACCCACTTGCCTCGATGGATTGTGGGCGACTTTCACGTGTCCGTGTGGGTCAAATCTACCTGTACGGCATTCTGTACTCCTCGTGTGTAGGTAGAGTACACTTTTATCGCGAGAACCGCTGTATCCACTGTAGACGTATACACTCTTGTCGACTACAAACAGCCGACCGAGAGAAATCCTTCACGACCAATCCGCACGGAGTCGGTCGGAAGATTGCCCCGGGTTTAAAGGAACAATGTTCCTCTTCCTTCCTCAAAACGTATAAAAACCGCACAGCGAGGAAAACGAAAATCTCTTTCGCTTCGAGAACACGCCTTAGCTGCTGGGTCGTGGGATTGCAGAATTTTCTCTTCTTTTCGACTCTTTCTTCCGACACTTTTATTTTTTTATGCTTCACAGACGGATACTCCGATGTTAAGACGTCGAATTGAAACTATGGCATCGAAAAGTGAAGTGGGGAATTTTCCCCACTTCGCTTTTCGATACCATGGCAAATAAAAATTTCTCTGCTAATATAAAGCGATAGTGAAACTTGTCGGAAGTCCATTCGTGTGAAGATTTTCTTGTGAAGGATTTTCTTGTGAAGATTTTCTTGTGAAGATTTTCTTGTGAAGATTTTCTTGTGAAGGATTTTCTTGTGAAGGATTTTCTTGCGAAGGATTTTCTTGTGAAGGATTTTCTTGTGAAGGATTTTCTTGTAAAGATTTTCTTATGACGATTTTCTTATAAAGATTTTCTTGTGAGGCTTATCTTATGAAGATTTTTTTATGAAAATATTTTCATAAACATATTTTTATGAACAGATCTGTATAAAAAAAAATTCTGTAAAAATATTTTTTTGTTTCAATGTGTCTTATAATGCAGGTTTAACTAATATTCCGAGTAGGATACTATCCAAAATCGCGAAAATTTCGGTCCGTGTCAATCCTGCATTAAGATTGAGGCCATAACAAGAAAAAAAATAGCTAATTCCGGTCTTCCTCCCCGAGAGGTTCCGCGAACGAGCTCACCTCCCGCTCTTGCTCTTCGCGCTTTTTTTTCCACCTTTCCCTCTTGGTCGTTTCCACGCGAGTCGAAGATCGCGGGGTTCTTATTAAACGCACAGGTAGGCACATGCACGATATCTCCGCGAGTCGACGGTGCGCGTTGATTCGATATATCCTCCTCGTCAGTGCGAAGTCACGATCCCGCGAAATAACATTAACCGTCGTACTCTCGACTTTCCCTCGGTTTGAGTTTCAACCGGTGTTCTCCCGACGATTCGTCACAGTAAACAGTGCCATTCGAAACTTCGTCGCGCAAAGTCAGCGCGAGTCGAAGTGTGCGCGCGTGTTTCATTCACTGGAGTGGCGCGAGTACCATTTTCTTTTTGTATATAAAAAAAAAATTTATAAATAAAATTTGAAAAAGTCGCAAGAATGAAGTTTCGCGCAATTCTCGTTATCGCGCTCGTCTGCGTTATTTCCGAAGTTCACGGAAAACCAACGATTTATAAACGAAACGAGGATAACATCTTCGAGCCCGGTAATTCATTCAATGTCAAGGAAGGAAGCTTCGGGATTAAAGTTTTTTTTTTTCTTCAACTATTTTATCCAACGTCCCAGTTCGCCACTGAAAACGATTTCCCTCGTTCTCCGATATACTCGCCTGGAACTTGCTGCACAGTGCTATAACACTATATATATAAGATGCGAGATATAATTAAAGTCCCGGCAATTTATTATATGGATTGAAAAGTCCTTGAGCGGAAGAAGATATATATACAATTTTATTTTTTTTCGCAAAACAACTAAACTCTTTCGCTCGCTGTGAGAAACGTGTGGGCCGTTCTTACGTTTGCGAAGGCAGAGAGAGATGACGAAGAAAATCGAAAGTTTAGAGCCGGAGGATTTCACTTCCTAAAACTGCGCGAAGCGCTGCCGGTTTCTTTTTTTTTTCGTTCTTGTGAGACCAACCGGGTCGTGCTGAAAGTCTGGAAACTCCGTTGGGAACGTCTCGACGAGAGAAAAAAAATAACACTTTCTCCTTGATCGTCGCTCGCGCTAATTAGCACGGGAAACTGCGTTGCGGCGTATTGCGCGTCTCCGATTCAAAATGTGCACCCAGAAAAATAATTCATTTGACGAGCACCCACAAATTAATATTTATTTGATTAAAATAAATATTTTAATTCATTAAAATAAATATTTTAATTCATTAAAATAAATATTTAATTCATTAAAATAAATATTTTAATTGATTAAAATAAATATTTATTTAAGTTTAAGTTTAACAAATATTGATTTAAACCAAATAAATATGTATTGGCGGGGCGCCCGGCAAATAAATTATTTTTCTGGGTGTGCTACGGATAGTTCGTCGACGACGTTGTACTGACAGTAATACTATTTTAGCCAAGGCTGTGCATATTGACAAACGGAATAACGTCATCGACGATTTTTTCTGAACAAGGACGTGCTACGCCTGTTATTAGTCATTGTCGATCAGTTTCTCGGAATTCGCTATTTTTTTGTGAAAACCATTATACAGAAGAATGAAAAATTTATTTTGCGAAGAAACATCATTGTTTCTACTGCAGTGCAGTAGTGAATTTTGTTTTGTTTTTTGTGTTACTGAGACGACATTAATTGGGCCACAAATCCTTAATCATCTCAACGGAATACGCCTGTTATAAATCATTGTCCATCAGCTCCATGGAATTCGATATTTTATTGTGAGAAAAATTATACAGAAAAATGAAAAATTTATTTCGGTAAGATACATCATTGTTTCTACTGCAGTACCGTAGTTAAAAGTCAATTTTTTTTTTTTTCGTGTTACCTATTATTATATTAATTGGACTGCCGATCCTTAATCCTCCCGAGCTGTTTAATTCTCTCGTTTTTCATAAAAATTAAATGCAAGGTTAAATGCCGACTGTAAGATCGTACGATCGATACTAAATAAGGAGGACCTCTCGTTGATCTCGAAAAGTGAATTGGCTTAGCTCCCCGTCGACAAGTGGGATTAACAGAACGATGATGTCACTCGAGAGCGTGGGTTAAGATTATAGCAAGACGCGATCTCGTTCCTTCGCCGACTGCCCGCGCGAAGTTTTCTCGTCATCCTTCGAGTTTCTCGCCCGAGGCTAGTCACACCATAGGATGAAAATAAAATGTTTAAAAACAGAAGAAAGAAGTAAATTAAACGTATAACCCGCTGAGCCTATTCACGAAAAATATTGGTTTTCGTCGAAAAGGAACATTGAATCTTCCACGCTAATTGTTTCTGCAGACCGGAAGTTCCTACATTTTTGGTAGCCCGAATTTTCTATAACAAAAGCTGCCGTTCACATTGTCGAAAGGGGATAATGAAAAACTTCACCGCGGGCGACGAGTCGGTGACTGGGAAAATTTAATCTTCCCTCCCTCTCTCTGGGCGAGCTACTCGTTAATTACGAGATGATTGAAGTGGATCGTGCATTATTCACGCTAGTTAAATCAATCGATCGACAACGAGCCCGAGTTTTCGAAACTCATTAGGCACATCGAACATCCTGTCACGAGTCAATAAACCGAGCTCGTCTCGTCGAGTGACTCGATACGCAATTAAAAGTACTCGTATCGCCAATTAATCACGTTGTACGATCGAAAGGGCAGTGGGACTAACGAATTTGCTTTTGCGTTCATTACTCGATCGTGTCGGGGTCACAACGAACTCGCTTAAAAATCAATTGAATTCATTGAATTATAAATAAATACGGAGCGGTCTGAATTGTGGCTATAATTTTTTTCGGTTAAAAATCAATTGAATTCATTGATTTATAAATACAGAGGAGTCTGAATGGTGGCTGTAACTTTTTTCGGTCAAAAATGAACTCGGTTAAAAATCAATTGAATTCATTGAATTATACATACGGAGCAGACCGAATTGTGGTTACAACTTTTCTGTTACATGAATGTTCCGTGCAGTTATGATACCGGTATCATCGACGGTGATACCACTTCCGGTTTACAAGGTCGGCTACGGATTCGGCTTCACCTCCAAGGAGAAGAAATATCACTCGTCGTACAAACCGGATGGTGTGGTCAAACTGATCACCGGTAAGAGAATGCATTTTTTTTTTACTCGAGCGCGGAAGAGTTCGGGTGGAAAATATCTTTACCGTTGCGCGAATGAAAAATGTCACTAATCGAAAATATATCAGGGATTCTCTACCATTTCGAACTGAATTTAACCCTTCACATCTTGGAATTGGGCCCGCAGACTTTTTATATGACTGAACTAACTCTCAAAAGCACTCAGATTTTTATAAGATATTTTTTTTTTAAATTTATAATTATTTTATGATTATAAAAATTAACTTATTGATCGCCTCAATTTGAAAATCTGAATAAATTCTGAAGTCTTGTGTCGTATATTTAAAAAGATTACAGCCGGGGCCGTCTTCCCCTTCCATTTTTTCTTATTTTTCGAAAGATGAGAAAATCGGAAGAAAAAAACCGCTTGATCATTTTTATCAAGACTGCATTTTTGGAATTGTTTCAGATATTTGCCGTTTTTTAAACTAAAAAAAACTACCCCACGTGGTTTTTAAGAAGTTTAGTACTTAGTAGCTAATAATAGGCGATAATAGTTTTTACAGCCAAGAAGGAACTGGAAAATAAGGCGTAAGGGAAAAGAAGATTGAGACGTGACCAGTTACCGTCCGATTGGCATGGAGACGCGACGGAGAAGATTGGTCATCCGAGGGCATAGATAAATCCGCGACTGGTGCCGATCCAGTGGACGAAAAAATGAAACTACACGAGTCGAAGAAGGACGGAAGAAAATATTACGTCCTCCGACGGAACGGACGAAGACCGGACGCAACGAAAAACTAATCAATCTAATCAATACCCAATCTTCGTATTTCAATGAGTTGATATCCAATCGTTTGCGATTGCTATTAAGCTTAGAAATAAGAGCTTCACACCAAAAACTAATTTATCCCAGTCTCGAATTTCACGAGACGAAAAGTTTACCCGTCGTCTGCAATTATATCAAACTTAGAAGTATATTGTTTTCTATTTTCTTTTATTTTTATTTTTTTACACTTTATTCCTTACCAGCAATTGTGACGAATTCGTTTCGTAAGAATGTGAAATTTTTTGAACTTCCGGCGTGACTAATTGTCAATTAAAGTTAACGATTGGATCGAGCAAGGAACGATAAATCCGTGAAAAATGTTTCATAGTCGCGATGGAATATTTGTATCGTGCTCGTTCGGAGGTATCAACGTTGAAGAGGTTACACACGAGCCGCTTTTTTATTATTACGCGACTTCCATCGGTTGATCGGCTGTAAAAGAGAAATTGTTTTAATCGTTATAAATGATTTGTTGTGAATAAAATGAATTCAATAACACATCCAGTTTTTCCAGCCTGAAAAAGATACTCACGTAGTTCGTTGAACAAGAATTCATCCTGGTATTCCTTCAAGAATTGCGTCGAACGATTTTCGTCCAGGAACAGCGAGTAGACCCGCTTAACATCATCGATGCTCACCTGCAAATTTGGGTCGGTTCATGAACGGCGAGAGAAAAAAATGTATCGATAAAAAGGCGAGTTTTTACTCACCTCTGTACTCTTTCTTTTGCGACTAACGAGCGACGCTGTCGTGATCAGTTGGATCGCGTATCTCAAAGACGTTTCCGATGCGATTCTCGTTAGTACCGTCAAAGCGTCGTCGGCCATTTCGCAGTCCTCCTCCTCGCATCGAATCTTCAAGATTTCTTTGAGATCTTTTTCCTGATAGGGAGTCGTCGGCACGATAATCATACGATCGAGAAGATCGATCGGTATTCCGTGAGGACTTTTGTAATTTGTACCTCTGATCCTCGTGATGCCTGGTCGAGAAATTGAAAAACAAGAAGAAAATCAGTCAAGTGCTTAACCAGTATAATAATTTCTACTATTACACTCGGTGCGAAAACGGCAGTTTTACGGACGCTTCGCCTGCGTGAAACCCCCTCGTTCGCATGTCGTGAAGTAAAATTTGGTATGATAGTCGTGCGAAAACTTTTTCAGAACTCGTCAGAAAAAGAGTTATCGCACTAATATCGTAAATGACTATTCCATTCCTGTGAAGTAAGTGCAGAAGGGCATTTTTTCGCATCGCGTGCGATAAAAATACTGCGTATGCTTTCGAACGCAATATGGTATTTTTTCTCGCACTAGGACGAGAAAGTGCCTTCCTGCGCTCACTTCCCAAAAAAAAAAAGCGTAGTTTTCGCCAATTTGTTAGGAAAAAATTATGTAAATGTCAGGGGCGTAGAAAAGGGAGTCCGACTCGTGTGAATGCCGCACTCGTCAAGAATTCCCTTTCCACGCCCTTGCCATACAAGCAACTATTACTCCAGTTAACGAACAAAGCTCACCCCTGTTCGTTGCCATTATAACAACGGGCGCCATTTCGTTCTCTAAGGCTCGATTCAAAAACGAGAAGCACTCGACGTCGAGCATGTGCACCTCATCGATAAACAGAACACCAGGTACGATCTCCGCTTTGCCCTCCTCTCGCCACTCCCCGACTTTCGCGTTTATCTGATCTCGCACCTCGGCTTTAATTTCACCGGTGTCACCGGAGAAGAGTGCCAAAAATCCGTGAGTTCTGCTGTTAATTACGTCGATCTCGTGTAGCGAAACCGTGTGAACGACTTCCTTCCGTTTCTGAAGTTCGCCCTCCGGGCATTGTACGAATCTGGTCTGCGATCCCGTCGCGTCGTAGTCGCGAGCTCGCGTGAACGAGCGTCCAAGACGATTTATCTTTCCCGTCGCTTTGTCGATCGTTATAACGTCGCCGGCTTGAACTTTCTCCTTCATCAGACTGTCTATCATCTTGTTACCCAACTCGTAGATCGTTTCCATTTCCGTTGTCTTCAGGGTCAATTTTCCGACCTTCGCCCCGACGCCGGTCGCCGGCCGGTCCACCTGAACCTCCACTACCTCGCCCTCTATTATCTCGGTTTCCTCCTTTATCCTGACGCCTATGGACTTTCTTATGGCCTGAGTCAGAGCCTCGGTTTTACTCATCTCCAGCGAATATATTTCGGAGCCGGCCATCGCCGTGAACGGCGTGTCCTGGCCCAGCGCCTGAGCCAGGCCCATGGCTATAGCAGTTTTGCCGGTTCCTGGCTGTCCCGCCAGTAGAACCGCTCTACCCGCTATCTTGCCATCCTTTATCATCTCGAGGACCACTCCTGTGGCTCTGCGAGCGGCGAGCTGACCCACCATGCCCTGAGATACCTGCGTTAAATTTACATGACTCAGTATCGTTTTAACGTCAAAAATTGGTTCGCATAAAAAAAAAAAAGAAATCTCTTCATTTCGTAAGCTCTTACATTGCGTGGCTCGAGACTGTCTGTAAGACCCAATCCTCTGATGTGAGAATGCGCGCCGATACGCTCGATCCTTGTGATCTCGCGCACTTCTTGAACCTTCGCTGCTGCAACGGCCTGAAACAATCGTCATCGATTTATTCGCTCATTAATTATCTTGAATACCATTGCAGCTATGGGAGAAAGATTTCGAAAAATATCTAAAAATGTATCAGCTGCGTTACAGTAATTTAAATACATTATTTGTCTGTTTGGTTTTTCTTCATTCTATACATGTATAAATATATAAACATATTTTTTTTTTCTTGAAAACATGTCTCATGTATTATGTATGTGTGCAAATATCCCATGGCTCGTGTTTTTAATTCACCGCGTATCATTTTTGTGGAGAGGAGTTTTTCCGTAAAATAAATTACTAATTAAAAATGCAAAGTATCTTAAGAATGAAAGAATTTTCTCTTTAAATTTAATTAGTATTTTTTAAATTTAAATTTAATTGGTATTGAGAAATCATTCCAATTATTAGTGTTCAAAAAAAATTCTCTAAGAAAAAATACAAATGATTTAACCATAAAAATTACAACAGTGTATTGAACAAACGGCGTAGATGAAAGTTTCATCAGAGTTCCGTTGCCATGGCAACCGCTGTCAATCAGATCAAACGAAATTGATGAATTACGGATTCGTGCAAAAAAACCGTGAAGATTGCAGATAGCCCTATTTTCTACGCGTCTGTGCCGCTAATAAATTATATTTGGAGAATCGTGCTTATTAAAATATTTTAGGTTAGACGCATTGACATCCGAAGACCGGCAGCCGATTACGGTTCCAATCAATGATTCGATTGATTTCATTCGTAAAAAAATACATTGAGCACAATGCTTCGATCGGGGACCGATGAAAAAATTATAAACCACGATAATCGGACTAAGAATGTAATTAGTAAATCTTACCGCCATGATCCACACTTGTTTTTAACTGCAACACGCGTCTTGCCCACGTACTAGTCTATGTTGCGGTGGGGTAACATTTACGCCACATTCATTTCAGAGAAGATGTAACTTGGTCGGAAAAATGAATGCGAATATTGTGAACTATAGATGGCGCTGCATCGTTATTTTGAACCGAATTTAAAAGTTTCTAGCACACTACGGCTACCAAATCGTTTCCGTACAAGAGACACGATATATGTGCTTAAATGCAATTTCCGTCTGACATTCTCGGAGTCGAATGCATATTAGAGTCAAAAAAGAAAATAGTATGATGTTTATTGACAATCACCGAGTTTCCACCGTGAGTGAGATCGGCCCGAGATCTACTGTGAACTAGTGGAAAAATTCTAGTGGACTCAAAATGCGCTTATGGCATTGGCTATGGACTAGAAAGTTTCGAATTAACTAGAATTTTGCCACAAGTTTAGAAGCGTTTCAGTCCGTTCTCATTCCCGGTGGAAAAATTCATCCGAATGGGATACATGCGTCCGCCCGAATGGCAACTATAAACTATCCTATGCCTAAAAGTTAACTTTTGGACGTAGTATACCCACGAGGACCGAAGATGTATCTTGAGTATTTTGATCTAGGGGAAACGGGGACACATGTCCCCGTTTCCCCTAGATATGTACCGAAGGTGTACTCGCGAGGACCAAAGACCTGCACCTTGCGTACTTTGATCTAGGGGAAACGAGGACATATGTACCCGTTTCCCCTTGATAAGCACCTAAAGCATAACTCATGGGAACCAAGGGTACACTTATCTAGGGGAAACGGGGACACATGTCCCCGTTTCCCCTAAAAGCGACCATTGTTACCATCGGAGCACCTATACGTATGTATCACATGCCCTTAAGCAAACTATGTTTTTTGATTCTCATGCTTCTGTCACTGTGCGCATTCGAAATAAACTCCACACACTTTTTTTCACTTTGGGATGTCGCTTTCAGTGCCAAAACCTCAATTTTCCACCGAAAGTGACGTCACACCTAAAATACGTCACTTTCGGTCCCTAAAACTCATTTTTCCATCGGAAGTGCTGCGATCTAGGGGAATCCTCACTGCGGATCGAAAACCAAGCTTTTTAAACCAGAAGTTACGATTCCCCGAGATTACGGCACTTCCGGCTGAAAAATTTAATTTTTAGACCGGAAGTGTTTTGAAAAACTCATTTTTGCATTGGAAGTCGCGGTACAAATTTTTTTTTCAAAAATATTTGAAATTCGTTTCGAATGCAGGCAATGACAAAAACGACTAAATTAAGCAATCAAGATATACGGCTTCGAAAGTATAACGCCAGTAGTTTCAAAAAAGCAAAAAAAAAGAAAAAAAATCGTGTAAAGATGGGCGCGAACTCGCGATTCTGAGATTGTCGAGCACAGCCTTAAAAACGCTTAACAACGAAAATCTTTTTGTCATAAAGAAGTGCTAGCGTTCACACGCTGATGTTCATCTGCATACCTGCTCAAACTATTCGATAAAAGTAAAATTCGTTGAAAAGTAGCCTTACATAAGATTCGAATACATACCTGGCGATTCTTCAACCCATTTACTATTCAGCGGGAATCAGTTTTGGCTGCACGAAGTTGTCGTAAACGGTACCTTACCCTGTGAAATACACATCGATGTTCCAAAGATCAAACGAAACCCACTAGACTACGACTCGCTGAAGCACTCGAAATTTTGGTCTTACGAGCCATCTCCCGACTACAAACTGAACCATACCTCAAACATCTGATTATCGACTGATTCGTCGTTGAATAGATTTTTTTCGAACACAGCGTAATTCGTCGCCTCGCATTAAAAACTCGTTATTTTGTAATCTCTCGATGACCTACACTCGCGACGAAACACGAATGAAACGTAATCTCACGAACAAATAATAAACTCACATTAATAATTCCCGTATTGCGATCCGCGCGCCATCTGCCTCCCTCGCGAGACGAACGAACTACCGAGAGCGAGCGCGTATGAGAAAATCCGATGTTTTTCGTGCGGAAGGCGCAGTCTCTTTCAAGGCTCAAGAGCCGAAAGAATCGTGCCGGTTTGACCTTACGTAGGCCGTGGTGACCTTCAGTCCGAACCTGGCAGTGAAATTCGTGTGGTCTCGCTACAGTTTGTCCCAGAGAGCTCGTAGATTTTTAACTCTAACGTTGCCCCTACGGAGGTGAGTTTGACTGTTATTATTCGAAATGGAAGATTATTCGATACGGCGTTCGATGCGGAACCGCCGACGGTGCTGTGGAATTTTGTAATCCGATCGACGGACTTAAATTGTGACAAGAGATTTATGAATGAAACGTCTCGATGTTTTCATTAAGAACGTAAGACGAATATGATCGTCGTCTAATCACCTCCTTCGAACGTATCCGAGCTAATTACGTCTCCTCAGACTAATTTTTTTTATTTTATTTTTTTGCAACTGTAACGTCGTACGCGAGATCGTGGATCTTCGATCTATCGAATTAAATTTATTTGATTCGTCGAAGAACACGAAATTACGAAGACGTTCGTTACGATTATCGAAGCACGTCAATTTTTATCGAAGATTTTATCTCATCGACGATCTATTATGAGCGATTATTTACCCGGAAAACTTCGATGACGATTAATCGCTCTGTTTTACGATAAACAGCGAATAATAAATCCGCGATTAGCGATTGAATAACAAATCTTTCGCATCCACATTTTTTTAATCTAATCAATGATTCGGGCTAAAGGTTATTACAATTAAAAAAAAAGTTCTCTGCGATAACTTTTGACACAGTTTTGTGTTATCGATTTTTCGGAGAGACAATTTTATTTGTCTGAATTATGTGTTCATTTACGAAAAGTTGCAAATATGTCAAAGGAACAAGCATAAATTTTTGAACTATGAATCAGTGATAATTTTATTTCTCTGAATTGGTTGTTAATTTTCAGATAGTTGCAAAAATGTCGAAGGAACGAGCATCGAAGAGATTTTATAGGGTGGACAGCTGTGCCGACTTTGCTGAGATGGACAGAGGGCAGGTTGCACAACAGGAAAACAGATGGAATTTTGAAGTTGCGTGGGAAGTTGCAAACAAAGGTATTACTTTTAATAAAAATGGCAATAAAAATTTATTCAATAATGATTGATAATTTACCGTAAGAAATTGTGATTTTTCAGTTGGTGGAATTTACACTGTTATAAGATCCAAGGCCTATGTATCGACAGAAGAAATGGGTGATCAATACTGCATGGTCGGTCCTTACAAGGAGCTCTGTGCAAGAACTGAAGTGGAGCAGGCTGATTATCCAACTCACACGCCACTGTACAAAGCTGTCCAAGTCATGAGGGACCAGGGCTTTAAAGTATGCACATGAAAAAAAAAAGCTAAATATTTTTTAATGATATTTCGAAGAAACTTTGACTATTAACCACCACTGTTTTGAATTTTTCGCGTCTGGGTCACGCATACACGTACATACATCTGGATATTTTTTCTAAATATGACTTCAACATTTTCGAACATTTCGAACACGTTCTCCTAAAAATCTCGAAGTTTTTTTTTTATGGAAAGAAAGCTTTCTCTATGAGGAAGCAAAATAAAGAACTTTGAAGTCACTAGGGAATCTAATCGGATTTAGTGTTTAATCACTTGTTTGCAAACATACTGTATGCAAACGTTTGGCCACCATCCAGACCTTGAGACAAATTTGAGCGGAGGTCACGTACATCGCTGTGATGCGATAGACGCGATTGCCACGTGCACTCGCACACGCGGTTTTCGGCATGTAGATATCTATTAAAAAAAAGTCTCACGTCCGCTAAAGACCGGTAATTTTTCGTTATTTTCTGGATTTTATGTAAAAGCGATTGATTTTTGTTATTTTTTTATAACGAAGCGATATGAAAGATTCAATTTTTAACTTTTATGAGGAAGAGATATGAATATTTCAATTTTAAAGTGTTTTCAACGACAATGTCGTGTTTCGCTTTAAAAAAATTAGTAACAGATTGAACATGGCGTTAATTGATAGGCATGTAAAAATTTCAGATAATAACAGGAACGTGGCTGGTCGACGGAAATCCTCAGGTAGTCCTTTTCGATATCGGCAGCGGGGCATGGAAATTGGACGAGTACAAGCAAGAGCTTTGGAACACGTGTAGCCTCGGGATTCCGCATTTGGACGTTGAAGCCAACGACGCAATAATCCTTGGTTATCTTCTCTGTCAATTCATAACAGAATTCAGGTAACGTCCCTTTGACTCGGCTCTCTCGGAATACCGTTGTCCTCAATGCGACGATGGTCGATCGAAAGCTATGATTAATTTTTTTTATCGTCAACAGAAAGGCCGCTGAGAGCTATTCACCGGCGCCGCCACGCGTTCTCGTTCACTGCCACGAGTGGCAAGCAGGGGTAGGTCTGATTGCCTTGCGAACGAGACACGTCGATGTGGCTACAGTTTTCACCACACACGCCACTCTGCTTGGAAGATATCTCTGCGCTGGAAAGACTGACTTTTATAACAATCTCGACAAGGCAAGATTCAAAAAGAAAATTCAAACCTAATATATGGTATAGGGTTTGAAATTATTATTATTATTTTTTTTGTCAAGCGAAGATGCATTGATTTTTTATTTATTTAATTTCTTTTTGCAGTTCAACGTCGATGAAGAGGCCGGAAAGCGACAGATCTATCACAGATACTGCATGGAGCGTGCCGCCTCTCATCTTGCTCACGTATTCACAACCGTCTCGGACATCACTGGTTACGAGGCAGAACATTTGCTCAAGCGTAAACCCGACGTTATAACACCGAACGGACTGAACGTCAAGAAATTTTCGGCTCTCCACGAGTTTCAAAATCTTCACGCAGTCAGCAAGGAGAAAATCCACGAGTTCGTGCGCGGTCACTTCTACGGGTAAGAACTCCTCGCAGATGAAAAAAAAAGTTGACGATGTGAACTTAACAAAATTCGCGTCAGAATGAAAATACAAACTTCGCGCAGAATTAAAGAAATTCACAATACACAATTTTTATGACTGAAAGCATTTTTCTAAAAAAAAGTTCAACCAGACATTGAGGATTGACCCCTCGACCTGCCTTGAAAGTTTCAGCTCGATAAGTCAAATCGTTCTCAAGTGATACGAGTTTCAATTTTTCAGGTTTGAGACATACACGCACACATACAGATATTTTTTTCTAAATATGATTTCCCGATGTTTCGGAACATTCTGAATACGCTTTCATTCAAAAATAATATAAAAATTCATGAGAACAAAGCTTTGTGAGAAAGCGAAATTAATGAATTATTTTAAAAAGTTATCGTCTACCGATTGCAGACACTATGACTTCGATTTGGACAAAACCCTGTACTTCTTCACCGCCGGACGTTACGAATTTGGCAACAAAGGTGCCGATATCTTCATCGAGGCTCTGGCGCGGTTGAATCATTATCTGAAAACTTCGAAGCCCGATGTCACAGTCGTTGCATTCCTTATCTTTCCGGCGCGTACGAACAATTTTAATGTCGAGTCACTGCGTGGACATGCGGTAAGTTCGTGAAACACATAAAATTCGGTTACACTAGATTCGAGGAAATATTCCATATCTCTGCAGGTCACCAAGTCACTAAGGGACACGATAAACGAGATCCAATCGAAAATGGGCAAGCGAATGTACGAGATGTGTCTCGCAGGAAGATTACCCGAAGGTCAGGATATGTTGCTGAAAGAAGAAGTGATAAAAATTAAAAGGTATCGCCTGTCTCCCATCTAAATATGAAACTCATACTGCCGAAAAAAAATTAAGAATTTCATTATAACGATCAAAATATTTTGGATCGTTGAAATTTTTGCATATCCGTAATAATGTTCAAGTGTTTCACGCTTTGCAACGAAACAGTCTGAGAAGCAAAAATGTCTGAATTGAAAAAAAAAAAATACTCAAAAACGACAATTTTATTATAACGATAGACATTTTTTGAAACAACAATTTTCAGGTGTCTGTACGCCCTGCAACGAAACAGTCTGCCTCCGGTTACGACTCACAATGTCGTCGACGATTGGAACGACCCCGTCCTGGCCGCGATCAGAAGATGTAACTTGTTCAACACTGTTCACGACCGCGTGAAGGTAACACGACACTTCCGGTTGATATGAATGAAACGCGGTTCGGGTGACTCTGCTGTAATATTATTACTAACCGGATTCTTATTCCTCGCAGATCGTCTTCCATCCTGAGTTTCTTTGCTCGACCAATCCACTCTTCGGTCTGGACTACGAGGAGTTCGTACGGGGATGCCACTTGGGTGTATTTCCGTCTTACTACGAGCCCTGGGGCTACACACCGGCGGAATGCACCGTAATGGGTATACCGAGCATTACAACGAATCTTTCCGGCTTTGGTTGTTTCATGCAAGAACACATCGCCGACCCCATGAGCTACGGTATCTACATCGTTGATCGGCGACACATCGACATTGAGGCCAGCGTCCAGCAATTGGCCCAATACATGTTCGATTTTGCACGGCTCAATCGACGACAGCGTATCATTCAGAGAAACCGAACCGAGCGGCTCAGCGACTTGCTCGACTGGAGAAATCTCGGAGTCGTAAGTTTTCGTATACACAAAAAAAGAAACAAAATTACATAAAATTTAAACAATTCTATCGATTCTCGCCACATTCAACAGAGATCATCGGTCGATCGTACTCCGTCTCTGTCGAAATGTTCGCTCCGATAGCTAAAAAATTGTAAAAGCAGGCACAGACAGTTTTGACGAAATTAAAAATCGGGAACAAAAAAAAGCTTCCTCTATGAGGAAGCAAAAAAAAAATACAGAATCAATTGGGATATTGTACTAATGGCAAATTTATGTAGTAATTAGATTTACGATTTTCGATTAACAATAGTCATATGTATATATTTTTTATTCACAGTACTATCGCGAGGCCAGAATCAAAGCTTTGACTGCTGTCTATCCGGAGCTTGCTTCGGAAATAGCCGAGGGTCGTTACAATCGAACTTTCAACTATCCGAGACCGCTGAGCGAGCCTCCTTCACCGTCTTCCTCTCGCATCACGACTCCTGCTGCCTCCGTTCACGGATCCGATGACGAAGACGACGAAGTCGATGACGAAAAAGAGGTGACTGCATTTTTCTCAACGCATTGACAGATTGGGCAATCCTCGAGCTTGTATTGTTCGATTGAAGAGGCTTTGGTAACTCTGTTAAATCGAATTCGTTTGTTTCAGCTCGAAGAATTGAGACAAGAGAACGGCAGTTAAGTCGTTTGTAGTCCCGATAAGTATTTTCCTCGGAAATCACGCAATCATCGCACATCGAGTAACGTCATCGAAGCTGTGCCAAATTTCGCAGCAATAAGTGATAAAGTCTGAAAAAAGCCGACGAGGCAAAGTTGTGTCCGCCACGATTCTACCTGATAACTTTTTGTACTCGCACAATTTGTTTAACAACTTTAACACAATAATTCTAATTCGCTAATCAATAACTCGCACACGATTCTTCGATAATTTTACTAGGCCGTTATTGATTGTAATTGGATCCAGATTATCATCGACCAATTATCGTTACATTTCATAGTATTACGCACTAACTCACTGTTAGATCTCACTGCGCTGTTCGTATTCATGCTTCGTTTTTTTGTCATTTTATCGATATTATATACGAAATTGTGTGGAATCGTGAGACAAGCGGATAAGCAGTTGTGTAAAGTGAGAGCACTGGATCGTCTAAATACCTATGTGAAAAAAATTAAAAAACCGTCGCCATTTCGATCGTGTTATTGTATCTAAATAATTATATTGATATTGTTAATGAAACCGCGTGAAATATTTTAATGTTATTATACTCTATATAGAGACAGAGAATCAATTATATTTTTTACCGCAAATCGGTACCGTAAATAAAGTTTTTATCGCTTTTAGTTATTAAAATAAAATAAAAATAAATCAATTTCGTTATTGTAGTCGTCTCTTCAAAGTGTCCTTGTCGATGGGAGAACAATGAGAAATTAAATTAAGATACACGTTCATGTGAAGTATTATATATTAATAATTATCAACATAATATACAAAACGGGACACTAAAAAGTTATACATGGTGTTTTTTGCGAAGGAAACGTTACATCTGGCAATCTACATAACTGAGTCACGTCTCAATCGTTGAAACGCAACGTGTTTTGATATATACAAATTAGAACGAAAACAAAACGATTAGCATATTAATTATTAATTTCTACTACTTAAACGTAACATTCGTAACAATATACAAAGCGACTGAAATACTATAATGAAGGTCTGAAGCGGCCAAACTCATCGAACGTTTAATCCTAAAAATGGAAATAAAGAAAAGAAAAAAAGAGACAAAATTGTAGCGACGATTTGGAATGGATGGGTCTTTACACAAATGCGATTAGATACGTCTACAGGCCTAATGAGATTCGATATTATAATGATGTTTTGTCTTCCTCTAAACTGCCCTTAACTTGGTGTCAATTCTAATCTACGGTACATCGTTATGATTTATATTAAAAAATTGTTGATACCCAATTACAAAATACATCATTCGCCGGTCCACATATTAATTTATATACCGCAGTAAATGTGTATTATTAAAGAAGAACAATCAGTGTGTAAAATATAGACTCTCTGCTGTCAATTAAGTTGAACGTTCAACTATCTTTACAAATAAAAAATGATTTTTTTTCCTACTCGGTACAATGATAAAGTGAATACGAACACGAGCCAACGAACATTGGAACAATTTGATTCGTTATTTTAATATATACTACGAAACAATAAAGTCGAAACTATCTGACGGATGAGTTCGAGACTTCGGTAATTATGCGAGACGAAAGAATAAGCGGGATTTTACAAACGTTACAAACGATGCACACATCGCCGACTATCGACACGTTACAACAGAATTTTTTGTTTACACTAAATGGCACAAGTGAGATGTTACAATATTGCGAAGGTTTCAAAGCAAATTGTAAGATACTGTACAACAATAATGGAGGGAACGAAGGAAAAAAAACATCGCAACGCACAGTTGACGAGACTACGAACATTAATAATACACATTTCTAATACTTCGATGCCACATTGTTCATACACGCAAATTTGTTTTGGTTTTTTTTTGTCTTTCTAAAAATTCTCGGGTAAATCGTCCTGATTACTTGTTAATTGAGCACAATGATAATTGAAAACTGAAATGTACGGAAACCCTTGGAGATGAGAGAATTGCATGTTCTCACATTCGTATTTTTTTTCGTTTCTTTCTCTCTTTTTCATTTTTAGTATTGTTTTACCTACAATTACGTGGCTCACGTGGAAAAATATGTTGGTATACGTCAATTCCTATGACAAAATACATAGTCGCTATTGCAAGGTAACACTTCCCTTATTTTAGGCTGGTGCAGATATTAGTTTGTTTTTTTTAGTTTTTAATTTGCGATATCGCGCGGTTCGTACGGGTGACGATCCGGTTCGTCAATGTTAATTTTTCGTTTATGTTTAAAGCCGCTCTAGTTAAGCCCAATAATTTATTGATTTTTTCGACACAACTGTTTAACAACTAGACTGGCTCCTTTTTTTCTTTTCTCTATGTATTGGCAAGTTTTATACCGCATACTTAACAACGAATTCATCAATGCTCAAGTCTCACGCGAAGGAAGAGAATTTTACCTCTTTATAGTTTTATAGACCACAAGGTTCGTACAGCCTTTGGTTGTATTATATTTAAAAAAAAACACTATTTAATAACGTTTTTCGTTAATACCACTCAACAATTTTTTTGTTTCTGACAAATACGCATTTCAATAATTAATCTAGCCTACTAGTCTTTAGTAATTGGCATTTTTACGGCGTATGGCCTTAATGTCGTAGTATTTAAGTTCGACACAATATTTTTTTTCTCAATAAATACGACAACGTTTTCGAGATACTCAATAGTCGTCACACGACAAATTGTTTTCAACTCTGTAAACTTATTACCTAAAATCAATGCAGAGTTCTTCACATTTTTCGTATTCGTGACCAAATCCTGCGCAAGAGTTATATCCAAGAATTCCATGTACATCAATACAACAGCCCTCGGGGCATTTCGGAAACTTCCCTCTTCTCCTCAAAGTCCCAGGTCAATTTCGTTCCGACAGACTGCAGCGAATCGGTTGTTGCGCCAATAAATTTAATACCACGGGAGGGAGAGTCGGAGCTTTCTCTCAATACCGACAATCCTCGCTTCTTACTATAATAAACGTGGTGCGTTATTTAAGTAATGACTTGTACAACGTTAGAGTATGACTGCTCTGCAACCCTTATCAACGTCTACTCTTGCTATGGCTCAAAAATAGCTGCTTATTAATGAAAAAAAAAAAAACTGAAAAAAATCCCGAGTTCGCTCGTTTTCTCTTATCGATCAAATCGAGTAGACACGAATGATAATTTTTTACTGAGGAAAAAAACGTATCCTCGGCTACAGGATGACGCGTTATTGAGAAACGAACGAGCAATTTTTTTTCTAGGATATTACGCGCAGGCTCGTGGCAATGAAAATATCTTTCTGAGGTACGTTGTTTCAATATCTTTTTTTGTTCTGCGTAGATCCTCGACTGGACGGATTTCCTAGGTGTGATTTGATTGAGTACCGGTCATTCTTTGCTGCATCATCGTCAGCAGCAGTTCGGAGTACTGTTGCATCATATTGACGACCTTTCCCTGATCCTGACCGGCAAGCAATTCCTGAAACTTGGCCGTAGCATCGTTGGCACTTACACCGTCCGCATCGCCGCCGCCGCCGCCGCCGCCGGTGTCTTCCTGATCAGCTCCGGCCGCTACGACCAACCGAAGCGTTCTCATGGCTTCGTTCACCGACGATTCCAGTCCTCGCAGCATCGTGTCACGGTCGAGTGCCTCGCCCGCAGGATCGCCACCACTGTCGATCGTTAATCTCTTGTACAGCTGCACCACGTTGTCCGCTGTACGAGTCAGCTCGTCCGCAATCGTATTACACAACTGTGTCGACACTGCGAATCAAGAAATATTTCATTTAATATCGTCGCAAATCATTTTTTGCCATCATCGCTGGACGGCGCAGCTGTGAGAACAGCTGTGGATAAGTTTGTACTTTTTTTTTTTTAACTCTCTAAGCTGTATACGAATAACTTTCTCATAGACAAACATTGTGTTTTTCTCAAATTTTCTTATCGTAATTTTTTTTTTAAGAAAGGTAGATCGACTCTGTTGTTTTGGCATAGCGGATTAGGTGTGGGTGTCAAACTTTTCATCTTCATATTCGATAAGCTTCAGCTGAAGTTCAGCTGAAGCGTTTTTTAATCGATTTTCCGCCCCAACAAAGTCGAAGCCCTTCTTAAAAAAAAAAAAATTGCCGCGAGGTCTATGAGTAAGCGAATAAAGCTGACTATTCGAAAGACACTCACAGACAAAAAGAACAATGACAATTGTCAACGATTAAATACTATAACGGTCGATCCACAACACAGCGTGCATATCGTGCAATTCGAATTTTTTGTTTCGTGAAAAATCCGTATGAGACCATGCTATTTATGATTCGGTAGACTGGAATCGACGATGACTCGTACAATTCTATGCCAGGATCAGAAGACCAAAAACAACAAAAGGAAGACCGTCAAACTTTCCAATAATAGCGAAATGTAAAAAACGATGAACTAAGGTGGGTCGATTTTTTCTGAATTAAAAGTGCGTGATGCCGGTGTTATGTTGAACTCAATACTAACTTGATAAAAAAAACTGCAATGTTCGGCAAAGAATATTTAAAATAATAATAATAATTGTGTACAAAGACATTCCAAAATTTGTTTTCTCATAATACGACCGATCATACTGAAACGATCCTGGCCTCTATCATTTCATTATTCATATTCCGATAATGATAGAAAAATCATGTAGCATGTAACATATGTACAGCAAAAAAAAACTACAGACTGAATATATTCTAGTCTGTACTATTTCTCGTCTACAATTTGACTTTTCATATAAAATTTTCAATCATAGCATGATCACTTACAAATTTCTTTCAACATATCTGTTATTATTACTTTTCACATGACAGCATTCTCAATAGGCGTCTTTAGTTTACCTAATCTGTTATCCGTGTCTACTGTAATATTCAAGCATGGGGTTAAGAAACGATTTATCGTGAGTCAACGGATATCGTTGATTAGCACAGTTTATGTTTGCGAACGATCCAACCTGTTAGTTTATCACACACAGGTACAAAAAATTGCGTGAAAACGATAGTAAAAAAAGCGTTAATTTATTATTTACTTACACTCGGCACTGGCAACGTCGATTGCACGATCAGTGTCTTTAACGGGAAGCTCTTGTGGACTCGGCTCCAGTTGATTACGGCTCGCTACTGATAGCCTAGCGGTACCTTGCCCGATTACACCGCCCGTTCGCCCATTCGTAATGACTGTGCTGGACCCCGATCTTCTCATCGTTGCGCCAGCGATACTCAAGCTATGGATGCAATAAATAATCGTTACGCGAGATGAAATTTATGAGTATCTTCGCTCTCTCCTTTTCAACGATAACCATAATGTCTTCGGTAAATGTGGACTATTCAGTAAGAATGTAAATCGTACGAACGATGAACGATATTAATTAGCTTTTGAAGAAAACAATATTAAAAACGCACTTCGTTGACGAATGATCGATGCTGATGCTCCTGGGTCTCGGTGGAAGAGCCGGCTTTCCACTGTTGCCGTTCGAGGACGTGTCCTCCGAACTCGAATCTTCTTGATTTCCTACTTGACTTAGATTCACTGCAACAACCCAAGAAAGTAACAATAAATTATAAATTAAATGTACTGGAACTTTGAATTTGCTTACATCTCTTACAGTGATTGAACATTAATGTACGTTTTTTTGTAAAATAAAAATACCAGATATTAATATTCCAAATCTTTTGCCTGGAATTTACAACAATTTTCATTACGGATAAAAATGTGACGGTAAAATTGCAGCGCGCACTTGTTTGAAATTTCAGAAACAATAAAAAAAAGCTTCCAATACCGTTCACTAACTTTCGAACAAAATTTTGTTTATAGTGTACAGATAAATTGTAGTCAATAGATCTGTCGCGAAACAGATTAATAAAAACCGGACGTACCACTTGAATAAGCTCCTTGCATTCCCCGCCTTCTCAACACCAGAGGAAGATTGTTGCTCGACGATGAGTTAGGCTTTATTTGGTGATTCATTTTGTTCTGCGAACTTATCGTCGGCCTCATCAATCCGCTCATTCGGTTATTCGCGGCTTGATTGTTCCAACTTCTTCCGCCGACCGCTACACCGGCGTCGGATTCGGAATCGCTCTGCTGAAAGAGAAAAAATATTAATAGTTTGTTCTTTTTATTTCAATTTTTTTATTGGTAATCTGGCGTTAAGTTTTATTTTACACTCGACTGAGATTTACCTGATTGAGTACGCCGACGCTACTACTTCGAGTCATGTGAGAGGAATGACTCTTGGCGGACGAGTGCCTCGATTGAACGTTGGTGTTACCACTTCCGGTGCCGCTCCTCGACGACGTGTTAACATTTTTATTTCCTAATTTCCCTGTAACTGTCGGACAACAATTAATTTTTACAATCAATCGACAGAATCGTCTTCGAGACATTTAAGAGATCTTCTATAGCGTGTACGCGAATAATCGTAAAACGATGAGAAAACAAAAAAAATTAAACCGCAACAAGGAGGAAAGAGCTCTGTCGAATGTCAGTAATAAATCTTTGCGCGGCCGTTTAAGCGGTTACAAATTGCAAAGCTAATCGAAGCTAAATTTTGAATTTTAAAAGTGAATAAAAGGTAAAATTTCGTTTAAAAAAAGTATCGAAACTGAATATTTTGAAAATTGCATCGAGTCTTTGCACCGTCGAGGTTTTTATAGTTTTATAAAAAATAAAAAATAAATCCAAAGTGCGCAGGAAGCTTGAGGGTACCTTGTACTGGGCCATGCAGTAACCGATTTGGTGGGCTGACGGAAAGGTCGCTCAGCGAGCAGGCGCGTCTCATGCCAGCCCCTTCCTCTTCGCTGTCGACAACTTTTGACGACAGTCTCCCCCCATTACTGGCAACTGTTGACAACACGCATACTCATGCACTACAAGGGTACTAATTTGTTTTTTATTGCATAACTCTTGCAAGTTACATAAATAAATAAAATGGTCCGTTGAACTCGCAACGTCGTATCAAAGAAAAATCCAATCAAGGTGCGAGGCCACCTTTGCCGCCCATAGCACGGGAATATTTTTTTAAAACAATCGTACGAAGATTTCGGTGAAAAATGAAATAAAAAATATTTCAAAATTTTCATCACCATGTTTCAGAATTTCAGATGTGTTGGCGGAAGATTAAGTATGATTCTGCAATATTTTAGAAACGTTTCATTGGAACATTTTTATAGAATATTTCAAAATATTGTTTTTCAATATTTCAGAAATATTTCGTAAGATTTGAATGGTTGAAAATATTTCTAAAATTATTTCGAAATATTGCGTGCTGTATGGGTAAAGATTGAAAAATGATGTCTTACAACAAAAATGGAAAAATATATCTCTCGAATTTAATACAATTGCAAGTGCAACGGACGAACGTTTTTGTTAACTGCGAAACAGATAAAATATATTAATATTGTATTAAGGTGAAAGAATAATAAAAATAATGTTACCGGGAGTTGGGAAGGCAGTAACGTGGTGGAGGACGGTGATTATCGTCGGGGAAACAGTAAAGGATTCATGCGGTAGCTCGTGAATCATGCCAAACGAAAAATATCTGTCAAGCCACATCTATGCCTAAAATCGCATCCAAACTGAGAAGTAACTGCTGCCTTTCGGTTTTTCAAAGAAATTCAATGAAAAAATTAATACGATCTTTGTATGGCTTGTGACGAACCCGCTTATTTCATCGGCGGTCTTTTGTTCACGAATCGACGATGACAACGATATAACAATGTAATGAAAGTGAAATAACGAAGCCCTGAGTCTTCACATAACGTGCCACGACGAATCTCTTCTACGTACACCGAACAATTTGTTTTACAACTCGACTACTGTACAGAAATGCAAAAAAAAAAGATAAACACTGTACAAAAATTCGTATGCAATTTAATGCACCGGACTGGAAGTTTTTGTGCAAAAACTGGTAAATGAAATGTCACGTACAATTGTGATAAAAAATTAATAAAAAGTTCAGTGAATTAAAAACATTGGAAATACTTAATTTTTAATAATTTACTTTAATTTCATTGAAATAGTATATTAATTTTTGCATCACGATCGACATTAAATTTAATGTACTAGTTTTTGCATTAAAAAATTTCCAGTCCGGTACATTACATTTACAATTGTTTTTTTACAGTGAAAAAGTCGTCTCGTAACACTTGCGAGTACCTGCGAAGTGATGCTTCGAGGGTAGAATATCTTGACTGATAGTCGGCAGTGTCTTAGTCCACTTCATTTGGCATCGCGAAGCCGGTGGCCACATCCGTTTCGGCGAATTAGCGCAACTGGAGGCGGGTGTCGAGGAGCCGCTCTCCATAAAAGACTTGTCGATCGCCGACAGATCCGCGCAATCGCTATCCTCGCCTCCGGAATTAACGCGAAATTCTTTCCTCGAAATCGAGCATCTCGTGTCCCGTTCGGCTTCGAGCTTCGCAAAATTTTCGTTCGCGTCGCGACACTGGGTCAACCGGAAGTGTTTCTCCTTCATGAAGTATTGCTCGCGTCTGACCAAATTCTCGAACTCCTTCGACAGCAACTTTACCGTTCCCTCGATCGCTCGTGTGATTCTTATGTCGACGCTCGTGTCGGCGTTGTATTTTGCCGTCTGTTGTATCTGCGTGCTGGAATTTTCCACGCGAGTCTGAAGCGTCGAGGAGTCGCCCGACGGCGCGCCGTTCGGCTCGAGGGAGTCGTACGTCTCGAAGGTGTCCTTCGTCGGTATCTCGAAGCAGTTTCTCTCGCACGAAGAGTCGAGCTTGACGCCGAACGAGTCCTGGCTCTGAGTCGCCTCGGAGGTGTAAGCCGAATCGCTCTGCGAGCACGGAGTTTCGCGCATCGGCGTGTTGTAAAATGCTTTCCTCGGAACTTGATCTTCGACCGTTCGCACGGGAGATTGAGGCGGAAATTGTTCTCGAACTTTAGATTCGTCGGATTCCTCCGTCCTTTCCTGTTCGACTTCGACTTTGTCCTCGGTGGATCTGTACTCCATCTGGGTATGATTAATCGTCGCGTTGTCGTCCGAGCACGGAAGATTCTTCAGGCAAAGCGGTTGCTGCGAAGGTGCGTCGACGTTGTATTTGTTCCAAGCTGGTCTGGCCCTGTTGCGCATACTCTGGGTTCGAGAAAAATTTCTCTTCGGCTTGGGTGGCTTGTGAGCGACGAAGTCGTTCAGTATCAGCATCGACTGAGGCTCCTTGGAAACTTTCAAGCTGCCGCTTCGAGATATCGTTTCTGACTTTTGCGCGCTTCTCTGCGACGATCCCTTGTGGCTTGTAGTGTCGTCGACGTTGAATTCGTAGTAGATGCACGTACGGTTCGGCCGGAAATTCTCCTCGGTGTAACTTATGCGATCCTTGACCTCGCTGAGTCTCGTGTCCTGGAGAGACTTCGATCTGAACACCGCTCGATTCAACGGTGGATTGTCGACCGATTGCTGAACATCCGAGATCTCGACACCGTCGTCATTCTTCGGATTGCCGCTGTACGTCTCCGAGTTCTGCCGTTTTCTCTTGTAATGGGAATCGAAGAGCATCTCGAGAGGGGCGGATTTTACCATGGAATCGGAGTCGTCGGTCAGGACGCTCTCGGTGCTTCGATGATCGGCGTTCTCTTGCAACGGAAACATTTGATAGTCGGACTCGTCGGTCAGTATGCTCTCCTGGCTACGACCAGCTTGCATCTTACGACGAGACAGGAAAAAACTCGCGCTCGAGTGTCTGTCGTTCTCGTAATTCACGCAATCGAGAATTTCGGCACTACCCTTGCAAAAGGATTCCGCAGACGCGTCCGAGAGGATGCTCTCCTGGGAGTGTGTCAAGATTTTCTTCTGAAGGCTCGAGTAGTAAGGATAATTTTTTTGCTCGACCAGGGCGTTCATATCGGCGTGTATGTTTATGTGATACTCGCTGACGCATCTTCGAGGAGGATTCTTGAAGTCGCCCTCGAGCGAATCGTCGCTGAAGTTGCCGTTTCCCTCCTCGGCGTCGTCCGAGAGATCGCGCAAATTTTCGGCGTTTCGCTCGTTCATCGCTGGCAGGCTCTCGAACGATTTGGCGATGTTGTCGATCTCCTCCTCGTTGTCGTCGAGACCGATGAAGTAACTGCACGATCTTCGTTTCTGGGCGAATCTCGCGAAACGATTGGCGTTCTTCTTGCAAGCCTCCTTCAGAGCCTTTAATTCCTCGCAGACCGGCGACTCCGGCAACGATTGATTAGCCTTGTTCAAGGACAGCTTGTACTTTTCAGTTTTTTTTAGCGTCAGCGTTAACGGACGAGCCGGACATCTCGGCCCCGTGCGTTCGCTTATACACGACATTGTTTGACTTTTTGGCAAACTATTTTCATTTGGTACATCGAGCTTTGTAAAAGCATTCCCAACACCCGTTACGCTGTTAGTATATTTTTGTTGAGGTCGAATTTTGGGTTTCAAGGTTGTCATGGGTTTGCAGGGATTAGTCGGTTTCGCGTATTGTACTGTTTGCGGTGTTCTGTTGTTGTTACCTGTCCCGATCCTGTTTTGACGATGATGCTTCTCCGGTATGTGACTGCTGAGATCCGATATACTCTGACTCGATTTTAACGACGATCTGTAGCCGACCTGCGGAACTCAATAACAGTTAATCAATAATTCACCGTTTACTGTCTTTGGATTTGGCTTAATTATGTACGAAGTCGAATTATTCTTACACTCTGCAATTTTCGTCTTGTTTCCTCTATTCGCCTCTGAAGCTCTTCCCGTTTTTTCGTCACGTCCGTATCGCCTCTCGAGTGCTTAGTTGCGTTTACCACGGCTGTGTTTCGAGTCTTTCCTTGATTATCTCCACCGGGTATGCCGCCGCTCGTTCTGAAAGATGAAACAAAATCGATATAAAGAAATTCAAGATAGAAAGAAGATTGAAAGAAGAGATTGTACAAAATTGAAAGACGGAATTTACAAGAAGATGGGAAAAGGATTTATAAGAAGATTGAACGGAGAAGTTATAAGAAGATTAAAAGAAGAATTTATAAGAAAACTGAAAGAAGAATTTATAACTCACCGGCCATGGAATTGAGAGCTTATACTCGTGTTCTTTCGGTTCGTAGGCTCGTCGGCCCCGCTGAGAGATTCGAAAGCGTTCTTGAGATATTTCTCCCTCTGACTAGCGACCTGGTCGAAACCTTCGGAGCTCGCCTCCGACAGCATCGACAACGGATTCCTCTCGGCGCTCGGTGTCGATGCACCGCCTTCCGAGTCCGAATCGTCCTGGCTGCCGGACGCGGTCATCTCGCTCGTTCGACCGTTCTCGCCCCTCGGCTTCTTACTTCGCCTCTGAGATCTGGTTTTCAATAATACACAAAATCCCGTATAAACACATATAATTTCAAGCTGTCGTGCATAGATCGATTTTCATATCGGGATGTATTTAAACGAACCTTCGAAGTTCCTCCACGTCCATAGCGTTAACTTTGAATTGATTCGAGATTGTGTCCTCCGGCGGTGGATAATACATGAGAGGATGATGCGACTTCTCCGAGCCGGTAGTTCCATTCTCGCCCTCTGAATAGTCCTCGACATCGCCGTCGTGCTCGGTGCTCTCGTGATCCTAAATTCGTCAATCGGGGGGAGAAAAAACGCTCGTGTGGAGTCGGATGAATGATATTTTACAGTGCAATGAGAAAAAAAAATCTTATTCGTAATAATGATGACTTGAAAGCATGAGATTTTCGATTGTGACGCGACTGCAGTGGAAAATTCAATAAAAATATATAAATCGAAAAGAAAATTAGTGAGATTAACGTGACTGCCTGAGGATTTTTTTTTTTTTTTTCAGGGAAGTGACAAGTACCTCGAACTTGAAACTGCCAAGACTGCTGTCGTCGGTGTGATGTCGACTCCTCGATTGACGGGTCAATTCCGTGATATTGCTACCTCTAGTTATTGTCACGTTACCACCCATCACCTACGTGAGCGAATCGTGTGCGATGAATAAAACAAATCGTTCAAAAGTTGACAAAAAAATATATAAAAATCAAATGGCTATGCACGTTAAGGCGTCCGAGTGAAAAGAGGAAAACGATAGCTGCGTTGCCAAGCGAGCGGAGTGACGCATGCAACGGCAATTAAGGCTTGTACACATGGAAAAGTATTGTAACAAAAAGTACATGATTCTTTTTTTAAGACCGCATAGTCTTTGTATGCGATAATAATTTTCGATTCGATTTTTTGTTGTCTCTTCACGTACGCGATTCTCGCCGAACGAGGACCTCGATTCCGGACTCTTCGACCGAGATCCTCGTTCAGCGAGTAATTGCATTGCGCGCTATAAAACCGGTGTATCTAAAAAAATATTGACGATACCGAAATGCGGAAAGAATACTATTTGAAGAGCAATATTCACGATATTATATTTGTGTCAAATAATTCTTTTATCGTCAATATATAAGTGTGCTATTGTGATTCGAAATTGATATTTACATCTCAAGTCCAACAAGGTCGCAGAGCGCCCGTACGTGAAGGATTAATATTTTCGTTTACATTATTCTTCCATGTGTTTTTTTTTTGTCGATTAATATGTTACGTGAACTGTTAGTACCTCTTTCGATTCGTCAAGCAATTCCCTGTAACTATCTGCGCATGGTTGAAAAACTTCTTCCTCCTCCTAAAAAAAAAATGTTATCAGCGTTACTATTAGTGCGATGCGTGGTTGTTAGTAGCGAGTGAGATTTCCCGGGTGAATTGGCTGTAGCGTGACGATCGGCAATTGCGAAAGGACGGACAAACGTCGGAAAAAAAGCAACGTGATTACAGAGTGGCTTTCGTAATTTAAATTAGTGATATCTTGTAATTATTCGTGGCTACATCAATTACAAATAAATAGCTCTTGAGTTAATAATAAATACACAGCGGTGTAAGATAAATAGATAAATAAAATTGCGTGCGATTAAACCAATTGAGCGATCGCTGGCTTAACATCGAGACTGACCCTTTTAATGAGAATGCCCTCCCGCCGATAGTCGCTGCTGCACTTAGTCTCGGTGCCGCTGTCGATTGAACTGTCTTTCGATCCTCCTCCGCCACCGCCGCCGTCCGAGTCGTTTCCACTTCTCGGCGGGGGAAACGGTATTATCTCGTCGCTGTCGTAAACGGATTTCACGGTAATTCCATCGCCTTGTTGAACGCGTTGTGCCCAACGACCTTTTGGCAAATCAACGCTCAGCGATCTCACACCAGAACTCAACGGCGGCGAGTCGTTCGCACTCGCTGTTGTGTTTATCTGTTTCTTCGCCCACAGCGGCAACTGTCCGACGCTGAAACGATAATCGACGCCGACGCTCTGCGGCGAGGGATTCGCGTTTGGATCCAAGAACTCGGGAGGCGGCGAGCCGAACGTCTCGTTGTCCAACTGAATGCCGATACCCGTGCCGTTCACTTGCGACGATGGCCTTCTACAGATGGGCGGGAAAAATTATGATTTTTTTTTTTTCGAACTAACTTAAAACTAGGGACAACGTTTTGTAATTACTGAATCTCAGCCCATGGGGTGAAATTTATTTCGCAAGAAAGTTCGAAGTAACTATCTTTGCATAACATTTTTTGTTTTGACAATAAAATAAAATAAAATATTGAAAAAGAAGAAGCGTTTTTGAATGAAATAGCTACAGAGGCGAAAGAATTAATCTCGAGAACGAGTACTCACTTTCCAGCGCGCATGGCTTGCTGAGCAAGTCGAGCTTGCATAGTGACGACCATGTCGTGGGGAACGCGCCAGACGAAGACGCATCCATCGCCGCTCGCCGAGACGAGATGACGACAATCGGGACTGAAACGGAGGCCGGTCACGAGCTCCGAGTGTCCCAGCATCGTTGCCATACATTCGCCGCTGTAGTAATCGTAGACACACAAAGTTTTGTCCGTGCACGAGGTAGCGACGTATATTCCGGAGGCATCTGTTAATCGATTGAAACATTATATATGTATATATATAACGAATGAAAGATACATTATACAAACGTACAGAGCTATATATATGCTGCGTACCTAAAACGACTTTGATGAGCGAACCGTCCTCGCCAACCGAGCCCTTGAACGTTTTGCTGTGTTTGCCAGTCATTACGTTGTACACCCTGATGTTGCGGTCTTGGCATGCTGTCAGAACGTGCTTTTGGCCCGAATCCACCTCCATGTCGTAGAGCGTCGTCTTTCCTTGGGCGTTGTGACCACGGGCGAACTGCGGCGAGCCCCTATGCTGGAATGGTATTTTTTCAAAAAATTTTTTTATAATTTTTTCTTTCCTGAAATCGGTTGGTAAATATGCCACTTGAAAAGAATGGCGAAGGTTTTAATTCGATATCTCGAAATTTTTTGAAAAAAAGTGCCGTTTCGCAAAATTTAACATAGGAACCCTAACATGTAACCAAGGTCCTGGTACCTAATATTACAAAATTACCAAGGTACCAAGGTATTATTACCAAAGATAATATTACCGAGGTGCATGTGTTTTGAGCAGGAAATGGGCCACTTGAAGCCAATGGAGGTGGTAAAAAATCGATATCTCGAAAAAAAATATTTGGCAAACATACCGATTGAAGCTGTCTGAAAATGATGCTCTTGTCGGCACCGCACGAGACCATCTGTATCTGATCAGCTTGATTGTTCTGACTGAAGAACCTCACGGCGGTGATCGAGGAGCTGTGATCGTCGAGAGTTTGCAAAAAGTTGTATCCCTGATCGACGCTGAATACGTGAATGAGTCGATCTCGTGAAGCGCTCGCCAACAGTCTCGGTGAATCCATGCAGTATCGAGAGAATCTCGAGTACTCGAGGCAGAGGACTTCGGCGTCGTGTGCCTCGACGAGACAGACTTCTTCCAGCGAATTGACGTCGTGAATTCGTATATTTCCAGATCTGAAGCGGAAAGGAGAATTTGTCGTGTCAAGTAAACGGCAGGAAGACAAGCTCGTTCGAGGCTGCGACGGAGGGGGAAAAAGATTACCTGTCGCCGGAAGCAAGATGTTTGCCATCGGGACTGACCCTTATCGACCTGACACCGTTGCGTCCGTCATAAGAGGCGTCGCTCTTCTCCGTAGTTCCAGCCGCAGCGAGATCGAGGTCTTTCAAGTAGGTTAAATCAGGATCCACGTACAAGACTTTAAGTAATTCCTGCAATATAACGTAACGGTACATTGATTAATGAAAGTTCTCGAACGTGAGTCGCACTGTCGGTGAGATACATTTGTTGCAGCAATAATTTAACCCTGTCGTTCTATTTACCGGTCTCGCAAATCTATACATCTATGAGAAATTTTTTTTAATTTTATAAATCTATATCTACTTCAGCTCGGAAAACCGAACGCCGCATTTTCGTCTTTTAAGAACGATCCAAGATTTTGAGTTTAAACGATAGAATTCTTGACAAAATGTTATCGATGCCCGATTGACTATTTATTTCGTCTACTCGATGCGCTTTCCTCAGACTGTGAAAAATACTCAACGTCCAGCGGACTGCTATGATTATTTATGCTTAGACAAACTATTAATTTTTTAAAATATTTTTTCTTCGAAACTTCAACGAGGCTGGACCTTACGTTGCTGTAAATATTTCTCTTGTAGAGTGTGTCGTCGGGAGCCAAGTCCTGCTGGAGATTCCACACGCGTATCGTGTCGTCGCTGGAGCAAGTGATGAAACTACCAGGTGGCATGGCGTTCGCCGAGTCCTGTCCGGTCGGATACATTTCAACGCCCCATATGCAGGCCGAATGGTACAGGAACGAATGCGACTTTCCAACTCTTCTTATGTCCCTTACGTCCCAAACGTAGATACTGTGATCGTTGTAAACGCAGGTGAGCTTGTTATTGCGCTCGTCAAACGCCAGGGCTATGGCGTCCGGATATCTCGCGTTTGTCGGATGCTGCGACATGTGACTGAAACAGAAAATTTAAGAGATACGTGATAGTTTGAAAACGTACGAACAATCTCGACCAAGAAAAATTTCAACCAAAAAGAAAAGTTTGTGCCTCTTTCCCTCAATTTAGACTTCCATATTTCTGGCCAATGGACAGGTAGCTAGAAAATATAGCAGGTAGATAGAAAAAAATGGACACTAAAAAGAAAAACTTGTGCTTCTTTCCTTCAATTTAAATTCCCAATTTTTTTTGGCTCATCGACAGGTTTTCAACCTACTTTATGGACAATCCTTGGGCCACGTCCACGCCCAAATAATGAGTTCGCGGCAGCGTCGTGACGAATTGCAGACTCGCTGGGCTGAAGCACCTGACGATTCCCTCAGCACAACCGATGAAGATGTACTTGTCACCTACGGATATGCAATTGGCACTGCTCGTCTGAAAAAATAATAAATTAGTGCACGTTTTACATGTGAACAATGCTTTACAAGGATATTTCGTTGGAAAGTTCGTCCTTGAGGCAAACAGTGCAGTTAAACTTACTCGAAGTTCGACCCACTTGTCTAGTAGTCTCCTGTTATTGAATTCGCATAGAAGGCCAGTTTTGGTGATGGCGTATGTGGAATCTGCCATCTCGCCTCGGCCACAGGCAACGTCGACGAAATCGTTGTTCCTTTGCTCGCCTAGTATGGCTGATCGGCCCATCAAAGGCACTGGTTCCTTGTACTGTAAAAGTAAATGGTCACTACTTCGTCGTGTTGCCGATCTCGGGGCACTATCTCGAAACGCTTTAGACGTGCGGCTTCAGGCTCGAACGAGATTTCTCTGCGGCAGGTCAACGAATGCAGACCTCGGAGAGCGAGTGGGACGGAGTAGAGATAAAAACCGATCGATCAATCGAGGGGAAGCAATCAGAGTCTGTGCACGTGCCTCTTTGACAGAGTTTTTTTTTCAATTCAATCGTCGATCAAGCCTATTACCTATTATTATTTCTTGCAACTTTTCATCGATCGGAAAATTCCGCAAGTCGACAGAAATATTTTTCTGATCAGTTTGAAATCCGAGAATTAATATATATATATATTTTTATGATCGATCAAATCTTTATGGTCTTGACGCTTGCGATGGGAATTTATAATGAATAAATGCGCTCGCAGTGAAACGGATGTAATTACCTTGGCACTGCGCGAGTACTCCAGGTACCAAAACTTGACGTGCCTGTTGCCGACGGTGACGAAGTAATTTCCATTCTCGGCGAAGGAGACAGCCTTCACTTTGCTCGATACTTTGTTGGAGGCGACTTTGACGTTGTTTCTCCAGTCCCACACGTTGACAATCATGTCGTGCTGCGAGCCCACCGAAACGACGTACTTGTTGCTCGGTGAGAATGCCTGCAAAAATAAAATAAATTAAAATAAAATAAAATAAAATAAAATAAAATAAAATAAAATGAAATAAATAAATAATTAAATAAATAGCTCATCAGTAGTTTTGTTTGCCGGTTTAATTATTCGTGTCTAGGAAAAATGTTACTAGACCGGCGGAATCGGAGTCACGGGAGTCGCGGAGACTCGGTGCTACTTTCGAAAGAGCGGTTTGACCACTCGTGGGCTAATATCGGTACACGAAGTACCGTTGGAGCGACGTGATTTAGTGTGCTAAGATCTCGGTCGATTCATCGCCCGAGTGCGAGCGCCCGTGTATCTACCGGCCGTCGCGCCCGGTCCGGTGCAATCGCCGAGGTGCACGCGATCTGAATATTTTTAAGTCGATAAAAGCCCCCCTCGCTGAATAACCGAAGGAGCTTATTGATCGCTCGCGATCGTTAAAGATTATCCGAATCTTCGTTCTCTGATGTTTTTTTTTTCTTTCATCTTTTAAGTTCCGTTAATACGGCGGGGTCAACCTTTCTCATCGTTCATTTACGCGAGTGTCACGAAAGTTAACTCGCAGAATAAAATTGTCGAAGAAACAACAGAAAAATCTATAATAATTAATCGACTTGATGATTTAATAGAACTGGCTTTTTCGTCTTTTCATTTTATGTTTTTAAATTTTTTTGGGCGGTTCGAAACTTGGCTGCAATCTACAACAGAAAGTGATCGGTACATCGAAAGTGCGTTGCACAAAGAGCAAAGTTTATTGCCCTCCGGTCTGGATCGGTAGTGATCCGATCGTCCGCCTCTCTATGTAAGGCCGTTGACGACACGGAGACCCGTAACTGTTCGGGTTTCGCGATCACCGCGGTTGGGATAGGACGGGTCCGTGGAATCTTGCCGAGAATTCAGTTGCTCAATGGGACGGAGCGGTTCTTGAAATCGCGACCTTAAATGTACAGCGTGAGGCCGACAAGATCCCAGATTAATTTTTTTTCAGTACGAAATACTCGAAATTCTTTGGAATGAATCAATTCTCAACCATAGAGTAAAGTATTGTCCACTAGCACTGGAATTTTTTAATTTACTAAAATAAAAATCCCGCTCATCGAGACCATAAAAGTTACAACTTTTTGGAACTTTAGAATTCAATTTCGGGTGAACCGCTCGAAATATCGTCAAGACGCTCAACGACCACCGAGATCGAATGTAGAGTAAAAAAAAAAAAGTCGTACCACGCAATTGATGCCATATTTGTGTCCGGTAAACTCGGCGATCTGAACTGCGTTATGCGGATCGGAGATGTCCCAGACCCGAACGTTCGGCATGTGTCCGCACTCCCCGGTGACCAGAAGTCTTCCATCGCCGGCAAGAGCGAGAGACGTAACAGTCTTCCTGCATCCGTTCAGCACGTGGGACTGTGTGTTCTTGCGTGGATTGAACAGAACGACCGTGCAGCTGCAAAACAGAGCGAAACAAAAAAAAATTCATTAACATACATATATATATATATATTTTTTTTTTCGACCGCGTGATATAATACGGAACATCGTATGCACCGCGCATCTTTTTAATATCCTTAACGAGCCCGTTCCGATGGGCCATTCCGACGACCGACGAGCATCTCCGTCGAGCGGCGAAGTAACGAGCAATAAAAAACGGGCACAGGCTTAATTACGGCCGATTGAAAGTTCGAAGAAGAATACCCGACGGTGGGATAATGCGACATAGACATAGAGAATCATGCTTCCTGCTCGGAGCTGCTCGGTCTCATCTCGCACCGGCGAATCCCGGAACGAGCTGCAAAGCCCTCTCTTCCGGCGGAAGTGCGTGAATAGTTTGTAAAAATAAAAAAGGAGCAGAATAATAATTCTTCTCTCGGCATTCGTTTCTCGGCGCGAGGCCTCCATCTATGCGGCGTCTAGAGAAGACTTTTTCGCGTATCAGCCCGTGCAGCAACGAGATTGCGCTCGGCTTTCTCCGTGAGACCGACGTCGCGCGTCTCGTCACGGTAGTCGGCCCGGAAACCGGCGGACGAGGGACACTGCAAGAGAACCACCGGCAGCGGCTGCGGCTCGAGCAGTGCCACGGAAATTGTAATGTTTGTTCAATTTTTTTTTTTTTAATACATATATGTATATTTTTTCAGTAAAATTGTAATTTTAGATCAGGATGTAATGTTTGTAATTTATATTCCGATTTCTTCGACTGCGCTGGTGCGATTATGGTTTCCGCAGATCGTCGGTGGGTCATGGAAGTCACGTGGCTCCGGAACGAATCACCATGTGACTGCCGCGCTCCCTTCTGTAGCTGGGACGATCACGACCGTGACTCCCGCCGGTGAACGTTCAGCGTTTCCACGGCTGTCGCGCTCTTCCTGCCTCCGTCTTCTTCTTTCATTTAACTTTTTTTTTTAATTCCATTTTGCTTCCATCAAATTTAGCCTCAACGACCTTGGAGAAATCGCGACGTGAAGAAACAAGATATCTATCGTTTGTGAAGAAATAAGAGATTTATCGTCATCACGAATAAAGTAATAGTATCAATCTCGCTATCGGAAAAAAAGTGTCAACAGTTCTTGAATTTGCGGCTAAAATTTAAATTCGTGAGAATGGAAGGTCGTGTTCGACACGTGAACGAAGATAGAATGGAGATTGAGTTTCACGCGAGAAAATCTTAAAACTGTTTCGAATTGGAAGAAATAAAAATAGGATTGTACGAAGGAAGACTGTAAGCGGCGACGGTCGCTCTTACGTATTTAATAGCCAGTGTTCCCGTACACACAGCGAGACTACCATTTACGTCCGCGAACTTCCGGTTACTTCACTTTCAGGCGTGTAGGGAGGACACGCTGTGACATTGAAAACGCGCACGACGTCGAGCAGCCGGGTCGACGAACCTTTGGCTTCGTGAACGCGGTTTCCGTTCATTCACGACGTATCGACATTTGCACACGATGCTGATAAATTTTCACGCGAGCAACGGGGAATATATACGAGTTGTAATTAGAGAAAATGATATAAAAAATAATCAACATTAAGGGTATTAGCGTATCGCGCTGCGAGCCAATGAAAAACGAGAGTCCTCCGCGACTGGGTTACATCCTTAATGGCTGCTACGACGCAATCACGGTCGTTCCACTCTCGCGAATACGCGAGAGCATACACAACGACGTGTACGAATTATTTACGAGGAAGAAGCGAGATCGTTTCCCGGTGCGCGAGAGTGTTCAATTTTATGGGATGCGCAAGGATCGCGATAAGACGACTCTTGTATTGTAACGACGAGACACAAAACGGAATTGCTAAAAGAAAAAAAAAAGAGAATTAAAAATCCTGCACTCGCACTCGTAAAAATTGTTTCTTGGGTCTCAAATGATTAAATTTTTTTTTTGTATAACATAAATATTTCATAATTTTTACGAGAGCCTTTGGACGGATTGATAGAACTAGGCGACGTGTCCGGAATTATGAAGACTTATAATCAATCGAAGTACTTTGAATGGCAATTATTATTCCAGCATCGAACGGTTGGCCTCTGAACTTGGCTAGCCTTTTCATCGACAGAGCGCTCAGCCTTTTTTTACATAAATCGCTCGACGACGACTAAGGAGCCCGGAGGGCAAGAGCTGAGCCGTAGTTGCATAGGTGCGGATGCTTTATGCACTTCGTGCTATCCATGCACGGCGCTCCAGTCATCATCGTACGCTCGGAACTCGTGTATTAAGTATCTCTCTGTGCTCGTGCCTAAAGATTCCCGATGTTCATTTTTTTTTAATGATAAAAAAAAAAAACTTTATACCGTTGCACCCGGGGCGGCTCGGTCTTTCTCTCCTCTTTCCCTTCTTTCCATTAGCTGCGCCGACATTGCAGACGATTCTGGTATCCGTGCAGTATGTGCCAGTTTCACTAGGTCGAAGCCACCGAGAGTCAAGCGCGCCTCCTTCACACGGCCCCGTCCTCGAGTCTCCGACTTATTCTCTTCTTTTTTTGTAAACTCTTTTTTTTCCCTCTTCTTTTCTTTTTATTCACATCGCAAGGGTCACTCGAATAAAAAGTCCCTAAAACGAGTCTTGAGGTGAGAGGGCATAGGAGAGACTATTCTCTTCCTTCAATCAATCCCGAGGGTGCCGCAAAGTGCGAGTTTTTAATATAGATTGTCAGAGCGAAGAAAAAAAAAGAGCTGGAAATTGACATTTTCACGACGCTTCCTCGGGTTATTTATTTTTAATTGGAAAGTTTCTGTGAGAAAGTATTTTCTGTTATTGTTTCTCGTGGAGGAGACTTTGCGGGTTGAATAAAATAACAGGTAAGCCATTGATCGCTCTGTAACGACCCGAAAAAAAAAATGTTAATACTAATTTTTCAAAGAAAAATTAAACAAAGCAAAGCAAAATCTCCCAAATATTTAAACTATTCGACCGGTACGCGCAAAATTCAAAATTTCGCCGAGGGAAAGCCACTCGTCCAGAAATTTGAACGGGCAATGAGGATTAAAAGTTCCGACTGCGCGATGAACTGCAACTTGAAAGCTCTACTCGTTCCTAGAGCTGCAAGAGTTGAAAAGAGTTAAAAAAAAAACCATGAAAATAAAGCTTCCTCCAAGAGGAAGCGGAAGGTAGTTTACAGGTTTGGGACAGACCGGAAGATGCGAGAGGTAGTTGTGCAGACATTGTCGATATCTGGTCCGATAGCCGATAACAGGAATTCCGTAAATCGGCCGCCTCGGTATTGCGATTCGAGTCGTCCCGAGCGACGTTGAAATTCTCGAAGGGCGAAGATTCGGGGTTCGTGGCCCGGAGCAAAATTTGTCGAGAATTCTCGAAGCCCGCCCCTTGGCTCTGAATTATTCATAGATTTTGCGGCCCGACAGGGGACGAATCAATTTCTCGCGAGGGTTTAATACGCCGCCCAGATTGCACGGGCACCGAATTAACATTATGTTTAATATATCACCGGTGGGTGCTTGAACGAAAATTCGTCGGATGTGGGACGAGACGGCTGTGTGTGCTCGCAATGTTCCGCATTATGACTTCATTGCGGGAGTTTGTCGGTGGGGAATTATCCTGGCGTTTGTCCTTTGAACAAAGGACTCTCCCGTGGACCAGAACTACCTCATCGCTCCGTGGCTCAATCCGAAACTCGTCTATTTTTACCGAGGTACCGACAAAATCGAGCTGCGCAAGTTTGACCTCGTTATCGAGTTTGTTAGAGGCAAACACAAGTCCTCAGAAACTACGATGCTCTCCGGCTATTGCCGGACTTCAATTTCCTGACTCGAACGGTCTCGAAAAGCCATTTCTATGTACCGCGGACCGGATGGGCGAACACTGGCTCGTACGAATTCACAAAAGAGTTCGGGTCGGTGGTCAAAAAAAAAAAAAGATCTCTGAGTATTGTTAAGAAAGTTCAAGACTGGACGGCGAACCGTAGAGTGACCTTTCAGGATAATTGATGAGGAGACTTGGACTTTCTTTAACTAGTCTTGGTTAACTAAAGACAATTTTCACAAAAATCGAGTCTAGGGAAACGAAAATTAGTTAATTGGGAGTCGAAAGTGGGTTGATTGAAACTCCGGGCCGCGCGACAGCATAAACTTCCGGTTTTGTGTGATTCAATTAATTGAACATTTTTTAAATTAAATTAGGTTATCGCAGGATAATTCGATGTACCAAAGGAAACATTGAATAATTGAGAGGTGGAAAACTCCGTTAAACAAATTGACCGTAATAGCGAGTGTCGCAAGATAGAATGTAGCGATAATTTAATCGAAAATTGAATTGTATAATGAGAGTGTATCCCCCTTTTCTCAATTGGGCGTAGTCGGAGATAGCTATCGCATTTAGTATCGTTATTAGCGGTAACGCAGCCTAGAGGCGAAGCGCAATCAGCCCCGGAGGAATCGAGTTTCCGTCGTGTCGGGGTAGGCCACAGGGGCACATTGAATTGCTATCTCTGCTAAAATTGCGTCGTTGTTAAGGCACGAGATCGTCGCGGCTCAACGAGAGAAAATTCAATGGCAAAATGGTGAGAGATAATAAAGATAATTCATGGGCTCTTCGCACATCAACTATATACATATATATATATTATATGGACATCAAGCGGGAAGGTTCTTGACTCTCGAAGCTCGTGAGACTCGCCATCAGCGCTCTTATACCGGTTAAACGTAGCGTTTATATCCTTGTTCTTGCAACAATTTCGCAAAGTTGGAGAAGTCTGTAATAATACCAGCAGAATCGTCGGACGATTTATCCGTCCATTATCCTGCGGGAGAACGGGAGAGATTTGAAACGTAAGAGTTAATGTAATTGTTGCGAATGAATTTCCCAACTTTTACTGTAACTGCGATAATCTTGCTTAGAACGGGTCAATACCCCTGATCAATTTCGAAGTTCCTGATTTTATTTACTCGACGATGATCCTCAATTTATTTTCAAAAAATCTACACTTCAAAAATAAATTGCCATTTTAATGTACTGGAACTTGCAATTTGCTTACATTAATTGAACATTAATGTACTTTTTCATGTAAAATTAAAATACCAGATATTAAAATTGCAAATCTTTTGCCTGAAATTTACAAAATTTTGACTGTAAAATTACAACGCACATGTCTTAGAAATTTCAGAAACTCTTTATGTAAAAAGAAGCTTAATTAATTTTCAAATAAATTTGTGTTAAAAAGTAAAGTGAAATTTTTGCAAATAGCTGCGAGAGCATCGGCGATTGAGCGAGAATCGATCGTCCGATACGACGCTCTCGGTGTATGCACAAGACACACAAATAAAGATCGTTGAATATTACTATACTCGAAGTCGCTGCTATCGGAAGAGGCGATTCTGTTTGTTCGGGCGACACGCCGACTGATCCTCTCTCTATAATACCGCGCTCGAGGTCCGTTCACCTTTCTCTCAAGGCGAGTGCTGCACACAGAGCTCTGCAACATCGTCGTGCGACCCATTTCCGCGAGTACCACATGCCACGGTTGCCCGCTCGCGCCTTGGGCCACGTCGATCGCGGAGACCTTGCACGATTACTTTTCGCTCCTCCCCGTATCTTCTTCTCGTTCTTCTCATTAACCCGATTCCCAGCGAGAGCACCGACCCATATTGAATGCTAACGCCCCCCCGGTCCATTCCGATATTTTTATACACACACGCGCTTCACCGGATGATTCCCAAATTTTTAGTCAACGAGTTTCCATATAAATTTTTTTTATACGAAAGATCTCCAGCTCGATTTTCAAGTGCACAGAGTCCTCTGTTCCCGGAAAGTGTCCCCGGAAAAGATGTCCAGAAATATATTTATCAAGATATCGAGGGAGATATTCAGAAAGATGTAGAGCAAGACATTCAGAAAGATGTCGAGCAAGACATTCAAAAAGATATCGAGAAAGATAATCCAAAAGATGTCGAGCAAGATATTCGGGAAGATATCGAGCAAGACATTCAAAAAGATATCGAGCAAGATATTCAAAAAGGTATCGACCAAGATATTGAGAAAGGTGTCGAGTGAGATCTTCAGAAAGATTTCGAGTACGATATCCAGATCCATATCGAGCAAGATACGAAGAATAATAGGGAGCAAGATATTCAGAGAGATATCGAGCAAACTATTCAGAAAGACGTCGAGCTTTTCAGAGTCGGGATATTCAAAAAGAGGTCGACAAGATATTCAGAAAGATATCGAGCAAGATACAAAAAGAATATGGAGCAAGATATTCGGAAAGATGTGACCCCAAGAACAATTTTAATTAATTCTTACTTAACAATTGGGTCAGAATAATTGAACCCTTGTAACGGATCCCCGAAATCCATTGTATCGTGTCTGTTTCGAACACAAAAATAAAAACTCTCACCCAATCCCAAAATTGTTAAAAGCTTATTTCCACATACGATTTTAGTGAGCAACTCAACGAAAAAAAAAGTTGACTTTAGTTGGTCTCTAGCAAGGTGCAATTATGAAAATGCCTCGACCAGACTCGATCGAGTATTCGCGGTAATTGGTGCCTGGCTGCTCGACGAGATCACGCGTTGTTTTCCCGAGCACTCTTTAGTTTCGTAATTAAGAGGATGTTCGTCTTTTACTGCCGGCTAAAGATTCCGTGGCTGTGAGTTCCTCGTTCGTATATATTTGCCACGGCATACACCGAGCTGTTGCTTTGACTGAACGGACCTCAAACCGCACACGCGCACACTGACTCTTTCACCGCGACGATAAAGCGGAAGTAATCTCTTCATCGCACTTTCGCCATTCTTTCATTCACCCAACTGTGTATGCACACTGTACACACATTTTCAGCGGCTTCTCGCTGCCGTCAGGCATGTAAGGCGAGTATAGAAGTGAAAGAAAATGAAGATTAAAAAAGAGTTGAAAAAAAAATCAAAATAAAAAACGAGCCGGCAGATGGTGACACAGAGCTGCTCGGGATAAACGACGAAGCGCCGCAGGTTCGCGTTCGCGCTGCAGCGACGCTTCTCGCACTTTTATATTTTCCCTTTTCAACCTGCATTCGCCACACACACACGACGTGTCACACACGCACGGAGGATCGTAATCGAGCGAAGAAGAAATTTCGCGGTGAATGGTGTCTCGCGCCGGGTCATCGCGATTAATCCTTTCCCGTTACAAATTAATCATTGCCTTATTTCACCCTCGTTAAGTGGTTCGAGTTTCACTCCGAGCTCACTCCAACGTCGAGCTCGGAGTAATGGGATAAAGAATTGAGATCACCGAACGTCGCGGAGTTAAAAATTGTTCGCACGTTTTACGACCATTTTTTTTCCACACAAACGGGTATTTAACTCTTTTTTCTTAAGTGTGTAAATTAAAATACCAAACTAAATTGTTGATGACACGCTGCGAAAAAAATTGGTATTAAATTTACTGCACCGGTTCTGGAAGTTTTTATCCATAAACTGGTTGGCACACCAGTTTATGAATAAAAACATTTCGTGTACGATTGTGACGAAAAGTTAATGTACAGAGCATTAAAAACTTTAGAAACACTTTACTTTTAATAATTTACTTCAACCTTACTGCAAACGTACTTTTGTTCCAACAACTCACTTTGATTTCACTATAAAAGTACATTAATTCTTCTTCACAATTGTAGGTTGAATTTGGTGTACCAGATGTGGCATAAAGACTTCCAGTCCGGTACATTAAATGTAAAATTTTATTGAACAGTGCACGACGGGTCAGAATGACGAATTACTTGCTGAACGATATTATTTATCGAAATTATTTGTTGCTGTGTAAACAGGGAATTAATGTCTGGACGGTTTTAGTGCCTATCGAGATATTTTCTTTGCGCGAAATCCAATAAATTCTGTTCTTTATCGAGGATCGATGAAAGCGATAAAATCGTCCGATTGACGGACGGTAATAGGAAAAAGCGTGAACCGTTAAGAAAAATGCTATCTAAAGCACTGAAATAATTGCCACGGGCTTGGTGTACAATCAACCAGATAAATCGAGCGTATTCGTATAAATAAACTCACCCAGCAGGATATGCGACAAGTTCACTCGTCGCGTCGCAGTCGAGTGCCGCGTTGCTCGAAACTGTAACGCCCAGTACGCGTTCCAGCTTGATCTGTAACGAATAATTAATTTTCTCATTAGTTAGCTAGTACCGTATATGTCAGCGTATATATATTGCATATATTAGCAACATTAACTGTACGGATTACTATCATTGGACCTGCACACTCAAATAACTGAGATAACAATATATGATATTTATTAACCCCTTCACTGTCAGGCGCCCCTATAAGGCCCAAAATGTATAGAGAAATACGTTTCTCTGACAGTGAAGGGTTAAGGGGGTTCGACGATTTCAGGCCAAAAAACGGATTTCATTTTTTTTTCATCTGAACCATAAATCGTATTAAAAAAGCCAATAAAAAAATTGGATTAAACGCATTTTTCCGCCGAACCTCCCCTTGAACTATTTTTCTATCGTATATCATGCGATGCAGCTTACATACATCAGCAACATCAACTGTACGGATTGTCATTATTGGACGCGCAGATGAGACGATATGTATCAAGGAAGTTATCGACGATTTCTGAATAAGAATCGTGCTCAATTTTATTTTACCTAAAAAAACGTAAAGCATTCCCAATTAAAAATAATTAATAAAACGCGTTTTTCTACCGAACCCACCGCTTGAACAATTTTTCCATCGTATATCGTGCGATGCAACTGACCAATCGTTCGACTGAGGAAAGTTAAGTGAGAGGCTTCGGAATTTAATAGCTCTCTCTATACGAATGCGTTCCGATACATCGAGAATTTCGCGTTCGCTATGAGCTGTCCGGTATAAATACGTTGAGTTACAATACTCTCTTCGGTATGTGCTCGAAGGGACTTTCTACGCTCGCGTGTTCCAATTCGAATCCAACATCCGCGGGCTGCACTTTACTGGCTTGACACAGTGTATTGTCGTCGGCGACGTCGTCGCCTCTTCACGTTCATTGATCTCTACCGTTTTATGGCTCTACGGATCTATAGGGTTTCCCAACGATTCTACCAACTGCTAAAGACGGAAATTTATCTTACAGCCCCAGGAAGGAGCGATAACGACGTTCCGTTAAAGGAGCACAATGGTCAATTGGCATTTCGTCGTTTTCAGTAATCAATTTTTTCACAAGCTGTTCCATAAAGCTTGCTATCACGAAAGAGGTTAAATTCTTACGAACAGTAAAAAACAGTAATAATGAAGAGTTCGTACATTTATAAGGAACCTTTCACCTTCTTTACCTTTAATATTTATTGTCCACAAATGAAATAAGAGGAGCAACTAGTCCCATCTGAAATGGATGACAAGGGTCCGTTTTGCCCCGATTTCCCTCTACAAGTTTCAGCTACGAAGTAAGAACCTTGGGCGGATCTGCAGTCCATCGCCACTAATGGCCTGACTAAAGAAACTTGACTTTACATAAAACGAGCACGAGAAGTCGATTAGGAAGAACGTTTTTCCTTGGATCTTCTCAGTCTCCCTCGTTAGGGCGCTTCCGTTTGTTTTAGAGGATCGGGGGCAACAAGCTCAGTACATTCATACTAGAAGACAATGAAATGGGATCTGTGTAGAGAAAAACAATAACAGAAAAAACGGGACTGCCATTCAACGCTTTTGCTTTTGCCCGACCCGATTAAAAGTTATAATTTGACGAAGCGAGTTGCGGGAGTCGCTTTGCCGCGTCGTCACAGGTTTATTTCCAAGCAAGGTCCGTGCAACAGCGGAGAGTCGACCCGGTTAAATATTTTTTATCTCCGGTAACAAAGGAGAGGAGAGTGGATGTGCCAAAGTTTTTCACTCAGCCTCGAAGACTCATCGAGGAGAGTCACGAGCTGGATGGAGTCCGGTCCGGCACATCGGTCGCCTATAGCCATTGTGGCAAAACGAACAAGGGCGTCGGAAACGAACTGGCGGACTCGGACTGTCTTTGTGAAGAAAATTTTGCAGAGTAGCAGTGGCGAGAAGATTGGAAAAACACGACTTTCTATAGGAACTAATAATCTGTCAAAACGAACCCGTGTCCTCCATTTCAGATGAGACTTTTTATCAGCATCGGTCGCTGCTGCCAGCCACGCGTACAGAATAAAGAACGCTGCGTTTGCAGCTGCAACGGCGTTTTGCTGACTGTTGCATAATGCACTTTTATTTTTATCGTATACGGAAAGTAAAGATTAAACTGTTTAATCCACGCCAAGCTCGGGTACCGAATTGCTTCATGTTCAAATTAACCCCTCAACATGCAAACCTAGTTTCCCTTTAAAAAAAAATATTTTTCTTAACTGCTGGACACTTTTATATATTGAAATGTGAAAAATGTTACCATTACTTCTTTTCACAAATTTTTAGATAAAAATGGTGCATCGTAATTTGCACAGGGCTTCCTCATTTATAACAATTTTGCGCATAGCTTTTCCTACGTCAAAGTTTGTTGATCGATTTTCGGCTTCCTCATAGAGAAAGCTATGCGCGAAATTGTAACAAATGAGGAAGTCATGTGCAAATTACTTCGTACAATTTTTTCATATTTATGAAAATCAAGTTTCCTCTACGAACCAAAAAATTCATTTTAAAAACCAACGATAACGTAAACATACTTTTTATTTATCATCTGAAAAAACATTGAAGATACTTTTAAAAACAGATATTTCACCGATCATTCCAGCCTGCCTTAGACAAATGTAATAGATTTTTGTTTTCCGAAACCACCGATCTAAAATCAATGGCGCGACAATTGCCATGGGTATGAAAGGCGATATCCGTAACATCCGCGGAATAATGAATCTCCCAGCGAAGCTCCTTTGACCTCATCCCTGCATGGTAAAGTAACGTAGATAACTCTCGGATAATGCCTAGACAGATTTTTATCACTTTTTTCCGCCATTATGTGAGCGAATCCCGCTCGGACCATTGAATTTTTATCTGCAGAGATTTCTCTTCTTCTTTTTTTTTTTTATCGTAATTTATTCCCATCCCATCATTATCCGATACGTGACGGCGCGTGGACCACACGAGCCCGCGCAGTGATCGATTGATCGCGACCTTTCGCGCGTCTCCAGCCATCGCCGGAGCTCTCCCGTGTGTTCTCATGCAGATTCGATGCATTTGCGGCGGAAGTATGAGCGCTCTCCGTTGCGCTATCTTTCTCGAGAGCGCTGAAATCGAGGTCTCGCGTAGGTTGAAGCGCGTACCGCTGATGGCGCGTTATAACGACACCAGCGGGCAGAAACGACTGCGAGGACGGATCGTAGAGAACCCGCGAAGGCAGTCCTGTGACCATGCGAAAGAGAGGTATTCAAGTTATTTTCCTGCCTCGCTGTCACTCTCGATCGCGGGTCGGCAAGGCTCCGATTCGATGCGCGGGGCTCTTTGCTGAAACGCTTTACCGAACGGGAGTCGGCTGCACGTAGGCAGCCGGCTGTGCATTCATAAACAGTGTACGAACGAGCATTACATCGTTTCGATACGGGCGTAATGCTGACAACGTAACAGCAGGTACATAAATTAATGTCCTATTGTGAAAAGGGGAACGGAGATACGTGACAGAATCAACGAGGAGACGGATTTTATCATCGGACGGCACTCCGCAACCTTCTGAGTCGGTATTGACACTCAAATTTTTGTTTTAATATTATTATTATTATTATTATTATTATTGTTATTATTATTATTAGTGGCATTGACATTCTTATTATTAAATATAGAATCGTCAGTGATCTGTAAGATAAAGCGCAAGGAGGCAAAAAAGCTCCTCGCCTCGTCGTTAAATAATAATAAACTTGGGATTTAAACAATGCGAGGCATTTGCGAGAGGAGGCTTGGGGCAAGGGTCAACGCGGATGCTGCATACTCTCGTCCCACTCGCATCGCGTCGGGCTACCGGTATCTAGATACAAGAATACATTTATGCTATACGTGTACACTATGTCTCGCATATTATTCTCGGTTATTCCATATTATTCCCGTACCGGCTCGTTGGATCGCCAGGTGCGGAAGCTTAACCCGCCGATCGGAGGATTAACAGAGTCCGGGAGTGTATGCCCACCTGCAGGAACTTTGCTGCAACTGTGAAACTTTTTCGTACCTCATGGTCCATAAAATACATTCGCTGAATAATTCAGTGAATCTCGCATTGTTTCGCGATTCATCTACGCTCGTGTAACGCTTCATATTCGAAGACAATAAAATTCACTCGGTGGTTCATATTCGCACACCCGGTGGGTGTAGCGCGAGGCGTCGAACGCACAGGAGAAAATTATCAACGGAGATAATGGACAATAATGGAACTTTTATGATACAGTTATGAATCGGATGGGAACATTCCCATTGCCAGCGATTCGCGCAAATTCGCATAGAAATTATTGCTGTAAGGGCATTACTGTTGGATATCCTGTTGTGCGATCGTTAATGATTTGAAAGAAAAAAAATACTTTGAACGATTATATCGGGGTTAACGTTAAAGAGAATTATCATGGATGAACTTCACGGCAAAAAAATGTTGTTTCTAAATTAACGAACGGTATTGGTAGTTTTAACATAAACTATTTCTGAAATTTTAAACACCTGTGCGTTGCAATTTTACAGTAGAATTTCGGTTTTTAATCAACATTTTTGTGAATTTTCGACCAAAGATTTGTAATTTTTATGTCTGGCATTTTTATTTTAAGAAAAAGTACAGTAATGTTCAATTAATGTAAGCAATGTAAGCAAATTTCAAGTACCAGGACATTCACTTTACAATTTATTCATATACGAATCATGTGTTTGAGTATTATTTTTTTTCCATGTTCATGTCAACATTCGAGTGGTGTTTTTGAACATCTGCGCCAGAAGATGTTCCGTTTTGTCACACCCTTATAAAAAAAAATTCGCTAGAGTCAACGAAAGATTCCGGCAGGTACGTTCAAATAACTATTTTGTGTGTACATCTAAAAGCTTGACTAGCTCAAAAAATTTTTGGATGATTTCACATAAAATATTTTTGAGGCATTAAAATATTTTGTTCGTCTAACAAAATATTTATTTGAATGACCCGAATCTTTACTTATTCAACGGCATTTTTCTATCAGTGCAGAGTTCCATTTCGTACAGAACACACAAGCCAATTTTTTCTCAGTAATAATGTAAATTTTTCGCTATATCTATTGTCGAAGTTATTCACTCGTCGTATGGCAACAGCACCTGCAAATTTTCCACCTACGCTCGACGGTATCCGCGCGCGTAGATCCTGGCGATCGGCAATGGGTACGATTGCACTTTTGCACACAGTTTTAAATACACAGCTGTGCACAGTCCGCGCGCGCGGTAGGTTCGCAACGATTACACGTGTGGGTGTGCCCTGCTTCTGCCGCTGTCGCTTTGGACTCTAGCGATACGTATGTGTCCAGCAGCGGCACGCGGACGCACGTTATTATACACCATCGACATAACACGTCCGGAGAATGCCCACGTCGAGAAATGTGGTATACTTAAACCTATGTGTACTACAAATCGCATATGGGAGTTACGGTATATACGGCGAAAAAAAAAATTGCGACACCTTTGCCGCGACTGATGAGGGAAAGCAGCACGCTGCTCTCGAAGCTTCGAGAAAAAAAAACGAAATCCTGTGATCTTGGGTCGATTTTACATGGAAAAAGTTATGAGTGACGTATTTCGAAAAATATCTCTGTGATTATATTGTATGTCGCATATATTTTCATCGAAAAATTGCATATTTCTGGTACCTCTTTTGTATATATAAAAAATACTTAAAAAATGAACGCGACAGACGGACGGGCGGACAAAATCGAAGACTCACATTGATTGGTATATGTATTATAGATTTCTGTGGGGAAGATAATGGCCATCGATTTGTCACAAAGGGCGAATTGGCTGGTCATTGAATAATTTACTTAATAATGTTATATTTTTTAATTCGTCAAAAAACACCGAACTCTGACGTTGCAAATTGTATTCTCGACTAATTCAAGACGTTTATTCGTGACATATGACGAACAATATGTCAGTTATCATAGTATTTAGCGCATATATTTGCACTAAAAAATTATTTAAGTTGGATATATCTTTACAAGAATTTAATTAAATTTTTTTTAAATTTTCAATCCGTAAAAAAACCCGATTTTTCGTACGTTGCAAACTGAATTCTCGATTAATTCGACACGACGACTCCGCTCGGCAGGTGGATCGTTTATAGTCGTCGTTAATACTATAAGCAACCCGTTCACCTCTGGAACCTCTCCTAGATAATTGCCAAACGCCGTCGAATGTTTCGCAAAGCTGTATACACGTATGGCTGGACATATTGAAGATGCGATGGAGAGATAGACAACTCGTGTCCATGAAACCGGTCGTGCATTTTTAGCGATGATACTCGTCGCATCCGAGGCAGAACTCACAACCACACACAGGATCGGCCCGACGGCCTTGTCCGCCGACACGTTCACGTAACTTTGTCGGAACTCCTTTTTTTCTTTCTTTTTTCGCTCCCTCCTCGTCCCCTCGCATAGTATTAAATCGTCTATAGCCGAAGGAGTGGCGTCTCTCGTTAAACGTTTCCTTTGAAGAACTCAGACGAGAGAGCGAGAGCCAAAGTGTGTCGACTCACTCGTACTCTGAAACTCGAAACTTCCTCTTAAAGAGATTCGCTTCTGCATTCTGAGTTTTATCTCATTGTATTTTAATGTCTCAGAGAAAGGGAGAGAGTGAACCGTCCGAAGCGCCATTAAAGATGATATTTTGACTTCGATTATTGACAAAATAAAAAAAATAAAAAATGAAACACCCATAATTAATTGTATTCGGAATTGTGAATTTTTCAAATAATTTTTTTGATCATTAATTTTTTTTCGATCACTAAATTTACTCTACGTTCCTAATTAGCATGATTCTTCGTTCCATCTCATCAGGAGGCAGTATCTCGCGCGGTTCATCGTACCGTCAATCGACGCTATAAAAAAAGTTGGTATGAAATTTAATGCACCGGACTGGTAGTTTTTGTGCGAAAACTGGTATATTAAATTTCATGTACACCTGCGATGAAAAGTTAATCTTCAGTGTATTAAGAACATTATGAATTTAAAAAAATAATAATTTACTTTAATTACAATGAAAAAATACATATATTTTTCATCATAATTGTACATTAGTTTTAATGTAACAGTTTTTGCAAAAAAAATTCCAGTGCGCTCAATTAATTTTACAAGTGTTTTTTTTTTACAGTGCACGAGCTCGATGTCGACTCTTTATCCTCCCCTCGTTCCCCGCAGCATTTTCCAAGGAAATGAAAAGCGAAGCTAATGTAAAAACGAGGGAAAAGAAAAACTGACGCATACATTTGATTCAACAACTCCCCGGCTCGCGTATTATTATGTATAGGAGAGTTTCCTGATTTGCGTAGACACATTGAAGATAAGACCGTGATCACGATTATGCCGGGCGCGCCTGCTCGCCTTTACCTCTCCGAGGAAGAAAACTATTTGTCACGCGTTGGCGCGGACCCCCCCGACTCACACGGTGGACCAGAGAAGATAACGCGCGGGGCCGCGAGGACTAGCTCAGCGTTATAAGTGTAGCTCCCGCATGGATCATAAAAAAAAATTTAAAAATAAAAAATAATACTATTGCCGCTGCGGCTTGCCGGAACGCGCATATACGGCGAGGGCGAGAACGTACCTTTCGTATACAGCGTCCGGCATTATAGTTACGCGCGTGTGTGAGCGCGCTGCTCCCGCGAAGCATACGCACTCGGTTTGTATTGCGTAGGCACGTGCCCAACATGGAGATGGACACAATCCGCGAGAAGGCAGCCTCACAGTCACGCAGCACGGATATAGTTTAATAGAATACCATCAACGAGGTTTCGTCGTCATGCCACGCAGTTATGTACACGTATCTTGTAAACAATTTGCAACGGTGTGATAAATTTAAAAAAAAAGATAAATCTGACGAATAAAATTGTTGGAATTGTTAATAAATTGTTAGATCAAATTAAATTGCGATATCAACCGACTAAACCGACAACCATCCCATTATTGAACTATTGAATTATGGAACTATTGAAATATTGAAGCATTGAATTGAAGTATTAAATTATTGAACTATTGAACTATAGCACTATTGAACTATTGCAGCCTTTTTTCTGCAAAACAGAATTAATTCACCAATGAAGGGCTTACCGGTACGGAGAGATTGCGATTTCGGAGGCCTTTGGAATATTAAAAAAACAGAGGTAGAGGATTAGTAAAATATTAAAAAAGAAAAAAAACTTTAAAAAGCCCGTACTGAGGTAGTCCGTAGCCGTGAGAGCTTATACGATGCGACGGCAGTAGCAAAGAACTGGCATGACGTAAGATTATAAAGCACGAGGTATATAGTAAGAGACAAGGTCTAGCGGGACGCACAATATGCGCAGCTCACATGCTCCGTTCTCTGTTTATCCGAGCTCTGTCGTTCCTGCAGTTCATCCTCTTGCGCAACTGTGTCGTGTACTCGAGTATATCTTTTCGTCCCGTTTAGTCGAGAAAAAATTCTAAGGAGGCTACGAATCTCGTAAGTACACGTTAAACAGGAACAAACACAAAACTCTGCCAGCGAGAAACGTCCTAACCGCAGCTATGCGCACCGGACGACCGTACTAACTTGCAATGTTTTAATATAAAAAAAAAAAAAAATGCACGAAAATTGCACAAGATCCGAGCATCGAATAAATATGGAAACGAGGAGACTCTTTTCACAATCTTTTCTCGTGAATTTCAAATTTGTCGAGAATCGACGGATGAAAGTTTGCTGTAACGAATTGTGAATAGATTTTTTTTTTTCACTTCGCAGCCCTGTTCAAAGCGATTCGCGACGGTGCATATATAAGGAGCAATGGAAGGCCGAGATGCGCGAGAGACTCGTAAAAGACAATAAATATTTATCGTCAAGCGAGTAAGGCAAAGAAGAGAGAATAAAAAAAAGTACATCGAGTTTAATGACGGTCGGAGTGCGCGTTCGAGAAAATACACGTAAGGATATGTACATATACATTTGCGTTGCACGACGCGCAGTATATCACAACTACTAGTAAAGTAATTTTGTCGCTGCGTCTAAGTGAGTTTCTCCGTTGAAAAGCTCGCGAGACGCGCAATAACACTCAAGGGTAATAATGTAAGTAGTACATATATTACCGTGAGTGTGTCTTGCACGTTATCCTTGCCGTCTACGTCTTAATAGGCCGGCTTGCGAAGCGCTAAGAAACTCGATAATTATATTGCGGGACATAAGTGCCGATTTCGGAGTTGCAAAATTGTGGAAGTTTTAGCGCGACAAATTTGGGGTCAAAAACAGGATCGAAACGAAAGTTTAATTTCATGAAAGCAATTTTTAAAAACTCTTATTGGTTCCAAAATATCGCAAGAACGTCGAAGTTTATTTCGTTAATTATTATTTTAAACAGATCGATTCCGTGGACGCGATTTTCAAAAATTCTTATCTGCTTTCTAAATGTCGCCAAAATCTTAAAATTTATTGAAGTAATCAAAGATGAAAAAAAATTGAATCGAAAGTTACATCTGCATATTAGTATGAGGAGAAAGACGAGGATGAAATTGGGCAATTCGGTAAAAATCTTTGGCACCCACGTGTGTCCTACTGTCGGGTCTCCTTGCGAAATGTATTTCTCGCCTGTCGGCAGAAATATGCGTGTAGAGGTATAGGAGGTATTTTATTTTATTTTTTTCTCAGTGTTGTATCGAAAACGAATATGTCGAGAGAGGTGTATCGCAAGTTTCGCCATAGTTCGCGAAAGAGGCTGCTCTCGGCAGCGCGTATATGTCGCTGTTGCTGGCACACAAACGTATCTACGCAGAGTATGTGGGTCAAACGTTATGTATTCCACGGAGTACTGGATAACAATGCGAGCCGGAACGGGGCATATGCTATCGGCACGACTATTTCACCTATGTGTGTATATCCTTTGGCCGGTACACTCGCTCCGTTGCCGCTGCTATCCGCGGTACTAAGCCGCCCGTCGGGCCTCCCTACAGAGTAGGTAAACCCGCCGAAAACTTTCGCTTTGAATTTACAAGCCTCCCGACGCAGCGCGGATACGCTTCGAGTATAATTGCGAGCAACAAAAATAACTTTGCCGGACCGACATCCGGGTATTCATTTAAAAAAAGAAAATCTTGCAGGCATATCGTTTCAATTTTATAGCGTTTTAGGTAAAATTATTAAAGGTCGAGATCGGAAACATGCCGACTGTTATTGAAGAGGTTGGAGCGCTCACTAATCGAATGAATACTGCATAAAAAATATGTGTATATTTTGTACGTAACATAAACTATATAACAGTTTATAGTGATTTGAGTAGCAATTGTATATGCCCTTAAACCTTGTTGCGTGTAATCTTAATCGTAACCCTGAAAAACATTAACAGCAATGAATTCGCAAAAACATGAACTGGTTTGTCCTGTTTCGCGAGAAGATTCATATCCGTTTTTTTAAAGTCAGAACTCATTCGACCAGTGTAGTGCGCTCCAACCTCCCTAAAGAGCTGTAATGAAAAAGAACATCAAAAATAGCTATCTCAGTTCGAAAATATTTTCAATCCAGGACAACTAGTTTTTAATGAATTTTTTATTAAACAATAACGTTGAGCATTTATAGCGAAATGGGGTTCACGAGCTTTATTCGCAGTTACATTGCCGAGTCTCGAGGTCGTTTCCACGGATAATCGATCCAACAACTCCCGTTGTGCCCAATAGTTAAATGTGGGGTCGGGGGAAACACCTCTGGTTCGAGCCCACAGTTACAGGATCCGGAGAAGCGGCCAAAGGTGGCCACACCCCGGTATACAGTTATACGTACGGTGCGTCGGGTATGCTTTCGCGAGCCAATAAAACTGTGCGCGGACTAATCCGTGTAACGCGGCGCTCGGCGCCGTGCTCGGAGCACCTCCGTTTATCGGTGGCTGCGTGTCTACGATACCCGTATTAGTCAGCGGATTTAATTAATTGATTATGGTATGAGCACCGTCGTCATTAACGGAGAGAGACGGCGCACACAGATGTCGTTAAACTTGTCACACGGGAGGAGATACGTTGCCGCGCACATCGGTTTCTGCGCGTATCCGAGAACCACTATCGCGCCGGCTACTTTGTAACTCTCGACGGCTTTTACTATTACCAGAGGCAGCTAAAGGCAAATTGCAGCTATCGAGCTTCTTTTTATTTATTTTTTATTACTCGTCCTCCCCATCGCGGAAATAAGATACAGGTTTCTGGTCGTATACTTCTTCTTCCTCGCGGACAACCTGGACCCGTCTTGCCGATTTACAATTTCTCTTTTTTTTCTTAATATTTGCATCGGAATAATATTGGCAATCTTTCCAATTGATCTGTCGTGATTACGAGGCATGATTATTGTGCGCCATTACAGTTTTCCCTCTACTCGCGTAATTTCCTATTGTATGAAAATTTGCCTTGATCAATCATAATGGGCGAAAGCTCGTCTCTTGAGAAGTTCTTTTTTTTTCATTTTTCATCAGAGCAACGACTACTTTGCTCTTACTTTGCTCCGTGTTCTATGCTCGTGAGTCCGATAATTGCTCTCGCAGGAACTTATTGAATCTCGTTACTCATGGCCCGTTAACGCCACGTCACAAGTTGCAATTCATCCATTCTGTATCCATGTATATTCGATGAATGAATTAAAAATATTATTTCCCACGGGGAGAGACTTTCGCACATTTCACTTCGAACCAAAGACCGATTTCTATGCGAAGAATTCACCCGCTATCGTGAGATTATTTTGTACCGAACGCCGATGCCGATTCTAAATTTGTTGCAATTTGTTTTCTTCTTTTTTTTGTGCATTCCGATAGAGCAGACTCGTTCGCGGCGATTTCAGGCGTGTTCGATCTGCCGGCGGCGAGGGTTTTCTAAGGAGTTTTATGATCGTGATTGCGGTAGTAGACTTCGATGTGTCTTCACGGGGTTACACGTAATTATTGGTTCGTAACGCGGATATCATAGGTATATATATATATGTATATTGAAATATATACCTATGATATCCGCGTTATATATATATATACGTAGGTATATTATATGGTTCTATGTGAACATAGGTAGAAAATGTACTGGAGCTACTCAAGCGTGGCAGAGGTTGTCGAGGAGCCCGGCCAACGAAGCACGGAATAATTAGCGCGCGGGCGCGTTGTAATTGCGATCGGGAGAGTCTCGTAGTTCTTTCTCGCAGCCAGCGACTATTTCGTGTGTGTGTACGTGCGGCAAAAGCCTATCCGGTTGTCCAAACCCTGCACCCGTGCACCGTATCAGACACAGCGTCAAGCGAGAAAGATACATAGCATTCTACCGTAACGGGAGATACTAATTATTGCGCGGACTCGATGAGCCGTACGCGAGAGACTGTTGAGGTCCACGAACCGATCGCCACGATTGTATCCTCGTATTCCGCCCGATAGTTCCGATGGATGGACCATGCACGGATGATCTAAATTAACAATAATTACTGTGATTCATCATTTTGAATTCGTGAAAAAAAACAAAATTCGAACAAGAGACGAGATTCCTTTCCGTTAAAAAATTTTTTCACCTGCTCGGCACTTTTCTCTTTTTCTCATGAAAAGAAAGTGATGCAAAATTGAGGAAAATCCAGGTCTACTAAATTCAACGTAAATCGCATTCGTGACGATATTGTGAGTGGAAAAAAAGATCGTTCTACATTCATTGAAAAAGCATATATATATGATCGTGCTATCGATGGGCGGGTCGTTCGATATTAAATTCGCTCAAGTCTCTCTTTCGTTGAAAAAAAACTTTTTCTCAACCGCTCGGCACTTTCATCTTTTTCTTATTAAAAAAGGTGCAAAAAAATTAGGTCAGATGCAGGTTTACTAAACTCAATGTGAACCGGATTCTCGAGGATATTACGACTGGGAAAAAGATTGTTCTAAATTTATTGAGAAAAAATAATAATAAAAAAATATGATGTGATAAGCCGTCGATGGGCGGATCGTCCGATATTAAATTCTGTCAATGGACGGTGAATGCGTGCTGCGGTTGATCGCCGGAGCGAGGGAAGATCCTCGGACCGATTGCTAATTGCTTTCGCGTAATAGACGGTAGCGATGAGCATCGGGTTATCCCGCAGTTATCCATCGGCGCAACGAGTATTTATTTATACGAATTGTAGATACAGTAACACAGCGGTGGCACGCAATTCGCACGCGAGGCGATAGACCTCGAACGCAAGAGAGATAATGGCGAAGAAGAGAAAAGTAAATGGAACTCGGTTGTGCATCGGGCACTGACGGTGAGCTCGAGTAAAGTAGCTGGTAGCGTAATACACTGTACCGATTTTACGGTGGTATTAAAAGGGGCCACTATGCTACACGCTCGTCCGTCTCCTCTCGGATAACCGACTTCTAATCGCGAAGTAACAGTCCGACCGGCTGTACCGTAAAAAAAAAAAAAATGGCTCTGCCGCTGGAATGGAAAACCGTTAAGGTTTATCTTTATCGGAGAGAAAGAGAAAGAGACTTCGTTAAGAAAACAATGGGACGAAGGTCGGCCACGGTTACAGCGTTGGACCCAGAAGCAATTAGGCTCTTTATCTCCCGAGATGCATCTCTCTACAGTCCGGACGACCCTCGAAAGGGAATTCGAAAATTGCATTTTTTGTCGTTCGATGCTGTAAATGAAGAAAAGTTTTTCCTCCTTAGGGTTTTGTCGTGATCGTTATGCAGAAAGTTGTAGAAGTGGTAAGTTCTGCTAAGTTCAGGACGGAGGCTAAGATTTTTTTGTTTAAGAAATGTTAATATTGAGGGAAGAATGGGCGCACCGTTCAAATGCAATTTGCAAAAACTTCTGTGTGACTAAAATGATTTTTTTTTTGTAGTAAATGTTTTCACTGGGAAAGCTTGCGCACTATACGCCGCTCGCCGGATTACTATTCTTCCCGCTATATTTTCATATTTCATTTCCATATATTAACCCGGAAGAGTAAAACGAGGTTTTACCTTTTTTATTTCTTTTTTTTTTTCATTTTTTTTAGATGAATATAAAAGTTATAATTTGGAGGAATCCAACTACAAGTCTAGGGCATGGTCGTTTTACTTGACTCGTGACAAAACAAAACAGCGTGTCGAGCTTGCAAAAAATTGCTGACACGGCGATATGCTTCGACACGAGACGTCGGCAATCGCCTTACGGCAACAGCCGCGCAGCCCTACAGGATATTCGTTATCCAATTACGGCGAAACCCATTTTTTTCTCCCTTCACGGACTCGACACTTTTCTGATTTATATAAAACAAGCGATGAAGAAAAAAAAAAAGAAAAAGAGTCTTATCGTACAGTACGCACGTCGGTGCGACAACGGTGGATCCAAACGCGGGCACGCGTGGGCGTGATCGCCACGTGCACAGCTGCGAGTGCCGTACCGCCATTAATTATATCTTTCCGACGCCCGAGAAACGAAAAATAACGTTGCACGTGCAAATTGTAAATACGCGAACTGGACGACTTAAGCATACGCTCGTTTATTCTTCGGGCTCACCGGAGTGTCACAGAGGTGTGCTGAATTGTGAAAGCAATTTTGCTGCCATTTTCGTCATTTATATCTTTCATTTCTCTCCCCTGCACTGCAATGATAGCAGAACAGTTTGATATGGTTATTTGACGTTCCAGTAGCTTGTTACACCGTCGCTTAAGCTGGCCATTTAACTCGCATGGTTTCTCGTATCATGATTCTAGAGCGTATCAAACGTTGAACACATTTTTTTCACGTTTGTACAATGAAAAATATGTAGTATGTACATTAAATTTGATATAAATATTTTAATATCGGAGAGACTGGGGCAAAATGGGACAGTGGGGCAAAACTCAATCGTCTAATAATTTTTGGATGTCTCATTTTGCCCCGCTCTTCCCTATATGTACATGTAGGAGAGAGGGGGGTAAAATGGGGTAGTGGGGAAAAACGGGACAGTAAGCAAAACGCCATTTTCAAATCATTTAAGGATGAGCCATTTTGCCCCATTGATAATCCGAATTTTCTCTCCCGTTTTGCCCCACTGTTCCGTTTTGCCCCGCTTCTCCCTATATATGCTTTTTAATAATGTGGAATGTAATGAAAAGTTATACTTGAAATACTTGGAAGATATTATATGTCTTTTTATATATATATATTCTTTTCTGGGTATTTCGGATGGGATGGAAGCGGCCGAAGACGTTGTACATTGGAATCAATAAATAAATTCATTTTGTAATATTATTTCTACCTACAGTGCATGGATGCACGCGAGGGCGTTACGGATAACCTATATTCAATTTTCAATAAAACAAAGAGAGCTTCGTTATGCAAAAAAAGAAGAAAAAAAATAAATATAAAAAAAATTGAAAGGAAAAACACGCGTCAGCCGCAGATAATTCTATACGTTTATTCGATTTCATTCGGTATCCGCTGCGTCCCTAATTGTCAGTGCTACATGCATCAACAACGAAGCTGCAGCGAATCCGCCCGATAACCGCGGTGAAAAGCAAATAAGCTGAAGGTATAACAGAAGTGCAGTGTACGAGCAGCTAGGCAGTGGGTTAAACGAGATATCGTTATCTCGCTACACCTAGCAGCTGTATGGTGATGCTCGTGTCTCGCACAAGCTTCAGTCTGTTCACCGCGCTCGTTCGTAAAACGGGAACGCACGAGCGAGTTGCCTTTTGTTGCGATAAACTCGCAACTATATTTATTTATTTATTTATTTATTTATTTATTTATTTATTTATTTATTTATTTATTTATTTATTTATTTATTTATTTATTTATTTATTTATGCTTGCGCCGAGCAGGGATAGAGACTCGAGCGGTAAATAGTACGGTGAACGTGAATGCTCCTTTTTCTGATAGTTGTCCAATTAAAACGGTGATTTGTGAAGAAAATAGAAGTTTCTGTGTAATTAAGTACGGGAATTAATGTACCGGTAAAATGTTGTTCTATGTAATTTTTGTGTACAGATGTAAAATCATTAAAATTATGTTCAATCCGTTCAAACCCACCCAGCCTTCAACAGTCATTTTTTTTAGTTACATTTTTTGTAAAATTCACGCAAAAGATTTGTAATTTTAATATCTGGTACTTCAATTTTACAACAAAAAGTACATTAACTTTCAATTAATGTAAGTAATGTAAGCAAATTTCAAGTTTCAGTACATTCAATTTACAATTTATTTTTACACTGTTTGACCCCCTAAATGAATAAATACATACATAAATAAGTTTTTTTGTATATGTTGGACACAGAAAAATTATTGTTTCAACGATAAGTTAGTTCAGTCGATGATATTTTATTACATACATCATAAGCTGGAATATTCTCCTTGTCGCGTACGACCGGCGAACTGTTTCTCGGTGCAATGAGAGCCATTATTTTCTTCGGTTTTCCTGCAATCGACTTGGGCAGTAGCTCGACGCTGGACCGAGTAGGCCTTGCGGGCTTCGCGACACACACATAAACAGAACGGCTCTTGTCCACTCTCTCTCTCACCGAGTATCTTCCCTCGTAGACATTTCTTTCTCCGACGGCCCTTCTTGCTCTCTTCACCAAAGATACTCGATTTAATGTCTTCGGGATAGCCAGCGAACTGTACCACTTGCCAAATATCGAGTGAGCACCGCGGAGACGAAACCTGCTGACGCAGCGATGAATCGATGCCGCTCTCCGACCGGTTCTACACGTCGAGCTGACAACAGCCGAGCTCCCCGTCCAGTCTCATCGGACGGGTATATATTCGTGCCAAAAAAATTTATGTCGCACCGTCCCGTTATTAAATTTCACGATTTTTTTTGGTCAATAAAGCTGTTCAACACGCATCTTTCTATTCTCCCTATCGATCTATCGTTCACGTTAATTTGTGAACTGTTCAAATAACAAAAAAATTATTAATTTTTATGCATATAAAAAATTAAAAATCACGAGAACGGAAATGAAAGGATCTTGCAATTTGCAATTTTGATCAGTTAATTTTCCGCGCATTTCGAACGCAGCCATCCGCGTAAGATTTATTTAATAAAGCAATTTCCCGATAATGTCGAGTCCCCGGCGCTAATTTGTTAACTGCCCAATGAATAAATTTAAAAGAAAAATAATAAATAAATAAAAGAACTTAAACATCGTAAGAACAGAAATGAAAGGATCTTGTAATTTGCGATTTTCATTACTCGATTCCCCGGGTATTTCGAAGCCAGCCATCTGCATCAGATTTCATTAATAAAGCAATTTGCAGCCGCGATTTGAAACGCTATTTGTTTAATAAAAACGCGATGTAGTCTCTACCGCCTGTGAGAGAGATTGAAGCGGATAGCGGAGTTCGCGGTGATTGTTTTCGGGATCGGAAAGAGTCGAGAGACTGACCAACTGCTCGGTCACCGGCACGGGGAAGAAAGTGTGCAGGCAAAGCAAAGGACGTTCACCGACCGTAGCGGTGCACGGACACGCACACGTAAACGCAACGGACTCGGCCGAACGGAGATATCGATCGACATTGACATTGACTCGTGGTACGAAAGGTACGAACTGGACCCAAAGGCAGCCCGCTCTCGTTTACAGTTGATCCAGTTGTGAAACTCGATAAGTCACTACCTTTTCGAGACCGGAGAGAAAGGAATATCGGCAGTACACGACTTGCGCTCTATGTACGTTTCTATCCGAGCTTTACGGAGCTTCTTGGCTCTCGAAGCCTTTCGGTTGGTGTTTACAAGTATCGACTCGGGAAGATTAAAGCTGGCCCAAATACGTCGAATCAAATTTGTGTTTACTATGGATTTTTTTTTTCTGGTCGAGATTATTTATTCCATTACCATTCCATTTATCACAACATTATTTATCCCATTCGGACCGGAAGTCGGCTAATGTTATACTGAGAAATGATACGGTAAAAAAAATATTTACATTTGGGGACAATTCGTTGTCGAGAATTTAATTTAAGAAAAGTGAATCTTCGATATAGAGCGGCAAACAAGAAGGACGTATTTGTGTTTACTTTTTTTTAAATTGCATACACTAACTTGCAGCAGTTTCGAGTAAATTCATCCTTTAGAGAAAATGAATTGCTGTTCATTTAAACGCAACAAATTTGAGTTGACAATCAATCGATTTTCATCTATGGGATTGTCGGATAGTGTACAGAAGCCGGAAAATATCGCGTTACACGTTGGAAACAAGAGACGCGGACCGGTTGGGCATAATAATATACAAGTGGTTTCGAACACAGTGCTTGCCGGTCTCGAGACCCGCGTCGGCCCATCGGCGGGCTTCCGGTCTCACGCCAGAGAGCCTCGCGAATCAATTAATCTCGCACTTTCATCCGCGAATTAACGAAACGAGATAGAGAGAACAAGGAGAGATAAAGATTGCGATGAGAAACGTTGAATGGATCTAATTTTTCACACTTCACTTTCAGCTCCGAGCTCTTTAAATTTTTTTATGTTTTTTCCCTCCAATCACAACGAAACAATCAATTTTTCTTACACTTTCTCCGACGCTCACAGAATTCTCAGTTTCGTGTTTTTCTTGTATGATTTTTTTTTCGTATGTTTATTCGTTGATCGATTCGCGATCTTTCGACACTGCTCGCTGTCTCGCCGCGCGATCGAAATAACGCGAAATATTCCGGGAATATTTGCGTTATGTAACTCGATTATGTTAGAACGATTCGGAAGGCAAATTTGACACGAGTGCGGAAGAGAAGAGTAGCGGCTGACGGCCAGCTCCGTACTGATTGCCGAGGTGCGCATTCACTCTGTTGTCCGCGACGTTCGCGTACTTCCACTTCCCTCGCTCACCTCGCATGACGAGGGACCTGCGTACCTGTGAAACGCCCTGTCTCGTTTCTACGATATACAGTTCGATTCCACGCGAAGCACATTTACCGGTGATTCGAATTATTATTCTTTTGTTTTATTTTTTATTCTATTTTTACACGCACATTAATCGTTCTCTAAAGTTCGTTGCAGTTTCAACTGTAATTGGAGCGAATAAACGGTATTAAATTTCGAACCTTTCGATAACGTAGATATTGGAAAATTTCAAAAATGTATCGCGATAGTGCATTTGTACAACGAAATAAATACAAAAATAGGAATGAATTTGGGTCATTGTGTGATTTTATTTTTTATTTTTTTGTGACCCGTAAATTAATTGTTTACTACAGTCTTTTTTTGCAGTCTCAACTGCAGTTGGAGCGAAGGCAAGGAACTAAGTTGCGAATCTTTCGAGAACAGAGCTATTGGCAAATTTTCAAAATGTATCGTGATTGGACAAACGTGCAGTGAAATAAATACAAAAATAAAAAGAAACGTATCGAAAACTGATATTCCTTCTATCTAGACCATCATGATTTTTTTATTACTATAGTTCGATACGTAAATTGTACATACAGGTTTAATAAAAAATCTTGTATTCACAATACTTACTTAATCCCTAAATTTCTAAGTGCAACGAAACGATACGTAACAGTAAAAAAGAAGGTTTGCATTTCTATCAAAAATGTCATGCCAGCAAAAGTCAACAACTTCTCTCGTTATTATTTTTACATTATTTTCGCTTCCCATTTGATTTTGTGTTCATTTATTTACTTAAAATTTTTATATATTTTTTTAATCGTGCACGCAGCTCCGTATCGTGAAGGTGAGCGAGTGTGGGCTGGCATTGCGTCGTAAAATCCGAGAGCACAGCGTCCGATCCACGAAATTTCCACCCACGTGTCCTGTCTCTATTTCGATAGCGGCCCGACGAAAATTTCACGTAGGTACAACGGGACGGGATGGTATTTAATACAGCGTCAATAAGACGTGGGTGCCGAATGCCCGAAAATTGTTTCATACGCCCGAGTGAGGAGAAACAAGGATTGATATAGTCAGTGCAATCGGGATGAATATTAAAACGCCGGATTAGGCGATTACGACACGCGCTGGAGTGTCGCTGAATAAAAATCGTTCGACGAATGACGCTTTCTTCATTCGTCGCACGATTTGTATTCAATGAATTTCCTGTTCGAAACAGGCGCCACATTTTAATGTTAAACATTTTTGTAATGTAATATACCTCTTCCTCAATAGCGAAACAGAGTGGGTACACCCAGAAAAATGATATATTCGACGGCCACCGTTTGTTTGGTTCAAGTAAAATATTTATTTGATTTAAATAAATATTCATTAAAATTAATCAAATAGTTACTTAAGTGAGATAAATGTTTGTTTGAATCCAATAAATATTTTACTCAAACTAAATAAACGGTGGCCGTTAAATAATTTTTTTTTCTGCGTGGAAACATTTTTCTAATTTTTTTTATTTTTGCTCTTGCATTGAAGGAAGTTTGAGGAAACGGCTACACTGTTGTCGAGACGAGGGAAATAAAGGGCTTTGCCCCTCGCCTATCAACTACCTGGACGAAGCGGAAGAGACGGGTAATTATAATCAAAGGTGTGGCTACATCGTGGGTGAGTAACGATCGACCTGTGCACTACTACCCTCTCGCTAAACATGATAAAGACTAAAAGGTTCGGCGACCCTTAGCGAACGAGTCATTCAGCGGGGGAGAAACAGCGAGCGGTGGCGTGCCGTGAGAGAGTTTGATGCAAAATAGCGAGAACCCTCCGGAGAAAAACGTGTGACGGTGGGAATTGTGAAATATTACACGTGGCGTCGAGGAAGAAGCCTGGAAAGCATGAAAATTTATTGCGAACCAACGACCATGAGGATCCAATATGAGAAATTGAAACTGGATCGTATAAATTGATGGACTTATCGAACATGTTTACTTGAAATGATTAGCTAACTATAGGTCAATTTTGATAATTGGTTAGTCGTATAATCAATAATCATTCTATGCGCAGTGAAAAGTCTTCAGTTTTTTCGAACGGTCTAATCACAGCCCATTTCCTTTTTAAGGATCCATCGATCTCCGGTACTGCAATGTGTTTTAATAACTTTTTTGTTTCTTGTTGGCAATAAAATATTGCGTCGAATATCAGTGATAACCGACCGTTCGTAACGGTGTTCTGATCGGGTGAAAAAAATGTTCCACTGCGATTATAAGAAATTGTCGAAGTTCAATTTTTTAAACTAGACAACATTTTGAAAAAATTATACCGAAAATATTGGTACCCGGTTTACAATTTTCAATATACAGATCTGGGAATTTTTGTTTTTACACGACCAAAGCACAATTTTTGACCCAATGTTTTGTTAAAAAGAATATAATAATATAATATATTTAATAATAAATAATAAATTGAACATATTCTTTTTCTGCCTGAAATCGATGGAGCGTTTTGACACCCACTTCATCGCGATCTGCCCTTGAGGCCAAAATGAGAAATAATCGATAGGTCGTACCGTTGCTCACTCTGGTACAGGAAATCACGTGGCCAGCGTGTTCGCGTTATCTGCCTAGATAGGGTGGAACCGGTAAATATGATAGCCGGTTCTGACGTTGAAGCATCGTTTCCATCGATTTCGACGCGAAATAAAAATTGAAGCACCTCAGCCCGCCCACGCAAAGTGACAGAGTTCCTGTATTATGCAAGCCACGAAGATCCATGAGTAAGACCGATTGTAATTTGGAGCGAGGATGTACCCTCAATTCGCGCGGAATTAAACTCCACGGTCACGAGCCCGAGCGTCTCGGCGTGTCATTTAAATTCGGTCCTACGGCCAATTGCTCGAAATTAATTGTGAAAAATTGTTACCGCGTCCCGGACGGCTTGTCGGCACGTTCGCGAGATTCTGCGCTTCTTCTCGGCACGGCCGTGCATTAACTTTAATGCCGCTCGAAGACGCTTCCGCGGAGACACGCGGCTATGCGGCGCTTATTCGCGAATATCACGGCCCACGTTGCCAATTTGCACACAATCGAATTTTCGGGGAGGAGAAGAGCGTGGGTGGGAAGACGTGATTAATGGACAGGATCGAAATCCTAAAGCCGTAATCACGAAGAGCGCGAGAAATCGGATCAACCTAAATTTTTCAGTCGTACGTTCGAAGCTCCAGTGGCGGTTTTTATTTCGGGGGGTAAAAAAATAGACAAAAAAATTACGGTAAAAAAAATAGACAAAAAAATTACGGTAAAAAAATATGGAATGTCGGACGACCGATCGATCATTCATTATTGATCATTATCGAACGGGACGAACCACTGGCGCATCACAAGCCGCACGCCCACCCGGAACGTGATTTACGTCAAGTAGATAAGTCCGCGTGTTCACCGGCGTGGTTCTGAAAGCGACATAGGAGGGCGCCTGCCTACGGCTTTACCCGCTATAAAACCGACGAGCTGTAACGCTCTCTTCGCCAACGGCTTAGCCGATAAAGAAGCGCACCGGTTTCTCGACGACCACCTGCCCTCGCTGCGCGAACTGCGCTGCTGAGCTTGACGCACAGTTGAACATGAGATGAAATGATAAAAGTATGTTTCAATTAAAATAATTGTAGGCAGCTTTTAAGGTGTGATTCCGGGCAAAACAAGTAAAATTAAACGAGTTTTGTTTTTGTTTTTTGTTTCGCTAATAAAAAAATGAATTGGTAATTCTCAACGATTTTCAAAGTTCTGAACGGATTTTCAGAAAAAGGTAAATGAAACACTTTTTTTGCCTGAATTCTTCACCTTTTTGTAGCGTTTCCTACGTTGCGATTCGTGAATTGTTGATCTTTAATTTTTAGACGAACAAGGAAGTAATTTATGCCCGCACAGAAAACTTTCCGTTTGTAAATTTTTATTAGATAAAATGATAAACATACTTTTTTTTCGGGAATAAAAAAATTTTTAAACATAAGTTTTCTTTTGGTAATAAAAAATTGTTAAACATAAGTTTTTTCCGGTAATAAAAAAATGTTAAATCTATTGTTTCAGTGCTAAAAAATTGAATCGAAAATCCTCAACGATTCACAGAGAAACTGTCCGTTCGTAAATGTTAAGTGTCCTCCGCGATTTTCTTGTTCTCCGCGCGCTTCCGGTCAGCGGCGTCGCGACGACTCTCATGACGTACTTCGTCGAGTGGACAACTGCGCCGGGGAGGGTTCGTTCTCAGAACGGATCCGAGCTAGACGCGGATTACAATTTCCTGTCGATCCTTTCGCGTTTTTATCGTACACGCTAGGAGGGGCCAAGGCCACGCTCAAACGAAGCGTTCTCTTTGGCGTGTATCGCCAGCGGCTTCGCGCACGCCCGATTCTTCAAATTCATGTTTCATAAATAAAGTGCAATAAATAGAGCAGATATTATCGCTCAATCCACCCGCCGGCTGGATTAATGGCAGCTCCAGCCGAGGTGCAGCAGGCGGTAATGAGAAACTCGCGCAGACATAACGTGCGTGCCGTAAGACCGCCACGTGAAAGAACCTTTCACGTACGGTACTAAAACGCACAATGTGCCCAATGTTAATAATTCTTATTCTTGGAATTTGTGTTTCTCTAGAAAGATTGTAATTACCATTGAAACGTACGTAAATTACACGCCACGTATTAACTGAGAATCGAATATGAGAAATTGAAACTTGCTCCGATAAATCCGAGTTATCGTACATCGCTACGTAAAATGATTAGCTAATTATGGATCAATTTTGATCATTGATTAGTGACATAAAAAATTATTCTTCTGTTTTTTTTATTGATCTAATCTCAGCCCATTTACTTTTTTAAAGCGCAAGTTTGCACTTTTCACAACAACTTGTCCACAAATGTTCCCAATTTTTTATCGGTTAATTTTCCGATCGTACCATCCGACTCCAGTTTTGGAAACAAAAGCACAAACTAAAATTGTCAATGGCAGCGGAAGTACAAGGACAGGTTTGTATAATCAAACCTAAACTGATCATGTGAAAAAAATTCCCATCTCCGAATATGAAAAAATTCTATGAGAAGTTACATTTTTTTAAAGTACAAAATTAAAAAAAAATTATACCGAAAAATTGGAACCACTTTTACAATTTTTAATATTCAGATCTGGGGACATAACGTGCGCGCCGTAGACACTACCGCCACGTGAAAGAACCTTTCACGTACGATAAAGTGCATGACGTGCACAATGTTAATCTTTTTTTTCTTGGAATTTATATCTCTCTAGAAAGACTGTAATTGCCATTGAAACGCACGTAAATTACACGCTACGTCTTCACATAAATATAGCAAGGAGCGTGTATGATTTTTTTAACGATACTCATTGCTATAGCAAATATCATTTGTTTATATCAAATCAATGTGTAATGATGAAAATTAGAGAAACAGCGCACTCACCCTGTCCTGTATCCTGACGTTTTCCTGGCCTCTCTTGAGGCTCGGTGCACGCAGGACTTTGCTCGTTAGTGGAGGATCCATCATCGCTTTTTTTCGATCTGTCTCGCTGTCTCTCTCGCTTCCTGTCTCAGTCTCTCTCGCGGTGGGTGTGCTGTTGTCGGCCTGTCGTCAGGATTTCATCCTCGTCGTTGTGCAGTGTCGCCCACGTCGCTCAATCCATTATTCTGCAACGAGATTAAAAATAAAATAACAAAAAATTAATCGATCTCATCATTAAACGTATTACATTGATAAATTACGACCGAAGAATTTTTTATAACGCTTTGTTCAGAGTTCATTGAGAATCATTGAATGAAGGACAAGTTTGCTCGCCCAATAATAATCAACTGCAGTCATGTTTTTTTTCTTTTTTTTTTTGCGATAAAAACGTGATCAATTGTTTGTTGTATAGCTAACATAACTAGCGGCTAAGTTGGCTTGGGCGCTCGCATGGATCGCATGGTTCATAGAATGTGGAAATCCATTTTATGTGCCAGAAACAAATTTTCTAATTCCATTCCATGTGCTATGAAAACTGCAGGGATGTTAACTTGACTGAAAAGAGGGCTTAGCTGGGAGAAGGAGGGGGGAGGGGGGGGGGGGGCAAACCAACAAACAAAACCACAGTTTTCGAAAAATTCTATAAAACGTTGCTATAAAATATTATACATACTATACTATAAAATGTACTATAAAATATTAACGAATATTAATAAATTCTTCTATACGATGTGTCCTCTCCTTTACCCTTTCGCTGCTTGATTCCTAGATACGAAACATAAAATTAATTTTCCGTCGCGGAACAACATTTCACGCGTTCGCGTCTGTGATTAGCGCGAGAGCGAGCATCGAGGGAGAAAGTGGTTGCACTGACTTCATTATATCAGAGACATATAGGAAGGCGCGATCGTGGGAGATCAAAGTTTCCGTTCGGATGCACCGCAAGCAGAGTACGTAAGACTCTATCCGGGGATTTTCACCTCACCGAGAGGTAAATATTTTTCGTCGTGGCATAACGGTTCCCGTCTCTCTCCTCGCTAACGGACTATAATACGCGGTCGGCTATGAAAAATAATTTAAAAAATAAAAGCTATGTGGAACCGTCCGCGGACTGCACAATCGTCAATTCGGCACGGCGACAATTCTCCATCGTCCTCTCTGACAATCGAGAGCGCAATGCACTCTGCCGCGCCAGTGGCGTTCGAGACCGTGAGAATATAAATTTTCACTTCGGTTCTCCAAGTCCCTCCGTATCTCGCGAGCACATTAATCGTACATCGTCGATAAAAATCATCGAACCGCAATGTGAATATTAATATTTCTTTTTTTTTCTTTTACTGAAACTCCTCGTTATTCTCCGTTCGAACATTTCACTCGGTCCCGAGAAATCCCATTCGTTTGAAGAACTATTCTCGTCCGGTACCGATGTTCGTATATCGGCGCCGGGAATGTTCCGCGCTCTGTGTGCGAGAACGACTCAAGAGGCCGACGGAGGCAACGAGAAAACTGGTCGCGGCAGTGATCGATCGAGACTTCGATCAGGATCGACGAGCCACCGTCATTATTCTCGGAAACTCCCCGACTTACAATTCTTATCCTTGTTTTCTAAAATCGTCGTCGCTTCATAAATCGAGCGTCTCTCGAGGGCGATACGACGGGGCGACGACGAAATGATGCAATGCAAAGAATTATCCAGGAAGTGGGTAGAGACGCGCATGTAACGGTAAATATGAAGTGGCAAATAAAGATTGTGACCACGAAGATGTCACGATAAATTAACATCGGACAAAAATATTAGATGGGACAAAATTGCAAGGAGGCAAATGTAGAATGGACGAAGAATCGAAGACTAAACATCTGAAAGTGTAAAATGTATAGAATGCGCTATTTTAAGATTCCCAATAATACAATTTTGAAATATACCGTACAGTGTTTGGTGGTTCGAAATTTTGAATCTCGCCAATGTTTTTTATATCGGTTGACATCGTATTTTTTAAACATGATTCAACAAATATCGTTGTCATAGAAGTATAGAGAGTTAAACGTTAGATGTATTCCGCTGTAGCAAGCGCGTTTAGTTTTCCGATAGGGCTTCCCGCGTGTCGCACGAAGCAAGGAACGAAAGGGGGACGGAGGAAAGAAATAAAAAAATAAAGAGAAAAAACGAGAGAGGAAAAGAGCGGTAGTTTCAACGACGCAAAATCGATAGGGCGCAAGCTCCCTAATAACCGATGAGTGACGTAATCGCAGCTTTTGCCCCCGGTGGCGAAGCGGGCTCGCTGGAGCGATATTAACTCCTACATCGAGATTGCACGTGGCAACGTGTGCGTACGTGTGTGTACGATCGCACGTGTGCGAGGAGGTCGCTTCGTCGTCAGGCCCATTGCCAAATATCGAAGATCGATGAAATTTGCGGGACCGGATCGAATCAGTGTCGGTAGACTGAGCTACGCTGCTGCTGCCGGCTTTGCCTCGAGCTACTCTATGCACATGACACTTGATGAGATTTTAACATGTTTTTTTTTTATCTCTTGCATGTAAAGTCAGGGAAAATTGTGGGTAAATTTGTCGTTACCTTTCGACACGACCCCGATGCATTCCACGGCATTAAAATTGACATAGTTCCAATTAAAAATTACTCGTACGGTATAAAATAAAGTAATAAACATTTTACTAATTTAATTTTTTTCTCCGTCGCGTCTGTATTAATAGGATTCCAGATGAAGCTCAACGATATTGTGGGAAACGCAGAAATGATAAAAGTTAAAATTTTTTTTACGCAAAAAATAAATGTGTACTGTTGGCAAGTTAGACATTGTTATATGAATATGGTTGTTATTAAATTTAATTTAATTACAAAAATACTGCAGTCTGAAGGATTGGTAATTGAAACACCGCATAAAGTAATACAATTTTGACTAGGGTAAAAGTGGTGAATATGGCCCAATCCGATTAACACGTGGTCCATATTCCCTCTTTTTACCCTAATTAATTTTTTTCTTGTTTGCGATTAATTATTAGGACTTGTAAGGGACGCAGGAATGATAGACGTTTTAATGTTTTCACGAAGAAAATAATATTTAAACTGGTGACAAATTTCAAAGATTTATATAAATATTGTTATTACGAAATTTACATAAATCCGAAAAATACTGTTGTGTGAAGGATAGTGGTAGGAACGGCCGTAGATGGCGAGATGCCGAAGCAATTTTCAACTCCCCTCCATGTCCAAGTTGCACTATATTCGTATGTATTACGAGAATAAAGCTTATGTTTCGAGCGCGAGTCAAGGGATATCCGCGTTTCATCCTCGATAGCCCCGGTTGAATATCTCTCGAGGGAATTTCGTCGTTGCGTGCCGCACGTACCGGTACCGACTATTTTCGTTGCATCGCGCACGCATCGGGTAAAGCCCGGGACGACGAAGTGACTGACCCTCGAAGTGGATTTTCACTGGGTTGAGCGTGCGAAGAAAGAACAAAACAAGAGAAAACAGAAACATGCATACTACAGTTCTAACGAACTATTACGTTCCCGCGATGAAAACCGTCCGGATCGCGAGCGCAAAGATGATTTCTTCTTGCGAATCGATCAACGGCCGAGCTACACGCAGACACGCAAACACATCGTTGTTTTTATTTTCAACTAAAATTACCGTAAATATATCATCATATATATTTTTTTCAATAAAAACGCGTACTGATTCAAATGCAAAAATAGCGACGATATTTTTTTTCCTGATTGCACCTTCGAAAAAAGGGTTGAACCAAAAGTTTGGCTAGCGGACGAATGATCATTATTATTATTATAATTTTCTTACTAAAGTGGGAATTTTAGTAGCGGTAACGTACCGACTTTTTAACGGTAAATTATCGATTACATTTACCGCTCGGATCTCCGGCCACGGGCTGCAGGTATAGATTATGCTCGTAGCCAATTACCGACAGTCGAAGGTCTCCGCGGTGTGAGAAATTTTCAACGGGTGCGCGCTTCTGCAATCGCGAGAAATTCAAGTGTGACAGTCGGCGTGGCGATTTGCAAAACGAGGCGAAGAGCGTGAAGGAGCTTATGGCTTACGGGCGACGAATAGGCCGCTGACCGTCCCATTATTTATCGGGCGCAAAATTGCATCGCGGAATGACCAAAGCATCGCGGAAAGATGGAGAATCTTGACGAGCGCACAGGCGTCCTTGCCGTTTCACGATGATGGGTCTAGCCCATTAATATACCTAACGGCGCGAGAGAAGTCGGGGCACCAGTAGGGCGGCTGGACGTCCAGGCGACGTCTGGAACAGCGCCAAATTTGCTTTCCCAAAAGTGGAGCAAAACGAGAACGGGGGCTTTACGAGGCTCTGTTACACCGCACGGAACACACCGGATGTTTGTGCATGACGTACGCGACCCGACAATCTCGCGAGTTCGTAGTTACCGTCAATCATCGTACCGACGAAAATCTCAAATTAATGCGTCAACTATCACATGCCAATCCGAGAAATGCACTATCGGAGCCAACATCGTACCCTACATTTTTATTCTCGTTCCAAAATTTCACCGAAATGTACCGCATAGATTTGAACCATTTTTTTCTTTCTTCGGATTTACTTTTATAAATGCATGAATTTCATTTGGATCTGTTCGAGAGAATCGATTATCGACATTTTTGTAAAATTAGGAAACAGCAGACTTTCAATGTATCTAAAAAATGGCCCTAATTTCAGTTCCTTCTACAGTTAATAAGAGAATAAAGTTGATCATCGTTTTGTTTTGCACAATATTGACATTTTTTGCGATGCATAAATTCAATTTTCATCAGTTCGAGATAATCGATTATTGGCATCATTCCCCAAATAGTAAATAGCAAACATCCAGTGTATATAAAAGAAATGTCCTCAATTTCACTTCCTTCTATACTTTGCAAGAAAACAAAGTTTTATCGTTTATCCGCGTACCCAACTCTAAGCTCAAATAATGAAGTACGTTTTCGTCAGAGGTAACGGTTTATCAACGTCGCAGGAAACAATCCATTGTGGTAACAACAATGTAGTTTTTTTTCTCACGCTACTATATCTAGCTGGCGCAAGGCATGTAATTTTTGTAACTCGCTGGTCGGTCACTGCACGAAATATCTTTTTGAATCAAGTCCTAACATGCCGGTATAATAACAACCAAACGTAGGCCTCGAATGACGAAGGGGATTGCTCGTGATTATCTCAAAGCTTCAATTTTTGTTTTTATTATGTTTTCTTCTCCCCCTCTTTTAATCGAGAATAAAGGAAGACTCTCGGCCAAGGTGAGTATCGCAAGTGCTAAAGTTATCGACGACGGAGTGCATCGCGTGCCGCGCGAGAGCACCGGGAGCAAACTACTCCTCGCAATTACGGGCACCTAATTATTTCTCGGCATGCATATACATCGGGAGCCGTATTTCCACGGCGCGTTTGCGTCCGATGTGTCCCAGAGACGCGATTAAATTCGACCTTGAAGTCTTCCAACTCCGTCTCCGTTTCCACACGTCATTCGACGTCGTCATCGACTTCGATGCACCGCGAGGCAGATAACGCGATCCTTTGATACTCGGAGTCCAATGATGCATCGCTCAAAGTCTGCACCGAACTATTCAGCGATAGCTAGCGATCTAATTAATCGAAAAATTATTTCATTTTTATTTTTATTTTTATAAACCTTAATATCGATTAATTTTTTTTCGGCAAGGTCGAAGGAATTTCGACCTTGTTATCTATTATCGACTCGTCGATAATAGATAACAGTAGCGAATTCGATTCACCTCGAGGCCGATAACGGAATCCTTTGATACTCGGGGCCCAATTATGTATCTGTCAAAATCTGCAGAGATATTTTCAGCGATACTTCGCGATTTGACTAATTATTATTTAATCGATTTTAATAATGTAATTTTTATTGATTGCTTCCTTATAGAGGAAACTTTAATTTGATGAAATTTTTTTTTTCGAGATGTTAATAAAAACATTTTCAGATTGTTTCAAAATATTGGACAATCACATTTGAAAGAAATATGAGCCGAAAAAAATGTGCTCAGAGCCTAAAAACTTGAGAACTGCTTGAGCTATCGAGCTGAAAGGTCTAAAGTAGGTAGAGGGGTCAATCCTCAATGGTTGGTTAAATTTGTAGCAAAATGTTTCAGTCATAAAATTTTTATGCATTTTTGAACTTTGTTAAAAACGGGAATTGAGGAATTGCCAACCCGAATTGACGAGTAACTACAATTTTTACAGGGAATCTTTGTAGTGAATATTGTAAAAAAAAATTAGTGATTTTTAGTATTTTCAGCCATATTTTTTCAAACGCGATTATTTTCTTTCGTTTTCAAAGTTTCCTCCACGAGGAAGCCAAATGAATCACGTAAAATGATTTTTTATAGAAACTTTGTATACAAAAATAGATCAGATGAGGAAGTCTTGCGTCTCATTCTTATTCCCGTCAATGTCGAAGGAATTTAATATCCGGTACGCAGTCTCGATCGGGACTCGTCGATAATGGAAGATTTATCGTTTCCAGCCGATAAAACACGAAGCGATAACAATAGTCGAGGAGCAACGATAATTCAACCCCGACCTTGACGACTCTCCGCACCCTGAGTTTCTTATACGCCTTGGCTATTTTTAAAACTATTTCAACGATGATCTTTCATCGTCGTACGACAATGTGTCAGGGAGTTACGGACGCTCGCGTCCTTGTTGGCAAATGGTGCATCACCGTAGCGTCTATTCTACTCGAAAATGGGTGTGCTCTTTGCAGGGCTGTACATACGCGATGGATACGTATTACGTACAGTCTCTCTGCCGTACCGGATTTTTTCATCAGCCACTTACTCGATCCACTAGGCCAAGTAACGACTCGTATTAATTTGAAACTCACGAATCAACGAAAGTCTACGGCGATGCATCGAAGTGAGCACACGTAATGGGGCCTCCCGCGATTCTGTTCTCGTCCACGCTAAAAATCATTATAATCTTTGCTTGCCCGTCCCGCGATCGCTGGTATTAACCGCGCCGACTGAGCGCGAAGGAGATTCCTACTGGATATCGATGGCAAATTAGGGAATCGGAGGAAAATTGAAGCGAGTATGCCACGAGTAAAGAAAAAAAATCTGGTCCACCAGAATTTTTTTTTTACCCGATCTGATAGAACCTTCAATCGTCAAATTTTACCGAGCCATGTATAGAAAAATATAGAAAAATATTCTCTATGAGTTTAGATAGTTAAATTAAAGTGAAATATTTTTAAAAATGTTTCTGGCTTTCCGGGAATTAGGGGATTGGAGAAAAATTTGAGCGCACAGATCACGCCAATAAAAAAAAAAAAGTTGGTTAAACTAATTGCATCTTTTTTTACCGGATGAAAGTTACGGTCGAAGGATTGATCAATATTTCACTTCGGCAATCCAACGGGCCAGGAATTTTCAATTGTTCCTACGTTAAATGATAAAACAAAGTTATTTCGTAACGGTTCAGTCGGACGTGCATCCGCATTGTGTGGCACGGTGCGAGCGCCGTAAAAGGAATTTATATCTCACGTATAAATCTCAAATCGTCGAGGCCGATAGTACGGAGAATTTTTGGCGCCGCGCACTAGTGGCACCCGCTATCCGACAAGCGCGATCTGCGTGTCTATGCAACATCGAACCGCTCGTCCGTAGAGTCGAGACTGTAAATCTCCGGTCGGCACGATTGTCCAAAAATAAATGGAACAAAATCTCGCGTGTATCGCGGAATGTTTCACCAAATTTTCGCGAACCCTTCCAAAAACAGTAAACAAGATTGGAAAGTCAAGATAAAACAGGAGAACAATAAGGCAGCCATAAAGGTCAAATTTATCGGATTCGTTAAGTTACAAAAAAAAAAAATGTAACAAGAAAGCAATTTAATAAATCTAGCACCTCTAGAGTCGGATCCAGGAAGAATTACAACGTCACCCGATAAAAACAACAACATTCTTACGCTAGTAATCTCTTTAAAAAGGTGTGAAATTCCCGAGAATGTTTGCCATATAAATCTTTCCTACATCCAATTTAAACAATATTTTAAAAAAATATCCACTTCCGCCAATCATCTACAAAGTTAGAACTTTCATAAAAAAAAGCGACGGGAAATGTACATACGGCAAAGTATGAAGAAGAAAAAAAAGAAAGAAAAAAAATCGCTATTATCTAAATTGAGGAACGTTTCTAATGATGTGTACTTAATTCGCATTCGAGTCGGGAACCGTTCCGAGGCAGTTACATTGTCGCGGAAATCCCAACATGAAGCAAAACGGAACTAGCGCTCGGAACTCGAGCGCACAGTAACTATAATACGTGTTTACACGTGGGTGAGAGTCAAGAGTCTCTGTATCTGATCTCTTGTCACCGTTCTCCTCTTTCACCTATCATTATTCGATTAAGAAACTTTCGTTCGTCGCCGCGAGCCCGTCTCTCGGATAATGTACGGAGGCGCCAGCGGAGCGAGGGTACGATATTTCCTACGGTGGCGAATCGGGAGCGTGAGAATCGCGATGACCTACCGTTGCGAGGGAGTCGGCGAGGTAGCGCGAGTTGAACCGACGTGTTCGCCCGCTCGAGAGCCGCACAATGCTGCTAGTTTGGCTCGCAAAGAGCAGAACAGCGCGGTGCGGGTAAACTCGCGAATCCGAAACTCCAATCGAGCTGGGATACGACCGGGTGTACAACCGCTTCTCGCTATCGGTTCGCTGCCAATGCGCTCACTCGTATAGTACGACGTACCGGGCAAGTCGCTGTTCAGCATTGCATAAAACTTACGCGCGAGTTGAGACCTTTCCTTCCGTGGCGATTGCCGGGCTGCGGCAGCAATGAGACTTCGGCGAAGTGGAAAGAGCGAGGAGGAGATCGGACCGTATGTTCACGCTCGGACAATGCGAGACCGGCCGGGCTGCTCGGTAACCGAGCAGAAATATTATAATAATCGCGACCTTCCGCGAAACGCATCGCCACGGGTTTCGCTCGGTAATATGCAAGCGATCATGAAATTTCTGAGAAATTCTGTTTGAAAAAACTTGATGAATGAAAAAACTTTTTTAAATGAAAAGAAGGATAGATATTATGATAATCGCGACCTTCCGCGAATCGAATCGACACGCGTTCGCTCTATAATATAGAAACGCAGATGACGTTTCTGAGAAATCTGTAAAAAAAAAATGAATGACTAAAACAAACTTTTGTACATAAAAGAAAAAGAGAAAATATTATAATAATCGCGCACTTCCACGATTTGAGTTGCCACGGCTTCGCTCTATTATATATAAACGCAGATAAAATACCTGAGAGATATTTTTAAAAAAATAAGTGAATAAGAAAAACAAATAAGAGAAAATATAATAACAGCGACTTTCGGCAATCGGATCGCAATGGGTTTGCTCGATAATGTGTAAGCGAACATAATTTTTTTGAGAGATTTATAATTTAAGAAAAAAGAGAGATATTTGACTTGAAAAATTTCGCACCGATGCTTTGGGAAGTAAATAAAGCTGCACGAATATTTCTAATGAAGATAATTCTCGAGGTAGTTTCGAGCTTGAGGGAAGGTCGGGGGAAAAAAAACTGAAGGAATGGTTAAGCCGTTAGCCCCGAAGTCTCGTGGAATTTCTCGGGCATCGTCGACATTGCAGTGCGCGTTGCGCTGCTCCCCTCCTTGCGTGCGATTCTTCCTGCGATGAAAGTGCACTGAGTACACACGGGACACCTCATTACGTCTTTCTCTCACGCTTTGTCACGCGCGATGCATGCATACGCTACTGTGCGGCGAGCGAACACATACCAGAGGAGCGACGGTCGGACGTTTACGAAGAAGATCGTGTGAATTCTACGGCATGACTCGGGCACGTTGGTACACATGAATCTCGCGAGTCCCGCTGATGCAGGGATTTTTCGCGTCCCACACGCAGGCGTGCACCACACGTATGGAGATGAAGATGATAATGTCGACGGGGGGAAGATTATGAAACGTGGCGTTTCGCCGTAAACACATTCAGGGTTCTGCATCGATTGTCACTTTTTCATTGACACTCGGAATAAAAAAAAAAAATCTCACTTACAATATCGTTTTTAAAAATTCATTAAAAAAATAGGTTAATAATAAAAAAAAATGTTTCAGAAATGTTCTCGAAAAATATGTATATATGTTAATGGTGTTTAACCATCGGAAGAATGCTGTACAGATATTTTCGCCGAACTCGCGGATTCGCGGACCACTCGTCTCATCGACTATGAGTCAGACCCAGAATAAAAAGGAAAAATCTCATCTAAAATATCGTCTTTGAAAGTTAATTACAAAAAACAGGTTAATGATAAAAAAAATCGATTCAAAAATGTTCCCGTAAATAAAGGTACATGCATATATATATCAATGGTGTTCAACCATCAGAAGAATGCTACAAAGATATTTTTGCTGAACTCGCAGAGCCGCGGGCCACTTGTTTGACTATATACCAAAACTCGGTGATTTATCGGGCATGAATTTTCGTTCGCCCGATCCGCTCCATAGCGGAGCAGTCAACGAGTTCGTATAACCGAGGAATAACTTCCTCGCCGAGAGGTCTCGGCGCTGCCGAGGTTTCTCGACCCCGCGGGGGCTCACGCACGCTGCGCCGTTTTCTGAGCGCTCTCGTCTCTCCCCGCCTCTCTCTCTCTCTGTCTCTCGGTCGTAAAGTATTTCGCGCTATTGTGCGGCGAGTCCGGAGAGCCGAGCGGTTCTAGCCATTGCGCGCGCCTGTCCGATGAGACCGACGAGAGACTTCGTTTCACGAGCCCGCTGCAACGAGCCCGCGAGCGCTGTTACCTACACAAGAGAGAACGCGCTGACGCACATGTGCAGCTCCCGACTACCTCATAAGGCCAAGAGTGCATACCCCGTTTTTTGCTCACCCTTCGATCTTTCTCTCGTCATTCTCCTTCCATTTAGTCAACACGCCGGCCTGCACTTTTACACTCCATCCTCGAAGCACCTACCGAGCGGAACCATCATTTTTCTTCTAATTCTTCTCTCTATTTTTCGTTTTTAATATTTCATTTTTTGTGAAGTCGGGTAAAGTTACGTATACATTTTTTCTTTAATGGGCTTTTGTTCCTTTGAACTCGCGACTCGGAAAAATATTTCGTATCATACGCAAAGTCACATGCGTGCGTGGCAATGTTTGCCTTTCAGTTTTTTTTCTCGTTCAACGTCGCGGTGCCGCGGGAATGCAACGGTAATTTTTCGGCCACAGGTATTCTCGTGCCTCTTCCAAGGCCACCGAATATCGAAAACCACGCACGAACTTTATTTCGTACTGAATATATTTTTCACCCCAATTCTCATTCTTCATATTTAATTTATTTCGTTGTATGATATTGGGTAAAGTCACATTTGCATTTTTTTTTTGTATGTTATTCTACGTACCTTTGAACTCGCCACTTTGAGCAATTTTTCGTATTGTAGCCAAAGTCACATGCACGCGTAGCAATTTTTTCCTTTCGTTTTTTTTTCCCCCTTCTCATTCAACGACGCGGTGCCGCAAGAGTGTAAACCTAATTTTCCAAATTCGCCGAATATTGGAACCCACGCACGGACTTCATTTCGTACCGAATGTATTCAAGCGCTGCAGGTGCTTCTTTCATTTAGTCGACGTTCTCTTTCGCCGGGCAGCCCTTTTCTTTCTTTCATGCTTATTCTTCATAAGCGCGAGTTGTGCACCGAGGGAGGAGAAAAGAATAATTGCACTCGCGCTGCTCCGTGCCGCTTTGCTGATACAAGCGGAGGATCAACGTGCAGCAACCGCCTCGCACAGCCAGCGTGTACCTCGCGACGTTAAGACACGTACGCGTACGTGCACTGCCTACTGGCCGGCTCGAGCTCGCTGCGCTCGCGATGCCACGTTTAGTGCGAGCTTTCCTTCTCCCCCTCCGCACTCTAGCGCGCTCCGATGCTGCTGGAGCTTCGCGATAGCCGCGGGCCGACGTCGATTGTCAATGCCAAGGTCCCCGAAGCCGCAGCGTTCTCTTTCGCCTTGGCTCACAAGATCCCGACATGCGACTTCTTCGATGCAACGGCATCACCGACCGACGCGCTCGGACGGACCGACTCGCACTACGCACCTCGGCGGACAACTATATCTCCGGTCTTCTCTCGGAAAAACATTGTTCCGGGAAAAATACTTCCCCGGGGTAAGGGAGCATTTATATTTAAAAATCTTTCGATAATTATTCACTGGAGGAGACAATGCAGTTTAAAAAAAAAAAAAATTGGAGCGCTATTAAAAAGTCGTTTGTTGGGAGATTCACAATTTCTTTTCTTTTTTGTATTCCTAGAATTCATGTATTATGGAGATATCTGTGACGGATTTATCTGAGACAATATTTTGAAAAATATATACGTACCATATACATTTATATGTAGAATATATTTTCGTGTGAAAAATGCGTTATTTTTAATATTGCATTTCGCATATACTCTTTTCCGTGCAACAAGGATATTCTATTGGTCGAATGACTTCTATTCTAATCACTGATAAGAACAAAACGTTTTTTGGCCGAGAATCGTCGAAGCCCCGTTCCTGAAATCAGCGATTTCGGGAGATAGGTAAAAAGTATTAAAATTGTGCAGCGACTGCAGGCGAAGCCCATTGTCTCTGGAACGAAGAATTCCCGTGCGACGCTGGCGCGGCGATCGGGGTCTCTGCATTCTCGATCCGTCGAGACGTCCGACCACACGTGACTCGCGAGTCAATTGGCCTCCGAGAGGGAAGATAACCGGACCAGGATTCATAAATAAAACGCATACGCCTATAAATGCCCCTACGCGCTCCGACGAAGTACACGAGAAATTATGCATTTATGCCGCAGACCGCAATCTAATCTGTATTTGATTACGTTATATCGTACTTCGAACGAATCGGTTTGCAGGCAGAAAATTCAGAACTCCCGCGATCGGCGATAAAGAGTTCGGTCATACATATATATATATTATATATATATACTGTTCACTACGGCGCATACCGTCTGCTCGGTGCAGACTGCATGACCGCATGATCGACTGCATTGTCGAGCCGTCGCGATATATCCTACACCCGGCGAACGTGATCCGAGTGTTAAACAGCACGTCGAGAGCTCCATCTCCACTCCCGGATGAAGCGCGACCGAAATCCTCTCGGATAAAACTGCCAGACAAAAAAGAAGCAGACACCACGAACCGAATGCATCGAAACGGTCAATTTTCTATCGGCGATAGTCAGGAATCCGACACTTTGTCGCTTAAACACGGGCAAACCAGGCATTATCGATTCATTTTTTATTCGAGCTTGTTTGACTTTTTTTTATTCTTTCTTTTTTTTTTTTTTGTCGCTTCTTCTTTTCTTGACTCTTTTTCTTCTTTGTTGTTTGAGCAATTCGTTCAGAGGCTTTTCGTGCTGCAGCAGTTTTATTGAATGTCGTCTTGGCCACTTGGCCCTTATTTCTTTTATTTTTTTTCTTGACTCCATTCTTTCCGGGCTCTTTGTAACTTCGGGAGGCTGGATGGCCTCTACGTGACCGTGGGCCAGACACCGGGAGCCGGTGCGGCCGCGGCACAGTATCGTTTTACATACCTGTACCTGAGTGTGCTTTAATGCAAACGCTAGACGGCAGACTATGGTACACACCTTTTTAAAGTGTGCTTGAAATTGAGAAGTTTTTTCGACCGGGCGGCCGACACATATTAACCGTTGGGCCAATATTCTGGAGATCGTATTTTCTTACTTCTAGACGCTTTTTTTCGTACTCTTCCGACGGCGCAGTGTTCTATGCATCCTTCCGTTTTTTACCTTTTCACGCGTAGTGGAACTCGCGTGCGTTTGCTTTTCCGTAGTGGACATGAAAATTTTACATTAATGCCTCTCAATTCTTTTTTCTTTTTTTTCTTTGCGTGGGTCGACTGGGCTGAAAATTTCTTTTTTTTTTCCTACAACGAAGGCTTCCTTCGAAACTTGTTAATATTGGCCGCGATCTTTGTCATATCGACTTTCACTCCGGGACAAATTGAAAAATAACATTTTCTCTCACGACGTTCCCTCCGACGGGGCACTCAACTCTGCGAGTTTCATGTTTCAGCGCGAGATATTATTAAATTACAACGGGATAGACACACCTGTACCCCTCGACCGATCGCCGAGGCCTTCGAACTGCCAATCTGATGCGAATGTTTTCACAGCGAATCTTCCACAGATATTCTAACACATTTGTATCTTGATCGAGGAATCGAAATAATCTCAGATTTTGCAATTACTTTGGCATAGAAAAATACCCGGCGTAGAAAAAGAAAATCGTAAATGTTGAAAAATTACATTGTTTTCATCGTTTATATATAAATGTACATACAGCACGGAATTTAGCTCACCCAGAGATTAAACCAATTTCAAGATGACATAAAATTTTCGCACCGGAAAGCTGGATTTGGCCTAAGAGACGTACATCCATAAACGAGTGCCGGAAGTGCCGACTCAGCCGGATGCTCTTAAATTTGCATTAAGACCTACCGTGCCAACTTGCGTGGGTAACGATAATCCTTCTACATATTACAACGCGTTATATACAACTGCTTAAAGATAAGAAAAAAATCGAAAAAATCTTAAGGCCGGTCGTTAAGAGAATAAAGAATTTATGTAAATAAAAAAAATTACAGAATTAAGTAAATCGGTTGTTTTCCCGGTAGCGTAGAGCTCGGGACGCAAAACGCTTTCGATGGCGATGGAGAGGTATTCGCGACGAGGCTTGGAAAATTAATCCGGGTTACTCGAATACGGCGTTGCTTGCGCGTAGCCAATTTGGGAGGCGAGCTAACACCCCGGTTACCAGGGATAACGAAGCCACTCCGGCGGGAGCGAACCCGCTCAGGAATACGGCAGTCAACGGAGCGCGGAGCCGCGGATTCGTTGGAATATCTTGTTGGAAACTGTTTGCCGTGCAAAGAGTGCGAGGGACGGAGAGACCGACATTACGGGGATGAGGGCGAGGGGAAGAGAGAGAGAGAGAGATATCAGAGAGTGTACGAAGCCTCGAGATGAGCTGGGGAAACGGTTGACGCGGCCGTTACGGACGACTCGCATGCTGGCTTAGTAGAACTCGGATTTACCATTCCGGATAACCCGTCGGGACCAGATAGACGCTTCGGGCCCCGCTGTTTGCAGCCGCCTCTACCTCCTTCGACGACCAAAGAAACTCCCGCGAGATGAACGGATAATAATTCAGTGGAGAAAAAATCTTGTTATAATGAACATACTGCCTTTGGGATAGAATAGCGAAGACTCTACCTGCAATCATCAATTTCTGAGCCGGGCAGTACTCTTTAGTACTTCAAGTACTTTTTAACACTTCAAGTACTTTGTAGTACTCGATGTTCTTTTCAGTACTTGATGTAGTTTTTAGTACTTGAAGTACTTTTTAGTACTTGACGTACTTTTAAGTACTTCAAGTACGTTTTGAGTATAAGCTCGCATTACGGATTCTCGATGAGTAGAATGACATCCTGTTTCTATTAATATATTATCATCTGTCGAAACTTTTCAATAACTTTGATGTTACGAGATTTTTTTTTCTTTAATTCTGCAAGAAAAACAAGAATGGGTACTTCCTTGCTGTTTTTTATTAAACAAAATTACTTTGCACCTTTCGTTAAGTTTAGATAACAGTTGACGCTACGAACCCTAATTGCTAAAGGTACTTGATACTCCAATTACTTGTAATTCTTTGTACTTTTGCACTTGATGTTTTTTTTGGTACATTTCCCAGATCTGATCAATTTTGTGAGGCAACGAGAATAAAATAAAATCAAAAAATCTATGCGGAGAATTTGTATCGTTTTGTTTGTGTCGTATTTTTCCGTACAGATTAATTCATTTCAAACCGTAGCTGAATATATCGCTGCACAAAATACTTATGATTACAGCGTAACAGGATTAAATTTCCAATAGTAGACAGAGTGGAAAAACGTCCAGTGATATCCAAGTAGCTGCAATGAATCGGAACAGTTGCTGCATTTACAGAAATTACTTGTACAGAGTGCTAACGGGAAGTTGGATGGTTGTACGTGCGAAAGGGGTGAATATAAAAAATTCACATTGCACTCACGCAATTGCGCTGGAGGGAGGCAGGAAGGAAGTAGCGCACTACACTTGAGAATTCTTCGGGGATCCAGTTAGCATTGGGCATGGGAAGGTCTAGACAAATAAATTTTCAATGTACTCGAGGGAATTCCCCCGAAGATGGGAAGCAGCAGGAAGTGAAAAAGTCTCGAGACAAGTCCTGCGGACTGTAAACCTGGCATTTATCGATTCGTTTCTTTTTGCCCCAGTACCGGAAGTCCTTCGGATTTTCCGCTTCGCGGATAAACACCTGCGGCGGTCTTGCGAACGCTATTTTCTCGCCTCGCGTTTAATTGCTCAATTGTGGCGACTTACGTATGTGTGTGTGTGTGTATATGTATATATATATTTTTGTGGTTTGCGTGTTTATTTATGTTTCTCTCACACAGAAACTCACGCAACTCCGACATACCAGTGTGGAAATTTGTCAGAGTCGGGAGAGATTGAATTTAGCCTGCAGCTAGCGTGGCCTATGTCAGAAAACTGGACAGGCGCTAGAAAAGGGATAACACCAATAGTGAGGAAATCTTGTTTCTCGACTGATGCCAGCGTTATTTCAAAAGCTACCCTAGGTGTGTGGTGGTGTGTGGTAGGCACTGGCCAGTGCTGGACAGTCACTGAACATTACCTATAGTAAGGAAATCTTATTTCACGACTGATGCCAGCTTGGCTTCAAAAGCTACGCAAGTTGTGAAGATTTGTCAGAGTCCGACTAGATTGAGTCTAGCCTATGGTCAGCGTGTTCTATATAAGAAAACTGGACAGGCGCTAGAAACTAACCGGAACAGGCACTGGACAATACCTATAGTAAGGAAAACGTGTTTCTCGACTGACGCCAGCTTTGTCCCAGAAGCCACCTTAGGGTGGCTTCTGGGATCACATCGAGACATTAAAAATCATTTGATCTAATGTTCCATGCGGGCCGCCCGAGGCTCCAAAACTTGCTGCTCACGCGTAAAACTAACCGAGAAGAAAAATGTTTTACTACGTCGTCAATTTGTTTTTTTTATCCACCCAGAATAATTTAGAATATTAATTGAAGTGCGTGTCCAATAGTCCGTGTAATCTTGAAATATCTGTAGCATCAAGTGCCTATATCGGTCCCGAGCGTGCGTCCTAGGTTACTCAAACTTCCTGTTAGCCTTGCGATCGTTTCTCGCAACGCACCTCCTCCTCGAAACGGTGACGGCAAAACTCGACTCTCGCACTTGTACCATATAAAAAAAAAATAAAAAAAAAATACTTGATTTTATGTTGAGACTCGCGGGGCGAGTTCGACCTTGCAAAACAATTATTAAGGAGCGGCGTCAATGATATCCGCAGAGGTGCTAAGGCTGAAGAATCCTTTTATACATCTCACCTCTGCCTCGCCAAATCGAGATTCCCATCTGCGAATGTCTCAACGCGTTTGACTTAAACAGACGTTCTGTATCGCAAAAAAAAAAAAAATCCTTAAAAGATCGAATTCCCGTGGGCAATCCCGAGGCCGTGAATTTTCCGAGGGCTATCGGCTTTTCGGGATTGAAGCTCTCGTGCGAAATCCCCCCCAAGGCCTCACGCGCGAATGGATCTATCGACCGGCAAGGCCGTCCGTCCGTCGCGACCGACTCTCCATCTTCGGGCGGATCGGAAAATTTTTAGAGAATTTCAATTTCTCAACGTGTCGCGGCCGAGGATTTTTCCTATCCGAGTATGTAATTTTTTGCTTCCTCACAGAGGAAACTTTTTCATGCATTTTTTTTCGAGATTTTAATGAAAACGTGTTTAGAATGTTCCTAAATATCGGAAAATCATTTTTAGAAAAACTGTCTGGATGTGTGTGTGTGTCAGACCACAAAAAATTGGAACTCTTATAACTAGAGAACTTTCCGAGCTATGAAGCTGACATATCCAAGGTGGGCAGAAAGGTCAATCCTCAATGTTTGATTACATTTGTAAAAAAATGCTTCCGGACATAAAAATATTTCACAGTTCTGATTTTTGCTAAAAAAAAAGTCAGTGCGGACGCTCTTACAATTGCTGAGTTATCGGGCTAAAAAGTTGTACACAAAGGGACTATTATCGATCGATGATCCCTGTTTAATTTGACGAGGATCGATCAAACCGTTTAAATTTTGCGAAATTTGGAATTTTTTGAATTTCTCGAAAGATTTTTTTTTCTGACCCGATTTACCGTATCAAATATAGAGTTAAGAGTAAAATAAGTGTCAAACTCGTGATCAGTGTGAAAAAGTACATCGGACATGGCTCCGTAACGACACTTTTCACAACGTTTTTAAAAACTTGGAAATTGTCCCAATAATTTTAGGACTTTTTTGCCCCATCGATGCATCCCGACACTCTGTCCCTTTCGCCCCACTGTCCCATTTCGTCCCTTCTCCCTTAGATTAGCCAAGGAAGCTTCGTGTAAATATCGATTTGCACGCATTAAAAAAATTTCCATCCGTCTCCGAAACGACGAATTGCCCACATCCGTCAGCAATCTACGGAGATCTCGAGCGGCTGAGGAAAGCAAATCGAGAAAGGGTATCGCGTGTGTATTTCATCCGTGACTGGGACGCACACAGGCCGATCCCCTCTGGAATACACCGTCGGAGACTTTTGCAGCGTACACTTCAATTTCAGGCACAGCCGTACGCCGTACATCCGAGTTATGGGCAAATGGCTGGTGGAGAGCTTTCATCCTCGCAGGTATACATCTTCTTTGATCCGAGCCGCCGCCCCTCGCGAATCCCGCGAGTATCGCGGCGAGCGATGAAGAACGGCAGCGTCGAAGAGGATGCCCGAAAAAAAAAAAAGAAAAAAAAAAAAAATGTTCGTTCGAGCGAGAAGCAACACTCTCGGACACGGGAGAGTTCTAAGTGCAAGTCGGCATATCGGGTTCGGTGCGAACCCTCCGCGCTCAGCCTAAATGCAGATCTCGGCCGAGCGAGCGGCTATCGGTGATCTCGGAGAATCGTGCCAAGTGTACAGGCCGACCGAAAAGCTCCTTACGACTCCGAACGGCCGTTCTCGAATTATCTAACCCTGACGAGAGAGCGCCTCTGCACAGTCGATAAGTCACTCTCGCGATCCATCGAATTCGCCGATCGAACTATTGCCCGGTGCGAGGCGCAACTCTCGCTGGTAAATCGACCGAGAGGCTCGTGAGAACGATCGGGCGGCTTTCGTGTAATCGGTGGGGAAAATTAATTCCGACGAATCGATAACGAGTCGAGCGGCGGTTCTGCGGACGCGGCCGCGTCAGCTTCTCTGTTAATTATAAATCGTAGGATTTATAATTATAACCGGGCGATAACGCGATTTCGTTCGACGATCGTTGTGCACGGGCTGGCATTTCGACTGTTTCGGGGAACTTCGATAATAATCCGGGGGATGATATCGGACATGGGATAAATTTAACTTCGAACCTAATGCCCATTCGTGGATTTGTCGTTGATTATGCAACGTAATGCCAATTTTCTGATTGGGTGGGAGAAGGAGGGGGGGAATGACTAATTTATTGTGGCAGCGGGTTGTAATTTGTATTGGATGAAATGTTTTGATGTTACGTAAATTGGCGAGGAAAGTTTAATCGAGCGCCGAGAGTGGATTGACCGAGAGTTCTCTTGCGACGACGAATGCAGGTGAGACGGGCTTGAACGAGGCAAGAATTTGATTTTTTTTTTTTTGCTTTTTTTCAGTGCCACAGTCGTGTCGGCACTTTGGTGCCAAGTGGCAGGCTCGACTGTGCTATAGATACACGCACCTGGAAATAGCTGCGGCCCGCTAAACGTCTACGTGCTTCCGCGATTTTCATCACGGTAGAACGAGCTCGAGAGGGAAGCCTGGATTGCAGGTTCGGCAGTCGTTTCGTCGATACTCGACGGTGAATCGATTTTTAAGTGATACTCGATAATTTTTTTTTCCTTCTCATACGTTCGTTTATAAAAAGTTTCCGCGGTGTCGATTCACGCTTTCGATTTTCCTGTTTCATCTATATATCTTTCGCTGCGCAACAACTCCACAGAGATACCGTGCACAGAACGTTTCTTGTCCGCAAACGTCGACGATTCCTATCCCGTTAATAAAAGAAAAAAAAATGGTCCGTTTCCCAAAAACGTCTGTTAATTTTTCAAATATATACTTTTTTAAATTAACGAGAAAGTAATTGTGGACGTTCGTGGCAAAAAATGTCAGTTAAATGCACAAATCGTTTTTTACTGTGCGTCGAGAGACGCCCCGGTTACGTGGTAGCATTTAGTTTTTAATCCGTTCAATTTTTTTTTTTCGTGTCTTAAGTTCCCCTTGCTAAGTGAAACATCGCGGTCGGTAATGAAAACTGTAATGAACTTTTCTCAAGGGTGCTAATTTGAGAATTGCAACTGTATGTCTCACACTCATGGCCCCGTCACGTGACTTTCACTTCCCCTTAAATATTTCAGTCGTTCGATGATTTTTTTCGTTTTTTTTTCTTTTCCTCAAAGAAATGCAGCACAAGACATTCAGAGAGAAAGATTATCTGGAGAGAGTCTCGCATGCACGGAATAATAAACATTCGGGATTTCTTGCCGGGTCGCAAGGGCACCGCGGTTGTATAAGGCACGGAGCGAAGCCAGCAGTCAGTGTTGTGACGAGCTGCAGGTATCGAACGAGCGGGTGTACGTTGAAGGACCTAGGGCGAGGGGGAGAACGTAGGCATGGCAACCGCACAGTCTACAACCAAACCCTCCCCGTTGCATCCCCCATCGAGTTTACAACTGTATCAAAAAGCGTTCACGAGCGAAACGCGCACGTAGCGTACCTACTTCTGTGTTGCCGTACGAGCGAATTGGAGAAAAGGGCGTATCGGACCTAAGAGCCGAAGAGCGCTAAAAATATAACCAGCTCTTACGTACCCCGTGTCTTTTAGGGTCGCAGCCTTCAGACCACGCTCGTCGTTACCCTGGAGCTCAATCGGAGGGTAAACAAAAGTTATAAAAAGTAAAAATTTTACGAGCCCATTGGAGAAAAGGGGGTGTTGGGCCTAAGAGCCGAAGAGCGCTAAAAAATATAACTAACTCTTACACCAAGAGAAGAATATAGTAAAAACTACCCAAACTAAGTATAACCAAGTATCAATTTTTCCAAAAATTCGTACCATAATGTCTACGAAAACTTCTCATAAATTCGGTACTTCCTGTCATGGGTGGCGCCCCAGTTCCGTGCTATTATGTGGTATGGTAACATCTCTCGAGCGATATAGCCATATACAGTCATATTTAGGGTCGCGAGCTCAGACCACACTCGTCGTCACCCCCTCGAGCCCGATTCGAGGGTAACAAAAAAAAATAAACGATAGCATTTTAACGAGCAAATTGCACAAAAGACCGACAACAGCATTAAGGAGTCAAAAAATGGCTTTTACTACACCGGACCAGTTTGAGCGTACATCCTTGCGTATTTTATGGCTACGTCGAGATTTTGCCTTTTAGCCCAAACACGGGTGTATCCGACCGGTATGGAAAGGTGTCGGTGCGGTCGTTAAGAAATACGTGTCCGAGCTGGAAGAGGCGTGTGACGAGTACCGGGCGAACGCGTTCACCGGACACGAAACCTCGTAACGTATCAACGTGTCTGCAATGCGCACAACACACGTGCGCAAAAAAAAAAAAAAAAAAACATGCAACTTTTCCTCCGTACGTGGCGGACGCGCGACCAGTTCGGTTCACAGTCCAATTCACGCGCGGGCGTGTTATGGTACTCGGAGTTCCGAACGAGCCGGCAGGGCAGCGGAGCCGTCTGGGGAAGGCGTTCGAAGTATGCGCTATGATATCTGTATGTGGGCTCGAATGCAGGAGGGGGATGGGGGGGGGGGGGGGGGACTAGCCAGTGCGAGGCGAAACCGACCGCTGCGTGAGCGACCGGAGGTGCGGAAACGGATGCACCGGTGTTACTCTCGACGCATCGCTAACGCACACGTTGATATAACGCATTTTTGCTCGAGCGCGCAGAACGGCAAAGCAAGGGAAAGCAAAAAAAAAAAAACAAGAAAAAGAAAATTAAAATTCCTCGATCATGTAGTCATTGAGCGGAAAATAATTCTTCTCGCGGTGCGTCTCAGAGATGGAATAAATAAAAACCGGCCAAATTTATCACGGTATTCAATATTATTATTAGTGTTTTTTTTGTTTGTATCTTTCGAACAGCCATATTTTTCAAACGCGATTATTTTCCTTAACCAGCGGCGCTTCCTCTACGAGAAAGCAAAACAATAACGGAAAGGGATGTTTCATAGAAGCTGCGTACACGAAAGTAGATTAAATGAGGAAGCTTTGTGAAAATCAATTTCACGCTCTTTTATTCTCTCCTATGGAAATTAAGCGTATAAATTTCATTGACGCGCCGGAGAGTGAGCGAGGCTCGCTTTCCGTGTCGTCGATGGAAAACGGATGAGCGCAGGTGTAAATCCGCAGGATTCTGAGCGGCACACGAGAGAGCTCTTCGAGTGAGGCCTCCGTGCATCTGGTGCGCTTACCGCGAGCTGCAACAGCCCGAGAGAGATCACTGTGCGGTACGTGTGCTCGAGAAGATCCGTGTGTCGAACACGCGCGCGCCTCCGAGTACGAGATAAACGCCGTTCCCGAGCTAAACATGGTCGGGTGGTGCGGATTTCTAATTGCTAGAAAAGACGGTCAGTCGGTACAGCGAGACCGTGCTATTAGAGGCTCCGGCAACAAACGGCTCGCCGATCGGTGCGTCTCGAGTCGTGCCGCAAATACACAGTCTCGAAAGTACACATCTCGGAAACTAAAGAGGGCTTTTGTCTCCGCGCACTTTGTGATCAACGGAGAGCGGCTGTGGGTACAGCACAGAACAAACATGTAACACTTCGGAGTGGAGAACTCGAACACCTTGACTCGGAAAGTTCCAATGACAAAAAAAAACCGCACGGATCGTCGATAACTGACGGTCTGCCGGATGATCGTGAGACCACTGAATTTGGACGAAGAACATTGAGACTTTCGAGTGTGACTAAAAATAAGAGAAACTTATTCAACTGTAGGGTCGACTCGTCGCCTCGGAAAGTATCTCGGTGAAATATTCGATTTAGGGAACTTGATGTGAACCTTGAAAAAGTGAACGGTGTCTGAACATTGGAATTGTGATGGATTTGTTTTTACTAGGATTCAAAGTTCCGAATACTTTTTTTCTCGAAAAGAGGGCACGTATACTGAAGTGGTAGTTTCGCGGCGAGGTCCAACCCATAAAACTTCACCTTTTCAGTCGTGAAAAACAATTGATATATTCATTGTAAGGAACAATTTGAATTATTCGTTATTCAAACCCGAGAAGAAACAAATTTAGCTGTAAGGTCAACTTGTCGCCTCGGAAAGTATCTGCGTAAAAAGTTCGAATTAGGGAGCCTAACGTGAATCTTGAAAAAGTGCCCGATATCTAAAAATGAAAATTTTGATAGATTTGCTCTAGGTTCATTTTTTTCCTTGTTACTATGGAAAAGATGGCAAAGACTTTTTCTTCGCAAAAAGGGCATTTACACTAAAGAGATAGTTTCGGGTTAGGGACGAACCCATAAAAAGTCACGGTTTTATGGATTTTCGGTCAGACGTTGAAAACAATTGATTTATTTATTATAAGGAAAAATTTGAATTATTGGCCATTGAATCGCAAAGAATGTGCCCGCATGGCCACGCGTTGGCGGGAGAACGCAGGTGTGCGATGAGACAGAGGGCCTTTCTACCGAGATCAGGTATAGAATCGTCGGGCGATCCTTCCCGGAAGCTCGGACCGAGCCATTTAAGGTATCTCGTAAAGCTTATGAACAAGAAGAATGAACGCGCGAACGATCGGAAAATCCAAACGAGCAAGAATCTGTAATTCGATGGTTTGCCACTTGCGCGACAATTTCTAAACTTGAGATTATCGGCCGATCGTAAAACGCTACGAAGCCTTTCAATAGGTAGAATTTCTGTAACAACCTGCCCGACAAGATCTTGCAAACGCTAATGGATATTCAGTCTTACCAATGAAGTTTCTGGTCAGTGTTCATTAGTATTATATTTATTATCTTTAACGAATCCATTAAAAATTCGCGAGGGTTACGAATCCATTGAAAATTCGCTTTCCCACATCGAGAATACCGAGAATGTGCAATGTCTCGCATAAATCAGAGAAAAAAAAATAGAAGAGAATCACGAAAGAAAGAAATAGTGAGAACCTTGACGAATGTTCGCCTCCGTACACTCGCCGATAAATACTCGCTACTCGCCTTCTCTCATCGTATTCGTGGGAGAAGCCAGGAATTCGAATTGCCTGATTAGTATTCCTGATTCGTCCCGTTTCGTGGCAGTGTCTCTACGACCGAAGTTACACTCTCGTGGGCTAATATTATTGCCGTTGACACTGCGGAGTGTTCGCAACGCTGGCGATCGCACGATCCCCCTCTCTACACTGATATTCGACCTTGAGCGTGGACTGCGACTTTCCGCGCGTGTAACTCAACTCTCACGAGTCTCCTACTGTTTCATTTACCTTTTTCCCTGTCTCTTTCTCAGCCTCTAACGGTCGCCCTGCTATCCCCAAGTATCACGAATATCGGAAATTCAGGTCGGTTAATGAATTTACCACGTGGTAAGTCATGATCGTATTTCTCGTGTTTCGAAAATGAAAACTTATTTTCGATTACACTCGCACTTCATCCATCTATGATGAGACTCTTTTTGTTCCCGTGATATTTGTTTAGGAATGGTCTATTTTGCCCCGCTGTTCTCCTATCGGCGAATAATTTATTAATATATATTTTTTTAGACAGATAAATGCATAGCCGAATTTATTAACATATATATTTTTTTCTTTCTATATATGTATATATTAATTACACAACGTGCATCACGTTGAAGCGTCGAGATATCCCGTAGCGCCGGCCGTGATTCTCCCTACCCCTTTGCCGAGATAAGATAAGTTTCGTGGTATAGACGATTGCTCGGCGTTACGGTACAGCTGTGGAACTAACCGCGTGTTCGAAAGGTGCACACATGCAGAGCCATCCGAGAGACAATAGTAGGCTATAATTGTCGTGGCCATAAACACACGTGTACATCGTTTCTTCTTTTTTAATGTCAGACAATAGATGTTTTTTTGCACTCGTCTAGCGCGCGATCGTTAGACGATACAGGTTGGAGAGAATTAATGCTCTCATACCTGGAAGTCGCGCTCGGATCGATGACTCGATCGGTGGCCACAACCAACTTCGATAGTTTAGTCATCGGCAATCGCGGTTGTAATTCCGTTCCGCTCGACGATAAGACGACGAGGGACGATAAATCAAGAGCGAAATCTACGATTTTTTATATTAATTTTTTATTGACTTTTTCGCAACGATAAAGCTGACGGCATTAGTTTGTTATTTGCACGACTACCTGGCTCGCTCCCGAACGCAGATTGTTCACTTCCTACATTATTATTCCACTTCCTCGTCGGCGACAACGAAAATAATTTTACTCGATTTTTTTATTTACTAAAAAAAGTTATTGTAAACATCTGAAGTTGTTGGAAAATAGTAGCATCGTATCGAGCAATGAGCAGTTTTCTTAGTCGTCATCGACTACTCGGCTTCCTCCGACGGACCAGTGTGCAAAATGTTTCCTCGTGGAGAAAGTGTCGTGCGATTCTTAAGAAAAAAAACTGATTAAATTTGCACCTTTTACGATTCAACGCCTGTCCTTCGTTTCCGCTTGTGATTTTCCCCCTTTTCTCGCCCATCCTATAAAAATCAGTTCTCCGTACAGACCTTCGTAATTCCCAATGAGATAAAAAAAAAAAAAAAATTAATGAAAAAACTTCTATTTCCATAAATTACTATTCAATGATAGTCGCCCATTCGCATCGCTCACTCTTTACATTTTACTTTCTCTCTATTTTCTCACCGCAGCCAATCAGTTTCTCGCGCGCAAAGCTCGGCCCTACAGTCATTATTCCTAATTTGTTTCTTTTTTTTTTCCGTCCGTCCCGACGGAGCGGTCGAGTCGTCGCCGTCACGTTTCGAACGTGCCGATCGTACTGCACCCCCCCCCCCCCCCCCCTCCTCCCCCTTCGTCGCTGATGTATATCCTTTCTCCGTCTTTCTCTCGCCCGACGGCATTCGAAGTTGGTGCACTAAGGCCTATTCTCGTAGGATCTATTTTCATTTAAATACCTGCCACGGTGTTCCTGTTGCGTACACTTTGCTCGTTTAACTCGTGTACGTGTACACGCAGCATTAGCTTTCGTCGTCTTGTCGCCTCGCTCTATCATCGCGCGGCTCGGTTCACGCAAACTCGAGCGAGCATCGCGAGATAGTTCGACGCCGAGGAGCGCACCTACGCCCACTCTCACCACGGATAACGATACTTCCTATCGTCGAGCCACGCCGGTGCACGAGTCTCTCGATGCTCCGAGAAAATCGAGACGGAAACTATCAGGAAACGGCTCCCTCGGGACGATCCGACTTTTCGCGAAATTGCAACGGTTATACGATGGGCGTTCTTGTTCCGATGTTGTACCTCGTCGATACGACTTCGATGCAAAAATCCAAGGATATATTCCGAGTTTACATAAGGAGACACTTTTAAAGCCCCTCCTCGTAAAAAAAAAAGACACCTGAATTTCCATACTCTGCTATTCTATGATTGTTGCTCCTTCGAATTTCTTCTAACTTTGAAAATTTAAGAGAACAAATGTAAATTAGGAATAATGACGGTAGGTCGGAGCTTTGCGAGCGAGAATATGATTGGCTGCGGGGAGAAAATGGAGAAAAAAAATTGTAAAGAGTTAGAGATGCGAATGGCCAACTGTCATTGAATAGTAAATTTGGTCACCCAAGTTTCATGTACTGGGCGGTCCTAAAGGTTCAAAAAACGAGAGGTGAACTTTTTTTCAACCCTTTTCCATGATAATAATAATAACAATTTAATAAAACAATAATTATAGTAATTATTATCATTGTAAATATTATTATTGTTATTATTATTTTATAATAATAATAAAAATAAAAATAATTACTATTACTATTATCTTGTAGTTGTTATCACATCTTGACAAGAGTTCCAGTGCGGAGGTCGTTACGCGTGGATCGGGTAAGCTGTTCCATCACGGATCCTGGAGTGTGGCTAATTACATAGGAAATTACCGATCTGCTGCGTCTAGACGCAGAGCGAGAAAATTTCCCATGGAGCGACGTAATGTATTCACGGATCAGCGTCACGGGCGCGATGTTTCCGTCCGATCTTCTGCCGGGACTGCGCGTCTCGGTGAGGTGAACTCGAACGAAATGGACGTTGGAGGCAAGCGGACGTAAAAATTTACGACAACACTCGATGTCCGAGCTCCAATTCGTGTTCGAACGTTTTTTTAAATTTGTCGTTAATTTCTCTATGATGCATTCTTAGTTGGACGACGACTGGGCCGTTAACCTTAACGAAGACGCAAGCCATACCGATTGTCAGTCAGTTCGGGGTGTGTGCGTTACGTGCTAAGATAATTTACATAACAACACAGCCGCGCGATAGGACTAAGACCGGCGCGGTCCCTCACTGAATCGACAATCGTCTCTCCTCGCTCGTAACGGAATTCGAAATAACGCCCAAGCCGAGATAAAAATCTGAATTTCAAATTTTACTCCCCCCCGACTGTGTACCTTGCGGGACGATAAGATACAGCGTAAGTGAGTCAAGGAAATGCGATACAATTATGTCAATTGTGTTCTCGAACGAGATATAGCTCGACGCACTTGGAAATACGTGGGAAAAATGAAAAAGAAAATTGTTTTTGAAAATATATTGTTCGCTATATGCGATTGTTTGGGCGCTGTTACGAGACATTTCCGCACGGAGAAATAAAGCGATTCGATGAAATTGTTCTACGGTAGGGTGTCACGTAATTCGTCGTACGAGCGAACCCATCTATGCACAGTATTTGTTGTATAATGTGAACGGGCACGTGGGTCACGGTGATGTTTATCGTCTATCGAAATCACTCGGATGAATGGCAAATTCGGTTATCGGCACACACGAATCGATTAAATTTAATATCGAGTGCAACTGCGTTATTGCCGGGTCAATGAATCCTACGTTTCCTGATATTTTTACTGATTTGGATTTCTATAATTTTTCTTTTTGGTGACACGCTCGTAAAGAATTTGTCTTATTTAACGACTATTATTTTGTCGAATAAAATGTTATTATAAAGATATAATTAAAATATCATAAAATATTATTTTTCTTTACGGTTTGCAGTGAAGAAAAATTAACATACCTAAAGGGTCAATACCCTTGCAGCTATGGAATCCATCCGATTCGAACAGCAATAAAAACCGTACGACATTGAAGGTATTGTAGTAGGGCCAGCGAACGAGGAGCGTTTATCCGGGAACTATAGTTTACAGTGCCGGTACATGCAACACAGACGAACTGGTTTCTGTCGGCCGACAGTACAGACGACAGTACAGTCCGCGTCGCACGTACAACAACCCTCGGAAACTCTGATGCCCGTACGCAGGCACAGACGCACAGGCACACATTCGCCAGTACCCCGTCCGGACAATCCTATCAGCGACCGCACACATATGTCGAACAATCTACTTGACGCACTCTCGATTATCGACACGCTCTCTTCCCCTCCCGGCACGAATCATCGACGTTGACAACGATACCACCACTGGCTACCGCACGGATTATTATCTCCGATTAAATTCACGATAAAACTGCGGCCAACGCGTTCTGTTATCATAACCATCCTGATAAAATAAGAATAAGAGCAATATTTAGAAACACATTCACGATGTCTATATACATATATGTATATATATATTTATTCATGCATATATATGTAATATTAAACATACATATATATAATTGAAAAACCGCATTGAGATGCGAAATGCAGCCAGAAAAATAATTTATTCGACGGGCACCCGCAAATAAATATTTATTTAAAACAATGAAAATATTTATTTGCGGGCGCCCGTCAAATAGATTATTTTTATGGGTGTATATAACAACCGAGTAACATTATTGTGAATCGTACAAATCGAACGGATTGATCTAATCTGATCTAATTCCTCGTGCGCTTCGATACTGTGTTGTGGAAGGTAAAAAAAAACGTACCAATGGCCGGCCACCTAAGGCAGCAGTCGCAGTCCCATACATGAAAAATCGTATTTCCATCTCTCTCGCGTGCACACTTTGTCAGCTCGACATTTACCTTTCATGTAATTGAAAACCGCGTCACGAAAAGTTGTAAGTTATTTTTTGTTCCATTTGTTTTTAAACATCCGAAATCGTTTTTCCGGATTTTTAGTGTGCTTCGTTCGTCGAACGGAAACACGTAACTTCCAGGGTGGATTTTCGAAGTGAGAAGCTGGACGAATCCGCGAAGAAACGATATTATCTCGCCACGGTGAGATTCGACTCGCGATCGATCGCGAGTCCCGTTTTACCCTACGAATTATAGTAAACCGAGATTCCCCCAGGTTCGTCGGCCACCGCGAGCGTGGCGTCTCCCAATTTTCGATCGCGGCCGGAGAGCTGAAACCGGCTACGAGCGCTAGCAGGTAGTCGGCGGCCGAACGAAAAAAAAGAAGAAAATAAATCGAACTCGCAGTCCGAGCCTGCCGCGGTTCTTTCCGCTTGTGTTAACGCCGCGCCACTCCAACGAATCCTACGAGGCTCCGCGGGAGACTCCTCGGACGAGCTATACAATAGCCGGAAAAATGTCGAAATAATGGATCTCTATCGTATCGGGAAATGAAAACGGAGAAATAATTTTTTTTTAAATTAGACAATGGCGATTATTAAATCACGTTTGAGAGAATCGAGAGACGAAAACAATCGTATTTCGAGTATACGTGTAGGCTGCGTGCTGCGAGTGCCGAAGTGACGCGGAGCCTCCAGGTGGATTGGCGCAGAGCCGCTCTGACTTATTCACAAGGAGGGAGAAATAAAAAATGAAAAAGAAAGGAAAGAAAACCCGCGGAACATAAAAATTATTCTACGTATGCGGGGCGATGCTGGGAATCGACCGTTGAACGGGCCGTCGAGTCCTCGGCGACGCTCGCTTCGAATCTTCGAGGAAACAGTCACGACGAGAAGTCGTGAAAGGACATCGATAATTCGTTTGATAATTCGATGATGAATTACACTCTAATAAAGATCTCCGGAGACGACTGGGGTTTGTAATTTTTTCAGACACACACACACACACACACACACACACACATAAGACACATCCAGACGCACGTTGCAGGTTACCTCTGTAAAACTCGTAACTTTCGCTTACGGTACTCGGAGGATCGTGTTACTCACGTTTAGTCACGTCGGTCTACGCGCGTCCTTGCCTGCCGCACCAATCCGTCGGGACTGACAGGTGTTCGTCAACTGGGAGTGTGTGTTTGTTTGAAAATAAAAACTCGCGTCAAAGGGACGAAACGAAACAACTACTAGCCCGGTAACGCGCCCGCACAAGTCACAAAACAGACTGAGGCTCCTTGCCACCTTTTCCAGCCGCACTGCCTGCATGTCACACTCGATTCGATTAGCTGGCGCCGCCTCGCGGGCGCCCGGCGAACTTAACGTCCGGCATGGCGGATCGCCGCGCCAAATTCGAATTCCTTCGCGCGCGGGACGACTACGGTTAAATATTTTTAATGGCTCTTTACTCGCGGATGTTTGTATTTTTTTAGATCCTAACTTTTAGTTATTCCGTTTTCTTGTCTGAAGGAAATACAAATAACAAAATTCACTTTTCATATCATGTTATCGATGGCCTAATTGCATTAGTGTACAACGACATGTACACGGAAGAAAAACAAAAATTTATCTGAATTCTTTCATATGTAGATAATTTATTTGTTTGTAAAAAAATTTATTATTATTCTACTTTCAATTCCATATGATATTGAAACAACGACGGAAAACCTATCGAAGTGACACATTATCGTTTGATTTCTGTATGGAAATGTAGAATTGAGAGTAGGATTGAAATAACAATTTTTTTTCTTTGGTAGCCCGCAAGCCAATTTTGCTTCAGTTATTTATATTTTTTTCAGTGCAAGCATGGCCTGTCTGCTCTTTCGGCACTAGGCCGTCGATATGGAAAATGAATAGATTTCTGTTTGCAAGTTTTTTTCTATAAGGATCGATAAACTTTACAGAGGTTCGACCGATGAATTATGCACGTGGCGGAATTACTGTAGAAGTTTATCAGCGTTATGTATTGACGATGTAAAAATAGAACGTGTAAATTTTGCAGATGCTGCTGTCCGATAAGAGTTATTACTGCACTTGAAGAGATTCATTGTTATGTAAAAACTTCACTGGCATACTTTTTAAAAAATAAAATGTAGGTATTTAATTTTTTTTAATTTAAAAATGATGCTTCATCGAAGGAAATGCAACATTTTTTTTTATTATACTATTCTTTTTTTACATTTTTTAAAATTATTTAAGCGTATGCCACACTGTAACGAGTTTTCGAGGATTCTGGAAGACGGAAAACCAGTGTAGCCTCTCCTGCGAACCTCTCACGCCGTTTCCGAACGCAACTTTGCCAACGCAGACGTCTTTGGACCGGCGGTAGGAATGAACGGAATCCTCGCTGTCGCTCTGATGACCGTTGCTCGGTTCTTCAATAACTATCTACGAAAAATAATCAATATTTTTATCTACGAGCGGTAGACTTTCGACATGTACGGAGAGACATTTTGAAGGTACGAAAAGTCTTTAATACTTTGCTGCACAGCACAACGAGAAATTGCGCAGTGTCCAAATTATTGTAAGTCAGCTCAAAAGTGAGAGTCTCGTTGAACTCCGGCTGAGCCGTCGAGCGTAGAAATTTCGTCTTCTTTTTTTTTATCTTCCTTCCGGTTCTTCCATTCAACATAAGTATCCTTACGTATGGATCTGCAAAGTTATCATCGGTCAGTAAATACACCAAAAATATATTTATATTTTTTTCCACCGTACTCAGTCGGTAACTTTCCGATACTAACTGAATTCCTCTACACTCGTAACGGTCGGTACAAATTTAAGGTCACGCAGCTTCATGACATTGATCGTCAGTCTCTGGGCCGTTGGCAAATAACTTATACCTAACAAAATGCTCCCGAATTCCTGAAATATCGAACAATCACTGTAAAAAAAAATTGTATGAATTTTAATCTACCGGACTGGACATTTCTATGCAAAATCTGGTATATTAAATTTCGTGTACAATTGTAATGAAAAATTAATGTTCAGTGTATCAAATCATTAGAAATACCTTCTTTTTAATAATTGACTTTAATTTCAATGAAAAAGTATATTCATTTTTCATCACAATTGTGCATTAAAGTAAAAATTCCAGTTTTTGCATAAAAACTTTCAGTCCCGTACATGAAATTTACAATTTTTTGTAGTGATCTTTGGTCTCGTTAATGCCAAACATAAAAAACTTAAAAAAAAAACAAAAAACGAATTTAACTGAATCCAGCATTTAATTATTTACTCGGTTGGACGGCTTCATCTTATAGTTGAAGAGATGAATCTCCGGGCTGTACAATATTTTCTTGACTTCTTTCATCGACACTCTGATATTCGATAGCTCCGTGTGGTTGGCGTATCGATCGTGATCGTACGCCGCGATATCGAGGATCCATTCCTGGAGAAATCATTGAAAATTAATAACAGGAGTGCCCCTTGTCAGCGACGACCCGCTCTGCAGGCCTGCATCAATCGTTTACCGCAGCGACGTCGGTAAGGTAGGAATCCCGAATACGGAGTCGTAAAATTGATGTCTATTGTCACCGCAGATAAAATTCAAATAAAATATATCTCATCATCGATGCATACCTTGACTTCGTGCGACTTGACGTCGGCGACGACGAAAGTCTCTCGATAAATCGGGCTCGCCGTGTGCCTTATGCCTCTCGTTCTGAAGCTATGCAGCTTCAGTCTCTTTCTGTTCGTCCACGATTGCTTAACGATGTTAAGAGCCACGTAAGGCTCCAGGGTGCAGTTGTACTGCTTTGGAGGAAGGTTGGACACTGCCTATATTACGCAACCTGTTGTTACTCATATTATCAAAAGACTATGCGCTCGGCCGCGATAAGCGCCGCACATGCTTTGTTTTCGACGCTCTGTACCTTTCGCGTTATTCACGAATCATTCGCCTCGCTTCGGAGCGTTGATTGGAAACAATGTTATCGATTTTTTTACAGGCACAAGGAACACGTAAAAATAATCTTTGATGAATAGACAAAATAAAATACATAAAAAATAAAAATAAAAATAAAAATGCACTAACCTCGATGCCGATAACGAGCTTTCCAGTTATTTTTTCGTCTATTGGCGGCAGATACTGAAGACTCATTGTCAACTCTGTAGGAAACTCTTTTATCTTGGCCTCCTCCTTCTGCTTCTCCGCTCGAATAAGATTCTGCGTGGATAGAGAAAAAAACGAAAAATTAAAACTTGTTTAATTTTTGACAGGGTGAATGAGAAGATAAAAAAAAATACAAAAATGCACTCACGACGGTCGAAGCTGTGTCCATGCTCTCGAAGTGCTGAGCGTTGTTCGAGTTGAGGGAATCCCTCTGAGACTCCGGAACCTCGCAGATGCTTCCTGCTCAAATTATAATTTTTTTTTCTTGTACAACTAAACAATTTTTTTAACATTTTTGGCTTCGTTCGAGTAATTTTGGACAATCGGAAAAATTTATTACCATTTTCATAGAGGCTCCCCAATCGCCAGGAGCGATAACTCACGTCGCCCAACTTTATGTTGTCGTTCGACTGACCGTTGTATCGCACTTCCGTTGACTGCTTATCCGCCTTTGCTTTATCTAACGAAAGAAAAAAATAAAGCAACTCGTATTAATCCGTAAGTGCCGCTACAAAGTAAAAAAGATTTGTACATTCAACGAACCTTTTTTGCCCACAAACGTCCACAATTATTTTGTGGGTAATTTCACAAAAATATTTGTAAAATTGACAGACATTGTTGTAAAATGTACAAGATTTTTTTTGTAAAATTAACATGAAAAGAATTGTGGACTTTTGTAGACGAGAAAAGTTGGTACCTATTTTACTGTGTATGATATAAAATTACAATAATGAGGTAATGGGGAAAAAATGATTAGAGATAAAAATGGGTTACAACGATATAACAGGGTATTTATTTGCGGTGATCGTTAATGACCATAAAAAAAATTGCGATAATTCAATGGCACAACTCTATGATTTGCTCATCCGTTTTCTCCTCTCGAATCTCGTCGAAAATTCGTGTTCCAATTGATTTTTAAATTCCATCTAGCGCGCTCAACGTCCTGGCTCCAGATATCTATATTTTCCCGTCCGAAATTTCGCGGTGATTTTTCTGTACATTTTTTTCAACGTTACTTCTTCGCGCGTAATTATGTAACACCGATGTGTCCGTCATCGGGTGCAGTAACACGAGGCAAAATGGTATGCGTGACGCTTGGCGAACGGAGGCGTAACGTCTCGAGTGAACAGCGGATAAGATATACCGCGAGTAATGTACATGCCGATATTACGGGCTCGAATACGTAACCGTGTAGCTCCTACATATGTACGGTATTCCCCGTGGGAATTAGTCGACACGAAAGAAAAAAAAAAACCGAACAAAAAATGAAAATTTAAAAGAAAATTTCTCATAATTTCTTCGCAATCGGGAATCAACGAAGATAATTAAATGACGAATTTCCGACGTTATTTTGATCGATCCATGGAATGAAAAAAAAACACCAACAACAACTGGGCCAACTTATCCGAGCGCTAAACCGGGGTTTGTTCGGCGATTAACTAAACTACATTCGCGATAAGCGGGTATTACGTGTGTCGAAAGGAAGCGAAACTGTGGTCGGTAGCGGCCGATGCGAGTGAGAACGTGAGGTGAAGATTAAAGGTCCGATCGTGCCGGCCCAATGCACGTGTAAAGTGTTCTCACCGGCCAGGTGCCGCCTCAGCACGAGCGAGACTTCGAACACTCGTTCATCATTAACGGTCGATCAATAAAAGTTGCTCCGAACGACGGTTGCAACACGCACACACACACATTGCCATGTATACGACGAGAGAGTAATTATCGCAAGTAGACAGCTTACTTCGTCGTCGTACGCATTCGTAGCCGAGACAGCCAGGTGTGAAGAAGCAAACGGCGACCAAGAAGGTGAGCAGCAACGCTCCGGCGCCGATTCCGATCAGAACAATCCGGCCCAATGGGCCAAATAGGTCGTCGTAAAACATTCACTGCAAACAATCACACGAAAATACTTTATCGGGTGTTACAGAAAAAAAAGCCGAAGAAAATTACGAAAATTGCCAAATGTTCGACGATCAAACATTGGCTACTGTTCGTCACGTAGCGATAATAGAATAAAAAGGGAAAAAATGTCCCGATGTTGATTATATATGGGATGAGCTGGTAACAGACATTCGTTTATGTTGCGGTATGCGAAGAGGATTTTTGTTCAGACGATTGTCGAGTACTTGAGGACAATTATATATATTTTTCTTTTAACAGGAAAAAGGCTTCGATCTTGAAGGGCTAGCGCGTGGATGGTTAAGTTCCGTTAAGTTTCGCGCATTTCAAGTTAATTTAAGCAGCCGTGCTTCCTTCGATTGGCCAGGATGCCCTGCTGGAAGTCCGGACGAGTGAATGAAACGATAAATTTTTATATTCATTTTACTGCACGACTATAAATAATCCAAAACGCAATCGAAAGAAATAGAACCACCGACAAAGCCCCGCGGCGGTTTTTCCTCGCAGCGGAAATTGACTCACTCACGACTTCTCGAATCATTTGCATTTTTTACTTCGCACTCGCGATGTCCACTCTCCTCTTGTTCGTATGCGCCGTATTGATCGCCTTTTCTTTTATTTATTTATTCATTTGTTTCCGCACATCGAGAACGAACACTTGTGTCGTCGAAACTCGACGTTTTTCTCCTAGATGGTTAAAGATCGAGCCGCCCGGACGCCTCGTGTGTCTTGGCTCGCCGGTACACCGATACATAATGAGAGGCAGCGGCGAGGATCGCAGACTACTCGGCTTCGGCACACTTTTTTTTTTTTTTTTTTTTTTTTTCATTCGCCGATCAGCTGACAATGCGAGGAAAACGCGTATTAAAGTAACGAGCGAGACACACTTGCGGCCTTGAACGACCTGGCCTACCACGAACACCGAGCCGATGAAATCCCATTGGTCTTCACTTTTTTTTTCGCAGGAAACTTCGTGTACTTTCGAAGCACGCTACCGCAGGAGATCCATGAATATGACATTGTCGTCGCATAAGTTACACTTCCAGACCGGGCTCCTTGGGCGGGAAAGAAAAAGTCACCGGGCAAAGCCGCCCCACCCTTTCCCGCCGGTTGGCGACTCGTGCCGTATACTGTTAGATCGTCACGGACAAACGCTAATCGCCCCCGCACTCACGGCGTAACGCAAATTACGACCATTATCACAGCGTGGCCACCTGGAGCGACGCGCTGGTTCCGTTACGAATTCGAAGTAAGAGACGAGTCGCTGGGACACGCCAGCGTCGCTGGCTTACGTCTTCTAATCACTGTACTGACAATACCGGAAGTAAAGTGATAAACAAACTAGTGACTGTCCGGATTTTGTAATATTAATAATAATAATCATCATTATTATTGTAATAATAAAGAAAACGTCCCGACTCAGTGATTGGGAGGTTTTATGGTTGCAAAGAACGTCGAATGGTTACGCAAATGACGGAAATGCTGCGGTTATGATTAATTAGAAAGAAAAAAAAGATTCGTTTAAGTGAAATTTAACAACGGAACTTTGGGTCTTCTCGTAGTCCAAGGAATCATTGGCGCGTATATTAAATTCGGTAACTGCAGGAGCTCAGTGGAAAACCGTAGAGAGTTATTTTTGCTCTTGAATTTTATTGCCAATTAGCAGAAAAACAAGCTGATACGGAAGAATTTTTTTAACGGAAGGAAGCTATCTATCTTTTTGTTGCTGAAGATTTTTTTATTTACGAAAAATTTCACTCGAAGACTCCATGCGTGATGTTTTCCCGACTCATTCCCTGTCTACAAAATTGTGCGGTCTTTCTTCCACCCAATTGTTTATAAATAATCTATGATTTTACTTAAAAACTCGTCGAAGCATATCCTAATCGCCGATGCGTGCGGCATCGGGAAATAGCGAGCGTGGACTATGCACGTTTAGTTACTGTCACGGGATGAGCATCGCGATGCATGTGACATTGTTGCGTTTATGTAAAAAACGCGTTATTCACTTGTCGATCACGTGACGCGATATGTTCAGTGACTTCCGGATTTGCAGGCGCAGCGGGATACGTCGAAGGTCGTGTCCCAGATCATTTGGATCATTGAGATAAAACGAGGGTCGAGTACTTTTAAAAAAAATCTCGCGTTGTCACCGAAACTCCGGTAACAAAAAAGAATAGAAGAAATCTTCTACGTTTCTGCTAATAATTTTTGAACATATTTCTTACGATAATAATTTTCTTTTTTTTTTTAGCACGCTCTCAAGACAATTTAAACTCGCGACGAATGCAGCGGATTGCGCCTATCGCTGACGCTTCGACCACTGCAATATTTACGATCCTCCGAACAGCCGCATGTATATAGATATAGGCCAGGAGCCGAATGCGTGCAGCGCATACGGAACTTCGCGGCTTTGTGACGAACGTTAACTTTTCTGAGACGCACTTTTAAGCCGTCTCAAACAGCTACAGTACAGATAAAAAAATTAGGTATAAAGAAAATGATTAAAAAACAATAAAAGAAAATCAGGAAGAAGCGTGAGCTGCACCAACGATTCGATAATCTGCATACTCACTCGACTACGAACATGTCCCGTAACAGTGAAATCGGCTCCGATCCCGTGGGTCCCAAAACACTAGTCCAAATCCCAACCTTTTAATCCTTAATCAACCGATCGTGCAAGATAATTATTTTTTGTTTAAAAAAATTCTGAACGGTGATTTTTTATTTTCGTCCTCAAAGCATCGACGACAATGGTTTTTCCTAATCAGCAAAATTTATCGGAACGAGAAACGAAAGAACCGCGACGACTTGTGCGCGCTATCCAGCGCCTTCTGCTTCGACTATCCGTAACGCCTGCCCGCGGCAGCGCGGCTCTTCCGTCGTACACATTTATACACACGTGTACAAAACTTGTGTACACTTTAGGCCTCGTGTGTACGTAACTTTGTCGGTTGTGTTCCACGTACGTACGTGCCCGACGCGACTATCGCATGTACGGAACGCGCGATTCATGCGGGCTGAGCATATACGCCTCTTACCACTACCGAGCGTCGACTACTGAAAACCCCGGTCAGAAACGTCGTCGCGCACTCGCGTGTTATCGTTGATAATTCACCAACACATTGAAGAGAATCTTTTTAGTAGAATTTTATCCGGTCTCCCTGTCGTCGAAGCCGCCCGCCTTCGTCGTCGCGGTCGCGTTGCTCAAACCGTCACCTACGTTGCTGCGCACGTAATAACAGACCGCTGCGCTTTTCTTCGACTTGTTATTTAGAATCGCCGGGACACGCACGGGAGTTGCGAGAAAAAAATGTGCAGACCTACGCCTTCACCTACACGTGACATTTACTATCAATGAAGAAATTAAATCGCCGCAAAGATGGATGGAGCGAGAGGGCTGATGCTTGATTGGCTCGGACGAAGATTCCGATAGTGCAATTTAATGCGAAAGGAACGACTCGACCCCAGGTGGTCACGCCTATTTCTAGCGACTTGGTTCGTCACATACGGTTTGGGAGAAGGCAACGTTCATTGCCCTGCGAATCTGAGAAAAATCGTGTTTTTGGGTCCGATTGTGGTGAAATGACAATGGCAGATTCTGTCCAATGGGAAGAAGCTGTGATCATATCTGAAAAATTGTTTGTTCAAAAGTTATGATATTTATAATAAAACGTGTACGTGAATGGCTCATGCGAAGATACCGTAGTGCAATTTTATGCCAAACGAAGAACGGCTCGAGTCTGGGTCGTCACACATGGTTCGTCAAACCGAGACGTTCATTGCTCTGCGATTCTTAGAAAAAAATCGTATTTGCAGGTTCACTTGTGGAGAAATGAAAACGTCAGATTCTGCCTAACGGCAAGAAGCTGTGATCCTATCCGAAAAATTGTTTATGTAACTCATACATGAAAAGCGCTACTTTTTGTTTCTGCCGAAAGTGACGTAAGTGGCGCTTTATAGCCAAGTGTACTTGTACATGGGTACGTTTTGATAATCATATCAAAGGCTCCTTTGAATGTTTTTTTTAGTGTGCGTGTGTTCAGTGAAAATCCTAAAAAAATGTGTATATCAGTTCCGCTGAGATACATATACACATTCGTGCATAGTGAGTGGTTTTCGTTTCTGAACCCATCCCAACATAAATGAAAGCGGTTATCGAACTGCATGTTATTTCGTACGTCGCGCGCGATATGCATATTTTCATTTTTTAATAAATGTCCCAACACAAACTGGAAACGTCCTGGAAATTGTCCTTCAAATCAAAATGTTTTAAAATTCACTTTAAAACGCTTATCGCGGCTTCAGAAAAAGCAGATAATTCTGAGAGCTCGAAGATCCGTGCTCTGTGACTTTTACAATATGGCTATTGGTTCCGTACGCTGTTACCACTTCCGGAAAAAAGCCTGCTCGTGACGCGGTGATGTGCAGCGCGCTGGTTGTACCGTACACGCATGTACGCGATAGAAATATCGGTGTGGATAGTAAAAGGGAAATCGGCGAGGAAGACAGTACGAACGAGCGGTTACCTGCACGCGGTTCTAGTGGCACGGAGACCGCCCGCGATATCGCAATGATAATAGCGATATAACGCGGCTGGCAAGACAGTTTGCCTCCTTGCGGACTACGAATCATGACAACGTATGCAAAACCGGGATGGAAAACCGTCGTACGTCGTACCGCTTCTTTATTGCAGAGGAATTTCGTTTATCCGAGGTAATGCGGAGAGAGCGTATTTCGGATAAGTGAAATCTCGAAGAACTCGCAAAAGAGTGCCGACACTACAAAAGACAAAAAAAAAAGTTCCACCCCCTATCTACAAAGAGGTGTGTGACGATATTTGTATCGACCGTTCGGTAATGTATATCGCACCCTTTGTCGTCCTGTTATTCGTGCTATTATTGGACGGCGATGACGACACGATGTGAGATGACATGACCAAAGATCGCGGGCAAGTTCGTTCGGTCCGCGTCGCACGAGTCTTCGCCAAGAGTTTGAAACCTGACTGAGTTCGATTTACCGGCCGGCGTACAATCGTGTTATGCAACAATTCTCTTTATAATTAAATAAAAATAGCATCATTTTTGTCGTGACCTTGTGTCGTGTGCATGTATGATTTTTTACCCGACGAATATGAAATTGAGCGGCACATTCAATTTTTTTTTTTTTGATAAAAATGCAAAAAATGATTTTTTCATTCATTCGTTAATGGAATCGATTGGGAAACGTGCCACTTGAAAATAATGGCAGAGGTTTTAATTCGATATCTCGACGTTTTTTGATGTTTTGACAAAATTTGGGTTTCTTAACATGTAGAACAGATTTCGAAAAAAAAAATTCATTTCATTATTTGCGTCCCGAGAGAATCTTGAAACCGGTGCCGATCGTGTCTAATCGGGGAAAAAATTACCAAGCCAGGAAAAAATAGACTGTTATCGAAACCGCGGTTCGGAACTACTAGGTATGTCGGCAACCCTTTTCGAGGATTTATTTCCAGTTGTAGTGGATGAAACGACCCGATGCATCGTAAAGACGATTGTGACATCGGTGGAAAGTGAAAACCGAGTCATTTCGCAGTCCCAGTGAAAACCGTAACCGGTAATATCGCCAAACGATCGAACCTACGAATAAAATGATCTATGGAGAGTCATGCTCGATCATAGATCAGTAGCGCAAGGTCGTTCAGAAGCGACGCGTCGGCGACCCCACGGAGAGCAAAACCACTTTTATTTTCATTCGCAAGTGCGCGGGGCGGGGAGACGAGCTGCCTAGATGCTGTCTTCTGTAATCCGAGGTCTACTTGCACGCACCGCCACAATTGAATGGCTATGTCCAGCTACCTGCTGCACCGATTATGTATCAACATGCTGAATGAACTGAAGCCTTCGGAACTTCTCGGGTATACGAAACGCAGCCGCGGGAAAACACACAGGCGGAGAGAGTCGGAACGGCTTAGGCGCGTTACTCGACCGCGCGCTCATGGCGCTGACCTCGATCCTCGATCCCCGATCCATGAGTCGCAATCGCCGCGACTCTCCTTTCACTTCAAAACTATCTTCCCGGATTTCTTTACGCACCGGCGACGTCAGTTAGCGGACGCCTCTACACCGAGACTGTCGTTCGCTTCAACTCTCAGGAATCGCCCCGGCGATCCGTCGATAAATTCGACGATCTTTCACCGATTTGTGCGACAGTTCACCGGGATCGACAGGTACACGAGTGAAAAGTACCGCCCGCTTAGAAATTGCGATCTACAGAAATTCGTCGATCGAATCCGTTGATGAATACGCGTTAAGAAACGGAAAGAAAAAAATTGTTCGATTTGTGAGAGCTTATAATAAAAATATTATTTACGTCGAGCAATTGTAGTGCCACATTTTTTTGTCAATTGGGTTTATTAATTCCTGCAGATTGCAGTGATGTTTTTAAAAAAATTGACGAGCAATCATCTTTTTCATTGATCACTCGCCATTGATATACAGACTTTTTTCCTCGTACAAAATTCGACCGGATTCATTCAACTTTACCGTTACCTGTGCCTGATTTCCTTTCGCACATCTTCGGCACCCGCCGCGCTACTGATGCAGACCGCTCGATCATGCAGCACTTTGGATAGCCTCGAGCGTTGAACCAAAAAAAATAAAAAAAATAAACAAAACAGAAAATTACCGAAATAATCATGAAGGCTACCCTACTGAGGCTCAGCATTCTACTGCTCTTCTACGATTGTGAGTATACGTGCAACCGTGTTTTTATATTCGTGACTACATTAATTCACAGATTTCGGCCTTCGCCTAGTTATCTCGTCGAGCGTCTCTCGCGAGCTCGTGTAAATCCTTGAAAAAAAAAAAACGACTTCGGAATCAGTTGTAACTAGGTAAAAAGCGACATCTCCAATTCTATTGCTGCACAACGATTGCCGATGATTTAAGTCCAAAGTTCTTTTTCATTGAAATTTCTTTTTTCTGAGATGGAACTTTCCTGAATAAAAATCTGAATAATATACAATATATAAATTTCGTTTTCCTTTCCATCAATGATCTTTTATTAACGAATTAATGTTGAATTATTCGATAACAACCAATAAAATCTCAAGTATGGTACACTGTTAAAAAAAAGTAATTATGCATAAATAATTATGCATAAAAACCTCCAGTGCCAGTACATTAAATTTCATACAAATTTCCTTCACAGTGCATAGATGAGATTCCGATGCTCGAAACCTAATTGATTTTTTAATTTTAATTTTAATTTTAATTTTAATTTTAATTTTAATTTTAATTTTAATTTTAATTTTAATTTTAATTTTAATTTTAATTTTAACTTAATTTTAATTTTAATTTTAATTATTATATTAAATTTAATTTTTATTTCTTTTTTTCGGCAGGTACAACAGCGTTCATTATTCCCGAGGAAGTTCCGACCGTACTTTCCCTGATCTACTCGAACATCCCGCCGATAAAAAAAGGCAAGTGGTTAATGGATAAAATCTTGTAAACCTGAAATCTAAAAAGAATGTTCCGCCACTTCGCGCGTGTCTCGAATTTGCATCACTTTACGTCAGAGAGCGGACAATGAGGGAGAGAGAAGCGGACACTAACTTTCACCTCTCTGTTGGTATTATAGTGAGAAAAACTGTGTGTACACCGTAAATGTGTATATTCAGGAAACTCGAGGTTCGCGTGATGTCGAGTGTCAACTTGTAATTACAGTTGTAAAGTACTCTGCGCCCTGGTATAACCGTGCGGAATTCTCTTTGCCACGCGAACTTCTTAATAACACTATAAAATAACTTTTACTTTTACGGTATTGCACGAACACACTCACACCGCACAGGAACCGACTCGAGACTCGGGGTCGGCTTCAGGCTCGGTGAACACGCCGACTTCCAGATCGTCGTCGAATTGGGACCGCAGAAGGAAACGGAACCGATTGGCAATACCGACGCAAAAAGAAGGCGCATGGTCGGCATTTTTCTAATAAAAAAAAGTAAAAATTTTGCCGCTGAGATAAATTGTGTTAATGATGAAAATTTGTGTGATTCTCGTGTCCGGTCATCGCCAGGCGACTTTCGGCGCGGCTATGAGAGGAGAGCTCGGACCTTGGGCCCAATCAGTCGCTAAATATCAAATGCAACTCAGGATACAGAAGGAACTGGAGAGAATCAGGCAACTCGACGACAAACTGGCGAGGATTAAACTTGAGAATGGCGAGAAGATCGATCTTAAAAAGGTAAATCGTTGAAGCGTGTTTCAGTGGAAAAAGGTAAAAAAAAACTGTTTGTTTTCATTGATAAAAAAATCTTTTTCTGTATCTATATTTCAGGCGTCCAGTGACGACTGGTTATCAAAGTGGAGCAAAGGAGCCGATCCGTCGTACGAAAAGAATTCGTCGGTAAAAGTCCCGCCAACGCGGACGTTGACATTGAACGTTAAGAACGATCGACGCGTAGCGGGAAATGGCGATTTCGAGGCCAAGAAAGACGATCTGCAGAAGCTGTTTAAGCCCCAGCCAACGAGATAGAAATTTCGGTCGGACACTTATCGTCGAGGGATCAATAAGGGATCAAATTTTTCACGCGGGTTTCGTCGAAGCGACGCTAGGGGTTGATGCAAGTTCAGGCGAGGGCGCGCTGTCGTAGCTCGAGAGGGGATGTTTCGGCTGTTGGTGCCGTTCGCAGAGAACCGGCGGTCGGTTAGTTTACCTACAGTCGGTACACTCGGTAATCTGCAGGTGTGTGCGGAGCGCGACTCGCTGAATGTGTAGATTTCTGTATATTAATTTTTTACCACTTGTACAGTTGTACATATATGACTAATACGAGATATCGATGACGAGCCGTAATATATAAATTAATAAATTAATATATAAATAACATTTATGTATTATGTTTAATATCGGTTATGACCGAGGCTTGTAGGAACTCGGGGTGAGTTGGGACCACAGCAGTTAACCCTTTATAAGCCTATCCCTGTAGGCTTATAGAGGTCTGCCCCATTAATTATTTGATTTTTATTATTGCAAGAGTCGGAAAACATTGCATTTGCAGATCGGGCATTTCAAAATCATGCACGATTTCGAAGTTCTGATTTTCGTTGATTGGCAGCCTCTGTGAATTTTATTCGTGCGTCGATGCGATCGGAAACAAAATGTGATATAGAATTAATCACATCCGCATGAAATGCATATATGTGCGCAAAAAGTTATTGCATTCGGATAATTTTTCTACGATCGATCCGACAAAAAAATTAGTTGAAACGGGGGAGAGCGGGCCAAAAGGAACCGGTGTCATTAATTTCAGATGGGACTTTTTTCAAGTCCCACGAAAAATGTGTAAAAAAAAATAGTCCGTTTTGCCCCGCTCTCCTCTATGCGCAACGGAGGAGACGAGAAATGCGATCAGTTGCTTAGACACTTTTATTGCGTTATATTACATGAATTAATTATACTATATATATATAATTTTATATATAATATATATATATCACGAAGAGTAATTACATTTGGTATCTCCTTGCTCGCAAAAATCATCGATTAATCCATAACGATCGGTTATCTTTTTGTTTTATCTCATCGAAATCTTAGAGATTTACGTACTAGTACAACCTGACTTTACGATAACTTGGGAGACACGCTTTCGAAAGATATAGATACACCCACAGTCCTAATTACAATATTTTACATCGTTCGGGATCTTCAGATTTAGTTTTTACCAACTGCCTCTCATCCCGAAGCAATAAATTTTCGGCAATCGTTCGAATGAAAATTACAATTCCATTCAGTGTTGAATAACCGTCGGAGCAAAAGTGGCTTCGTTTCTCTTACTCAGATTATTATTTTATTTTTTTTGCGTACTCTCGATCCGGTAAAATTTTCCGAATCTTATCACGTAACGTTGATCTCCTCGTCGTCCTCGTTGTCCGTGCAATCCTCCTGTCTTTTGGGGCTGGCGAGTGGGCTGGCGTCGCTGAGATCCATCCTCGGTTTGTCACCGTCCGCGTCGCTCAGGTCCGGATTAGGGTTGTTCTTGTTCGGCAGGGTTTGCTCCCGAGAACCGCCGGTCGCCAGCAACTGCCGTTCCTTGTTGTTTCGCCATTTCATTCGACGATTTTGGAACCATATCTTCACCTACGACAGAGCCCAAAACATACTTCGTTAATACCCGACAGTTCACATTTCCACGCATCGTAACTTCATTCATAAATACCCTGAAATACACAATCTTTTTCAACGTGGACCAACATAAAATATCCTCCAACGCGAGCACATCGGCGAGGAAAATGAAAATTCAGCGGGCTCCATTCTTCATCGTGCACGGTGCTCTTTTATGCCCGGGTCTCTGTGTGCGTGTTTTTTTTATCGCTAAAAGAAAGCCGATAGAGTTCACTCCGTGGCGGTGGGTTTCGCCGAAGCGATATCGAGAGAAATGACGGGGAGTTAAACGAGGATTACAGTTCGCTAAACGTTCCGTCGGGCATACTCAGCGACGGGGGTTTATTTCAATCTGCGGAGCGGGGGGGTGCTTTGAAGGTACTTTCGCCTTACCGTCGTCTCTCGCACCCTCTCGATCCAATCGGATCGTTCCGGGTCCCGCCCTATCGCCAATCGTTGCTCCGGACCGCAGTGGAAACAGCCGAGCTCTCGTCTCCCTCGCTACCACCGAGCTTCGATATAGTTTTCTTGCGATCGTTTCTCTGTCTTGCCTGCCGTACGTTTATCGAGTCAACGCGGCGCTTTTCCACCCCCTTAACTCCGGAATACTGACGGCGCCGGGTATTGAGTCCGCAAAGACAGCACTCCTATATCCGCAACGTTAGAGAGGGTATGCATTACCTAAACCCCTTCTCACCCCCTCATCACCCGCCCCCTCCCACATCCTCGAAGGGTTTACACACGAGATCCACGCATCGCCGTTCAACGGGCAAACGTCAAACGCACAAGTTTCCCTCGATTTGTACCTCGCGCACGGTCCCCCTCGAAATTCAGACGAGCCGAATACTCAAACGCTCACGGTCCGGTAACCATCAGACCGGCGGATGTGTGTTGACGCGCGCGTGTGTCGCGGCATGTAAATTTCGGTACGAATTCCATCGATTCGATATTTCCATAAATGTCTGCCAATGCGCGTTCCCTCGACACCAAAAGCAATCGATGGAAAATCGAATTGGAATTTTTTAGAGATGCCTCAAGCATCTTTGGGACCGATGTGCGCGAGACAATTGCGAGGAAAATTAGTAGTAGTATTAGTAGTTGGAAAATTTCGCATGTGGAATGGAATAAATTTCAATCCGTGAGCGTAAATTCAGGCTTTGGAAAAAATAGCTCATAAAATGGAATACATTCGATACCATGAGCTAAAATTCTACCGTCGGAAAAATTAGCTCATAGAATGGAATAAATTGTATTTCATGAGCGAAAAACCTGCAGAATGGAATGCATTTTCCAGTGTACACACATCAGGACCAAGATTTCAGAGGGTCGCCGCCATCGTAAAATACATGTATAATGAAGGTTGCGGTGTAGAGTACAGCAACAGCGTGCACAGCGAATTTTGCACTCCCTAAAGGGCCGCCTCCGGCATATATCTCCTCGCGGATGCTGGCGGTGCCTGCGGCGGCGAAACGTTGACCCCCGGCACCAGCGGCAACCCCGTTGCGGATTGATTTTATATATCCCCGTGCTTTCCAAATTTTCATTTGGATACCGGAGGCGTGTGCAGTTGACACCTCGACTCACCACCGTCGGGGTTTTTGCGCTACCTCTCTCTTTCTCCAGCTCGCTCGCTCGTTTATACATCGCTCTATATATACACACAGGACCCTCGTCCCTTCGCCCGCAACGAGGAACGTGTCAAATTTTAACCGACAGCCGATCGAGGGTGCGGGACACGCCGCGATTTTTCGATAGAATAAAGAGCAAACTCCCAAAGGGAATGAACAATTTGGCGTGTCGTCTGATATTTTTCATCTTCTTTATTTTCATTTAAAAGTAGAAAACTTATTGTGTCATTAAACAATGAAATGGATAGTCCATTTGCGGATATAGAATCTGCTTCCAATTAGACAAATTCGCTAAAAAGCCATGAGCGGCAATGACAGTTTTGTTTTGTTTTTAATTTAAAAGTCGAAAACCTATTTTGTCATTAATTAATGAAATCGATAGTCCATCGCCGGATGTAAAATTTGGTTTCGATGGGCCCCAATTTGTAACGCGAAACACCGTGCCGATAATCGAATGTGTTATCGGGGGATTTTAATTAAACGGAAAGTTTCGATCGAAATAATCTCGGGGTGTCGCGAGAGAAAATGTTGCTGCGCTATATCGGCTTGGATTCCTTCATCTCTTCGTTTCTTCGCCTTCCGTACGGGGCTCAAGAGCGTGTAACACGCGCGCCCGAGAGAGCTAGAGAGCTATGAGCGGCGGGGTGATTGATTGTCCCGTCAGCAGCAGGCACGGAAAGCACCGGAGAGGACCAGCAGAAGTAACAAAGCGTCGTGTAGGTCGTACACAGACGATCTCGGTAAGGCGATTCCATTCGTTGTACGCACACACAAGCGATGTGTATGTTTCCCCCGGTGGCCGAGCAAGGTATCGCCGTGCGACTCTCGCACGTACACCCTCTTGTCGGCAAAGTTGAATTGACGTGCGCCGTACGCAATGCGGGTCGCGTTGAAAATTGTCGAGTGCCGGGCCGCACGTTCTTTGACTCCGAAAAATGTACTCGACACACAAGTCCTTCCGGAACTGCGGGAGGTTTATTCCATTCAGTGGCCAGTGGAAAAACTTGATAATGGACATTCCTTAAAATTTACTGGATGCTGATAGTTTATTTTTTTTATTTTTAGAATCGTTATCGTAAAAAAAAATTGTGGCGCTGTGTTGGCGTTGGTTCCGCGCCGAACTCTGCTATGGGACTGATAGAGAGACTCGTTTTATTCGTGAGAAAAGGTGAGTGTGTTTAACAAACACTTTTCATCGACGAAAGTTCACGACCCTTTTTTGTAATTTTATAAATTCAAAAAAATCAAATGTGCAGTTCATTGAAAATCCCCCCCCAATCAAGAACGGGCATCTGTGACCTAATCCCTCAACAAGAAAAAAAAATAAGATAGTGGACAAGAAATATCTGTTAAATGTCCAAACCCCTCTTTCCGACCCGTTGATCGAACGCCTCAACCTAGCAGCTTCGACATCGAAATTTGATCCCCATTTCGGTCCCTCGAGCTCACCGGAATCCGCCCGATAGTTTCGGTAGTCTCGTGCTCGTCCCGAATACACGATAGCTATAACGCAACACGTATAGAGTCGCTAAATGGTTGCGAGGAACCCGACCGCACGGATAGCGTGGATTAGGCATAATGACATCTGAAACGCTTTATAGAGTGAGCGCGAGTGGGTAATCGTTAAACGATTGGCTGGAGCCCCGGCGCCCTCGTACCATCTACAGTCGGTCCCCATCCTCTCCGAGGATCGCACGGCACGGCACCGCGAACGACGTCGGTTCGACGACGCCGACGCCGCTCCGGCCACCTCCGAGCGTCGTACGCCGTTTAACTCAACCCCTACGGCCCGTCTCGCCGGCAGAGCCACCCCTCTTTCGCGGCGGGAGCCGAGGAGGCTCTTCCGCGATGCCACGAGAAACCCTCCGGGTCGTTCTCTGTGCTTCCCTCGCACACTCGGGCCTTACCGTGGTGCCGCCATCTGGCGCCGTTTAATAAAAGACGATCGATTATGACGTCGGCCTCGGAACCACCCCCCGAGGCGGAGGAGGCGAAAGAGGGCTCGCGGCTGAAACGGCGATGGAGGGTAGCGGCTACCGGCCAACCCCGGCCAGCCGGAACCCAGCGGATATGTATTATCGCACGTACGAACTTCGCACAGTCTCGCTCAGTGATTCAGGGATGATGTTACGGGGAACCGATTCTCGTACGCTAGCTGCGAAGAAGAATGGCCCGGTTATCCGGAATCCCAAAGTACCGAGGGACTCTGGCGCCTTATCGATGAAACGATCCGTCTCACTTGATCGGGTCTCACGAGGCAGGAAATGAAAATCGCCGCGGTCGTTTCGTGGAGAAGTTCGCGCCGGGGAAGGTCAATGGGTCGCCGCAACCGGTCGGCTGGTTAAATAGAACTTGGGTGGTTAATTAGCTTGGGCAAGAAAATTAATTGGGCGAGAGGAAATTGTTATTTGTATGGCAAGAAGCACGCTTTTCGTTTTTGGGAAGTGTGCACAGGAAGGCACTTTCTCGCACTAGTGCGCGAAAAAAGATCATATTGCGTTTGTATTTGCGTTTCTGCGCTCAATTCGCAGCAACGGAAAGAAAAAAAAAAATGTCCCGAAGTGTCTCAACACGTTGTCGGTTGGAGCAAGTAATTATTTTTCTCAGTGCGGAATCGAAGTTCGGCGTTGAAACTTTCACGGATCTTAAGATTCGGGGGTTGATAATCTGACGTATGTCGCAACGAGGCGGCTTCGAGTGCATACCTCTGGGATAAGTTTTACAAACGGAGTGACTCCGGCTTGTTATTACCAGCCGTCCCCCGTTCGTTTAATAAAAGACGATCGATTATGACGTCAAGCTCAGAAGCTACCCCTCGGGGCTGTTCACTGGAGAGCTCGCAGCGAGGAGCATTAACTGCGAAGCCGAAAGCTGCGACCGAAATGGAGTCGGAGGGTCCAACGCTATACCACTCTACGGATGTACGTGTGGCACGGTATACACAGAAGCAAAAGCTGCGAAGCTCTTCGAGCATTTCGCTGTGGGATCAAACATAAAAAATAAAAATAAAACTTCTCGCGTCTTTGATACCACAGGGTGTAAGAAGGCACGTATGTGATTGAACGGGGAAAGGGGGGGGGGGGGGGGGAATCCGTAGATATTCCCATGTTAATACTTTACCCGTGGGTAAAAAGAAGCGGAAAAAAGAGACCGATAAATCGAAGAGCGGTGGGTTATAGTGATATCGAGGAATATGAAGACGGAGAGAAAAGGGGGGCGAGACGATTCACGTCGCGCCGGCAATGCTCCACGAGCCCCCTCGAGATGAATCTCGCGTGCCAGCTTTTTGGACCACGAAAAGACATCGTACGTCTCTACCTGACTTCCGAAATATTTCTCAGGATCGTTGCCTCCATTCACACTCGCAGAATCACTCTCGCGACAACGTATTATTATTATTATTATTATTATTATTATTATTATTATTATTATTATTATTATTATTATCATCATCATCATCATCATCATCATCATCATCATCATCATCATCAGCATCATCATCATCATTATTATTATTATTATTATTATTATTATTATTATTATTATTGAAAACATGGGCCAAGTTTCGGCCGCGAAAATACAAGGTTCAGTTTCGAAGCACCGTAGTGTTTCGTATTTGATAAGATTCTTAGCAGTCACGACGTTTCACTGACGGCGGAAAACTCGGCAAAGAAAGAGTGAGAAGAGACGAGAAGATTCCCGTGAGTCGAAATACTCTCACCCTTAGCCGCAACAGCGCACCAGTGATTAAAGTTTATCCACAAAGGAGAAGTCTGTAGTATGCACACCACTAAAGCTCAGCTCTCACCGGCACCGGAGAGAGTCGGGGTATTGTATATTCATGGTTTCTTAGCTGCCGCCTTTGGAGCGAACACAGCACGCGGGGGCTTACGTCTCTCAAAGTAAAATCCATAATGCATGAAGGTCCGCATGAAGGAGAGAGAGAGACGGAGAGAGAGACAACAATCCCGGTGTGAGGGCCTGAAGACTTCGAGTCTAGTACGTTGGCCGAAGCTGCAAGATATTGCCGCGACGTTATATTCATGTTATGCCCTGCAAGAGGCAGCCTTTGTTTTTAATATCTAACAACGCTTGGATTTTATAATGCCGCGAAGTTTTTAGGCGATCGGCAATATTTCATTTTTTAAATTTTTTTTGTGAAGTATCAATTTCCGATGGCTAAAAGAGATCGGATAATACATCGATGGCCGAACGGTCGGGGGAGAAACAAAAAATTGGTAAAATTTGTTGCGACGTCAAGTAGGAAATAAAGTGGCGTTGAGTATCGATGCCCGGTCGAGCGAGTCTTGAAAGGCAATACGAGAGCAAACTGCTGGAATATCGGTCGGCTAATGGCTACAAATTGATTTGACTGATGGAATCCCGGGAAACTCTATCCTCCGGCGCGGTGAGTAGACAAGAGCAAACCCATGCGAAACACAAACCTATATAATGGGCGATCTGTCTAGCGTGTGTCAGACTCAGGTCCGTGGGAAATACGGGGTCTGCGCTCAGCCCCGAAGGATTGACCGACCGACCGTCTCGCTTCTTCATCTCGCCCGCGCATGGCTCTCCGTGCATCCGGCGTTTTTGGCTTCCCAGTAATATGTTATAGTCGGTGCGGATGACCGAATCTACGCAAATATCACGATCATCGATCTCGCCTGCGATTGCTTCCGAAATTCAATCCGGCGCATCGTGCATTAGCTCATTTACGTCCCAATCGGTCGTTTTCTTGTAGAAAAATTGTTTCTAGTGTTTTCCGGATATAGATGAATTTTTTTTTAATTCCTTGCAGTAATCCAAATCATCGATCATGGCAGTCGACTGACGAATAAGAGTTTGCATAAACGATGTAAAAAAAGAAGAAACAAAATTGCATTTGTTTGCTTAATGCGGAGGCGAACTGCTTTATCTAATTTCGAAGCAATTTGCGGACAGCCCGAAACTGATGGAGTAACGTTTAACGCGTTAGTTAAATTAACGTTTCACCGACGAAATTTTTCTCACGATATTTCGCTCGTGTATGAGATATATATATATATATATCGGATAAAATAGTCGTCGCACTTTGTTCGCAAGTCGGTATTAAATGGGCTGTCAGTTCCAACGAGCGAGATCCGTTAGTCGAGGTGAAAGAGGGAAAATGGTTCCGCGCGCGCGAGATATATACAGCGACCCTTATAATTCGCGAAAACTGCGCTTTACCGAAAGAGCGAGTAGACATTGCTTCCTCGATCCTCGAGGTAAATTAATGAAAGTAGAGAGAGAAAGAGAGCTCCTTGAGTTAATTCGATGCTCGAATTCTTCCCTCGAGCTTCTTCTCTTGAAGATGATGAGCTCACGAGCCAGGGGGGAGGGGGGATGCATTGTAAGCTGTTCAAGAAATTGATCGCCGTCATTGTGCAAAAATTGCATCGAATCGATTAAACTTTTTTTTTTTTTTTACGTAATATAGTTTTTTCCGCTGGATTGCTCTTTTTCAAGTTATTTAACTTTACCTGAAAGTATTCAAGAATATATTTGACATACATGAATGTTAATTTGGATAAAATGTATCCAAAGAGCTTCGATAACAGTCAATGAAATGGCACAATGAATCCCACAAAGTCGATAGACCGGTGTAATTAATTACGTAATAATAATCATTACAGTTCGGATTGACGGCTGGCATCTAATAATAGGCCAACGAGTTTTGTGTATATAAATATATATATATATGTCTATATATGTATAGAAAATCTGGCGCCGTTCCAAGCGAGCCGGTACCCTTCATGAATGCAATATCGCGTTCATTTTAATTGGAGCATTATCACGACTCCGGAAATATAACGAGATCTATAAACCAACTCTCCCGAGAGGAAAAAAGAGAAGCTGAAGAAGAAGAACCCTCAGGGCCGCGGATGCGAAAAAGTCTTTAGAAATATTCGTCCTGATCTCGACGAAGCGGCGACACACAATTCGTACTTCTTGTCTTTTTTTTCTTCTTTCTCTTCTTTTCCTCGCAGATACGCGAGGAGGACGATTAAGGCGGCACGGCGTGATCCTGACAACCTGCCACGCGGCAGGAAGGGAATCTGGCGTGCGACGTCGACTCGGATTATTAAAGAGATAAGAACCCCCCGGGGGCAGTCGGAGAATCTCTTTATTTACCCCTGGTATTCAATTCCGCCGGACCTATACAGTCCCTCTCTCGCCGCTGTACCAATCTCGTAATTGAAAACCATCCGGATCCTCATCTCGGTCTCAAGATCTCGACGATTAATGGGCAGACTCGAGGGTAGAAAAAAATTAATCAAATCGCAAAAAATTTGTTACGCTCTTTTCCGCAAATGCGAATTTTTTTTAGAACTTTTGGTCCACAGAATGAATTTATATTGTGAAGGCTTTAAGATCCGTTTCCAAGATAAATAAATCCGTGCAACGATTTATATTTCCTCGGTGACAAGGTTCATCGAATGTTACAAGGATACATTTGCTTTCCAGCATTATTACGCTAAACCAAAGTGATCATAAAACTTTTTTTTCTTATCGTTAACTCGTGAAAAAGTACGATATTGCTGAGAGAAGTTCGAGCCTTTAGTAAAAATAAATTCGTATCGTCGCTCTACGATGAGAAAGAGAAGGACGCAATACGTAGAATCGGCAGAGCCGCGCGATAAACGAGGGAATCTCGTTGAAAATGAGATTATGCCGCTGCTCGGTGTCGGTCGAGGATGCTAAACGGACGAGGGCGCTCTCCCTATCTCGTCCACCAACCTTCGCTAATTACTTTAGTTACATCCATTCTCGCGCAACTCATCTGTCGTTCGCCCTCGGAAACTGGCCGTGTGTACAAGAAGAGGCAAACTTTGTGGACAAATAAACGGCATCTCGTAAGCTGCATGATACCCCTGTTTTCGTTTGTCGGGCATGTTGTTTCGCAAGTCTGTCGAAAGTTTATTGAATTTGTTGAACTCGAAATTTTCAAGCCACTTAACCATCGACGGTCGACTTAGTGGTTGATGGGAGAAGATGACTCATTGATCGTTGCGATTGTTCAATGTTTCTCTAATTTTTAATTTTTTTTATAAATCACGACCCGTGTGACGATCCAGCATTACATGTATATAGACAACTCGAATGTTGGAAAAATATGGGTTAGCGCAGTGGTTGGCGCTCGTACTTAGTGACTGATTAATCCGGATTCGAATCCCATACTTTTGGATCAATGAAATTGGGAGCAGCTGGCACATCACCGGTCATTGTATCCGAAATGTCACGAAATAATATACCGTTATTGTTAAGGGAATCTTGCGGTACAGTCAGGCCAATCAAGCTCTAAGATTACTCAATGAAAAATAAAATTATGATCATCTGTAGAAATCAAAATGAATCTACAGAAGAATAACTAGACTTGCGTCAATACATTTTCGGGCTTATCCTTACGCAGTTGTTTCGGGGTAAAATTTGTGAGCTTTAGGTCGATTTGGTTATCGCCCGTTTAACGTTTCAAGAAAGAGCATTTTTGTCATTTAAAGTCATGTTATTTAAATTGTACGAAAAAAACCGTTGTCAGCCGTCGAACCGTCGACCGGCGTCGGTTGAGGAACGAAGCGAAGATAAGGTTTCACCTGACATTCCCTTATTTATTTAATATCGATCCATCATAAATATTTCGACATTAAGTGACGGGTTTCGGATGGCTCCGAGCCACATCAACGTCGCGCGGTATGGAAAATCGAGTGAAATATTTCGCGGCAGAGAAAATACATGAGCCCCGAGAGGAAGCGGCAATGTAGCGGTGTACACGTATATTCCGATGATATTTTGAACTAGCTTCGCGCGTTCATGCACATTTTGCGGCTGATCGCTGTGTCGATATCAGCGCCCAGTGTAATATGCACACGTTACCCCGATGATACGTGACACCCCGCTTCCGGTCGCGCTCCGTGCACTCTCGGTAAACCGCGCGACTTTCCGCCGGATCGACATCCGCGCTTCTCCCCCTTTTTATTTCATTTTATTCAGTTTCACGGGCGTAACCCATTTACAGGACGATAAAGAATCATCATCCAAAAGATAACTGTGACACACCCCAAAACGCATAACATAATACATGAAACGACGGACTAAAGTTGGCAAGTTGTGGGTTTCTCTATTAGTTTCGATGTTCATCCCCCTCCCACAGCTGAACTCCCTTTTTGGAAAAAGCTACTCCCCCCCACCCCTTCATTCGATGAAACTGACCTCCCGCCCGGTTTTCATAGCATATAGAATGGATTTCGAAATTCCATTCTATCGGCCATAATTTCAGAATTTTGGTTTTTATAACATATAGAATGGATTTCGGAAATCCGAATCTGATATCACATGCCATAATTTCGAAAATTCAATTTTCCCACCATATGGAATCGAGTTCGAAAATCCGAAATTCCATTCCATCTGGAGTGTATTTCCACATGCCATGAACCACGCGATCCATGCGGGCGGCCAACATAACCGCCAGTATATGTATATAAAATCACTAAGAATATTGCTCATGAGTAATCAATCTTCTCAGAGTCCCAGCGCAGGTGAGGAAGAGAGGAGGCCATCAATTAGCTGTCGTACAGTGCCGTATTATCCAACCCAAAACATATTAAGCAGTTTATCCCTGAATCGCGAGAGCGATCTACCGGATCGCTGAATGTCTTTTTAAAAGTCTTTTTTCCTATTTTCCCGAACCCGAATAGGAGTAAAAAAAAAAATTATAAGGATAAAAGAAAATGCCACTAGCAATTATATTTAACAGGTCTTTCGTTTTTATCTAATTGGATCTGCTTCCCCGTGTGTCCGGAGCGCGGCCAATTGGCTCGAGACGATTTTTCCGAACGATTTTTCTCAACGCTCGCGCCGCGTGTCGGAGCGAAGAAGGGATGATGATGATCGCCTGTACGGACGGAGTACGGGGGTGGTCCGGCGGAGATTTGACATCCGGTGTACCGGCTGCGCCGCCGGTCCCGTGCGCGCTATCGAGAGAGCCATCATCGGACAATAATCGCTTTTATGGGTGTTCGTGTGGCGAGCCGTGTGATATTAGCTGCCGAGCCAGTGTGGCGAAATCCACCAGCCAGGTTGCTTCTCGTTCTGCTCTTTCCTTTCCTCTCTCGCCTCTCCCTCCTCATCCCGGACAGCCTGGACCAGAGGTTACACTCGAGAAAATCCATCCCCGCATCGGGTAATAACGTTATAGAAAAACTTTCCGTCCGCCCGTCCACCTCCGCCATCTACAGTGTCCCTTCGCCTCTCGTATCTCCTCTCAAACTTCGTTAAAAAACTCCCTCCGCCCCTTTCCCAGCTCGTCTTTACGTACCTCCTTTTATATCTCATTCAAAGTCAATGAAAGCTAAAAAAAAAAAAAATACATGAAAAAATTCTCTCTCGCCCGACTATTACCGAGGTAAAAATCCGCGTCACGTACGATCGTCAAAAAAAATGGCCGCATCGCCGGCGCGAAATTTCACTCGTCAGCCACTTCCTTCTCCGCTACCCGGACCGAATACATATTCCTTATATTCGGGGCGTAAAAAAATGTGTTATTATTATCATCGTACCGCGCCAGGGAGTTCGAGAACGTTGGCCTCTCACTTCCAGAATTTTATATTTTCCCGAAGGATGAGACACACCGAGTGGGACAGATCCGATACCGCGCTTTGGGCGAAGCTGGCCGTAACTTTGATTATTCGACGCGGTAGGAAAAATATATATTTTTCGTATGCTGAATCGCGACGGGCAGTGGGAATGTGGTTCGACGGGGCGAGTCGGAATACCAAGGAGATCGGGAAGAAGAGGAAGCCGACGGGAACGACGCCATAGACGCGAGTCCTTACGCCCGCTCGTAAAACCGTGAGGACTCGATGCGGAGGAAGGGACGCGAGCTTGCGATCCGGCGGCTTCCTCGGGGCTGTATGTATATATGGAGAGGTCCCCGTCCAATGGCGGCCGAGGCATGGCGCTCGAGGTGTGAATTATACATGAGGATATGTCTCGGATACCCCGCCGTTTCCCGGTCGCTTCCCCCCCCCCCCCCCCCCCTCTCGCACCGCCCACGTAGCTCCCGCGTACTCTCTGCCAACCCCCCGGCTCGCCGTACTATACATATTAACGCGACGCCGCTATATCTGTATCGCGGATAGTCGTCCCTTATATTCACTCGATCTTACACCATCACGCCCGGGAGCGCAGCCACGAGGATCCTCTCGAGCGGTCCAGACGTTAAAGGCGGTGATCGCGCGTTATATCCGCTCCCTCCACTCGCGAAGAGACCCTGCACTTCCGATTTGGCTATTCGAGTTGCAGAACTCGTACAGCCATTCCAGAGGCGCAGATTCGGGCGCTGCCTTCGCGCTATGTTGCGTTCGGGAGGAAAGAGCGGAGTCCAAATTTTGAAGGATAACAAAATTGAGGCAAGCTGGAGGTGTAAAATAATTTTACGGGGAAAACGTTTTGGAGATGTTGGGGAACGCGAATGGAGGATTCAACAGGCGCTGCAGCCGAATGCGCCCGGAGACTTTTATCCAGGGGGAAAAATTTTTTATGCTTTTTTTAAAAAGATTTGTGACTTTTGGGTCGAGGGATTTTTGCAATGTTTGTCGTTGGGCCTCGTGTTTTATTATTCTTGGCGTAGAAATTGTATGTTGATCGACTTGATAAATTTTCAAATTTTTGTCATATTTTTAGAGGATTCTTTTTCTTTCCAGATTTTTTCGAAGGCTTTTCGAGCGAATATTTTGTTTACTGCGAAGAAGCATTCAATGCATAACAAGCCGCGCAGTTTAAGGAGGTTGGAGCGCTTCACAATAATCAAATGAGTGCTACATTTTTAAAGTTGTTTATATAAACTTTTAGGCATTTATTGATTACAGCGGATGATTATTTGTATTACAGCAGATATTCTTAACGTAGAAAATCATTAATTGCAATGTATTCGCAGAAATATTAACTGGTCTGTGCTAATTTTCGAAAAGGTAAATATTCATACATTTTTTTCAAACAATAATCCGCAATTTTTGCTCGGTTTTGATGTATCACGACTCATTCTCTTCCTTGAAAGATGCCTATGAATTCACCATTCAGATATTTGATAGTATTTTAGTCATAAAAAAACAGCTGTAATTTTTAAACGGGAAATATTACCGAATATCTAGTAGGTGAATTCGTAGAGAATTTTTCAAGGAAGAGAATCAGCCGTAATACATCAAAATCGCCTGAAATCGATGGATGATTCTTTGAAAAAACTGAAACGAATATGTATATTTTCGAAAATTAGCACGAACCAGTTAATATTTCTGCAAATCCAGTTTAATTAATGTTTTTCTAGTTTAAGGACATCAGCTGTAAAATAAATAACCATCCACTACAATCAATAGGTGCGTAAAATTTTGAATAACCGACTTTGAAATTGTAGCGCCCATTTGACTACTGTGAAGCTGTCCAACCTGCTTAAAAGTAATGTTTGTTTGTGCGTGATGTCGAACGCAACGATGGACTTTTTATTCGCACCATAACTGTTATAACTCGTGCATGAGGCGAGTCGAATTAATTCATCGAGTCGTAAGCTCATGAAATCAAATAAAACTAGCTCAGTGCCATTTGCTGGTCCGTTTAGTTTCATTAGACTCACTGTGCTCGGTGAGGTGCAGTTTCCAGCAATGGGAACAGCCGAAAATAGCGGATAACAGAGAGCTCTAGCAGGCGCGCAGCACCCCGATACAACGACCCGGGGATGCGTGCTGCAACTAATGAACTGACATTGCCCGATTAACCCGAACCCGTGGGTATTATGTACCATATGTACCAGCGCCTACGATGCAAGTGTGTGTCTATTTCTGTGTGAATGGCACCTGTGCACACTACGATTACCCGCGGAATATCATCAGAGTCCCTCACGCGAAAGCTCTAACACTCCTGCCAGTCCGTTCCCGAAAACGATAGTAATTACGTTATATGGTCGTCGAATCTGCGGGATCGACACTGATCGATGATTAAATCCGATTATTTTGATTGCTTCACGAAACGCGTGTAAACATTTTTACAATTGCTCAAAAAATTAAATAAAAATTGTCGATAGCGATCGACACAGACCGATTATTAAAATCGCTCTAGGAAAGGCAGGCACATTTTTTTTTTCAATAAAAATAAAAACTGAAGCGAAGTAAGGAAAATATAAAAAAATGCATCCGCTATTTTTGTTTCGTCCATTAATATCCATTAATATTAGGCATTTCGTCCATTAATATTAGGCAAAAAAAATATGTTATTTTCATACCTGCGAGTCTTTGAGGCCGAGTTTGTCCGCCAGTTTCTTGCGGTCCGGTTTGCTAATGTACTTCTGGGCTTGAAATCTTTTCTCGAGGCCGCGTCTCTGCAAGTCCGAGAACACGGCTCTTCTCATCATGCCTTTGCGGGGTCTTCCCCGGGCGCTGCCGGCCCAGGGAAAGCCCACCGCTCCCATACTGGCCAGCTCGCCGATTCCTGCCGGTAAACCGCCGGGAAAGGTCGCTCCTCCACCCTGCGCCCCTGGATGATGACCGCCCCCACCGAGACTGGCCACTGTTTTTATCGGGAGAATAAAAATTCACTGTGATTAATGGTTTCGTAACTATTTAACCATAAATCCTTATCTCTAAAACCCCAACTCGCCCCCGTGGCGTGACATTTATTTTTTTATTTGTTCAATATTGTAAAGTCCCTTTCTCGTTCCCCTTCCGCGATTTTAGCCGAAACATCCTCAATTCGCCCTGATTTTTCTGCCCCGTACTTCGTGCCAATTTTTATTTCTTTCTCTAAATTTTTTCGCCATTTTTCTTTTTCACTGTTTCATGCTTTTTTACAATTTGTCGCAGACAGACGCGTCGCGGATACCTGCTGGATAGCCGATGCGCGAATGACCGATATTATTGCCAAGCTGAGCATGACGATATTACCCGATCGTCTATAAAATACAACAATGTTTGTTATATATGCGACGATGATATTTCCACGCACTTGTTGCACGCGTGCGTAGGTACACATTCCGTTCGGGCGACATAGTGTGTGCGCGCGCGGTTGCACCGACGGTTGCACCGCACCCGCTCTTTCTCTCTCTCCTATATGCACGTAATACACGCGGATGCGGAGAGTCAGAGCGGCGTGCTTTCGCTGCACTTCATATGCACTCCATGTCCCCATACCATACGTTGGTTATGCAGTGCGGAGTGGAGCCTACCCACCTATAACAAGATATCCGATAGCCGGCGGGTGTGTCCCCACGAATCCACTTCGTCCTGTGCACATACTACTGTGTACACACCGTGTTATTTGCCCCGGGTACATACTAACCCCTCACCCCCGCACGAGTTTCAACGGATAAAAATCGTTGTACGTACAACTTCCATGAAAAAAAAAAAAAAATTACACACACGACACGATTCGCGGGAAATTGCTATCTGCGTATGCGGTGTATAGCGCGAAAGCAGCAATTTCATAGACGAGGGAGAGACGAGACGAGACTCGCGTTTAAAATCGACAATTGTCATGTTGTAGATTGAATTTTTATGATTTTTTTCGTTTTTTTTTTTTTTTTTTTTGGCGATCGAGTATGCCGCCGTCTGCATAGGATATGCGTAGGGGTGGGCGGGGCGAAACGGGGCAGCTGAGCACAAAACGCCGTTGCAACTATACCCATGACATTGAATTAATTCAATTACTTTTACGAAAGTTCGTATTCCGATTTTGGGAAATTATTTTTTACTGTGTACGAATGTTGACACCCACCTGTTATGTAAGGCACCTGTGATCTGCATGCCAACAGTTGCAACGTGTTGGCGGAGAAGTGGTGCTGGGGCGGTGGATGATGCGGATGGTAGGCCGTTGGTCTCGCTATCGGCTTCGCTATCACGTAAGCTCCGGCGTTCTGGGGCAGATTGTGGGGAAAACCGGGTATCGCACCGGGTGGCAGACCTTGGTAAAAGTGTTCTGCAAAAATTGGAAAAGAAAGAAATAATAATAATTTTTTAATTTTTTAATAAATTAGTCACAATCATTCGGGAGCTCTTATCGGACTTAAAAAAATAAAATTCAATTATCTTTCGAACTTTGCAGATAATCAGTAAAAACTGATGAGCTGCAAAGTTCACAAGATGACCGAACGACGACTGCTACACTGAGAGAAGGGTCTTGGAAAAACTACCAAGTCATGGTAGTAAATTTCGACCAATATCCAACCCATATGGTAATTTTATCCAAAAGGCGGGTTGGTAAAATTTTGAATATCTGGCAAAAAATGTCATGGGTAAAACTAAGATTATCGTCGATCGAAATTTGTTATGTATGTATAGGTAAAAAAAATTGAACAACAGAATATGCCAGTATAACCTACAAAGCTAAAACAACCGATTCGCGATCGCGACATCACCAATGACTATATTTTATAGTAAGAAGAATTTATATTCTAGAAAAAATTACGGGATGTCGCTGTAGTTCCCAAACACCTGAAAGTTCTGTCGATTTTTACCAGATTTATGGTAATTTCTATCAGATCCTTCTCTCAGTGTATCATTGACTATCGTCGAACTCGATTGAAGGATCCTAAGAGAGAAAGCGGGCAAAATGGACCGTCGAGACAGAACGCGCTGTTCTAACGAATTTCTTGCAGGTCATAAACAAAGTCGCATCTCGAATGAAGCTAAACGGATCTCGCGGATCCGTTTTGCCCCGAGGTTCTCTTTTGCCCTCCTCCACACCGCAAAGCGGAGAAGAAATTACATAGAACGTCATAACGCATCAGAGGATATTCAGAGGCAGCGAACGCTTTCGCTGGATTTTATCCGAGTCGACACCTCGGCGTTCTCCGGACCCTCCTCAGAAACTCCAAAGCCTCTGGCGAATCCAAACGTCTGAACTCTCTCGCCCACTCGTACCGCGCTTCGACGCGTCTGCGGATAAACCGGGATAAACCGGGGTTAACATGATCAAGCTGTGTAGGGGAGACCGGGGACAAAAGTAACAAAAATCCTTTTATATTTTGTTACCAACAAACCTGAGAGTCTAACGCTTCGGCATTCAATAGTGTACCATTAACCTAGTCTTAGGTATTTAGTTAAAAAATTTTAATCACACAAAAATTTAAATTTAAATTGCAATTTTTTCTAAAATGTATTAAGCGGCTAAGCTGTTTTAGCCGGCTAAGCCGTTTCAACCGGCTAAGCCCTACTATAAATGTTATAGTTTACAATTGGTTGGTTATAAATTATAAGAGCGTCGTTCGCTGATTGCTTAAAATGTAAGAATAAATTTCAATAAAATATATTGGTATTGGTATTGGAAAAAATTAATTACTGCTGGTACAATTGACCCGGATCGACTGTTACAATCGACCCCACACATGATTATTAGCAAAGTTACTGTGGCATCGGTTAATAACAATCTGAAACGGATCGTCTCAGCGATCAAAATCTTACGCAAAAATGTACCTTTCAACTCCTTCTGCTTGTTTGCACTAATATTTTGTATTGTGTTGCCTAGATGACGCGATCCGCACAGCTGAAAAATCACTTCTGCACTCGCGAATCACATTTGGTTTCGACGAATTGGTATTTTTGAAAATACTAATTCGCATGGCCATAAGGTATCGTCTATAATGTTGCTCACTTCATAGCCAATTTACACCGCTTGTTTACAATTAACCCGTGTTACTTTTGTCCCCGCTCTCCCCTAACGCAGAAACCACCTCTGCCTTATCCGCAGTCGCGGCCTTTTTAATACAAAGGATTAATTTCACAAAAAATTTAAAGTACAATATTTGTTTCAACGAGGAATTCATGTTCAGTTTCGTCGCCAGCTCGCGGATGAATTCTCTTCCCCTGAACCGTGAGCACATTTCGAACTCGCGAGACTGCGATGTTTCATGCCGTGCGCGCGAAAGTGGACTCGGTATTAAACGAAACGTGTCGCCACCATAAAACATACCGGTACGATCATCACTGGACCCGTTACTTTATAACAGTTTCCCAACCAAACTCGTCCCTGCACCTTGTCGTCCTTGTAGAGGAGAGCGGGGCAAAATGTGACACTGGGGCAAAACGGGACAGTGGAGCCAACCTCAATTTTCCAACAATGTTTGGATGCTCCACTTGGCCTCATCGATACATCCGGATTTTCTGCCCCGTTTTGCCCCACTGTCCCATGTTTCCCCGTTCTCCCCTCAAATATAAACGATGCTTCTTCGCTCACGGATGCTCAAAGTAAATTCAAATCGAAAAAAGGGGTAACAAAAAAAAATCCGAAATCCAAAAAAAAGTGCTCTTAAAATAAACCAGCTACGTATTCATGCGACATGCGAGCTGGGAAAACATCCGATAGCTCTCGTCTACTCCCAACTCACGGTTCCCCGCTCCATCATATTTATCGCCGAACAGTGATAATTTTTAACGTCGGGTAACGCCCATGGCAGCAGTCGCAGGGTGAATAGACAGAGTGGGATTTGGGCGATATCCCTCGGTCGGCTCCCGCAGTGTATCATAGTTACATTATGTATCGGGAAGACATAGGCTCCCAATACCGGTAACGAGCTAACGAGACCGCGGGTTTTCCCGTAAGGCGGGGCTCGAGCTGTACTTTGCAATCTTTTTTTTTTACGTTTCGTAACCAACCCCTCGCCCGACACGCCCCGTTGGCCACGTCGGGACACATAAGATGAGTGAAGAAAAAAAAACATAACAGCATGAGCTACAGAGTGACGTGTTTGGAAAATAATAAAATAATGGAGAGGGGAGAGGGGGGGGGGGGGGGGGGGGGGGTTATGCGCGAGAAAAAGAAATCCCTGTGGCACACAATGGGCCCAATAGGAGCAGACCCATTGTGGTCCTTACCCCATAAAATACTCATCGCCTTTTATCGTTGTTTTCGTAACGAACCGAGATTGCGGAGCGAGGAGAGCCTGAGAGAAACGACAAATAGGGCATCTAATAATGGCTTAGGATCCAACGGAAACATTGAATGGAAATAATCTTTTTTTTTATTCACTCCACGTGGTCTTCACGCAGGCGGTATCTACGAGTCGCTCGTATTCACGCGAGATTAAAACTCGTACCTCGATCGCTGTTCGCTACTTCTCTCCGTCGTGCGTGTTGTTACAGTTGCCGAGCTTTGCGGGACCGCTCTTGGCTACGCTCGACTGATGCCTCGATAGTCTTTTTTTTTTCATTTTTAGTTCGAAGAAGGAGAGCCCGAGACTTCTGAGCCGTAACTGTATACAGGGGTGAAGTTATTCTTAACGATTAGGGACTGATGCATTATTAACCAGACACGCATTACGGGAGACTGGGTCGTTCGGTTTGTCGCAGCTAAAATTACCGGCTCTCTACCGATCGACTTCAGTTCTTACTCGTTTCATATTTTATTTTCTTTCATTTAAAATTTTTTTTATGACGTGGTTTTTTTTCTATATGCATCACCGAATAGTCCAAAATGTTAAATGTTATTCAACAATAATTTATCATGATATGTCATAAATCGGAGAAATGTGGAATTAGGATGTTCGTCTATTCGATTCACCGTCATATTTTTTCAATTCTTTGCAAATAAAAACTGACTCTTCTCGATTAGTGAAAAAGTTCAAATATTGTGTTGCAGAGTTTTCGGATAAAAATGTAGCTACAGGTTAAACACTTTAAGAGAGCGTGCGTGCGCCGAAGATCCCACAAGGTTTCCGCCCCGAGGGTGCGGAACCCTCGAAAGGTGAGCAGCCAACTCGCCCGATGTTTACATTGCCCAGCATTTCGTTAATCCTTCGCCGAGGGGAAAAAAACGAAAAAAAAAATACAAACCCTACGGAAGAACCGCGCAATTGTTCTATACAGAGATTTCATTGTTCGGACGATAAACAGATGAATTCGCACGAGCGAACGAGCCCGATGTTATTTGGATAACGTGATATACATATCGAACGGAATTAATTAATCGAAAATTTTCGATAAACGCGCGTACCTATTATCGCTCGGCAATCACTGGTGGATGGATCTCTCACAGTGCACAGCTCTGTCTCACTGCGGCGTTCAATTCCTCGTCGGGCGCATCGATCAGCCGACAATGAACTGATAATTATCATCCTGCACACTCCCGCACCGCTCCGCGTCGAACGAATTTACGATATTCTCTGCCCGAAAACCTCCCGGCGACGCGTCGCTAAATCGTTTCTATGTTAAACGAGAATCATCAAAAAAAAAAATTTCGACATTTTTCCGATAAAAACCTACAGAAAGTTCTGTAAAAAAAATTCTGACACCTTGTTTTTTTTTTACCGAAATAAAAATCCATTTCGCCATTATATTTTTAAATATTTTTCAGCGTGCGATTGTTCCCACGCATGCAGGTGACAAACGGAGTGAGCCTAACATCGTGTCAAGTTCAACTGCATAACACACTTCTCTCTGTGCCCGTTTGTTAAAAATACAAGCTACCGTAAAAAAAAAAAAAAAAAAGGACCAAGCGGGATTATCGAGTCGAGTGGGAAAATTCATTTCGTCGCCGATGGGGCTCGGGAGGGGGGGGGGGGGGGGGGGGTGTCATGGGAGGTAGGAAATACCGGACCGTGGCGGTGATGTATCCCCGTGCGTGCTGGTGAACAAACGCGAAATAAACGTACACACGTATATATTCGCCGGATAGCAGTAACGCGCATGCATTCCCGACAGCGCAGCCAGCGCTCGATTCCATACTCGTCGATGAATTTCGAATTTGTTGCCAATCACTTTTTCGTGCAATTATTTCACGAACATCTCGACATGACGTATAAACGAGTCGGGGTGAACGGGGAGAGAAGAGAGGATTTGGATGGACGATGAATTCGCGGCGGATCGCGCGTATATAGACGCGTACAATCGCCCGTATATGTACCGAGGAGGCGGGGGGGGGGGGGGGGGGGGGCGACGTTGTTGGTGTTGGAGTTTGGACGCCTGGCATTCGCCACGGAGCCCCGGGAATCAGCGGTGCTGAAGGGGAGAAACGGCAAGGATTGGCGTGGATATATACCGGAGGGATATGCTGTAACACATGCACGTGGCACGGTCAATGCGTCCGGCAACACTATATAGTATATCCGACAAATGCATGAAACCCCATCGAATCTAACGGCGGCGCCACCTAGCCCGATACACTCGTACGTGCGAATGTATCGCCTATGTACATGTTCTGGACACACGGGCATTTATTACTGTATATATATATATATATATATACATATACTTATACATATATATGTATTTATTTATATATAGTATATATATGGACCGAGGACTCACCGGGCTCTGCGGCGGTCTCTTGCCACCTCTCGCCCAATTCCACTAATGTTGAAATGCAACATACTCTCTCGTACTCTACACCAATTTAACGTTCACGTATGGAGGAGCAGTAGTTTATACTGGCCGAGGCTCGCGAGCCAATTTATTCCGGGAGCGCGTATGAACAGTTTATCGAGTCGTGTCGATCACGCGGATGCGGAGGGTGGGAGGAGATGCAGGCGGAACAAAAAATTTAGGGTATCCGTCAGTTGGAATAAAAATCGGTGAAACTCTTTTTTTCCGTGGGCTTAGGCAAAAAAAAATTCTCGTACGATAGACGGCGAACATCTTTTTTTTTCGTTTGAAAAGCTAGAATGTTTTATCGTGCATAATTGCCGGAAAAGGAATAACACGTTTTATTAAAATGTCTTGCCCGCGAAAGAGTAACTTTGTTCTTGACAATCCTTTTTGTCAACGAAACTTGTTTTTAACGGAAAGGAGGAATGTTTAAATTTGCCTTTTGCTGCTAGAGGCTGCTAAGCTTTTCGCATTATCAGCGATCCACATTTTCCTGAGAGCTAAACAAGAAAATTCTTCCTTTCGGGCTACACGAAAATATGAAGTCACGGACTTGGATAGCACGGAAATGAATGTCAAAGGCTCCAGGGTTATTCTCGAGAGGATTTGCTCATCGATAAAGTTTTATCCTTGAATAGTCTGGATGTGGCGGTAAATTGGTTTCGATGGTCAATATAGGAATCGTAAACGGCGGCTATCGTCGAAAAGTATAGGGAATATATATATATATGTATATATAACATATAAGGAAGCAGAGACTGGGCCGGTCAGATGACGGGTTTCGGAAGGAGCGAGTGGGTGCTCCATACGTCATTGGATTCTGCCGCTTGTCTAATATTATAGGCACCAATCGTAAGGGCTTAATATTGGGGTGAAGCTAAGTGGCGGACCAGCTGACGCCACGGCCTCCTCGTGCTGGGCTGTGTGCCTGCGGAGCCGGGGTGCTCTGCTCTGGCGCGCTCGAATTTCTCCACCCCGCACGCACGCTGCGCGACTCGTCTTGAGGGTGTGCGGATGAGATTTAGGGAGGGCGAGCGTCGAGGAGCAGAAGTCTGCCACCGACACTGATTTGTAGTGAGCTTTGTTTCAACTCTAAAAGCTTAAACCACTACCAGCATGAATCCCGAGCGCGCACCCTGAATCTCTATTCTCATCTCCTCTCCGCCACTATAATGCAGTCCAATCTCCATCGTAATACCAACCTCTTAAATATCATTTGTGATTCTATACTCGTTTAGCGGTGTCAAGGAGCAATAACGTTCTACTCGAAGATGCTCTTTCAAATTAGAGAAGGGCCTCGATTGACTATTCGAAGCTTTGATTTACACTGTAAACAATATTTGTATGAAACTCAGTGTATCGGAGGAGAAGTTTTTATGGAAAAACTGGTATTCCAGAAAAATGAGTGTTCAGTGTATTAAAAACATTGGCAATACTTTATTTTTACTAATACACTTTAATTCTACTAGGAAAGTACTTTAATTTTAATAATTTACTTTAATTTCAATGAAGAAGTGTATTAAATTTTCATCTCAATTCCACATTAAATTTACAATTTTTTTACAGTGTAACACAAAATCTCAGTTGGTTGGGTATTTTGGGCACCGAGAAGTATTTGGCTCTCCGGATGAAATGGGGGCCATTTTCATTAAATATTTTTATGAGCGCGCACCCTGCTCTATGTTCATCTCCTCTCCACCACTATAATACCGTCCAATCTCCATCGTAATACCAAACCCTTATATAAAATTTGGAATTTTATACCATTTAGCCGTGTCAAGGACCAATGACGTTATACTCGAAGATACTCTTTCAAATTGTAGAAGAACCTACGAATAATAACCTCGATAGACTACTCGGGGCATCGATTTGGTACAAAACAACAGATAGATGTGTATTTTGGGCACCGTGAAGTTTGTGGCTGTCTGGATGAAAAGGCGGCCATTGTCATTAAGGATTTTTATGCTAGCCGATACTATTTGCATATTAAAATTTGCCATACGAGCTGTAAATTTTTCATAACTCATAGAATGTATTATTGTGCAACAAAAAAATAGCTGGTATCGATATATTTAGAATGTAAGGATTGCTCAAAATTTTCCCAGCTGTTTTTGTCTGGGTGCGTATCTTTGGCGATGCAAAGAAAACTATAAATCTCGATACTGATAATTCATGTCAAAGTTTATAATTGTCTACATTTTTGAGTTGCTTCGTTCAATGGTTAAATAAGTAATAAAACTGAGTAGTAAAAAAAGGTCCTCCCACATAACGAACAGTGCTTGTCCGCAAAGCGGCCCAATTTTTTGTTGGTCATTTTAGAGCTTTCGGTTTATCAACGAACCCTTTATGTAGTAAAAAAAAATGCCAAGTCAACAAAACAAAATGCGCAAAATGAATAAGAGAAAAAAGTGTACGTTCGTGGACAACGAATCTTTACCGAATGTACAAATCTTTTTCATCGTGTATCGGTGTGACCCGACAAAAGAAAGTTCGCAGTAGTTGTCAAAGGTACGGACCAAAAAATCATTTTATGACTTATATCTCTAACGATTTAAACCCTATTAGACACGATCCTTACCGTTATTCCGTCGCATATTGTGATCAACAGCGAGTATCCTTCGCACGCCGAATTTGAGTTCAGGTTTCTCTTTCTCCTGGATCCTCCGACCGTGACATTCCCCAACACAGTTGCACTGTTCCTCGCCGCAGGTGCAAGTCTCCTCGCCGGTTATTCGGTTGTCATCGGTCCGCATAACGTGAATCTTCACGGGTCTGCCGCTGTGCTGTTGGAGCGCTTGATGGTTCTCCTCGTTCATGGAATTGTCATGAGCGATGGTCTTTCCGGGTCCGAAGTCCGAGAATCTTGCGTCGATCGCGTTGGGAATCCAGCAGTTCGAGTTTCTCATCTCGCCGTTGCCGGTCGCGATCGACTCCGGCCGATCGACGTCCATCGCTGGGCCGGCCTCTTGATCTCCGGATCCTTGATCGAGCTCGTCGAGCGAGTTCGCCGATTCGGCCGCCGAGTTCGAACGATTGTCCGATCTCTCGAACGACCTCACCAGGTCCAGTCTGTTGACTACCATGTGCCTCTTGAACCGCTTCGTGTCCAGATAAATTTCGCCGCTCGACGAGCAGCGCTTCAGGTGCAAGCGTTCGTCGAACGGAGCCGAACCGTCCTCGCGACCCTCGCCGCAGGTTCTTCCTCCGGCGTGTGCAGTGACGATCTGCTGGCTGTGACCGTCGCCGCTGACGTCCAACTGCCCGCCACCGGCGGAACTCTCGACCGACGCTCTTCCCGAACTCTCGAAATCCTGCTGGACCTGATGATGCTGTCTCTGATCGCCGTTTCCGGTCTCGCCGTTCGCGAGCATCATCATGCCTCTCTCGAATCTCAGATACTCGGCGGCCTTCTCCCGCTGGCACGCCACCAGACTCGCCGCCAGATTCAACGTCAGACTGAAATCCGTACCCGGAGGTGCCTTGCTCTGGAGCAAATTTTCCATCAGAAAATTCGACGCCTCTCTCTGCATCGCCGCCGAGGAAGGTACCATATCGCTGCACTGTCCCGTCTCCTCTGGTCCCGGTTTTGATCCTCGACACTTGGAACGCGCTCCACGTCACCGATTTCCTACACGTGGTCTCGCCGCAGCCGCGGCTACGAGTCCGATAAATTCACCCGGACACGCGATCGAAGTTAGGCTCATCCAACCGGAAATCACCGCTCTCGCATCGTTCGACGAATCACAAATTTACTTTAAAAAAAAAAAAAAAATAGATCGTCACGTTCTTTTGGTCTACAAAACTCTACATATCTTCATCGATCGTAGTCACTTGTTTTCCCCCGATATCGCAACACTCTTCTCAAGTACAAATGATGATCTACTTGTTGTTTCTCATCACCGTCAACGATTCACCGAGCACTGACCGAGCACGCACCTTTCCACACGTCATGTCCTCTCGCCTGCCGTCTTCCGCCGGGCGATCTTCCGGTTCGGTGTCTTCCGTTTTAAAAAAAGAACACAAAAAACAAAAGCGAAGACGCGATGTCGAACGTGAGTTTTCGACGGTGCGGTGCCAACTGAACGTCAGCCCGTGGCAGCCACGCGGTCCGGATTGAACGGGGACAGTGCGGGAATCGAGGATGGCACGTAGGGGATGAAAATCGGTAGGGCCGCGGGAGAGAGCGAGAGAGGGTGGCCGGAGAGCGGCTCGTAATACCCGTGAGCATGCACGACCCTCGAATGCGAAAGCCTACACAAAAGCATATAGAGTAGCTTGGATCTCTCCGGTGTGCCGTTCAAGAGTTCTCGCGAGCCGCCCCGCGTTTGAAAACCAACCCCCGTCAAAAGGGGGCTGCCGTTTCTATTCCCCACCCCGGTGGCGCGCTAACCGGCTAGGGTGCGCTGCCTCCTCCACCCCTCCAGCTCCTCCGACGTTTCTAGGTGAGATAATGCAGACTATAAGCCGAGCAATTCGGGGTTTGGCTTGGCTCTATCGCTATCGCGGTAATGCCGTAATAAAATCATACTCCACGGCGGCGAACGGGACGTTCTCAAACCTCCCACCCCCTACTCGAACCCGTGCAGACGGAGCCCGCGAGAGAAAGGACGGAACGGTGGAGCGAGCGTGACGAGATGATGTACGAAGAGAGTCGGGATCGCAATTTCGCCGAGAAACAAGGCGGAGAGGAAATTCAGTAGATTCGAGTCGCGGCGAGAGGGAGAGGGGCGGATGGAGGTTTGAATTAATGGTAGCGGAATGGAAAAGAAAATAAGAGGAGAGAATAGCGGATGCCGAGAGGTACGCGGCCTACGCGGCGGACCGGTGTGCAAGGATCCAGGCTCCGCCGATGTACTGGGTGGAGGGGCTATAACCGAGAGTCCGGGGCTTCGGGTCCCGAGCTGAGAGCAGAAGAGGGAGGGAAAAAAAATCCCCCGAGATTCGAATTCCTTTGGTCCCGACGATTGGATTTTATTTGACGGAGCCACCCCTGCGCCGGCCAATCCACGAGCTACCGGCTACGGAATCGGCCACGCCCATCACTGACTGCTTCAACCCCTCGAAAATTGTGGTAGGGGTGCTGTACGCTATATCCAGTTATACTCGGAGATATATATAAATACGGTGATGTGTATGTGGATGGATGCATGTGTTTATGTATATGGGTAATACATCCGCGCCGGCTTTCAACACCCTTATCAACTTTATTATCTCCAACCCGAAAACCCTATAGTGTATGTAATACGAGGCGAGTTCGGCCAGCTTGGATAGGTAAACCCCGTCACATTATCTTCGCCACTGATTTTCGTACATTCTCCATCATATCGCGTTATTGCGATATAGAGTGTGATGTCGAAGTAGAAATGGACAATTGTGGATATTAGCCACGTGAACAGCGATAAAAGGCTCGCACTTTTGAAAAATTCTACCTTTTGTTTATTTATTTATTTATTTTTAGATTCGAGGGCATAAACCATTTACGGGATGATATTGATATATCGGTCAAAACATGCTATTGGCGGGAGGAAGAGATCGCGTCACAAAGCAGTTCGCACTTCGCACAATGTTTCAATATATAAAACAAAAACAGATAGCAAATTCGAACGGGACTAAAAATAAACCTTACAATAAATTAATTATCTGTGATAGGAAAGGTTTCCAGGAGTTTCAGTTGTTATGTTGTTAATTTAACTATTTATTTATTTGTTTCCTTTTTAGCAAAAAAAAAATCGGCAACCATTAAAAAAAATTTTAAATGAATTTAACGATTAATTAAATTGTTGAATTGGGAAGGAAGGGAATTACGAACGTTTGTGGACAATAAATGTTTTGTGAAAGTAGAAATCTTTTTCTATACCACGGGCGAAAGTCGCAACGGTGGAGGATGCGGGAACAGATGGTAATTGACGTCCTTCATTCTATGACTGATTTAATGATGTTCAATTAGCACATAATTACTATCCGGATTTACAAAATGCAGATAGATAGACCATCGTCCCTGTCCGGCTAGTCGATGTATGATGTAACTGTATCGAGTCTCGTCGGCGATATGTTGCGAGGTAATATCTATCTCGAAGAGCAAATTGTATGAACCATCTATGGAGTATCGGTGGTGATTCCTCGTACCGGAACATGCGTCATCCCTCAACTTTGTTTTAGTTTCAGATTTTTTTTTTCAGCGTAATATTTTTGACTCTAGATTTTTAGATTTACAAATTTTCGAAGTTAACGTTCTTGCGCTTAAGAAAAATAGACTATCATGAAAATTGATGAGGCACTTGTCATTATATTTTTATGCATGGTTTCTACTGTACCATATGTGAATCAGAAAATGTGCATAAGCACAGTCTTCACAAATTGTAGTTTTCCAAATCGAGAAGAACGTAGCTTCGACTTTTAATAACTCTATAAACTCATCACTTAAAAAAATGTATTCCTATAAAATTTTAATCACAATGGTAATAATTTTCAATGTGTAAAGCATGCAATTTTGGGGGGGTTAGAGCGGGAGGCAAATCAGCAGCTCGTGCGGAAGGTGACATACACACGTCCACTTCCGTCGGAAATGTTCCAAGAGATAATTAAATTAATGGCGTTCGGACGAGCGGGGCGAGCGAGCGTTTAGCTCTGTTATATAGTCACGCGCCTGTACGTATAGGTGCAGCAGTAAACTGCACGTATGGATAGGGTTGGAATCCGACACAGTGAAACAGGACAGAACTGTCGCCAGGAGTGCGACACCGAACCGTAATTTCAGAACACAGCACTGTAGACATCCGCATTGCTTCTCCAATTGCCCGCTCCGATCTCCCAGATCGCAACTATAATTTCACCTAAGGTCTTGTCATTTTCATGCGAAAAAAAAACTGGTAAGAAATGGATATTACCACATCGCATTTGAGTCCAAATCGCATTTTTAAACGTATTTAAAAGTAAAAAATAAAATAAAAAATAAAAATTGAACCCAAGAGATGTTTCTAAAATGTGCTAAAATTTAATTACCTTGTACTCCATACGATAATCAAGGACGACGACAGTTACTACCTCGAACAAGTGTAATTACAACAACGTTAAATATCTCCTCAAACCAGAGACAATCCATGAAAGTAACTTACCATAAAAATAAATATAGTTACTTTCGAAATATAATTTAAAAAATTCTATCGTGTATTTCTTCCGGTACAGCTGCGAATGGAAATCACCTTACCACCGAAATAAATCGGGCCTATCCCGAACGAACCAGCGACAAAAAAAAATACGAGCGAAAAGACCTCACGGGGGTGTAATAACCGTGGAATAACGACATCCCGAGTGTATATTTGCGACATCGCACAGTTATTACCGGTTTCACATAATTGATAACAGAAATCCATTGCTCCCTGTAGGGGCTTGTCGGTTTGGTTGTCGCTCGAGGAGCGCGAGAGAAACGGGAGGGTAGGAGAGAAGAAGGCGAGACTCTTGCCTCGGCGTATAACGGCCGGGGGTGAGGGGGTGGTTTTCCTACCACCACAGGTCCCGCTTTAAGCTCGCTCGCTCGTCTATCAAGGGGGTAGTTCCACCACTTTTTCTCGCCGGGCCGAGCCGGCTCTTCGTCTAGGTAATGCCGTAATGTCACCCATACGAATAAAGAGCGTGTCTATATGTGCGTTACCGATATACGGATTGATATAACTATACCGGGGAGGGAGAGAGAGAGAGTGGAAGGGTAGCGATAGCGCGTCGGGCGGGCGCGCGGAGGACAGCGCTACACAGCCGGAGAGAGCCCGAGGTACGAAGCTAACAGCCAACGGGGGAGCGTTTCGCGAGCCACCACCCTCCCGTTATCCGTTCACCCCTCGCGCAAGGGTGAGGGGTGGAACTCGCGACCACGCCCACCTTTGGAATCACCAGCCTCGTCGACGTCACGACTTATCACCCTCTCGCTGCCGCTGCTGCTGGCAAGGCCGGCGCTACCACCGTAGTGAGGAACGAGTGCTGCTCTCTGCGCGAGAAAGAGAGAATCGGGAGGGTGAAAAGCTCGCTCCCGTTTGCTCGTGCGATTCCGGCTTTCAGGAATGGAAAAAAAGACGAAAAAAAAAAAACTACCGGGCGAAACGCGAGAGAGGATGGGATAAGGGAGAGAAGAAAAATAATGAAATGAACATCGGTGCACGCGAACTGCCGCTGCTGCTGCTGGTGCTCTACTGGGATAAATCGGGGATTATTATAAGAGCTACGAGACGACGACCGCGCTCCTCTCCGCACCCCAGGGCGATTGCTCTCCGCGATTCTCGACCGGTTATAAACCTTTCTCTCCCTCCCTCTCTCTCTCCCTCTATGGTTGCTTTTAAAGCTTATAGAAATTTACGACAAGCCTGGAGTGAGCGAGGAATGAGGAGATGGGGGGGAAAAAAAAGCTTCGCCGGGAACTAGTCGAGAAAACGATTCGTTTTATCAAACCACTCTGGATTATAATTATTCATTTCTCTTCGGATCCATAATATGATAATTTTTATATATTGGGTATAGTTATATAGGTATACGATGCGATGTATGGAAAGCCGGGATCGCGGATGAAATTTTCAATATAGGGAAAAAGAAATAATCTTTGCTGGTTGAATTTTGACACAAATTGTACATCAGTGTCGACCATTAGACGCAATGCCGATAAGAGTGAAATATTTTTTTTTTTAATGGGAGTCGTAAAAAATATTAACTAATAAAATAATGAGGATAGATAGGAAAAAAAGCTTTGCCGTGAACTAGTCGAGAAAACGATTCGTTTTAGCAAACCACTCTGGAGAACAATTATTCATTTCTCTACGGATCCATAATATGATAATTTTTATATGTTGGGTATACTTATGTACGTAGACAATGTGATACATGGAACCTCGAGATCGCCGATGCAAGAAATAATCTTCGATAGTTAAATTTAGACACAAATTATGCATCAATGCCGATTCGGGTGGATCTTTTTTTGGGTCGTAAAAAAATTAACCAAAGGCGTTTCGTTACAGTTCGGATGAAAGACGGAACAAAATTGCCTATTTGGGTGAAATGAGACAGTGGTGGAAAAAAAACAAGTTGGAGTCTTAGCACCGACGGGGGACCGAAACGGGGAGTGGGCACGGGCTGCGGAACAATATAATAATATTATACTGATAGGGAGGCAGTTATAAGCACATGACGCTCTCGCGCCTTACCAGTGTACTGTGTGTCTCCTCTGTGCTCCCCAAAAGCGAGAGCACGCGGGCTCGTTTGTATACGGCGCGCCACTGACGCCGCTGTTTGCCTGTGGAGAATCTCGATTCACCCTAAACTTGGGGTAGGACGTGTGCGAGAGTCGCTTCACTGCCATATTTATCCTCTACTTCACGTAATACTCATACGGCTTTGAAAGCGTCGAGTCAAGCGTGAAATTGACTTTATTAGGCTTCTTTTTTTTTCATCCCCCCGCGCGTTTATGGTATTCCATTAAATACATATAGCACTGTGATATTCCAATTATATCGTTGGATCGAAATCAGATCGGTCATGGGCGACGGGCATTATTATTTCTTATTTTTAAAAAATTATTATTGAAAAAATCAAAAAAATAACTATAGGAAATTACTTGTACAAAATGCTGCGAGCGATGAAGTCTACATGTGTGTTTTTATAATCGTGATTTCTATCTTGGTGCACGTGAGTATGCGGACCATGCGTACTTTTGTTCGAATTTTTTTACAATTATTAAAAATATTTGTTGATAATTTTTTACCATTTTTTTATTATCATAATTTTTGTTCACTTTCTACTGATTGCGAGTGCGAGGCGGAACAGCCTGCTACTATCTAAATGCAGTCATTTCGAAGAGGACATACATTTTGTATCGAGAATTACAGGAAATCGTGTGAAAGGAGCTGTGTTTCTCCCGATAGCGGGAAAAAGACATATCGAGCGAGAGTAAGTTGTATTATTTGCAGGGGTTGAGACAGTGTTCTGCGGCCGGTACCGCTGGTATATAAATTGTCACCTCGCAGTAGCACGTACAAGCTCCAGAAAACAAGCTTCCGCAGTATACGTGAGAGCGACACGAGGCGTATAACGCGAGATTGCTTTGTTTTTGGGATAAAGAACGTGGAAAAGTGGAGAAAGCTCGGCAGCGAGTGCCAAGGGGGTCCGAGAGGGGTGATAATAACACAACGGCGGCTCGATATATTAGAGAAAGCGGGACCGATGACAAGGCATACTACACACGCTCCGGGGTGAAAATACTCTCGAAGTGAAACTCGATATCTCGCTTAAGATACGAACTTTTTCCTGCATTTACGAAGCGTTTTATTTTTGAAAAAATAAAGTATAACCCACATGATCATGGATTTCAGTTTCCAGGGATTCAGTTTCAGTTTCCAATTCCAATTCCATTAGCGCGTAGTTGGCCAAACATAAGACAACGTAACTTTATATGTAGCGTATTTATTCTACATTTATTCGTTTTCCCCATTTCTTACATTTACTTCGAAGCGCTAATACTTTGATTCGTATACATACAGTATAATTATTTTCTTTTATTTCTCTATAATTTGGGACTATACGAAATAAATCTGCCGAATCACAATACAACCCGAACTTTTCATGCTCCAAAATGTATCATCGAATTATTTTCGTAAGTACGAAACGACACATCAGCTCCACCTCCGAGTTCGCTCTCGGCGTTAATGTTCCCCGGTGTAGTTTCCAACGCCAATTCCATTAGCGCGTAGTTGGCCGAGCGCGCCAGAACTGTTTCCGGTAAACGAAATATCTAATAACAATGCTAACGGAATTTCGACAATGGCGTTGCGAGTGGCACGTTATAACGATACCAGTTAATTTAATCCGAAACTCGTGCGCCATTATACAGCGGCGCACAGTTCGGCATAGAATGTCCCTGTGCTTGATACCGCACGCCCGGCAGAGGCCTTCGTTGTACAGGATGTATACCGTGCCGTTAGTCAGATACGCGAAACGGCGGATGTAATCTCTCCGGGTGCGATATACAATTAACTCTCGCGCGCTTTGCAAACGGGAGAGGGGGAGGCGAGGGAGAGAGAGAGCTTGCGGTAGTAGCAATACGAGAGCTTCTCACGCTTGCTCCGCTTCCGCTAGTAGATTACGGGGTTAAGCGCGAGCGCGCTCCGACACCACGGGTCCTTTCCAGTTTCCGCACTCTCGCTGCGGGGTGTGCCTTGCGTGACACTTGAACCCAACAGCGGCAGAAGCACCGGCACAAGCGCAAGCACAACCCCGAGCTCTCCCCCTGCCACCCTCTCGCTCCACCTCTCAGGAGCCCGCCGAGAGCACGCGGGGTGCCAGGCCGAACGCAGGACACGGCGAAACGGCGACGAGGGAGATGGAAGCGGCGGGCTAATGGGATATCTCGGGTCAGGTGCGAGCGAGAACGCCGCAGTCGAAGGGTCCGTGTTAATTAATATCACGTCACACACGCGTTCCCTCGCCGAAATTCGCTTCTCGCATCCTACACCATATGTATGACAATATTTCCTCCCTTACTGTTTACGGGTTTATATTTCTGGCGTATTTTTTTTTTTTTTTACTGAAGTCGAGTGTGTCCCTTTCCGGGGTTTACCTGCACGCTTTCGGTGACTTGTTCTCACGGGAGAGTCGCGCACCCTCGAGCTGAAAATATTGGGTTGGGAGTAGAATAATTTTTATATTCGTGATCAGCGGGAAAAAATACATCGAATATAGCCTTGAAATAAAAAAAATCGATTGAACAACGATTTTTCATTTCTTGAGCCACTTTTGGAAAAACTTCGATTTTCATGATTTTCAAACGTCGATATCTCGGCGCCCAATGGAGCTAGGGAAAATCCAGGGTGCCCATCGTGTTCTACGGGACAAAATACACGAGACAGGGCCTTGTTCGAAGTTTTAAAATCGTTTTATCTTGCCGTTCGAGGACGTTGAAAAACGTGAAAAATCGATTGGAAACTATGGAATTTCTGATGATATGTTTTTACATAGAATTTTTATCTCGGGCAGAATTCGTTCCGTTCGAAGAATGATCGAATCGAAGATTCAACTATAGCCATACAGCGAATCAAAGGCTCAATTCCGTCCGCAAACAAATTTTTATCGAGTTACATATACGGAATCGGGTTGATTTCCTTCACAATTCAACGAACGGATATTGCACGCGAACTTTGGGACAGAAGTTTGCGAGGAGTTTCCGGCGAGACTGACCGCCCACAGGAAATCCCTTGAGTGTTGCCCTCCGTAGCTTTGCCAGCTGTACAGAAAGTCGGCATAATCTCCGGGAGGTGGAGGACGCCTCGGGTCCGGTAGTCTAATTCTCAAGTGTCGAGAAAGCCTGTCAGAGGGACTTCTGCCCGTAGCATCTCGTTCCCCGTCGTAGCGGGAGATATCGCGAAATTTTCGGGTGGTTCGAGACGATATTCACTCTCCGATCTCCACCCCCCCTCTTCACGGCGGTCCGTTCGGTGTTGGCCTCCCGGCGAGCTGACGCTTTGATCATTTGTTTCGCGTCGGGTCATAACCGGCCTTCGCAACGATGAAACCCGTGACAGCCGCCCGCAAAAGCTTTTTCAAGGGGTAGCTTGAGCTCGACACCTCGCTCTTCTCTGCCCTACGCTCGCCGCACTCCGAGTCCCTCCGATATTCGATTCTCGCCTCTCTCGCCCACTGCTCATCCATTCTCACATCGCACATTGTGCACTGTTATAGATTGAATTTCATTACATGGAGCATCCCGGAAGATCGCGAATGAAAAATTTAAAAAATTGTAATATATATATATATATCTTTTTTTTCAAAATAATATAACGAACGACAGAATTTCCGAGACTATTCTCAATGTACGATGGACGTGTGATAAATGTTATTGTAAGTTGTTTAATATGGCTGATGAAATGTAACGCTGGATGTATGCAAATTTTTTGTATTAAAAAAAATTAGACACTGTATTTTTCTTGTTGTATGTGTATTCGTATGTGTTTTTGTATGTGTATGTGCATTTGTTTATTCGAAAGCCCACCAGGAAAACTCCCGGTAATCAAACCAAGCACTACCGAACAAAGCTCGATCATGTCAAAGAATTCTTAAAGAAAAAAGATGGAAACAATAATAACAGAATGGAAACAATAAAACAGGGAATGAGAAATTAGAAAAATATAATGAAAACGTTGATTTTCAACGATTGTTATTCGCCAAGTCACAAGTTTTGGTATAACATCACTCCAGCATGAGTCAAAAATTCAAAAAAATCGATGTACAAGAACCGACGGCGACTAAATAAATAAAATCTTTTCGCCCGCACGGCCTCGTCCCCGGGACGAAAGACTCCGTTCATCCATGACAAGCCCGCGAGAGAAAAATATCGCACAATAAGGCTTTCAGGCACCGCTCGCAGGCACTAATATTGCGGAACCGAGAAGGATCGAACAAGATATAGGAATCGGTATAATATCGTGAGCGCAGCCCGTATCGAGGGGGATACGTGCGGGCGGGGGCGGGAAGCTTGTCTAATTTGTATTGCCACGGAGGAGCGACGATACCGGGATATTAGAGGCAGTTATCGCAGCGTATTGCTCCTAATCGTTTTCCCCCCCTCGCGCCTCGTTCCTCGGCCGATGGCTAGGGTGCGACGGCTCGCAGGTGGGAGAGAGAGCGCTACCGGGGGAAGGAAGACGGAGAGCGGCGAACAATAAGGGATGGTGCGAGATAGAGACGGGGAGAGCGAGCGGAGCGTGATTCGAAGCGAAAATAACGAGGATGGCGGGAGTGCGGGAGAAGGAAAGGAACGGTATCGAGAGAGGCGGAAATAGGGAGTACGGAGAGGTGTGTGGAGGATCGGCCGGGGAGAGCCGGAAGAGAGAGGAAGGGCACCGGGATAGACGGCGGCCCCGAGAAGGAAAGGAGAAATTCGGCGTGAGCCAGAAGAGAGAAACGCCGGCCAGGCGAGGCCGCCTGCGTGCACTGGTGTTTTTGACAGGCCGATGAATTGAATAATCGCAAGTCGAGTCGAGAGGGTCCGCCGAATCTCAGTCCGCGATACACCGTTCGTATAACCGTACAAATGTGGAGAGATCAGCTGTATGTGACTATATGTGCGGGGTTACGTATGTGTATGTATGTGTGTGTGTGTGTGTGGATAGATTTATACTCTGTAAGATACATATATATATGGGGGGACTGTAGTGCGTATATATGTACAGATTGATTGATATTTCTCGAATTGTATAACTCGCATGTACGTCGATATTCGAATAGTTCACCGAACATGATAATCGACACGTTATTCGCACGGGGGATTCGTCGAGTGGGACATGTGGCGAAAGATCGTTGATTCTATTCGTGGCGACAAGTTGCACTGTTGTTTACGTTAATGTGGTCTATGTTTATTACTGCATAATTGTTCGATGGTTATCGATAATCTTTTATTTACAGTGCGTACAGAATTTAAGGGAACGAATTTTCGCAGAAAATAGAATGAAGTATATATTGCTGTAAAAAAACAAAAAAAAACACAATTTTGCTACGATAGATTTCTTTTTATCTCGCGATGTATTGAACATTTTTTTGAAGCCTTTGTAGTTAATTTGAAAAAAAATCGATAAAAGATATTCGATCGCGGTATAAAATTTGATGAATATTTCATTTGGAGAGATTTTACGGTATTTATAGGATCGATAAGCGAGTGGCGCCGGGCTTACATCCTTAATTCATTAATTCGTTTGAACTACTGGCCGCGCATCGAAATTACGCGGTCCGACAGTTCGTAATCCCCGGGCGTCGTTCGGTCGCGTGCGACTCTCGCGGCATCCTCGGCACACGTGTGCGTCTGTGAGACCCTCTACCGGAACTTCTGTTGCGAACGTTCCCAGCGGGGAACCCCCTCGTCGTCGTCGGGGCGACAACGAGCATTCAGTGGCGAACGAGATTCTATCTACTATAAAACATGACGTTACGCCAGGGCTCGATTTCTTATGAGACACGCGTCTGCACTCTTCAACCCCCTGAAAGCCAAATGGGACAGTCATTGGGCTCCCTGCAGTAAATTTCATATGGAATATATTTAAACGAAAAAAAAACACGAGTACGCCGATACCCGATAACCGGCCTCAAATTGAAAATCACCCGACCGTTCATCACCTCATGAATCCCGAAATATCTTGATCTCCGAACATCAAAGCATATTATATATATACAATACAACATTTTTTTAAAATAAATAAAAGTAAATAATAAACGTAACGTAACGTAGCGCAAATAACGTATCTAATAATAATCTAGTAATTATTAAATAATTTGTTACACAATATAAAATACATAATCCAAAATAATGTCCAAAGTATCAGAAAATCACATTAAAAAAAGTCCCTCGTGTGTGCATATGTGTATGGGTAATGGGTAAATTTTTATCTTCATACCCGACGCTCCTACCGGAAGGGTTGCTCAAAATTTCATACGAGAATTCACCGAAGTCCCGAGGATCGATCTAGCCAGAGAATTCCGCGGTACGTCCGTGCGTTGCCTCCATACGAGATGTTACCTCCCAAGCTGTTCCCCGACGCGAGAGAGCCAGCGAAAAATGAAGCGGCATCGGGGGAGCCGGAGCGGGCCGGAGGAGCCGTGCTTTTTCCATCTCGCGCAATCGGCTCCGGGTAATACGTTGCGAAGTGGCCGGGCTAGAGACCACGGTCGGCGGATGCTTTCAGGTTTAGCCTGGCTCGTGTAGCTCGGAGCTCTCTTGGGTTCCGTGCACCCGCGAATCGAGACTACGCTGCAAAGAGAGCGAGAGAGTGCGAGAGAAAGCACAGAGAGCGCTCGTAGCATGCCGCAGGGATGAGAAAGGGTGGGCCTCATAGCCAGAGCAGCCGCTGCGCCCAGTTCGCCCCGGTGCGTTTGACGTTGATACCGCGATAAGATGAAAGAGCCTTGCTGGCTTGGCTCTCTCCCCCACTCCCCTCCCCCCCTCCCCCGCGCTCGCCCTCTCTCTCATTCTCTCTATCCGGAGAAGCTTACATCGCGAGCTATAGACTTCGCGAACGCGAACCCCGCATGGCCTATGTATTGTTGCCGCACGTCTGAGCGTAACGTTTCTACCATTCCCATATATGCCGATACACACGTGATACTCGACAATCTAAATTCCGCCTCTGGAAATTTCAGCGTCTAACAGTTCCGACGATAGCTGAATCCGGTAGACGATATCGGCCTCGAGTGCACGCCGCGGTCGCATTATTCGCCAGAGGTGGATATGTAACCGCGTTGTGTGCACCGGAGAGGCTGGATATGAAGCATCTGTTCGCAGGTATATTCTGCGCGGCACAAAGGCACGCTGTCGATGCAGAACTGATAAGGATCGCGAAAGAGACCGGGGGGGAGGGGGCAATAAGATTCGCATGAGGTAAAGTACGTTTGTTTGTGCCCGAAAGAACGACGAACGGACAACCGTCGTGGAATTCGTTTTGTTACTGTACAAAGTCATTGAATTGTTGCTGTAGAAAAACATCAATTGTGACTGTGAAATGTCACGCTTTGCGGATACTCAGTGTGACGGTGAAATTCTTTGGTTAAGATAGATAAGTTTTTTTTTTTATTGTTTGCAGACAATAAGCTTACCTCGATTAAAGTCCGTGCATTAGCCGGAAATTGATTGGAAACGTTAGGCAATTTATTATCGCGAGATCCGTTTAAGATTTCTTGGCGATCTCGTTGCATTCTCATCCGTGCATGCATGCACTTTGACCGTGGGGTACACTCGGATCGCAGAGAAATATAAAATAAAAGGTTCCCGCTGCTCTGGCGATGACGAACCGATAATTGTTTTCGCCGATTCGTCGACGTTGATTTTTTCGATGTAACTATGACACACGCCCTCTTCCATTCCGATTCTCCCGACGGAAAAACGTCCGTGCCCAGTGGAAAAAACACCATGGCCGTGCGGATCGTTGTTATTTCAAACTGCTGTTATGGAAAATTCCGTGTTTTCTTGCTCGTCAATCACTATCACGATCAGAGCCCGGAGCGAAATTTTGTATGTACATCCCATCGTTTCACTCCGAGCTGGATTTCTCGTTTCATTCCATTTTATTTTCATTTTTTTTTTTAAACTTTTTATTTTGATGTTCTATTCAATATCCTGCCTGTGTAGACGAACGAGCGAAAAAACGTTGGGCATCGGAGGCCGCTGCCGCCAATGCCGCGGTTCGTTACACACCGCGATGTAATTGCATTTAGCTATAACACGATGTGGTTGCCTGGCGAGGACACGGCGAACGTGCGGAGTCGGAATTCCCAGGATTGATTCTCCCTCGATAGAGAGCATTTTCTGTATTCAACGCTGAGCCTTCGACGGGCAATTTACCTATTTTTTACGTTTCCTGATTGGCTGTTGGCAACGATCCATGATGCGGCGCGTACACAAGAGCACACACACGCGGGAAGCGGGAGAGAGAGTCGTGTACAGCGTTTAGTTCGTTCGCTTCTTTCCTTTTTTGCCGTTCCCTCGCTCGTCGGGTAGACGCGAGTGGGCGGTTCGTTTATTCAAGCCGTGCCGTTGGAAAAAAGCGGGCTTTTCACAATCCTCCTACGCGATCCACCGCCACCAGCAGCGAGAGCAGTGGCAGAGAGGTACCGCGAGCTGAATCATGCAAACCCCTTGGCAGAACGGGAACTACCTATATGGAACAAGTACATTCACCCGTTGCCGGCCAGCAGATCTCTCTTTCAGCCTATCCCTATGCACGGTGGACCATGCAGCCTGTGGCTGCTGAGTACCCAGCATTTGCTCGATGACAAACATACCTGGGATTTGGATGTGAATATCCTGGCAAAGACTTTGATTTGCTCGAGAGACAATGAGTTACGACGATTGAACCATCTTTGCAGGTTGAATCGGTTGAACGCATGGACCATTTCATTTCTCTTCGTTTCTCATGAAACCCACGGCATTGGGCCGTCGAGCGTTGTACAGAGTGATTATTGACGTGGAAAATAGTCATGAGCCAAATTTTACTCAAATCTGTAGACCCGACAGTAAATATCATCTTAAAGTCCTGAATGCTCAATTCATAAAACTGGGAAACTCCGTTCCTTAAAGCGCTCCATTAACCTCACTCCAAATATGTAGGAAAGTTGTTGACTGAACTTGTTGTTAACTTTTTTCTTCTTACATAATTCAATGATGCCCTACCTTGAATCCGTCGACCGTTCGTCAAAAGTAACAAAATATAACGTTTAAAGAAGAGGAAAAAGGCAAGTTCCGTATACTAGGCTACTCGGGATAGTCGAGATGACGGAAATTTGCTTGGAGGTTTCAAATGCGAGCCGTCTCATTACACGTACGAGGGGTCGGGGATGATTCCTGCAGGATCATGGTGAGAGGAACGAGCAGCAGTCATGGGAAGCTCTCAGCCGCGATTCAGCTCGTTTCTGCTATCTGTCTTCGCTTAGGTAGGTAATGGATCGTTGTATAGTACCAGTGTATAGATACGTACGTCGGTCGTCGTCGTTGTCGTCGTCGTCGCCGCCGGCAATCAGAAACACTCGTCGGTCGTGTCACTGGCAGCACGCATCAGCCACCAAACGAGGTATACACACTGTACTGTTGGGTCGCGTGCCACCAATCGCCCTTTCCCGCACACCCCGTATAACGTACAATCACTTGGTGCCTACAGTGCCGAACAGCGTATAGGATCCCATGAGAGGTATTAGATGCACGTAAGTGCGGCCGCTTACGCACCCATTCGAGATGGAATATCGCCCCAGGGCTGTTGCATCAGCGAGCCTTGTAAGTGGCTTTTGGTTGCCCGTTCCATCGCTTTCCACCGCCATTCGTTCGCAGCCAGTTTCTTTTTCAGATTGATTCGTCACACGCCGCACCGAATTCTGGAGCTCCGAACACCGCACTCGAGCGATCCATTTTGACGGTGATAACATATCGCCGAGATACGGGATGATCAAAGGGAAGTTGTAATTCCAAAGGTTGGAATCCTCATATCGAATCTATTTATTTTGCATTTGTCACGGGGATGCTCGTTGCGAGGTCATTTGGGAAAAATAACACGTTCGAGCGGTGGCATAATTACAAAATTGTTCATTCAACCCTACAGCTGCTAGGGTGGGTCATTTTTTAAAATCTTTTTTTTAACGGAAAACTTTCCTCGAAGTGGTTGATGGAAGTTGTACATCTCTTCAGGCGGCAGTACCGGCTCGACAGGACCGTAAAGTACCTCTAGACAATTTGCACACCTTAATTAAATCCGAGCGCAAAAATTACGACCAGCGGCAGAAATTTAATTCGGGACCGGTATGACGATGGTACAATACAGTTTAGTCGTCAACAAGTTGTGCGGGACGATAAAAACTTTCCGCAACATTAGACATCTTGTCTCTATTTAGACGGTTCGTACATTTTGGATGTCGGTGTCGCGCGGACTACCTGCGCATTTGAAAGAATGGGCACTAAAGGCAGGAGGGGGGGATGCTGCGATGGGGAAGCGGGAAGCCCGAGTTATGCAAATGGTGAGTAAGTGAGATGGATAGATCTGAGAAACCCCTCGGGAAAAAGTTCGACGATTTAAATAGCCCTCGTACTGCTCGCCTAGGCGCTGACAATGGTCGTGCATCGTTTTTAATTACCGAATTATACGCGGGCTTTTTATTCGACCGGTTGCGTTGACGCTGCATCGGGAAGGAGTGACGAGTGGTGGTCGGCACGGAGAGCCCGCGGCGACACAAAACCCGGACCTTAATCGTTCAATCGAGTGAATCGAACGGTAAAGATCTCGCTCGAAATAACAAAAGGGATTCGTTGGCCTCTTAGCGGGCCTTTTTTTGGTCGCTCCAGTTAAGTGAGATATATACAATGACTCGGATAATTAATGTCTCGAGAGAGAACGTGATATCGTTGTATAATTGCTCGTTAATAATAAAAGGAAGTTCGCATCTGCCGAACAAAATGATAACTTGCTAGTCATTTGCCACTCGCAACCAATGGGGAATGACAGCCGTTGCATGCGTAACCAAGGCTTAGTTTTATTTTTCGCTAACAAGGATATCTCCTGATTCGGTAAGTGAATAGCATTCTCTTTTTCAGGTCCTTTCTCAGTCGTTTTCTTAGTCATTTTCTCCAACCCCTTGTGCAGTCTCCTCCCCAGTCTCTTTCTTAGTCTTTTTCCCAGTCCCTTTGCTAATCTCTTTTCCAGTCCCGTCCCAGTCTCGTCTCAGGTTCCTATCCCAGTCTCGTCTCGGGTCCCTTTACCAATCCGTTTCCCTGTCCCTTTCCCAGTCCCTTTCCCAGTCCCTTTCCCAGTCCCTTTCCCAGTCCCTTTCCCAGTCCCTTTCCCAGTCTCTTTCCCAGTCCCTTTCCCAGTTCCTTTTCCAATCTTTTTCCCAGTCTCTTTTCCAGTCTCTTTCCCAGTCTATTTCTCAGTCCCTTTCTCAGTCCCATTCCCAGTCTCTTTCCCATAACGAAAAATAACTCATCTTTGCAGCGGACATTACATTTACGACGATTCTTTTCCTCATCTTTTTACGCTGCTTCGCCGCGTATCTCGGTTTATATCACAATGGGACTATCGTTTCGAGTGGAAATGCGTCCTGCCGTGGCTCTCGATTTCGTGTGTATAAACGTCGAGGTGGTGAATACGCCTCCGCGGATATACATGTATACACGAAGAAACATACCCGGTAAATCTCGTATAGATAGATACATTTAGCCAGGGCTCCGGAGCGGAGCAGCAGAGCTCTACCTCAGTGCGAGCTGCTGCCGCTCCCGTTGCTACTGGTTGGTTCCATTTGAGTCAGGGTATCGAGGTGTCAATAGCAGCTGCTATGCTACACACAAGAGCCTCGCCCGACGCTGCCCAACTCCTCCCCAGCCCCCCTCTTCGATCGTATTCACCTCATACTTCTTCACCACCCTTATCTACGACTCTCGAACCCCACGGCTCCACGTCCACCGCGTGTACCATACGTTCAAAGACTCCGCACGGCTCCTCAAGAGGAAAATGTAAATAGCTTTACCACGCGAATAAATCAACGACTTGTACATTCAAAGTCTCGGCCTGCGCGAAAAAAAAACCTTGCTGCAAAAACCCAGGATTTCCTGACTCGTACGTTTAATTTATCATAACGACCCATTGGCAATTAATTTTATAGAATTTACAGTACCAACTGATCAATTCGTATCTGATAGGAATTTATATCAAAGTAGCCATCGTGTCCAGTGTCGCTCGGTAGATGTATGGTCAAAAAACTATTTTTTTTTTTTTAACATAGATAAACCAAATATTCTTTGGATCAAAACACGAAAACGACTCGTAAATAAGATCACTAGTCTCCAAGATTCCACGTTGTATGTGAACTAAATCGCTAACAAATTTCCTTTTTTCAAATGCACCGATGCAAAAAAAAATCATTCAAAAGAAGCTTACCTTGATCGAAAAAAAGGAGACGAATGTAGCTTAGTCGCACGAATAAATCAACGACACGTGCACTCAAAGCCATCAGGCTCGGGAAAACAATCGAGCATAAAAACTCAATTTATCCCCTCGAGGCTATCCTATTGTGTACGTTATTTTTTTCCTTCATTGTTTTTAATACGTACGTCGATGCGAACTTTGCAGAGTCACGGCAGCGAGCAACTTGACTTGCGGAAAGTTTGATTTATTTTTATGTTTTTTCGCAACACCGCCGTTCGCGCTAGACCCCGACTCATGAATAAAGGATGAAAAAAACATCGTCACTGGTAAATCGACGAAAAATGTTCATTTCTCAAAAAAAAAAAAAAAGCTTGAGGAAAACAGCTTCGATAATAATGAATTATGTCGCGGAGTTGCCCGAAGCTTCTTTCAGCCCCAAAGCAAATGAGTACAGTTACATGTAAGTAGCGTCGAGGGCGATAAAATGTTCGCACTCCTGCGGAGGCTCCGATGAGGGACGACGAGGGTTAGCGAGGTATATGCGGAGGGTTGAAACGCGGCAGAGTGGCGACGGTGCGGAGGCGCCCTGCTGTTTTTAAGCGTCGGTGACTAATTGGTGATGTCGTGGCCAGGCGTTGAGACACACCCCTCTTTCCATCCCTCGTACCGCGCTAGCTCGCCTCCCGGTTCTTCTCGCTTTTCATCCCTCTCTGCATCGCACGCTTCGCCCGCCGAGCCTCTGTACGCGTCCCTCGCTCCTCGCACGGGTTTACCCATTCGGCTCTCTGCGTCGCGCCTCTTTGCACCGATCCGGGATATAACCAACCCCTCATCATCGTCATCGTCCTCCTCCTCCTCCTCTTCTTCTTCTTCGTCTTCTTCTTCGCTTACGGGTTATCACTATGTGTACATGGGCCATGTACTATTTCTCTAACGTTTATATTGCACATGGTATACACGCAAGTCATATCGCCGACGAAGACCAACCCCTTTCATGTGCGAGGGCGAAAGGGCGAGACGACCACCGAGACGCGGCGCACTCGAGGCTTGTGGGCGCCCGCTCGAGAGAGCGGCCTCGTTAAACGAGTTCGTTAACACTCGGCAATAATAATGTTATGTACAGAGAAAAAAAACAAATTTGAACATTTGACAGACATTTCTTGTCCGCAAAGATTCAGTTTGTATATATATATATATATATATTTTTAAAGTAATTTCTTAATATTCCTTTTGTAGCAAACATAGTAAGAGTTGCAGTCGACGGGCTAACAAAAAAAAATGCAACAATCCAGAACATTTTTCTGATAATCGAATTTAAAAAAAAAATCTTTCTATTGACGGACAGAAAAGAATGTGTCATAAAACAAAGTAGCACTATTGTGCTACTTATACAGTGTCTAGGATAGACCCTGTGCTCGAGCATCTGTGTGGCCGAGGTCTTAAGGTAGTTTTTTGATGCTTAAGAGCTTATGCGATGTAAAAAAAAAAATTACGACATAATTAATGAGTTTATTCGCAGTTTTATCGATGCGTTTGACGTTTGAGGTGAAAAAAGGGGCAACGAGTAGAGAGAAAAAAAAAGGACAATGGAGAAGGGCTGAGGCTGTAAGAGCGACAGGATCGAGCGGCCCCGCGGAAATTCTATAAATCAATCGGTTATATAAAAAAAAAATTTTACCGTGTACCACATGAGGTTACCGGTTCGATCATTACTCAGTGGTGCAACAAAGAGTATCATAAAGCCACACTGGGAGGCTCGGTGCGTCAGCGATATTAGGGTTCCAATATACATGCCAGTTGCACTTATGCGCATTTACTTGTATACAACGCGACTCCACCTAATAATGGGAGTGATCGGAGGTTTCCGACAATGCGCCAGCTCGATCGTTTTTACCCTATTTCGGGAAAAAAAAATTCTCTACCCCTGTTCGTCGGGAAATATATATATAAAAAAAGGAAAAAAACGAAAAAGTAGCGGCAGGGGGTGAGAGAAGGAGAGAGAGGAAAAAAAATATAAAACGGGACAGAGGTCGGTTGACGCTTTCGATCCCCGATGGCTCGACGGGCCGCTTCCCCGGTTCGCCAAAACGGCTGAATTATGCCGCCCACTTGGCACTTTTTTTCTTTTCCCCGAATTCTTTTTTTTTTTTCTTCTCGTCTCTCTTTCTCGCAGGCACGCAGAAGCACGCACGGCTCTCACGGACGTGTGCCAGAGGCACCCGTTTTTCCTGAAAAACTTTTCAATGAAAGATCGCGCGCGGGCGCGCGGCTGCCGGCAATCGGGAGAGAATGAACGGGAAAGGGAAGAGCGAGAGAGAGCCATTGTCGAATTCGGTGCGTGTGTTTCGGGGGAGGGAACTCATCAGTCATCGCGGCCTGCGTTCCGGCAACAATGATATCTCACGACACGCAACGTGGAAGGCGCGTAATGACGTAATCGCGGTATGGTCCATCGAACGACAGTTTATCCGGCCGATGGCAATGGGAGAACGCCGGAGAAATCGAGAATTTTATTATGACGCATTGGCTCAGACGGTGAAAAGGTCACGGAATTACGGATGTGATTATGTGACGAGGGTGTGACGACAGAATATCGTTACTCGCAGAGATGGGGCAATGCGAACCAGCGATTGAACTTTCTTTTTTTGCTAGGCAAACGTTTGTAGGAATGCGAAAGAGACTCGGTTGGCGACGAAAAATATTGTTACGGCCAAGCGAATAAAAGTGACAACAGTAATTGTAAAATAAGCGAGAGGGGTAGTTTAATGACCAAATATGTTCCAATGACCACACTTCGATCGTCGCGAAGTCTCGTATCGTACGGATCCATTTGCATTTCCTCGTGCTTGCATCGATCGATAACAGAGTTATTTAATGTACCGATTCCGTTACAATATAATAAATTCTTTCCTAAAAGCAAATTATAACCGCCTTCTTCAAACTATTGAGCGTTACGATAATAATTTCGTTTCTCTCGAAAAAGTTTAAAGTTCATCTCCATTTATCGTAAGAACAAAATTAAGAAATAAAAGATCCCACACATACACAAAAACATAATTTTCATTCTCGCAGCTTGCAGTGGATTTCGGATTAGCTCAAAGGATGGGAAGTATGAAAGGTAAACGAATCGATGCGGAGACCACCTTTTAGTCTTTTAGTGAGAATTCGATACACCTCTGGGACTGCGTATAAAACGTTTTTTCAGTGCTCATAAATCGGCGCTATACAGGATATAAGTATAATCCCCCGCGTTGCGTTTAACCGCATTTTGTGCCCTTAGGCGGCGAGACGGACGGGCGCGCGTTCGTCCGGGGTTACTAAAAGGCACACTCCGGTATTTGACCAAGCTGTGCAAATATGAGTCAACATCGACGTGTACCCATCCACGTTGAACGAGGAGAGCAAAGGGCGAACGCGACAGGCAGTGAGAGATAGTCGGGCCCTGAGCATCCTCCCTTAGCCGAACATGCGTGTGTACCTATATATGTATCCCTGTTGGCAAACATTTTAACGGGATTAGAGCACACTTACGGGGGGCTAATCTGGCCAAACAGACCAAAAGAATCTCAGAATTTACTGCACGCTCTTCCACTGTATTTTGTGGTAAACTGCACGAGAGCATTTCGATTTCTCTATATCAAGTAGCTGTCGTAAAGCTGTCCGCTCCTCCGAACTATTTGTACAACAGTATTGTGTGTCTCTCATGATCATCTCAAATATATATTTTTTACGGCCGAACGGAATGTCTCTCGCGACTTTTGTAACTTTGAACAAATTTTGCTTCCTCGTGGAGGAAGCTTGTTCCGTAAAAAAAAATGTTCGAGATTTCAGTGTCAGAGTACTGAAAATCGTCCAAGACGTCGAAAAATGCAATTTTTCGCTGGCATCGTTCCATCGTTGACAACGACTATAACTCAGAAACGGCTTGAGATAGCGAGCTGAAATTTGTTACACTAATAGAGTGGTCGTGTCGCTTCGTTCAATGCAATTTCCGTGAAGGTTAAGGCTCTGTTCGAAATTTGACGCGATTTTGAAATTTTTTGAATAAAGGTGTTGCAGCTCCAACTTGCGTAAATGTTGAGCTATTATCCTGAAACTGCATACAAATATAAGGTAGGGTGGCATAGCCCCCGAACGGTTATCAACCGAAAAGAGTAACGCCCGAAACGCATATTCCCCGAAAGTTTAAGCCCCGAAACGCGTATACCCCAAAAAATTAACCCCCAAAACGCATATCCCCCGAAAAGTTAATTCACGAAACGTTACTCTATCAAAATATTGCGGCCCCTTGATAACGAATATGACGTTAATTTTGCTCCAAACCCAATATTTTAGATTTTAATCTCAAAAATGCGATTTCACATTACAGCAAACTGTTCTCTGTGTATACAATCGAAGATACAAATGTCCCACTACACTTACGCACAAAAAGGCCAGCAGATTCATGTTCAACGCACAAAAATACGTCGGAATACGTCGCAGTTAATTTTATGAACGGGAAAAAACATTTCATACCGACAAAAAATAGTTCATCAAAAATTCCAAGGGTACCCTTCCTCCTCCGCCCCTCTAATCCATTCCCTTTCCAATCCATTTTTCACGTTTTTCAACGTCCTCGAACGGGGCGATAAAACAATTGTAAAACTTTGTACAAGGCTCTTTTTTGTGTATTTTTTTTCAGTAGAACACGATAGGCACCCCGGATTTTTCCTCGCTCCATTCGGAGCCGAGATATCGTCCTTTGAATATCACGAAAATCAACATTTTTTCAAAGGAGACACAAAAAGTTAAGTGATTTTTGTTTGCTTCAGGGCTTATATTCCACGTATTTTTTCCCGCTGATCACGAATATCACGATTATTTTATTACTAACCCTTCGAATCGAAGTCATAGCTGTCTGTACCTACAACGAAATTCATTTGGTTTCTCGATAGGAAAGTAACGAGGAAAAAAAAACGGTACAATGAAGATCGAAACGGAATTGATCATTGCCGCATTCGCTGGTCTCCCAAGAAGGAAGAACGTTGTTCCCCTCGCCTAATGTATCCTAATAGTTCCGTGTGCTGTCTGTTTGACTACATGTTTTTTTTTTCTTTTTTTTATCATCCAGAACGGCAACATCGAGCCCACATGTATTTCATTATGCATTCACAATACCGTCCACGTGTTCGCCGAACATTTAGCTAGTGTACTATATGTATGCATGCATACGCCTCGCCGAAGAAGGGTCGATGGATGTACAATATATCTGCCACGCTGTTTGCTCGCGATTGATGCAACGTACACAATGAATCTAGGGTTTGATTTCACATGCCATCGTTGGATCATCCTCGTGTGTCCGGCAGTTAGCATCCGAGTGAGCTTCATTCGCAGTACTGGCTGTCATTTCGTCGGGATTTCCATCCGCTGTTCCATGGCAACCGTGGACACACGGTACCATCCGAACAGTCCATATTCGTTTCGTACGATTATTTTTTTATTATTATTATTCTTTGGCTTGGCTTCAACCTTCGCTGTGGAAAGGCCGTGAGGAGAATTACCCCATCATACCTTAAAAAAAAAAAAAAACGAAGAAACCGCTGTAACTATAGCATCATTTCTCCGGTGACTGCTTGGGCGCAAGTTTGTCTCGGTGCTGGGCGATATTTGAAATACATGATGTTTTAGGTATTTTAAAAACTTGAATACTTCTCTGGCATTTCAAGTAGTTTCTGGGACAATTAAGTATAAAATACAAAATATTTTTATATTCACTTCCACATTCGCATTAAAAGAATGATTGTGCGAGTGTCCGAAGCTGAAATACTTGGAAGATGTTAACAGAAAGGAATACAATTTATTTGTAACATTTTTGAATAATTTAATTGCAGAATTTCAAACTTGAAATGCAAACAAATTCGTAAATTTGCAACGCAAACAACATATTGAATGGCAAATATGAAAAAATGTCGAATGCCAACCTAAAAAAATGGTTTGAAATGAAAATAATGACGAATATCGAATGTAATAAAAAAATTTAATGTCAAGTACGAACCAAAAATGTCGAAAGCGAAACTTAATTAGAAAAAATGAAATGGAAATTTCATGAAGTCCTCCGACGTATTTTAGGGAGTATTCCAACGAAGTACTTATGAATATATTTTAAGTACAAAAGGTATTTTGTATGTTCAGTATCTTTTGATATATTGGCCCTATTCTGCTCCGTCTCCGGACAAGCCATTGAAAATCATCTATTCGCGAAATACTTGGCTGTGAGCAAAGGAAAAAAAATGGTCATTTGCAAACATCTGATGCTTCAGCGATGACATAGCTGAAGCTTTTCGATGATTTTATGGCTATAATGTGCGCCCCAGCGATGAATTTAACGCGGCCTCTAATGGATTGTGTTATAACCGTCCTGCAGGTACGTTCGCACTCACTCCTTTTCCGTACATTCTCCATCCAGCAGTTCTCTCCGTTCTCCGCCTCTTCGCGTTCGCACGTTCGTTTATCTCGCTTCCGTCGTATATATACATACGTGTATACGCCCGATGCAGCTACACGCAGAACCATTAATCACGAACATAAGCAAGCGACTAATTGTTGGGTTTGAGGGAGAGAGCCGGCCGAGCGAGAAGTCGAGAAGGGTCAAACAGCGAGCGAGGTAAAGAGGGTCGTGCCTCGATGTATCGTTCCGGGGCCCGCACGCACCCCTTCGCTCGGGAACCATACGACGATGATGGGTAGCTGCTGTGACTTCCCGGAGTGCGCTGCGCAGCTTCGCGACACACACCGTATCGTATAATAAACGGAATCACGCTGTGCGATCCGGAAAATCGACGACTATGTTCGTCCCTAAACGGGAAATGATTCGCCGATTTCTCGATCGTTTGTCGGACGATTTTCGTGCACGAGAGATGTGCACGATAGTCGATAGTTGCGCAATCATACGACACGAGTATTCATCTCTAGATGCAATATTCGCTATGCCTGCAGCAAACTGCAGGCATAGCGAAACTGATATTAAAATATGGTAATTCATTTAATTTTTAATTATTTTTTTTTCGTGTAGATAGATGTTTTATTGTGTCTTGGGATAAATCCTCTAGGGACCAAGCGATATAAATAAGCGGTACATATGGTAAGACGAAGAAAAGTTTGAGTAAACTGATATCGAAACATGGTAATTAATTTTTTTTTTTTTTTAATTTTTTTTTTTTCTGCGTCTTGCCACAGTTTGCGACGTAAATGTAGCGAGGACAGAAGGCCCATCAGGAAATCGTAAAATCGACTACTCGCGAACGACTGTAACCTTAGGCGATGACAATCTACTTCCCTGACACGTTTTGTGTTGTTGGCATATTTTTTCATGTCTCTTTATGCCTGCAAAGCTTTCGTGCATGCTAGCCACTAGTTGCGCAATGCTACAACACGAGAATTAATCTGTAGATAGATAGATAGAGAGAGGGTTTACTAGGGCCTGGGATGAATCCCTTGAGGACCAAGCGGTACGTATGACGAGGCAAAGAAAAGTTTGAGTAAACTGATATTGAAAGATGGGAATTGAATTTTGTTTTTCAATTTTTTTCGCGACTTGCCACTGTTTGCGACGTAAATGTAGCGAGGCTACAAGGCACATGAGGAAATCGTAAAATCGACTACTCGCGAACGACTGTAACCTTAGGCGATGACAATCTACTTCCCTGACACGTTTCGTTTTGTTGGCATATTTTTTTATGCCTTTACGCCATAATGTATAATAAAATTCGTTCTGCGGAATATTTTTAAAAGTACGATACAAGCCTTTTCGGCGTCAAATAAAACACGGCTAAGATGTTCGAATACAACATGGAAAAAATATTCCTCCCTTCAATATTCTGAACTCATCAGTCTTACTATCTTTATATATATTTCTATATTTCACCAGCTTTACTTTCAACCGTGGCTGTTGCTTCAACCGTTCACAAGAGAATGCCACGAGCTCAGAGAATTCGGGCATATCTGCAAAAAAATATATGCAAATATAAAAAATCATATTAGATGCAATCATGAAATTATTGTAAGAAATATTTGTTACTCCGTCGCTATCTATCAAGTATTTTCTACGTATATGCAAAAAGCGAGACTCAGGCGAAAAACCAATGAGGAAATAAAACTAAAACATGAGTACACGAATGGCATGGAAATCGTTTTCAATTCGGAACCCACTGAGGGATGTTTGGCAACGAAACATACGCCTGTATGGTCGGCAATCTGTTGTCAAAATGCATCCAAAAATATTAATATCGAGACACTGCCAACGGGTAGCCCGAATATGAAAATAAGCGTACATAATTAATAAGATGTATAAATAAAGATGATGAAAAAATACATGTAACAAATTGAATTTTTTTCGTTCTTTCTGAAACTCGCCGCCGTTATCATATAAATATTGCAAGGCAAGAAGGAAGTTTTTAAAACTGACCATTTCCGACTATCGCGTTTGAGCAAGGTCTCGAGCCGCTGTATCAATAAGTAAATAAAACTGACTTCTTGATACGCTTCGGTTTATTGCCACATTTTTTATGGATTTGACCGGACACCTGCATATTAAATTCTGCTCAATAATCTAGAACTCGGAAGTGGCATCGTCCTTCAAAATATTTCCTACCGATATTCGTAATACTTCCCGTTGCCACTGCGCAATTCAAAAGACACGAAAATGTGTATATAAGGCGGGTAAAATTCATTCTTCGAATTATTCACAACAGCGTGACCCAAGTTAAAAGAGAAGTAATATTCGTGTATAACTCGAGAAGAAAATGGCAAGAGCCTTTGCGTATTCTATACCCGTGGTTCTGGTAATTGCCGTAATTACCACCATGGCTTTTCCCTCAAATATTCACGAGAGGATGACGAGGGCTGAGAGATTTGCGGTTTTTGGCTCCGCGGATTCAGGTATGATGAAAAATTTGCGAACGTATAAGGCGATATTGTATTCATATTCATATTCATATTCATATTCATATTCAATGCAATTATGAAATTATTTAAAAAAGTACTCGTTTTTCAGTGCCGGAGTATCAAGTATTTCCTATGTCGCTGTCGGGAACGAGACGCAGGAGAGAAGCTGACGCCGACATAAAATTAAAGGTTGAAATCGGTGGCAAGGAAATTGATCTGGATTTGAAGCCCACAACGGGATACTTGGTGACAAAGTATACGCCAGTATGGTCGGCGAAAACTGACGCCGATGCGTGGAAAAATATTCGTTACGACCCGCTGCCAACGGTGAGTTTTAAATGTTGAAATCGATGGATCGCTTTAGCAACCAAAAATTTGACAAACATGCAGGCAATGAACGACATCGGAGAATTCAAAATGTACCACGACGTGGAGAACGAAGCGGCTATAACGGTCTACGATGATCCTGAAGAAGAAATCGTCATTGTGGGTACTCAGAATTTTCTCAATAACCTTTGAATGTTAAAAAAAAAAAATTATGAAACATTTTCAGGAAGGTGTTATCACTTCCGACTATGCAATAAGATCACTGCCGAAACGTTTGATGGAAGAGAAGCTGCAAGTAGGTGATTACCTCGTCGAGACACCCCTTATAGAGAAGCGATCCATTGTTTCCGATGCAGAAAGCGACACGCGTTACTTGGCACTTTTCAAAACACCAGCTGTACCGAAAGACGCTAAACGCAGTATTCCTGGTGAGCATTGTTGTTTTGTTACTTTGTAAACATTTGTTAATACATTTGTTAATACATTTGTTAATACATTGTTGTTTTGTACGAAAAAATTGCGAATTTCGTTAATGGGACAAACAGAATTTATTGTTCGATCTAAATGTGTGCAGTCGATCTTTACAATCTCCGAAGAGAGAAGCGCCAAAGACGAAAGCGTCCGGAAGCGGTTTACCCAGAAATTTTGATCGTTCTCGACCACAACGCCATAAGGTAAACAGTCTCAAGTATAAAATAGTACCTTGCGATACTAGTACGGAAAAGCGGTCTTTCGACGAAGGTTGTGAAGTTGGCTGCACGAGCCGGATCGAGAGCTACAACGGCACGAGGCGAAGCCGAGTGACGTTTGTAGCTCGAGAGGAAGCGAGTGCTGCCCACTTCTCAACCGCCGTCCGGAGACCGATTTTTCATACAAGTATCGCATACTACTTTTCGTGACAAGTGCACGAAAATTCCCGCTTTTCGTGCCTGTAAAGTGCGTTCGGAAAAATAGTTACAATGACAGATAAGTCAGCGCGAAAAGTAACTAAAGTGTTAAAAAAGTGTGCGCAAAAGGAGCTTGAGTGCGAAAAGGAACTAGCGTGTGAAAAAAGTGTGCGGGAAACAAACTAGCGTGTAAAAATAGTATCTACAGCATTTTTCGCGCATCCTCTGCTAGAAAGCGCCACTTCCGACACACTTTACAGGCACGAAAAGCGGGACTTTCCGTGCACGTTTTGCAAAAACATAGTTTACGAACATGTTGGCACATTTAAGGCCATTACGCTTTAATATGATATTTCTAGGGATCACACCATAACCCAAGCTCTGAGATTTATGTGTGCTTTCTGGAATGCAGTAGACTTGGTCTACAGTACACTTGATGACCCGAAAGTTCATCTGAACATTGCTGGTATAATAATTGCAGCGGTGAGTTTATACGCAATAAATTCAGTGCGAACATTATTTAACACTTTTAATATGTTTTTCGCGCCGCAACAGGATGACGCGGCGACTCCCTACATCGCTGAAACGACTTCAGTAGCTGCGGTTCCCGAAGCGGGCAATATATTATCAAAAATGGGAACATATTTCTACAACGCACAAGTCAGGTTCCCCTTGGAGCATTACGACATGATTATCGGAATGACCACGTAAATTTCATTGTCAATTGAACCTCGTTCTAATTAAACCTGGCGTGCACTAATTCCAATATTCTTCCAACTCCATAGAATGAAAATGTGCCTGGAGGAGACGGATCCTTGCAATATTATACTTGGTGAGTCTATGGTTCTTCAAAAATTTACGTTCTCTCAATCGAAGATAATTTTAAGAAAGCTTCGGCTGTCAATTTCGTTAAAAACAAAATTTCGATTGCCATTTCAGGATACGCTCATCTAAATGCTGCGTGTTCTGCGGAACAGAGGGTATCGAGAATGAAAACCATTATGAGTACCGGAGTCTTCTATTACAACTACAAATTCGGTGGAGTGGACACTGCGATTCACGAAGCTGCGCATCTGTGAGTATGGTTGTTGAATGTATTTAAAAAAAATTTTGCTAACGAATAATTTGAGTGAGGCAATTGTTTTTTTGATTAACTTCAGATTCGGTGTCGATCACGACGAGGGGTATGGGATGAGCGCCGACTGCGACAGTGAAGAAGGCTACGTTATGGCAGCTAGCGCCCAACACGCTCACCAGAGTTTCAAGTGGTCAAAATGCAGTAAAAATTTTTTTACTCGCTACTTCTCGTACGAAAATTCATTGACATCCGGATTCTTAATGATAAACTTAGGCACACCTGAATAACTCTTTTCTCGAACATAATTTCAGATCCTGGGAATCCGAGTGTCTTGACAATGAGCCACTGTGGACAAAACCAGTCGACGAAGTATTGCCTGGCAGATGGCTGACGATGGACGGACAATGCAGAAACGACGGTTTCAAAAATGCATGCGAAGTACGTTGATGATTGAGTATTACCCTCTATAAATCGACAATCAGGAGACTTACAGTTTCGTTACGAATTTGTCGAGCAGGTCGCCGGAATACCAATATGCATGGTGAAAGGCTGCCAGGCGGAAGGTTCTGACGAGTGTGTCATAAACCAATGGGTGCCACTGGCGGGTTCAAAATGTGGAACCAACAAGGTCGGTTTTAAATATACGGACAAAAAAGTTGACATGATTGACACAATTGAAAGTTTTTATTATACATTAATGACACTTACCGCTTTTTACAGTACTGTAACAGCAAAAACGCATGCGTTCCCGAATAACGAAGGATGCAACGATGCCAAAGATGCGATTGTTTGTTAACAATACGTGCAATACAATGATTGAATAAAATGTTTTGACGATGTCAAAATTAAACTGTCTCGAAGCTGGTTATTTTTCTCATCTGACAGAGCTGCGAGATTCCCAAGCCTATCATCACTTCATATATAATCCCCTGTGCACAGTTTTTGGCTCATTGTATTTCTATCAAATTGACGAATTAACAACGATAATTGGGGGGGGGGGGGGGGGCAAAGGAGCGACCGAGCGAAAACAACTGTATCGACAATACACTGGAGACAATGAAATCCCTTCGAATTACACTGTGCAACACGGAAAATTATCAGCGATGTTCGTCCTTCAATGGGAAATGATTACCAATTTTTCGATACATGAGCTATTCACGATTTACGATATGGGCGTAATGCTTCGACATAGGAAATCCTCTTTAGATACAATACTTAACGTTAAGTTGTGCAAGGCCACCAGGAAGTCTTCAGACTAGCCATTCCGAACCATCGCTTTCGCGCATGTCTCGAGAAATCACAAAAATAGGTTCAAAAAAACGACTTCCCTGACATTTTTCTTTTCGTAACAACTCTGAAAATCGGAGATTGAGTTGTCGAGACATCGCCAATGAAGAAGCGTTCTGTTATTTCCGACGCCAACGAAGACACGGGTTACTTCGTTTCATTCAAAATTTCAATAAAAAGTGCGTTTGCCAACGATCACGAACCCGCCCATGAATCACAAATATGATCAACCTCGTTGACAATAAAATGTGAAAAAAATAAAATGTTTCAAGTATATCACGATGAAGCTGTCGCGAAGCTGACTATTTTTCCTTCTCGTGACAGACCCGCGTGATTTTCAAGCCCACCGTCGACGCGTACACCCATCCGATGTGTGCAATTCCCCTCTGCGCCGCCGAATATAGTTGAACCTTCGACGACTCGTATATTCCCATAAAATTGGCGAATTATTCCGCCGCGTGAACGACGACAATGGAAGGGGCGGGGAAAAAAAAAGCTAGCGAGCGAAAAGAGCAGGATCGAAAATTCACGGGGGAACAATGAAGTCCCTCCGACGTCGGTTGCGTAAAAACGGCATAAAGGTGTTTTCCATGGAGAGACCGAGGCGCGGCGGCGGTGCCGAACACGCACGAATTTTTCGGGATCGTCGACGCGCCGCTATCTCTCTGTCCACAATCCATCATCGCACGCTTAGTTCCGTTTTCCGAGTCTCTTCGTTGCACCGCCCGGCCAACCGGGTCGATCCGTCATCCGATTTCGTCTCGTTTACCGTCAACGCCGTCCGGCAACAGGACCTCCTCTGCAAACCCCGCACGTTCGATCCTACGACGACGCAATCCCAAATTATCATTGCCCTGCCGGAAGGACGAACCGTGTCGGTTCCCTTGTGCTACGACAGGCGTCGGATCAGATCTTTTAATCATCCGACTAGATTCCGAACTATCATTGCGACCAAGGAAGGATCGGGCGTTTCGATCGTAGACATCCTCTTCATGCAATTATGAGAGTGGAACAGATATATCCTAATCGATCAATCGCTCTTCCGAACTTACCGAGCAGCGCAGACATTGAATGGTAAAAGTTACTTGGAACTAATAGCGTCATATAATATTATTACTAACAGCCTTACATTCCTAACAGCCTAATACTATTACGAACGGCCTAATAGTACTATGACTGATAACCTTATGTTATTACTAATAGCCTTATATTATTACTAACAGCCTTACATTATTACTAACTGCCTTATATTATTACTGATAGCCTTATCGCTGTAACTGAATAAGCATTTACCCGCCTCTTTGTTTTTTTTTACCGATTTTCGCGATCGACTTCGAAATTTTTCTACCGATATCGATCTCGATGATCCAAGAGAAAAATAACCTGAGGACACGGATCGATACCTGTGGCATGAAGGTAACAGATTTTTATAGTTCGGACACTATCGAGAATCGTTATCGTCATCTCCCGAGCTTCGACTGTATCGGTTGCGGCCGTAGATCTATTTGTCATTACAGTCGAAGTGAATCGATCGAGAAAGAGGCTGTCACGTTGCCTCTCAACAATGAACCCGATTTCTCCATGGGCGCTAACGATACCGATTCGTTCGACTTCGCGGCATTTTCTGAATCGGAATTGACAAACCCGTACAGTTATTGTAACACGTCGTCGTAAAAGGCCGCAAGCGAGCGTCTGCCGTCTTGTCGCCGACGAACAATTGTACGTTGAAAATTTCTTACCGGTAAAACGTCGTCGTCGCGTGCGAGTGCAGCTGGCACAGCGAGCTGCGCCTAATAGCCTACGCACCGAACTGCACGCACGGAAGTTGCAACGCATCGCTCAACCATCACGAGACGGATTTTCCCTACGCAAAAATTTGAAACTACAATCCACAAATCGTTCCGATTCTCATCCTCGGAGTCAATCACTGGTTTCGACTCTCACGACCGGCAATCAAAAGGAAATCGGTTTGACCGTGTAATTTTACGATCTCCGGGTCAAATCGACAAAGCAGAAGCAAGCGAGCTTCAGTATACATGTATTCATTATTGTAAAAAGAATATTTCAACACATCGAGTCTCTGGCAAAAAAGTAAAATATATAAGGTAAGTCGGGGTGACATGGTAATGCTTTTTTTAACATTGTAAATTGGAAGTTTAACGTTAAAAAGAACGTTTAAATTTTGTTCGTAACCAATTCTAGAAACATCGAACTGAAGTTTCAGATGCCAAACTAAAAAGAAAACGGTTTTACTGGTCATATCACCCGGAAATTACGGGAAATATGGACACGTGGCACACTGCACTGACCCTTGCACATACAATCTAATAATTTTCGGTGCAATCATATTGTATCCACTTATACTAAAAACTGTGCAAACGGCAGCGCCATTCGTATGTTACCTTAAAATATAATATGGGAGGCTATATCACCCGCGTGAACATATCAACCAGACTTACCCTACGTGATGCGAACTATTGAAAATGTGGAAAAGAGCGGGACATTTAAAACAGTCCCAAAAATGCTCGGTTCGCCAAGTCTGGAGAGAATGTGGTGAAACGTGTCCCACCCCACAAAGTTCGCACCCCGGGCGAACACGTACTACCCTATCGCGTATACCACCGGTCGGTTATGTCACGCCGCAAAAGTTCGCGCTTAATATTATTAAATCGGCGGACAATGGTGAGTCGTCGCACGCGGCGTTTAAACGATTTTAATAAAATTTCACGGAAGATTATTATTCGTTTTTTTCTATTTCAATAATATGATAATAATACGAAATGAAAGAATATTCTGCTCTCGAGGGATTATCATTCGGTCACGCGGGGTTCAGCCTCCCCTTTTCACTCGCTCAACCCTCGCCGCTCTCGTCGTCACCGTTTTATTGTCTTTTCACTTATCTCTCCCGCCCATCCTCTCTGTACGCCCGACTTATATATATTACATATTATTAGGCTTATTATATCCACAACTTTTCTCCATCTGCCTACGTCGATTCTCCCTTCGGAACCCCGCAAAATCCTTCGCAACTCCCTTTCCACTCTAATTTCAATATTCACCGCCTTTAATCTCGTCGAGATCGATTTGGGCTCGGAATGAAACTTTGCGGCGAACGAACGTCATATCATCTTTTAATTGTTTATCATTCCCTTATATACATTGTTTATTAAAAATATACCATAAATAATGTAAAGCCCATAGAAGAATTTATACCAATAAATGCTATAAATGTAAAAGGGCAATGCCCAAACAAATAAATCAATTTAAAAAAAGAATCGTACATTTAATTTTTCGCTTTTCGGTAAATTTTCAAGCTCAATACTTTCGAATTTATTGTGTACGATCGCGAGGCATAGAGGTATAAAAGTGAACTTGTACGCGGATCGCTATTGTAGGCAACGAGAGTGAAGCCCTCAGAACACGACAGCTATCGTGGCTTGGAGAATGGAAAAGTTTTACGCTCGGTAAAGCACACTCCGTGCGAGAAGAACGAGAAACCGGGGCGACCCCAACAAAACAGTACGCCCTACAATGGCCGGATCGAAAAAAAATAGTTGTGTAGCTCTCGGTGTCAACCAGTTTGGCTGTGACGTCTGGGTAGTCTCGATTCTTTCTTCGGGACGATCCCCTTGAGGGTTCCCGGCGCTCGACTGTGCAGCCAGAAAGGGTTGTACTTTCCTCCAAGCATCGGGCGATCCAACACTCGCTCCGACACTCGAAGAAAATTCATTGAAACCTCGACAAAGTGCAAGAGGGCCTTAATCTTTATACCCAAAATGCTATGTAAACTAGAGATTAAAAAAACGCTAGATTTTTATAGCTGAAAATACCGAAATATTATATTTAAAAGAAAGTGGCTGATAGGTTGGGACAAAGTGTAAAAAAAAACATTTCGTTGTTACGAGTATGTACAAGACTCATGAAAAATGATCGTCGAGTGGCGTGAGTCCCTTCGCGACGCACTGTCATCGCGACCCATCTACCGAAAAACCATCCCTCATTCCCGATCGAAGGGTGAGATCGGGTGAGAGGAGAGAAAGATTTATAAAAAAAAAAAAAAAACACCGCATCGGATGCCACGATTATTGTCATTAACGCCAGGGAAGATCGACAGAGAGCCCCGCAGCTCGAGGATAGCTGAAGTATCAATCTCTTGTTGCTCGGTGTGGGATATATATTTTAGAAAAAAAAAAAAAAAAAATGTCAACCCGCGCACACCCGTTGAATATAATGCTCCAATAGTTAATGCGAAACCATTAGTCAAACCCCCTCCTCCCTCCTCACCCGTCCCCGGGCTAACGTGAACACGAAAGAGAAATTTCCGATTTTAAATCGCTACATTTATCATGCAAGCAGACGCATATGACACCATTCTGATTTTATTTCTATTTTCCCCACTCCTGCAACTACGATTCGAGGCCGCATGCAACCGTCCCGCTTTATGCTCCGATATCGCTCTCCGTTGCAACCCTTTTTACACACAACGAATCTCTCTCCGACCACCTCGTAACGGAATTCGCGTGTGTGGATTGTACAATGGAACCTTTCCGCGGCTGGTACTCTGATTACGCGGCAAACTATCGGGAAAACTGGCGACGATTATATAACATACAGATGCATGTATGTTTGTCGGGCTGTGTGTAACGAGCCCTTGTGAATACGTATCGTATGTACCGTGCCGCGAGATTTTAACGGCTTTAATTGGACGACGCTTAAACACGAAAGCTGACAAAATATTCCGACAGCGGAAATGAAACACTATTTTCACGAAAAATAGATACAGATATCATTAAAAAAATGTGCGGTCGATCGCAGCACGAAGCATTCATAGGCCTCACGACGTCGTAAATTTCACTCGTGTCGTTACGATAATTCGGTGATTTGTGTCGAAGGGGAGAGGGATTTTTTCCCAAACCGCCGAATATCGGGAGCGGTCGTAGCTCTTACGTACCTAATCTAAAAGCCATACTTGTCCCATAAACTACGTGCCCATTCACAGGTTGGAGCCGGAGTTTCCCTATCGAAGAATCGTTAAAATGAAAATATTATACCGAGGGAAAAAAATCCGCACGGACCTGAGTCGCAGAGCTACTCTCCGATGAGGATGCGAGGCTGGCGCTCGTAAATTTCTCTCACGAATTGCACCCCGCCGCTTGTACCCGTCTCTTCGATAGTACGGCGTCGCAGGTACCCGGCTCTCCATCCGCGGGGTGTTCGATAGCAGGTATGTGTACATAGTAGCTGCGGAAGCGCTAATACCTTACCTCGCGTATCGGGAGCTGCATTAAACGCGCCTCCGTGGGTTGCTCGGGCTCGTTAGATAGCAAATATGTCAGTACCGACAACGAGAGGCCAAAGCATCAAACGGGAAATCTATCCTCGCCGTAATAACCAAGGGGGCTTTGTGGCTTCCGATCCAACACAGTCTCTCAATTACCCGCAACGAATTAATTAACCGAGCTGATCGCAAGCAGCTCGGATGGGGCGCAAACTTTTCCACTCGGGCGGAATCGAATCGTCCGCGAAGATGATAAACGAGGATTTCCCATACTACATACCGGGTCTCTGAGCAGTGACTGTCTTATTTTAGATATCAATCATTTTTTTTCTCCTGTTTAGATTAGATCCGTAAGTCTACGCCATTCGGGAAACTGCCGTGTCAACTTTTGTTATCTATTATTATAATTTTTTCTTTTAATTACGATTTATTTATTATTATTATTGGGGTGAGTCAGCGTAATATCTTTTGAGGTAACAAACTGTGCCGTTTGCACGGTTTTTAATAAATGTGGATACAATATGATTGCACCGAAAATTATAAGATTGTGTGTGCAAGGGTCAGTCCGATATGCCACGTGGCCATATCACGCACAATTTCCGGGTGATATGGCCAGTAGAAACGTTTTCTTTTTAGTTCGGCATCTTAAACATCTAACGTAGGTTCAAAGTAAAAAAAAGTTTGTATTTTTGACAAAAATTCATTGTCCACAAGCGTCCACAATTTTTTATTTGGTAATTTTCCGATCGCAACCATCCGGTTCTAGTTTTACAAATAAAAGCACAAACTGAAATTTTTAATGACATGGGAAATAAAAGGACAGATTTGTATATTCAAGCCTGAACAAACGAGTTTGTCACTTGTTTAACAAAATTATTTTTACGAAACTTCGTATTCCGATTTTACGAAATTATTTTTTACAGTGTAATTATCGTCGTCCTGTAGTTCATGTGGACATCATAAAACAAACTAAGCCATGTTTTGTGCGATCCCCCTATGCTTCTCTAGACCCAATCGACTACCATTATTATAGACAAGTGATATGGCCGATCGCAAATATTTATTCATAGAGCTGCAATTAAATCCCGCGTAAAAACTATCGAAAGTTCTGAGTGAATTTCTTTAGTCCGATTTTACTTGGTTACGACAAAAATTTGGGGGTTAAACCTCCAATTTTCATTGTTTAAAAAATCACCCCGACTTATCCTATGAGCCCTGTTGCCAGTTTTCCCGCTGGGCTTACAGGTAAACAAACACAAGTACGGGTAAATAAAAATAAGCATCCATAAATCCTGTCTACGCCGCGAGGAAAAGTTGAGAGTAAAAAGAAAGGTACAAAAATAGGAGAAGGGTTGCGAGCGCCGTCGCCCCATTTCGGTAATGATCCTTCCACGCAAAGGCGGACGCGTGTAGCAGTTCGGTATTGTGATGCGGGCCGTTCGGCAACAGCTCGTCCGAAAACCCCCGGCAGGATCTTACAAGTGCAAGGAGGGGCTTGTCCGGGCTGTCTGATTTATTTATCGAATCATAAATTACCGAAGCAACAATGCCGAGGCGAACGCGATACGAGAAAGCATCAATAGCTCCCCGGCACGGACTCTCGCATGTGTTCACCGACTCGCTGCGACTACAGCAAACGTTCCTCGACAGAGCTCCGTGTCCACGGTTGCGGAGCACCCCGAGTACATCGTGTATACGCACACATGTAATTCTCGAGTGCGGATCCGAGTCGCGGCGGGACTGCCGAAACGTGCGCGTGTTTGCGTTGCGTGCTCGACCGGAAACGCAATTTATACGATGCAAATTAAATGTGCTCGACGCGAACGCACACGGCGGGCCTTCGCCCATTGCCCGGACGACGAGAATCAGACCCCGAAAACGAGATACTCAACACCGACGTATGTTCAACCGCTCTGCTCCATCGCGGGTATCGCGAGCGGTGTATCGGGCCGAGCGGGGCAAAACGGACACGTGTCCTGGGTTTTATATGAGACCTTTGTATTTTTCTTTTTCATGTTACGGGAAAAATTTGAAAAAATAGTCCATTTTGCCGCCCGATCTTTAACAACAATAGGGTAAAAGTGGTGAATATGGCCCGGTCCATGTATCATCGATTCACGTGCCAGCCGAAGTGGACCATATTCACCACTTTCGCCCTAGCATATTATAATATACACTATATTGTTACGCGTATAGTATTTTAGTTTGTGTTACTAATATATATTTCCTTTATTTTTCTTGGCGTATACGGTTTTGCAAATTTGTCAAAAGTCTCGCGCCCGGCACGTGAGTTAATCCATATGTATATGTATACATTTTTTTCCCCACTTTGTCGATAAATTTAAACGAACTATAATGCCGAATAATAATCAAGCGCTAGCCCACCGCTGAGCCGTCGATTTTTATTATCCGCATCGGAGCATCAGTTTCATATGTTTGCGTTCCGAAAAGTTAAACGGAGGATTAAAAAAAAGAAATGAATTTTGCGTGGGACAAGTTGGCCGCAGCTGTATGCAGTGATTCGTCACACTCTCGCGCAATGAGATCAAGGACTCCCGCTTGTTTTTTTTTTTATTCAATTTTTTTTTTTTTAACGTATACGTCTCGCCACCGAATTAGCATCTTTCTCCATTATATCTAGCGATCATCCTCGTTAATCTGCATCGAATACTCGGGACGATTCGTCGCGGCTCATTAAGGTCTCGGGGGTTCATTGTGCCAACGGTCTGTCTCGGACTAATGCGAGGGCTGCGGGCACCCCTTTACCGTATCCGAACACTGAATGGAGAACGAGGGCAGACCTCGTCGCTGCTCCATGGGGTAACTCCGACAGTCGACGATTCTTCACGCTTTCGTCCGAATCGTCCATCGGCTATTAAGTACGCCGGAGAATGGCCGATGCCAACCACTGCTCGTCATTTTTTTCGGGATATTAAATCCCTGGGCGCGCAAACGTATGCTACTCATTTTTAAGCCCAGAACGAATAACGCGCATGCCTGAGCAACGACATCTTTTTTTAGATTACTTTTCTTTGAATACGTAACACGATTGTTCAGAGGAAGTTAACCAAAGGCAGCTCCATTATTTCAGTCGATGCATTTTTTTTTATATTCGATGGTCAGTTGTTTATCCTATTCTACTACACTGCACCCACAAAAATCATTTATTCGACGGACACCCGCAAATAAATATTTATTTGGTTTAAATAAATATTTTTGTTATTTAAAATAAATGTTTATTTAAACCAAATAAATCTTTATTTGCTGGAGCTCGTCAAATAAATTATTTTTCTTGGTGTGAGAAAAGGGAATGGTTAGAATAACCAAGGCGCGGGGGGTTACGTTCAACGGTGTTATTTGGTTGGTAGAACTAAAATGTTTGTTTCAATCGACACATTTTGAATCGATGGAAGCGAATAACATTGTTTAAAAAACGATGCTTTATTTGTACCAAACAAAGAACAGCGACTTTTGGTTAATCCAGCAATTTCTTTTTTGCTCAGTGTCGCCACTCGGGTGTAAATCCGTGTCTGTGGTCCGAACATAAACTTTTTGCACAATTAGTTTGTAATTGTTTTTTCCACATCTTTAAGATCGAGAAATTCATGAATCAATTCGGAATTCAATACGGAAACCTTTAATCTGCTATTATACTGTACGGGACGGACGGACAGACGGAAATGGTAATTTTATGGTTGTTACTTTTTTGATTACACGACTTACGCGACTTTCCTTAGATGCTTCTTATGTGATTACAAAATCGAAAAAAAATTAACGAATATCCAAAATCGAAGAATTACGCACATGCTCAATTTTTTGTTTTCTTTAATACAATTAATGCTGCGGCTGGGTAGAAAAGCAGAAGCACGAGGGACGATTTCAGTCCACCCTGCTACCTGCCCTTCAATGCATCTTCGCGAGAGTCTCGAAATACCATAAACAAGCTATCGATATAATTCCTTGTAAAACGTTGCGAGACCCATCGTCGCAGTAGAATTTTAAACCCCGAACGTTGTCGTCGTGTTGTGACAGTATCGAAGGGGTGTTTTGGGGTCGGGGTTTTGTGCGTCGGGCCGACGGCATCCCCTCGTCAAACTCCCGTACACAACATGCGCTATTACAAAGGTAATGCCGTGTAAAACGAGAGCAGCACGGAGCCAAGGGACCGAACTGCAAATGGGCGAACGAGCCTGGACAAATGAGGGTTATTAATTCCGAGCTCGACTCTGCAGATAGTTCGAGGCGAGTTCTATACCGTATCGCGCATTTTACCTAAACACTTCTGACTGCAAATTTTTCACGGACATTTTTCACACAACAAATACTTCGAATCTCGGCAGACGCTACTGTGACGAGAAAAAAAAGAAACAAAAGAAATCCCCAAACAATATTTTTCGCATCAAGCCCTCTTTATGGTAGTCCTTGCCAATAATGTTCACTTCGCATGAGTTTCAGAGAAATGAGAGGGAATTGCAAATACTTTTCGATGGCACAAAAATCTTTAAAAAATAATGCATATTAAAGGTACTGTAAAGATTAGTTTTTGCATAATAATAATAATTCCGAAATGTTATTAACAAATTGATGAAAAATAAAATTGTTCAACAAATCTTCCGGAAACCTAACTTCTTTTAATGAAAATGATTCATGCATTTTTCTGAAAACGTATGCATTTTTTCAGATTTTTTAATTCACTTTGGATTTTGTGACTTTGTACACATTTTTCCGATAAAAAAAAATCCAAATCTATTAAAAATCTGAAAAAAATCATACGTATTCGGAATGGTGAACGAATCATTTTCATAAAAAAAAGTTAGGTTTCCGGGAGATTTGTTGAACATTTTTCATAAATTTATTAACAAAATTTAGGAATTATTATGATGCACAAAAATCAATCTTCTCAGCACCTTCAACATGCTTGATAAGTTTCGGATTTTACCCATCCAGAAGTGTTTGCAATTCCCCCTCATTAATCCGAAACTTACACGAACACTATTCGCGAGGACTGCCTTAAATAAAATCATCATCGCATTTCAATAAAAACTCATCCACTCTCGATCCTTCAATAGATTCCAGCAACGGCTTATTCCCAAGAAAAAGAAAAAGGCAAAACGAAAGAAAAAAAAAAATTCTCCTCGCGAAAAGTCCACGGGAGTGAATGAACAATTTAAGGATTCAATTAATCCACCGAATTTGGTATAAAGTGCGCGAGAGGGGTGCGGGGGGGGGGGGGGGGGGGGGGCAGCGAGTAATAGTGTACACGTTGAGGAAAAAGAATTACGAAGTCGAGGGTCCTGGATTATTGTTCTCGTTGGCGGTGTAGTGTAGTTAAGCTCCCACCCCCTCGCCCTCGGGTCGGGCGGGGAGGGGGCATGCGGGGTGAGTTCCGCAATACCAGCATAGCAGCAGCAGCAGCCGTCGTGCCGGGCGCTCGCTCGAGAAAGGGAGACGAAAAGAGAGCCGGGGCCACGCGGGAGAGAACAGATTTATATTTGAAATTAGATTAAGCTTCTGCGCTTGAAAGCTATATAAACGCCCCCTCCACCGTCGTAGACTGCCGTTTGCCTCTCTCCTATATACACCCGACGGTGCCGTATACGTACACCCGTCCCACGTTTCACTCGGTGCAATTCCGCACGAGGAGCGACTCGATAAACCAGCAACCGACTCTCTTTCGCTCTTTCCCATCCGAACCCACCTTCGGCCGTCCCGCTCTACTCTCCTTCCTTTCATCTCTTTCGCTCAAACTCGTCGCGTCTCTATCTTGTTCAATCTCCAACTCGCTCGTTTACCACGTCGTCGACTCAGTCAAATCGAGCCGGGTTTTCTCCTCTCTCGCTCGATTTTCCACGGTACTCTCGGTGAAACTGACGGAGACCGGATTGCGGATAGTTTCTTCTTTGATCCGATGAAAAAATCAAAACGCGACTTGCTCCGCTCGCCGACCCCAGACCCTAGCTATATGTTAATTCCTTTTTATATTTATCTATAATATTAGGTTTATTATAAGTTACTTAAAATTCTGTAACGAGATTTATTTTTGATACTTTTGGACTTTGTAAGACATCTATTGTTGTTATTTTTTTGTTGTCTTTTTTATTGTATAATCGAATATATCTACTTATTTCTGCGACGTACTCTCTGAATGTGCTATTGTCCGTTTGCCGATACGGATGCGTACCGCGCTTGTAATTGGGCCCATCCCGTAAATATAATAAATAAATAAATAAGTAAATAAAAAATGTATATATATGTATTATGTAAAGACACGTGTCATTTTATAGATATGCAGCAATGTACGTGTCTGATATGTTACGAATAACTATTGTATATTTATTCATTTTTTATTTAATTATTTATTTATACGGGACTATTAAAATGACATGGAAGTAAGACAATATTACACCGAGAAAAATAATTTATTTGACGGGCGCCTCCGCAAATAAATATTTATACGGTTCAAATAAATATTTACCTGATTAAAATAAATATTTACTTAAATCAAATAAACATTTATTTGCGGGTGCCCGACAAATGAATTATTTTCCCGGGTGTACGAGTAGAAGCGAAGAAAAAATCTTGATTTCATTTCGCGAAAGAAAGATGACAACGAATAATCGCACGACCGGGCACGAAGCCCGGTCAGTTTCTTCGCGAGCTTTCCGCGCGGAAGCGACCGAGAGGAGAGATTCGATAGACCCAACCCTATCCCTTCTCTCTCCGAGCCGCGTCTCGCCGGCGATTTTTCTTTCTCTTTCGCCGATAGCGCGACGAGCGCACACTCGAATCGAGCCGTCTCTCTATCCGCTTCCTGTGTACAGATACGCGTAACCGGCAGAGAGGAGAGAGGGGAGGGGAGTGAGTTTCTCTCGAGACTCGATAAAACGGAGAATCAGGGGAAAGAGGATTTTTCTCAACCCTCCTCGTTTACCCTTTCGCTCACGTATCTCGTCCACCTTCGTCGTTTACGCGCACCCGTTTAACCCCCCCCCCCCTCCTGCGATACAGATCGCCCCCCCACTCTCCACTCCTCCGCCAGATTTTCTCCGCTTCGCCCGTATCTATTTCTTTTTATTTTCCCCACCATCGCCCACTGTCTATGCATTCAGCGGCGTACGTTCCCGTACTTTTTCGCACTCCTTTCGGTGCCCCCCCCCCCCCCCCCCCCTCCTCCCCGTAAACGCAGATCGGCGGCTACACCCTTCGGAACACAAGGCGATATATAACATCCCGCGAAGCGAAAGTGCGCACGAGCAGCGTACACCTGCGAGTGGCCATCGGTGTGGATAAATAATAAAAGAATCGAAGGGCGGAGGGGTGATGAAAAATAAAGGGAGAGAGAGAGAGTTCGACGCTCATACAGCGGTACATACTCGCGCTCGGTGGCTCCGCCGCACGATATATGAGGAAAAATCAAAGTCCTCCGGATGCCGGCACAGAGGCGGCACGACGCGATGGGGAGACGTAGAGTGCGCGCGCGCTATCTCCAGCAGGAAGAGAACTTGGCAGCCCGGCAAGCACGAGTGACGAACGATAAAGGGAGGTGCTTCTTTTTTGGAGGAAACGCGTACGGAAATGTTATTTCCGTGTGAGACCGAAGCACAGAGAGCAAGTCGGGAGGAGGCTTTTTGCTACTTCGTCGTATTTCGTTATTTGGGATTTTCCTACAGCGATCCCGTTCGGTGTTCTTTACCTCGATTTATTCAATTCTAGGTCTCCGATCTGACTCTTCAGAGTGAGGAAAATATGAGACGGCAATTAAAGTGCATAACTGTATTTGATTTATGGCAAGAAACTAATAGTTTCTCGAGGGGGATCAAACTGGAGAAAAAAAAATCTTGCCCTGCGTTCCTCGCCGAAGAAAAACGTCTGATGGCCGAATTTGTGGAAATATATTTTTACCAATTTACATGGGTGTTTGGAGAACGCCGGAGTAGCCGTATCCTTGCGGTCCAAAGTTTCTCACGTAGCATTCTAGACAATTGTGAGAAAAATAGATAAAAAATCAAAAAATTTTAATCTTTTTGATAGTAAAAACAAAAAGTGTTTAGAAAAAGACTAGGACTGACGTTTGCAGTAGATCTCGCCACAGTTCTCGTGATAGGTCAGCGTCTCGAGTGGTTTGCGGCAGCAGAAGCAGCTGAAGCATATATTGTGATAGGGCACGCCGGAGGCGATCTAACGGGAACGGAAAACATTGAAGAATAAAATTTCCGAGCAAGATCAAAAGACCTCAAAAACCTAGAAAAATCTCCGATAATTTTTTTGGGGCCTCAGCAGCAACAAATCTTTTAAGGTATCAAAAAATTCTTCCCAAGAAATCTTTTTGTTTTGTTTGTATCTCCATATATGGAACCCCCACAGTAAAATAGGTATCAACCTTTCTCGTCCACAAACCTCCACAATCCTTTCCACGTTAATATTACAACAAAAAATCTCTCAACTGTAGAATATTCTTTGTAAAATGATCAAAACAATTCTGGACGTTTGTCTACAAAGAAAGATTCGTTGAATGTACAAATCCTTTTTGCACTGCGGTGAATTCACCTGCATCTCCGCCTGATAAACTTTGCGTCCGCATCTCTGGCAATCCTGTCCGCCGCCGAGGCACTCGCATCCGGTCGGTAACTTGGGCGGGCAGCAAGAGTCGCCGTTGAGCCCGTCGTCCTGTTGCTGGCAGTTGAATATCTGCGGGCATCCACCACCGCCGGCTGATCGGCCAACGGGACTCGCGGATCTGTGCACACAAGATACGGACGCGTGATCAATCCGACTGAGTACAGTTGAGGCTCGACCTTACCGGCAGCAGCCCGAGCCGGCGCCGTTGGCCGACGCGCTGCCGGGACTTCCGGGCAGGACGGGACTTCGGCAGCACGGTGGCTGGGGTGCGCATCTTCGGGGCGGCATGCAGGGCGATCCGCCGCCTCGAGGATGCGGCTTGCACGGTGGTATCGTGCAGGGTCTCAGTGGCAGGCAGGTTTGTCCGGGTTTGCCGCAACCGCCGCGGCATCCGCTTCCGCAGCATCCGCCGCCGCCGCAGCTCTGGGTGTCGCCGGTGCAGGGGGTGTTGCAACGATCGAGTCTCCGGCGAACGGGTCTGCAGCCCGCCGGCGGACAGCAGCCCTTTCTGCCGGAGCATGGCGGAGAACAGGCGGATGCGCTGCAGGGCGAAAGAGTCGATGGATCGGACGAGCAGGGATCGGCGGATCGGGGCGGACAAGTCTCGTGGCCGGTTGGACGACGCGCGCACGGATCCTTGGAGGCGCAGGCGCCCTCGCTGCTTCCCTCGTAGCCGCTGCTGCAACATCCGCCGCTCCTGGCCGAACGAGCCGGTTGGACTTCGCTGCAGCAGCGACCGGAAGTCCGACTGCGAGATCCGCTTCGCGCTCGTCCGCTGCAGCCGCACGCGCCCTCGACGGTCGATCCTCGGTCGGCTTGGTATCCTTGGTTGCAAGGACTTTGACCCGAATGACGAAGCGTTGGGCTCGTTCTTGCCCCGCCGCTGCCACAGCAACAACCGGATCCTCCTCCGCAACCGCCTCGCATCCTCTCATCGTCGCAGCTTTCGTACTCCGAATGACAGTCGCGAGGGTCGATGTCGTTCCCGCCGCCAATCCCGATGACGCCGGGAGGAAGTTCGTCATTCTCGATGGGGTGGGATTCTTCTTGGTAGGACGGGTGCGAGAAGGTTGTTATGTCGGGGTTGCGGCGCTCTGCTTCGTCGGGGATGTTCTGCATCGCCGGATTACGATACGGTGTGTCCTTGGGGAAGGCGGCTTTCGCGGCGAGGAAAGAGACCCTTCTTCTGGATGGCGGCGGACTGTGGTGAGGGGGCAAGGGTGGGTACGAAGATCTTGGCCTCGGGGAACCAATGGTGATGGGAATCTTCGCTTGCGGGTTTAGAAACGATGCTTTAGGCTTGGATCGCAGGGCGAATGTCGAAAGACTCCTGCCAGGGCGACTGGAAACACCTAAGTTACGACTTTGCTGAAGCCCTAAGGTCTCTCTGTTATCGAGGCTCTAGGAACTATCGTTTTTACTCACAAGTAAACAAATAATTTTTTTAACAATTATAGACGAGTTTATGAATGAGTGGATAACGAAGTATTTAAAATCGTTACCATTCCTGCGCGGTACCAGCGTGTCTTCCATGCAGACGAAAATCAGGAAAAAGATTTGTATTTTTTAAATAGTACATTATGCTACAAGGGAGGAAAGTGCGTTTTTTCACTGATCGTGAAGTTTTCACACGAAGAAATTCACACGAGGTGAAAATGCACACCTCCCAAATGGCATATACTATTTTTTCACGACTATGCTGAAAATTGGCCGTATTTTATGCCTGCAACGGTACCATGTTGAAATACGCGCTCGCCGACATGATTCGTCGAGTAGCCCGCTGAAATCACTTTTTTGTAACACGTTCACGTAAAGTGTATCGAAAGTGGCGCTTTCTAGCAGAGCTTTTTCACACGATAGTTCCTTTTCGCACACTTTTTTCACACTCTAGCTACTTTTGCGCACACTTTTTTCACACTCTAGCTACTTTTGCGCACACTTTTTTAACACTCTAGTCACTTTTCGCGCTGACTTATCTGTCACTGTAGTTATTTTTTTCGAACGCACTTAACAGGCACGAAAAGCGGGAATTTTCGTGCATTTGTCACAAAAAGTAGTATGCGATACTTGTTCGAAAAAGCGGTCTTCCGACGGCGGTTGGGAAGTAGGCGCACTCGCCTCCTCTCGAGCTACAAACGTCACTCGGCTTCGCCTCATGCCGTTGTAGCTCCCGATCCGGCTCGTGCAGCCAACTTCACAACCTTCGTTGAAAGGACGCTTTTCCGTACTAGTATCGCAAAGTACTATTTTACCGCCCAAACACTTTTTAGGCCCTTTTTAGCGTAGTCGGGAAAAAATACATATTTGTCCACAAACGGTCACAATTTTTTTTTATTTTACAAAAAAATGTAGTAAGCTGAACAAACATTTTCGTAAATGCGCAACATTTTTGTCTATAAAATTACCAAGAAAAGAATTGTGAACGTTTGTAGACAAAAAAAAATTTCAGTACCACTTTTACTGTCTAAATGCATCACGTCGACAAAGTATCCGAGTACAATTTTATCGGGTATTTTTTTCGGGTGGTTTTGGCATAGTCGGTGGGCGACCCTCGAAACTGAGTGATAAGGAACCGGAGAAGAAAGCAACTGCACTACTCTATCCAATCTACTGTACTGCAAGGTCTTCTACTTCCTACGAAGAGGACGCGCTCTCACCTCAAACAATTCCGATAATTCTGAACGAAGTTTCTTCCTTGGCAAACCCTTATGATCTTTCCGTGTTCCTGAGAATCCGAATTCTGCGAATCGTGGCAGCGATAGCGGTGACAGTGTTTCGCGTATTGGCTATGACCGTAATTGGCGCGACAGGGATTTCCCGGTCTTCGATGAGCCGAACAGCCGTTGGTGTTAAGGACAGCGACTTGAGCGGGAGCCGGAGTGCTCGATGGGCGAACGAGGAGTTGCTCGACCGAGGACGGAGGATGACTGACTACGCTAAGGGTCGCGATAAAATATAATAAAATTACTCAACAAATTACGTTGACGAAGCTGCAATGACTTCGAAAATTGTTGGAGTTGAATCTAGTTTTTTCCGTTTTTCGTCATAAAGTGCGCGTTTTGGGAAGCAGTTTTAGGGGGCTCTTGCAAAAACGCCATTGGAAGATGAAAATACAATTGAACTGCACACACGAAACTGTGAAGAGGCGAACATTTTGGTATTCGAAATGTCATCTTCGAATGAGTTTGCGCTTTCGTGCGAACCTCTGAGAAGCAGATTGCTGTCTGTTGTGCCAGGCGGCAGTCGCGTTAGGGCCGGAAGGTTGATTGCCGATGAAGTCGACGGAACTGCGAGCGCCGAGCTTCGAACTCTCGCTCTCGGAGCAGAGTTTGCCGGCGGTCGTTTCCAGAATTTGATTGGTCTCAAGCGGTTCTTCGTCCCGACCGCCGCGCAGTCGTTGCCTTTCCTGAATGGAAACCGATGATCCGCGGATCTCAAAATCCTGATTTTGGGGGTCGATAAGAAGGCGCTCGTCGTTGCAGCAGCAACAGCAGCAGCAGTCGGAAAGGGAGTCGCAGGGTGACAGGGCGGGATCTGCCTTATCGGCTGGTGGGAGAATGTGACTGATCCGGGGTGCGGGCAATGCGGTGCGAACGGAGGTTATCGAGAACAGTCGGTTGTAACAATTTTGGCAGAACAATTCACCGGAGTGAGTCGCTACCGTCCAACTGTCGAGCAATTTTCGGCAGTTACCTTGAAAACAGAACCAGCTTCGTCGGTAACAAAAAAAAGGGGGGAAAGCTCGACTGATAAAAAATGTTCTTTATCGCGCAAATAGTTTGTGTAATTAAACGATAAATTAAATTTACTAACGGCATGAGAAACAAAAATTGTGCCAGACTTTTCCGAGGGCTAATTTCTCTTCGGCGAAGTAAACCTCGCGGAGGCAACGCGGGCAAACCCCGGGCATTTATCAAATCTGACGTTGACAGCTTCGTGATAACCCGGCCGGCTCGTTACACCGACGATACAATTTCAGCTGCCTAATGATTCTGAAAGGACGTAGATAAATTCGATGTTTTTTAAAATAAAAACACGCAATGGGTCGATCCCTAACCACGAAATTTTAAAGTTTCACTTCCGTTCGGCGAATCTCATCGAAAGTGAGCAATGGTAATCGAGGTATTTTCTTTTTAGTGGAAGATTGAAATAGTACCGCGATAACTCACAATGGCGAACGACACTCAATTGGCATCTTAAGAAGTAAAAGAGACTTTCTCATACGGAATTTCATAAACTTGTAACCCAGCCGAGGAGACAGAACGAAACAACGAACTGACGCTCTTTGACGTCTGACAGAATATGAGTGTCGGTCACTCAAGTGGCGGTACAGCACACGAATTGAGTCTATGCGCGATACTTGCTTGAATCGAAAAAAGACTTTACCCAGAAAAAAATTAATTATTTGGTCGGTGCGCCAGAAATAAATATTTATGTATTTTCAATTACTGTCTATTTGTTTTAGCTTAATATTTATTAAGTTCAGATTAATGTTTATTTGTTTCGGATTAATATTTATTTATTTCAAATTAATATTCACTTGCGGGACACCCGCGAAATAAAAATTTGTTCTGGTTGTGCACGGAAACGGCTTAGGGTGCAAAATTGATTCAAGATTGCGAAACATCGACGAGATTAATTCTATGGCGAATAATTATCGAGATGTGTTAAATCTCGAAAAATTTAAAAACTCACCTGTGAGTGTTTTCCTCAAAGTTAGGATCGTACCGACATCGATTCGTCAGCGTTCAGTAATTTTCGTCCTTTTCATTCCTTCTTTCTCTAATTGGCTTGCGTCGTAGTAGAAACTTGGACGTGGGTTCGCTGTAAGAAACGGATTAGCACATCTATTGCAAAAACAACAGAGTTGATCTATTCTGCAGCAAGTTTTAAGTTACGATACCAATTAACATGAACGTTTCGGATTATTCGGAGGTATGGAAAACCCCGATGGACTGTCGGTCCCATGAATGCTCGGAGATTCCCAAAAACGTGAAAATAAAATATTTCAAACCACACAAAAAATTATCGGTTTTCGTGTCCAAGCGATGAGCAACGATTGAAACGCAATCGCTGTCGACACGCATGCCCATTTTATTTCACTGGCAATCGCCGAGGTTCAATGGACTCTGACGCGTACCATAAGAGCCTATTACTTCAGCGTTACGAAACGTTCATAAATGTTAAAAAATAAAAATACAAATGCAGCACTCGAGTATTTTGGCTTGTTCATAAACGTTAAAAAATGAAAATAAGGGATTGAAAACCAGTCTGAGTGAAAGTGCAGACTTCAGCATTTCGATTAGTTCACAAACGTAAAAAAAATGAAAATCGGGGATTGAAAATCAGTTCGCCTAAAGCTGCAATGTATCGGCCGATCTGAACATAGAAATATGTGGATGCGGAAGAGGAAACTGCAGAATAGATCCGACAAACGACAATGCAATTGGGCATAGTGACTCAGTGAAAAAGAAAAATGCGATGACTGTCCATTGAAAATAATGGAGCGCCATCGATAGTTGCCCTCTTGAGCTCCGGCATGCTAAGCCGGAGGGGCCTCTTCGGCACCTGGCCTCTTCGGCGCAAAGCCTCTTCGTTTTTTCTTCGGGCGCATCGACAGCCCCGGATGACCTGCGTACTCGGAGATTCCCAAAAACGTGAAAATAAAATATTTCAAACCACATGAAATAATCATTGGTTTTCTTGTCCAAGCGATGGCCAACGATAAAAATGCAATCGCTGTCCATACGCATGTACATTTTACCTCACTGGCAATCTCCGAGCTTCGATGGACCCTACCGAGTACCAAAGAAACCTTGCGGACTCTACACTGTAAAAGAATTTAGCTTGAAAAATAATTAACGGTTTTAGAAGCTTTTTTACATAAACTGGTTCTGAAAATTCAAACACGTGGGCTTTGCAATTTTTCACTTAAAATACCTATTTTTAATAAAAATTGTTCTATCTTTCAGACAAAAGATTCGTAATTTTTATATCTGGTATTTAAATTTTACAAAAGAAGTAGAAAATAAAAGAAGTAAGAGAAATACTTTGAAACAGAAATACATTAATGTTCGATTAATGTAAGTAATGTAAGCAAATTTCAGGTTCCAGTACTTTAAATTTACAACTTATTATTTCAGTGTATCGAGTTCCACCGGAGCCTTATAGGCTCTACCGAGTACCACCGGAGTATTTTGGTAGAGCTTACAGGCTTCTCCGGAATTCCACAGGCTTCTCCGGAATTGTCTATCGCGCATGAGCGATAGACAATTGACCTTAGGAAAGACAATATTTTGCTCGCAACTACCTAACTTACTCGCTAACCGAATCACACCTAGGACTCAACGTTACTTAAAAACTACGCGACCTGCCTGGCTCCGATCTAGAACCTGAAATACGGAAACAGCAATCAATTGTTTTTCATCATTCATTCCGATAACACGAGAACTCTACGCTGCTCAAAAAAATACGCGACCTCCCTAACTTTGGTGAATTCGCTGAAAAGCGGAAAAGATAAGTTTCCGAATTAACGCATTCACTCCACGATTCTCTCTCAAGCCACCCGGGTGCGAAAACCTGCACTAGGGACTTTACGCCCCGGGACGTGTCCGACACCCGAGCTCAGTACTCCTCGTGCCCACGGAGGAAATACCCATTCACACACATGCCTTACAGTAAATACATTTCGCTCGCAAGCGTGTATACCCCGTTGTTCGATCGACCTCTGCTCGGCTACCGTTCAGGCGCCGATCGATCCTCCGCGAGTATCACGCAACACGTACCTTTGATCGATGAACTTTTTTTCTTCATACCTGAAACATCCTATAATTCTAAGTGTTAATTGGAAATCGTCATATCGAACGGTCTACTGATTCGAATAATTTTTTTATGGCGAACAATTTTTTTTTTGCTGCACGATAATAAAGCAAGAAATGGATAGAGAGCAAAAATGGCACGAGAAAAAATGATGAGTAACGTCGGAATTTTGAGAAACGTCAGTTATTATCGGCAGATCGTGCAATTTGTAAAATGGAATTTTTTTGTCAAAGTGTTTCTCCCAATCGGAGTCACACGCGCTCGAAGAGCTGAGAACCCTCGGTTCAGACAACATCGAAGCGATGAATCTAATGGTGTGTGAGAATTTGCATAAAATGTTCACTTCGATGGAGCTGAGTGCCGTCGCGAATATCCTTCTTGTCCATGCAATATTTAACAATCAAAACGTTTATAATAGTTTCACCATTTTTTTTTATCCTTCTAGTTTCTTAAATATAATTTGTATTTAAATCTGAACCGTTGCAAGTAACGAAATCGGAGGGTCATCCGACTTCAAATTTATCTCGACAGAGTCGAAACTCCGATGAAAACGTAACGCATCGTTGAATTATGTGTGGAGAAAATCGATGCGTTTTCGAACAATTTTTAAAATGACAAGAAGGATCTAAACCTGCTCTATAAAATGTCACAATGAAATAAAAGGGCCAAGCGCAAGTCAATGCGAAATAAATCGAATTGAGTTGCGGTCACTATGCCAATTGCCCGATAATATGAAAAATACAAGCAGCATCCCGTGTCGTTTCGGAACATTAATCCTGCGACATGGTGGGAGCTGCAGGGACTCTGAAACCTGACTCACTCATTTTCAGATTTTTCTCAACAAGTTCTTCGCCCTTCAGCTGAGATTTTGCCGGTACACTGCCGCATCGAGACGGTTTCGTCATTGCCTTCCGTCGGTAACTTATCCAGTCCTGTTGATGGTATTTTCACTACACGTTCTCGGAATTCCGCCTTCGTCTTGTTTATTATCCGGTATCCACAAATCTGGAGGAAAAAATTGCAAACGATTAACATTTTAACATCCAAGCCTCTTTTACGTTAAAGCTGATTTTTTAATAAATAAAATTTCAAAAATTAAGAAATAAAAATGAAGCTCATAGAAGACTAAACACATATGAAGCTTAACTTTCGGGTAGTTTGCATACTTTTTCTATATTTATTATTTTACTTATTTATTTATTTAATTAATTTACTTCACACCTTGTGAAGTAAAAATTTGGGACGATCGTGCAAAAAAGTTTTTGCACTAGTATCGTAATTTACTGTTATAGAAGTTTTTTCAAGCGCAAACCTCGTACTATGAAAATGATTAGGTGGATAAGTGAGCTAAGCCCTGAGTAAACGACGAGTCTCGAAAACATAAAAGAAATAAAAGTTGTCGATAAATTATTCCAATATTCCTACACATTTCATGCGCGGTAAGTCTCAGCCGCTCGTTGTTATCGGCAGTCGAGTTATTTTTTCTCGAGATTTTTCGCAACCATCATAGTGATAACAATAATACGAGCTCCGGTTGTCGAAGCTCCGGAAGCGTTTGCAAAAAATTACGACAAAGTTTCGAGATGACAAAAAAATGGGGAGTTAAAAAAATCAATATGGCTACCCGAACAGGTACAGACTCGCACACCCCCACCCCTACCGTTACTCCGATAATCGAAGAAACTTTTTTTGATTTGACGACTAAAAATCTCTAATTTCATTGATTTTGGGAAAAAAGCATCAAGTCAAACGATGAAAATCCCCGTCGACGAATCTAGGAAGATGTCAATGAAAGATATACAGAAAAACGAGGAAAAAAACATTTTGTTGTCGGCAAGACGACCTCGCGGCGTTCGTCGCTGGCGTCGTTTTTCTCATAAAGGATTTTGGGACTAATTACCTGAGGAGGGAACTGGATTTCATTTCCAGCGGTTCCGGGAAGCTTCGCAAGTAGGTGGGAACACTTTTTTCACCCAGGACGGGTTTTGTTTCACGAGGTTAACGAAGAAACGTACGGAGCTTCGAAGTTGCTGCATGCCAGCGTCCAAAATGGCGGAGAAGAGAGAGGTGACGACCAACTGCCGCGACTCCAAACGGCTATGCGCACAGGGGCTCTGCGCATATCTGTTTCATCCTCTCCGCCAATCCGACAACCCTGCAGCGCCGAACGGCAATGCGCAAAGGGTGCTCTGCGCATTCCTTTTTCATCCGCTGCGCCAATCGGATAAATCTTAATAAATTTCGAACCAAACTTTTGAGATTAGTTATCAGATCGCGAACATATTCATTTATTTTTACAAATTTTGAGCAAGCCTCGTTATGTTAAAGATATATGTGTCCCGGTTATCGACGCTCTCGAAACAATGAACAAAATTCCAACAAACTTCCAGGATGATAAAAATGCTCTGTTCCAAAATCAATATGGCTATGTGAGCAGGTACAGACTCGCACACCCCCCACCCCCCTGCGACTTGGGTAACCGACAACCCTTTCCTGACTTTCTACCGAAATATTTCAAATTAGAAGTATTTCGACAAAAAAAAACATTAAATGTCATCGGTAGAGCGCTGGATCGGTGGAGATCGATGAATCTCAAAATGAAATGAATCTAAAAAATATACCGAACATCGAGTGAAAATACATTTCACTGTCGACAGCACGACCTCGCAGCGTTCGTCGCTGGCGTCATTTTTCAGATGAAGGATTTTGGGACTAATTACCTGAGGAGGGACCTGGATTTCATTTCGAGCAGTTCCGGGGAGCTTCAGATGTAGGTGGGAACACTTTTTTCACAGAGGAAAGGTTTATTTTGGCAAGAAACAGGAGGAAACGTACGGAGCTTCGAAGTTGCTGCACATCGGCGTCCAAGATGGCGAAGAGAGTGACGTCGTGCAACTGCCGCGAGCTTCGGACCCCTATGCGCAGGAGCTCTGTGCACTTCTTCTCCAACTTCTTCACCAATCCGATGACCCCATTTAAATTTTTCGCTCAAACTCTCTTTCTCGGGAGAGACTTTAATGCAATTTTGAAGAAATTGTTTTTAAGAAACAAAACAAAGAATGACACACACAAGTACTCAAGTATATAATTTATGTAAATACTTGATAACTTTTTAAATTAAACAATATTCATTTATGCATTCTTATCATCCATTTTTTTATGGCCGGCTCCCGTGAGTCATCCATTACAAAATGAATAATATAAATAATTAATTAATCAATCAATTATGCATTTCTCATACCGAAAAATGTTTCCTCCAACTCATCAGCCGTCGCAATGATTTTTATTACGAACATATAAAATTTTACATCGAACATTTTCAACAGTCGAAGGCATACGCAAAAAATGAAAACGGCCCTGGATGAGCCTTACACGAGCTACGTCACACAACACGCACACACAAACTACCGAGCTCCGCGCGACGATCGCCGCGAAATAGTTAGACGGCGTGAGCCGCAAAAACTCAAAAGTTCTTCGAGTAACTTTTCTCTCCTGTCCGAATAATGTTCCGACGATAATAACTCACAGTACAATTGGATAGTTACATCGAACTGTTTTGTAATTAGTGAATATGTCGAAGTTCAGTTTCGGAACTCCGGCCACGACGACTGCCAATCCCAGTTTCGGATTCGGAGCTCCGAAGTGAGTATTAGAGGTTATGTACAGCGCTGCGAGTAATACGAATAATTTACACGTCAAAGCGGCTATTGCTCTGCTGTCGGAGTAGGAACGTTTTGACACAACGTTCGATACGACGCTGCAAAAAAAAAAAAATTAATTTTATATTCATTTTTTTTTTCCCTCAAGGCCAGCGACATCCTTGAGTCTAGGAAGTACGACCTTCGGCACTTCCACACCAGCGGCGAGTGGAAGTCTCACGTTCGGAACTCCTGCAGCCGCAGCTCCAGCAGCCAGCGTACCAGCGCACAATTTTTGTTTCGCAGGTGCAGCGACAACCGCGACTCCTAGTCAATCGTCCAATCTCTTGCTGGGCTCGTCGACTGCTACAACTGCTTCGAGTCTCTTCGGAACTCCCGTAGCCTCCTCCGCTGCACCCGCTGCAGGTCTCAGTTTCGGGACTTTGTCAACATCGACGGCGTTTGGCGTCCCTGCTCGTACCCCTGCTACAGGAGGAGGATTGAATTTCGGAACCCCCGCGACATCCTCGTGTTAGTATTCATAGTATTCTTGATTTTATGAATTTTTGGCTAAGTATTGTTCAGTCTATAAACTGTCAAAATGTTAAGATGTTCGAATGTTAACATTTTAAACTGTTAACATTTTTAACTGTTAAACTGATAAACAGTCAAATACTTAAACTTCTAATCTCCTAAAATGCTAACTGTCAAACTGTTGGTACCTTACAGCTTCGTTATTCGGAACGGGAACGGGAGGATTGTTCGGAGCCAAGCCCGCGACGACGGCCGCGCCTGCTAACACGACTAGTACAAACAAGGGATTGGGTGGTCTGGATGTTTCCCTGAACAACAAAGGTCTCTCCCACGGAAGCAACAGTCCGACCGTCGCCAAGGAAAATCTGATTCCCAACGAACTCACGCAGACGATCGACAGCTTCAAGTAATTTATCCTCGACGGAACCCGGGTTGTCTTTTAAATTTATATTCAATGATTTATCGAACCCGCAGAGATTTCGTGAAGACGCAGAAAGGATTCAGTTCCGACATAGCGCGAGGTTCGGCGCGACCGTTGAATCGCTGTTCGGAGGATACCGCGTCGCTGATGGAAATGCTGACCACTCTGGCCGGTTCGGTTCAACGCGATCGTTCGCTGGCCGACAAACTCAAGCAAGATACTGCGAAGGCTCTTCAGAACGCCGAAATTGCGCAGAGAACGCACGACACCCCGGCCGGATTGCAGTACGAGAATAACGCGCCTCTGCACTTCTTCATGGAACTCGCCGAATCTTTCGAGCACGAAATTATGCTGTTCAGGTCGCAGATCGAGGCCACGGAGAAGCATATCCAGACTATGATGGCACCGAGGGCGCTCACGCCTCAAGGTCGACGATAAAAATTCATTATACACAGCTGTTTTTCTTTTCACGAGATAAAACTTCGTCTCGTAACGATGTTTTTTTTTTCATTCGCAGAATTAACCGCAGCTATGAGCAAAATTCAAGAATCTTTGGTCGCCGTTGCCGGAAGGTTGCAGGGGGTTCATTCTAAAGTTCAACAACAAAAGGAGCAGTATTTGAACTTCCGAAAATATGTTCTGAAGGACAGTACGAATGTATTTGAGGATGTTAGCAAAATAAACGGAAAGAGCGGACGCTTCAGCATCGGTAGGATCACCAGCGGTCCTACGCCCTTCGGTCCAGGTACTTCGCACACATTTTTTCGACAAGATGTCTAAGAAATCCAATATTTTTATGAGAAATCCAATATTTTTATGAGAAATCCAATATTTTTAAGAGAAATCCAATGTTTATATGAGAGCACCAATGTTTAAGAGAAATCGTACATCGTTTCAGGAAACAAGAGTTTTCTCTCGTCGACGGCGATAACTACGGGACGGCCACCCAGCTACGGTACTCAGAATCCTCTAGGTAAATACACACGAAAGTGAGACTGAATTGAAAGTAAAAAAAATCCTGTAATTACGCATATATGAACTGGTGAAACTCTTGTACGAGTCTCTTTGATAGTCTCGTAATATTTTTCTATCCATGTGTACCTTACGTCAGTATGCCTGTTCCATAAAAGTGTCCTACGTTCAGGTCTTGCGTGGATCTAGCGTGAGGTAGAGAACACTAACATAAGTAGCAACGCCAATGAGCCGTATAAAAATTGGTCTGGAGTACGGATTAACCGTATAAAAAATGAAAACAAAAATTTCTTGAGCAAGCTTCTTAATTTTTTTTTTCTTCAACAATGTTTATCGTGTAGATTTGGCTTATTATTTCTTTGGCAAGTTTCCTTATGTTCGCTCCGCGCCGATATTTGCGCTCCGCCCGCGATCTCCCGATAGATTAATATTAGCCCGACAATGAGGTTTTTTTCTCGTCCCACGTCAAATTTGATATTCGTTTTGGTTTTCCAGGGGAAAAGTAATTGCAGTATTGTAGCTATAGAGGTATTGAAAAAAAAAACAAAAAATTTATAATAATTCAATTTAATAAAAAATATGTGTTTGTCCAGCTGTTGGGAGAGGTATCACGTGAGGGCTTACGGAAATCTGACGAATCACCTAGCAATATCATCAATTCCATGTGATCGAATCTGCTACGAGAGCCATGTGACTAATTTTTGTCGGAGAGCGTTAGGCTCATTAAAATTCATAAATCACCGTAATCCCAGATCTCTCTTATCCTTTCCACACATTTGCAATAGAAAAAAAAAAAAAAATAGTAACTAATCGCATCATTTATCGTTTGGGCTTTTTTTTCTTTCGTTGCCTTCGTGTGCTTTTTTTGTCGCAATTTTTTTCAAGCTTTTTGCGGCTGACTGCTTCGACGATGGCAAGCGTGCGCCTCGATAGTAACAATAACTCTAAGGTCACTGGTCTTGTTCCATTAACACGATATACCTGTGTTGCTTTGGGGTTTTTTTTTTTTTTTTTACGATCTACACAGTAACGAGAAAGATGGTACGAATAGCACGTCGTTTTCTTGGCTCGTATCGTTGTCGTGCTCTCTGTTACTGTGGATCGAAGCTGGGAGGCTGAGACGATTGAACATTGCAAATTTGGGTAAAATGTATTTCGATGTTCTCTTTCTTTCAGCTTGGGGAAACTCGACCCCGGTACCATCGGCTACTAATATCACAATCGGGGCGTCTATGAAACCCCCGACGGCGAGCCTGAACTTCAATCCGCCGATTAATCTGACCGCTCCACTGTCGACGAGCGATTCTAACTCTAGTTTTCAGCTTCAAAAACCACCGGTCGGCAATAAACGAGGAAAACACTGACACAGGCATACGCCCTGCTAGATTGTCAAGTACGCCGAAATCCGGAGCACGAGTGTTCGCCTCGGCAGCAAAACTCACGACTGGTGCGGCACAACAGCGGCCTTAATAAAAATAACAAAACACATCGATTGCGAAGACTTCGAGGCAAGAATAACGTGGCACACGATGGGGATTTTTTTACCGAATCGAACTATTAATGTCTCGAATTTTTTTTTTCTTCGGCAATCGGAGCGAGATGTGTGCGTGTGCGCGACCTCGCATCGCGATTTCATGCGAGGACGAGAATCGCAGATTGTCGACGGCGCCGCGCGCCCAATATCGATGCTCGATATTTCGCGTTCGATCCACTCGACGACTGTTCGCGAGTTATGAATCATCGGGATCAAAGCGATTTACGCAACCAATCACGATTAAGAAATTATGAAATAAATAACATTTTTGTCATCGTTGATTGTTCGTTCTTAATGCTCCCTGTATCGTCAAAGTTTGTCTTACTACCGAAGAGCTTTTTTTTCTTTTTCATCAATCGCAAGATCGTTAAATAACGCTGCTTTTTAACAAATATCGAATATATTGCGTTATCGAATGACGCGTTTAATTACATAAGATATTACTTCCCTATTCAAGCTTCGTTACGATCGGTAGAAAAATGTTTTTAAGAAAAAAAACGCGAAAGCTATTCGATGTCCACATTTCGTCGGTCAATTTCTATCGAAGAGCTTTTTTTTCTTCGATCGTAAACTCGTTAAGTAATGCTCAGTTTTAACAAACATCGTATAGATATATATTGCGTTATCGAATACTGCGTTTAATTACATAAGATATTATTTACCTATTTAAGCTTCGTTACGATCGGTAGAAAAATGTTTTTAGAAAAAAGGCCCAAAGCTACTCGATCAGATGGCACCGACTTGCAGTATCGGTATCAACAGCCTAAATGCGTCTTGAATGTAGGAGCTCGCATTGGCAGCCTGAAAAAAAAGAGCGATCCCAATTAAACAATCACTCAATCGTTTCTAGATCCGATCAAAAACCGGTCGTAAATTTGTGAACTCACTTCGAGAAAAATCGTCGTTATGTCGACTTTGCTGTCGGGCTTTTCCGTGTTCTTTATACGATCGTTGAGCCAATTCGAGAACGAGTTTGCGGCAATGCCGATTTGCCCAGAAAGTATTCGCGTCAGCTGTACCAGGGCGTCGGCCTCGTTAACGGTGCTGCGACGTTCCTTTATTAACAACAGTTCGGCAGTTTTGTGGAATCTCTCGACGGAGAACGCGGTGAAACGCGCCAGCGTCGATATGGCGCGCTGAAATACCTCGCGCTCCGAGACGATGGAATCCGCTGACGATACTTCCGCGAGGTACGTCCTCGTGTCCTTCCAGATCTGATATAATTTTCAAAATAGGCTCATTTACAAGCTGTAATCTCAATTTAGAAAGTGGTATAGACTGTTAAAAAATTGTAAATTTAATGTACCGGGCTGGACATTTTTATGCAAAAACTGGTACACTAAATTTAACGTACAAATGTGATGAAAAATTAATGAACTTTTTCATCGAGATTAAAGTAAATTATTGAAAATAAAGTATTTCCAATATTTTGATTACGCTGATTATTTTGCCATCACAAGTGGGCGTGAAATATACCAGTTTTTGCGTAAAGACTTCAAGTCCGGCACATGAAGTTTCACACGAATTTTTTTAACAGTGTAGATAATTTTTTTGCCATCGTACATCGTGAAGTTTTTCGTAGGTAATGGCAACTCCGAGATCCTTGGAGGCGGCTTGAAGCCTCTCCTGCAAATTATTTTCGTTGTCTTCCTCCTCGCCCTCGTCGCCGAGGTCGCAGAGTTCCTTGACCTCCTCGAGCGTTTCCTGAATGGAAGTCAGATCATCCGCGTCGAGAGTCACGAGTCTCTGTTGGATCTTGATGTTGCACTGTTTCGACAACATCTCCAAAGCCTCCAGATGAACGAGACCCTGATAATCGTCGAAAAGACTTTCGAAATGAACCTTTCTGGACAATTGCTTCTCCTCGAGAGTCTTCTCCTCGACTTCGGCTTTCTCCTTCGCCTCGCGCAACATCTGTGAGAGGATCGGCTTATCGCCCTCGTTCATGAAAAACGCTCGTTTCTTCTTCAGCCCCGGATCGCCCTCCTGCAAAACCTCCATTGTCTTCTTTCCTATAGTTTCGAGTGTTCCCAAACCGCCGGTGATCACCTTCGTTCCCGTGGACTCGACGAGCTTAGTGATCGATGAAACTCCCGAGATGAGGTCGTTGAATCCAAACGATGACTGGATCTCCTGACTACCCGATGATTTATCCTCTGCAAAAGGCATAAATTATCGATTAAAAAGACAATCCACTCGGCGCATCATTCTCCTCGCTCGTCGAGGCACATTGTTTTTTTTTTTTAATTTTGTGTTATTTTTTGCATTCCGTATATGCAGACGCTCGAAGCGGAGCCATTGTTGCGTGAATCATCTTCGATACAATCTTAACTCCCCGTATTCACAATTAAATGAGTCACGTTGTTAATCTGCCCAATTAGTTTGTCCTACATCGTTAGGAATTTGCGTTTTACAATAAGCGTATATTATCAAGGCTGACCAGTGTCTGGTCCCGGTCGTCGAGTGTATGTCGGAGGGATGAGTCGATAAACTTTTCCGAAGAAAACCAAATCTTCGGCGTTAACAAATGATGTTTCATTCTACCACTACAATCGAATCTCGAACGAAAGCTAAAGTGTTGCAAGAAAAGTTCAAGGTCATTTATGTGACTTTTCAAATGCGATCAAAATTCGAAGAATCTTCAAAGGAGACTCAAACTCGATTGCAAGACCAGCGAGAAGCCCTGGACTATTCCCGATAGTCCAATTTCCTTACCGATCGAGACGTCGTCGTCGTCGGGCTGCAGTTCTGGTCGTGCGAGTTCCGCGGGGTTCGGCGCCCCAACGGCCTCATCCAGCAGCGTCAAGCCGTGCGTCACGTGACCGGCGAGCGTGTTGACGCTCGCAGTCGCGCTGTTTATCAACGAATTCATGCCCCAGCTTCCCCAGCTGCCCCAACCCGTGTAATTCGACCGATTTTCGCCGGCCGACGCCATTTTGTCCAACACCGGACGTACTCCGTTTTCGTCCAGTTCAGCGAGAATCTCCTCGTCGTTCAGACCCTCCCAGCCCTCCGGCTTGAATACCTCGCTGAACTTCTTCTCCGATTTCAATTCCTCCGGCATCCTCACTCTGTCGCCTTCGCCCAAACCAAAATCTTTCATCCCCTGGAGAATCTTCGCAGTCTCCTCCTCGTTGAACTCCCAACATTCCTCTATTATAGGAGGCTCCTTGCCCTCGGCTATGGCCCTCCGTTTTATCTCCTCCGGCGTCTCGGCGTCCACCGGCGGAGGTCTCGGAGGAGCATCCGTGGCTACCCTGGAGCCCAATTTCTTTGCACCAAGACCCTTGGACTCCTTCGGCCTTCGCTGACGCGGAACTCTCTCCCTCCTCGCCGTAGCCTCTTCCGATTTATCGCTTGGTTCTTCCTTCATTGCGGAACATTCAGCGGTCTCATCCGTCGAGAAGGACAATTTCCTAGTCGCATCGTCGACTTTTGCTCCAGTGGTACATTCGTCTTTCGGATTGACCTGTTCCACATTGGCTGCGACCTGAGACAAATCCATTAATTTTTTGCCCATTAAGTTACCATCCGAGCGATCCGTACTGGACACAGGCCAATCGCTCGTGCTTTTTTTACTTTCGGACTCGTCAATGCGCAGGGCAGCTTTCGGATTGACCTGTCCGACATTGGCCACGGACAAATCTGTTAATTTTTTTGCAATTAAGTTACCGTCCGAGCAATCTTTACTGGACGCAGGTCCATCGCTCATCTTTTTTTTACCTTCCGGCTTGTCGACGCAAGACGAAGCTTTAGGTTTGTCTTTAGGTTTGTTACTTTCTGCCTTCGCGCTCGGCGTCCCGCCTTGGATACTTTCGATACTGGCGACCGAGCTTCGGGATCTTACACGCTCCGGTCCGGACGTCTGAACGCTCCGGCTGCCGAAGCTGTTGACGGACGGCATACACTCGTTGTCGTCGTCGGAGTCAGAGTCGATCGCGGAGTTCGGGCTCTTCCACTGGTTGCTCAATTTTCTGGACGGAGCGTCGCGAGAGACGAGCTCCTCGTCGGCGCTCTCGAAATCGTCGCTGTCGGACGTTGCCATTGTTGTGCTTCGATCCGGGGAACAGTGCTCGGATCTCGGAACTCCGGGCCACTGAGTACGTAACGCTGGTCAAACGGCGTTCTGTTCGTAGCGCTCGACTCCGGTGTATTTACAAATGTACGGTCTCATCGAAGGGTCAAGACTCGCGTGGACTTCGGTATAAAACGATTGTTTCGTTGATTCTCTCTTCACAATCTGTTCGTCACATTTTTTACTCAAACGTCACCAACCCAGGACCGTACGACGGTGTACATAAATAGGTCACGTGGTGCGGTTGTGCGGCAAAGGGGAATATTTTTTTTTAGTCCGTTTTCCGTCGTCCCCGTCGTCGTGGCGCGAATTCCTTTCCGTCGCGCATGCGCTCTACGGTCGTTCTTTCTCAGGAGCGTAGAAATCGGCCAGAACGCTTCGCGGCTTCGGCTTCCGAGGTATTTCACTCTCTCTCGTCTACGCGGAACCGTTGTTTGTATCTTCGCTGCAAATGTATCCAAGTAGGTTTAATACTGTGAGTTGGATCGAATTGTATGCAATGTAGTTCATAGTCTCTCTGCAAAGATCCTCGGGATGTACGGTAGCGTAGAGAATTCAAAGGAAATACGAATTCTCCGGTCTTGTGCAGGTTACAGCAATAAACCCGTGTAACCTGTAACCTGCACACGACCGTCGGCAGCCGTTACGATTCGTCGCTCGAGGGCAATGGTGGATAATTTGGACGACCGTGTCACGAGACAAGAATTCTGGTATTTAAGGAACGCTGAGAATCTTACCGATTCATCGATCCCTCTCGTATGCAGCGTATGCTAGACATATCTCCTAGGGGCATTATAAAACTAGGGACTCTCTCAAATTTAACAAAAATCAATCTGCGGAATCCTCGATTTTTGTCTTTCCACCGTGCGAGAATAAAAACAAATAAATCGTGGATAACTCGGACGAACGTGTCACAGGAAAATAATTCTGGTATTTCAGGAACGCGGAAAATGTTACTGATTCGTCGATTCCTCCCGTATGCAGTGTGTGCTAGACATATCTCATAGGGGCATTATAGAACTAGGGACTTTCTTAAACCTAACGAAAATCCATCTGCGGAATCCTCGCCTACCGTCTTTCAACGATGCGAGAAAAAGAAACAAATAAGAACAAGAGAATCCGTGGGCGCACACGTGATCGCGGACTCTGCCGCGCTAATCTGCTCAACAGCTGCCGACGACGACGTCTCTAGTCCAGCGGCAGGTGTTGTACTGGTTGTACGTCCTCCGGACGTTGGAAAACCAAATGTCTCCCGATTAGCGTTGAGCTCGTCCAGGCTCAATTTTTATGACCTCGAATAGAGATTGACTTCGCCCCGGAAAATTTCATCGCATAATTCACGCCTTCTATTGTGTCATTTATATTCGCGCAAACATCGTAGTACCGTTGAAACGTTGATCTTGCTGGATTACACGTAATCGAGCGAGGAGCTGAGATGCGAGGGCGACACACGTGCATAACTTGCGCATTGTGACCCTGACCGCCGTTTGCGAATTGTGACTGTACACCAGCTTCGTAACATTATCGTCGCGTTACGCATCAGTCATACCAATTGCGTCAAAGAAATTATGCATACGAGCGTCGTTTATCGTTCTTACGTTCATTCAGAACGTCGGAGCCGACCATAGACGCGACAATTTATTAAAACTTTAATCGAAGTCCTTCGTTGAAATTCGACCTTTCGAACAGCCTTGATGTATCGCTGACGCTAGTTTCAATTTACCGTCTCACCCTCCATAAGGCTGAAAACGATGACAAAAAAAGCTTAACTTAAACCCAAAATAAAATACGAAGCCGCGAACGTCTGTGCATGAAAATCGCGGTCTTTCTTCTCAAAGCTTCCTCCGCGAGGGACTGAAATAATAAAAGTATCATCGTTGCCATTTCCAGCGAGCGATTCCGCACGTACTCCTCGTTTTCAATAAAACTAAAACTACGTCGACGCGGAGCCTGCCTCTCGGTAAATGAATCGCCAAGGGCCCCGAGGTTTCCTTGTAGAAGGACGCGAGGGACCTGCTCTCGAGCTAAAAAAAAGAAAACAAACGAATAAAACAAAAAAAAAAGCCCCGCTTGACAAACAACAAGGCATACGGGGGGAGGAGGCATATATACGGGGAATCATGGTTGTTGACGAGTATGGCGCCTGTCCCGGAATGAATCGCCGTTCGTACAACACGGCCCTGGCGCACCTGCGTTCCTTACTCTCATCGTACGGTGGCGACGCTACAATCGCGTGCGTAAAATATTCGAAACATTCGGGAAAGGGCACCGGGCGTTCGGGAGCACATTCGCGTGTACCCGGCGCCGTTCGTGCACAGCGGTCAGAGACACGAGTGCCGAGCGTCGTCGCGAGAGTGCCCGCGGGTGGGGGGCGAGGGGGAGGGAGGGGGGAGAGGCGAAGAGTAAAGAGAATCGAGGGGCACGAGTGGAACGAGGAAAGAGCTCGCGACGACGAGAGAGTGAGAGTATCGTGACTTGTAGCAAAAGCCGGGGCGCTCGGCAGTGGGAGGGAGAGAGAGACTAGGCTCCGCGAGTAAAGAAGTAACAGCGAGAATATGGTGGGAGTTACGGGTATACCGGGGGAGACGATTCGAGCGCGGCGAAGAGAGAAGGAGAAAGAGAGAGGGCAATCGCCAAGCGCACACGGCATGAACGTTCAGGCATGTCTCGAACTCCCGACATGCTCGTTGCTGTCTCTCGTGTTGAGAGAGGATTGTGAGCCAGCCGCTCGAAGTAACGTGTGTGTCCGCGCGGGGAGGAGATCTCGTGTGTTAAAGCGCGCGCGCCCGTGCCGTCGACTCTCTGTCCCCCCTGTTTCTCCTCGGCGCAGTACTTCGAGGAAGAACCGCGTCCATGACGGTTGTCCACGTTAATTAAATCTCCCGGTGGGTACATACGCGGTCTCTCACCGCTGGCGTGTGGATTATTATTGAGAGAGAAAAAAATAATAAAAAAACAAAAGAGTACGAACAGAAAAGAATATAACCTAAAAATAAAAAAGATCGCCGCGTACAGGCGAAGAGACTTGACCAGTGTCCTGCCCGATGCATGCCAGAGCTGACAGTGTCTCGCAGGGCTCGCCGACAGTGCAACTGGCGTTTGTGCGCGAAAAGTGTGAGGAAATTATTAACCGTTGAAACAAAAATTTAAGTTCTCAAGAGAGAGATATATATTATCGCTGCTCGAATAGACGCTCTCGGGCCTGCGCGACGATCGTATCGTTCGCACTAAAAAGTATCCGGCGTGCGCCGAGTGTCAGTGCACGAGGGCCCGTTTACTCGCGAGGAATATCAGTGAATTTTTTTTGTTACGAAAAGGTCATTTCGAACGTGAAACAAACGAGGAAGATTCGTCGGGGATTTTTTTTTTTTACAGTAGATCGTTCGATGTGCAGAGGGGAAGACACAGAAGTGTTCTACGAACGAGCGAGGGCTATGAAAGTTTGAAGTGAGGCCGGATGCTAGGCAATAATTTTCCGCGATACAAAAGAGAATCTCTCGAGCCGGAATTGAAAGAAGAAAAAAGCGGCGTATCGTCGGTGTTACTTTTTGCCGCTGGTGGTGCAGTTCCCATGCGCCAGGACGACGGGGCTTGAGCCCTGCGTGTGCACTGCGCGGAGGACCCGGTGCACTCGAAAGTCACGCCACGAAGGACGACGACGGTGAACGTGGTCGGCTGTTCCACTCGCTCTCCGGTCGGGCCAGTTGCCGCTGCTGACTCTCGGTGTGTGTGCGCGTGCGCGAGCGTGTCTGCGCCCGTCCCTAAGTGTGTGCATGCGCCTTTATACGTGTGTAAACCTATCGATGCTCCGGCCGCGCGGTGTGAATCGAGAGCCGCATACCGCACGATTCTTGACCGCGATCCTCTATACCTCGCTCTCTCGCGTTTATATATCTCTTCGCCAACACGAAAATACACGGTGAGGCCTCGGCCCGAGCGTCCGTGAATAAAGAACGAGAAGAATCCCGGCCAGAACTGTTTATCGAAGCATTAATAATTCCGGTATTTTCGTATACGAACAACGAAACGAAGAATCACGGACGAAACTAGCGACGGGACAGCGTAGCGAGATGATACGGAAATTTAAGAATTCCGAAGAGCGAAGATAATTTTATTCGAAAAAAAGAAGGCAAAGAGCTTGGAAGGTATTTCGAAGAAAGAGAAAAAGCTTCGAAAATATTTCGACGACCGAGTGTGCACGAAGAGTTTTCAAGCAGTCGCGACTGGGGGAGAGGGATTAAGTGAGGGAGTGCATTTTTTATTAATCGAATCACTGCGACGAGGTGTTTTATTGTTTATCGTCATTTTTTCTTTACCAAGTGCCCGAAGGGATTCGTCGACGAGTGCGACGATAAAACAGTGCGTCTTTCGGTGGAGTTCTCTTTTTCGTTTTTTTTTTTCGTTTTTGTATTCTTATCAACGACTCTTTTTTGAGTTAAATTTTGAAGAAAGAGAAAAAAAAATCGTTCTCTTCGCTCGACGGTGTTGTGTGTCCTACGGATACGATATAGAGGAGAGGCCTCTTCGGTCTTGGGGTGCTGCGCTCGTCGTCCACGCTCGCTCGCCTCCTCTCGCTCTACGTCCCCGGCAATGGTTAACGGTGGAATTCCGCTCTAGAGGAATCTGAAGGCGGGGACTCTGACGTCACTCCGCTCATGATAATGAGGTATTCATGATGGCGGAGTTGCCGGGAGTGTAGAGTATCCCTCTCGGTGACGCTTCTCTCCGCGCACTTCTTTATCCATACACATAACATACATATCTATACGTATATCTATAAAGATATATTTCTTTTTTTCGTTGTTCCGTGAATGTGTATTATGTTTCTCTTTCGGCGTACACCTTCACTCGTGTCCTCATCTTTCGATCTTTTTATTTTCGACCCATATCCTTCAACTCACGATCTTTCTCGCTCCTCGGAGCTTTCTTTTTTTTTCTCCCTCGCGCGTTCTATCTGTCCTTTGCGTGCGCATTGCTGCATGCCACGCGTACACAGTAAGAAAGGTACTTTTCACGACAAGTTATCGTCCACAAACGTCCGAGAAATGTATCTGTTAATTTTCCAACCGCACCGGCCAGCTGCAGTTTTAGAAACGAAAGTACAAACTAAAATTGTCAATGACACGGGAAATAAAAGGACTTCTTTGTATATTCGAGCCTGGGCAGGAACGAGTTTGCGCTTCTTTAACAGAATTATTTTTACGAAACTTCGTATTCCGATTTTACGAAATTGTTTTTAACTGTGCACCACGAGAGAACGCGTATGCGAAATGCCTGTTGCGCGAGCCCTCCATTCTTCGCTGCATGTTTATTTTTTCTCTCGATTTGTATCTCATCTTCACAACACCTCCCCCCCCCCCCCCCCAAGTCATCCCATTCCACTATACAATTCGCTTCATCATATAATAGTAATAATAATAATAATTTAATATAGTAATAATAATAAGATTAATAATAGGAAAAAAAGCAAGATACCGGTCGATTATAATAGCTCTGTGGGTGTTTTTTTATGAATTCAGAGCGCAGTGAAATATGCCAAGGAGACGGAATGGGGAGATACCGCTTCCGGACGGGTGGGACGTCGCCCAGGACTTCGACGGGAAGTTGTACTTCATCGATCACAACACCAGGAAAACAACGTGGATCGATCCAAGAGACCGGTGAGTGATCGATGGATTCGTACTATTTTTTTTTTTCGCGTTACGCAACGCTCGTTGTTGTCCGAAATTACAAAATCGCAACGAGCACGTGCTCGACGTGACTAATCTCGAAGGACGGATCGATTCCTGGGAAATCATTTTTTCTCGCTACCGCCGTGCATCAACGCCGCCTCGGAGGGCTCTAATCGATCGTCGATCGTTAATCGAGTCCCTTGGAAGTGTTTAACTTCCGCGATGCGTCTATGGACCCGCCCAACGGGCGAAGGTCAATTTTAATAGATCTTCAAGGGCGTTGAGTCGTGGAACTAACGGCAGTAGAATCGTGGAAGACCTTTCCTTCGCGCTCGAAGCGACCCGAAGTCTCTTGTAGCTAATCTCGAAGGATCGATCGAAATAATTTCTTGAAGTAATTTTTTCTCGCGATCGCCGTGCAGGAACCACGGATCGGAGGGCTCAGATCGACAGTCGAGTAATAATCGAGACGCTGAGAATTTTTTTACCTTCCCCAACGCGACAATCGACCCGTGCAACGTGCGAATGTCTATTTCGATAGTTTTTCAAGGGCGTTGAGTCGTCGGACTCTCGGCAAAGAAGAATCGTCGAAGGACGAGACTTTTTTCTTTGCGATATCGAATTTGCGTGCGACGCTTTTCGTCGTCACCGCGTCTCACGAGGGCACGCGAGCTTCTGACGCAGCCTGGCTTCGTACCCGCTCGGGGTCTCCTCGCTCTCCCGTGTAACGTGCGATCGAGCGTGTACGAGGCTCACGTACGGTTCGCCACATACGTGTACTTCGACACACGGCCGCGGATAATACACGCGCGCACACTCGCGCGCGGGGACACCAACACTCGTGATTCGCCGCGCCCGCATTCCAGGCGCCAGGGACGCAGCCGGGCGCCCCGTGCGCCCCGGGCTTTCGCGAGAGTCTCTTCGAGAAAACTCGCGGCGGACGTTCACCGGACTCGCGGCTCTTACGGGTCCCTCTCTCGGCCCCGCTCCCGCTCCGCTACATCTTTCCTCTCTTTCAATCTTTTCGACTCGCTGTGTCCATTAAACTTCCATAAACTTCTGTATATGCAGATAAATATAGTACGGGGAGAAAAAAAAAGTGTAAACTCTAACTGTCCTCTAAAATCCGCAGGATTTTCAACATTTTATTGTTTTTTAATTTAATTCATTTTTTTCCGCGATTCTCGGTATTATCCCTGATAGACGAGCGGCACGAAAAGTAGGAGTTGGCGCAATAATTGCGACGTGTGCCGCACATGTCGCAAATATCGCGCAAATATTGCTACTTTGCACGGCGCTCGTCTGTCAGGGATGTCGACGTTGAATTCCTGCGAAAATATGTTTACTCTCAACATTCCTCTGGACGAGATCGGATTTTTATCCGCAGGATTAATTTTTTTATTTGCTTTCATTCTTTGTACGTTTCGTGTTATTGTTTCGACGTTGAATCGCTGCGATGATGTGTAAACTCTAACATTCGTCTGGAAGGAATTAAATTTTTATCGGCAGGATTCTTTTTTTTTTAATTGTATTAAATTATTTTTTTTTGTTTTTTTTTTCTACGTTTCGTGTTATTACTTCAACGTTGGATTCCTGCGCTCTCGTTATTACTTTCACTCGATGGGTCGGCGCTAGGCATTTTCTTTCGTTCGCTTGTTTATTATTTATTCTCGTACGAGTTATGTGTTGCTTGTACTGTACGATGAGGGAGAGAAAGGGGCTTCGGCCGCGTTGCGTTCGCGGCTGTGTCGGATGCTGCTGGATCTTCGATTATCGCGGGGCGTCTCGCCGGAGCGCGCAGCGGCTTCGCCACTGTGTTATCTTCGTCAACGAGGGTCAGCACGTGGCACGCGACATTCCTACGCTCGGAGCCACGACTCTGTGCGGCTTCTGTTCCATTTATCTCGAGTACTCTCCGCTACAAACGCCCCCCACCCCCTCACGAGCAATCTTATTCCGCTATGCGATATATATATATATATGTGTGCATATAAAATTTTTTTCTCGTTGAACACCGACACGGCTTCCACACACGGAAACGTTTCGATTAGATATACGCGTTTTATTTTCGTTCTCGCCCGGGTCAAACATCGACGCCCCCTTTGAAAATAATTTCATGCGAAGATAAGAGAGAAAGGTTTATTCGATGGTTGAAAATAAACAAAAGAAAGGATGGCAGTGGACCCGCAGAGGGGAGCGAGAAAAAGTACGGCGATCTATCTCTCGTTGCCGTGCGTTGTGCGTTACGATAATTTATTCATTTATTTATTAGTGTTTAAGGGACAAGCAATTTTTTTATATAAATAAATAAAAATTGCACGCTCTTGCATAGAAGAGTTTTGTGCTCTGACTTAGTAATTTTACTTCAGTCATTTTACTTCGGTTTACTTGATTTTTTTTTTGGCTTAGATAATGCAGATTACCTTCGAAAATAATATTTTCATGCGAATGATAAGAAAGAAAGGTTTATTCGAAGGTTAAAAAAAAGGATTCGGCGAGAAAAAATACGGCGATCGATCTCACGTTTCCGTGCGTTGCGCGTCACGATAATGCAAATTAGGCTGTTTTCGGCGAGGTGAGGAAACTGGAGGAACGATTGACATCCGCTCGGGAGCGAGTAACGAATTCGACGTTGTATAGCCAACGGTGGAGAAATCTCATTGCCGGCGCTCTCTCCTCGCAGCGGCAGCGGCACGACGAAATTGGTCGTGTGTAGAGCGGCGGCCGGTCGCGTCGTCGTCTGGGCGCATGCAAAGCTCGCGCGCGGCCATCGCGCAGTTGCACAACATCCCCGTTGCCCACCCGTAATAAAACGAACGATAAACTCACGCCCGTCGGTCCAACGATTTTCGGAATACATTTTCTGAACACGTGATTCCACGTCTTCGTATCAAGCTTTAAAAAACAGAAATAAAAATCATTTTTTTAAATACTATAATAACTATTTATAGATCGATTTTTTAAAACGACTTATAGTTCGGATTTTCGTAAAGGGGCAAAAAAAATACTATAATAGGATACGAGTGGATAAAAGCGTCGTTAGAGAGAAAAGCGGCAATAGTGGTGGGACGATAAGAGGATTACTGAAATCCGAGATATATGTTATATTGGAATATGAGAAACAATTGTAATGGAAGTCATGCAGTGCCTCAGGGTGGGCATTAATGAACTACTGCTATAATAATAGGTGAAAGAATTCCGATTGGGACAGAAACAAATGTTTACTAATTCGTTCGCGCCGTTCGGAAAAAACAGTCCCGGACAGTCTAGTGTGATGGAATAATAAAATATATATATCTATACATGAAAAAAATAAGCAAGGGACACGGATCTGAGGATCGAGTAAACTATTCTCGTCCGTCGTTCAAGCACGTTTATTCTATTTCAAAGGAAAAGATCCAAATAAACTTTTCAAAAAATTGACCTCGGGAGTTATTCGGGTCTCTGATGCGGAGTTGTAGTGTGCTCCGCAGTCTGTCGATCGCAGACAGTATCGTCTTTATAGAATATAATCGCGAGAACGAGGGAGAGACGAAGTGAAGAGGAAGGGCTCTGTCCTCGTCGCACTGGAGCTTAGTCGAGAGAAGTCTCCTCGCGCCCATCGGCGATCGGGCAATTTGCCAAGAAATTCGAGGATGAACGTCGTTTCGGCGTGAACCGGCCTTTTTTTCGCCCACCATTGCCGATGGCACGCGGTCTCTGTCCCTCGTCCACGCGGGCGTTTCTCATCGCGCACTTTCACCTACACCGGCCTTAACGAACGCTCGCAACGGAATTCCACGTGACAATCCTATCGTTGCAAATGGAAATTATATATATTTTCAAAAAACCGACAGCGGTGGATGCGCGGTTGGCGCACGGCTCTGGTGGTCCCCCGAGTCAAGCTGATTCGTTCGCGGTCAGTACTTGGATGGGTGACCGCTCAGCTGTGCGCTAGCTGGCGCATCGACCGTTGAGCGGAAGGCGCTTTCTTCTGAGACTTTGGTGTTTCTGCACTTTACTCAAGTGCAAAAATACCAGCGGATCTGTAGAATATGGCCGTCTGTACCGGCACGGGTTTTCCGTAGTTTCCCCGTGTCCCCGGCAAATGCGGTACAGTGTAGCTAAGTCGGCTACCGACGCACTGGAAGTTAGGTAGCTTAGCTGAGTGCGGGTAGGGAGTGCTAGGGGAGAATCGGGATGGGGGGTTCCGTAAAAACCCGACAAGGGTATACGGTGGAATTGGAACAACAAATATATATTTTCAAAAATAAAATAAATATATTCCAAATATATATATATATATTTATATATTAAAAAATATAAAACAAACATATATTTTTATTGATCAAATAATCAATCTTCCTGAATTATTTGCAGAAAGAGCATTGATTTAGGCTCTAACAACATGGGAGTTACAAAATGGTGTAAAAGTAAAGTTTTACATAAGGACAGTACATATTTTTATATGTTATTGCATCGCACGTACTTATATATACATTAGTTTGCTAGATAGTTGGATGGAGATAAGGCGCGGATCACGCATCTGTTCATTCATTAAGCGAAAATACTCTGAGCAAATAAATATGCTAAAAAAATATATAAACATATTTATATATTTCAAAACTGCATATATATATATAAATATTTTTTCTCATCAACATACAATTTGCCCACGATACAATAACTTCACCGGATGACCGATAAATTTGATACCCCGAGTAACGATGATTTGCATAAATGGCTCGTGGAGGGCGCAGGGACGAATTCTCTCCGGGCTGCCGAGGAAAAAGCACCTGCCACGCTCGCGCGACGATATGGACAATGAACAATAGCCGGAAGTGATGATTTAACTGAGTCACTTGGCGTTCAGGAATTTCTTACCGAGGATAATACTATGTAAAACTTACGATAAATGGCGAAAAGAAAATACGACGATTCATCGAGCCTACACGTTCCATCGACGTTCTAAAAATATTTCTCGAGTCACTCGATTATATGAAGAAAGCAAAAATAATTAAAAAATGGGAAAAAAAAACGTTATCTAGAGAACGAGTTCGACGATCCGTCTTGCATTGTGAACTCCCAGCATTTTATATTTTTTTTCATTCATTCTACATTTCCATTCTACCGTTCTAATCTCGTCGACAAAGGTGCCCGGCACGTGCACGAGACGGTAAATAGTAGTAGTGAAACGTCGCCGAGACTTTTAGCCAATCCTTTAGGCATTCGATTTCGCCGGGGTTTCTCGTCTCGCGTTACGTCATCTCACCGGGGACCAGGTAGACTCTCCTGTCTGACATTTGCATTCGTGGAAACGTGACCTCACTTCCTGGAAGCGGTTACACCGTTCGGCAGAGCTGCGACAGCCAGCAGAAGCATCGGTAGCCTTCCCCCCCCCCCCCTCCCCCATCCTCCCCTTTGGGGATTAAAAATAGTTCGAAAGGTATGCAAGTCCCTGAGCTAAGGCATCCTCGAATATCTCATTCTTCTCTCTTGTTCCTCGGACTCGTTTCTTTTGTTCCTTTGGACCTCATTTTTTTTTTTCCTCTTCTCTCACTCATCGCGGACCAACTCTTTTTTTTATTCATTTCTCTTTCTGCCCTCCGACTGTCTTGATGTGCCTTTTTTTTTTTTTTTGCATCTGCTTCTGTACCAGTGGCAGTTTGTACTGCCGAAGTGAGCGAGGAGCGGGAAGCTCTTTTGTCGATCAATTTGCAAGCCGTCGGAGGCTAGTTGGTCGTCGTTAGCGTGGAAAATGATTTACGAGCGGGCAAGAGAGCGAGACCGCGATGCACCGTGCGGCACTGGGTCTACGCTAACGTCGTGCCATTCCTATTTGATGTAAACCGGAAACTGCGTTAAAAAAAAAAATACCTTCTCCACCGTCGCGGTGGAGATTTTTTTTTTCTGGGCCGTTGTCGATGGTTTAGGTGAGGTTATTTATAGCGGAGTGTTCCGTGAGGATGTCGCATTCTCGGTAACGCGTCCGAAGAAACGTCGAATTCCCCGACCCGTAAACATTCCCGGGCTAGCCGAAAATAATTGAGAATTAATTACGGTGCAACGGAGGGACAAAATTAGTGGGTCCGCGTAGTCCAAAGCGCGCCGGTGACGCCCTATTTCTCGGTTCACTTTTTTCTTTCTTTCTTTTTTTGGTCTATTCCGACCGTGGAATGCGTGAGGTCCCGATTCTCGTAACATTACGGGCTCCGCCGACGGTCAAGGTCCGACGAGAAATTCTTTTTCCCCGCCGGAAATAATGGCAATTTCATTCCACGTTTGTCGGAGCACCGCGCTTCCCGGATTTATTGCTTTTTCGAGGATTCAGGACGAAAAGAATCACGGGGATGAGCGGAGCTATTGTGTAACAGTGCGCGACGTATCATTATCGTACCTCCTGAAAATTGCCTCGGAATTCGCCCATAAAAATCCTCGAAATAACCCTTGGTCCTTTCGACTCTCGAGCTATTTAAGCTGGTACGACTATTAGTACTATATGGTGGGATTTTTTATTTTGTAAATAAATCGTTTAAAGTCGTTCAAAATAATATTTTGAAGAAACAAAAATTCCCCCTTTTTATATTCAAGAGAACTACGGTAATAATTTTCAACGTCGAAGGAGTCTCTTTCAAAAATGTCGACAAAAAGTTACCGTAAATTAAAACGAAATAGAAACAGACTTATACGCATCCACGTGCGTGTTTATTCGTATTTTCTGTCTTTCTTTCGCCCGAGTATTTTATTTAAAAACAAAATAAAACGTTTAAAGTCGATCAAAAAAAAAGAAACAAAAATTTCAGATTTTTGTATTTAAAGACCATGGCACTAATTTTCCAGGTTGAAAGAGTCTGCTAAAAATGTCCACAAAAACTTACTGAAAATAAAAATAAAATAGCTACGGACTTATACGCATCGAATTGCATGGCGGAATTCGTGAGAGGTTCTCGGGAGCTCCGCCCGCACCTGGAGGCAGTGCCAATGCACCGAGGGTCAAATATTATTCGTATTTTTTTTTCTATTTTTTTTTCTTTTCGGGTCAGGATCGTTCCGACAGCGAGCGGAATGCAGCAGTCGCATTCCACGTGCACCCTTGACCCCACCCTCCGGCAGTTTCTTTTTGTCCCTCTTCCTTCGTCGTTCACGGTTCAGCGAGAAGAGCTGCCGGGCGTCAAGGAATCGCGTGCATACGGGGAAAGGTCCCGGCCGATCATGGAGGATCTCCTTCTCTCTCCGGGGGGAGGGGGGGGGGGAGAAGAGTATCCTAATAATAGATCCGGCCGCCAGATGGTGCCCGAACCGGCGAGTTCCGAAGAGCGCGCCGAGCCGCAGAAGCGGCCGGACCGGCTTTCGCCTCCTCGCCCGAATGCGCTTTTCTTGCGCACCTCTCGAGGCAGGGCCCTCGAGAAACAGCCGCGAGTACCGAGGGATTCGTGGAGGACGTTCTTCCCTCGTATTCCGCGTAGGCACGTAGCTTGTACACTTGCGAAATACACACGCACGGGCGCGCGGACGAGAGACGCGCAGACACACCGTTGAGAGTCAGCGAGCAAAGCGAAGAAGCGAGATACGCATGTGCGCAACCGGTATATAGTATAATGTATGTAACCGGCCTCGCGGTGGGCCTAAAAATAGATCCGGGCCCCCCCGGCTTTTAAGTGCATTCCCCGATCCGCGAGCCAAGGGTGGCCCTTAGGGACGCGATTATTCGTACATACCGAACTCTTCGGCATATTTTTTTCCGTTTTTTTTTTTTCATTTATTCTTTCATTTTTTTGCCCGTAAGGTTGATGGCTAAGAGTATTATCGTATCGCTTCGGCAGTGCGTTACGCGCCCGCGGTTTAGGGAAACGGTTTCTTCTTGCGTACTTGTACTCGTTTTTATTGAATTTGTATTATCGATAGTAATTTATTGTCTGCAAGCCAATGTACAGTGGATAATTCTTTCACCGAGTCGAGCATCCATACTTTGTGTACGAGCATTCGAAATATCTCAGTTCTCCATATCTCAATACAGATCGGCGGCAATAATTAAACATAATTAAAAATCATACCAATTCTTATAAATTTATATTATAGATGGTCGATTGATAGCCATTTATTGTCCGCTGCCAATGTACAGCAGATACATTTTTTCACCCAGTTCAGCTTCCATACTTGGTAAAAAATAATAAAATCTAATCTATCAATTTTCTCGGTTTTTTTCATTCGGAAATCATACCAATTCTTATAAATTTATATTATCGATGATCGATTGTTAGTAATTTATTATCCGCTGCCAATGTACAGCGCATCAATTTTTTCGCCGAGTCGAGCCTCCATTCTTGATGTACGACCGATCGGAACATCTTAGCACAGTTCATTCGTGTGTTATGCAATCGGCGCGAATAATTAAAAATAATCCATCAATTATTTTCGGTCGGTCGGAATGCATGTGGCTTTTGCCCTCTGACCGCAACGTTTCGTGCTGTCTCTTAGACAACTATATATATATATATATATAGCTCTTATAAATTGACTACAGAAACGACAACGAATGGAGCGAGTAGCGTAGAGAAACGAGACGGCGTATACATCAGACAGCAGCCGTCGCGGCGTCGGTCCTGAGCGCTCTCGCGTAGCTGCGGCTGCTGCTCGCCATCTGTGTTTAGGAAAAATCCGTCGCATTCCAACGTGCGGTCTAAAAACGTGACGGGCCGACGGTGTTTATGGGCCTCGAGCGTGGAATTCTTAGCCACCGACGCTGTGCCGTTCTCGCTGTACACGATTCACAGCCAAAACGACCGCTCGAGGCTCAGCAGCAGCTCGCCGAGAGAGACCGAAGGGGCGCACCGGCTTGTGTGTGCGGGGAAAATTAAAAATAACTGCGAAGGAATTTTCGTGGAATACGACTCGCGTTAACGAACAAGAGTACGAACGAATAGCTCTGGAACGAGACAATTATCCACGATAATCGTTCGAGATTATAGCGCGAGGAATTTATTCAAATATGTAGGAATATCGGGCTATTGAAAACTCGAGGGATTCGGCGAATGAAGAATCATGAAATAAGCGGTTCTTAATTTATTCATTTTTTGCAGACAATGAACGCTTGAATTTACACTGCGAGAAATTTATTGAAGTATGTGGCAATGTCGAGTGATTAAAAATTCGAGGCGCTCGCGGAATGTAAAAATATAAGATACGTCTTTTTTTATTTATTTTAATTACACGATACTGAATTCCAATTAGATTTACAAATATTGTTTACATCGTGTACAATGAAACCTCGATTACCCGGGGCAAACGGGGTCGGACCCAGAGTTATCTGGAAACGACGGATAATTTTGAATGATCGTAATATGTTATTATTTTTTTTAAACCTACACACGGTTTATTCTTCCAGTGCACACGTGTCATTCTGATTACAAAATCGTAAAAAAAACATTGTTAAAAAGCAACTTTCCGATAACCGATACGTTTTATTTTTTCGTATAATCTAACTGCGCGTATTCGAAGTTCAATAAATATGCTGCAAAAAATGGTCTCCCCATTTTTTCCAAATTGTTTTTTCTTTAGTTCCGAAATATTCGCTACAGGAGTGTGCGCGAATTATTTGTGCACCCAAAACGTGAATCCGCTGCTCGGCCAACCGAGCATCCACTGCAGTACCAGCTTAGCGTAACCGGAAGCGAACTCGCTCTCGCCGTGACCTCACGTGAAATCCGTGAATCGTTTTTCACCGAAATCTCGAGTCGAAGGAGGGGGAAGCGCAGTAACGAGCAGCCCAAACGTCGGGTAGCGCAATTCCCCGAATCTGTTAGCGCGTCGACGAGTTACAAAATTCGGTATTTCCGTGACGTCCGTGGAAGATGACAAGTTTTGCGTCGAGGAACACAAGTCGGAGGCGAAACTCGGAAATCCGCCTCGGCGACAGAAGTTTCATCGCTGTTTTTTTTTTTTTAATTTATTTATGTTTTGCCCAATCGTCCCAAAGCGCGTAAGGTAACGTCACCAATGCTCGGACACGTCCCAGTCGTCGGACACTTCTACGCAGACTTGATTTATTTGAAAACTAGAGTCTCCGACCTTGAGATTCGTTACCGCTGATTTCGAAAAATGGTCGATGCATTGTAGTGAAAATTGGGTTTGAAGATGGATATTGCCTTGAATGCCCGGCCATTGGTGCGTTTACCTTGGTACCTTTGTCTCGAACATGGTCAACGGGAGTTTCGGACACGTGCACGGAAATCTTCACGGAGATCGTTGCCTGAGCGGTGGATCGAACAATCGTCCGCGACTCGGTGTCGAAGCGCGCGTGCACGCGGTGCGTCGCGGGCGAGAGACGCGCCGCGCAGGCCATGAAACACGCTCGTGCGATTCGAAGCGAGGGCCGTGACACGAATCCCGTCGGCAGAAAGTCGGCGCGCGGCTCTGCGCGGACCCGCGCACACCCCGTCCGAGGAATGTTCCCAAACTTGGAAATTCGAGGCATTCCGGACGGGTGACGAGAGCGGACAACGCTCGAAGCCGATGTGTATTACGGACGGTCGATACGCCTCGCTCAGTTCGACTCACCGGAGACCCTTCTCGATCCCCGCCGCGGGAGAAACCCGCGCAACATTCGACGGGAGAGAACGCGCGTTTTCTCGCGGCTCTCGTGTCGCAACGTGTAATTTGATACTCTGTAATTGCTTCGACCATTAATTTCCATATCTTCGACGCGCAACTATAAAATTCGATCCGTCAAGTTTACTCTACATGTTACGATTTTCATTTTTCGTTCATTTATTTTTTCTCGTTTGATGGATAAACACAGTATTTAATATCCTGTAATCGCTCTCACCGTTGCTTCTCGTGTCTCTTTCAGGTGCTCCGAGCTATTCGTTGAACTAAGTTCGCACTGCGTTATTTTTTTTTTTTTTAAAGCCGGTTACAGGTTCTTAAAAGGACGATAACGAGATACAAATATTGATATTTTGTAGTTCCATCCTAAATTATTTTATGCATTTTTAACGAAACTTCTGAGAATGACGTCGATTTTTATTTTCTCCGTTCATCGATAAATACGATATTTAATATTGTGCAATCGCTCTCACCGTTGCTTCTCGTGTCTCTTTCGGGAGGACGAGCAATTCGGCGAACTAAGTTCGCTCCGCGTTATTTATCTATTCATTTTCTTCAACGCCGTTTGGAACAATTTGGAAAAATTTTACGTATTTTTAACGAAACTCTTAAAAATGGTCTCGAATTTTTTTTTCTTTGGCTGACGTATTAGTGGCTCGAAGTACTGCAGATTCGAAGGGCGGTTTTTTTTCGTGCTCGACCCTTCAGCCTCAAGCGACACATTAATTTCACACATACACATTTTATTTATTCGTTTATTTATTTGTTTACTTTTTTGTTTATTTATTTCTTTGTCTCTATTTATATTCTTACCTAGCGATCCAAAGTTTATTATTGTCCTAGACCCAGCGTCAGAGAAACATTGTGACGCAAATCTCGGCGATTCGTCAATGACGCAAATAACAGAGACCTCGTGCGTGAGTCTGCGATACCGACGCGTCTCGGGAATCTCGCTCTGACATAAACACAGGCCGTTATGTATACGCCGAGCGCCGAACACGGAATAAGTAAAACCCCCTCCGTACATCTACGCATAGGTATAAATGTAGTTTGCCTACGTGCGCGCCGAAGAGTTATTACAAAACGCGAAGCGTGTAAGAGTTGATACGCTGCCCTTGGGGCAGAGCCAGGTAGCAGCGCCGGGGACACCTACGCGGGGGTTCTAACGTCTAACGAGAACGCTCAGGCACGCCGCTGGTGCAATAAAGCCACTCGGAACCCACGTACAGACATCACTCCATACATCAACCTTATCCTCACTATAGTGCTACCCAAAAATTCTGCACGGCACGGTCGGACGAACGGAGAAAAAAAAATCAATTTGAACACTTGCTGTACAAGGGTTTATATATTATTCTGCATATCATTCTGCATATTATTCTGCATATCATTCTGCATATTATTCTGCATATTATTATGAAAATATTGAAAAAAGATGGACAAAAAAAAAATTCAAATAAATGTCTATAGCTAACGAAAAATCTAGACGCTGTCGCCTTACAGGTTGCTTGCTGCTAAAAAATTGTACACGGCGCAGTCGGTCGGACCGAGAAAGAAAAGTCAATGTGAACACTTGTTACACAAGCATTATATTATTATATATCGACACGACTATTATTATGAAAATATTTATAAAATATTAGATAAAAAAAAATCAGAGTTACAGAAATAAAAATTTAATACCGAACAAAAAATTAAGAAGCTGTCGCCTTACAGCATATTCGGGATGGAACGGCTCGAGATTATGGCAACTCTGAATCCACCTGCGACTTCTCTGCGGAACGCCGCATAGCTCGCGGCCGGTGAATGTCTAGCTGAGAATCGTATCCGACTTTTATGTATATACATATATAAGTGTACATATATTTATATATAAATAGATATATACCTGTGAGGCAAAGTACTAGACCCGTCACCGTCATGTTGCCGTCACTGGGCCGCGATCTTGCATGCCTGTGTGATATACGACACGGCGCCTACACAATAATGCCTCTCCCGCGTCCGCGACGCCCACGGTCCACTGTCGCGTCGCTCTCCTGTCTCCGTACACACGAGCCGGTATCTTACAAGCTTTACATTCTATATTCATTACCATTAGTATTCCATATATATGCTGGAAGCCTGGAGCTAAAAAAAAATCTAGCCACATATATATATATATAAGAGATCTTTCCCCAGGGCGAAACTCGAGTCCAATGTCGCAATTTCTCGCTTCATTATTTCTTCGATTCATTGATCAATTCATCAGAGCCGTGTTTTGTTTCCTTTTAATTACAATTTTTTTTGTTATTAAACTTGGTCCGTGAATTTATTTTGCCGGGACGGAGGTGCAACGAGCGGAGAAAGGCACCGAGGAATGCACCGACTGTGGGAACCTTATATACTTTATAGTTCCTTCTTTTTGTATTTTTTTTTTTTTTGTTTCGCCGAGTGTGTGGATCGCTACCGCGGAATCGTGAGAGATCTCGGGAGGTTAGGAATGCCGCTCCATAAGTCAATGATCAAAGTCGAAGAGTCTCGTATTAACCTCGGGAGGTAGCCTAGGAGGCGACCGCTCAGCTGTTGCGGTCTCACGCTATTCGCCTAACTTGGCCGACGCGATGTGTGTAAACACCGCCGAGAGGTTCTGCCGCACGGGCGTACCGAAAGATATACTGGGTCAGTGTGGTCGAGGGGTTAACACGCGTCACCGATCTTCGACCGGGCCGACTGTGCTCCACCGGTCATAAATCTTCATAACCGACCCGAGCGTTTAAATCCAATCGCCAATTATTTATTTTTCAATTTTGTTTTTTTTATTTTATTATTTTTGATAAGGCATTCTGCGAAGAATACGATCAACGATACTATGCATTATTTGTTGTCGTTAATGAGAAAAATGACGAAAAATAAGTTACAAAATATCAATCCTTGGGACCAGATCGACTCATCTGCATAGTTGTATTATTCATTTTTTTCAATGTTACTTTTTTTCATCATTTTTGATAACGTATTCTGGGAGGAATGCGATTAACTATACTACGAATTATTTGTTACCGTTAATGAGAAAAATGAAGAAAAATAAGTTACAAAATATAAATCCTTGGAACCAGATCGACTCATCTGCATAGTTGTATTATTCATTTTTTTCAATATTACTTTCTTTCATCATTTTTGATCACGTATTCTGGAAGGAATGCGATTAACTATACTACGAATTATTTGTTACCTTTAATGAGAGAAATGAACAAGAATTAAAAAATTCTTGGTACAATGACAGACTCATCCACATAGTCGTACGAACTGCGCGGTGCCAATTCGCACGCTCCGAGAACTCGCTCGCTGGAATGCAAGTGAAACCCCGGTAATTAAGTTCGCCAATTAATTGCCGAATTATTTTCAGACAGAACAATGAAACAAAAAAGCGCAAACAAAAAGTCGGAGGCGGAAATCTAAGTAACGATAGTTTCGCAAAGGAAAAAAAAGATCAATCAGTAGTTAATGAAGTGTAATTGTGCGGAGGACAGCGGAAACGCGATATTACCATCTCGTTCTTACAATAACATCGCACGAACGTATCGTCTTTCCAGCCAATTGACCGAAGCCGAGAGGGACGAAGAGTGAGAAACAAAAAGCAATCGCACGCTCGAACAATCGTTCATAAACTATTTATAGGAACGTTCGATCGATTGTACCGTAGCACACATATATATATATACACATATATATGTATATATTAAGTACACGTGTAAGTAACACACTCGTCGGAAATCGATATGTCAGCTAGCCGGCTCATTTTATCGTTATCAGGGTTTGTCACGCGGCTTCCCGAAGATCGCGTGTTCGGTGCCGACGTCATTGGATTGGAATTTAGGGTCATAAGTGACTGTTTTATACGACGCCGAGTCGACGACGAAGACAACGTAAACATGACTGGTGCGCGACCGTATTTATGCGCTAGGTATTTATTTATCAATAAGTACCTAGCTTCGTTGCCCGATGATTCGCCGAGCAGGTAATCGAGTTTGATCAACCGAATCAGTACTCAATGTCAAATTTTTAGGAGAATCAAACAAATTAAAAAAATCCTCGTGTAAATCCAGGTGGAAGTTTTTTTTTTGTTAATTATTATTATTATTATTATTTTTCGTAATTATTGGAAGGTAATAAATTCCCCTCTTCTCACTGTTCACTTAATAAACACCTAGCTCCCGTGCCCGATGATTCGTCGAGCAGGTAATCGAGGTTGATCGATCGAATCGGTATTCAATCTCAATTTTAAAAGACGCGAAAAAAAACGAAAATTAAATTTTTCACGTATGTCATTTTGGAACTTTTTTTCATCAATTCTTTTTTTCGAATATCAGAAGGCAATAAGTTCGCACGGGAGAAGAGTGTGCGCGCCCTGTGCACCGTGCAAAGTCTCTTCACTTTCACCGTGCAAATTCCAGCCTCGCCCGCCGCGTCTCTCTTCTTCCGCGAGCAGCGACGTCGCGTCGTCGCTGTTTTATTCTCGAAGCTCGGTCGATGTCGCCGAAGAGTTTTCGCGTACGCGCGGGCCCTGAATTCACTGGCCGGCGGAGCCAGCGATGGCTACCGGATAATAATTCCGTACGATTCCGGTCTTTTGCAGGCGTCGCTCGTGGCGCGGGCATCGCCGAGGTCGTTCACGTATTTGGCCCTTTAATTCATTAATTATTTGGCACATCACGTTCGGCCCCCCTCCCCCCACCCCGCGCCCTCCCTCGCCCTTTCGTTCTCGTTTTTATTCTCGCCCCGCTCGCCCCTCTTCCTCCTCGAGCCTTTTATTTTTCGTCGTGCCTCTTAATTTTCGCTCCGTACGATCGTACATTGTATTACGCGGTGCGGTGCCGCTCGCACCGCGATGTCCCGACAGCGGGCGCTCTCCCGATGCGGCTCTCTCTCGAGAATATGACCGCGACGTCGGGGCCCTGGCATTCCGGCACGCACGAGCCTTTTCTGCGTTACCGATTCTGGGTACCGCGAAAACATCGCGACATTCGTTTATTTTTATCCCCCCGCCACCCGCTGCGACGGAACGGACCGACGGAACGTCCATCGATGTCGAACGCGGACACGTGCTTAATCTGTAAACTTTGTAAATGATTCCAGAAAAAAAATTAATTGTATTTTAAAAGTGATGGATAAACGAGAATAGTAACTATTGAATAGCGATGATAACATTTTTTTGACGCAAAAAGACACAAATGAATATACGGCGAATTACCGGTGATAACATTTATTATTAAAATTTTTCGATTACTGTCTTGCTGCAGACGGAATTTCATAAAAAGAAATTAGCCGGTAAATGCGATCACCAAGAACGTATTAATACACCATTCGAATACGTATAAAATCATAAAACGTTCAAATATTAATCGTACACAATAATTCTCCAGTCTCTCCGAATCTCGAGTACGGTGTTAATTCCTGTCCGTGTTGAGGTAATTCTTGCGAATAGTCTTCACTTCGCATTAGTTTCGGACAAATGAGAGGGAATTGCAAACATTTCTCGATGGTATAAAAATCTGAAAAATCAAAGGAGCTGAAAACATTAATCTAGCATAATAACAATTCCAAAATTTATTATCAAATTGATGAAAAACAAAATTGTTCAACAAATCTCCCGGAAACCTGACTTTTTTTTAAATAAAAATAATTCGTTCACTTTTCTGAAACGTATGCATTTTTTCAGATTTTTAAATTCACTTTCATTTTCTTTTACATGCGAAAAATGTGTAGAAAGTCACAAATTTTGATTACATCGATATGAGTTCGATATTCGTCTGTACTATTTCGAGATGATATTTCGTTCCAGAGTCCCGAGGCGCGAAATAAAAATTTCCAAGCGTTTCCTCAAAAACCCTTCGCTCACGGAGCGCCGGACGCGACCTCGCGTGTCCGCCAGTCCGCCAGCTTGACACCCGCGTATCTTGAAAACTGGATATCTTTTGAAAACGGTGTTTGAAAAAAAAACGCTTATATGGAACGATAATTAACTGCGTGGACATTACGCTTGAAGGAGTCGTTCATTTCCGATTTACGATAACTTCGATACTTCCCGAGATAGAGCGATGTCAATACTGTGCAGAACACTCGTCTTCAGTGTTCGATCAGTGTTAAAAGTACATCGACTCGCCGCGGCCTTCCTTCGCCAGAATATTATGAATATTCAAGCGTTCCGCGCATACCTCGCGATGGCCGTCGAGCGCAAGAGCCAACGAACAAGAGATGAAAGAATAAATAAATAAACAAAAATCGAAAGCCCGAAACTCGAGGTGAAATTCTCCCGACCTTGGGCTATCGAGTACCGTGTCGTTAGTCCACGGCTCGCTTGGCATACAAAACAGCTTACATACAATTTCGCTTCCCAAAAGATATCTCTCGACCCTGCTAAAAAATGGGTCGATGTAGGAGTATTAAAAAAAAATACAAGGTTAGAATTTCGTGACCCTGAAGATATATCTGCATGACACCGAATTTCATCTTTGCCAAGTCTCTGTCGATGCACGGCTTTAGGAAAAAAAAAATTCCCCGAGCAAAGTTATAACTTTATGAAATCTGGTCTCACGCAGATATCTTCATGGTCATAAAATTTCACCAAAAAATTGTGTTTAACAAACCATAAACGTTGACAATCGGTAATGGTAAGGTAAGGTAAAGGTAAAAAAAAATGGATCGAAGTAAGAGTATTAAAAAAAAATACACAACGGTCATGTAAGATTCCATTACCGATGTAAGGTAATAATAATGGGTAACGGCCACTTAAAAAAAATGGGTCGATGTGGGAGTACAAAAAAAAAACAGACAAGGCTAAAATTTCAACAGAAAAATAGTGTCTAATCAAGCATAATGAGTTACCCCACAGCGAAAGATTCCATTACCGATATAAGGTAATACAAGCCAATCAACGATCTCCGGAGTTATAAATCGTTCCTCGATGTCGATGCATGTTTACAATATCGCACGTGTGACCGTTCGATTAATAAGCGACCGGGTCTCTCGTTTATCGCGAACAAGTACGTAACTTATTTTTTATTACATTTTTTTTCTGCTACATCGCCTCGTATATCGGTGCAACGGAGCGCACAAACACACACAAACACACACACACACACACACACACACAGGTACAAAACGATAGAGGTTCGAAGTCGCGTGGGACGTTGAGCAAAATTGCCGGTCGATCTGTGGAATGCGGCGAGGTTGAGGGTCTTACATAAAAATCGAACGCGGGCCGTGCCCAATTACGCAAGGAGCGTGCCCGCGAACCCCTCCCGGCGCTGTGGCACCGATCGTCGTGGCGAAGCAGCGGCAGAAACGGCTCTCAGTGGCTCCGGCCGCTCTTAGGATTGTTCGCCGCTAATCCCCGGAGCGCGGTTCAACTTCGGCCGTGTAGCAGTCGCATACCTCGAGGCGGCACACATACCGCACAATAACAAATTTACGAAGAGCCGAGAGAGAGCCGCGTTGTGCAAGAGACCCTCGGCGTAACCCCGGGAGCAAGACCGAGCGAGGGACGGCCAGGCAAGGCAACAGGCCTCGAGAGACCGAAACAATTAATTAATCGCGGCGAACAATTTGATAATCGCCCGGGGACAATTTTTCTATTACCATGCGACTCCGGGCCGTCCGTCTCGGCAGAACGTAACCATTTCTTTAAGACCGTCGCGCCGGCCAGAATAAATTTGACCCGTAGAATTGATTCTTTTAATTTATGGACGTAAATTAGAAATTTGTCTCTCGTTGGAAACAAAAAAAAAATCGCTTGACTTAAAGAAAAATATATATATTAATATTCAATAAATAAACAGTAGTAGTAGTGGTAGTGAGTTTATTGCCAATACATAAAATGCAAGAGTTTTTAATTCGTAACAAACTCATCTCTGTTCACCTATATCGCGTATTGCCGATTAGCCATCGACCGCAGTCCTTCAGCCATCTAAATAAATATTAATTTACAATGAATAATTGTTTTTTGCATAAACATAAATTTTTATTTTCAATAAGTAAATATTGCGCTCGAGAAAGATAATTTTATCTCGGAGCGAGAGAGCGGTTGACGGGTCGTCGTGAGTTTCACGAACTCTAGGAAATTAAACTCCCTCGAGCAACGAGGAAAAAAAAACGAAACCATCTGTGACATGTCTCGTTGCATCGACGATAACGCGGTGTAACGCCGATCCCCCGGATCGTGTTACACATACGTGTTTCTATTGTGAATTCGTAATCGTTCGTGAAACGAATATTCCTCGTTTTGCGTTCGTTTGTATCGAGCTCGCCGGCCATTCGATATCGCGATCCACGGGGCGAGACACGTGCGCATGCGCAACACGCCAGGAGAGGATCTCGAGTTTCCGAGCTAATATAAGTTTCATTATTTGTCTTCTTCCCCCTCCCCCCCATCTCTCTTTGGCTTCGCGTCATTATTTTTTTATTTTATTTTCTCCTCTCGCTCCCGGTGCTCGTACTTCTCGTGATTCTCCGGAATTCGTGGCTCGAGCCGTGATGTCAGAGGACGAATATTCGAACGGCTGGAATGAGCTTCGAGCCTTATGGAACTTTTCGAGACGACCAGATACAGAGGTAGCACTATGCTGTATATATATGTATATATGGGGAATTCCATGTCAAATCTGCAGCCCATGTCCTTCACCCCCGTCAATTTCATTCAATATTCGACATTCATTCCGATTTTTTTACAGCACCAGTTAAATTGTTTTTGTTTTTATCCTCGAAAAACCATTTCGAAAACGCCGATTCGAAAAATCTGAAACAATTCACAATTATTCTATGATTTAAAATATGATTTTGAACCGCCACTTGATAATGGGTTCTCAATATTTACGATTTGCAATGTTTACGAAAATTGAAGTCCATTGATATTTCAGAAAGTTTCAGAGAGAATGAAATTGACAGTTCAGAAAGTTATGACCGATTAAATAAATAATAATTCCAATGGCGACCCGAAAGAAACTAAAAACTTGCGAAAAGATAGTAAAACATTGAGATCCCATTATCGCGCGCTGCTTAAAAATCGTATTTTAAATCATAGAATCAGTGTCCATTTTTTTCGATTTCTTAAAATGCCGTTTCCGGAATTGAAAAAAAAATCTTTAAAAAATCCCGAGATCCTTATGGGTCGGTGACAACTTCATAGCAAAAAATTAATGAAAATCCAGGGTGGGTGAGGGACATGGGCTGCAGATTTGACGTAGAACGCCCCATATATATATATATACTTACTGTAAAACGTGCTGCTGGTGATTCTGCTGATCTCTTGCCAGGGGGAACACGCAGAGTTTCCGAGAACCCTTTTGCGCCGTATAGCGATATACTAACAATACGTCGTGATTGCTTGTCTTCCATATATTTCTGTGTACCATGGCCTTCGGCAAAGCGCGCGCGCACCCGAGAATCCCAGAAAAACGGTCGAGGGTCAAAGTTTCGTTAAACTTTTAAACGTAAATTTAATACACACGGCTCGGTTGTTGTTGCATACGCTGTTGAGCATGTGAGCGTTGAGCGACGAAGACGGCCGGCGAAGAGATAGTCCCGGGAGTCACGAGGCAGAATTCCATGGCTCCAGGAAATTACGTCGCTCTCCGGTCGTTCGCGTCGGACTCGACTTCGACGAGTTGCGCTGTCACGCGATGTTTCATGCACCGCGGGTCCGAGGTACGAGGACAATTACTGAATTCGTCCTCTGCCAACCCATTCCCGCTCCTTTCGTTTCATTAAATGCACCATGATTTGTCGACGGAATTTCCTTGGTTCGATCTTTTATTTCCGTCTCTTTTTACGTCCCGCACAGCACAACTTACAGTGTTGACACACACTGTTGGCACAATTGATTTCAATTGTCTGCCCTTTGCAACCCTTTCGCTTGTCTCGTTTCATTAAATGCACCATGATTTGTCGAAGAAATTTCCTTGGTTCGATGAATATCTTTTTAAATCCCTTTTTACATCCAACCCAGCATAGTTTACATTGTCGTTTTAGTGCCAAATTTAATTTCCGTTTCCTGACCGATTTTTTCAGTTAAATATTCTGTAAAATCGTTTCACAATAAAAATAAATGAAAAAAAAAACATTTCAAACTATAAGAATTATAATACCTCACAGTGCAGATAGCTGTGAAGACACTGTGAAATTTATTCGGCATGGGGTCTCGATCGGCCGGCTCGCCGGCGAATATTCGCGGAATTATAATTCGATCGTCGTGTACCCCAATTACATTCGGGACAGCCCTGGTCGTCACTGGAGCGAGCGAAGGTCAGTTTGCATACGGACTACACTCGTCCCTCTGTGGTGTCGTTTTAGTTTAACTAATGAATGAACACACAGCGCTCCGCCAACGGATAACGATAATGGCTTTCCATCTGATGTCACTCTTGCGGCATGTCTTTCATTTCACTTGCGTCGTGCCGTTTTTTTTTTTTTTTTTTTTTTTTTTTACTATGCAATAATAAACGCAATGTAATAATACGGCAAGCACATTGGCACATATATCACTGTGTCATTGAGAGGAGCGTCTCCGGGGCTCGGTCTTGCAACGGGAGCGAGATGCCAGATTACGATTAGCATTTCGATTCCGTACGTTTCACGGACGGTCGGAGTTGACGAAGCTATTTGCCCACTCGGCTCGTCTCGCCGATGCACGTGCGTGCGCCTCTCTCAGCTGCGCAACGAACCTCGCCGCGCGGCTCAACCTTGGCATACCGTTCGACCGCGCTACACAGCGCGGATTCAGCGTTTGATTTGTCGCCGACCGTGCGTGTCTCCCGCCGTCCGAGAACCCCGTTTGTGCACCACACTGGAGAGTGAGAGAGAGAAAGAGAGAAATTCATTATCGTATTCCATAAATTTCAAATTTATACAGATATTTTGCCGCATCGAATTGCAGCCGATCGCGTGAGTCTCCTGCCAGTTCTATTATACATTTATATATTTTTTTAAAGACCATCTCCGTGCCTCATGTTTTCCCGCTCGGATAATCGACAGAAATCTAATTGGAAAGAGATACAGACTCGTGTTCACAAGAAAACAATGCCAAACTTTACAGAGTAAAAAATAAAAAGTTGTGTCACGTATGACAAGTTAAAACTTGTTTTATTATTAATATTTTTAAAAAATCAAAAGGCAATAGGTTAGCACGGGAGAAGAGTGTGTGCGCCCTGTGCAAGGCAAAGTCTCTTCACTTTCACCGTGCAAATTCCAGCCTTGCCCGCCGCGTCTCTCTTCTTCCGCGAGCATCGACGTCGCCTCGTCGCTGTTTTATTCTCGAAGCTCGGTCGATGTCGCCGAAGAGTTTTCGCGTACGCGCGGGCCCTGAATTCACTGGCCGGCGGAGCCAGCGATGGCTACCGGATAATAATTCCGTACGATTCCGGTCTTTTGCAGGCGTCGCTCGTGGCGCGGGCATCGCCAAGGTAGTTCACGTGTTCGGCCCTTTAATTCATTAATTATTTAGCACATCACGTTCGGCCCCCCTCCCCCCACCCCGCGCCCTCCCTCGCCCTTTCGTTCTCGTTTTTGTTCTCGCCCCGCTCGCCCCTCTTCCTCCTCTCGAGCCTTTCATTTTTCGTCGTGCCTCTTAATTTTCGCTCCGTACGATCGTACATTGTATTGCGCGGTGCGGTGCCGCTCGCACCGCGATGTCCCGACAGCGGGCGCTCTCCCGATGCGGCTCTCTCTCGAGAATATGACCGCGACGTCGGGGCCCTGGCATTCCGGCACGCACGAGCCTTTTCTGCGTTACCGATTCTGGGTACCGCGAAAACATCGCGACATTCGTTTATTTTTATCCCCCCGCCACCCGCCGCGACGGAACGGACCGACGGAACGGTCATCGTTGTCGAACGCGGACACGCGCGTAACCCCTCGCTTAAGGCCCGTGCCGGCTCGTATCTCGAAAAATCGCACGTCCCTCGAACACGATGTTCGAACAAATAATAAAATAAACGGAAGCTTATTTTCCAACGATTAATTGACTTGCGTTGACATATCAAAAAAATTAATCGGGTAGGCATATAAAAAATTATAGGAGTTGCTCTAAAATAAATCTATATTTTTCCACGGCATCGCGCGCATCGACAAAATATGAATCAGCGTGATTCATCGTTTGTATACATTATTTTTTTCCCTTATCAGTCCTCTATATCGAGGCGTTGAAAAGTCTGTATCGTCGATCGGTATTTCTCGATTATCTTCCCCGTCCCCTTCCCTGTCGCCTCGAAATTCTTTCCGCGCGTTCCTTATTCCACCCATGGCATCCGAAAGGTAAATAAAAAAAATAAAAAAATAAAAAATTAGTAAAGGAGAGTGTAGTGGGAGTTTCGAGTGGCAGTCGTCGTCCGGAAACGATGGTTTCCCATCCGGCAACCTCGCATTCCATTCCTCGACCGCCATCAGCAAATAATTACGTCCGATGTGTGCGGGTTTGCTCAACTCGATGGCTTATCGAATTCGCGCGAGCGCCCCCCCCCCCCCCCCCCCTCCCCCCTTGCCGCTATACCGAAGCTCTTTATACACATACTTACTATATAAATATCTGCCATACCGTACGCACCCTGCACGCGTAAAGTACGTGCGTATCTACGTTGTATATTATATATATTTTATAGCTAATACGTGCCCGGGCCTGACAATCTCTCCTCGAGTTCCCAACGCGCACGCTTTATTATTATTATTATTATTATTTATTTTTTTATTTCAAGAACAACCGTATACAAAAGGCGCGGATTAGTTATTCTCCCTGTGAGTCTCGATGCGTTCGTTCACGCGGCGACGAAACGTCGAAACTCTCATTTACATGTATATATATATGTATTTATGTAACACGATTATAAATAGAGACGGGGAGCTTTGTTAGACGTTTATAATATTCCAAGCGTAACTCACGATCGATCAATAAACAAAGCACGTGTTTTTTTTTTTTTTTCTTCTTCTTTTTCTGTAACGTGTCAAAACACCGGCAACTCTCTCGCGGTAATGACTAATAATCGATGATCGCGAAGCTTCGTTTTTTCCCGTTCTTCCGCGTAACGGTGAAAAAAAAAATGAATATCAGGTTCGATCGATGGAATTTTAGTAAATCGATCGGGGAGAATAAACGATAATGAGCTAACGAGAAGCTATCCGGTTACGTGGATTTATGGATTTATTATCGATGATTTTATTTCAGTGTCGGAATACATTGCATTCGCTCGAGAAATAATTATCTCTCTCGGCAAGACCTTCGGGGCATTGTGTAATCGGTTACCGACGAGAAACACATATTTGCCTCCGTCGGATGAATGTATTGGGTGGAATTCCGAGCGCGAAGAAAAAAAAATCTCGATTCCTCGGTAGGGTCGAATGCTGGTGTAATTCCGTTTGCCAATGAAGTTGCGGGTCCACCGACCACGACCCGAGACGATTTATGATCGGTATCTTTTTTTTTTACTTTCAATAAGCTTCTATTTAACGTCGCATCAGCAACTGGGGTTTTTGGCGACCAACTCTTTTTACATATTTGATTATATTTTATCGTGCATATCCTTTTTTTTACGATTCTCGTATTTTTTTAAAGTATTTTTTTCCGTTGAGATAAATCTTTATGTTTGGGGAGGTCGATGATTTTACTTCAATGTCCGGATGCATTGGATTCGCTCGATAAATAATTATCTCTCTCGGCAAGACCTTCGGGACATTGTGTAATCGATTACTAACGAGAAACACACATTTATCTCTCGCGACTAGTTGTATTGTGTTATATTCGGTGAAATTCCGAGCGCGAAGAAAAAATCTCCGGTTTTCTCGATAGTGCCGGATTCGAGTATAATTAATTCATCGGCCACGACCGGGACGAGGTTTCTCTTGTGCGTTCTGGATTTATGATCGATGACTTTATTTCAATGTCCGGATGCGTTTGCATTCGCTCGAGAAATAATTATCCATGTAGGCGAGACCTTCGACGGCATTGTGTAATCGATTACCGGCGAGAAACGCACATTTGCCTCTATCGAATCGTTGCATTGGATTACATTGGGTGAAGTTCTGAGAGCGATGGCAGAAATCTCGATTTCTCGATAGTTCCGGATTCCGATGTAATTCCGTTCACCAATGAAGCTGCGGGTCCGTCGGCCACGACCCGAGACGAGGTCTCTCTTGTACGTTACCAACCAACGTAGGTCGTCAGCGAACGGTAATACGCGCGCGCCCGTGCACAGCCAATCTTATGCGCGTGTCTTACATAATTGGTTCCGCGTTTCGCGGAATCTGGGCGAGCGATTTGCAGCCCTACCCTGCATACATACATACATATATATATATATATATATATATATATATATATGTGTGTATATATATCTACTGTACATTACACATCTACTGCATGCTCTACGTCTCGTTAACGACCGACAGGAAAATCCTCTCAGCCCAAGATCGCACGACTGACGTTAAATAATTGCTCCCTCTAGATAAACGAGAAACCCCCCCCCCCTCCCCCCTCCTGTCCATTACTCTGCGAAGTTTGGCAAGCTCTTTCAGCTCCTCAAAGTTTAGACGTACGGAAATTTTAATTTTTAATTTTTATTTTATTTTTTCAAAGATAAGGTTTCTAACGAAAATTTGTTCCTGTTTCGATGTTGCAGATTCACAAAACCCCAGACTTTCGCCGACTGCATCGGCAACGAATTGCCACTCGGCTGGGAGGAGGCCTACGACAAGCACGTCGGAGCCTACTACATCAACCATGTCAATCGTGAGTAATTCTTTTGTGTCCTCTAAAATCTTATTTTTTAATAATATTAATAATATATAATAATTCGAGTCAATAATTATTATTTGCCAATGAATCCGCTGATTTTTCTTTTTTGACCGAGGCGAAATACAATTTTCAAGCTCGTCAACAGAATGCAATATTAATTGCATGCACCTATTTCAGAGACTACGCAACTCGAGGACCCTCGACAGGAGTGGCGTGCCATACAGGAGGCCATGCTCCGGGATTACCTGCAAACCGCACAGGACGTCCTCGAGGTGAGTGCAAAAAAAAAAAATTATCAGCTAATTACATCGCGGAGAATCGAAGCATCGATAATTACACTTCACAGAGCGACCAAAAAAAAAATGATTTTGTTTCCCCGCATCGTAGGAGAAAATTTTGACGAGTGAGCTAATTGATTCATCACTAATAGATTTTTGGATTAGTTATCCTCGTCGGGTTTTTACGCCTTTCCCCGTCCCCCGGTTTTATCGACGAATATATATTTTTTTACTTCCGATACGATAAACTCTCATAAATTAACGGACGAAGATATTTTATAAAAAACAAAAAATTTGTTCGTCGGAGTTAGTATTCGAGTCGAGTGGCCGCGGTTAACGAGTGTGTCTTATGCCCGATGCGTACGAGGCCCGAGTAGTGTACGGGGGCCAGTCACGAATTCCTCTGGTAACGTCGACTTCCTGTCCCGGGCGACGTTCGACGCTGGCGCATGCACGGTGGGCGTAAACGCCCCCCTCCCCTCTTCCGCGTCTCGGCATCCCTGACTCACTCTGGTCACCGAGCAAGCTATGTGGAACGTAGAATCTCTCTCGATCTTATTAACGCGTCACGCACTCGTTAAATTATTAAATTACATCTAAATCCAGCCGCGACTCAAGCGACGATTTTGTCTCGTTTACTCGACGCTCCATCCAGTCGTTTCACTCGCATTAAGTCGTTAAAAAAGTAAAGGAAAAATAAATGGCATTTTTATTTTAACGATTTTACGGTTCTTTTCGATCTCGACGGAACAAGTTAAAAACGATGCAAGACGGGGTCGAGCGTTCCGAGAGGAAACGACGTCGGGCTGCGACAAACTATGGTCCAAAGCGATATAGAGAGAGGGTTATCGAGTCGTTTCGCTAGCATTAAGGAGTTGAAAAAATAAAATTAATTAAAAATAAAAATTCAATATAAATGTTGACGATTTTATTTTCGTATACTTAGGGTAGAATTTCAACCCATTAGTTTGAACTAGAGATCTAACTTAAGATCAAAGTCAAGTCCCAATGTAAGGTCAAAGTCAAACCCTAACTTAAGATCAAACTTAGGTCTGAACTTAAGATTATACTTAAGTCCAAACTTAAGATCAAACTTCAGCACGCAATCAAGTACGGGCCAAACTTCGATCTTAGGTTCAAACTAATGTCTTCAAATTGGACCCTTAGTTCTCTTCCATATCGATCGAACAAGTCAAAAACGACGCAAGACGGGGTCGAGCGTTAAGAGAGGAATCTACGTCGGGGCTCGGCGGGCTATGGTGTACGGGGAGACACAGAGAGAGGGTTACCGACCGGTATACAGAGGCCGGAAGTCGCCCTGCCGTGGGAAATCGTGTCACTTCCGGTCACTTCCCGCAGAGCACGCGGGTACGGCTGCGTGCGTTAAACACACACAGACGCCGATACGAGGGCGGGGGGGACGCGCCTTCGACTCCACGAACTCTCTTTCGATTGCGTATCAACGCAGAATCCGTGTGTGTGTGTGTGTACGGCACACACAAGCCAAGCTCTATACCAGAGTTGCGCATCATGTGCGTTAGTCCCGTGCGTCAGCAATTGCTCGTTTCATCGTCCGGAGAATCGGCTGCTCTTAGCGCCGAGCGTGAGCGAGCTTCAGATTCGTAGATCAGTCTTCGCTGCGTAAAAAAAAAAAATTCACGAGAATGGAATCTTCAACGGTTCATTTCACTGAATTATACCAGCGAAATGAATCATTGAAGATTCGAAGAATAAATAAGTTTGAAGGAGAAAAATAATAAAGAGGAATAAACGTTGTTCTTTATTCATACTATACTTTTTATGCGTAAAAAAAATTACATTCCTATCGGCTGCTCTCAGCGCCGAGCGTCAGCGAGCTTCAGACTCGTAGATCAGTCTTTGCTGCGGGAAAAAAAATCAGCGGAATGGAATCTCCAATGGTAAATTTCACTGAATTATCCCAGCGAAATGAATCATTGAAGCTTCCGAGAATAAATAAGATCGAAGAAGAAATATAGTACAGAGACATAAACATTATTCTTTATTCGTACTATACATACGTTTTGTATAGAAAAATGAATAATAATTATAGTCCTTTCACAGCTTCGAATTATGATTTAAAAAAAATAAAAATAAAAGTTTAAGGAATTTTGGAGAAACTATGCGAGTTGGAAGCCTCGTAGATTGCGTCCACATATATATATATATATATATATATATATATATATATTATCGGCGTAGGAGATCAGAAACACGCAGAATAGCGGAGGGAATCGGAAAGGCCGCTTCTTGCCGCGGTGCGAGTGGGAGCGTGTGTAAGAGCGGGCCAAGAATTCCTCGAATTTCGTGCGCGAGAAGAATCTTTTGGCCGGTACGCTGACATTTTTGGGACGAGATGCGGAGACTCTCTTGTGCGAGCGGGAGATATCCATCTCTCCCTCTCTCTCCCTCTCGACTTGTGCTCGTCCGTCGTCGTCGTCGTCGTCGTCGTCCTCTTATGCCGGGCCAAAAGTTTCGCGAGTTCGGCTGCCCCGAAGTTCTTGCCCGAGTAACGAGTAGTGTAACACACGCAAAGAGAAAGAGAGAAGAGCTGCTCGGACGCGGTCCAACACGGCATATAATACCGCATCGACGAGATACGAACGGAATGTTAATTGCCAATTTATTTTTACCACAGTCCTCGTGGCTGGCGACTCTCCTACGTAACATATACATATACACACACACATAAATATACATAGACATATACATATACATATACACATACATATACACATACATATACATATACATATACATATACATATACATATACTTTTGTGGCTTCCCGAAATATATTTATTCTATTGTCGTTGTGCATTGGAGAATTTATGTTTGGCCCGAAATAGGAAATCCAAATTTTTCAGTTATTGTTATTGGTATTTTTTTTATTATTTTTTAATCGCTGGATATTTCGTGTGGAAGAGATTCCAAGTAAGGGAAATTTAGTTGTTCGCTTGTTTGTCGAGGTTTTTTATTCGTGGGCAGTAGCGAAGCAGGAGCAGAGACCACCCCGTCGGTGACTGACCAACCTCAATGCGATCGGGGACGGAGCGAACGAAACGGGAAACGTCGCTGCCGCCGCCTGCCTCTACTTCTCGGGCTTAACTCGCTCGGTTGGCCGCTCTGTTCGCTTCGACTATACCCCGAACCCTATATATCTACCGTACACTATCCTCACGCCGTCTGCAATGATGCTCTGCAAATAGTAAAGAGCCACCGGTCTCGCACTACACACTACTATATAACGAAGACGTAGATAATACTCTCTGGCTCGTAGACTCTTGGCTCGCTCGGGAGACCCGAGAACAGGTGTAACGCCCAGCGTTGATCCACACACCGACGCACACGCACACACACGTTCCACAATATATATCTTACGCACGTTATTATCGCTACGTCTGGCTGAAGGACTTTGAAAAAAAAAAAAAATCGGGCTCGTTTCATTCTCGTTTGTTCGATCGATGATAAGTTTTTGCTCTTTACAATTGTTTTCTTCATTAGACACATAAAAAAAGATACAGCCACCGCGCTATTAATCGTTCTTGTTGAACTTTGTGTTAATTGTTTTCCTATATACGGCAATATGTATTTCACTGACGTTGTTGCAGCTCCGTCTGGTCGAAGTGCTTCGAAAAAAATTCGCGTTTTTTCGACCGGCGATTAGTATTTTCTCTTTACGATTGTTCTATTTATTATACACATGAGAAAAAGATATAGCCGTTGCGCTATTACTCGTTCTTGTAGAAATTTTATGTTACTCCTGTGTGCTTTTTTTTTTAAATTAAACACGGCAATAGTATCGACTTATGCAGTTCTTCACGCAGTCGTATTGTATATGGTGTATATACGGCACGACGAGATTCCACGCTCGCCAATTTTTTTTCTTCTTTTCCGTCGTGCGGTGATGCGGCGGCGTCCCCATCGCCGAGGCGCGTGAACCTTTCGAGACTGCTGCGGCGTGCCCCTCCCCCCCCCCCCTCTCCCGCCCCTCCCGTGTTCTCAACGTTTTTCTCACAGCCGGCAACCCCGCTCGGGTCAACGATTCCATATTCGTACTAAACGACCGTCGGATATACGGAGGAATAAACGAATCGTCAGTTCGCTCGTAAAACTATTTATCCGCGATACGAACAGCGAATTGTATCTTGGACAGGGGATAGCGGGACCAGACGTGCCCGCGGGGCACTCGGCCGGGGTTTCCTTAGGGGGGTTTAGAATAATTACGTCTTGGGAGGGGGGTCCCCTAGTGGAACGGAATAATTCGAGCCTGCGGCGCCCTTCGGAGGCCCCCCTGAATTCTTGAAAATCGGGACAAACAACTTAAAAAAGTATATATATATATATATATATACATATAAAAAATTTTTTTCGTGGCATCTCGAGATGCCACGTCCCTATCAGATTTAGAACAAAAAATGTACAATTCCACAACGTTAAATTACCATCGAGTCCGAAATCTCTCGAAATGGCATGAACAGTATTATGCACTATATAAACAGTAAATTGTATCTTTCAGGGGAATAAAACCCACTACGGAGACTTACAGTCCCCCTAGTGGAACTTGAAATAATCAGGGCCTGGGACTTGGGGCGACTTGGAACAATCAAGGTCTGGGAGGGTAGGTGGGAGGGATGCCTGGGACTCAGGGAGGCGTCTAATAATCCGGGCCTGAAATGGAAACCCCTAAGAGTCCTTAGATTAGAATAGTTACGGCCGGGGAGGTTCCCAGTGGAACCGAATAATCAGGGTCTGAGGCGCCCTTTGATGGGGCCCCTGGATTCTCGAAAATTGGGACAAACAAAAAAAATCATCTTTCCAAAATACATATAGCGCATATTATATTATTTTCGTGGCAGCTCGAGATACTCCCGCATCGCCATGAGATCCAAAACTAAAAGATGTACAATTCCACGATGTCGGAATTATCATCGAATCCGGATCTCTCGAAATGCCACGGTACTCGTCGCACCGGTGCACACAACACAGAAACGTGCCCGAGCCCATAAACGTCCGAGAGGAATGTCCAATAATATTAAATCGTAAATGGTTTATACCCCACTATATTATTGTTATATACGATCGTGTGTTTAATGTACAAGCCGCGGAGGAACGTTGCTGCCGTCGGTGCTCCCGCTGCTCCCCGTCGGAAGTGAGATAATTACTGGTTACGAATCTCCGTAGATCCTCCCTCCCCCCCCCTTCTCGAGAAAGAGGCATCGCTGATGGCCGCGCGGCGTCTCGCTTTCTTTCCTTCCTTCTTTCCTTTATTTATTTCTTTCTTTCTTTCCTCGCCACTTTTGTATCTGCCTTGCATGGCTCGCTCATACAACACACACACACACACACACGCACACGTACAGGCCTACGTAAGTAAGGATCGTGAACGGGCGCGCGAGAGATCTTTGTGGGATACAAAGTGTGGGCCGGGAGATGCGCCGAGCGGACAGCAGTCCGGGGCGCATGGTGACTTGGCACAGCCCGAGCGAGCCCGAGCCTGCCACGAGAGATTGGAATGTCTCCCGTCCACCGTTCTCTCTTTATATCTCCTCTTCCCCTCCCTCCCCCCCTCCCCTCTTACTCCATACCATATTCTCTCTTTTCACTCTCTTGCTCGTTTTCCTCGGCCATCCTCTGCTACTTCGCTCGTCGCTTATTCTCGCACCGATCTTATCCCCCTTTCTTTCCATCCCGGCGTATAACTCCCTCCTCTTCCTCCAGCAGACTCTCTCGCGCGCTTTTCGCATCTTATTCTCTTCATCGCTGTATATATATATATATATATATATATATAGTTATAGGCGTCGAGGCTCTCCCGGTCGAGCTTCTCTTAATGCACCCTGGAGCGAAGATGCGGGCATCTCTCGGCATCTTCTTCCCCCCCCCCCCCTCGCGCCCCCCTCCGAGTCTCGCTCGTCGATCCGGCTATACGCGCTGCGCGAAGGAGATTCCCCCCGCTTCTCCCCTCCCTCGACATACTCGAACCTTTTGGCGTAGTGGCTACCGGTGTTACGCTCGTAGGACCCTCGGGCGATCGACGGAGAGCCCCGAGGACGTCCGAAGGCGAACGAGATATATGTCTCACCGCTACGCCCGTGAACCGGCCGAACGGATCTCGAGCCGTCTGCCTCGATGGTACACGTGGTGTTGTCGCTCGGATAAAGAATCTTATCGATGCTATCTTAATTACGTACACGCTTTTTTTCATCACGTCAATTTTTTTTTCTAAAATTATTTTTATTACGTGCGTATATATGTATATTTTTTTTTCTCGGGGATTTTTTTTCTCCCGAGGACGCGTATCGTGCAGGGTTGTCGGGACGATGTGAAATTGGCGAGGAATCGAGTGGAGAACAATGTAGTTTCGTAACTGGCGTTAGGTTATCGGGACGGCCGCTTTGCAGCGCAAAGGCACAACACCCTAAAGAGCAAACCGGGTGTGTAAGACATGGAAAGGTTTTTCCCCGTTTCGCTAAAATAACCACATTCCTTGCGTGCAACACGGGCAGAAATCGCCTATTGTTGACCAATGATCACTATGCACCTGTGCGCATACGTAGGACCGATTCATTTTTCCCTAGGGAGCATTAGGTGTCGTTACTCCCTAGGGAATATTAAGGTTCATTACTCCCTACGGCGTAACAGGACTTATTACTCTCTAGGGAGTATTAGGGCTTATTACTCCCTCCGGATCCCTGTAGAAGTCCACAATTAGCAACAATAGTCGTCGTCGAACATGTCAATTTTGCGACGCAAGAAATGTGGGTGTTTTAATGAAGTCCGAACCCAAGTATCGTACGCTAGACAGGAGGAAGTGGATCTTCGCCTCGTGCGATTTCTGCCTTCTCTTCGCCCAGCCTGTAAACATCACACTCGGCGAGAATCGCGCACTTTCCTCCCTTGTAGCATAATATACCCATTTTTTAGGACCCCTGAAGTCTGCGCTCCCAAAGCCCGCTATAAATAACTAACAATTATCTATCTTAATCGCGCACAAGTTTTTTTCTGCTTTTCCTTATTTTTCTCGTGCACGCGCAGTCGTGCAGTCTTGCCGGGAAGATTTGGAAATTAGCGAGCAATCGAGCCGTAGACCAATATCGTTTCGTAACTCGCGTCGGGTTATCGGGACGGACGCGTTACGGCACAAAGAGAAACACGCTAAAGAGCGCACCGGGTGTGTAGGGTACGGAAAGATTTTTTCGTTTTTATTTTTTAGGACGGAGAAGCCCGTGCTCCCGATTTTACCGGGGCCCGCGATAAATAACTAATAATTATCGAGTCGTAAAGCCGGACGGTGAGCGGAGAGAGCATCGCCGGAGAGGCATTTATTAAAATTTATACTATAGGAATGCGAGAGAAGAGCCGGGTTTAAGGCTCTCCCTCTATCCGTGGGGGTAAGGAGCGCGAGAGAGAAATACATAAAGAAGAACGCCCGATGGAAAAGGTAGAGAGAAGGCATAAAGACACGGCGAGGCGGTGGGGGGGGGGGGGGGGGGGACGAGTAGGGCTTTCGTGCGATGGCATCGTGAGCGTGACCTTGCCGGGCGTAGGGTCGACGCACGCGATTGGTTGGCTTCGCGGGGCTCCAGCCGACTCCGCACACAAGGCCCAGGCAGAAGCCAACGACGCTACGTCGAGAGTGACTCTCCACGCGCGGCGGTCACTTAGGTTCTTGCATTGCACTCGGAAATCCACTCGGGCACGCATGCCGGCCGCCTCGGCGACGGAACTGAACGACTCGTGTCCCTCCTCCTTCGGGAACGAAATAATTGCACGCATATTTTTTTTTTCTGTCCGGAACATTCGGAGAAAAATTACGTGCATAATGCGACCTTCTAAATTGATGAGAATTACCGTGGCTATTTAGGCGAACCGTTACATCGGTCGGCAATTTACAAGTATCAATGAAAGAAGCCAAAGACGCGACGAGTGACGATCCGCGCGCGGCGGTCACTGAGGTTGCTGCATTGCTCTCAGAAACCCACTCGGGCGCTTCGCGATGCAACCGAACGAGTCGTGTCCCTCCACCTTTGGGTACGAAATAATTGCACGCAATTTTTTTTTTTTCGTCCAAAACATTCGGAGAACAATTACGAACATTTTGCGACCTTCGAGGGACGCGACATCGATGCATGCGTGGACACTGAATCGATGAGAATTATCGTGGCTATTTCGGCGAACCGTTACATCGCTCGGCGATTTACAGGTATCAATGAAACGAGCAATCCTAGCGGCGACGCCACATGGGACCAGTACTGGCACAGCACTGGTCCCGGTCGTCGCCCTATGAGGCTGGTCGGGATTTAAGGAGGGATCGTCGATTGAGTGTACCGGTCGGGATTGTAAATCATTTTTATAGCTACGATAAACTTAGCTTTACTTGTACCCAGTGGCGTTGTTCGAACCTCGAAATCAGTCTGTTCGGATACTTTTTTTTTTTGATAATCGAATTTCACTGGTTTACAAGTGGAAAAAAATTTGCTAAGCGTAGAGTACAGTTCAAAATGTATAATTTCGTTGTTACACCCTTATCCGTATATCTTTACCCAGACTCAATAATTTATTTCGCGGATTCCCCGCAAAAAAGATATTCATTTAAATCGTATAAAACTTTTTTTATTCAATCGAGTAAGTGGTTCAATTCGGAAAAATTAATTCACCGGATAAACCGACAGATAACATATTACGAGAATTTTGAATATAAAAAAAATCCCTGGACGAATAAAAACGAGTCTTCTGCAACGGAATTGTCGACGCCGCGCCTAATCTAATCGGGAGTCACCTCGGGAAATCGGGATTTCCAGAGGTATGCAATGGATCGACGCGCAAGCGAGGCAAGTGCAACTCGCGCACGATTCGAGCTCCATCTCCTCTAAGAAGCGGGAGGAACGCGACCTAACTTAAAATGCACCGAGCTGCAAATACCACGCGTACACAATGTAAATACCTCTGTAAATACAGTCTCTCGTGCATACGCGGAGAAGCTCAGTGCCTATCTATACACACACACACACACACACAGACACATTATATATAAATACATATATGTGTGTGTATAAATGTGTATATGTGTAAGAGAGAAGTATCGAGCGTGCGTGAGGCAGCAAACGACTGAGCAGTAGGCAGATGTGCGTATAGCGAGAGTTCGATGTCCGGGGCAGGGAAATCATGCGATTCGCGGGAGCTCTCGGGGGGAGTCCTCGCTCGCGCGAGACTTCGCTTCCACGCGCGTGCCATCGCCATCTTTGCCGATGCGTACACCTCACGCGCCCGTCCGCGCGATTCTCTCCCGGCGAACGAAACCGCCGCGAGTCTATCCTCTCTCTATCTCGGCGAGTCGGGAAAATATAATCCGATTGATTCATCGAAAGGTCACGCTTTATCGGCGCGCTTCCCGTTGGAATGCACCCGATTACTCGCAATCTCGTATCTCGACTTCCTTATCTGTACAGTCTGTCCAGTCTCTCCCTCGCTTCATTCTTCATATCTTTTTCCTTGTATCTTTCTGAACGGAGTCGGATCTTTTTATCGCCTTCCTCGACACGATAACGATACGGCGACTATATAATAACTGCCATCCGCATTCGATCGCAATTTGTTTTTTTTTTTTTTTTATCATTTTCTAATTCGAGGTATTATTTTTCGGGACTGTGTAAATTCATAATTCGGAAAAATAAAATAAAAATAATGCGTAAAAATAGATCTTCTGGAGATCGCCGATAACATTGATCGGGCATTGGATTGTAGGGGCAAATAGGGGAGTTGAAAATTGAATTCGCAGTCTGAGAGAGCGCGCGATAGCGGGACAACGAGAAACTTTATCTGAACGCTGTGAGAGGGTCGATAAGGAACGACGATATTTGCAAAGAAAATTCTGCTAATCTCAAATCCCGTCGCTACTATCGTAAGCACGTCTGACTCAACAGTCTCGTAGGAATTTCCGCTCGAACACTGACTATGTGCAAAATAAGAAGCAAAAAACAGAACCAGCTACTTATACATTACTTTTTTCATGAATGATCATTTTTTTTTTTTTTCGAGATACGCAAAAAGTAAAAAAATCGTCGATATTTTTTTTTCGCCTTATGTTGTTATTGAGACGATAGAATTTGATGAAACGCGGTGCAAAGTCAGGTTTGTGCGGCTACGGCATTCGCGACTCGGAGAGATGCGAGACGAGTTTCCGACTCTCTTTTGCTAGCTCGTTCTCCCACTTCGCGCCGGGGCGGGAGGGGAGATTCTCTCCTCGCCTTCCCTCGCTTCTATCTATTCTCCCCCCCCCCCCCCCCCTTCGCTCCCTCCCCATGCGCCTTTTACTCGCGAACGCCTCTCGCCTCGCTACTTTTCATCCCGTCCGATATCTCCCGTTCTCAGTCGCTTCACGGACCAGACGAGATATCGGTAGGTACACCGCGATAATAGCAGCGCATTCCATTCATATCAGCATCGCCCGCTCGGGCACAGCGCGCACGCGCACGCGCACGCGCGGTGCCTCTCTCCCTGCATCCTTCCGCGCCGTCGTACGAAGTAGTCCGGCGATCCGGTAAAGCGATTTCAGAAGGGTCAAACAATAAATCTCTTTGCTACTAGTCGCTATTGAAACTGTTGCTCGGAGAGCTTTGCGTGAAGGATGGTGTTGTTTGATTCTTCTCGCTACCGCGTGCAGGACGACCTTTTAATGGCCCAATATGCTCGCCGTTGAAAAATACAATAAAATGATCAACAGCTCGACACTTTTTATATCGAGTTATATATTTTTTTAAAATAGGACTTTGGAGAAAAAAAATCGACCATTTTATTTATTTATTTGTTTGAAAAAGATTTAATGAAGTTGGTCTTGTTTGTCGGTAGCGTTAGAAACATTCATTTAGACTTTTAGGAGGAACTCTAACATGCATTTTATTTGATTATTTTTTTTTTTTTTGCAACTACATTGCGGCGACAAATTCGTACGACGGGAATAGCTATACACTCGTTATCGCGCATCAGTCTAGCGGTTACGCGTTATCGGTATCGTCGCCCCTCTCGCTCGTTTCATTCTCGTTTTCTCCGTCGCCCTCCAACTCCTCGAGCACACGAGCGTCGCATGCAGTCAATGGTCACTTCAACGACCGGTCAGTTATCCAATTAAGGCCAGAGGCTACGTACGACGATTCTTTTATTTTAACAAGAGCGTCGACGTCCCTCATAGCTCGTTCTCTATGGGCACATCTTCCGAAGAAATAAACGACTGCGCGACGACTTCGCGTGCTCCGCGCATCGAACACAATGGGTCATATAGTAAAAAAAAGTAAATAATTTTTTTTAATAATCAGAATTGTAAATGAAAGATGTAATTTCATTGCCACGGAACGAAAGCGGTGCGCGTATGTTAAATTAATTTTGTTTATCCATGTGAAAAAATCTTGAATTAAAAACGGCGCCGAGTTAATTCGGGCTGAATATAATGTTATCGGTTGCTTATATTACACGTGTTGCGCTAGTTAGTAAATATTGTTTATTTATTTATTTATGTATTTATAAAATAAAAATACAAAGTAGAAAAATGTCTACAATAATGTCGGTCGCTTCTTGGGGACGCGGAGCCCCCTCGCGAGTCAACCCCACGTTTCCCAGGCGCAAAACCCCCTCTCGCATATAATTGACCTCTTTCATTTTCATTAAAGCCGCGTCGCCCTTTATTGCTCACTTCCTCGCTCGCGTTCGCTCTCTCCCTCGTCATAACGCGAAAGAACCTTCGTGCGCGCTACGAGGGATAAGGAATTTAATGGTTGTATTTTTTTTTCATACGAGGATTGAACGATTAAAAAAAAATGAGTCCCGGAAATTAAATCTAACGCGTAGTCGCTCATCCATTTAATACTTTAATTCGTGCGGGGTAAAAAAAAGTGTATACACTTAATAAACTTCTTTTCTTCACGAATGTCCACAATATTTTTTTTCGGGGCAATTTATCATTTTGTTTTAATTTAAAAAATATATTAAAATATAGTCGATATTTATCCAGTGTTCTTCTATATTTCTCTATATATTTTTTATCTACTCTGTAACGAATTTCGTGAAAGATAATTAACCTAATTTGTTCATTCGTAACTAGTATTATTATTTAATTTTGTATTTCTTTTGAAACCAGAAGGGGAACACATGTGATAACAAACTAAGTCACATATTTATTGAAATGTTCCATTTTGATAAAACGGTAAAGGGAGTAATCCGTCAATAAATGAAATATCAAATATTTATAGGAATTTATTTTTTCGGTCGAATACAGAAAAGTTTCTTAGACCGCGCGCAACACGAAGGTAGCTCATACCTTGTCTGGTCGGATCTACGATATGCGCTCACATATCCAGGTTACAGGTTATAGCAATGGTTATATCCGCGATATATATTTCTGTATAGAACTTTCCCCCGTTGGAATTCGTAAAATCTCGTTTAATCTTGGAGTTCCCTCGTGCGTCTCGTAACAGCGGTACGCTTCTCGCCGCGACCGTGTAAAATACCATCACGGTACAACGGAGAGAAAGAGAGAACAACATATATAGATATATATATACACATATATAATATGTACCGATACTCCGTTTACAAGTCGAAGTTTCGCACGTCCTTCTCACCTATCTCGCGTTTCACACGTCTCCGACTCTTACAGCGGTCGATGATCGAGTTATTCATCTGTCGGCTTCCATCGAACTCGTTCCCTCCTCCGTCGCCGTACGTAATATTATAACTTTCGAGGATCTTCGCTCGGTGCGCTGTGAGAAAAAAAATGTCAACGACTCAATGATAATCGCGGTCTTTCAACTCTAACACCGCAAACAAACAAAAATTCATTATTTGGTAAATGACGACTATTTGCTTTTTTGTTAATTTCACAATTTCATCTGTCGGGTTCCCTCGAGTTCTTTTCCTCCTCTATCGCCGTACGTAATATTGTAATCTTAGAGGCTCTTCGCTCCGTGCGCTGTGAGAAAAAAAATGTCAATGACTCAATAATAATCGCGGTCGTCCAACTCTAACATAGTAAATACAAAAATAATTTTGCACTATTTGTTAAACGACGACTATTTATTTAATATTTTCGGGTTAATTTTTTGACCTATTTCACTGCTTCGGAAAATAGATTCCGTGGCCCGAAGCAGCGATTAATTACAGTTTCGTCTTATCGAACTTCTCGTTCGATTTTGCATCCGCGATTAGGCGACTGGTCTGAAATTGCCGCGATACCGGCTAAACTCGCGTCACACACCGAGCATCATTGTATCCCAGAAAAACTGGCGAACGCCGACACGCGTGTAACACGTGCGATTTTTTTTTTCTTTTATCTCGTCGGCAGATGCGAAAACAGCGTGTGTGGGTTTTATCATGCGTGTACACTCATGCCCGCGCTTCCCCGTTTGTGTACCTATGATAATAGTCGCGCGGCCTCTTGCCCGCTTCTTTAAATTCCTACCGACGTTCGTCTCGACCGACAAAGCGGATCTTTGTATGGATTTAGAAGCCTCGCCGCTCGATTATCATTTCTCAATGTGGAGAAAAAAATACCTATAGTAAATACTTTTTTACGTATATAAAGAAGAGCTGAAAAAGGGTCTATTTTTACTATGGTTTTTAGGGAACATTGAAAAAATACGTTTCATCTCAAATGAATTACTGTTTTTCCTCGCTTCGTCCTGAGCAAAACAGCATTCAAAGAATTTAGAAAAATGTTAGACCAAAATCTTCCGACCACATAATTTCACGTATTATCTTTATTTATTTATTATCATTATTGTTGTTTATCATTTGTGGTGAAAAAAATCACTTCCCAATTTTTTCGGTACAAAATTTGCCAACGATTCACACAGGTGCATATTTTGTTGTCTATATAGACAACAACGTGTTACTAGTTCCACGAACAAAGTATGATCGACGAGGAATCTCCTCTGCCTATTAATCTTCAATGAAATCAGGTCTGAATTTTTAACATTTTTTTTTTCCTTCGTTTTTCATCTTTTTCATTCCATATCCTGTGCGTGTACGTTAATGCGTTCTCGTTCGGTCGCACGGCTTCCATAAACCGCGTACACGCACACAGACACGCACACATACACACATATAAAAAACATGTGCAAACGTACACTTGTGCCTCCGAGAGATCGCGGTCTCTCCCCTTCCCCTCCGCTATATATACCGACATACCATATACTTTCTTGTTTCTCAGGGACATCCGCCCTTCCAGCAAAGCAGCAGCATTGCTGCTTTACCAGCGGCAACAAGCGCGCGCGGCGCCGCTTTCATAGTAAGAGCGAACCGACGCGAACGACGAGGCAGTATATAGTGAGCCGGCCTCACTCGCGGTTTGCACTATAACCGCGCGTGTGAGCACAACCAGCAGCCACCGCATTCCTAGCTTCATTCCGAAATCGTGCGCGCGATCGAAATGTGCCGGGGAACTCGCTGCGACGTTTATGATAATTGCACCGCGGCGCCAACGGACCGTTCGAGCGTCTATCTCCTCCCTTCACCTATACCTCTGTATATATATATACATATATACATATATGTATATATACAGATATATATTGTGTCCACATTCTATTCCGATCGATATTAGATCCGATCATTGATCCTCTCATCGTTACGCGCGTTTGTACATTTTTTTTAATTTGTCTGTTTTTTTTGTCTGTCAGCGTCGTTAACGAATTCCTATGATCAATATTTATCGATCCGGTCGGTTCGATTATGGAAAATCAAAGATATTTCGCGGTGGATGTTTGATAATGACATTCACCCAATTCGGTAATGAGCAGCGTTTATCTTCTCCCTTCGCTTATACCTATATATATTATATCGACGTTCTATTTCGATCGACATAGATAAGATAATTTATCCTGTCGGCGTTCCACGCGTTTGCAAATTATTTTTATAATTTTTTTTTTTGACTGTTTGAAAGAAATCTGTTAGCGTCGTTAACGAATTCCGATGACGGAATCCATTGATCGAGATCCGGTCGGTCATTAGATCCGATCATCGATCCTCTCATCGTTTGTAAATGATTTTTAAAACGTTTTATTTTCGATTCCGAAGGAATTCCGATGGCTAGATCCGATTCGTTCGTTTATGGAAAATGAAAGATATTCCGCGATGGATGTTTGATAACGAAATTCTTTTGGGTGTCGGACGCCGAAGGAGCAATCTCAAATCGAGCCGCGTCGAAGAGTCCGATTATGCGATTCTTTTTTTTTATTCCTCCTTTTACTCGCTTCGCACTTTAGCCAGCGAAACGAGTTTCTTTACTTTAACTCTCCGACTTACCTCTGCGTGGCGTCGCCTGGCGGAATTGTCGTGTACCCGTTGCGCGGACTGCGGGTGTCTCGCGATAAGCCTCGATTGCAGTAATTCACCGGTAAATCTTTTTGTTTTTTTTTCTTATCCACGAATCGTCAATTTCGAGCTACGTTTTATCCCGCCTCACAATTTCAGATTTTCTCCAAAAAAATTAACCCGCAATTTGGAATGATTTTTTTTTTTCCCCTCACTTCCCATTCGTCATTTCGGCACTCGCAAATTTCGAGTCGCATTCGATTTCAACGCTCCTCGAATTATACCCAATTTTCCCGAAACAACTTACCTCCAATTTTGCGCAATTCGTGCATTTAATAATTTTTCTTTCATCTTCATTTCTTCCCGATATCCAGAAATTAGTTATGCACTTCTGCCAGATAAACAGTTAATGGATTTTTGTGAGTCGAAAGCAACAAAAAAAAACCCCATCGACGACCCGAAGCCGAGTGAGACGAGTCGTCGAGGCCGAAATATAAGCGAGGGTCGCGTGTGCACCACCCCGTTTCGTCTTGGTCTCCGTCTCTCTCTCTCCCGGCGACGTCCCCTGCTCGCCGGACACGTGCGCCTTCGAGAAATTCTTCTTTTATATCCTTTGCTCTTTGTTCGGCAGCAGCTGTCCGCCCGAAGAAATTCCTTCGTCGAGCGTCAGCCCTGGCACTCCGTCCCGATCCTTTCCTCCTCTCTCCCCTCCTATAAAACTTTCGTGTATATATATATATATATATATATATTCCTATATCTGTGCATCCTCCTGAGGGAGAACCGTGCACAAGGCCCACTCGGCCCGCACTGCGTACCGCCTATGAGATCGACGAGTCGCGCGAAAGGATTTCGAATCGTGACTACACGAGAGACGCTCCATCGAGAGAATATACAAGAGAGATCTCAATCACTCTCGGATGCTCGATCTAAAAAAAAGAGCATGATTTATGCGCCGGAATAAAAAAAAAAAAAAAAAAAGAATTCAAACAGCAGAAAATAACTATCGAGATAAATATTAATATTCCGGGCCGAGCCCCGTCTATAATGTTATGCGTCCGCGGACCGATATTTTTCTATTTGGGAGTTCGTTTCGTTTCTTTTTTTTTTACGACCAAAATTCTTCGGGGGCGTTCGGGTTGCAAAAAAATATAATTTCCGGGTCTATCGTCCTTCGTTCAGCCTCTTTGTTGTTTTCATCATCGCATTCTTCCTTCCCCCTTCATTCTTGCATCCCTCGCTCCCTCCTCGCCGTCATCGTCGCTGTATTTTTTTTTCTCGCTGCTCTTCTCTTCTTTCTCGCTTTCTTTTTTCTCATCTTCTTATTATGCTCGAGGGACGGAGGCGGGGGGGAAAGAGTTCGGGCCGGCTGTCGAGAGCCGGCGTATCCATTCCGGTACGGAATTCGGTAGCCACAGGGCGATCACGTGAGGCCCCGGTAGCGCTCTATCCCCTAAAACCTAATCATTTTAATCTTCGGCCGGAGTGCCCGCTCCCTCTCGCCCGGCATATTTTTTTGTCGAACGGTTGTTCGGGCCCTTTTCTCTCCGCCTCCCCCCTTTATCCCTCGCAGCGACTCCACGCCGGACCGTTTCTCATCTTCAAACTCTTTCTCTCACCGTCTCATATTTTTCGCTCTCTCTCCCTCCTCGCCGTTCCCTCACTTATCTCCGTACCACTCGTTCTGCCTCCTCTTCTTCATCCTCCACCCGTTCGTCCTAACCGAACGACCCCCGCGGGCCCAAACGAAATTCCACGAAAGGTCTCGTCCAAGGAAATCTTCGCTCGTGAGATAGATGCGAGCTCTACCCCCCAGGTTACCACGTCTTCCCCCCCCCCCCCCCCCCCCCTCCACCACCCCTCCTCACTCCGGCAATCACGATCTCTCGCGCGAAAGACAGATGTCGTTTAGCGGAACAACAACAACAGCCAGTCGGAATCTCGTCGATGATTTTTGCTCGGGAAAAAATAGAGGGGAAATAAATTTAATGAAACAGTGGAGTATCGACTTCGATGAAATTCTAAATTCGGATCATAGAGTGATGTTTGCTGCCGCAAAATAATTAATAAAAAACAATAGACGGTGGATTGACGTTGAAATTAATTGATCGATGTGCTCATTTGATCACTTCGAAACCCAACAATTCATCAACCGGGGGAGCAAAAAAAAAAAAAATAGGCGATAGAAGATAAGGACTAAAATACCGGACGAGAAAAAGAACGATGAAAAAGAACTCGATTCGAAAAAAAGTGAGAAAAATAAAACTACAAAATTTCATTGACCCTGAAATTAATTAATAGATTTGCTCATTCAATCGCTTCGCAAAACCGAGAATTCATCAACCAGAGCAGCAAAGAAAAGTAGACGAAAGAAAACAAAAACAAAAATACCGGACGAGAGGTAACCGGAGTGGATGAAAAACAACTTGATAAAAAAAATTAAAAAAAATGAAAAAAATAAAACAAAAAATGTTCCTCGACCCTGAAATTAATTAATCGATTTGCTCATTCAATCGCTTCACAAAACCGAGAATTCATCAATCAGAGGAGCAAAAAAAAACAGTCTACAAAAAAAAAAAAGACCGGATGAGAAGAAACCAGAATCGAAAAAAAACTCGTTTCCAAAAAAAAAAAGAAAAAAAAAACTAAAAAAAATCTCCATCGACCGAGATCGAATTATTCCCCATAGGATGACACGACATCCGGTGAGGAGAAAAAAAAAAAAGAATCTCTCGCCGAGCCGCGTACTCCGAAAAATAGTGTTCGATCTCCCAAGCCGATTCGCAACATTCATTCTCTCCGTGGATGTGGAAGCCGACCGGAAGTTTGCCCGTGTCGGTGCTGGATTGGATTCCCGCAGCTTCCACAGTGCGGAGCGCCGGTGGGCAAAACTCTCGCAGCAGCGGCATCAGGATCAGCGGCAGCTGCCAGGGCGCGCGGTCCCGAGGCCGGCGCTGCGGCTTTGGCTCGTTGCTCGCCTCCTGCTATTGGTGCTGTTTCTCTCGGGAGCGAAAAGGGGGGCCCCAGTTTGCGCGCCGACGACGACCGGAGACCACGAATCCCTCCAATTATGAACAGCGGCATTCCTGCGCTAGCATACCCATACTGGACTAACTCAACGAACGTATACAGTAGAGAACTCTCTCCCTCGACCAGCGAGAGCGACGAGGCACGACGGGAAGGAAACCGGCGAAGGAAGAGGGAGAAGAAAAATAAGAGGAAGAAGCACGAAGAGATAAGGAGGACGAGAGGAAGATGAAGCGAGAAGAAACATCCCTTCGCTCCAGCTCTCCTGGATGGGCCCGTGTACCGGCTTACATCCGAGCCTCTACGTATATATATATGTATTATATTATATGTATATGTATTTTATATGTGTGTGTCTATATATATTGCGCACTAAGTTGGAGCCAGAGCGCGCACTATAAAAGGGGCCTCACTCACGGGGCCTCGGGGCCTCAGAGAGCCGCGCGGCTCAGATAAATATGCGGGAGGGGCCGGAATTCCTCACTCGGCTGCATTCCGATCCCCTCTCTCTTTGTCTATCTTTATTTCTCTCGTAGCGTCTCTCTTGTTCTTTCTCTCCGGGGCCCTCTTTACTATAGGTTACTATATATATATATGTATGTATGTATGTATCTATATATACTATATATAAGGCCCATAGGACTGCTGCACTCTCGTGCCCCGTGCGCGCTCGCGCGACCGTATACTATACGATTACTGCTCTCGCTCCGTCGACTCTGTCATCCACACTATCCTCCCGTTCGCTACCTCGCTCCTCCCCGGCATCATCAACCCTCACTTCCTCTCCCTTCATCCTCGGATTATTTTTCTTCGTTCATCGCCGCGTCGTGAATACTACTACGGCGCTCAGCGCATGCGCACGTAACGCGCCCACGATAAGAACGGTTGACGGGACACTTTTCTTTCCTATTTTTGTCCCGTGCCGTAATCCGCATTCGGACGATACGTTGGACGTTTCTGTGACGAGATTTGTCATTGGGATTTGATTTCTATTTTTATTTCTTATTTCATGTTTCGGCTTTCACTGTAAGGTTGTTTAAGGCACGAGCGGGAAAAGAAACATTGATGGCAATTTTTTTATGTCATCAGACTTTGGTCGGTCTTGTTCCGGTGTTTCATTTTGCCCCGTTCTTAATTACTTCCACGATCTGACTCATCCCGGATCTCGAGAGGATCCAAAGAATCAAAGTTTCTCGCGATCCGTTAAGAAATTTATCTCACCGATGATGCAAAACGACGGGATCGAACGCGAGTCCGTAAGCCGCTCGATAGCGCATGCTGACACAACCCAAAAACTCTATTTCCATCCGTCTGCCGTTTCTCCTCACTGGCTCACGCAACACGAACGGTCGAAAGAAGATAGTAACTAATGTTGTTTTTTCACTCTCTCAAACGTTTCTTGCACACGCTTTTTTTTATTTATCCAGCGTCCCAACTTCTTTCGCCGAGGCTACCGAGCAACAGTTTTCAAAAAAATCTCGTGACGTCATCGCGAGCTCTATCATCAAAGGCCTCTCTTATTCCTGGAAGCCCCCACCGAGTCAATTAGGATTGTTTGGAATAACTTCGTACAATAAACGTACGCGCGCGGTAAATCCCTGAGCATCTTCGTCGGCACATTCCGAACATTAGGCGAGAGAATTGTATAAGCTGAAAGATCGGCCCTCATTATCATTATTATTTTTTTATTCATTTGTAACTATTGTCATTAATTTAATTTCGTATTCGTTCTGAAGCCAGAGGAGAACACATGTGATCACAAACTAAGTCACATAGTTATTGAAATGCTATACTTTTGATAAAACTGCAAAGATCAATCCGATAATAAATTACCAATACGAATCATTATAATTGTTATTAATATTGTCATTGTTGTTATTATTATTTCCTATCCTATGACAAGGAATTAATAATAATCATAACAATAACAATAAGATTAACAATAATAATCGTGATAATAAAAATACTGCGAGTAGTCGAGGTATCGCAATCTATATTTGATCCCGAACTGTTCGGAGGCCGTCCTAAGAGGACTCTCGATCCTAGAGCCACAATTAAAACCAATATCTATATAAATATCCATTAATCCGTCTCTCTCGCCCGAGACCGCGCACGCAACCGGCAACGGAGATCTTTCGAGTCCGAGAGTGTGCTCTGGAATTCGTGCGATCGGTCCGTCCGACCGAGCGAGAGCGAGAACACAGGCCCTTCGAGTCGGGGCGAGAAGGAGAATGATGCTCGCTCCCGAGGAGTACAGCGGCGCACGACGACCGAGAGCGTTTTCATACATAAATAGCTCGGAATTCATAAATCGCTGCCGTTTATACGAGAATACCCGGCGCACCTCTCTCAGCCTCCGTTCCTTCTTCACCCCCCCCCCCCCCCATCCCCCTCCACACCTCCGGCTCTCCGTTTCCTCTCGCTCTATTCCGTCTCTCACTTAATTTTTTTTTCCCCTCTTCTCTCTTTATTCCAGCCAAGGTGGACTCGTCGACTAGATCGGAATGCGTTTGTCGCTCACTTATATATATATATATATATACACACATATATATGTGTATAAATTATATGTCTTTCTCGGTCTTGCCATCTCGTGCATACTTCTTCCTATTCTTTTCTAGTTCTATCCCATCCTCGTATCTTCTTACTCTTGTTATTCCTCTTCTTCCTTTACCTTCCCCCCGTTCCCACCTCGCCGCTTCCCGCGCGTGCGCCGGTATCGGATGATGAGGCCCCGTGGGCGTTCTTCGAATTCCGCTGGGAGTCTCCAGCGGGATTCCGTCTTCCGCGTCTTTGCACGCCAGGCGAACCTCGCCCCCCCCCCCCCCCCCCCTCCCGGTGCTATATGCGACTCTCGTCTCCCGCAATGTCCCGTGCGCAGATAAAGCCCGAGCTCCGGAGTGCGCTCAACTCCCATGCACGCCATCATCGTTTTCATTTATCACCGCGATAAAGCATAATGGACCATCAATAATCGCCGAGCATGCTGGACGGAGGTAAATGAAACAAAAAAAAAAAAAGTCCTCGAAATCCTCGTCGAATCTTCCCCGGTCTTTCGATCTCTTCCGCGACGGTCTTTCCCGTGAAAAATGCTGCAACGCCCGGTTGTTCGATAAGAGTAAAAGCCGGGGGGGGGTGGAAACGTCCGGAGGATCGGAGACACGATTAGAGATAGATCGCACACACACGCATGCACACACACACACACACACGCATACTCATCTCCGATGCCGGAGCAAGCGAGAGAACGACGGAGAATGAAGCGAAGAGGTATACGAGGAGCGTAGTGGGGGGCAGAGCGTGGAGCGAAGGGGGGGAGGGGGCAGAAATTCCAACGTGGACGCGCGGGCCCCGTGTGATGCCCCCGCGACTCAAGGTCGGTTCTACTACTACGCCGAGGTTGGTGCGCCAGTCGGCAGGGTCGAGTCGCGACCTCGTCGGGCCCTAGGACCCCCCCCCCCCTCCTCCCCCTCCCCCCACCTCATATCTTCATCCTTGCCTCTCTCCTCCATCCTTCGCCCTTCGTTCCGTCTCCCGTTCGGCGCTCCTCGCGGCGCTCGGCAATGAACAGACGCGTAGCCTGCGTCCCGCGCGCCTCGCCCGGACCGATATTTTTATATTTCGAGGAAATGTTTTAAAAAAAAAATTAAATAAATAACAATAATAAATATCCAAGACGGGAGTGAAATTGGACCGATTCGGGAGATCGGAGGATGCGGCGCGTCTTCCTCGCGAGGTTCTCGAGGTGATAGTTGTTTACGTTCAAGGTACGCGATATCGCGTGTGCTCGTCTACGTGCAGGACGAGTGGAGGAGGAGGAGGAATCAGAAGGCGCATCGGATGCCGGAGGGGAGGGGGGGGTTTCGTCCGGAGTCGATCCGGGGATACGCGAAACGGGGGGCAGCGCGGGACCACGTTTGTTACGGTCCTGGGGCCCGCGAGATGGGACCCGCCTTTTTACGCTGCGCCGAACGGAGCGAGAAGCCTCCTCCTGCGGGGGGGAGCGAGAGCGAGAGCGGCCTCCCCTCCCCCGGGGACGCCGCGTCGGGACGAAGCCTCCGATCCTGCGCGCGAGAGCCTCCGAGCGGGATCGAGAGAGAGACGAAGAGGAAGGAAGAAGAAGTTAAAGGAAGAAAAAAAAGAATGAAAAAAAAAAAAATTCCAGAGAGAGAGAGAGAGGAGCGCGCCTCTCGCGAGAGAGGATCGGACGAGGAGAGGCAGAGCGGCGGAGTAGGTTGCGGAGAGTCGGAAGGAGCGTCGAGGAGGAGAGACCGAGAGCCCCGAGGGAGTGCGAGCGAGACCGGCTGTACGCGAGAGCGAGAGGGCGGAGGAGCCTCGAGAAGGACGAAGAAGGCTCTCGAGAACAAGGTGGAAGAAGCGAGCGAGAATCCCCGAGAGGTGGACACAACGGAGGTGGACGGAGGTGGAGAGAGAGAGAGAGCCCGGCCCCGGCAAGAACCGTCGGGGAAGAGAAGGAAAACGAGTGGGAAAAAAAAGGGGGATCCCTTAAAAATTGGAGTCGTTCGGGTTGGAGGTGGGGAACGGAATTTCGGGCCCCGTAACCGACCAGTCTGGAGGAGGCCTTCGCGAAGATGAGGTGATCCGCGGGAGAAGGCGCGGCGTTAACGTTAAACATCCGAGGGGCCCCGAGCCGGCATGGACCGTCAGTACACCCTATGCGTACTCGTACCGGCCCAACAGTACCGTACGTACGTGGACGGTTACAATCGGTGTTACGGCAAGAGGGACAATCGCAACGACAATCGTCACGATCTACGGGAACAGGAGCACATACTCAACCAGCAGCACCACCATTTGTTCAAGCAACAGAATCATCGCCAGAACCAACAACAACAACAACAACTGCAGCTGCAGTTGCAGCTCCAGCAGCAGCACTACCAGTTGTTCAAGCAGCAGAATCATCAGCAGAATCATCGACAGAATCATCAGCAGAATCAGCAACAACAACAACAACAACAACAACAAGTGCAGCTGCAGCTGCAACTCCAGCAGCAACACTACCAGTTGTTCAAGCAGCAGAAGCATCAGCAGAACCAGCAACAACAACAACAACAACAACAACAACAACAACAGCAACAAGTGCAGCTGCAGCTGCAACTCCAGCAGCAGCACTACCAGTTGTTCAAGCAGCAGAATCATCAGCAGAACCAGCAACAACAGAAACAACAGCAGCTGCAACTGCAGCAGCACAATTACAATCAGCTGCAGCAGCACTATCGGGAACACCAAGAGGCCCAGAATCGGCAGTACAGAGGCCAACAACAACAGCGCGAGCAGAACAAATCGGTGCGGCATAATCGGCAGAAGAACTTCAACCAACCGAACAATCACAAGGGGCACCGGGAGGAGCAGATTTACGAAAACGTCGTTTCGCAGTATCGCATGAGGATGTGCTACCAGAACGATTACGAGAACGACGAGCAGATACAGAGATTCTACTGGGAACAGTGCTATCGTCGCGATGACTGTGACGCCGCAACCGCATCGTACTACTATTGCGAATACGTAAGCCTTGACGCGCATGCGATGGATATCTACTGCTAACTTAACTGCGAGCTGAGAAAAATAGACACACACGTACCTACGCCCATACGCATATGTAAACGTGCGCGCGTGTGCGTCCGTTACATAGGCGATTCCAAACTACCGCGGATAAAATTTATGCCGCAGTGGAATATTCTTGAGAGTCGTATATGCAAATCGAGTGCAACGAGGATCGTGTATTATCCGCTCTGCGATATCGCGAGTAGATCCGACTCGTTTTTTGCGATAAGTTTGTGCTACGAAGCTGCAAATTATTTATCGGGAATGATAATTCTTTTTTTTTCTCTTCGGCGGTAGTTTCATTTTTTTTTTTTTTTTTTTTCTTCTTCATTCTTCGTCTTTGGTTGCATCGCTGCTGATGCTCGGATCGTCTCTTCGTGTACGCGGTATTATGGTCGGGAGTTGTGTGCGTGCGCGCGCAGAGATCACTGTGTGTGCCCCCCGAGAGAACCAGCGAGCCGCCGCTGCTCGCCGACTTGGCCGTGGGTTGTGTAGGAACGGATCGTGCCGAGTTCGGGCCCCTCCGTTGCTGGACATTCCTGAATACTTGGCCACCGAGAGACTCGGACTCGCTCGCCCGAGCTCCTTCCGTCCCTCGCGCGACCGCGAGAGCCCCCCGAGGATCTCGACCTTTCTGTGAATAGCAGCTGCCGAGATGCGATCCGTGCTCGATTATAATTTCACAGATTATATTGTAGATTAGGGAAAGACCGAGGGGGAAAAAAAATTTAATACGCTCGGAGGGGAGACTCGTTGGTTCTTATCATTTCTGCAGGGTGCATCGCATAGATTAAACGGGCGAGTAATTGTTCTGCAATCGACGACTGATCGAGGGTTTCGATGCGGGTTCGTTAGAGCGGCTCGACAGGCAAGATTCCAGAATTCACTTTTTTTTCGGCAGATTTAAATTATCGATCAGAGAAAGACTACAAGTTTCTCGATCTTTCTGTGAATAGCAGCTGCGACGATGCGATCCGTGCTCGATTATACACAGTACAATAAGTACCAACGTTTCTTGTCCACAAATGTCCACAATTGTTTTCTTGTTATTTTGTTTAAAAAAATCTTTGTGCATTTTTTAAAAATGTCTGTTAATTTTACGAATATTTTTTGTGAAATTAACAACAAAATAATTGTGGACGTTCGTGGACGAAAAAAGTTTGTTAATTGTACAAATATTTTTAATGTGAAGTTTCACAGATTATATTGTCGATTAGGGAAAGACGGAGGGGAACAAAATTAATACGATGGGAGGGGAATCGGTTGTTGTTATCATTCATGCAGGGTGCATTAAATAGATTGTGGGAAGGAGATTAAATCGGCAATTAATTGTTCCGCAATCGTCGATCGATAGAGAGTTTCGTTTCGGGATTGTTCGTTAGTGCGGCTCGGTAGGCGAGATTTCCAGAATTGTGCAGTTTTTTTTCGGGAGATTAATTTGATTGTCGGGGATAGACTGACGGAACGGCTTGTGTTGTTCGCGGGGTATTTTTAATGAACCCTCTCACGAATTGATAATCGCTGTGTCGCCCGCGTGATAATCGGTCGAGCAATTGGTCAGATAAAACGGGCATTTAATTCGAATTTTTCGTACTGTTGATTTATCGAATGCGATTCGGTGAAAAAGAAAAAAAAGTCGAACATTTTTTTAACTAATATATTCAATTGAATTCTTATTGATTTTATCGCATTTTATTTATCATAAGTAATAAATTTTATATCGCGAATTGCTTTAAGGTTCGGACGATAAGCTCATTTAAATTAGAGAAAAAAATTAATTTTTATTTTGGGACGTTTTGTCGAGTGACCATTCCTCTGAAGATAGTTTCGAAGAACTGTGCCGTACGGTTGCATCGTTGTTGGAAGCGAGTGGGTTAGAGAGGCCGTTCGCACGCTGCAAGCTCTCAATAATTATTTTCATTTATTATTTCCACATCGGTCCGAGCGTCGATGAAAGGGGACCGGCCGAGTGATTCACCGAGTCAATGAGGTTTCGTAGACGTCAACTTTTCGACGCAAATTCGACGTGCCAGCCTCCATACAAAAATACCATATCGCGTGACTGAAAAATCAGAAGGACGTATTTTTTGTGTACGAGAGTGTATAAAATACGCCGTTCTGGTTTTAGTCACGCGATACACCGAATCCCCCTTCCATACGTGTGTGAGTGGCTTTGTCATCCGACGACCTATTTATAAGACGTCTCTTTCATCGGCATCGATAAAGTCCTCTATACACTCAATTCCTCCCTTCTCTTGGCTGATCGTTTCCCATCCAGCAATCTCGTTAGTCCTTCAAGTCCAATGAAACGACGTTTAAAATTTTTTCGTTTAAATGCATTGCTATTCGTCATTTTTCAGATTTTTTAAATTAATGAAAATATTTCTAATTACATCCGAGTGAATCGGAGTTTTTATGAGTAAATAATATATTTTTATTTTTTCTGTTGATTACTCGACGGTTTCTTAATGCGAATTTTGTATTTTTCTGTTGCAGGCGAAGAAGGAGATCTACGACGTGAAGCAGCAGAGGCTCTGTCTAGCTCAGGACGAGTACGATCACCTCAACAATGCCCTCACGACCCTCGGCGCATCGCGCACCAGTTGTGAGTAACAACTTTCACGTTAAATAATTAATTCTCCTCTCGCCGACGAAATTCTACAAATTCAACGCGATTCGAAGCCAACGATCTTAGCCGCCGGCCCATTCGCGAAACCCCCGTGTCGCTTGTCCGTTCGCAAATCCGTGAGTCGTAGCGTCTCCTCTGGATTGTGCAACAACCGATTAACTTTGGATAATCGAGTTCCGCGACGTCGCCGAAGATAGGAAAACATTTTATAACACGCGTTTCGCAATCGTTGAGTGACGGATACATAACAGCCATTTAAATACTGTAATCGAAAACCAGCTCCGGTAGCTTCGAAAAATTGACAAAATTCATTTTTTTTTTCATTTATTTTCTCTCTTTCCTCAAGTTTCAAGTTTGTAATTTTTTCCATTTTTTTTTTCAGTGTGTTCCAGCTCGAGTTCTCTCAGCACGAAGTACGATCCGGATCTTCTCAAGTCGGACGTCGCTTTGGCGAGGAGTCGTGTGTCGCGACTCAAGCGAGAATTGGAGCAGATACGCGCAGAGATGAACTGCACGCAGCGCGGGGTTGACACTCTGGCAAGGTAAACACACTCGAAAAAAAAAATCTATCTCACATGAAACCGTAAAAAAAGAAAAAAGCAAAAACTAATATGAACATTTTTTTTTTATTTCCAGCGTCGAGCAAAAGCTGAGCGCCCACCAGGGTGGCTGTTACAACATAACCGAGGCCCAGGCGATAATGACCGAGCTGAGAAACATCCAAAAGTCTCTGAGCTCCGGTGAGAAGGAGAAGGCCGAATTGATGCAGTCGCTTGCCCAGCTGAAGGACGAACTGACGAGGCTGCAGTTGTGCGAGGGCAGTCCGGACGCGAGTACGCTGAGTCTTCCGCAGGAGAAGCTGAGCACGGCCTCGCAGACGGATCTTTCCGGCGAGTTGGTGCCGATAGGCACGAGACTGGCCGAGATGGCCCGGATGAGGTTGCAGTACGACGAGGCGCGGAAGAGGATACAGCACATACAGCAGCAGCTGGCCGATCTCGAGGAGAAAGTAACACCGGGCCAGACCGAGAGCGACAAGGACAAGCTTTTGCTCTTCCAGGAGAAGGAGCAGCTTCTGAGGGAGCTGAGGAGCATAACTCCGCGCACGAGGACGCAGCAGGACATGAAGAAGATTCAGTGCGAGATAAGGAGACTCGAGCAGGATCTCAACAACGCTCTCGAGCTATCGAACAAGACGATTACGGACCGCGTGCGTCTGCACGAGGAGAAGCAGTTGCTGCTCCAGCAGCTGAGGGACGCGCTGAGATCGATGGCGATGCTGGAGGGTCAGCTGAAGACGCTGAGCGCGAGCACACTGTCGGTGAGCAGCAGTTCGAGCCTGGGCAGTTTGAGCACGACGAGCAGCAAGGGAAGTCTCAGCTCGGGTCTCAGCTTCACGGACATCTACGGCGGACCGCAGTGTCTGGGTCCCGTGCAGCAGGAACGACCGGTCGACATGGTCGATCTCCACAGGCGGGTCGAGAGACTCCTGCGGGGCTCGGAGCCGAATCTCGGTAATCTGGGAACACCCTCGCCGGGTAGATCGCAGCCGAGCCTCTCGCCGAGATCGAGTCTCTCGAGCGTCAGTCCACCGGTTTCGCCGCTCTACGAGAACGCACCGATGGGCCCACCGCCCGCCTACGAACAGGTCGAAATGCAGAGGAAACAGCAGCAGAGACTTCTCGGACCGGCCACGTCGCATCTCGATCGCGGCCAGCTCGAGGACAAGCTCGCTGAACTGAGGCTCAGTCAACAGGCCATTCAGGAACAGCTGACGGCGAGCACCGAGCAACTCAAGCCCAGTCCTCAGCCACCTTTGGAAATGCAGTCTGGCAACATGTCCCAGGGCAGCGGGCTCGGAAGGCCGGCGCTGCCGCTGCCTCAGGAACCACCCCTCTCGCCCATTAGCGAAACTCCACCGCCGATGGGAAGCCGCTCGAGGGCCAGCAGCTCCGGCACCAACACCAGATCCGTTTCCGCGGCGGTCTCCGACGAGAGCGTCGCCGGGGATTCCGGGGTGTTCGAGGCGTCGAACAGACGAAGATTGTCGGGACTTCAATCGGTCGATCCGCTCGCTTTCGGCGACATGAATTTGGAGACTGCCCAAGTGCAAATTAAACTGAGGTCAGTACCGAGTGATTTGTCGGTCACGACGCGCCCTGCCCGCCCAATCTGTTGAGAACTTTGCCATGTGATCCCGCAACGTAACTCTTCTCTGAGACATTTGAAATATCTTCGTTATAACATGTTTTTTTTTCACATTTTCGAACGAATTATTTATTCGATTAAAAATCAATTAGATGGCTTAGTGATTGTTTTTTAGACACTTGAGATCTCTTTGAGTAATTTGAAAAATAAATATTTTTAAACCAATAAGATCTTTGAGTGATTTTTCTTTGAGACATTTTTTCACATTTTCAAACGAATTCAGTCGACATAAAAATCCGTAAGGTAGCTTAGGATTTTTTTGGAGGCTGTAAGAGGATTGGCACATTTTATTAATTGTTTTTTTTATCTTGACTACAGGTATTCGGTGGGTGACGGACTTCTCCATATCGGTATAGAGAGAGCGAGGAATCTGGCTGCCCTGTTCATACCGGACAACATGAGAGTGTGAGTAGAGTTCGACGTTCCTCGAATCAGTGAAAGTGCGTCAGATCCGAAATAGCGAACCTCTCTCACTCTCTCCCTCCGTCTCTCGTATCTCTCCGTATGCTGTGCGTGTCTGTCGTTATACTGTATACTCAAACGGCACGGCGCACCGGCAGGCGAGTTGCGTCACGCTTTGGACTCTGAAAACGTTTCTGAATTCCGCGAATGTCATGTCACGTATACAGACTGGACAGAAACTTTCCACGAACCACCGAAAAACTTCTCTGCGCTTTTTTTTTCTTCGCCCGAGTGTTTCTATTAAACCGGTAAAAAATAAAAATTCTATGCATAAAAAGTCGCGAGATAAACGCTCTGCCGTCTTCTCTCGACCAAGAAAGAATCGTGTCGCCACGGATCGAAAAGCCCGGTAGATATATGTAATTTACGGAGTCAACCGTAGACGAGACGAACATTTGCTACGTAAGAAACACACACAGACACAGTGACGAGATATCCAGGAATAATTTATCAGCAACGAAATCATTGCGTTCCTCTCTGCACTCGACAATGAATTTTTCTCTTTGCTCCTGTTATTTCCAGAAAAAATAATAATGAAAGGAAAACAAACCGAAGAAAAAAAATTATAATTAATTTCTCAAGACGAGATTGCGCGACCAAAAAAAAAACCGTGTCTCTCCACCGGTTAAGAAGCCCGGTAGACATACGTAATTGACGGAGTTAACCGTAGACGAGACGCACATTTGCTACATAAGAAACAGACACACAGACGAGATATCCAGGAATAATTTATCAGCAACGAAATCAGTGCATGACATTACCGAGCTCAAAGCATTTATAGTACACACACGCACACACTCGGACACATGTGGTCGATGGGCTCGGCACCAAAAAGTAACCGGGGGGTAACGTATCCGAAGATCGGAATGCAATTATGAAATCCCGTCGGCCCGGGTGGGTTTTGGATCAATGACCAGCAGCCATCGCGGGCTTACCCGGCGTCCCTCTTGTGCCGCGTTGAAACCCCCGTTATGCAACCATTATCGCCAATTTCTTCCGCCACCGTCGATGCCACCTCAATTCGTCTCTCTCCTTCCGCGCGAGATTCCCTCGGTCATTGTATGAGTCCCTCGTAAATTTCGAGACGGGAAAAGGTGCCGCTAGACGAGCCGATGAAATTACGGTCGAAGGGTCTCGCGGACGCATGTGCGTGGTCGTAGAAGAATGCCTCGCTCGTTCTTGGATCTTTCTACATATATATAGGATAAGTTGGGGTGATACGGCCATAGTTTTTTAAAACGATAAATATTGGAAGTTTAACGTTTAAAAAACCTTCAAATTTTTATCGTAACCAACTCTAAAAACATCGGACTGAAGTAATTCGCTCAGAATGTTCGATACTTTCGATGCGCTTTAATTGCAGCTCAATAAATAAATATTCGCGATCGGCCATGACACCCGGACACTACGGGTGATATGTTCATAGATCGCACGAGCCATTTCTTAGTATACTTCATCTTATCTACCTGAACTACCGAAAAACAAAAATTACCTCCGTCAAATCTTTCAGTTGCGAAACTAAAAAGCAAGCGTTTTTAATGGCCATATCACCTGAACATTGCGGGTGATACGGCCTCGTAGAATATCTTATAAATCTTATAATTTTCGGTGCAATCGCAGTGTATCCACATATACTAAAAACTGTGCACACGGAAGCGCCATTCGTTTGTTACATTAAAAGATATTACGGGTGGCCATATCACCCGCGTGGCCATATCACCCCGACGAACCCTATGTATGCGTTTGCTCCAATCGATCGAACGTCCCGCAAAGATCGATGAGCACCGAGCGAAACGCGCGCCGGGCAACAAATACCTTCACGTAATAGGCGATAAACGCCGACGCAGCGGTAATAACAGCTGTTGTCCACGATCGATAAAGTTAATGAGATACACGGAGCTTTAATGAAATAATAAATCTGCGATGACGAGAGGTGTATGAAATCTTAATATAACAACGACATTAAAAAAAAAATTCTTCATTGTTTCGTTCTTTAGATACATCAAGGCTGCTCTTTTGCCGATGCAACCACCTTTGAATCACATGTGCTGCACGAAACCGGTCACGGATCTTCGCAAGCCAACCTTCGGCGAGAGTTTTCCCATCGCCGTTCCTCTCAACAAGCTTTATACGAAAACTTTGCAAGTCAACGTGTGGTGCACCACCGGGGAGTCTGAGGAGTGCTTGGTGAGTTTCACACGACAAATCATCGTTGTGTGCAATTAAATTTGAACTTTGATTCTTTTTTTTTTAATTTCATTTTACTCGACTAATTCCTCCTTCGACACAATGATTGTATTGTATTTAAAAAAATGGTTTTCTTTTGTTCTTTTACTTTATTTTTTTCTAATTTTTTATTTACAAACTTTCAGGGTTCAGCACAAGTCTCCCTGGCAGACTTCAGTCCGGAGTCCCCGAGCGTAAAGTGGTACAACATCCTCTCGTTTCGCTTCATGCAACCGTCAACGTCGGAGAACAACGCGAGCGGCAGCAGCTCCTCGGTTTTCAAGCAGGCAAGGCACGATAAGCAAGAGTCGGATATCTCGGTTTATCGTAGCGGCGCTCAGACTCAGAATACCAAGGAGGAGAGCAGCGACGAAAGCACGATAATCAGCTCACAAACTTCGACTCTTACGAGGAATCAGGGATGCGACGAGCTGCAGACCGCGGCTTCTCTCAGGCTCGAGGAACTCGCCAACTGCCTCGGCAGCCCCGAGGAGGAGGATGAGGAGCACGACAGCGACAGCGGAAGCGAGGACAGCGACGAGGAGGGAATTATCGTTGAGTTCATGATGGAGGACAACGTTCTCGAAGATGTTCTCGAACATGAGGTGCGTATTTTATGCTTGCACTTGATCGCGATGTCTCTTATCGTTTATCAGAAATTACCACGTCATCAGTATTTAAAAAAATACTATATTCGAAGAACTGTGACGAACCGCTCGTTGAAATAATCTTATATTTATCGATTGAATGTCTCAGGTCGAATTGCTCGTACGATAATGTAATTAACGATTTTTTAAAATTATTTTGCAGGAGGAGGAAGAACTCGCCGAGGAAGATTCCAACCACACGCAGGACAAGGAAACCAACACCGAATGTATTTTCATTCCCGAGCAGGGCAAGCAGAGGAAACTGTCGGCTGCCGGAGCGGTTCCCGGAGCAATTCACGACGACAAGAACTCGATCGTTATCAAGAGGAGTCAGACATTCTCGCCCAGTGCGGCAGTCAGTCGAAATCATTACATCTGTCGAGTGAGTTCTTACGCAAGTGCGATGTTATTATTTATAATAATATCACATATAAAATTATTGTATAATATTCTGCTACGGCTACGATCGACCCATCGGCATCGTCAGTTTTTTCTATTTCGTCCATTCGTCGAGCATGTTATAGCGAGTTTTGCTTCAGCTGTTTCGACATCCTTATGGATTGTTAAATGACCAAAATTAATTTTTTGTTTACAAAAGTAGAAAAACGAAGTGGACTAACCCAGAAGAAAAATTTTCTTGTGTAGCCGTCAAAATTGCACTCGCCAGGAGAAAAAACGGACCACTGTGAAAAACAATGTCGATCGCATGTCACTTAGGGTTTATATAATTAATTTTCAAATAAATAATTCTGAGGAGCGCCAACGCTCATGTCCGAAACGTAAAAAAACGTGTTTGAAGATTCGCATCGCTCTTCCATCTGACGATGCCGACGACTCGATCGTAGCCGCAGCAGCTATTACAAAATCTTATTTTCTTATTATATTACAATCAACTTAATTAAATGTTATTTATTATCATTGGCATTTTGGATATATTCGACGAAGTAGTAATTTTTACTTTTTTATTTTTACAGCTCAATCGTAGCGACAGCGACAGCAGCATGCCTCTCTACCGTCGTGGCGGTCCCTTCCAGAGAAACTCCGTGGAAAGGCGATCGCTGCGCTGGCGACGACCCTCCTCGGCATTAAGCTCGAAGACAGCGTCGAAGAAGTCAACGCACCTGCCCCAAACAGCGAGAACTTCTCTCGACTTGGAGCTCGATCTTCAGGCTCAGCACGCGAGGCTAAACAATCTTCACGACGAGCTCAACAGGCTTCGCGATCTAAAACAGAGGCTTGAACAGGCGCGCGAGAAGGGCGACACAGACGTCGCTACGTGGCTGCTCGAGGATCACAAGTTCCAGACACTCATGGCTCAGGCGGAGAGTGGAAAGAATGGAAAGAGCCCCGAGGACAAAAAGGTCGAGAAGATGCTCAAGAAAACTTCGAAAGAGATCTACAAGCTGAGAAAAACTAAGGCTGGAAAAGGAAAGCCCGACATAATCTCGTTCAAGTAAGTTTCCCTTCGATGTTTTTTTGCTTCCTCATGGGGGAAGCTTTGTTATGATGAAAAAATAATACTTTTGAGATGTTAATAAGAACGTGTTCAGAATATTCGAACAAACCGGATTATACTTTAAAGAATTGTCCTGATGTATGCGTGACTTAGCAAAAAATTCAAACCGCCATAAATCGAGACCGCTTAACTCGAGAATGCCTCGCCCGATCCAGCTGAAATTTGACACACAATATGTGTGGTTGATAGGTCAAATTTTCTTGAAAATTTCATTAAAAAATGTTCAACTGTTTTTTTGATACACGATTTTTAATTTCTTCATAAATGTTTGTTGCTGTTACAATTTTTTAGCGGGACGGAAAGTTGCACACTTGTAGTATGATCGTCCATGATCCCTACTAAATGTGGAGATAATCGATCGAAGGGTTTAAATTTTAAATCATTTTGAATTTTTTAAATTTCCTGCAAAATAAGTATTTTATTTTAGACGCAATTTTTTAGAATAAATAAAATACTGATGACTTATCTTCTTTCTGATCGCTAATTTTTACACTTTAATCTTTTCCAGAGAGAAAATGGCTTTCTTCACCAGAGTGAATCTTAATGTTCCTGTCTTACCGCCGGAGGATTCGGCCGAAGTCACCGTCCATCACAGGCGTCACGCTTCCGAACCCGTCGGAAGTCAGGCAGCATCGGCGCGTACCAGTGTCCACGGTATTCGCGAAGTATCGGCGGTGAATTCGTCTCGAGCGTCGGCGACCAACACGGTCCACAGATCGAGCGTCGTTGGCTCGCCGTCGTCGACGACGAACGGTCCCGAGGCGAGAGATTCCGGAGTCTGTACAAATGCGACCGGCACGGAGGACAGCTCCAAACAAACGATCGCCCTGGAAACTCCGAGTGACAAACCCTCGGAGGAAAACAGCGAGCCGAAGAGATACGAGTACGTCGTTGACAGGGTTCTCGGTGTCGAGGTTTAATTTTTACACCGCGTCGCATATTTTACGCCCTTGAGCAACGAATTTTTTCGAGCTCTCACGACGGCCGAAGAAGTTGAGTGACGATCATTGTATCATTGTTTGTTCGACTCCCATCTTCGCAACATGACTGTCCCCCCCCCCCCCCAATCTATAAACGAATTCGCGTGCTCAGCTGGATGCTAGTGAATCCACGTGAGTACGCGCACGGGAATATTGTAAATACGAATTCATAAATTATTTAATTCCAATGTCGCGTCACCGTCGATTAACTATTTAATTATATACAAAAAAAAATTAACTCGCGAAAACGACAGTCAAGTGTTAATTGGTTGGAGACTGCGAGGAGAATATTGTTGTTGTTTTTTTTTTTTTTTTTTTCGTTGAGTGCCGGGGCGCACGACCCACCGAGCAGCTGGTCTGCGTTTCGAGGAGAATTAAAAAGACTCTTGCGCCCTGGACAGAGAAGCCCGGAGATTAACGGAGTCCTCCGTCGCTCGCACGGATTCTCGAGCTGCTCGTATTCGATTGTTCGATGTTTAGACTGAAATATGCGGTATTTTTTAATGACGAATCTCGGGAGTCTTCGTGGGTGACGATGGCTGCCTGTAAAAGTCCTGGCACGCCAGCCTTCTTCGAAGTGCCTTGAACCTCGTTGAACTCGCTGGAAAAAACGGGGGAGCGCGGTTTTGCAAACAAACGAAATGTGAAACGATCGTTGACTCTTGAGGGCCTTCGACTGGGGTTGAAATTTTTGAAAAAAAATAAATAAAATTATCCCGACGATCGAGCGCCTTGCAGTGTGCCTTCGTCGTTGGCGATTCTTAGTGCCTTGACCGGAGCAAGTGGAAATATTATACGTGCGGAGGTAGCGAATGTCGCGATTAAAAAAAATTGTGATTTCGAAATTTTAGTATCGAAGAAAGATCTTGGTAAAAAAAAAAGAAAATCTGCAGACTTCTTCGTCACGGGACATGCGTAGTTTTTTTTACGCACAACCAATCCCCGACCGGAAGTTCGACGGCATTTTGCAAATACGAAAAACGACCCGAGTATCCACGGTTGTTATTACTCGTTAATAATACTCAAAGTACAATGAAAGTTACTCGGTGATAAAATTTTGACGAATTCGTTACTTGTGAGAATGGCAAAGTTTAAATTTCACTTGGCGATAATTCCGAAAGTGTGCGATGTTCCGACCGTATCGTGTCGAAGAAACGGTTTAAAGGTCGAAGGGGAAGAACAAAAAAATTTATGAACGAGAAGATTAAAAAAGAAAAAAAAACGGAAATACTTCTCCAAATAATCATGTACATAATGTTGTACATACGCATCTAACGATTACGTTACACGACTATAAATATTAATAAATCCATTATATATATAGAGGTTTATACATATGAAATGAAATTACGAAGTGTATGTAAACTCAGATATTTTTTAATCTGAAAAAAGGAGAAAGAAAATGAAAGGGAAAAAGAAAGGCGAGAAAACAGAGAGAGCATATTCGCGTTATAAATACGCGCACTCGTATGAATGTTATTGAGGAGTAAACGCGCGTTGCATATTTGCCGGATATATCAATCCCGTCTAATTCATTGCGACCTAATGAAATTTGTTTGACCGATAATTCATGTGCCTTTTCGACGCATCCTCCGTGCCTACGTGCCTCTGTTCATATTAATGTCTAATCGAAATACCGAACAATACCCATGTATTATTAATGTTACATTATTGTATTATTCACTATTGGCCTAGCCGCATTACTTGTAACGAAGTTATCATTTTTAAAAATAACTGATCTTTTTTTTCGTTTATGGAAAAAAAACAGACACAACATGCTTTGTAAGTAATGGTTCGTATATAACGATTAAAGAAAGAAAAAAAAATACAATACAAATCAATGAATTTTCTTATTGCAACCGAATCGATACTTTTTCAGGATCGAATTATTTTTCCCTCGAGTTCGGGAACCTCACCGGAAATGGTCGCTCTTCGCATTTTTTGACCCCATCGAGCCGGGAGCGGTCTCGCGCATGCGCGGCTGAGGCAGACGCGAAATTTCGCAGCAGGTAAAATACCATCTGCAGCAAATGACTAGCAACTTAACCTGCAGGTGCAAATACGACGTATCTCGAGACTGAGGCACTTCGTCGACAGATACCGCCATTCGATACCTCACCGCTCTTCCTCCCCGAGCATCTTTTCCCCTCTCCTCTTCCCGCTGCTTTTCGCCGACGACGTAAGACCCGAATAACAATGCCTCGGCCTCGGCGAGGAGTGGGGGTAGAATGCATTCTGCTCGGCACTCGAGACAAGCACGTGCGACTGTTGTATTTACGATTGTTTATTCTCGTTCGCGAGTAGGGCTCTCTCTCGTCGCTCGGCCTACGGTTTCAGGTCACAGTGTATTATGCGCTCTGCAGTTGTAATTCTAAGCTCTCGAGAGCCAAGAGGAAATCCGAGAGATTTTCCGAGTGGACCGAAGGGAGCCAGTGATAGTCGAGTGGGTAAAAGTTGGTACGGCAAGTGGAAGGAATTATTGCGAACCGAAAGCCGAGAGAAGTCGGGAGAAACTCCGCCGATGTTTCGCGGCCGCCCGACGGCCTCGGACGACATAGGAGCGTCTCGCGCTGGCCGAGGTGTACGCTCGAGTGTCTCCGCGTAAACTATACTTCCAGTAATCCGAAGGCTCCGGCAGAGCGCGGGTGTACGCTTCGTAGTATAGTAGTTTGTGTATACTGCACTGTAGTACGCTACGCGCGAGAGAGAGAGTGAGAGAGCGAAAGAGAGAGGGAGACAGCGAGAGAGGAGAGTGGTTTTGTGTATGCGCTCGGCGAATCCGACCAGTTTGCACCCGGGCTGCCGCACGCCCGATCGCGTTCTTCGCCGCGCCCTGCCATCGTCACACGACGCCGTGAGATGCTGACGTGCTCGCGACATGTTTCCAACAGTGTAGAAACCAAGTTTTCCCGACTCAGAAGCGGTAAGTCAACGACAATATTTTACGACCAAAATTCAGCCTCGATCTGTTGAAAGAAAAAATGTAATAGTTGCGTCCACGCTTTTTTGAGGTTATGTGTATTTATTTTTGGCGATGTGTATAGTGTGAAACGTGCATGCGGGCGGTTGTGAAAAGCGTCGGGACGCTGCGCACGATCTTTTCTCCGTCGCGCATCTGTACAACTTTTTGGATTTACAATCTTTTGTTGTTGTTGTTTCTTTTGTCTCTGGCGAACAATGGAATTGCCTTATGGGACACGAGTTTTATTTCGGGGAGTTTTGTTTTCATTGTCGTAGCGGCGTAGACAGCCGATGTTACGTGTAGTTGTCTCTTTTATCTCCGCGAACTTTGCGAGATCGCAGTTTTTTTTTTTTAGTTTTCTCTTTTTTTTTGTCGCAGACGATGTTGCTTTCGAGCGCGAGTTTATGAACGGGCTCGATGTGGAATCTTTCCTAGCAGCAATTTTTCAGATGTTATGAAAAAGTTGTCCGTTGGTTGAATTATGACCCGACAAAATGTTATCCGTGAACCGTCCGATTGTCCCAAAATCAACCTTCGGACATGGACAGTTTACGCATAACATTTTGAACAGCGAACAACTTTTTAGGTACGAAAACTTTGCAGCTCGGGTTTTGGTGAGATCGAGTTGTTTATAGAGAAGCTTTTTGTTTCGTTGTAATCGCGAGAAAAGGCTCTAGCAAACGTAGCGATAACGGCACTCGAAACACCTGCGATCTCGCGTTTCTCGGTAGAGTTGAATCCTACCGCGAAAAGTTCTCCGCGTGACGTCTGGTTATTTGTTTCTATAGAGTTGCCATTCGCGTATCCATTCGCTCTGTCAACATTTCCCTTCGTTCGTCGCTCTGCTCGTATATCTCCCGACATGCGACCTCGTATTTTATTCATGAGTTCATCAATCTCCGTGATATAAATACCATCGGTCTAGGCTCGGAACTAGATCGGATTATTTTGAACGCCTTCCATTATTCGTGCATCAATGTTATCGCGTTATAGCCCGTGCTCGGCCGATTGGTTCGATCGAAGAAATTGAACCCGATTGAACGTGTCGTTGAGTCGGACATTCGAAGCGTTTTCGTTACTTCGTGCGACAAACTATACACTGTAAAGAAATGTTTGAAATTTAATGTTTCTGAAATTTCAAGCACATGTGCGTTGCAATTTTATCGTGAAATTTTTATTTTCAGCAGAAAATGTTGTAAATTTCAGGCAAAAGATTTGTAATTTTAATACCTGGTATTTTCATCTTACAACAAAAAGTACATTAATGTTCAATTAATGTAAGTAATGTAAGCAAATTTCAAGTTCCAGTACATTCAATTTACAATTTAGTTTTACACTGTAATGAACTAATATACATATGTATATTTACGGGAGAGCGGGGCAAAATGGAACAGTGGGGCAAAACGAGCTAACAGAGAAAACCCAATTTCCCAATAACTTTTGGATGGTGCTACGGGCAGGTGGGGCAAAACAGGTTTGAAAATTCGGATGCATCGTTGGGACAAAATGGGGCATCCAAAAATTATTCGAAAATTAAGTTTTTTCCCCCACTTTGTCCCATTTTGCCCCACGCTCCCCTATGCATACACAAATAACTTTCCACACAGTACCGATGGTCCACGTTCCGAATAAATAAGCGACTCATCGATTAGATTCTCATCACGTGCAATCTCCGCAAGCGGAAGTACCGCATAGGCTTGGCTCCCAATTGTTATTGTTATCCTTCCGTTTTTTTTTTTTTTTTTTTTTTTTTCGATGATACGCAGGCCCGGCACGTAGTTAACTCAGTCGTTAGTTGCATAATAGATGGCGGTCACTTGCGACCAGTCGGTAACTACCGAACGACCTTAGCGTTGCACGTCATAGTGGAGCCACCGGGAGCCTTGCCGAAGACTGTACACTCTATCTTGCTGCATTCCGTATTCACTCGATCAACGGTAGTAAGTAACACACAATTTTTTTTTCATTTTTTTTTTTATTTTTATTATTCAAAACTAAATATAGCGCTCGAAGCGATCGAGTAAAAATTCTCCCGGACTGTATGAAGCGAGTGAAGAAAGCATTGTACTCGGGCAATCGGTGTCTGAGACAGTGTGCGTTACGTGCCTGCCGGCTGACCCGAGTAAACTATATATATATATATATACACATATCTCTAGCGTTTGAGTTATAACTCGTACCTGAACATACGTCGGCTCGTACTACTTCCAACTACTAGATACTCATGTCTCCGGTCCAACACGACAGGCCGAGCGGCCGGCACAAAACTTTGTCCCTTCCACGAATATATTGCCCATAATTTAATTTTTTTTTTTTGCATTCGACGAATCGGAGAAAAATGCACAGGCGCGTTCGTACTTTCGCGCGTTTTGCCTCCGGCATTTCGGGTGATTAAAGGGTCGAGATAAATCTTTGTCCGTTGGGAGTTTCCGACGCTGTCTCACCGCACGCGGGTCGAGACCGGTGCGATCTTCGAACTTTTCGTTAACTCGAAATTCTATAAGGAAAATGATTTTTGTTTTTCTTCTTTTCTTATATAACGCGATGTCTTCGATGAGATATTCACGTGCTCTGTTCGGCAACGTTAATTCGACGACGCTGCAACTCTTGGTGCTTCCAATTCTGATCCCATGCACTATTCCGACGATCAACGAACGCGTTTAATTAATTCGGAAACTTTGCGGACTAAGTTCCAACTACTATTTGCGACCGGACTGCCCAAAACTTTGCCTCTTCCGCGAATTTACAACCGATAATTTTTGTTTTGCATTCAGCTAATTTGCTGAAAAATGCATCAGCGCATTTGAGTTTTTAGTCGTTTTGTTTCCGGTATTCCGAATCGTCGGACATTCGGAGCTTCCGGCGCTGTCTTACCGCACACGGGTCGTCACTACTGCGACCTTCAAACTTTTTATTAACTGGACATCAATAGGCTTATTATGAAATCCATAACGTCGATTAATTTTTTTTTCTTTTTCATAGAGGAAGCTTTGTTTTAGTTAAAAAAAATTCGCGATTTTAATGAAAAGATGTTCTGAATGTTCCAAAACGTCGAAAAATCAAATTTAGAAAAAACATCCGGATCTGTGCGTGCGTGAAAATTGAAATTTTCACAACGCTTTCTCATCAAAGTTGAAAGTTTAAAGTTGCAATTTCTATAACTTTTTCGCATAATGTAAAGGACATTGTGAGAAAGTGTTATAAAAATTTCAACTTTCAACTTTCAGCATTTAACTTTTTTATTTCAATTTTCAACTTTTTACAGTGCGATATCTTCGATGAGATATTCACGTGCTCTGTTCGGTAACGTTAATTCATCGATGCTGCAATTCTTGGTACTTCTAATTCCGATCTTATGCATTATGCTGACAATCCACAACCGCCTTTAATTAAATCGGAAGCTTTGCGGACTAAGTTCTCTCTTTGCCGTGCGGATGTTTTTTTTTTTATTATTGTTTTTCGTTGAATAATAGTTCATAAAATAATAACGTATGCAGGATAAATGTTTGCCGAACGGTTCGAGAATCGTGATGGGCGTGGGCCGACGCGATCGTTGTAACCAAGGTAAAATCTACGCGCAGCGTCGATTAGCAGGAAAATCTCGAAGAGGCCGAGGCGCGTGTTTATCAAAGTTACGTTAACTTGGCCTTCTCCTTTACAAACTCGCCCACTCGAGATTTGAGCCGGCTGATGATTCCACTTGTATGGTAACTCGATACGCTCGGGCTGTTCGCCCGGGACAATACCGATTTAGCTATACGATAAACACATGTCCGAGCGGTTTGCGCCGACGTTATTACGAGGAACTCTTATCTCTACGCTTTATCCAAAATGTCTGAGCCAAGAAGAAGAAAAAAAAACATTATTGATCCTGTACATTTGTATGGAATCGGGCCAACGGTGTATCGTCGGAAAAAATGCGTCATAACGAACTCGCGCAACCCACACACATATATATATTTATATATATAGATATAGGGGAGAGAGGGGCAAAATGGGGCATCCGAACATTATTGGAAACTTGAGTTCTGCCTCACTGTCTCATTTTTGTTCGCTCTACCCTAATTATTCTATATATCATGATTTATATACGTAAACATATTATATATATATATATATTGTAATGGGGAGAGCGGAAAAAATGGGACAGTGGGGCCAAACGGCACGGTGAGGCAAAACTCAATTTTCCAATAATTGTTTAAACTGCCCATTTTGCCCCATCGACACATCGGGATTATGTGCCCCATTTTGCCCCACCTTCCCTATATATCGTACGCGATAAACAACGTTTTTGTTGATTTATTACACAAGCCGCTTCGATCGAGATAGGATTGAGGGGTCTTTTGTTACCGAAATTATGAAACTGATGAAAGTATGGATGGTTTCGCGGGTAACTTATAACTTTGCTCTCGGGGGTTCGGTATTTTTTTCTCGAGTTGATCAGGTATCGATCTCGAGGTTCATTTTTATTTTTACATCAATTTTTTTTTTCTTCCCAACATCGATGATAATACCAAAATAATTGTATTTGAGCTACGTCGAAACGAAATCGAGTCTCCCGTGAGTGCCATCAGTCGCACAGGGATCGATAAGGATGGAAATTTTTATTCCACCGCGAGTCACCGACCGTTGTTACATTTCATTAGGCCCAGACGAGCGTGAGTCGACGCTGTTTGTCTGTGCGTGTGTACCTTGCCGGCGCCTTCGCGTTTTTCCCTGCCAAAGTGGGATGTGCCGTGCTGCGTCCGCGTACGTGGGTGTGGCAAACGAATGTGGAGCGCTTGGCCCAAATTCCTAGATGAAAGCTTCGCATACACCGATCCCTCTCTCACTCCCTCGGCCCCCGTGTCGAGAGAACGCGACGAGGATGAGATCACCTGCTCGATTCGATACGTCCCCGTGTATAACGAGGCTTTTCATTGACTCAAATTTAATGTGTAATCTATCTTACGATAGAATTTGTTTGCCAATCAGTCGGTAACATTACAAGTGCCTGTATAATTAAAATTATAATCCATTTTCTCTAATTAATATTTTCCCCAACGAATAATTCCCGTTCAAAATATATTCAACGCCACTTCCGGTTTGAAAATTTCACCTTTCGACCGGAAGTGACGTTATAAGAAAAAACGTCACTTCCGGTTTGAAAACCTCGATTTTCAACCGGAAGTGACGTCGTACGATAAAACGTCACTTCCGGTTTGAAAACCTCGATTTTCAACCGGAAGTGACGTCGTACGAAAAAGCTTCACTTCCGGTTTGAAAATCTCATTTTTCGACCGGAAGTGACGGCATGCAGGAAGACGTCGTTAACGATTTGAAAATCTCGATTTATACGAAAAAAATTACTTCCTGTTTGAAAATGTCATTTTTCCGACCGGAAGTGACGTCACACGTGAAACACATCACTTTTGGTTTCATGATCTCGATTTTTCGACCGGAAGTGACCCTTCCCTCTGTGACGTCACTTCCGGTAAGAAAAAATTATTGTAAAAAATTGGTTTTCCCAACTGGAAGTGACGCGTTTCATCTACAAAGTCTAAAAAATTTTTAATGGGCACGTGAGACTCACGAGAACAGCGCCGACGATTGAGGATACGCGCGCCCAGCGCCGTAATGATGCTAAGTATTGTAAAATATCGAGTGCGCGCAAACTTTATACTCGACATTATACGTCGGCTAACGTAGCGTTACCGGTGGCGACGGAACGAACATGAAGTGTATCGAATTTCAAACGATTCGCTCGCCGTTTCACAATCAGTTCAGCTTGAGCGGATTTACACGTCGGCACCGATGTCTCAAGTATCGAGTGTTGTGGAACTCGTCCGCACGTCGAAGCCGACCCGCTTGCCCGCGGACGCATCGTCGCCGATATTTTTCAATCTCGTCGGCTTCAACGTGCGGAAGAAGATGGCAACAAGAAAATTGCGGGCGTCGCATGCGCTCTATGAATTCTCGGAAGCTCTTGTTTATGATCTCGCACGAAGAACCATTCGGAGAATAACTCAGAGACTCGGGGATTCGCCCTGCTGCGGATATCGATTCAGCAATCGCTCGATTCATAATTCACTATCGGCATCGGCGCGCCTCGTCCCAAGCGGAGTGTTTTGTACATTGGTAAACATTGGAAAGATAGTTATTTGCATGGCAAGGGCGCAGAACTCCACCTTTTACGCCCATGTCATTCACATAGTTCTTCTTTTCGTTGCGAATTCACGAAAATGACGCTCTTTTGTTTTTAAGAAGTGCGTGCAGAGAAACACGGTTTCTCTGCACGCAAAACGGTGAAGACGAACGCATTTAAACTTTGCAGTTACACTTAGACCGTTCGTATCAATGTGTAAAAAAAAATCAGCATACTTTTCTTGATGATGCTGTAACGCTCGATCCTCCTTAAAATTACACTATACTGCAACCGCAAAATTCAACCGACCTATAAAAAAAATGACATAGAAGAAAGAATGAAAGAATGAAAATAACTTCACAGGAACGGAATGCGGTATTTTACGTGCATGCGTTAGGGAAAAAAGACATTATCTCCGAAGTAAGGCGCTCCGTTTGGCCGTCGTTGAGACACGCGATCGAAATATCTTTCAATATCGTCGGAAACAAAAATAAAAAAAATTTTATCGCGGCCCTTTTCACTCCGCCGTTCTATAATACCGCGCTAGGCAATTTCATATCCACCGAGAAAGAAATATAAGTTTAGTGGCTGGGCGAAGGCGCGGCCTGACGTGAGTCTTATCGCTATAGATCGGAATCGTGTAGTCTCTCTTCACGTTTCCTCTGCTCAGCAGTGAGCATCTCGTCGAAAAAAGGAAGGAAAGAAAAAAAAGGGTGTCTCCGCACCTGCTTTGTGACCACTGAGAGTACGAGTGTGCGAGGGCTACCTCAGTCACGCGATAATCTGGGCGCGACCTTACTCCCCTTTTATTTATGATTATTGACGATAAGCTGTTAGGACGAAGGCTGTTATGTTGTTCGAGGGATATTCGTTATTTAGCGGAACAACGTTCCGACCACTCGCCTTCCAACGACCACAAGAATCCCAAATCAAGTCCATTAAATATCGCGAGACTTTAATCATCGCACCTGATATTCGTGGTAAGAAAATATATACAGTGAAATAAGCTATTGATTTCTACCTTGAAACAAAAATGATACTGCCCTTACATTTTTTATGACACCCAGGATAATTTCGTGGGCGTCCTTAAGGGGTTCTCCGGGGACCTGACGCTCCCCAAGCATTTCAGAAACAGCAATTTCTCATCGAATCCATTAAATTTCGTGAAAATTTTATCAACGCACATAAATCCTCATTCGTAGTAAGAAAAAAAAAAATATATATATAGGAAAATAATAGAATCGATTTTTACCTTAAAAAAAAAAGAATTTGAAAGAAGTGCAACTGTCCCTACAATTTTTTGTGACACCCAGGATAATTTCGTGGCCGTCTTTAAGGGGTTCTCCGGGGACTTGACATTCCGCAAGCGTTCCAGAAACAGCCTTTTCTTACGAAATCCATTAAATTTCGTAGAACTTGAATCGATGCACTTTAATCCTTAATCGCAGTAAAAAAAAATCTATAAAAATAAAATTACTGACTTTTACTTCTTTTAAAAAAACAGGTAACATTTTTAAAAAGTGCACCTGCCCTTACAATTTTTTATGACGCCCAGGATAATTTCGTGACCGTCCTTAAGGGGTTCTCTGGAGACCTGACATTCCCCGAGCGTTCCAGAAACAGCCGACTTACAACTGTATTCCACTTCCAAAGGGCGACCCATACGATACATTGCATTGCCCCGTGACATTTCGTGCCTCTTGTCAATCTCATCGACGCTGATTAAAACGATCGAAGTCAAAATCTCTGCCCATTATCCATCCCCATCAATTTTAAAGAGCAGCATCAAAGCCGTCGAGTAGTGTCGAATCGTTGAGAACATAAAAAATTAATACAAAAAAATGGGACTTGTCGAGAGATTTATTCGAAGATTTTTCAATCGCTATAGGCCTAGAAAGTACATTATGAAAAAAAGGTCATCGTGAAAAACGTAATGCGATTTCTCGTTTGGCAAATTGGCTGAAATGTCCTCGGATAATAGTCGCTCTTCACTGCTGTTACGAATCGAGGCTCTAAACACGAGAGCTTCTATTTGCAGTCATTAGCACGTTCGATCTGCCGCTTGACCTCACCTAGATTTCGCTATACATCTAATTTTCTTTTTTTTTGGTACCTATTTATCGTAAACGAATCCAGGGTTAGGGGCTGAGCCGGGGGCAAAACGGCACCACTGGCAGCACGGAAAAAAAGTGCATTCGAAAAGTATAATTATACGAATTATAATTATAATATGAATATTTATATATTCATAATAATATTAATTTTACCCCGCTCTCTTCTACGTGTCTTGTGCACATACTTTGACCGCTGAGAAACTGAGTTTTTTACCTATTGGAAAAAAAACAGAAGGGCGTATCTGCGATAATTTAAGACACGACTTTAAGCCAAACACGCCCGTTCGTTTCTCAGCAGTCAAAGTGTGTGCACAAGACACGTGGAAGAGAGCGGGGTAAAATGGAATGTTTAAAAATATTTTTCGGATATACTTTTTTCCGTGCTGCCGTTGGTGTCGTTTTGCCCCCGACTCCCCCCCCCCCCCCCCCCCCCCTCCCGCCCTAATCCTCTGTTTTTACACGATAAATTTGTCACGGTCTGGGGTCGACACGCGAACCTAACGACTCTGATTATTTCACCACGATACACGTGGCGTTTCACATCGCATGTGCTTTACAACTATTGCTTTTACCTTCTCTTGTTACTTCGACCCACTCCCTGAACTGAACGGATCTAATCGTACTTTAATCTCGAGGATTCGCTGCTAAAAGTTCTGGCTAATCTCATGCCCTAGGAAAAAGTTCCGAGAATTCTCTACCTCTGTATATGTACATATACATAAACTGTACTGTATATGTACATATAAAAAAACATATACAAATGTATATATATTTATATTTTTTTTGTTTTCGTATTTTGCCGAAGAAAACAATGAAGAGAACAAGAGACGTGAAGCTCCTGCGGCCGAAGTCTCTGACAAAACAGCTTACTGTTTGCGCCGTAAAGAGAAGTGTTTCATTGTGTCAGGACGGCAATGGCTCTCTCCATTTAACGCGACAGCTAACTTCTCGAAGTTGCGAAAACTTCCTGCCTTAGGGTATCCAATGTCCTGTCCGGCCAGCTGTGTACCTTGCTGTGGTAAATTTTCCCTTGAGACGCGAACGCGCTCTTCCAAATAATGATAACAATTATTATTATTCTTATTATTAGATACAGATAGGTAAGGTCGATAGATTTAAAAAATTAGATAGTTTTATTATGCATATGTGCGAATACAGAGATTCAAAATTCAGGGAGATCTGCTTTGCATAAAATTTTGTTACAAAATTGGTTACAAAAATTATGAATGCATAAGTCAATGAAAGCCATGTATTTAGTTATTATTATCGTAAGGCTCGCTTAAGTGTCGGTCAGCGAAGCTTTGAGCCTGAAACAGCCGGTACATTTTTTCTTGAACGCTCTCTTCAACATAATAATAATAATCTTATTGTCATTATTATTATAGTTATCCATTTTAATTAATGGATTTAGATTGAAGAAGGTATCTTAAAAAAGAAAAATCAAAAATATATACACATAGCGTTTTTATCAGAGAGTCGAATATCGCGCATTGGACATTAAAGACGTCGAACAGAAATTGGAGGTCGATCGTACGATTGCATCGAGTCTCCGAGACTTTGAATCTTCGAGTTTGAATCGTCGACCTTTCGTTCGACAATATTTTCTTCCGATTTTCGGTATGATTTCTGTCGTATAAAAAAAAAACGATTGCGATCGTTTGGCAAATGCATTCGCCCTTGAGAATGAATGTTTCTCAGTTGAAGGTGCACGGCGGTCAATATTGACACGCTACGATGCACGAAGCCCGCTCGTAGTCCTCAGATAGAAAATATAGTTTTCCAGGTATAACCTTCCCCTATAATTTTCTCCGTAATTCCTTGTCATTAATTTCTTTTTCTGTATCCACCCCCACTTTCGAGCTCTACGAACAGAGACGAAGAAAAGTGTCTAGAAAGTAACGCGCTTTGCCACTTACAACAATTTTCTTATAATTGTTATTACATTTAGGCGCTCACACATTACAAGTAAAAAGTGCCTATTAAAATGACTATTTTTAAAAATTTGCTTTATCCGCGCCTGTACAAATCCATCGCGGTTCCCAGTTCCGATAACAATGAGACGTGGTAAAAAAAAAAAGAAGGACTAAAAAAGACAACAGGGCGCGCCTCCGCATCGGATGGGCTCGCGTCTTCGCACACACGCGGCATCGCACCGGGGCGCTGAGCTCGTGGCGCGCGCGAGTGTACACACTCGCGTCGATACATAATACAGTTTACGTTCGAGGTGCGGGAGGGAGTGCGCGATAACCGGATGGGAGCGAAGAGGATAGGAGGGAAAAAAACGAAAGAATAAAGATCGTCGAACAGTCAGTGGCACGAGCGCGGAGCAGCGGAACGAGAGGGAGAGTGAGAGCCTCCCGAGAGAGCTTGAGGGATAGTCCGGCGTCAAACTTCGAGCGATGCCTTTGGCGATCGGGAGTGGAGGCGCGCGTTACTCGGACCGGCTCTGCGGGCTCTCGTTTCGTCCGGCCTTCGATACTTTATACCGCTCGAAGTCAATTAAAAAATAACATCGTTTATTTTTATTTTTTTTAAATGAAAAAAAAATATCGAATTTTGAAAGAAAAAAAATTGTAATTTTTTTTTTAAATCGAATATTAAAGAAAAAAATTGCTGAAAATTATTTTACAACTTACGAGGTTTACCTCGATATTGGCCGGCAATGAGTCACAGTATCACAGTACGTAAGTGGTTTGCATTGGACGAGTGACGGGACGTTAATAATCGATTGGGTATCGATTGTTGACACCGGTGTCAGACACGCTATCCGGGCCGATTTCGACGCTTCGCAGTTCCCACGACGGAAACCAGTCGCTATGATGGCGCCACATTGCCCATATTTTTTTTCGTTCCGCGATTTTCTTCGAGGACGATCGAGGAATCGATCTTGTTTTCGTCGGTTCGGAGAAGATCCGATAAAATCGTCGAGTTGAATTGAATTTTTTTTAAATCGAACCTCGAGGACCAAAATCGACGATGGCGTGATAAACCGACTATTGGACGCCGAGTGATGTGTGCACATTGTATCTGACTATATTGTAGATAAAAGGTTCGAGAGCGGGGCACATAACAGTCGAGGCGCAGATAACGAGGTGGGAGAAGTTCTCACTCGTCGACGCGATACGCGACGGTGTTTAGTCGCATTTTGTGTTTCCCCGTTCAAATAGCGTAGAAACGACTGGCATCGTTTATGTACAACACGTTCGTGAGTTTAACGCTTTGGTTTCGGAATTAAAAAAAAATTATATACACATATATATATATATATATAAAATAATAAAAAATATATATATGTATGCGTATATCTATTTCGTCTGTGAATCGTGAGCTGCCCTGGGTTGCAATTGCTGCGAGCGAGTTGCGTCCGTCCTACTTGAAGAATAACAAAATTCTTAGGGTCATAGAACGACGATTGCATCGCGCTAATTTTCGGCGTCGGGTTCGACGCTAAAAGAGCGGGTTACTTAAATTTTTTTTCTTCGAGAAACCACGCCACTGTTTATCGGTGACTCGCAGATAATCGGACGTTATCGGGCGGAAAGCTTAACGATAAATTAAGATACAAATGTTCGCAAAAGTATCCGCGCGCGAAGGCGGCGACTATGAATCGATCTGCTCGAAATTGTGACGAAGCACGACGAAACTGCTCGACGGTTTCGCTCAGAATAGCAAAAAGAAAATTAAAGAGAGTGCCGGTAGAAGCGGAATGGGCATCAAGGAGAAAAACGAAAAGGTCTCACGCATCACACGTCTGACCGTTGTGAGTAGTGTTTTATTGAACTTTTTTTTTTATTCTTTTTTTTTTTTCATTTTTCTAGCACTTATAACTCGATAAACAATTTTGTCGGCTTGACACGTCCTTGATTGCAAATCTTAGCGGCTGCACGACGATGATTACTTTTTTTTAGAAAGGAATAGAAACGACCTATGCACTACGAATACAGTCGACTGCGCTGTTGTGCGCCGCATTATCGTGCACAATTCACCGAGATCCACAGAATAGATCCAGAATAGTATAATAGGGGAATAGTTATCATGACCTAGGATGGGGACCTCGAAAGGATTTCTTAAAAATTCGGACAAACGAACAACATTCCAAAAACATATGATACATTTTTTTTAGCTATATATAAATAAAAACCGAGTTGCCTCACTGCACTTTCCCCCCGTTATAAAACAGCGAGGACACTTCATCGGTACTAATATAGAGATGTGAAGAATAGAATCAGAATATTACAATTGGGGAATAGTTATCATGACCCAGAATTGGGATCTCAAAAGGGTTTCTTGAAAATTGGGACAAACACACAACATTTCAAAGTATATTTAAGATACATTTTTCTTAGCTATATGGTAATAAAAACTGAGTTGACACACTGCACTTTTCCCCCGTTATAAAACAGTAACGACACTTTATCCGTACTCATATAGGGACGCGGAGTTGAAAACCGGGAGAGACTTGTCTGTAAAAGAAAAAAAAACAATATTAAGGTTAACTGTGAGAAGTTCGACTGTATTACAGCTCCCCGCTCCGGGGGAGCTTGCATAATTACGAGACGACCAAGACCTCGCGGTCACATCTCCCTTCGTTCCGTCGACGACAAACGTAAAAAGCAGTTTCGTGGAAACCCATTGTGAAGCGGGGCTTGGAAGCTCCGCGACCGAGTTAATTTACGTGAATTGCTTTCACAGCTTGCCGGCGCGATTTTTCTCGAACCCCGTAGTTTTATTTGCGTCATCTGCCAATCGAGTTCCATTGAATTTTTTCACACATTACCGGATCTCAAAAAAAAAAAAAAAACTACCTTTACACGAGCGAACAAGCGTGAATTTATTTTCGAGCACGTGTTTAATCGTTATTGCGACACAGTTGGTGTACGGTTTTGTAGCAGCAATACAAATGTTGAATCAACGACTCCATAAAAAATAAGCTCTAAAAATTCGTGTGCTTTTTGATGCAAGGATTTTGTGAAATAAAGTCGTCCATTTTTAATTGCCGAACGCTAGGTAAGCGCTTTTGAGCAGTGAGATTTCGAAGCCAGTTGGGGATGAACCACGTATTTAAAGCGATTCGAAGGATTTGGTATTAAAACTAAGCTTTGATGCATTCGGTCCGACTCTGCTGGGGTGGGTGAATCTGCTCGGGAAAGCAAGTGTGCGAGCGGATTGACTCTGGAAAAGGAAAGGCGCGTTTCAATACGCTTGAAGCACGTTTGAACCGCCACGGCGAGAACAAATGTACAATATTCAGCGCTGACGTTCGGATTACCGAGCGTTCGAATAAACGGAGCCAGCGTTCGGATAATTCAGAGGGTTCGGATAATCGAGCTTCTACTGTACTTTGATTTCAATGATTTACTATCATTTTAGAATAAAAGTACTTTGATTGCAACAATTTACTTTAATTTCTCTATAAAAGTGCTGTGATTGCAATAATTTACCTTAATTTCACTCGACGAGTCGATTAATTTTTCATTACGATTGTCCATTCAATTTAACGCACCGGTTTTTCCTAAAAAAAAATTCCACTCCGGTGGATTAAATTAAATTAATATTTAAGTGTAGTTTTTTTTTTTTATTCGCATTATCCTCCTTATTCCGACATTCGCGATCTTATCGTGGCGGACGCCACAGAGGACTCGGCTTCGGAGACAAGGTCGGGTCAAACTGTCTGCAAATAGTTTCCATCAAATTTTCTTTTAATATCATAGGACGCCAAAAATAGAATTGGTTGACTAACGTGGACTCGAATAACTTGGGGTATGTAAATTGTGATACCCGTTAGTACTAATGGTGTGAAAAAGCTGCGATGAAACGTGCGAGCTGACGGTGGCTAATGAGGCACGGCAAAGACAGTCGTGAAACACTCGTAAGTTAATCCGGACTGGCGGGTATAATGTGGCCCCTGAGATTGCCCGAGTTTCTGTTCCGGACACGGAGAATACGCTTCTGAATCACCGTCTCGTACGGCCACTCGCACAAATTATAGGCACACGCGGACAGAGACGTAAATCTCGATCGCTCAACTATCGATAACAAGTGGTATCTGTGAAGCTCAATTTCGAAATTGTATCCAGTCACTTTAACCGAAATACTATACTTTACCTGTCTCGCAAATATGATCGTTATCGAACTTAACCCGGAAATGAACCGTAATTAATTTCAATCGATGAACCCATTACTCGTCAACCCTCCCAATTGGATCTGCTTAATTCAAGCTTCGAGAGCTCGTCTTAATCCAGAATTTTTTTTTTTTTTCTTATATCAAACTCCAATTTTATCGCGTAATTGTGCATCAGCCAGGCCGGGTGGAACCGGAAGTTGAGGAGGGTTTAGGAACGTAAAAGAAAATCATTATTTTTTATTAATGTATTTAATTTTTGCTTGTCCTGTTAACAGGTCCCGGCTCAGGCAATGCAGCCGTCATCGCGGGCCAACCCCCCGGCACCTCGGGTCCCGAGTCCGGGCGCGTTGCGCCCTTACACGCCTCCGGACCTCTCCTCTATACCCCACATGGACGGTACGCCACTGCCGAATCAAACGCCTCATAACAGCACCTCGAATGGGACTACCGACGGCGCACCGGAAACCGGACCCTACATCGTCGGCAGCCCGATCGATCTCGGGAATATCGACAATGTCGATAACATTGGCATAACTCTGAGGCCACAACGCGGTGGACGTAGAAGAACCAGGGAACACATAGAACTCGAGGAGACCGGAAATCCAATTTCGCAGCAGGACGGTCAGTTTGATAAATCTTAAAGCATTCGGTCAGCAATAATTCATCAGGAAAAAGAAAAAATTATTATGTGTTATTTCATTATAATTATTGTTATTATTATGAATAATAATAGTTATTAGTAATAATAATAACTATTGTTATTATCAATGATAATAGTAATAGTTGTTGATAATTATTATTATTATTGTTATTATCGTTATGATTTATAATATTTTCTGTGAACAATTTTATTTTTAGTTTAGCACTCATTTGACTAGAGTGGACCGCTGCAACCTCCTCAAAGGTAAATCAGTTGATTTATCTTCCGCGTATTAGCGAAGGTGACACGTAAACGACCGCTCGTATCCTGTCGGAGAAACTAGTCCGCGAACAATGCTGATGCTCCGCTATCGCATTTCGTTCAACCCCGACCGGGCAGAAGCGGTGTGATTGTCCCTTGCCATTTCCGACTTGCCCGGCCGACGATCTTATCGCCTCCGGTTGGGGCCTCCGTAAAGGTGTGTTTGCCGATAATCGATACACCCACACCAACACAACGTCATTACATTAGTTCCACGAAACTAATGCTCGCCGGGATCGATGGCGCGGAATCGGAATTGGGAGTTGATACGACGACGTAGAATGAAAATCATCATCCAATGCAAGGTTTCTTCGGAATTAGCCAAATTTCGGCGACGATCGACTCGAAGGGCAAAAAAAAAAAAAAAACTAGAAAACTGAAAAAATGAAAAAGTGGAAGCCTAGTAGCGTTCGGTTGCGCCATCGATCAGGCGTTAATCACCGTCGATACAATCGTTCTACGAAACGAATGCTCGCCGAGATCGATGGCACGTAATCGAGACTGGGAGAAGGTATCATTACGCTTTATAGCGTTCAATTCAAGATTTTTTCGGAATTAACTCCTGCAACTTCGACGCCGATTGACTCGAAGAGCAAGAAAAAAAAATACATGAAAACTGAAGAAAAAAGTTCCGTCAACGATAAGGCGTTATCGTCACCATCAATACATTCGTTCTACGAAACGATCCGGGATAGATAGATGGATAGGTAGAAATTTATTTAGTACATGGATAAATCCCTTGAGTACCATTGCAATACAAAAGATAACAATTTAGTGTAGATTTTACTTCCAACTTAGAATAAGCGTAACAAACAACTTAGTAGACAAGTTTTAACGATTTGAAGTTGACAGTTGTGTGGCTCATAAAAAAACACCGAGTGAAGGCTCGTAAAACGAAGCAGGTAAAGACGAGGGAAGTGAAAACGATAAATTATTTAAGATCCGAAGACAACGACTGTGTAGAACGAATACATCAAACAATTGAAGATCTCTTCGGAATTAACGACTCGAGTTGTGAAGCCTCGAAAGCAAGCAAAATAAATAAATGAAAAAGCGGAAAGCGAGCGCCGCTCCGTTACACCATCGATGGGGCACGATCGATCGTCCGACATAGCAATCTCGCAGGCGTTATCGAGCGCGCGGTAAACACGGAAGGTTACCCACGTGGCAGCCGGGATAGCAGGCCGGTATCGTAGCTCGCATCGCGCCACGACCTTGGCGTGTGGGAAACCCGGAGCGGCACAGTCCATACCGAGCGTAAAGTGCACAGTAATCTGCACTGCTGGCCGTGCCGACTGGTTATTACGTTTCCGTCCGGTATCGACGAACCACGAGCCATTTACCCGGCCTCGTTCGTGTGCATCGGCGTCCCGCATCGCCGTTCGGCGTCTACGTCGATCCACGCGACAGCCGCATTCTCCCACCGCTTCGAATTGACCGTCAACTTGTTGCCGGTAAGCGAGGAAAACTACGGAAGAGGCCCGCGCAGGCGCGTCTGACGTCCGAAACGTCACCGCTCTCGACAGCTGGTGGGATCGTCCGGATATCTCGGGCTTGCTCAGTCTCGCTGCGCACGTGCAAAACGACGTTCGCGTTCACTCCGTCACGCATGCGGAACAAAGATGGCAGCGACGGGGAGGACAGTGGTACTCCGTTCCGTTGTAATCAATCGAAAAACGAAACACCAAAAATCGCCGAGGATAAAAGGATCGACGAAAGTCCTGGATAAAAAAATCTTACGAAAGAGAAGAAGAAAGAAACTAAAAAAATAAGCTCGAAGAATCCGCCGGGATAGTTGTGGAAAACGCTGTAAAAAAAATTCTTATGAAATTTAATTTGCTGGTACCGGAAGTTTTTATGCACAAGGCTGGTGTATCAAATTGCATGTAAAATTGTGATGAAAAATTAACGTACAGTATATTTAAAACTTCAGAAAAAAACTGTACTTTTAATCGTTTACTTTGATTTTACTATAAAAGTACTTTAATTCGAGTAATTTACTTCGATTTCAATGAAAAAAGTCTATCAATTATTGATTGAATTGAAGTTCTTGCATAAAAACTTTCAATCCCATACATTAAATTCTATTTTTCTCACAGTGACGGTTACAAAAATGGTATGAAATTTAATGTACTGGTGCTGGAAGTTTTTATGCAAGAAACTGGTGTATTAAATTGCACGTTACAACCGTGATGACAAATTAACGTACAATACGTTCAAAGCTTTAGAAAATACTTTACATTTAATAATAAATTATTAACAATAAAAATAAAAATTACTAAAATTAAAGTACACTTTAATTTTACTATAAAAGTACTTTGAATTCAATAATTTACAATTAATAATCTCACTGCAGCCGTTCATTAATTTTGTCATCACAAATTGCACATAAAATTGAATGCACCAGTCCTCGCACAAAAACTTCCAGTCCGTTGCATCGAATCAACAACATTTTGTTTCAACAGCCCACGAATAGACTCGAGACCATCACAAATGTCCCGCGTCCCTCGCCGGTGCGAGGGCGCCCGATCGGGTGGCCCGACGGCACGATTCGTTGAGCGCTACTGTTCGAGCTCTGACACCATCCAGTTGTTATAGATTACGGTAGTTCGCGTAACGGCTGTCGGGGCGTCGAAAGGCCCGAGCGGGTCGTGCGCTCTCAGTGCCACCTACGAAGCGGTCGTTCGAGCTCCCGGTGGCTAAAAATTACGACGGCGTAACCCCGGGACGAGCGACGAGGATCGCGCGAGTGCAAAAAAAAAAACGTACGCGTCATCGCCGCAAACGCGCACCGAACGAAATTGATCGCCGTGGTAATTTGTCCGGACAATTAGTGGGCTCTCCGTTGCCGGACGACTACGCCGGTCTTTCGCATCAGCGTTACTTCATTGTTTGTTAATTTTTTTTTTATTATTTTTTTTAATCTTTCGAGCCCTGCCGTTCAGCCGTGCGATTCTTGGCACGCACGTGCGCGCACCCACCGACGAATACGTCACGTCCTGCGGCGGGGTGTGGCGAGACGAGCATCCCGGGGAGCTATGACGTATGCAAACGTCTCGTTTACTCTGTGCGTTCGCTCGGACGACCTTTATCACGGGATGGACGCGATCGTCCAACGGAGTTTCGACTCGGCGTCTATTTAATGTAACACGGACGGTGTTAACGGGAAGCTCGACTACGTGGGCAGTCCGGCCGACGGCGCGACCGTGAAAATAATAATAATAATAATAAATACAAAAAGAAAACATCGGTCTTTTTCCGAGCGGATACCGCACGATGAGTAATCGGATCTAGGATCAAACTGACCGTCGCAGTTCCAACGGAAATATCGCCGGAGCGCCGGGGAATTCGTTCGATAAATCGCGAGTTACTCTGCGAAGTGTTGTAACCGGTGTTGCTTCGACATTGTCTTCCGTTCTGAGGCAGGTATGGACGTAACGGTGCACGCGTGCGAACGGTTGTGTAACCGGTGTCGAGGAACTCTGTGAAAAACAATTGAAGACAACAATACCTAAGCAGATCCGGAGAACTGGAAGAAACGGGGGGGATCAATCGTGACCTTGAATCCATCGAACGCAGTCGCGATTCGCCGCAAGCTGTTCCAGTCGTTTCTTGATTAATAATAATAATGATAAAATGAAAGACAAGAAAAAGTATTGTCGAGAAGAAACAAACGATAAGAGCCGACGAAAATAGACGTGAAAAAAAAAAACAATAACAGATTCGAAGTTGATCCGGAGAGTCGGCAAAATTAAGAGGGCTCGCGAAAACATTGTCGCGAGACGAAACAAGGAAAATATCGTCGAGAAACAGTGAACCATAAGAGGGGAGGAAAATAGAGACGCGCCTGGAAGTTGGCGTTGGGAAGGCGTACTTCAATCTTGACCTTGAATCGATCGAACGTGCATCGCGGCTCGCCGCAAGCTGTGTCACACGCCTCTGTGAAAAAAAACATAACAAAAATATAACAATTAGGAACTCGATCGGGAGAACAAGAGGAATCAAGGCACACGCCGACATTTTCACGAGACGAGACAAGAAAATTGTTCTCGAGAAGAAATAAACTACAAGAGCCGACGAAAATAGCGACCCTGAATCGATCGAACGTGCATCGCGATTCGCCACCAGCCGTTCCAGGTGCTTCTGTGGAAAAAAAAAAAAAATTAAAAATACAACATTTCCGAATCCGATCAGGAGAACAGGAAGAATCAGGAGCACGAAGACGTTGTCACGTGACGAATCAAGAAAAATATTTCCGAAGCGAAGAAACGATAAAAGCCCGACGAAAATAAAGACGCGTTTCGAAGCGGCCGTTGGGAAGGCGTACTTCAATGGTGACCTTGAATCGATCGAACGCACATCGCGATTCGCCGCAAGCTGTTCCAGACGCTCCTCCGCTGCACTGTTAATTCTTATCACGGCTGATGTGTCTTCCTCTCGTGTTTCCGCAACGCAATAAAGTGTGGTGCACACATAAAAAAAACAAAGGATAAAACAAACAATAAAAACGAACGGGAATGTCTGGTAAATTTGTGTTTCATTGGAACAAATTTTCGCCCTTCAGAGTTGATTCTCCGTATTGGAGGAATGCACACACGTTCCTCGCGAGAAGCCCTTTAGATGCGTCGGATTTAATAGATTAGTTTCGCAGCGAAAGTGGAAGAAAAAAAAAAGAATATATACATACGAAGGCACGGTTGGAAGTGATAGCTGGATTATACCCGTCTCTAGTCCGTGTACAACATTCTGCGCTTCGACACGACGGACGATGGAATAAAGTACACCGAGGGGAGAGAGCCGTGCATCCTCATTAGAGAAATGAGACGCTGAACGACACAGTTTCGTCGTTATAATACGCAATATATAACCGGTGTCCGGACTGTTCGACAAAAAAAAAAATATATATATATATACATATATATATATATATATAAAATATAAAAGCGATGGATTTCCGGGGGACTAAGGTCATCCAATGGCTGAACGAGTTCAGATCGCGCTTCCACCTTTATCTTCACTCACACAACAGTAAGTCGTCATCTGGCATCGCTCGAGGCTCGAGTTCACGATAACGCACCGTAGGGATATAGAAAATTATAAAGACAAAAAAAGAAACAAAAAGTTTTAAACGCCCACGAGTCAGTATTGTTGAGGCTGTTGATGTCCCAGCCGGGTTTTATAAAATCGTCCAGTCTACTGGAAGCGAGATGAAGAGCTATCGATTGTACGACGGTCTGTATCTTGTATTCCGGTCTCGTGCAATGAATAATTAGGCGATCGGTAATGAGCCGACGAATTGCGACGCTGTTGCGTTTTTTTTTTTTTTTTTTTTTTATACATCTAATCGTACTTCATTTTTCCGAGTGCCGGGAAAATCGATTGGAGCTATTATGAGCCGGCTTAGTCGAGTACGGTGTGTTTCAACGTGGCTTCGCCAGCAACAAGCTGGATTACACAATACCACTTGTTCTCGTGCGGCGCTACGAGATCGTGAACTTTTATATCCGAAGCTCTGTGATTCTATAATGCGATAAAAATGAGAAGCTAACTTCCAGCTCTGGCTGTACGAGTAAATGTGGGCGTTGCATTTCACCGGTAATTTGACGGTGAAAAAATACCGGTACGCGACTGCAATTACCGATAGTGCCGGAATTTCATATAGGTTTATGTGACGGTGAAATTATGAAAAAAAAAATTACGGCGTTGAAATAAATTCTATCTTGGCGATGAGTCTATTTTTAGTTTTATCAATCTAGTTGCTTGCGTCGATCGATTCTAGTATGTACCTAGTTTTTAGAAACACCACGTATCCGAAACTTTTATTCTGTAGATGGCGCTATAAAGCTTTTGTCGAATAGTTTAAGGAAATGCTTCTTTTTTTTACATGCGCTACGTGGTTTAGTGCTCAAAGGCCTGTTTCGGGCAATCTTAGCATCGCGAGAACGATCCCGACTTAATGCCGTTTTTTTTTCTCTGTAATCTTTTTTGTAACACGTGCACGAAAAGTCCCGCCTTTCGTGCCTGTAAAGTGTGTCGAAAGTGGCGCTTTCTAGCAGAGGATGCGCGAAAAATGTTCTAGATACTATTTTTACACGCTACTTTGTTTTCCGCACACTTTTTTCACACTCTAACTAATTTTGCGCACACTTTTTTAACACTCTAGTTACTTTTCGTGCTGACTTATCTGTCACTGTAGATATTTTTCCGAACGCACTTTACAGGCACGAAAAGCGGGAATTTTTGTGAACTTGTCACAAAAAGTAGTATGCGATACTTGTACGAAAAAGCGGTCTCCCGACGGCGGTCTCGCCTCTCGAGCTACAAACGTCACTCGGTTTCGCCTCGTGCCGTTGTAGCTCTCGATCCGGTTCGTGCAGCCAACTTCACAACCTTCGTCGAAAGACCGCTTTTCCATACTAGTGTCGCAAAGTACCATTCCAGATGACTTCCGGTTTGAAAATCAAATCTTTTGACCGGAAGTGATGTCATCTAGAAGAAATGTCACTACCGGTTTGAAAATCAAATCTTTTGACCGGAAGTGATGTCATCTAGAAGAAATGTCACTTCCGGTTTGAAAAGTAAATTTTTTGACCGGTAGTGATCTCATCTACGGAAAACGTCATATCGGGTCTGAAAATCTGATTTTTTCGCTTTTTCATTATGTAATTGCGAAGGCCGCTGCTAATCGAACCCTCGACATATTATTATTCCCTTCTCACACAGGTCATTGATCAATAAGTCAATGACGTCTTTGCCGTCGGACAGCCGTTTCAAACCGCAGACACCCGATTAACTATCAACTCGCATTTAACCGGCAACACATCAGGAAGTTATGAAGATAACGAGCACTTCGCTTTTCTTAAAATTTTGGAAATTATACGTGCCAATGTCAAAGAAAACGGCAAGATTCCGAGAGAACAGTGCCGATATTAACATCATCAGTAATTAGGAGATTAAAAAATCCGACCCACAAATACCGTCATTTCGTCACGTAAAAGTTCTTGTGATTTTTTTTTGTTTGCAGTCGCAACAACTAGGGCGGAAAATGGAGATCCGCCCGGGGACGACCGGCCTCCGACCCACCAGCAGGAGGAACACGAGGAGAGAATAGTGTTCGTCAATGCGCCACATCAACCAGCTAAATACAGGAACAACCACATCACAACGGCCAAGTATTCGCTATTATCGTTCATACCTTCTTTCCTGTTCGAGCAGTTTCGACGATACAGCAACTGTTTCTTCCTCTTCATCGCCCTCATGCAGGTAAAAAAAGATTCGGATACGAATATATCGGATGCAATTTCAGCGATCCAAAATTAACTCGTTCCTTTATTTTCCACAGCAAATTCCCGACGTCTCGCCCACTGGAAGATACACGACGCTCGTACCGCTCATCTTCATACTCACTGTTTCAGGACTCAAAGAAATCGTCGAGGACATTGTGAGTAAAATTCTCACGATTCACTGCAAAGGTTTTCGTCATAGCTTCTGACAAAAGAAAAAAATGAATAAATAATATAAGAGTTTAAGGTAGTCCATGCGGTACAGTCGAGTCAATCGAGTATCAACATTTTCAAATGGTTTGCACACATTTCAAAGTGATAAATACGGAATCTGCTATAAATTCACAGAAAGATAAGTGAGTTTGCGCCGATAAATCCACGGGCATTCGCCGAACAAAATTTTGATTGGTTAAACGAAATTGTCCAGGTGATTTTTGCTACGCGACTGGAAATATTTAGTGTATTTTATTCTTATCGCTTCAGAAAAGGCACAGAGCCGACGACGAGATCAATATGAGAGAGGTCGAAGTACTGAGAGACGGAAAGTGGCAATGGATCCAGTGGCGCACAATCGCCGTAGGAGACGTTGTCAAGGTGAGCCAATAAACGACGTTGATCAGAATAGTCGCATCGAACAGTTCATGAAGATATTTAACCGACTAGATTTTTTTAGGTCCACAACAACAATTTCTTCCCCGCTGATCTGATACTTCTTTCCTCGTCGGAGCCGCAAGGCATGTCTTTCATCGAGACGGCCAATCTCGATGGCGAGACAAATCTGAAGATCAGGCAAGCTCACAACGAGACAGCGACGCTTTTGGACACCGTTGAGTTGATGAATTTTAAAGCCAACATCCAGTGCGAACCACCGAACAGGCATCTTTACGAATTCAACGGCGTTCTACGAGAAACGAATAAGCAGTAGGTCGATTTATCGACGAACTTTTTTTTATGTTCAATTTCAACGAGGTATTTTAATCATTCGATATCGTTTGCGGTTTACAGAAGCGTGTCACTCGGTCCTGATCAGCTTCTCTTGCGCGGCGCGATGCTGCGTAACACGAAATGGGCCTTCGGCGTTGTAATCTACACCGGCCACGATACGAAACTCATGCAGAACAACACAGCGACCGCACCACTCAAACGCTCCACTCTCGATCGTCTTACCAACACTCAAGTTCTCATGCTCTTCTTCATATTGCTGCTACTGTGTTTCGTATCGGCGATATTCAACGTGCTGTGGATGAACGCCAATCAACAGAGTCTTTGGTACTTAGGAGTGCACGGTTAGTTTTCTTTTTTTTTTATTTTCATATTTCATAAAGAGTCCACTGAGCTCTAAGACATAAAACTAGGTAGTCAATCGAGTGCCCGGATTTCAAACTCAGCTTACACCAATCAATCCACGGGCATATTTTTTTAGAATTTTTGTGAAGTCAGATTTGTAATTTTGACAGCTTACTTTATATGTTAAAGTATAAATCAGAAGAAAAGTTTAGTTAATGAACATTATCATTAATGTTTTCCGGTGAATTCGTATCTATCGAGAAAAAGAATGAGCTCATCAAAATGGAACGGAAATTACAAATTTGGCTTCACAAAAACTGCGTAGAAATATTGACTTGATTGTACCGCAAGGGATATCCTAAACTCGTCCGTTACTTATTTACATCTTTGTTCTTTTTTTTCAGAGGCTATGACCAAAAACTTTGCAGTGAATCTGTTGACTTTCATCATCCTTTTCAACAATCTCATACCGATATCCTTGCAAGTTACTCTGGAAGTCGTGAGGTTCGTTCAGGCGACTTTTATCAACATGGACATAGAGATGTATCACGCCGAGACCGACACGCCCGCGATGGCGAGAACGAGCAATCTCAACGAGGAGCTTGGAATGGTTAATTACGTGTTCACCGACAAGACCGGTACTCTGACGAAGAACGTCATGGAGTTCAAACGGTGCTCGATAGCTGGAAAATTCTACGAGTAAGTTCGTCGTACAAGTTCGATGAACGCCGATTATCGGCCATCGATACCGTGGAATATTCGTCAGTTGGCGGCAGATTAACGCGTTTGAAAAGAAAACCTGATACTTCCAGTTCGCCGACGTTGGCGGAAGCGAGTGGAAGCTCGAGCAGGCCGAAGAGCGAACTGGTAACCGACATACTCGAGGGTCGAACGAAGCAAGATCAGACGACTATCGAAGACAAGAAAAAATCTCTGTCGGCGGGCATTTTGCACGAATTCATGGTCATGCTATCGGTTTGTCATACTGTCATACCTGAGAAAGTGGATGGTGAGATAATCTATCACGCCGCATCTCCAGGTGAGTAAAAAAAAAATAAGAAAAAATTGCAAAATTAAATTTACGGACTTAATCGTTTTGAAACAATTCTTCAATTTATTCGTTACCGCTGATTACAAAACTATAACTCATTTTACTCTTAGCGTGCTATTTTATTAAAAAACTCGTGTCGAACATGAATTGTACAAATTTTCCAAAAATTTCAAAATCCCATAACATTTAAAGGGTTGATCAGTTTTTGCCAAATTACTAAATCACCAAATCTGGATTTTAGTGGGCGATAACAGCTTCCTCTATGAGGAAGCAAAAAAACTAATGAATGCGACTCATAAATTATGAAGAGCAATAATTTATCTTTTTTTTTTGCACCTTCCACAGATGAGAGAGCTCTGGTCGACGGTGCCCGAAAGTACGGCTACGTATTCGACACGAGAACTCCGGCGTACGTCGAGATTCTGGCACTCGGCGAGCGTCTGCGTTACGAGATATTGAACGTCATAGAATTCAACTCGACGAGGAAAAGGATGTCGGTCATCGTGAGAACGCCCGAAGGGCAGATAAAGCTGTTTTGCAAAGGCGCCGATTCGGTGATATACGAAAGACTCGCGCCGCAGACACCGGAAGCGGGCGATCCGGATCAGGAGGGCTTCGACGATTTTCGTCAGACCACCCTCGATCATCTCGAGGCTTTCGCTACCGAGGGACTCAGGACTTTGTGTTTTGCTTACGCCGATATACCGGACAGCCGGTATCAGTGGTGGCGTGAACTTTATCACAAAGCTTCGGTGAACTTTGCTAATCGCGAGGCTCAGCTCGAGGAGGCTGCGAACTTGATCGAGACAAAATTGTTACTTTTGGGAGCTACGGCGATCGAGGATCATCTTCAAGATCAGGCAAGTTTGATCGATTTAGATTCAAAGATGACTTGAAGATATCTGCACGAGACTAAACTTTATCAAGTTACAACGGCTGTGTTTTGCATCGCACAAACTTCGCTCGGGGAAGTTCACTTTTAGAATAAAATTCTGTGAGTGAACAATTTTTTTTCTTCCCAAAGCAGTGCATTGACACAGCATTGTCAATTACGAAATTTGATGTCGCGCAGACATCTTCAGGGTCATATTTAAAGTGCCTTAATGAGATGTAGTAGTAGTATTTTGTAACTCTACGGTTTTTTTCTTTTTTTTCACAGGTTCCAGAAACGTTACAGGCCCTTATTCAAGCGGAAATTGCCGTTTGGGTATTAACGGGGGACAAGCAGGAGACTGCGATAAATATCGGTCACTCTTGTCGATTAATAACTCAATCGATGCCTCTGATAATAGTTAATGAAAGTTCATTAGATGTGAGTTGCTCTTAAAAATATTTGTCATGCACGAAAAGCATGTCAATTCCAGCAAATTAGCGTGACATAAGAGATATTATCTCATTACAGAAAACGAGAGAAGTGATAAATCAGCACTGCGTAGATTTCGGCCAAGATCTTCGTTGTCAGAACGACGTCGGTCTAGTTATAGATGGAAATAGTCTGAAGTACGCACTTTCTTGCGATCTGAGACGAGACTTTCTGGACTTGTGCACATCATGCAAGGTCGTGATATGTTGTCGTGTCTCCCCGATGCAGAAAGCCGAGGTAATTTCACAATAATTAATAATAATATAATAATAAAATCTGTAAATTAATTCCATTGTCGAAGATTGCTCACAAAGCATCGCTCGAGGAAGTGTGCTAGATCGTTCGAATAAATTGTACTCGTTTCGTGTTTCCAGATAGTAGATTTAGTCACGAGTAACACGAAAGCAGTGACGCTCGCCATCGGCGACGGAGCCAATGACGTAGCGATGATACAGAAGGCTCACATCGGTGTCGGTGAGTTCGATAATGTTTGCCGGCCTGTGTCGATTTATTTTCACCTTCTCGAAAGATCTTTTATCAATTTTCGTTACGAACATTGCCTCTCAGGTATATCCGGTGTGGAAGGTCTTCAAGCGGCCTGCGCTTCTGACTACTCGATAGCCCAGTTTAGATTTCTGAAGCGTCTGCTGTTCGTCCATGGCTCGTGGAACTACAGTAGAATGTGCAAATTAATTTTATATTCTTTCTACAAAAATATATGCCTTTACGTGATCGAGCTGTGGTTCGCAATATATTCCGGCTGGTCCGGACAAATCCTGTTCGAGAGATGGTCCATCGGTCTGTACAACGTGGTGAGTTGGAAAAAAGCGATCTTCTCGTGAAGTCGCTTTTCACTATTGTCGATAAATGACGCATGCGAGATAACAGTCGGTTCTAATCGATCGAAATAATTTCGTCAAGGTATTCACCGCGGCACCCCCGTTGGCGATGGGCCTCTTTGACAAAGTTTGTTCAGCCGAAACTCATCTCGCTCATCCGAGATTATACGCTGCCAAGAACACAACCGAGTCCACGTTTAACATTAAGGTACGGGCGAGCGAAAAACTAGCTGCGCTCCGATAACCAACGATATCTCTTTGACTCGCGGAACATATTAATAATAAATGTGTTTTCCAGGTATTTTGGGTTTGGATAATAAACGCCCTCATTCATTCTTCGCTGCTGTACTGGCTCACCCTCATGGCCCTGCAGCACGACGTCATCTGGAGCAATGGCCGCGACGGTGGTTACATCGTTCTTGGAAATTGCGTCTACACTGTAAGTTTTCGTCTATTCACGTTTTTTCTTGCTTCCACATAGAAGAAGATTAGTTTTCGTTACATTTTTTTCTTTCGATATATTCATGTAATCATGTTCAGAATGTTACATTTACAGAATGTCGTAATTTACATTATAATTGGTTTTTAAAAAATATTTTTTTTTTGCTTCATAGAGGAAACTTAGATTTCATAAATATGAAAAAATGGTGCGAAGTAATGTGCACATGGCTTCCTGATTTATTACAATTTTGCGCATAGCTTTCTCTTTCAGGGATCCAAAAATCATCAACGAATTTTCACAGTGTCGATCTAATCTATATTCTAATTGATGTGAAATTTCTTTGCTCAGTACGTCGTGGTGACGGTATGCGGCAAGGCAGGCCTCATAACTAATTCTTGGACGTGGGTCACACACTTAGCTACCTGGGGTTCGATTATACTGTGGTTTTTGTTTATAGCTATATACAGGTACGTCTCTGAAAGTCTCGATGGAAAGAGGATATTTTCTTGAATCGAAGTAATCGGCTTGAAATTGTTAATACGCACGATTATTATTGCAGTAACTTCTGGCCGGCCTTGAACGTCGGAGCGGTGATGCAGGGCAACGACAGGATGCTCTTCTCGTCTCCGGTATTCTGGCTCGGGCTCGTGCTCATACCGTCCGCCGTACTTCTTCTCGACGTGACGATCAAAGCGTGAGTTCATCGAGCCACGCCTCCGTATGAAAGATTCAAAACATGCGTGATTAATGATTAATTAATTAATAAAAATAATTACGATCTTCCAGAGTGACGAACACGATGTGGAAGTCGCTGACCGAAGCCGCGAGGGAACAAGAGATCAAGAAGTCAGATCCCGGAGATCTGTTCGCGAATCAGGATTACAGGAGCTCGTAAGTTCCCCTTAATATTTATCGTTGGCCCGTTAAAATCACCGCAAAACAAATCACGATTGTTCGATGTTCGTCCAACGCTCTTCTACAACCGAGCAAATCCCACGAGGCGACGAAAAACAAAAAAACACATTTTTTTCGAGCAACGGTCGTTGGATGGATACTCGATGCCTTTCGGTCCCCGAGACAATAATACTTGGCATGCCGCTGAATTTCGGCTTCGAGATTATTCGCTGAGGGTGATTAAACAATCCTGATCGTGCATGGCTTTTCGATGTGCCTTCGGTTGAACACGTTAACAACTCTGATATCCGATCGTCTTCGCGGAATCGGCCACTAATCAAACGGACAGCGACTGAGAGAATAGTACTTAGGACACAAGTGCGGTAAAGCGAACATTATACACAGGTTGTGAAGTGCAATCCACTTCACAGGCTGCGTACGATATTCGCTATAACACATTAGTATCGCATAATATTTTTTGCAACAAATGTCGGAGATGTGCCACTTTTCGTGCCTGTAAGGCGTGCGCATGCGAGAAGTAAAATTATCGTGCGAAAAGTAAAATTAGCGTGTGAGAAGTAAGATTAGCGTGCGTGAAGTAAAATTAACGCGCGAGAAGTAAGATGGGCCGATGTGCGCATGCGCCGGGTATTTACAGTGCACTAAGCAGCAAAGCGCCGCAGTGGAAAAGTGGCACTTCTCATGCATGCGTTGCAAAAAGTAAAATTAATATCACAGCAGGAGATCGAGACCAGTGTCGACGAAGCGATGTTTTATCCGCTGTTGGAACGCGATCCGTCCGGGCCGAAGACGAAGTTTGAGGATGAGATTGTCTCGGTTCACGATGTTAGCAAGTGGTTCGTGGTACCCGCACAATCGAGGCCGCGCATCGACCGCATGAAAAATCTTCTCCCTCTCGTAACGTGTGTTTGCAATGAAAAAAAAAAAGAAAAGAAAGAAAAAAACAGAAACACGAAACCCACTCCATTCGAATTTCCGCATGAAGCACATTCCGGGATGCATGGCATCCGCATGAACGTAAATCACGTAAACCGTCCTCCTATTGTCGTCGTCCACTTACGATCGAGTTACGAGAAAAACAAAAACCGAAAACGGATGTCTTGCCTAAAAAATCACAATAAAAAAAATCGAGTAAGTTCCGTCCCATCGAATATACAGCGATAAGCGGATGTGCGGGAGAGATAACGCTCTCTCTAACGTACTGTGTGTGCCAATTGTTATTTTTGTTGCATATTTTACTATCGACGGTTATTGGATTGTTATTATTATTATTATTCCATTTATGCGTAACTACGCTAGAATGCGATATATAAGATCAGGTGATCCCGAACGAAGAGTATTATTACGTGAGTTATTTTTGTAACGCTAAGTAAGTCGCCGATTTGCAATCGCGTATTTAACAGATTTTCTATTTTTCATTGTAAATAATATAGACGCTGGACGTTGACAATAGAATTATGATAACGATATTTTCATAATCGACGTGAAGTAACGAGTGTACTGTACATTTTGTTTTGGTGTTTTTTGTTCTTGAATTTTCGAATAATTATTGTCGTCTTTGGTGCTTTTTTACATGTGGTATTTTGCTTTTTTACAACATTACAACTACTTTTTTTTTCGTCGATATCTTAAATTTCTTTATTTCACTCGGTGGGAAAATGGCGATTTTTGCGCACGCTTCGCATTTTCCCATTTTCACACTCTGTGAAATAAAATTTTGTCGGATACTCGTGCGAAAAACGTTTTCTAAACTCGCGCGATTGCAACACTCGTCAGAAAAAGTTTTTTCGCACTCGTATCGAAATTTACTATTTTTTCATTCGTATATAGATTAGATCCACAGTTGTAGAACCCACTTGGTCCTCGTTGCAGTGTCGTAGAGCATTAATTTTTCACCATTCAATATCCCGCGGGAATTAGACTCGAGTTGTTCGAGGCCTTAACCTTTTACATTCGCGAGGTTGACGTCAGGATCGACTGACGTAAAAAAATCACGAGTCGCGTTACAGCTAGATATATCTATAGTGCTGGATCGTTTTCGCTGCTACGCGTCGATCGTAGCGAGGAGAAAAAAAAAGTAATCGGACAGGCATGTCATTTCCCAAACGAAAAATTAACGAATCTGTCGCATACACCGTTCTCCGCAACGAACCGTTCGACAAACTATTCTGCCCGATTTTTAACCCAATCTGTTTTGTTTTGGTATGTTTTAAACGTGGTAATCGAAGCAGGCCTGTGCATGCCATCGCCGACCTCGCGAGGTGTAAGTACCCCAGTAGTTCGTAAAATAGCAGTGACCTCTTTCAGGCATTGCTTTTGTAAATAAAACTTTTTTTTTTCTTCTATCTTATTCCTTCTTCAGTTCAATCGAACACTTCCATTATCAATGCAACAGCACGTGGATGCGATTTGCCTGTTGCTAGCGCTCGCAATTTGCACTGCACCGAAAACACCCTTTTTTCTCGCTTGTTCAAAAACTGCAATTAGTTTATCGTCGTCGCACATTTTTAGAAAAAAAAGGACGATCGAACGTTTCTGCTTCGAATAATATTGTATAGAATCGGTAACAATGATAGTAGATAATAATTGCAATAATAGATTCGAATCGGTTAAGTTGATAAAGAAACGACCGATAGTCCAAAAATATGCTACTTCACACCCTCGTCCCCGGAGACTTGCGAAACAGGTGATTTCTTTTTTTTTTTCTTTTCATTGTACGATAGCATGCGCGTCTCGATACCGGGTGATTTATATCTTATCCGAGAGGATTTAACGAGAAAACAAAAGAGTATTGCAGCACTGATTGCCAGCTTGAGTTTGAGTCTCAAAATTTGCGTTACGAGTGTGAAATATCTCCTTTCGGGCATACGTTGAGGGAAGCAAACGAAACGATCGGCAGCGTGAAGTCACGAGATTTTGTTATGACACACGTACACAAGCGCAGAGTGAGGAATTGCGAAAGGCGTGAAATTATTATTATTATTGATATAACTTGATCATCGAAGGTTATTGGATTTAAAAAAAAGAGCGAGATTTCGATAGTCCAGAGAAGGGCCAACGAGCATTGATCGTAACGAAAAAAAAAATGCACGACTTCCAGATTGACGGAGACGGCGAGGCTACTGAAAAACGTTAAAAGTGTTTTCACACGAAGATCAAACGCAGCGACAAGAACCAATGTCGAGGTGGAGCTATCACGTAAGTCGTTCAGCTTATCGAAAGAAATTACGACGTACCAATTCCTTCAATTTTTTGTCACACTCGTCGAACTGTAATTGTTTGTTTTTTCTATCTCGAAGTAATTCATAGACAATGGTAAAACGAATTGCGATTATGTAAATTAATATGGAGACCGATGTTCGTTTGTGAGGTCGAAAGAGACGTGCAGAAAAGGAAGTAGAGCTTTTCGTAGAGCAAATAGAATTTTATTGTTAATTTAATTATAAAAATGTACACCGGCAAGGCACAACACCACATTGCTTCTCCGTCGCTCCACGACTCTGTACATACGCTGATTAATTTGCAAAATGAAGAAAAATGATGTACGACAAAATAGCAAATTAGATTCATTTTGGCACGTCCATAAAAAAATCTTGCCGGCAGACTGATGAATATTATTCGATGCACCGTTAATTAATGTATCAAAAAAATCGTAGTTTAGAAAATGGAACTATGTGAAAGAGTTTTAATCGATTGTTTTCTTTTTTGCTACGCTGCTAGATGGCTTCGCATTCTCGCAAGAGGAAGGAGGCTCGGTGACCCAGACGGACGTGATAAGGGCGTACGACACCAATCTTCCGAAACCCGGCGGCATGTGATCTTACAATTACTCAAAATGTCGTTCTAATGTATAAAAAAAAAGAAGAAAAAAAAATATTCGCATGAGTTTAAGGATGCTCGATGCGTTGGGCGAACGCAAAGTGACATTGAACAAAGCGTGAACGGCTGGCAGAGTTCTACGCTGAGCCGCCGAAAAGTTTATTTTTTTTATTGATCTTTTTTTGTTTTTCTTCGCTCATACAATTTTTATCGTCTCGTTGTCATTAACCGGTTTACAAAACTTTATCGGTCAAGTGATAATTCCTCGTGCATTTTATTCGGAACAATCCGATCGCGGATTCCCGTCGACGCTTAAACGCCAAACTGACAAATGTGCGATGCACAAAAGATATATTATTAACAAATCTTACCTCTACCTATCGACCTATCTATCTCGATCGTTCGTTGAAAATGTCTTAAAGGTATTTTTTTTTTAATAGGTGGCCGAGCGTAGTTCCTGGCGTTTTCGCCTCTTAATGAAAGTGGTCGCGATGACTCGATAATGACAGTGCGACAGTCGAGAAATTCGCGCAATTATTGAAATTATTTTTCGAGACTTTCTTGAATGAAGATAATCCTGTGGGTTCGCGTTACGATTGCGGTTGTTTGAACTCGTTGTGTTTTTTAGTGATCACACATCCAGGGTTTTTCTTACGGGCATTTTTTATTTCCTTTTTTTCATGATTTTTTTTTTTTCGAAGTAACATGTACATTATTCTACGATAATTTAATATATTTATATTTAAGGAAAGAATTTTTCATAGCACTGTCATTATTGAGGTGTTGCGTTCGAGTCGCCTCGAATGGTCATTAACATTAGATAACAAACGGTAAACGTTCTAAAAAGTAAAAAAAAAAACGCTAATTTTTACGAGATAGTGAAACTTTGTGTAATTACAAATTATATATTCTCTCAGCGTCACGTCTCTTGGCCTTCGACGCTCGCTGAGCGACTAGTCGTCAAATTTGTATATTTTGAATAAAATAAGTGAATAAAAATGTAATCTCTCTCCGCGCGCTATCGCTAAGCGAGCCGCGCGAAGTATGACCTCAGAAAAAATGAGAAAAAAAAACAAAAAAAGAGAAAAAAAAACGTGCCCGAAAATAAGAGACTGTGTTTCACCGTGAACTATGATAATTGTTACCTTCTTCTTTTTATCTCTTCTCTTTTCTTTCGGCCGCGTTTCCACTGTACATACTTAGTTGATATCCACCCGATAGTCAGAGAAGACGAGAAAAAAAAACATGCGTTTACCAGTCATGAATTGTTAATCATTCAATAACTTATATCCCTCTCGTCTCTTTTTTTTTTTAATTAGCGAACAATAATGAACAAATTTATGGAAGACAGAGCCGATAGCCATTGTATACACTATGTTCGGAATAAAACGATGTGCTAAAAACAAAACATTTCTTCGACGTAGAGAAATTATTTTCACCATTTATAAATATATATAAATACAATATATATGCGAGAAAGTAAAATATAATATGGGTAAACATAATATTAAAACTGTATATATAAAAACCGTAAAGTATACAAAGCATGTGGTTTGTATAAAGTATACAAGCAGAGCCACAGCTTGAGGTGCTCTTCGAATTAATGGACTTCGAAGCTGAGCCGCAAAACCGGAAGCTTCACGGCCCATACTCGAACCATTGTCCTCAGGTGCCGTAAGCCCTTCTTGAGCTCCCAAGTTTCCAACTACCGTTATCCGAGCACTTCCAGTTTCTCGCTCTTCTCGCGGTGAAGTAAATCAGTGTCATCCGCACGCTGTTTCCAAACTCGAACTCCACTTCAAACTTATGAAGAAGTTCGCGCTATATTCCTTGTACCTCACCTTCAGAAGAAACTCCCGAGCGAGCGAATGAGCAGAGAAGTTATAGCCACGAGCATGTCTATTTTCACCAATAATAGGATAAACGAGCCAACGAATGAACAGGGCCAATGCATGGACACTTTGCAAAAGAGCACGTGCATAAAAAACTTCTATTCATTGGCTTTTTCGTCTGCTCAACTGTCCATTCATTGACCGGTTTACTCTATATACATAACATATGCGAGAAAGTGAAATGTGTTTCGATTACAAAGATTACGTTGGTAAAAATAATAAAACTGTACACTGAGACAAAAAATTTTTGGATCAACCAAAGTGCGTTCAAAGGCGTTATTTAGTTTGTACAATACAAAATTTGGTTTGAATATAAATATTTTGTATCGACTGAAGCGAATAATCGTTCAACAAAAGAATGATTTAGTTGTACCAATCAAATAACAGCTTCGAACGTATCTGACTGCGAATTTGGTTAATCTAATTTTTTTTTTTTCACTGTAAATACTAAAGTAACAACCCTAATAGCCACGCGCCACAATATTTGCGATGTGTGCAGCGCATGTCGCAAATATTGCTCCAACTGCGTCCGTTTCGTGTCGTGTGGTTATCGGGGAATAAAGCATGCAATAACAATAAAGTATAGAAAGCATATGTACACAGCCACACCTTGAGGTGCTCTCCATATAAATTCGTCGACGTTCTCCGAATTAATAAACTTCGAAGCCGAGCAGTGAAACCGGAAGCTTCACAGCCCACAGTCGAAGTATCGCTCACGGTTGCTGTACGCACTTTTAGAGTTCCAAACTTTCCAACTAACGTCGTCCGGGCGTGAGTTTATAGCTCGTCACACGCCCTGTCGAAACATTTTATCGTCCTGCACCGTTCATTTCACAGAGGTTCCCTCGCACGTATTGTAAACCGCAAGTGGACGTTGGTGGAACGTGAAATTGTTTCGGGGAACAATTTTACCGCTGCTGCGACGTTCCACGAACGTCCACTTGCGGTTTACAATGTGTGCGAAGGAACCTTGGTGAAATGAACGGTGCAGGATGGTTTACCGGAAGGTTGTATGTTCCGACAGGGCGAAGAAACTTCAGCTTCAAGCTCATGACAAAGTTCTCCCTGTCTTCCTTGTACCTCGTCTTCAGAAGAAACTCCCAAGCGAGCGAATGGCCATCGAAGTTACAGCCATGTGAGTGTTTATTTTTACCAATTATATATATATATATATATATATATATATATGTATGTATGCGAGAAAGTAAAATGTGTTTCGATTACAAAGATTGCGTTGGTAAACATAATATTAAAACTGTAAATATAATAACAATAAAGTATACAAAGCATGTGTACACAAGCCACACCTCGATGTGCTCTCTATATAAATTCGTCGACTGAGAAGCTGAGTCGCGAAACCGGAAACTTCGCGGCCCACGGTCGAGCCATTTCCCTCGGTCGCCCTAAGCCCTTTTCGCCCTTTCGCCCTTTTTAGCTCCAAACTTTACAACTACCGTTGTCCGGACACTTCGAGTTTCTCGCTCTTCTCACGAAGAAGTAAATCAGTGTAATCAGCACGGCGGTTCCAGCTTCAAGCTTATGAAGAAGTTCTCTCTGTCCTCCCTGTACCGCGCCTTCAGCAGAAACTCCCAAGCTAGCGAATGACCAGCGAAGTTGTAGCCGCGAGCGTCTCGCTGACGGTCGGTCATCCACGTACAAATCTCGAAAACTTTTCTCCTCTTCGGCTCCATGTCTCTCAGCTTCGCTTCCTTCTCCGCGACGATCTTCGCCACCGCGACGAAACGACGCCAGCGATTGCAGACTTTTCTTCCCAGCATCCGCTCCCTGGCACTAAAAGCCGAGTCCTTTCTCTGTTCGTCGATGGAAACCGAACGGGACTTCGAAGATCTTATCTTCGTCATCGCAGCCGACAGAATTCTCCTGCCCAGACTCTGACGAGACTCAACGACGTTTTCAGGTGTAACATTTTTATTCTTCGTTTTCTTCCTTTCCACAAAAGAGTCCTCCTTAAAAGCGTCAACGTTGTTACCGGCCACCGAAGAGACTTCGCCTCCGGACCGCGGCGAACGAGTCTGGTCAGAATCGCATGGCCGATTCCTCCACGCGACGGTCATCGAAGCTGCGCGTCCGTCCTCGGAAAGAATCCTCCCTAGAAGATCCCCGACGTAGGGCAAAGACGGAGCTCGTCTCTCGCATCGGCTCCAGGCGATCGCGTACGATCGCGACACGGTGTTTCTATAAATCTTGCACAGCCTCTCCATGGTCTCGTATCTCGTTGAGTGGCGAGTTCTGAGCCTCGACCAGGTAGCCCTCAGCCTGTAGATCGGCGGCGACTGAAGACCGGCCAGTATGGATCTGCAAGAGTTGAAGTTCCCGATTCTCTCGCACTTCTCAGCCGCGTTGATGAATCTCGCGACGATTCTCGTTCTCATGTCGAGCTTCTTCGTGGCGAGTATCTCGCTGGAGGTAATGCAGGATATCCTGTGACTGAATGCTATCCAAGCGCCGATGTTCGGGGCGTTTCTCGACGACCTCCGAAAAACCAATGTCTCGATCTCGCTCGAGGGAATCCTCACGAAGAGATCGCGATCTACGAGGGTCAACTGTCTGGCGAGGGTCTCGCTGTCGAGGTCCCAGACGGTCGCGCGCAGATCCATCCTCAAGAGGCGTCTCAGCTGAGCGGTCGTTCCGCTCTCTTCACCGCGTTCCCTCGACTTCTTCGTCGCGTCCCTGGAGGAAAATATTTTACCCAGTATGCACGACGACCTTTCGCCAGCGGAGCAATCGCAATCGCCTCGAGGACCGCTCGTCTTTCTTCGGCAGAAGAATTTTTTCCTGTGCAGACGCTCCTTGTCGGACCGGAAGTCGCGGAGGAGGCCGAGGTGTCTCCGCAGCTCGCGATAGGCAGTCGTCGCGGCTCTGGGCCGGTACCAGTACTCGGGTGTCCAGAAGAGGACGACTCCGCCCCTCGTCGAAGCCCCCATCGCTCCGGACGACTTCCCCGGCTCCAGCGAGGTCATCGACACGCTCGCCGCGAGTTGTCTCTTCGAGACCGGAAGTCGCAGTTCGGGCTCGACCGGCTGCCTCCGAATCGCCACGGCGCTCGAGGCTCTTCTTCTCTGGACGGACTCTCGCTCCCCGGGTTGCACCGACCATGGACCGAGGGCGTGAAGGAAGTGCGCCGCGGTCGCGAGACCGTAGCGCCGAGGATGACGCGTCCTCTTCCCGGACCTCCCGCGACCCTCCCACACGCTCACTCCGAGATCGATCAGCTTGCAGCGATCCGTCTGCGTGCCGCTCGACCTGGTGCGACGAAAGTGTTCGCGGTCGCCCTCCCAAGGCTCCAGGTAGAGTCCCGAGCCGCAGTTCTCGCGGACTCCGAAACCGAAGCGCGACAGCTTCGGCGCCAGAGCACTTCCGTTCTTTCTCGGCGAACCGGACTTGCGCCTCTGTCGCTTCTTGCTCTTGCAGGAATTCTTGTGTCGCGCGATCACCGCCGACCTTTCCGAAGCCGCGGCTCGACGATCGTTGTTGTTGCCATCGACGATCGGCGAACGGTCGCCGGAGTCTTCGTGACGGTTTCTTCGCTCGCGTCTACGATGCTCCCTGGTGAAGAGAACGTCGCACAGTGCGCCGCCGCGATCGAATTCCTTCTTCCCGGTGGACTTCGAGTTTCTCGGGCAGGGCCAGCTGCTGCAGGTTTTTTTGCACGCGAGGCTCTTCGGTGTCGAGTCTCGGAGCTCGTACGCGATATCCTCGAGGCTCGCCCCGGCGAATCTAACGGGCACGGGCGTGTAGTAGCCATGAGCGAGCTCGTCGTAGGACGGACCGAGGTACACGTCCTTTCGTGGCCAGCAAGTCGAATTGCCGTCGCCTGCCCCGCCGTACCGAGCCCACACTCTGCAGCGGCTTCGGCTCCCCAGGGCTTCCTCGTCTTCGTTGAACTCCACTCCCGAAGACAACAGGTAGAGAGTAGTGTCGCTCGATGAACTTGCCGCTGTTGTTTCCGACATTGAGCTCCTCGTTTCGTTCTTGGCGAGGAGGTCGCGAACGTGCGTGCACCAGAGTGACCAGAACATTTTCCTGCAGCCCATGCCGCCGAGCTCGTAGTACTTTGCTCTCCCGTCTATCAATCTGTTTTCAAAAAAAAAAAAAAAACAATGTAAATTTTTTTTTTTTGAGAGTTGGTCGTTTATTTGTCCCAATTTTTCAGAATCCACGGGGCCCCGAAAACTATTGTCCTATTATACGTCATACCGGAAATACGTCACTTCCGGTTTGAAAATGTCATTTCTCAAACCAGAAGTGACGTATTTCCGGGATGACGTCACTTCCGGTAAAAAAAAATGAGATTTTCAAACCGAAAGTGATGTATTTAAGGTACGACATCACTTCCGGTCGATAAATGAGATCTTCAAACCGGAAGTGACGCATTTCGGGTATGACGTCACTTCTGAAGTATGGTGAATGAAATATAGATTTGGTACAATTTGAAATTGACGATTTGACGAATAGTCGTTACGTACCTTGCCTTCAGTGTTCTTCGTCTTCTTCTTCGAAAAATGCTGAGCGTGACGAACTCCAGCGGATAAACGGAAACGAGTTCCAGGCTCTCGATGCTCGGATCCAGATCCGGATGGCACGTGAATTCCGAGTTAGTCTTTAATATATCGGCGGCAATGACGAGCCTCGAGGGCGTCAAGCCCAGAGCGACTTCCCGCAATCCACGGCCGTCTCTCGTCGTCTCGGCGAACGGCGACTCCACCAGCACCGTGTCCGAGAAGTCGCAGTACTCCGAAAGCAGGAGTTTCTGTATCCTGTCGTACCCCACGCCGAGGGACATATCTTCGATCTCGCCCGTTAGTCATCAGAGAATTTCTATTTTTTAATATAAATAACGAAAAGTTGACGGCGATGCACGACGTGACGAGTCATCGCCGACGCTATCGGCTGAGATCCAATTGGATTTAAGATTGAAAGTCACTTCCGGTTTTTGGGTTAAGAAATATCGAAGCCAGGGTACGTCGAGAACTTTTGACGCTGATAAAAAAAAAAAGAGTCGTGGAGAAGGAAATTGACAACGTGTATTCGTCGTGAAGTATCGCGCAGGACGGGGCTGGTGGATAAAAAAATTATTTCGAACTAGAGAATTGATGAATGATTTCTTTTCTTTATTTTCTTCCTCTCTTTCTTACTCTCTCTCTCTCTCTCTCTCTCTCCCTCTCTCCCTCTCCCCATCTCTCTCTTTCTTGTGCTCTCTCTCTCTCTCTCCCTCTCTCTTTAGGTCCATCGTAAATGGACAGATGCGGACAAGCTTACACGGGAGTATGGTACGCGAGATATTTGTGACAATGATTCGTTAAGATGTGTATATCTACGTGGGGTGAGATGAAATGTAATGTGCCGAATTTTTCGTAATGCGATATTTATAATTAATTATTATTCGTAACAATACGTATTACGTAATTATATAAAGGTATTAAATTCATATATCAATTGTAGCTCGTATTCATATTGGGATTAATCAATTCAAGAGCCCTCGATGGATCTTGCTATTTCGTTTTTTTTTTTCGTTTTTCGCGAGTTCGACTCTATATCCTTAACGTACGTTTCTTAATTGCCAAAAAAAAGCTCTAACACTTTCGATAAGCTCCACAATAGATTACATTTATTGAGGCCTCCTTTTCTAAACTCGCTTTATATAATCGCCTCGGTCGTTAAAATTTCGGTCAGTCGTGTCGCGGGAGCTTGGGAAACTTATCGCGTGCCATTTTCGGGACTGACTTTTATCGTCACTCTGTTCGACAGAGCGGCCGCGAGCTTCTCGACGTTGCTCTGCAGAAGCGACACTCCCGTGTTGTCGGGCTCGGTGCTCGAATGCCTGTTGGGAACTACCGGACATTCGGGAATTGACTTGATGGCAGTGTTGTTCTCCTGAAATTCAAAGGAACGGAGAACAAAAATTAGATCATTTTTTATTTTGGCACTCTCCCCTAAGTCCCACTCGACATCTTTTACACTGAAAAGAAATTGTTTGAAAAGTAATGAACGGTATTGAAAGCTTCTTTACATGAACTGTTTCTGAAAATTCAAACACATTCAACGTGCGTTGCAATTTTACGGTAAATTGTTTACTTTTAATTAAAAATTTTGCACACTTCAGGCAAAAGATTTGTAATTTGAATATCTGGTATTTTTATTTTCCAAAAAAAGTACATTAATGTTCAGTGTAAGTGATGTAAGCAAATTTCAAGTTCCAGTGCATTAAATTTACAATTGCTTTTTACAGTGTGCTATAGCAAGGTTTCTTACCCCTTCGGTCTTTTTCCTGAGGTTCGATCGCTGCAGGGTAGCGGCGAGTTCGTTCTGGAGTCTCGAAACGACCGGAGCATCGACGACCTCCTCGACGACGGCCTTGGCCGTGGGCAATTCAGGAGCCCGGGGCGGAGGCTGCGGCAAAAAATCCAATCTGGAAGGTTGCTTCGTTTCGCCCTCGTAAGCGCCGATCCTCACGGCGACTTTTCCCGGTCCGAAGGTCGACATCGGGACGACGGGCGGAGGAATCTTGGCGATCGGCGAGCTTCTCTTTTGGTCCATAGCGATCTGATTGGCGTTGTTACTATTTACAGGCTGATTGGGCGTAACACCGTTTAACTGTTGCTTGGCCGGTGACAGATTGTGACGGGGACTTCCGGCCGAAGAGGTCGGCGACGATGCGCCCGTTGAGTTTCCGAGCGAGAAGTAAGTCGACGGCGGTTTTGGTATAATCGGGCTCGGAGCGTCTTTAAGCTTGAACGATTCGATGCTCTGCATCTCGACTGCATCTTCGGGACTCTTTGCGGTCGGCGAGTCGGCCGGAAGCGGAAGCGGTGGAGGCGGCGGTCCGCCGGGCGCTGCCGATCCATTTGTTACACGCTTCTCCTGTTCCTGTGCAAAAAAAGACGAAATAAAAATCAACAGCCATTCACGGTCGCCAGCGGTCGGGGTAAACCGGATAAAATCCTGAAGACGTTCGAAAATTTAACAAATGGTCAGGATTATCTGGCAAAAGCTGGGGGTTTTTTTTTGTAATTGGCCATGGAAAATTAATGACGTTAGAGAACTTATAATTTTTTCGGGGAAAGTTATGCTTCTCTTGTTCCTGTGCAATAAGAGAAAGGAGATATAAACATTTTATTCACGGTGGCCAGCAGTGAGGGTAAACCGGACAAAATCCTGCAGACGCCCGGAATTTTAATAAATGATCGGGGATATCCGGGAAAAGTCAGGGATTTTTTTGTAATTGGCCATAGAAAATTAGTGACGTTAGAGAAGTTATAATTTGGTCGGGGAAAGTTGCGGAATTGTTTCCACTGTTTTTAACGGCCACTATGTGTTGCTCGCGATCGTGACGAAAGGCAATATTCGTTACGGTCTGGAATCGTTTTAAAAAAAAATCATAAAAAATAAAGCGCGAAGTGTTAATTTTGCGCATCGAAGAGAAAGAGATATATATACGAAACACTAACTGTGTACGGTGCGATAGTGAACAGTACGTGCTTTCGAGGTGAAGCTCCGTTGACACGTTTCATCTTAATCTTTCCTCCCACGAAGAATTTCTTCAATCACTTAGTTCTTTTTTAACATTCTCTTTGCGTTGTCGAGTTAAAAAAAAGTTGCGTAATTCACGGGTCACATATTTTTCTTATTTTTTTTTACGTATAAAATATCACTTTTCCAATATACGTTTTGAAACCAAAGAATTTACAGGAGTTTCTTCGTCGTTGGCTTCCTCGTTCGCTATCACTTCGAGCCAGTCTAATTTAGAGTGTCGCAATCGCCCCACTGCTGATTTACTTTAAGAACCGCTAACGAAAGTCACCCGGTTCGTTCTTAATGTTTGTATTTCGTATCAATAATTTTATCTACTCGTGTTCTCAACTAGAACACGATATACCGGTTTCGAGACGATGATGCTCCGCGATATGAAGCGTGGGCAATGCTGGTAGCACGAAATATCTCTCGGGAATTTTTTTTTTCTTTTTCTTTCCCTCGCCTCGCAGCAAAACCGCCTGGTGCACCTGAGCCGCAAGCGCAACGCTCCTACGAGCTGCTTTACGTAACCGAGACTGCCTATTATTTTCCGACTTTGTCACCGGCCCGGCAAAGTCCGACGAAGCGACGGAAAAAAAGAGGAGAAGACAAGAGACAGAGAGGAAGAGAGGAGGAAAAAAACAACACGATATATATCCTCGACACGACAAGGCACGAGTGTCGCGAAACTGGTAGAGCTCGGTTCGCGCACCTATCGATCAGCGACTCGGGGCTCCCTCGAGATTTCCGATAAGAAAAATTTCATTCGACGATAAAACAACGGGCACGCTGATAGATTAGTTCCCGAATATCGCACGGCCGAGACTCTCGTTGATTTCGGTGGGTAATTTATCGTACGCTTGGAAAAGTTATTTTTTTTACGATCGACGAAGTGAATTATTCATGAGCGAAAACTCGAGTGCACTCGTTGGAGAATTTATTTGTATCATTATCGTTCGTTCTCGTCCGGCGAGTGAATGAAATTCGATCGAGCATTGCCGGTTCGGCGAACCATCCGAGACTGACTGAGCACACCTGAACCGCTCCGAGCCTTCTCTGACCCGAGGTGCGAATTTTGCTATCTCTCCGCGGCGAACGCCGCGAAACGACGCGATAGCTCGATACAGTATGCACACGAGATCGGCACGTCCGTGTACGTATCGTGTATGTACGCGTTTCCGAGTCCAATCAGAGGATGATTACCACGAAGACAGTCGCGCACGGAGGAAAATTTTACTGGCTTCCCCACCTCGATCGCTATCGCGATAAGCCCGAGTCTTATCGGCTTCGAGAAGGCCGCTCTTCCTGTTGCCGAATTCATTATTTTTTTTTTTTACTGAAACGAAAAGCAAGTGAAAACAGTTAAAAATTGATATTAAAAACTCGGATCGAGTAGAAAAAAAACTACTGATCAATTAGACGAATGTAATAAAAGATCGACTGCCGGATAATCAACATTATTGCAGTTACTAAGAACGCTTTTTTTAAACTTTTTATTAGTCGAAACGATCGCGAGGCACGCTACTTGCCGATGCTGGTGCCTTTAACGAGAAGCAATTACTGTACTGCATTAAACGAGCCTCTGCCGGTTACTTATTAGACGATTAATTTATCAAATATTTTTCGTTCTTTTCGTTGGGTCCGATTAAAAAATAATAATTCTAAAGTTTAGAAAAGCGTTTCAGACCAGTGACCCTTTCTCGCTTTTACTCCAGCGTCTTCCCAGCTAACCCGCACCGACGGACATCATCCACTTCGCTACTGAAGAAGGTAAACGGAGAAAGTTTTGTTTCTACGCTCCGCTCGGCTACCCGTTATTATACAATTAGAGAAGGTTACTGCACTTGTCAGCACGCAGCGGGTATAAATTTCGCGCCGAATCGCTGCAACTTCTCTCCTCCTACACAATTTATCACGTTTCTTCATCTGTCCTCGTTGCCTCGAACTTTTCGGCGTATCGCAACAAGCAACGATAATATATATATTTTTTTAATTATAAAAATACGACAATTAATCCATCAATCAGATGTTACGATTACGATGATCGATAACAAATATTTCGCGCCGAATCGCTGCAGCTTCTCTCCTTCTCCTACACAATTTATCTCGTTTCTTCGTCTGTCCTCGTTGCCTCGAACTTTTCGGCGAATCGCAACGAGCAACGATTGTTAATATGTATTTTCTTTTAAAAAATCTAAATACGATAATTAATCTAACAATCAGGTGTTACGATTACGATGCTCGGAAACAAAAAATTATCTCAAACGACCCTGAATCGACTGATAGATTCGGCGCAGTTTCGTAACTCACGATATTTATGTCAACTCTCCCTTATCGGACAAAAATAATACCCACTCATGATGGAATTTTTTTTTTTCAATGCGCTGCGAGCGCTTACCTTTTCGGCTTGCTGATCGGAGAACTGCACGCGCTGTTGATTGCCGTTGAACATTCGGCGATGTGCTCGCTTGAATTCTTCCATCAGCTGCAGTGACAAAGCAAGAGTTTTCGTCAGTTAATTTATTCCCCAAAAACTAAACGCCATATCGAATGAAAAAGTTTCATTACCCTTTACCTTTAGTTTCTCCCCTTAATTTAATTTAATTAATTTTTAGCTGGTTTTTCCCGACCGAGGGGTCGGATGAACAATTTTTTTCCTCACCTTGTCGTGCGTCACTTTATTTTCCTGGGCTCTCTGAGCTTCGGCATTCTGCGGTTTCTTCGGCTCGCAATTCTTGTCCTTGTTCGCTTCGGCTTTGGCGGCGTTCAGCATTCTCTGAAAGAATAAAACAAAAAAACACAAGTCAAGCGGCGCGTCTAGAGCTTAAAAAATTTAACGTCTTCAACGATCCGATGCAAGGAGAACCGGACAAAGATTAGTCATGTCCGGCTTTTCTTTAAAAATTCGAGACTCGCGAAGCCCCACTCACAATAGCCGATTAGTCACGTTTGCGATCAATAGATAAAGCATGATCTTACAGGTATTCGAAATTTATTATTCCACAAACTTTGGTTGATTCGCCGCGCAATGCGTCATCAAGATTTACTATCGGGATCGAAGTTATCGGGAAATTGCAATTTTTTTTTTCTCTACCGTAACACACTCGATCGACAGAGACGATTTATCTTTGCGAGTGCTTCAGCCTCGCAGCTGCGATGCAGAGTCGAGTGGCTAGCGTACTCGAGTGGTTCTCACTCGAGATGAGTGAAAACTCCGTATTCTCCGCCGGGGGCGACGCCTCTCCGAGGTAGAGATCTTCACTTTCTTAAAGATACGCGGTGGGAGATAAATTTTCGATCCACTAACGAGAGCATTGCACCGATTGTTGTTACTATTATTTTTTTTTAACCGCCCGAGTAGAAATTTTCGAACGTTACATACCTGACAAGGTCCTGGTAAGGCCTTGTCGGGCCTCCTCCGGACTCCGCCAGGGCCCGATGTAACGCTCGAAAATTTCTACTCGGCCTAAGCACCCAGCGAGTCTCGAAAAGACCGAATCTCCGTTGCATATTCTAATCTTAAAATTAGCATATTATCCAATCGTCGATCTACCTGCTGGGCCCGCCTCTGCAATTCCTGTGTTATGGCGGTGCCGAGATCGGTATTCGGTACCGGTGAATTTTGTGCCGCGACCGGACAAGGTCGTACCACCCGCGGGGGAGCGGGTTCCGGTGTTTTGTTCGCGCATCCGGTCGCCGCCGCGACCGAAGAAGCGAAGGAGACGGTCGAGGCTGGCTCGCACGAAGACGTCGAGACCGACGACGATGTCGAGGCCGAGTCTTTGCCGCAAGACGATTCGAGACTCGACTCGGTTTCCGTCGATCCGGTACTTCCCATCGACAGAGTGCTGCCCATTTGCACTCCCTGCATCGCTATCATTGGTTTTGTTTCTGAAATTACAAACAAATTAATAATAATAATAATAATAATAATCAGAACTGGGCAATATTTCCAATATATGACATATTTTAGGTATTTTTATTTAAAATATCTAAAATATGTCATATATTGGAAATATTGCCCAGTTATTCAGATATTCAAATACCCAAATACTTCTCTGGTATTTCAAGTACTTTTTGGGTCAATTAACTATAAAATACAAAATGGAAAGGACTAAAAATATTATGTACAATTGTTGGAAAGTTTAATTGCAAAATTCCAAATTACAGACGTGAAAGAAGAATCAAATTCTGATGTAAAATCCTGAATCTTAAATTTTCGTGCGAAGTTGAAAATACAAAGACAAATCGTTAGATACAGATTTTTAAAAAGAAAATTTCAGATTCCGACTGCTCAATGGCAAATGCGAAGTCAATTTTAAATTTGAAATGTAAAAAAAATCTTAAAGTTGCAATGCAGAAACATATTGAGTGGCAAATATGGAAAAGGGTCAGATGTTAAAAAATATCGGATGGAAATGTAAAAAAAAAGTTTGAGGTGAAAATAATTATAAATGTCGAGTGTGAACAAAAATTTAATGTCAAGTATGACAACAAACGGCAAAAGGGAAATTTTATTAGACAAAACGAAATTGATGTTTAATTCACTTTGACGACGTATATTAGGAAGTACTCAAACGAAATTCTTATAAATGTATTTTAAGCACAAAAAGTATTTTGTATTTAAAATACACATCGTATTTCGTATTTTGTATTTTCAGTTTTTTTTTTTCAGTCTTTTACCCAACTCTGACAATAACACGCATAGTTATGCATGAAAAATTGCATAAGCTCGGAAGAAATTGGAGTTAAAAGCTACTGCGTGTTTGACGAAGATAACAGCAGCAGCGTATTCAAATATAGTTCGCTGACGGCGTTATCGCATTGATAAGAAGCCAAGAGATATTGCAGTCCGGGGAAAAAAGTGTAAACCAAGTTCGCGGGTACGTTTAACACGGTGAGCCTCGTTACCTGGCTGCCATTTGTGGGGAACTGGCGGCGGCATGCACGGCGGCGCCGGAGGGCAACCGCTCTGATGAACCTCCACCGTCGTCACAGTCTTTCGTTCAACGGACTGCGAGTCTCCGAGACGATTATCCTGCCGATGGGCGTTGTCCTGCAAATGAAATATAAATTGAGCACATTAAGCGTTAATCAAAACGAGAATATTTCCATACGGGAGCTACGAGGTAATTATCGTAATTTGATCAATATCAAGTTTCAATATCAATTTATAACTGGCGAAATCTCACGAAGGTTAATTTTTTTTGTTATGTCTCTGATCCAAGTGCTCCAGGTTCGAGGCATCGATCTCGCAATTATCCATTCCTCGTATACACGCGCATAAACGGGTACGATAATTACGAATAAATTGCGAAGTGTTAGCGGGGTACGTTCTTAAGCTGACGAGAGTCCGGCCAGCGATTTACCGTTTAGCTTCGAGAAGAATCTTATGTGGGCATGGTACGATCCGATGTTCATGGATCGCTCGAGTATCGATACGGTAATTGCGACGGTGGGTGTATGTGGGCTAGTATGAGACTCGCAAGATAATTGCGGATGAGTCTTGGATAGAAAGTGCAGTTCATGCGTGACGCTCGATCGGCGCGTTAATGATAAAATAAATGGGCAAGTTAACGGCCAACTCCCGGGCTATTGGCTTTTGCAACGCTTCTCGGCTGTGCTTTGCATATACGCTTGCATCGTGGCTGCGATAGACTTCATGCACTCCCGATAAACGTCGATTGAAATAAAAGCAGCTCGGACGTTTCCTTATGGGGCGATTAGTCCGACATCTGGGCCACGCGATTGTGAAAGTTTTTCGTCCTTTTTTTAACGGCTTTGATAGTTTCAAGCTTGCCTTAGGAATATTGTACGAATTGCGTTCGTCCATCGGACAATCGTAGGTCGGCCCGTTGTCCCGATCGTACGAGGTGCGCCGGGTCCTTTCGTCGCGTGGATTAGCGTCGAAGTCGTGAGACTCGTAGTCACGAGGAGCTACCGGATCGTACAGCGGCTCTTCGTTATCGACTTTCGGGCTGGCGTTGTGATTTTGACGGTAGGCCGGATGACACGGATAGCCGGGATTCATGTTTTGATTCACTCTTATTACCGTTGTGTTGTTCGGCTTTCTGGTCCACTCCGGTCCCTGTAACGTTGATAAAATGCCGTTTTAGATATATCGAGCTTATGGTAAGTAAAATAAATAAAATAATTTTTTAAAATAAAAATTGCCAAGACAATTTTTACCTGATCGCTCGGAATACTCCATTCGGAAGATGAGCAGCTGCTCGTCGACATCGACATAGGCCATCCACCTCTGAAACGACAGAAAAAAAAACATAGACCGTTGAATATTTGCGACAATGAAAAAAAAAATGCCAATACAAAAAGAAAAACTCACTTCAAGTTTATAATGCCGGTAGGTGGATTGCTGTAAGGGCCGAACGATCGACTCATGTCGTAGCCACTGGAAGCTCTTATAGCCTGGCTCGTATACTCGTAGGGTGGATGTGTAACCACTGGTCGATTAACCACCACCTCGAGAATATCCGCCCCGCGCATTACCTCTATAGCTCGCTCGAACGGAATATTCGTCAGCCGCTGACCATTGCACCATATAATAACGTCGCCGGCTTTCAGACCTGCCGCACGCGCCGGTCCGCCCTCCCGAGTTCCCTGAACATTTAAATCGACCATTGGTATTGAATTATAATAATAAAAATATATAAATATAAATAGATAAATCTTATATATGTTTTGAAAAATTGTGGATTTGTTGGTTGGTTTGTAACTCCCCTCTCCTGCCGGTTTTTATAGCATTTCACATAGAATAAATTTCGAAATTCCGCAATTCCATTCTATATGAAATGGATTTCCCCATTCTTTGAACCGTGCGGTCAGTAAATAAGTAAATAACTAAATAAATAGAAACTCGATCACAGTATTCTTAAATGAATAGATTCTTGGTATTTTTTTTCACCTGAACTGTGAGGCCTGGCACGATTCCCCTACAAACTCCGCATCCCAATCTGCCTTTTTCTCCGACGTGAATTCTCAGACGCACTTGATTGTACGGCGGTAGCGTTCCTTTGTATAATGAATGTTGCTGCTGGTGTTGCAGCAGCTGCTGCTGCTGCTGCTGCTGCTGTTGCTGCTGATGTTGCTGCTGCACCATGTGCCATGTTACAGGATCATTTGGATTGCTTCAATGGAATGGAGAAGACGGTTTATTTACAAGTCAATCAAACAATGCAAGAACCCGAGGTTTTTTTTCAGATAGTATCATACATACTCTTTCACTGGTATCATGCCCACACCTGAAAAAAAGGTTAACAAGTCGATTAGTCGATTGTCTGCAATCAATGGAGCCTCTCCCTTAAAACGCAATTGTCCCCAAAAAAAAACTCCAATATCCGGAGCTCCGCAATTATCAATTACGATGCTTACTTCTAATTTTTAAGACAAGATCCTGTCGATGTTTTGCCAGTAGCGCGATCTCCCTGTGCACAGCGTCCTCGACCGGATGACCGTTCATTCGTATGATCTGATCCCCCACCTGTTCGTGCAATCGTACAAGTTTCGTTAGTGCACATTGATTCCATTATTCGACAGTCGATTATACATTTTATTCAATGATGAATTACCGATTATAATTATATTCAATTATGAATTATCGATTACAATTATATTCAATAATTAATTATCGATTACAATTATATTCAATAATTAATTATCGATTATAATTATATTCAATAATGAATTATTGATTATAATTCTATTCAATTATGAATTATCGATTGTAATTATATTCAATTATGAATTATCGGTTATAATTTTGTTCAGTTATAAATTATTGATTTGACAATTAAATCGATAATAAATCGAAGAATGCGACTCGTACCCTGAGGCCCATTCTCTGAGCTTCGCTGCCGGGCTCGACGTCACTGACGTAAAACCCTGCTCCGTATTCGAGTCCTCCGCGAAGCGAGAACCCGAAGCCAGGGTAGCCTCGGCGAAGTCGAACGTTCCTCGTCACACCGATCACGGCCATTCTACCGTCCCCGGTGCTTCCGTTTCCGGGACCTCCACCAGCCGACGATCCTGTGCCGGTGCTTGAGGCACTCGACGAGCGCCCGGACCTGCAAACACGGGAAAACGATGTTCGATTAAAAATCAAATCAACCGCAACAACTAAATCGATTATGAAATGTCATTTATATCCGCGGGACAAAAAGCCTCTTCCGCCGAGTTATAGAGAGAGGCGCTCAGAGGCCAGCGGGAAATTGAGTAATCAGGGGAATTTCCGAGCACCAACGTACTCTCTCCGAGTTTCCCGGGATTAGAATTATCTCGACCTAGCGCAGTAATATCAAGCGCCGCCGCGGCACGCCGATCGCTCGAGCGCTTCCGATTAGTTTCTGCGGTTCTCCACCCGGGTTTCAACCTCCTGCGGATATAATTGCTCGACCTATCAGCCGCTCGCGTGTATTATTCAATGAATCCTTCACGCACTTCCAGTTTCAGACTCAAGGTTGCTCGAACGTTGCGATCCTTCGGTTTTTAATTAAATAAAAACGTTAGCTCAGATGCGAAAAATCTTTTTTTTAATGTCTCTTTTTAAAAAATTGTTTTTTGACTTTTTACATATCAATTTAAAAAATACAAAAAAATGACAGTAAGTTTTTAGAATTTCACTATTCGTGAAAATTTTCAAAAAATGTTGGGATTTAAATTGAAGATTTAAAAAAAATTTAGCTATTTCACCAAATTAGCGAAGACGGCAAATTGGGCATTGAATGGTTCGCTAATTTTTTAAAATATGTTGTGTCGTCACTTTCAGCTCATTACTTGTGCAACGAATTCGTGGTCACGATATCTAAGCTAATGGCTCGCGATTACCTTGAAAAATGTCTTAGGAAATATATCTGCTGGCCAGGATGTACACGGTAGGCACTGCAGTTCGGCGAAAACTGTTGTCGTGCGGCGAATGCCTTCGGCAGGTTGCCGAAGGAGCTCTTTTTTTTCTCCCGTGCTACTAATGTGTCTCCGTAGGTAAACATCTCTCGGGGTCCGGCGCAGTTGGTGCAAGGAAAAAGTACGTTTCCCCGTGTCGATTCGTCGACTGGGAGGAGCGGGTCTCTCCTTGGCGAGCCCGCCCGGGGAATTTCACGTAAATTCTACGATACCGAGTACGAATACGCCGTCTGACCGTTCCCGCTTCCCCGCGAGACGAGTTTTCTATGCGCAATTCGTGTCAAGGTAAGTATACAGCGACATGCGGAGCGAAGCCGAGAGGAGTAGGTCACTCGGACGACTCCTGCACACCGCCGGCTCTCGAAGCACCCGTGCCTGTCGCACATCTGTGCAAGCGCTCGCGCTTATTCCGTTTCAATTTCCCGAGAAACTTCCAGCGAGCGTGCGTATACATATATACATATATAAACTATATACAGGAGAGGAAAAGAAAAAGGAATGAGAAAAGTCTCGATTTCCTAGCCGTCCGGCGACGGTCAGTTTCTTCTCGATCCAATCATACGAGAGCCTGGCCTGTCGCGGTGTGGTGGGGGTAAAGAAAACTCTCGTCGACGAAACTCGTTCGTCGATCGATTTACGCCCTGTCCCAGTTAAAACCGAAATCGCAATTATTTTTCGTTCGTCGACTCTCCGAAGAGATCTCTCTAAAATTTATACTGCACGCGGATTCCATATAAATTGTAAGTTTATCGTCGACGTACATTACATATTCATAGTTCCGCGGAGAAACTTTGATTTCGCGGGACGAAGTTTCGGCTACGGGCGAGATCGAGTTTCTTCGATAAAAAAAAGATCCATCCACGCGTTCGCACTCTTCCTGGCGGAACGACTTACCGACGAGGACTCCGCGTATTTTCTGGGACACGCCTCTTCTCCGCTCATCACTCGGGAATTCGTTTGCGCGATAGGATTCTGTATACGTTTTTCGTCAAGTTATACGTGACGTCGAGAGAGACGTTTGTAAAGTACGACCGTTAGCCCGTCGATCGTCCGAGCTCCTGTTTAACGAGTCTCGACACGAAAGTGTTACGATTGTTATGTTGACTGCGTGCGCATCGCCTACAGTACGAAGCACCGCTACCAGCAGCGCTGTCTATCCGAGTAGTTGCCCGTTGGCGTTAGAAAAACACACACACCGACACGCGCACTGCCGTCGCTCTGTTTACTATTGCAAAGACGCGAGAGATGTAACGTATTTCTTTTTCTCTCCGCCGAGTCGGGTCATTCACGAGGACGAATATGCCTCTCGCTCGGTTATTCGACTAACGTGGAGACGAATGCTAATTTCGAAAATTGTCGAGGTGTAAAAAGAACGGACGAAACGGGGCGATGGAGAGAGAGAGCGGGGACCCCGGAACGGTAGTGTCGGGGCGAAAGCGGCTCGGCAATTCCTGCACGACACACGTGAATGGGACGGTTCAACGAACAACGGTAATACGCCCTGGCATATCACTTTTTATCTCCCTCCAAATTCCACGGCTCCTCTTTTATATCTCGCTACTAAATCCGGAATATCCTTTTGCCGTAGTTTTATGTAACTCGCGTGACTTCTATCGCCGACTCGGGACGCTCGGCTGGCTGTTGACAAAAACAATGGCGTCGACAAACTGCGATGCGATATATCTTTATGGCTTTTTTCATGAGATTTTAATAACTAGTTTAATCGTCGCAGAAATGAGAATGAATTGAGCGAAATCGAGGTGAATTCCGTCATTAGCGTCGATCGATTAGAGAAGAAAAGAAAAAAAAAAGCGTTTTATTTCGCCGCACTTTCTCGGCGTGGAAACTTCCCCCCGGTTTCCTTTGTCTCGGCAGTTCTCTCGAAGGTTCGGCGAGTTGCGAGTTATAAGCATAATAACCGTTATACTTTGCCGAAGAATCTTGGCTGCTCGAGTTATTATACTCCTTGCTGTACGGATCTATATACTTATTACTATATATATGGTATTTCTTTGCGGAAAGAGGAGGACAGCGAGAATGGTTGAAGGTGGAAGCAACGACGATATTATCTGCTTTCGCTCGGTCGAGTTTTAACGAGCAACGAGGCAAAAGCGTAAATCACTATGGCTGCATCGTCGAGTAACTCGGCGCGAGCCAATTGCTTGCGGATTTCGCGTTACACAGTTTTCTGAAGTAAAATTTGTTTTCAATGTCACGGCCGAATTGTCAGGGAAGTTGCTTCGGCAGCTCTACCTATATATTCGTATACCTATATATTTGTATACCTATATATTCGTGGCGGCGTCGAATCGGCGTTCTCCGAGTTATTCGCCTTCGTTCACGCACGAACGCTTTTTATGCATTCCAATCGAGGGAGGAAAAGATCTGGGTTTTCAGAGGCATGAATTTCGACATTGGGATGACGTACAAAAATACGGTCATGCGGGCTCCGGTAACGAGGCTCAATCTTGTCGGATCGCGAATCGATGCAGCATTGCACTCGTCGGACGATGATAATAATTATAATCGTACGCAATGCTCGGCGGAGTAACAAAAGAGAAAAGACACACAGGAGAGAACATAAAGACGTTTCGCGAATAATAACGGCTATAACAACAATAGTATCAAGGACGTCGTAATTGCGAGTCTGAGAGGAACCGGAGAAAATAACAGAATGGACACATATTATAATGATATACATTACACGCATGCTAGCGTCTCACGTCTCCTCGACATTCTTCGGACGCTTATTATATCTTGTCGCGAAATTAATTTGATGATATAATTTTTATCTTTCGGATTCTCACAGCAGCATCGCCGTCGCAAATTAAGTGAGGTTAGGGCCCCAATCAAGACGCCATATTAAGTCGCAGTTCCGAAGCATTATCCGCACGAACTTCGGAGAACGAAGTGGGAAAAAAAAAGTGTGACAACAACTCTCGATCGGCCGATTCGGAACCTCTGCGATATCGCGAATGTTCCGAACAATAGAAAAGTGCTTCTGTGAAAGCTGGGAGCGAAATTAAGTGGGTTTAGTGCTCCAATCAAAACACCATATTGGATTCACAGTTCCTAACCATTATGCGGACAAACTTCGGGAAACGAAATTACAAAACACAACAGAAGTGTGACAATAACACTCAGCCGAGCACAACCCCAGCGATATCCCAAATGTACCGAATAATAGAAGAGTGCTTCTGTGAAGGTTGAGAGCGAAAACGGGACCGAGGAGTCCCGTCGAGGGCATGCCGGATGATAAAGTACAGAGGGATAATGATGTGTAGCCGATAGATCTCGAACAGTCGCGATTCTCTCGCTCGATAAGTATCCGAGTGGTTTTGCAAGCGTCTGACTCGAGGCGGCCAGGATCGTTCCGAGGCGGAGGTTAGAGTACGGCGCGGCGATGCAGAAGAGGGGGGGGGGGGGGGGGGGGGGGGAAGCAAACTCTCGCGAGTCCAGAATCATTTCCGGTAAGAGAACTCGGCGGGGCGGAGGGGGGGGGGGGGATTCCGCGGGACAGGGATACGGTCAGGCGAGGAGCGCGTTCTCCTTCGGTATGTCGACGATTCGCGCTGAGCGTGCCTCGTGAGCTCTCGAAGAGTCTCGTAGCTCGTTATACCTCGACGTCTCTCCTTCGGCTCGGATAGTTATTCTTCGGCGGCGAAACGACTTATCGCTCATCGCCATTTGCGGCGAACGGTAACCGTCCCTCGTTCGGTATTGTATATATACATATATATATATATATATCTATATATATATATATATATATATTCTAGTACGACTGCACTCTGACTTTACTGCGAGCCTGCAGGAATAGAGAGACCCTTACAGACACAATCGTTAATGCCTGCCCGCGTGTAGTTTGATTAACAAAAACGTGCCGTTAAAGCTCCGCGTGACGATGCGTGTACGGTATAAGAGACCACGTAGATCCATAGATTCGCTATACGATTTCTGCCGAGAGACGATACACGATACACTATACGATTCCTGCCCACACACGCGGATCTTAAATCATATCATGTTCGCTGCTCGTTTCAATCACAATTTGTCACGGTATTGTTATTTTTTTTTTCTTCCTTTTGACGGGAAACAATTCGCGCCGGGGAGGACGAGTTTTGAGCGGCGAATTTTCTTCGAAAGATCAAATTTCGATCTCGGAGTTTCGATTAATTGGCAAAATATTTTCATTGGATAGAAAAACAGAAAAACAATGGGAAATGGAAAAATAAGATGCCTCGTAAAATTAGCCGATATAAGACTTTCGAATATTTGGTTAGTAAAATGTTCGCGAAGATTCACGACGAAGCGGCCGCATTGATTATACTACAGAAATGCAGTTAGTTGTTAAAAAAAAAAAAAAAAAAATAACGAAGACAATGGTAATTCGGTCGCAGTGGCGTATCGTGTCCATTGGCCGTACCGCTACCGAGTACTCCAAAGCCGCAGAATATCACGATCGTGAGGTCGCACGGTAGGCACTGTAAAGCCAGTGCTGTCGAGGATGTCACGAAAGTTGCGCCATCCCGCTTCTTCTTCATCGTCTTCCTCCTGAGGTCGCTCGCTCGGACAACTTCCATTCTTAAGATACAAGATATTTAGACTCGACTCACGAAACTACTAAAAAGATTCACTTTCGCACGGCGTGCTCCACCGACTCGCCATTCATTCTTCGCCTCGTATCTCGGCCTTCGCTTTCGTTTCAATAACAGAAACGCGTAAAAAAAAAAAAAAAGCAAAACTACCGAGAATAATAAAGTCTTCCGAGTGCTGGCGGCACTTTGCCATTATTTGGCAGCCGAGAGATTATCTACTTCTTTGTTTTCAACGTATACATCAACATTTTTTCATTAAAAATTGAAAAAAAAAAAATGTGAGCCATCTGCGGCGTTTCTGAATGACTGAAATCGCTCTGAAATCGCTGTAACTGAAATCGTTCTTTCAATAACAGAAACGAGTAGAAATATAAAATTCTTTCAAGTGCTGTCGAAATTTCGCCATTATTCCGGCAGTCGAATGGTTATAGCCGTCTCAGTTTACGATGCGTGCATCGCAATTTCCACTTCAAAAAAATGGAATAATAAAAAATCTGGCGCATTTTCCCCAGGTCCTAAATTATCGGGCTAAAATCGCTCTTACCATTTATTAACGGTAACGAATGAAAAGAAAAATAGCAAACTTACTGAGAATAATATATATTAAATTCTTCCAGTGCTCTCGGAATTTCGCTATTATTCGGCAGCTCAGTGATTATAGACGTCTTAGTTTACAGCGCATGCGTCAAACTTTTTATCTTGAAAAAAATTAAAATGTGAGGCATTTTCCCCGGTTCTAAATTACCGAGCTGAAATCGCCGCCGGACCTGGTGTCGGCCTTTCTCTATTTCTCCTCCCGACTTTTTCTCTCCTCCCTCCCTCACCTCTTCCCCTCGCGTAACCTGAGTAACGCGCTCGCGGATTTTCTCTCGCCACGGATATTGTAGAGTTCGAGCCGTTGGTCTAGAACTGCGTTGGAGTCAGCTTTGCCAATGGTTTTTCCACACCAGCCGATAGCCGGTGAGCTTCCACAGTGTATGTGCGCATGCGAAGTTTTATACATATGTATAGGTGGGAACGTTCGCGAAGCCACGGCAGAGATCTCTTTCACCTGTGCGCAAGTCCGTGCGTTTCTCTTCGGCGAATCTCCATGGACGGTGGACGGTGCGGGGTTGATGCGGGGCAAAATGGACCACCGGGGTAAAATGGACCACGTGCCCTCAATTTGGGATTAGACACTATTTGTCAATGGTTTCTTTTCATGTCCCTCGACTAATTTCTAAAAGTGGTCCGTTTCGCCCCGCTCTACCCTATGCGCAAGTCCGTGCGTTTCTCTTCGACGAATTTCGATGCAAGACGGACAGTGCGGGGTAAAATGGACAACGTGTTCTCAATTTGAGATGAGACTCTCATGGTGTCCCGCGGTCCTTGAAGTCCTTGAAGTTCTGGAATTGTCCTCGAATTTTGCCTGAACTTGAAAAAGCCCTGGAATGTCCTTGAATTTCACCTGATGTCCTCAAATTGTTTATTTTCCCGAAAATTTGAGTTTGTTTAACAATGTACATTTAGTTTAGTAAATGTTTTTGTCTTTTTTTTAATGCACTGCCACCTATTTCGTCACTGTTTTGATTTCATGACTCGCGAGTAATTTTTAAAAGTGGTCCGTTTTGCCCCGCTCTACGCTATACGCTGGTTTGCGAGTCCCTGTGTACTTGGAACGTGTATTTGCGTATCTTCGAGTCTTCTCCGTATGTGCACAGCCTCCCGATCATCCTCTCATTCGCGTCTGCTCATGCACCGGTCGTAACTACTTACGAGTTACGCTCTCCCCCCTTTCCCCCCTCGTTGCCGCGAAATGTGTGCGCTTGGTTTATTTATTTATATGTATATATTCTTTTTTTTTTCAGCGAGTGGATAATGTCCGAGCCTCGAGCCGAAGAAACAGCGGGAGCGCGAAGTGAGGAACACAGGTGGCCGAGTCGTAGAGAATCAACGCGGACCACCGACGTATTACGGGCCTCGCATACCATAAGTACTTTTTTTTTTTCTCCTTCTTCATAAACGATCGATCCGTTGCGCCGATGTCATCCGAGCGACCTTAATATTACTGTGGCGGCCCCATTTTGCCCCCGTCTACCATATAAATTTATCTCTGAAGTGACTATAGCTGATGGGCAAACCTCATCGATTTTTTTCAACGTGAAAAAAAAATAATCTGTTACGAAAGTTGCGAACATGGACCACCCACGAGTAGGAGTTACTAAATCAGTGTTAATAAATCTTTAAGGCAAGTATAGCTGATAGATAAACCTTATCGATAGTTTTCAATGCGAAAAAAATAATCCCGGTGAATATGGACCATATTCACCAACGACTAAATCAATTATATGTGAACCGGGCCATTTTAACCACGTTTTACCGTATACGGTTAACGCTTTTCGTATACAAGAATTTTAAGAAATTGACCGACTCATAAACAGGAGTGAAGGGTTGAATGGATATGTATTCAACCGACTTGGTACCCCATGCGTTGCTCCGGCAAAAAAACATGTTGAGTCAATTATAAAAAATAGCATATAAGATATACGACTCGTCCGGTATCGGAGTCCTTCATCGGAATCCTCGTGTTGCACGAATCCTATGAAAGACGTAACTGGCGCACGTACATGCAGAGGTGAACGTAACTCCGCGTAGCGTGGAGGCCGCGCACGTAACGTCTGCACTCCACTATGTACAATACCTACTGTCCAGGTATGCCGGTGCATATTTGGGCAAGTCATCACTTCGGAATTATCTCTAACATGTTTTTTTACCGAGTAAACATTACATAAATATTAGAGCGCTTAAAAAAAAAACGCTTTTTTTCTCACAGCGTTGCTCAACGAAATTTTTTTTCCCTTTCGGTGGAATCCGATAATAAAAAACCGATGATTTGGCAAAAATAAAACAGAAAAATGTATAAACAAAATAGAGCTGTTCCAGCCGTCTTAATAATAGATCAATTTCGTAAGTGTACGCGTAACTGGCGCACGTAAAAAAAAAAGAAAGAAACGCTTTATTTTGTTGCAGCATTGTTGAACGTAACTTTTATTACCCGTTCAGTGGAATTCAATAATTCAAAACCGATGATTTGGTAAAAACAAGAGAGGAATATACGTAAACTAAAATAAAGCGGTTCTTCTAACCGTCTTAATGGATAAATCTCTTACGAGTCTGCGTAACTGGCGCGTGTACATAAAAATGTTTTTATGCAGAGATGAACGCAACTCCGCGTAGCGTGGCGGCCGCGCCGTCACGTCTGCACTCCACTGAGCACAATACCTACTGCCCAAGTATGCCGGCGCATTGGGTAAGTCATCACTTCGGAATTACCTCTAAATTTTTTTTCTTCACTGGTAAAGAGTACATCAATATTAGAGTGCTTAAATAACGCTTTTTCTCACAGCATTGCTCAACAAAGTTTTTTTTACCCGTTCAGTGGAATTCAATGAATAAAAACCGACGATTAGGTATAATTAAAAAATATAAAATATATAAACAAAATAAAAGGATTATTCTAGTGGCCTTAATAAATAAGTCTCGTACGTGCACGCATAACGGACGCACGTGCATAGTGCTTTTAAGCAGAGATGAACGTGACTCCGTGTAGCGCGAAGTTTTTTTACCCGTTCAGTAGAATTCAATAATTAAAAACCGACGATTAGGTATCATTAAAAAATAGAAAATATATAAACAAAATAAAAGGATTATTCCAGTGGCCTTAATAAATAAGTCTCGTACGTGCACGCATAACGGACGCACGTGCATAGTGCTTTTAAGCAGAGATGAACGTGACTCCGCGTAGCGTGAAGTTTTTTTCACCCATTCGATGGAATTCAATGATTGAAAACCGACAATTCGCCAAACTTAAGAAAGGAAAACATACAAACAAAACAAAGCGTTTCTAGCCGCTTTAATAGATAAATCTCGTATTAATGCGCGTAACTATACGCGCGGTTTGGCCTCGCGCGATTAAGAAATACAAAGAAAAACGTGCGTACGTGATGTTCGCCGGTACTGCGATAGAGCCGAGGACTGCGATGTGTGTCAGGAGGTCAGTGACTCCTCTCTTGATACTTGACTACCTGCCAGGGGCAGAAGTGATTCGAACGGAGCATCTCTCTTTTTTCCTCTCTGCATCTCTTTCTCTTGAGAAAGAATCTCGCCGTTCCTTTTCCCCACTCGGGGACGAAATTGTGCCATTATTTCGATACGGCGATAAGGGATCGTTAAGGGATTGTTATCGGTCGATAATGTCGCTCGTCCGACGGTGATCCGACTGAGCAAAAAAAAAATAAGCAATCGGGACCATCGAGATTGAGTTTGCCATAAAAAAATTTGAAAATCTACACCTATGCACGGAAACTTCCTTTGAGAGTTCCACTGACCGATGTTTCGTCACAAACTTCAACAAATATCCATAAATCATCGGTAGAACATTCGCCGTCTTGTGTTGCGCATACTCGCATCGCAAACGACTTCTGTGGGGCAATATTCGCCAATCAGCCTCCGATTCGACTTGGGTGCGAGAAATATCAAGGCTATGATTATGAAAATTTGCCGACTCGGTGAGGAAAATGCGTGGACGCGCGCCTCTCAGTCATGAGTGTTGTTCGCTCAGTCAGCAAAATAGCGGGCTTTCTAAAATTTCTTCAATCTCGATCCAAAAATACTGGAAAAATGTTGACGTATAACAAAGCACTCCGAGAATAGTTTTCGAGCGTAGTTTCTCGTCACAACATCTTCTTATTTGGGTCTAGAAATTAAAGAAATCAAATTGTTCACGATGTGAATTTTTGAGAAAAAAATAAATAAAAAATTCATTCGGAAAATTGTCGAGTAATATAATGATTTTTGCTCAAAAGGAAAGGCGCTGAGGACTCGAAGGGTTAACGAGGGAGGAAATGGTTTCCGAGAGATCGGAGCCAGACGGGTCATCTTTGTGCTCGGGTTTATCGTCTACGGGGCGATGCGCGCAAAGTGGCGTAAACTTTGCGCGCGAGAGGACCTTCTTCCGGGATATTTCGAACGTTGCGAGAGAGCCGGCAGAAGAGAAGGCGCTATGCGCGCTCCGATGCTCGTAAAATATATTTCTCTCATCTCTGTCTGCCTCCTTCTCGGCGTATCCGTCTCTCCCGAGCGGCGCAACGGCGAGAGGCACCCTCCGGCGAAATGTGGCCATCGAGGTTTTAACGCCGAGCCGAAGAACGCTCGGGTTCTTCTCGGGTTCCTTAACTCTCTTCGGCTGCACACGCTCCGTACTCTCTTGCAAGCCGCTATCGCTCGAGGCCACACGAAATCAACCGACCGAGATATATGTTTCTTCAAGCTCAACATTCGTCTCAGAGAGAATATTAGTTCTCACAGTTTCTTTTTTAATTTTTCCAAAAATTTAATTTTTTTTCTTTTTTTTTTTGTTACTTGCAATTGGAGTTTTTTTTTTCTCAAAGTAACCAAATTACCGAACGAGATATCAACCGAACGAGATACATATTTTTTCAAGCTCAACATTCGTCCGATAAACGCTTTTATTTTTCAGTAATAATAATAATAATAAAAACAATAATAATAATAATAATAATAATAACTAGATTGATGTGTTTCTACTAGCAGTTGGATTTTTTTGTCTCAAAGTACGCGAATTGGAAAAGCGAATGGTCGTTGGCTCTCGCGCGGTTACCGATGGCTAGACGGGATACGCCTGTGCCCTCTTCTCCTCTTTTGGCCGTGACACATCGCAAATGGAAAAGCCACACGAGAGTCCAATCTCTCGCGAGAGGATAACTCTCGGATTTCACCGGCAGACTCGCGAAGGCTCTTTCTCTCCCTCCGGAAAACACTCTACGCCCGTGTTTCGTCGGTGATGTACAGTATTTGCTATTTCATTCTCGAGTTCTTTTCTATTTGCTCGGTGTTTGTTTTTCTTCTATTTTTCCCCTCTCACCGTTTGTCGAATACAGAAACAGCGAGTCTTTAATTTTCGACGCGACGTTATTTTTTACGCCTTTCGTAGAGATCAAATTTTGATCTAAAAAAAAGAAGAAAAAAACATAAAATCAAGGCGTAACATTTTGTACGCCTTGCAAAGAGATCAAATTTTTATTAAAAAATACAAATGGAAAAAAACTGCCCCCAGAGAAGGTAAAAAAAAAAGTTCACTTCGCAGTTTGTTCGAGAGTCCGAGAATCTTCCGCGTGCCGTACTGAGAAAAGCCTCGGGGCTCTCCTCGTTAATGGAATCGGCTCTCTTGGCCTGGTGTCCGGTGAATCGCCGCGGTTCCCGTAACGAAAGCAATTATCTTTATTTTCTTCTTTCATTTTATCCCACCTTTGGCGCCGTTCGCGCGGGGCGTTATCGCGAGAATGGAATACATAGAGGAGAAGGCTCGCCGGTTCCGGTCGGCCTGACACCGCGGTCGCGTCGCCCGGGGGTGACTACATAGAATTAATTGTTCCACCGAGAAATACAGTTACGCTGTGTACAATTCGTCGGCCGGTTTCTGTTGCCCCAGCCTTGTTCGCGGTATCTGTGCCGCACAGCAGCCACGCGCAGACGTGGAACACGATTTGCTTTTTACGAATATCCGTGTCACGGCTGTGTTGAGCCTCGTCGACGAGAACGGACGTTCGCACTTTCCGACAGCGCGGCCTTACGGCGGTCTCGAATAATGCATCTCCGTCCGTCCCATCCGTCTGCCACTCGTTCGTACAAAAATCATCTCCCTCGTTCGTCTTTCGAGATTAATTTATCACCGGGGAAGCTCCCGGTCGTCGTACCGGCTGACAGCGGTATCGAGCCAAGGCCAAGAAGTCTCCCGAATCGACATTGCCTTCGAATCGGATCCGAGACACAATGAAGGGAGACTATCGAGCCCGATCATTAAGGACATGTGAAACGATTAATAATAATAATAATAATAATAATAATAATAATAATGATGATAATGGTAATAATAATAATAATAATAATGATAATGGTGATAATAATAATAATAATAATACGCACATAATCGCACATACAATTCGTAGTCGGTAAATTGAAATGAACGTAAAAACGACGAAAAAGATTTGATAACAATAATTTAAGTTTGTCGGGCGGAGGGCGCGATTCTATCCAGCGTCGATATCGACTCGTGTCCATAGGCGTTCTGATGCAATAGATCGCTTAGGATAATTACAAAGCGAGAAAATCTCGGGCATTGTGAACAAAAGTGTCAACTCGAACCACTCGGCGTATCGATTCACCCGCTGGGTATCACGATTGCACTGCACAGAGAATAGTGGCGAGTCACATTTTATATAAATACCGCTCTGCGTTTCGAACGATAATTTGTTTCTTTTTTTTTTTTTTTACAAACACCTCGACCATCCGGGAGTTATAACACGCGATCGACTTTCGAGAGGCGCGATCGGGCGTGGAATAATTTTCTAGCATATTTTAAGGCCACCGACTTCCCCTCAGCGATCTTTGCGATACAAAGTTACATTGTTATTGTTGTTTTACTTTTTTTTTTTAAATACACGGTCAGTGACTCTGCTTCTGCTGGCGAACGGTATCATCGTAACTGAGTATATATACAATCGTCGATATTTATCTCCGATTGCCAACCGAGATTGCGTCACTGAAACGTGTATCCACATCCACCTTTGAATTACCTAACACGGCGATGAGGAGATTGCAGTTCGAGCATTTTGTGGGAATCTTTAAATTTTTTTTGTTAATCGTCCAATCAAATCAGAGAAAGGATTAAGGCGATACCGTCACGCAACGAGTTTCGTTTTTTCTTCAGGAATTCAATTAAATGTATCTCCTATAACAAAACGCACAAACTACCCCTTCAATGTTCTGCCGTCTGAACGAAATTTACTAATTGCACAAAAAACGAAAAAATTTCGTAGGAGAATCTCAAAAACACGCACAAAAAAATTGATAATATATATACAATATACTATACATAATATACACAATGTTTTCACTCAACTGACGAGCTTCAAAGAATGAGTAATGCTCCGGTCGGTAATAAAAACTGTAATCCATTTTTCAACCGTGCCGACCATGCACATTAGAAAGCAAATTCTCGCCCGAAGCTGTATTGATGTTCGGTTGATGTGCGAATTCGTTTTCAACCGGAAGTTGTCAGCACCCGTGAAGTAAATGTATTACAGTTTTCGTTACCGACCGAGCGCCGGGCGGGGAGGAACGGCTCTCGCATCGTTTTAGATCGCAGCGTGAAGTGAAACAATCGGCGAGATTTTTTTTTTCATCCGTAAAGGATGTCAAGGGCTCGATCGACAAGTCGGTTAAGAACGAGCCTGGCAGCCGAGCGATGCATCAAGAGGACCTTTGACTTCGGGATCCATCTCGGCGAATACGTGCGATTCCGTTAATGGTGCGGGATCCCGCGAATAGGAGGTCTTGCCCCAGCACACTGAAAACCCGTGGATAAACACAGAGATACAAGTTACATACGCGGCAAAGCTGCGTGCATGTACTTAGCTCATACATACATATACATATATATATATATATATATATATATATATATATATATATATCTGTAGCATGGCTACGTACCGAGAAGATTTTTCGCGACCTTTCCCATGACACCTTCTGTATTCTATCTCACACGAGTCAGATAAATTGTTAACGTTCGTCGGTGCAATCCTCGCCGCATCGTGGCCTACGTATTAGTTCGCTATAAACACATAAACAGGCTCGGTAACAAATACACGACCACCAACATCTAAACTTCTCAACTCTCGGGCAACAGGCCCGAGCGAGTGTGTTCTGGGACGGGACGGTGTACTTTGGTGCTGTACTCACCGTTGCAACGATGCACTTTGTGCAAACACCGAAGTTTGTACGCAGAGAAGCGCGAGGACGAGAACTATTCGCCAAGTGGTATGGAAACCCGCGACGGGAAAGTGGATGAGTGTTCAGGCACTCATCCACTGAGGATGGATATCGTTGTAGCGCGGCCTGAGAACTACAAATAGGATAATAGCGTGTAATAGGATAAAATATAGTGCAACCAGGGCGTAAGCAGAGGGATGGCGAGCAAGTGCTTTGCTTAGCAAAGAGAAAACGAAAACGTAGAAAGAAAAATACATTGTAAGGTTTCAGCGGTCTTTTTTAGAAAACGGCTAATCGTTCGAATACAATGCAATGTAATAAATTATTTTAATAATTCAGTAACAATAAATAAAAACGAACCAAAGGCCCGAGAAGTACCAGTAGGATAATAGCGTGTAATAGGATAGAATATAGTGCAGCCGGGCCGTGAGCAAGTGCTTTGCTTTGCTATGCAAAGAGAAAAAGAAAACGTAGAAAGAAAAGTACAATGTAAGGTTTCAGCGTTCTTTTTTAGAAAACAGCTAATATTCGAATACAATGCAACGTAATTTAATAAGTTATTTTAATCATTCAAAAGCAATAAATAAAAACCAACCAAAGGCCCGAGAACTGCAAATAGGATAATAGGATAAAATATAGTGCAACCGGACGTGAGCAGAGCGATGTAGAGAAATTGCTTTGCTTCGCTGTCCAAAGAGAAAATGAAAACGTAGAAAGAAAAAGTACATAGCAAGTGCATAGTAATATTCGAATAAAATGTAATGTAACATAATAGTCGTTAGGAACATTACAAAAATAATTGGATCATCACAAAGCAAAACAAAACACCAAACACAACTGTCACAACCGGAGAAAGATTTCGATCCGACGAATTCGCCTCAAAATATTATATAAAAAAAAAAAAATTCAAATAAGGTCAAGAAACTCAATAAAAGTTACCGACAAAACGTAGTAACGCATAACACTATATAAATAAGAACAGCCGCTATGAAGATGCATAGAATTTCAGAATTCCCAAAATTCTTAAACCTTACCATCTCTTTGTTTTTTTTTCGTGTTTGAGTGTGTAATGGAGATGAGTTTTGTAGAAATGGGAAATGAATTTCCATCTACGGCAAACAAATAAAAAATGAAACCGGAACATTACCGAACCGTAGCGTTTGGCCGCTGAGAATCGGCACGAGATGGGAACGGGACGAGAGAGGAGAATGTTAGGGCGGAAAGAATAGTCCAGAGTTGAAGTTAGTGTACAGAAACAAATGTCTCGGTTTGTGCACGGAGAAGGCGCTGGGAAGGGCGTCTCTGGATTTGCCTCACTTCCAATCCCAGAGCCTCTCCTTCGCTATATAGTTGTATTCTGTGCACAGAGACTGGAAGTCTACTGCGGCGGCCCATAGTGGAGTAGCGCATAACGATGTGACCCGCGCGCACCATTGCAATTCCTAATTATGCAACCTTCTTCTCGCCGGCTCACAGCCAACGTGAGTTTTCTCACGCAGCACAACCGAGTTTCCGAAGGTGCTGTACGTATAATACCACACATATACAGACATACATATACGCCGTACATAATACGAGCCGAGGTACGTCGTCGTCGACGACGACGTCGTCCAAGTCGTCGGACTCTCCCAGACCGTTGCGCTATGCTTTTATGGATAAGCCGGAGAGGTTTCAGCACTCGTTGGCATATTGCGGCGTACACAGAGCGTACACGTCTATTCGGAGATATTAATTAACGCTCTTCGGCTGCAGAAGTGAAATTTTCACTGGTCGCGTATATTTTTTTTATTTTTTAAAATTTTTTTAAAAATAAAAGTTGGATGCTAGAGGAAATTCCAGAGGGATGCGACGGCTCATCGATCATTCGGTCCGGGAATAAATTTCCGCAGGCGAAAGGAGGCTCGTTTGTATCGGGACCGCGGACTCGACTTTCGGATTATTAAAATGTGTTACACGAAAAAAAATATTAAGAGTAGAATAAAATGAAAAATGGAGACAATCTCGCAAAGTTGGTACTTGGAATACGTGCTCAAAGTGCACTCAGCGACGGAGTCTCCCTCGTGAGGAATTCCACAATAGATCTGGTCGGCTTCCTTGGAGGAACTCCGGAGGCTCGCAGAGAGGAAACCTTCCCCCTCGCTGCATCCTGACTTGCTCTCTCATCTCAATTTCTCATCACGCCAACGAGGCTTTTACCTCGAGTACTCGCCTCTGCCTTGCCGCTCCTCGTGCTCCTCCTGCCGGCTGTTACTACTGCACTAGCACTACTTATACCTCCCCCCCACCCCCCTTCGGGCCTCTACGACTTGTACGGCACTCTGGAACTACCTACGTATTCCTTTCAATTTCATCTTCCACGAGAAGCCAACCATATCTCGAGAACACTCCAGTCTCATCCACCTCGCGTCGGGGTGCGAGAGTTAAAAATTTCTCGCCAGTTCCGGAGTCGGCTGTCCCAAAGCGTCGCGGATTAATCCGTCGAGTGTTTGCACGGCGTACATTTATTGCGGATCGTGAAGATTAAAATAACCAAGCGGTGCAATATTTCTAGCCATTTCATACCAATGTTTGGCTGGGCACTTTGAACGTTGATGACTTTATCTGCCTCTGATATTCTTATTCTCATTCTTATTCTTATTCTTATTCTTATTCTTATTCTTATTCTTATTTCCATTGCACCTCTAATTTTTTTATTTGTTTATTTGTTTAGTATTAACGGATTGCTCCTTGACCGATTATCACAGTAAAAATGTATAAATGTGTCGTATATCTAATTACTATCTCATGCTTTCTGTACTTACTTCGCTATACTTTATGTGCCGCCTATCTGTAATGCCCGGTCCTACAGGGATTTTTCCCAGGACACAAGAAACTAATCTATCTATCTATATATATTTTTATTATCTTAAAGGAAACAGAAGGATATAAAAAAAATTCTTATTCTCAAAAATGTGGAAGTCCGTAAAATTTGCACACTTTAATAGTAATGAATGGCGGTGGTAAAAAAATTGTTTAAATTGATGGCGAACTCAGAGTTAATTTCCTTCTATAATCAGGAAAGGGAAAAGAAGTAGGTCAGAGAAGTCGACGCGATCGACGGGTTAAAGTCGCCTCAGTAGAAATTTTTCATTTTTTTTCGCGTGTTTCCACGTGACGGAGTACATGCTTCCTCGATAATTCACCGGTATATTATTATTTGCGAAAGAACACATACAGACGCACGGACAAACGAGCCGCCACGTAAGTACTGAGGGAGATCATAACATCCACACACAACGCGTACCGCACCGAGTGTACCGACCATTTTTTTTTTTTGTTTCTTTTTCTCTTCCCCTCTTATCTCGGCAGGTGGCCGCGTGCTTGTACCGCGCAGCTTTCTCTGCTAATATTTCTCATCTTAATTATGGGTGGCATGCCGAGGATGCGCCCGTTCGAGACGTTTCGCCCTGGGGGGTCCGCCGAGCCTCCCATTGAGCTTTCCCAGGAGATTCTTCCCGTGCATTATATATATATATATATATACATATGCATGCATTTATATATCTCAAAACTTCAGCTCCAACGAAGCAAAACGCATTCGCAAAACGCAATTTGCGCGAATTAATCTTAATGCTAAGCCGGTTACATAATTAATTTTGTTGTATAATGTACGAGCATAATGGGCGTTGGTACGCGGAGCCATTAGCGTGATATAATTCGCGAGCTACCCGCCTCGAGTAAAACGAGTCTCGTCGACGACACATCAATTTTTAAATATTTTTATCCAAGACGGAATAATTCTCATCGGTTTTATTACCACGCTGACATAACGATTTCCGTTTATTATTATTATTATTTTAGAATATTAACTGCGCGACAATTGTAGCGTGTAAATTTATAGCATAACGAGCAGTAACAATATCGAGGAATATACGCGAAAATACGCCATTAGTGTGATGTAATTCGCAAACTATCCGGCTCGAGTATAAAACGAGTCTCGTGAACGAAACATTTTTTTTTTTTCTAATTAGAACATTTCTCGTCGATTTCATTACCACGTTGATGTAACAATTTCCGTTTATTACCATAGTAATCATTAATGTTATTATTATAATTTCACAGTGCTACTGCGCGATAATTCTAGCGTATAAATTTATAGCGCAACGAGCAGAGTAACAATATCGGGGAATATACGAGGTGCGTCGTTCGTGTTTACTACTGTACGAGAAAGGAACGGGAATGACTGAGAGATCCGAGTCATTATATCTTTCCACGCGAGGACGTCTCGACGACAACGGTCGGTGACGAGATGAAAGTGAAAAAAAAACAAATATATATATATATTTTTTTTTTTATCGTATCTAGCTGGAAGCGAGAGTAAAATGAAAGTGCTATTCTTACATAGCATTTATTACGTCAATTCGTACAGTGAGGGGCATACGATTATCGATAGGAGGCACCGGTTAGCACGTTATCGAGTAACCTTCCGCGTAATTGGTTTTTTCATCATAGTTGTCTGCGTTGTGAGCCGAACGCAGCTCGGCAAAATGGTGTGAGAGAGGAAAAAAAATAAAAATAAACGAATGCACGTGAGTCACGGTTTTGCCGGTGAGCGCGATAGCGAGTGAGGTGCGTATATCGATTCCCGAACGGACCCGGGCGAAACCCGCGACGGAAGTTATTCAACGCAGGTACCGCAGCGGCGAGTTTGTGGCTTTGCCCGCATTTTCGGTTGCTAGTGTCGTCGAACTCGGAGTCGACCGATTTCAAATACGACGGGAAACGAAGCTCGGCGACTTCGACGTCGGACCAAATTGGCCCATGACTTACACTTTTTGTCCGAGGCTCTGCCGACCGTCCATCTACGGGAGTATCATAAATTTCACCTGCATCCGAAATGGGATTTCGAGCACAATTTATACCCGAACGACATAGTTATCGAAAATGCGGCAACAGAAAATTGGACAAAGTCCGCGGAGTAACCTTAGTGTACAGTGTTTTTGAGAACTTGTAACAAAATTAATTACCAATATCTACAAAGTTGTTACAGTCGAAATAAATTCACGCGGTGTGTGAAATGTTCGGTGAATGGTACCTTCTACAATTAAAAATATAAAAATACTAGCAGAATACTGAGGCCCTTCGTGCCCTCGGCATGGACTATGGAATTTGCAAATTAAGATTTTCGGGGATTTACCGGAAATACGTCACTTCCGGTCCAGAAATCAGATTATTCGACCGGAAGTGACTTCATACCGGAAATACGTCATTCTGTTTGAGAATGTCATTTTTCGACCGGAAGGGATGTGTCAATGACGACGATAGTGGACAGCGCGGTTGTTATTGTAGATATCTATCGGTACCGGTTGAGATATGGACATCGATATCGCTTCGCGCAAAGAAAACATTTATAACAATGTGACTCAGTCACAGACCCTGTTTGGGTAAAATTGAGCTCGAAACTTACTCCGATTGCTGCACCTGCAAATGTAGAAACTCGAGCTTCTCGCGTGCGAGTTCTCGCACGCCTCGCCCGCCTGTATGATTAATACTGCGGTGTATACATATGTATTTATACGTATTATTCTATGTAGTGCACATCGCGTCAACGCGCACGCACGGCGGTGGAGTTTCGCGATTGTCATTAAAGAACCCTCCGGAGACAATGGACTCCTTGCGCAACACAAGACTAAATTTCGAGCAGGAAAAAAAAAATGTTCGGCAACGCTTATACGCGCTTCCCTCGAGCTGCGCGGAGGTGCGAGAGAAAATTGCGCAACGAAGCGCGTTCCGTAGTTATGCACTAAACCTATGGTAACCGCCGATGTTGTACGGCAGAAAGAAGAAACTGCGCAGAATAATATTTCTGCGGATACTCGGCAGAGAACCTCTTTCCACCCGCATTTCGCAACTCGACGAATTGAAAAAGTTACCGACTGACTGACGTCTTCCAAGCGAAAAATCACCGCTTTATAAGCACCGACATGTGTACGTGCCTCGCGCAAGATATTTCTCAATCGGCATGGTAAAATCTTTGGAAAATAAGAAGGGTTAATTAATCATATTTTTTATTTTTACATAGTAACGTTTACAAGAAAAAAAAATTCTGTAGTTCGCGGTCATGAAATGTTTGTTATATGCGCAAACCGTTTTATTTTACCATCGGCGATGATTACGAGAATAGTTCAGCGGTGGAAAGAACGAAACCGGAAGTCTCACATTTCGAGACAATAAAATCTCGAGCGATAAATCAAATTTAACTTTGCTGAGATTCATGAAACCGAAAGACAATGTCGGAAGCTGCAACGAAGGAATTTGGCGATCGATATTTGGAGAATTAAATTTCTCCGCGGCGTAAACAACACATCGAACGATTTATCGGTTTCGCCCCGTTGCCGGTTTGCCCGACTTCGGTAATAAATATACTACGGTGTGCTGTCGATGCGAGGCTTCCGGGCAGGTCGCGATTCCCTATCGCCGAGCACGGGGAGCACTCCAGAGAAAACTTTCGAGAGTGCTCGAAGAGTAAACTGACGCTAGTTAGCCAGTTGCTCGAGAGCATGGAGCGTTGATCTACGGCGGTTCCGCGGAACGGAAGCCATCGAAGATACTCGCCGACGACCGGAAGTCGATGGCCCTGCAATTACGAATCTGTTCTGGGCAAAGATTTAATATCGCTGCCCAGAAGAGTCGAAAGGCCGGAGCAGCCATAAAGTCCACTCGAACTGCCGTTGCCTATTTAAAGATGGGGGAGATCGGGGCAAAATGGGACAGTGCGGCAAAACTCAAGTTCCAATGATTTTTCGATGCCCCATTTTGCCCCATCCGGATTGTATCTATTGCCTCACTGTCCCGTCCAAAGATTATCGGAAAATTGCATTTTGCCCCGCTCTCCCCAATATATGTATTTTAATTTTTTCATAAAGAACAATCATTATGGGGATAATTGAATCATCAAATTTAACTGACACTCGAGCCATTGTTTGTAATTGTATCACATAAAAGGATCCCAATGAATCGCAAAGTTCGTTCAGTCATCGAAGACGCCAATCGGGCGAGGACGGGGCAAAGCGGGATAGCTATATAATCAAATCCCTCCGGTCCAGCAGGTAGTTTTTCCCCGGTCGCCCATACAAGCATATCCCGGTCTCCTCACAATATTTCACTAATTTTCCACGATCGAATTTTCGAAGTCAGCTGTGCGCAGCGACCGGAAGTGAGCGAGATGGTAGTGTGCGCTTCAGCGTAAAACGGTGGAAAAGGGTCCTCGTTGGCAAAGCCCCTCCAATTATCCGAGGCAGAGAGCTACGTTCCGAGCGGAGGAGCTGGCAGCGCTACAGTAAAACCTCCGTCATTTCACAATTTTATTTACTCAAAATCAAAGTTCGTTAAAAGCTAAAAAAAATTAAAATTTGGAAAATAAATAACATGCAAAGGATCGTGGAGCGGTCGATCCGCCGTCGGGTTAAGCGGCCTTCGGACAATCGAGGCTCCACTGTACGTTTCGTGTTTACTGGAATCTCTCCCGGTTCTCCGGCCGAGAAACGGGCGCGAGATAATCGAGCGGCGTGTTCTCCAGAGACACGCCGCAAAGATAGGCACAGCATATGGAAAATACACAAGTACAATCCGTGTACTCCGCAGCGCACCGAAAGGGTACGGCAAAGCAGCCGGTAGCTCCGGTCCCTGCAGCACGGAACACAGACAAGGGCATACCCAATTTAAATGGCTCGGAGAGCACGGTCGTACGACCGTGCCAGACTCGATTACCATCCGGTCACCTCGGGGGTTAATGGAAAATAGCGAATATCTCCCCCCCCCCCCCCTCCCCCTTGCCCCAGACATCTTAAACTTTCTCGACTCGTACGGTACACTTCGCTCCATTTTAACCATATTATTTGCAATCCCAGCCTCCGCTTCGGTAATTGCTCCGATTAGAAATTACTGATGCACGTTTCACATTGTAATTTCTTCGGCAACTAATTTTCTTTGGTGCCTCAGAAAAATATATATATTTTTTTTTTAAACAAATGAATGCGCAACATACGTGGCGAACGTTGATCCGCACAGCTGCGGTAATTACAGCGGTGCGAACCGTACGTCTCGTTCAGACGCTCGCCGCCAGGCGTCTCAGCGCGCGCGCCACCTAAATAAGACGCAAGTAGGGCGCCACAGTCGCCTTTCCTCGAAGCCGTCCTAATTTCTCGGCCGGAGTTACGAAAGAACGTGCGGAGCTCCGGAGGTTCGAGTCTTTTCTTGGCTCTCGCTTCGCCTCTCATTTGGATTCTCTCCAGTGTCTCTCTCTGTTTCATTCTCCGCCCTTCGCCTCCTTCCTCCCGGGCCGTCGTCTCTCATTATCGTCGTTCCCTAATGCATGATGTTCGGCGTCGTTCCTCTCGACTATACGCTAATGTACTGTTATTGCAGTGATCACGAGAGGGGGGGCTTTCGGAATAATAGCCAGCGCATACATAATTTTGCCTTCGTCAACGTTCCGCGCATACACTGTGTTTCGGTGGAGCGAAACGTCGCCTCGAATCATCGAAGAGTCGGTTATTCCGCGCTCGACGCTAACCGCCTCTCGCTACGGTTTCGTTGCTCGGTTCTTTTTATTCTCTCTCCATGGAGTCACCGGCTCGGTTTTCCGTTTTCTCTCTTCGTTGGTTTCATCCTCACTGAGAGGAAGGAGCGCGGAAAAAATACCAAGTCGAATGGTAAATTTCGACGAGGCAACGTGTTACACCTGCGCAACCACTAGCGATACGTGAAATTCTCACATGGGCCACAGCTATTTTTAGCTAAGCCAATATGCTAATTTTTTCCAGTAGGTGCAAAGTTTTGCGCACCTGACTAAGAATTTCGTAGAACAAAACTGAGAATTTCGTGAAATCCGATGAAATTTTCTATGTGTATATAAACATTGAAGAATTTGATCGACATGATAAACTGGTGGAACCTGCAAACCTAAACGGGCGGTTCGCGATCGCGACGGCACCGATTACTATATTCTCTGGTAAGCCGTTTTTTCTTTGTATATTTTTTAAGAATACCTCGTATTCTAGAAAAAATTATGGGATATTCGGGTAATATCTCTCATAGGCAAAATTACCACATTTTCTACCAGAACGTGTTAAGTTTAGTAATGTTTGCCAGGATGTCGCTGTAGTTGGGATACCTGAAAGTTCTGTCGGTTTTTACCGCATTCACGGTAATTTCAATCAGACCCATCTCCCGGTGCAAAGTCCGAGTTTCGTATTCTCTATGGGTGTGTTTTCCCCTTTCTCACCGTAACTTTCCGTCTCATTCGCCGGTGTCCCCTCGGGAGGCCCTCGAGGACTCTCCAGCCGAGCATGGAGCTATCCAGCGCGCACAGAGCCGACCGATCGATGTACGTATGCTAATCTTCGGGAGAGCCCAGCCGCACGAACTCCGAGGATTATTCGAGGCTGCTGACAGTAGAACTGCTAGAGAGCCGCGGGAACCTTTGCCAGGCTCGGATACGCTGCTGGCGAATGGAGTTCTGTATACATAAATTCATGGTTTGGAACGTACGAGGATTCGGGGAGGGAGGAGGATACGCGACGGCATTAGACGCCGTCCGGGGTAGGCCTCGTCCACTTCCGGTCGATCGATCTTCCGCATTGTTCCACCCCGCCGGTAGCCGGACGGCCTCCGGCACGCACACCGACGTTCCGTGGGGCTACCGTTATGGACGCTCTAATTATTTCGGTTTCGTGGGGTCGACCGAATGTGCATTTGTACTCTCATGGTGGATTCGATAAATTTTCGTTGTCGGTCGAAGTGTGGGAATCTTCGGGTGAGAAGTGACCGGTGGAGCGATTGAATGTACAGTCGTTACTATTGGCATTCGGACAGTGGGGTGTGTTCAAATATTTACATTGAAATCTGAGCGACTCTGCCGAATTACAATTTTACCAGAATAGAGGCCTGTAAGAAGATGACCGACATATTATGACTCTATCGGGTCGTGACTACAACCCTATTGCAATACGGACTTAAGAGAACATCTCCGAAAACGTAATGATTCTTCCGTATTACGAGTCTACCGGAACACAATTCTCCGGCGACAGAGTTTCGTACGATAAAATACTGTGAAACAGAGAGTCGGGTCACCCTGATTATCCGGCTAAATTCTGTTACCGGAGAGTTGTATTCTGGTAGACTTGTACCAGAATACGGTAGTGTTGTAATGAGTTAGACATGTTTTCGAACGCCTGTATTCCGATGGAGTTTTATCCTGGTGGAGTTACAAGTGACCGTTCGATTTGGTAGAGTTGTATGTCATGTTAGAATTTAGAACAGACGCTTGTTTTGTGGTAGAATTATACCCGGTACACAGTAAAAAAAAAGTTCGTACATTCTACAACAACTTATTGTCCACAAACATCCACAATGTTTTATTCGTTAATTTTCTAGTTTTACAAACAAAAAGTAGAAACTTAAATTGTCAATGACATTGGAAATAAAAGGACATGTTTGTACATTCAAATAAGTGAAAAATAAATTTGTCACTTATTGAACAACATTATTTTCACGAAATTTCGCATTCCGATTTTACGAAATTATTTTTTACTGTCTAGAGATGCAAATATGCCGATATACAGTTTTATAGTCCGAAAAGCCTGGGAAGCTCGCGTCACGGCGATCCTCGAAGCTGCGCGAATCATTCGGGAGATCGGGAAGCGAATGAAAACGGTTCGCGCAGAACAGCACGAGACGCGCAGTTTGCGCTGTTCCTTGTCTACACTTCCGGTCTATCGATCTCCCTTGCGTTTTGCCTCCGCCTTACTCTGCACCTTGCAGTTCTATCGTCGCTTATGGCATACGACCGTACAGTAATCGCCAGGTTCTCGCTACTCCACACTCTACACTCTATGGCTATACATAAATATACAGACGTATTCGAGCGCGTGGAATAGCAATTTTCCCGGTGCGTAAACTCGGCTCTCCTGCGCCCGCGACTCCCGTAGATGGCCGGCTAACCCCGTGGAGGAAACAGAGGTTTCGCGTCGAGATGAGAGAGTTTCACTTGGCCGCTGTTAGCATTACAACGGAACGACGACCTGCGTCGTAGCTGTTGCGCCGAGCTTTTAACAACGTCCTCCTCTCGTCACGGATCGCCCGGAGTAAAACGCACGCGAGCGCGAGAACGGCGCCGATACACGTGCGAAGAGAACTTTTATGTCGTGCCCGCTCGCTCGTACGGACTATATATGTATAATATTAAATATATGTAAGATGTGTGTGTGTGTGTGTGTATTAAATTGGAATGGAATTCTACGAACGCAGTGCACACAAGGCTGCTGTAGGTGCGCGATGTTACGAGCTCGCCGTACAATGTTACCGACGTAAATATTGCATTTGTGGATTTACCACCGTCCCGACCGGGTATGGAAAGCGTATGGAATACGCCGCTACGAATCCGACGGTTGTAGAACGTAATTGCCGTAACTATCGACAGGTTCTAAAATGCCGGGTGAATTGTAACACGATTTTGTGCAAATTCAGGCAAATTTGGATAATAGCGACGGGCAAAGATATATCGGTGGACTCGGGCATCCGTTTGTCGGGTCGTATCCATTACCGGGGCTCGTTGGCTGGAACGTATTGTGAGAGAGTCATTGAATTACTGTGGTATAAATCGAAGTCGATGATAGTCAATCGAAGAAGAAAGGGAGATTTGTTTTATTCCTTTCTCTTTCCTTACTTTCTATATCGGTTGAACTCAACCTTGCAACTCGATTTTGCTGATTTACGCGAATTTGGATAATACGGACGGGCAGATATGTCGAGTCGCATGAATTACCGGAGCTCGTTGGCTGGAACGTATTACAACAAAGTCATTGAATTACCGCAGTACAATCGAAGTCAATGATAGTCAATCAAAGAAGAAAAGAAAATTCATTAAATTCCTTTCTTTCTTCACTTTCTATATCGTTCAAAGTGTTTCACATTGAGATGAAAGTACCGTGGATTCGTTCTCGGTCGGTAACATAATTTTCTACATTTTCTGGTTAGACAGCTTTTGAGGCAGGAGGGAAGGGGGAGGGATATTTTTTTTTGCAACAGTTTTTATTGTGCTGATCGTCACGGCGTGTTAAGTTTACGCTTCCACCGAATCGATTTTTTGGGCTCGCGAGACCGGGAGTTGCCCATCCGCAAACATTGATGGTTCCTATATTCGATTACGCGGGTCCGAGGGGTTGTTCGCTGGGGTCGTTCGAACCCTCCTGGTGCGTTGAATCGCGTACATCACCGGTAGGTATACAGAGAGGCGTGTCTGTTGCAGTCCACTGTGCCGCATCCTTCCCTCCGTAAACCATGACCGGTACGTGGTTGGAATTCGCGAAGAAGCTTTTAGCAGCTGACGCGAGAGCGTGGCAACGAATCGAGGCACTTGCACGCCGCTCGAGGAACACCTCGAGCAAAACAAACGTGCGCACTCTCGAGTCGTCGGGCCCGAGCTCGCCGCCTAGCTGGAATCCTCGTCGAATGCCCGATCGCAATTAACCACGCGGTGATTAACAATCCGGATTCTCAAAACTTTTTCTCTTTCTTCGCTTATAATCGATATAACAAACAATTAAACACATTCGCATCGGGACTTCAGCGGTATGAAATACGAAGGTCTCCGTTTATTTCTCTTCGGTGCTTCGACGATGAAAATAACATCGATCGTCGAAACAAAATCAAAGAAAAACAGATGTAACAAATCAATCAATTAAACTCGTATCGCGGCGCTGGCTGCGCGAAATACCAACGTCTCTATCTATTTATCTTCGATTCTTCGGTGATTAATAAAAAGGATCGATCGACAGAACAAAACGATTGAGAAAAGTGGAAATTTAATTTACTCCCTGCGGTGCAAGTATTTTTTTTTCTCCAATTATCGTCGCGGTCAACCGAGCGGTGATTAACAATCCGGATTCTCAAACCTGTCCTCTTCTTCGCCATAATCGATGTAACAAATAATTAAATCAAATTCGCATCTTGTCGGAATACGAGATTTTTTGTTTATTTCTCTACGCGTCTTCAGTGATGAAAAAAAAGATCGGTCGGCAAACAAAAACAATGAGAAAAGTGGACATTTAATTTACTCTGCGCTGAGCAAGTTGTTTTCTTTTTTTTTCAATTATCGTCGCAATTTTATACGCAAACGGGAGAGCACTTCGGTCGCGAGCCTGAAATATTGATCTCGCTGTGAGAGAGCGTTGAGGGTTCGTGAACCCCGAACAACGGGGCGAGAATTGTCGGGTGGGCTTTGTACACACTACAGTTATATATATGTATATATATATGGATATATATATAAACGGACGCATACCGCGCGTATGTGTGTCTCGCTTTTCAAGGATGTATGAGACGCGGCACTGTGCACACCCTCGCGCACGCGGAATTAATGTTCGGCGAGTGACTAAGCGTTCGTATCGACTGAACAGCAACAAGACGACACACAGTCGCGGAGGAGGCCGCTAACCACAGTGACTACATTTCGCCTATCTCATTCCCTTATTGCACCGTGCCGGCGGTTCAGATAACAATACATCAGCGACGAAACGATAGCGATTGCGAGGAAACGATTCAAGGACTGCATTTCGTAATATCCGAGTATTAAAAAAAAGAAACCAAAGGTGCGCGCTTCTGTTGTATCTTCGAGTCCGTGAAAAATCATATCTTTTCTCAGCTGCTCGGCACTTTTCTGAATTCTCAAGGACTGGCGATTGCGAGGAGACTATTCAAAGACTGCATTTCGTAATAGCCGAGTATTAAAAAAAAATCAAACGCGCTCGCCCCTGTTGTATCTCCAAGTCGGAGAAAAAAAAAAATTTCTCTTGTTTGCTCGGCACTTTTCTGATTTAAAATGGATTAGAAAAAAATAAATAAAAATGGATATTAGAGAAAATCTGTTTTTCCACTTTCAACTCCGAATAATTATTATTATTTTTGTTTACGATAATATCGTCACAGAAAAATAGTTCCTTACGATGCGTTACTGTTCGTAAATTCGTTCGCGGAATTTTTACAATCGAACATTGTGGCACAATAATACTCGAATAAAAATAGGAAAATTATGGTAAAAATTTCGTTAACTTTTCTCATTTTGTTTATCGGTCTGGTGATGCTGAACGATGCGTGAGGTATATAGAGAGACGCCGCCGGTGTAAAGTTCGATAGGGAGTAGCCCAAGCGTAAGAACGAGCGCGGGGAACGATGCTCGGATAGCTCGCGGCGCGTTCTCTTCGTCGCGGCTTAGCTCGGGAGGGGTACGAAAGAGTCGCGCGCGGTCAATGGCTGGGGCGTACGAGGTTCAAGGAAAGCGGACCGGTTTGATTCGACACCGGCAAGCATGCTGCCTTCGCTGCTGCTGTTGCCGCTGCTGCGGCTGCTGCCGAGGGGACCAGAAGGCGAGAGAACGCGCCGGCCGGCCGGCTGGTCGGTCCCGCCAGGGATGCCGATTGAAGGAAAGAGAAAATGAAGGAAAGAAAAATAAACGTTGAAAGAAGCAAAAGGGCTATGGGTGCAACGAGTGTTACTCGTTCACCAAACGAACAGGTGGTGCACATATATAGTACACTATATATACATATCTATATGTATTCATATATCGACATAATAATAAAGTTCATGTCGATCGGACACTCACACCGAACTCAGACATATACTCACTGTATTCACAGATACTCACAGATACTCACAGATACTCACAGATACTCACAAATGCTCTCACGGATTCTCGCAGACACTCGAACGGATACTCACACGGATACTCACACGGTACTCACACGGTACTCGCACGGATACCGACAGTTACTCACAGATACTTATGGACACTCACACATTCTCGCTAACACTTACAAATGCTTGCAGAAATTCACAGAAATTTACACAGATACTGCGAGCGCGCAAGCCGACATAACCGCTAGTTTATATATATTGCATTGGGTACTACATAATATACAGCCAACTACTGTACGCGTTTGGAAGATGCGGCCTTTGAAAACGCGAGTTAAGGACGACCGGTCGGTTAAAAAAAAAATTAAATTAACTGAAACATCTAGGCAAATGTGATGTTGAATGAATGTGATTGGGCGCGCGGCCTATTAGAAATATAATAACTTTAAGAGCCTCAAAGTGGTCCAGTTGGCTCGCTCGGTAAATTTTACCTCGCTACGAATATTACGATTTAATTGATAGTTTAGATCAACATTGTCGCACCGGTTTCACAGAGGATCTTCCTGCTGAGACTATTTTCCGAGGCCGCTCGCGGAGTTCCACTAACGAGGGGCTTTTTTCATATTGCACGACATTGCCACCCGTTGAAATGAAATATGCAGTGCACAGGGAACTGCGCCGAGTGCAGTTGCCACTCGGGAAACGCAGAGCAGTAATGTTCGCTGGGGTGCGAAATTCCCCCGCACCCCTCCCCGCTTTCCCTTTGCTGTCGCCTGTTTATACTCGACTTCCGGCGAAAGAAATTGGAGGCCAAATTTGAAAGCAAACGAGACCAACGATGATGAAAATTTCCTTGACAATTTTTTTGTTGTTTAATTGTATGTTTTCAAATATATTTTTCGTGTAAAATTTACTTTAGAGCGAAACATTTTCGAAGGTCGTCGCGATGCTGAGGGTCGAAAATGATAATCGATTTCTCCGCCGCGAATATGTAAAAAAAAAAAAACTGCTTTTATTCGCCTTTTTCTCTGCGACTCGAGAGTATGCGCAGAAACGCCAACCGCGTCGGATCGTTGAGCCACGGAAAAGTGGACGGAGGTTGCGAGAGGAAGGTAGAATAAGATAGGCCAGGTGGTGCAAAGACCGGTAACCCTGACGGGACGGTGGCAACTTCGATGCGACTCTCTCGTCTCGGCCGCAACGTAACTATTATACGGCCACACCGGTATGTAGATGCTGCGCATGATGGCACGATACGCTGTTCACATTATATGCCGTGTAAGCCGCGCACGCATCTCACGAATAATTATTATTCGTGACCGAGCACGCGTAACCGGAAAAAAAAATTACAAAGCTGAAAAAAAACAAAAAACAAAAAAAAACTTACGAAGAGTAGTGGACTCGGTGCGTCCAGTGTTATCGAATGGTAATATATTTTTG